>OZ025297.1:285460172-287860172 GCA_964019185.1 Maratus speculifer | reverse complement strand
GGTAATGTTTTTATTCTCCTTATATGTATTGTATATATGTAAAAATGGAAACCATTTGCTGAAAAGAAAGACTAATAAATAGAGAAAAAATTATTTAAACAGGAAGAAAATAAAAATTTCTTAATATATTTATTCCATGCAATTTGTTTTCTCATTAGCAAGGCTCAAAAATACTAATTATTTTTTTAAAGTTAATTTTTAAATATTTTGCTCTGCTGACTACATCTAAAGTATACCTAATACTATATTAACAACACCTATTTTTTTCAAAAATTTTGCTGACAGTAATTTTTTTAAGATTTCACTTTTGAATTTGTCCCCTATTTTGAGAATCACCCATATATATATATGAATATCCTTTTATTTACTTATGATTTTGAAGGCGAATAAATAAAGAAGTATTTTAAATTTATTAATGTTTCATGCTTTTAACTACCTTTAAAACTGTTATAAAACTATGTTTAAGTGTATGCTTATTAAAACGACTATTTTGTTTAACTTATAGATTTCAAATATCATGTTAAATGAGTAAAAGTTTCAGAATCTAATTCCAAATGGAACCTTTTAATCTACTATTTTAAAAGGCATTGTCAGTTAAAAAAGAAGGAATTTAAAATTTTTCCATTCAAACACTATTTGGTAAACAGTGTTTCTACCTTTGGGGATAGAATATCGATATCCATTAAAGAGTAATAAACAATTCGTATAATTTAAAAGTGAAGAAGTACTCGATTTGCAGATAATTAGTTATTTTTAGCATGGATCAATATCAAAACATATTGCTATTTAATAGGTAATTAAATGAAGATTTCCATGATATTTTGACCCGTGCTTTAACCAGTAATTATAGGTCGGGTGATCATAGTCTTTTTCAATTAAGAAATAAAACACCAACTTTATTTCTTTTTTATAATCCATCACTTATACTTCTAAATGCATTTCTTTCATAGTTATCTTTATTACGAGTACAACTTGTTAAGTTTATTAAGAACTTTACGTTTAAGTGTATGACTACCAATAATTATAAATTGGAAAAATTACACCATAAATTATGCTAAAAAATATGCATTAAAATAAATACAGATTGCTAAATGGTGCACTTATACACAATACATTCAAAAATATGTTTAAAAATTATCAACTTTTTATATCGCTTCTGCGAACGTCGTCAGTTCAAAATACTCTATTCGTCGTGGACTCTTGACGCATGTGTTTATATTTTCAAACATTAAATTGAATTTAACGTCATTCTATCTTGACGACGTTCTCAGAAGCGGTACGAAACGTTGATAATTTTTAAACGCATTTTTAAATATAGTGTTTTTAAGTGTATGACTTAGCAATATGTATTTATTTTAATACATATTTTTTAGTATATGACTAACTTCAGGACACTGTTTTTTGTAAACAATTACAATTTTTTTTTAAATTATTGTTTAAATTAAGATATTTGTCTATCTACTGGGAACTATTTATTATTAGTTATAATTATATATTATTTAAAAACGCATGTATTATTAGCAGGTTTGTACGCATCAGGGGATTCCTGGGATTTTAGGTGGTTTTGCACTAGAAAATTCGTGAAGTACCGATTACTATATCTAAAAAAAGGTTTTTTTTTCATTAAATAAGGCAAATATTACTTTACAAACATTGTGGTAAAATATTCCTGAAGCGTATGAACCCTGTTTAGTTAAAACACATGTAAAACACATTTAAACTACTTAAGTGTCTGAATTAAGTATGAATTTTTATATATATGTAATGGAGTTTTAATTAACTTTTCAAATTCAGGGAAAATTTTGTCAAAGTTTAGAAAACAATTGTGTTTATTCAAAAGCCTCCATCTATACAATAAATTTCACTCAAAAAATGTATTAGTAAACCATTTACATGCGTTGGGAAACTAAATATTTGCAGTACCTCTTAAATTTACTAATACACACCGAATTTCGTAAACAAAACATATCTTTTTTAAAATTTGTATTTTTCAATAAAAATGGCTCATATTTATTATACAAAAAACTTACAAGCTATATTTTATTTTTCATCATATCTATAGATAAGCCGAACCTTGTCACAAAATTTTATTCCAATAATTTAAAAATGTCTTGGAAAATTATGTTTCCCGTAAACGTACACAATGAAAAATTATGTTGTCAAAAAACGCAAACTAAGCTTCTGACAGAGAACAAGCAATTATGTATAAAGTTTACAATTTCAAAATCCACTGTATTTGTAGGTGAATATATATTAAATGTTACATTTAATTGCGTATTAAAATGTATTGTTTACCTTTCTGTGGCTCTTTAAGCTGTCATTTCTGGTTTCATAAATTTTATTTCCGTAATATACTTGGGGTATGTTGTTTCGTATTATCGCCGAACCAAAAGTCAAGAATTTTTTAATCCTAAATGTTTCATCTTTAATTAAAAATAATAAAAAAAGAAATTGAAATATTTCACAAACATGGCTATTTTAGAGTAGGCAGATACATTTGAATTCAAACATTTAGGATTACAATTTTTTTTTTTACTTTCGGTTTTGCGATAATTGGAAGCAAAGTTTTAAACCAAATATAAACTGGAAATGAATTTTGTGAAACGGAAGTGACTATTTAATGCGCCATAGAACGGTAAACATTACATTTCAATACACAAATATATAATATATAACATCTACACAAATATATAAACACCTATAAATATGGTGATTTTAAAATTGTAAACTTTATTCACAACTTTTTTGTGCTATATCAGAATCTTAATTTTTTTCTTTTTCATTGTAAACGTTTATGTGAAACATTGCTTCTCAAAAGTTTTTAAAATATTGCATACTTAATCTGGAAGTGACTATGAAATCTATTTAATATATTTCCCTTTTTTTAAATAAAATTTTATAAAAAGTTTCTACTACCTATTCATATGTTATGAAGCAAAATATAGCTTATAGTTTGTGTATATTGATTTAAAATCTATTTTTATTGAAAAATACACATAAAAAATTATGTTTTGTAATCAAAATTTCGTATATGTAAATTTAAGAGGGAATTTAAAATCTTTTACTTTATAAAACAGGTAAGATTTTTGCTAATACTAATATATTGTTGCAAATATATATATATATATATATATATATATATATATATATATATATATATATATATATATATGTATATATATATATGTAATAAAATAAAAAAATTGCGCCATTTTGTTCTCCCTTAACTTCAATTCTAAAATTTGTGGAACATATTTCAATCTTAGTTTCGTAATGTATTAACTTGTAACAGCTAAAATACTTTTTCTTATTTTATTTATTAATAAATTATTGCTTGCTTCTCAAAAAAGCGGGAAGTATTTCGTGACCTTTTTAATTTCTGGAATATTCCCGGGATTTTAATTTTATTTTTTATGTAACATCGCGTGACCGGTGTTAATGCGCGTTGTTAAAGGGCTTGTTATTTGCGAGGAAAAATATAGATCCTGCCGGGGACACGTCTCCTTAGACCAATCAGAGCTGATCATCTTTTGACGTTTAGACTCGAGTTAATCCTAATTGAATTATTAAATTGATTGACGCGGAGTAGGAGGGAGCTAGTTTGTCGTGAAAATGTTCCTTTTTCATTTGGCTTTTTAGGAGCGCGAGAATGCTTCTGTCTTTAAAACTAGTAAGACGTTCGTTTGGTTTGTCCGATAAATTGGAATATTTAATGATGTCGATTATTTCATGAAGTTTGGAGTACTCGATGTGAGCTGGAATGACTTCGTTTGCCTTATGACTTGTAATAAATATGAATTGCAAAGACTTTGTGGCTTGATTTTTTAAGGGGAAATTCCCAATAAAACTCCTTCGTTGTTTGAAAATTTACACTACGGCTACAGAACCTTGGTGCTGATTATTAGATACTAATAAATGTGCTGTATCAACCCTGGTGATGCAAGGGAGCTTGTACGGTGTTGTGGAATCTCGACGTCGTCGCTGTTTTCATTACACACACACACACATATATATATATATTTAATCGATTTCGTTATAGAAGATTTTGAATAAACTCATTTCTTTCTTAAAACTTACTAAATATTGCCAAAATTTGGAAAGTTAATTAAAATTCCATGAAATATTTTTTACGAATTCATATTTTTATTCCCTGTTTTCACTAAAAACGCTCGTGTTTGGTAAAAATTCTATATTTTTGAAAAATGTGCTCCGAAAGTAGGCACTTATCTTAATCCATTAACGCCCGAATTATTTTCTTCGCTAAAATTTAAATTTTGTATTTCCCACCACTTTTAAAAGCAAATTAACTTTTATCTAAATTTATCGAGGATTCTATCTCGCGAAATAAGGTATATATTTATCTTCATCTTTACTGGTGGGAATACCGCTTTCTTGCTTTTTTTGTAACTGTCCTCAAAAGAGGACGCTGGGCGTTAATGGGTTAAATATAATTGGTTGTTTATGGCAAAACTTGTTCTCATATATATATATCAGTAATTATTGTGAAGATAATAAAATAGCTATTCATTTTTCCATTTTACAAAAAAATATTGTTTTTAATATTTCGTAGGTAAATGAAGACTGTGGTGGGGAAGCATGGATATGGATAACCCATTGTTCATTATGATAATGGTGATAACTGTCCGCTTTTTATGCATATTTTTAATTCCATAAATATTAATTAATATGACTATAGCACAGAAATGTCTATAGCTCAGTCGCATGTTACTAAGCTAAGAAAATCATGCTTGAGAACTATTAATAAAATATTGAAAAATGAGAAAATTGTGTAAATCTTTTAAAAAAAAATGTCAAATGCTAGTTTTTAACAATGCCCAACACAGTTGAGAAATATTTAGTAACTTGGTCTGTTTGTCTGTCCGTCTGTTTTCCCGTCTTTCATAAGTCTAACTCATAGCTTAAGTATAATTCATTCGAATGAAACTTATATATGCCATTGGGATTTTTCTATAGCATACTCTGTATTCAAAATTGAGTGTGTAGTATTTAAGGAACATATACGCGGGCACTCAAAAGAATTCTGTTACATTACTGTCAATGTAAATGAATTAATTTTTAGCGTGTTATGTAACATAGATACACATTTATCGAACATATACAAGACTGCCCAAAAATAAAATCGAATATTTTCTTGACTATTCGTGATAATAGTTGAATTCGGGATTCAAATGCGTAAGTAATTTCCCAAATTGCTCTTTTAGACGTCATCTTGCACTACAATAAATTGCGAAATTTTATTTACTACTCTGAATGTTTTGGAAAGTGTTTCATAATCTATGCTGTGAATATGATATTCTTGTTTTTTGTTGTATTCCAAAAACGGGATCTTACGCTATATTAATTAAATTTGACGGATGCTTTACAAGTACTATACAGTGTGGCCATTGTACACCTGTCCGTCACATTCAATTTGGAATAGCGACAGCAATTGTCATAAACATAGTGTTTAGCTAAATTAAAGTGAATATACACGATCGTTAGCAGCTTCACTTAGAAATAACCAACGTACTTAATGCTCATTTTTCCTAAACGTTAAACCGATTATGAGTTACGATCTATCTTCATCTAATGTGAAATTATACTTAGCTGTAAAAATAAATTTATAATAAACATTAAAACATAAATTTACATATAATGCAATCAGCTTCCATACGCCGTAATCAAATGCAACAGTTTGACCTTATAAGACACAAGTAGCTTTACTGATATAATTGACGCTTGTAATTAAAGTACCTTTTAATTTAATAAGAAACTCTACTTAAATGTGCTAAAAGTCACCACATGCATAACTCATGATGCAATGCTTTCGATGGCGGACGTAATTAGTGTAGAAATATTCATTATTCATCTCGATATCAAAATAAACTACACTGTGCTTTTATATTCGTTCGATTGATAAGTAATCGTGGGTCTATCTTACAATGTCACAAAAAGCTTCCCCTCTCCCCAAACACTCACGGAAAAAAAAGTTCCTTAAACGGCTTCTAATAGTATAATTTTTACATTTAACATTTCATACAAAAGAAAGGAGCACTATAAAAGTTTGTATTTGAATTTGTTTACCAAATTTGCTATTCCTTTCGAAATAGGAACGTTAACTCCTCTGTTTATAATTTTGTACTTTAAGCGATATCATCAGTTACCATACAGCCACTATACTTTATTTTATATATTTTTAATTATTGAAAGTCAGTTTTCTGGCATTTATCTAAAATCAGTAACTATGGTGACATCGCATTTGGTTTACTGATCTGTGTTTATTTTCAACTCATTTGACATCAGGTGAATGTTTTTTTTTCCGATAATCAAATATAGATGTGAGAAAAACAAATCCATCATCTCGCATCTTTCAATGAGATGATCAAAGAGAGGAAGTTGGAAAGATGGACATCTTAGAGAAACTAACTGACAATAAATAGAGCATATAAGCCATTTTCACCATTCGCTTCCATTTCAGAATTTTATTTTAATTTTCAAACTTAATCATTTCTTTTTAAAATGGAGACAGATGTTAAAGTAAATGTTTAAGATACATGAAAAAAATTGCTTGTGCACTTTGCCGTATAATATACTAATATGTAAATGATATTTCAAGTTGGCTTCTAAGGCAAATTGTCAAGTCCGTTACTATACAAAATTACTGAAAATACTCAGTTTTAAATTTATTAAATTTCCTAAATTCAACTTAATATAAAGTGACTTATGTACCTAAATTTCAAAACATGATATTTATCAATAATACTTAAATTAAATTGAAATGAGTGGCAGTTTTAAACACTAGATTTTAATCACATAGAAATTATACAAGAACTTTTTATAATAATTACAGCATATATTCATGTAAATTATTAAATTTTAAGGAAATTGCATATTTGTTTCTTAGTTGAATAAAAATAAAAGTAGAAGAGTGAAAAAATGATATTCATTAAAAAATCCCTTTCGTCTTGGCCTATAGGTGGTGGTAGATTTCGAAGAGTCGTCATTTCAACAACAAAAAATAAAACATGTTTAGCGGTAAACCTAGTTTAACTACTTTATTTGGCCGCTTTTGAAAATTTTTTAATTCCATTTTTCTGTAGGAACTGATTTTATCAAAATAATCTTAACGAAATTCGACTCAAATTCCCATTTTGAAGATATATTTTGAAATATATTCTGACTTTATTTAAAAAATCGACCATATGGTCCATTACACAGTTCTTAAATAACAAAAAAACTGTCAACTGAATGCGTATGAGAGTAAAATTGAATTTAAAAATGAGTCATAAAATAACCAGTTTGTTATTTGAATACACCCACGATTTTTTAATCAAGATCGCTTTGGGAAATTTTGTGCGAAATGCCCATTTTGACAGCTTTTTTAAAATATATATTTAGCATTTATCAAAAAACCGAACAATACGGCCATTACACAGTTCCTAAATAACAAATAACTGTCAATTAAATGCGTTTGAGTGAAAAATTTAATTTAAAAATCAATCATAAAATAACCGATTTGTTATTTGAATACATCCTCAATTCTTTAATCATGATCGCTTTGGATTTTTTTTTTTTTTTTTTTTTTTTTTTTTTTTTTTTTTTTTTTTTTTTTTTTGCGAAGTGCCGCTTACTTTGTGTTGCGTACTATCGCTGCTTCCATGGTTTAATTTAATCGTTTTTATCTTCATGAGATAAACTATTAGCATATCTACATTCGGTACTTAAATGTGACTTGTTACAAAAAATGCACGTTTCGCTTTTCATTTTCGATGAATTATGTAATTCCGTAGCCGTTGGAAGATCTCTTTCTCGCCTGCTTGGCGCAGTATGAATATTTTTGTTCGCATTTTCTAGATTAAACCCACTTCTAGCCAAACGGACTTTTTCTTCGCTTTCGATTTCGTGCTGCAAAAATTTCATCAAAGAATCTAATTTATTTTTACTTTCATCTTTTGAATTCAAGGTAATGGAATTTAAATTTCTTTCCCAAATTCTCAATATTTCAACAGGCAAACACGACTCAATTAATGGATAAAGAATTGCAGAATAATGTTCGCTTGAAACACCTAACATTTTTAATGACCTTAAATACGTTTCAATTTTGTCGTATAATTTAAAAAGAGGAATTCTTGGACCTTTTCCTGTTGTGTTATTCATCATTAAAGCAAGTAGTTCTCGTATGTATACTTCAATTAACATATCAGTGCGACCAAAACGAGCCTTTAAACATTCAATAACATTTTCATAACTATCACCAGTAGCGGGGTACGACTCGACAATTTCTCTTGCCCTAGAACCCTTTAGCGTCGCTTGCAACAAGTACTGATATTTATCTTCTTTCGCGATATCATAATCATTATGTATCTTTTCAAATTGAGCCCAAAAGGCCAACCACTCCTTAATATCTCCCCCGAATAATTTAAATTCTATCTTAGGAAGTTTAAATTTCCGTTTCGTAATATTTTCAGTTTCAGAAACTTTCAAAAATTTTTGAACTTTCGTTTTTAGCTTAATAAATTTTTCTTCATACACGCTAAAACTTTCGTATTCCGTATCATAATTTTCTTGCGTACATGATGTATCGTTTAAAAGAACATCTAACATTTCTTTTTCTTTTAGTTCTAGATTTACCCATTTTTCTTTTAATTGAGCATATAAAATCTCAATTTCTTCAATATTTTTATTTTCATCACATAATTTATTCTCAAGTAAATTAGCGATTCGCGTAAAAGTACTTCTTAATGGCGTGCGTAATCGTTTAATTTGTTCCATTATCTTATATCACTTCTTAAATAATAAAATATCCCAGCAGTTGGATGCCAAAATAATATTGAATCTATCCCTGTTTATAAAATTCTTCAATATTATTTAATACTGATGTTTAAATTATCAGTATTCATGTTCAAAATTAAAATATCTTAACTACAGCATGAATGTATTAATCTTACCTTATCATGTATCGAGGGAGATCAAGCGGATTCTATATCTTAAGTAAATAAATTTTCATGTCTTCGGAGTAAATTCAAGCACATAATGTATATAAAAAAACATCTATATATACTTTCACATTACAAACAATAACATTATTGTGCACATATCATATCTTTTCATCAATATAATACCTTAATACAATACATACTGCATTTTTCAGTTCAAAGAAAATTCCATTCAAAAAAGTTCTTACAAATTCAATGTAAACAACAACAAAAAAATCGTTTTGTTAACTTTTGAAGATAAAAAACAAATATTGATGAAAAAGGGAGCTTGCTTTAAATGTTTAGAAACAAGAAAACACATATCACGTTTTTGTAGAACTAAAATACCACCCTGTGATTGCGGTAAATTACATTTTAAAATAATGTGTCCAACGAAAAATGATAAGGAAACCCCGATTACAGAAAAGTCAGATATCGAAATTAAAAACGACACTGCTTTATCCAATAAAACAAGTACTCGCCATGTACTTTTACAAACGTTTATTGTCCGACTTAGATGTAATAGTAAGATAAATATATAAGAATATTAATTGACTCAGGTAGCAGTAAATCCTATTTGTCATCTTTTGCACTTGCCGAAATGGGATATGAATGCATAGGGGAAGAAAATTTGACACATAGTTTATTTGGATGCACAGAAACTGTATCATCACATAAGAAATATTTGATTAGTTTGAGTGACTTCTTTGATAATTATCGCTGTTGTTTCGAAGTGTTAGATCAAGAAAAAATTTCTTCGGACATTCCAAAAATTCCTCGTGGCTCTTTTATGAGTGAAATAAAGAAGCATAAAATTTTTCTGTCTGATTTGAATAACCAGGTTGAGTTACTGTATGAATTTTCACCTAACGAAATTCATGGGCTTATAGGAGCTGATACAGCAGGCAAATTGTATACCGGAAAAATAAAACAATTGATTTCTGGGTTAGTAGTAACGGAAACACGTCTTGGTTGGATTTTGATGGGAAAAACCGACATTTTTAACATATCAGATTGCACAAACAGCGTCATGTCACTTCATGTAAATGATGCAAAAATTTCAGATTTATGGAGGCTAGACACGCTTGGAATTCTCGATACTGGTGAAAGCGGAAACAGACAAGAAATCGAAAAAGTAACTGAAGAGCATTTCAATAGAAATATAAAAATAGATGCTAAAGGAAGGTATGAAGTATCCCTCCCATGGATTGAAAACCATCCTCCGTTACCAACTGGTCGAAAAATTGCTGAACGACGATTAAGAAGTTGTGTTGAATCACTAAAGAAAACAGGAACTTTAGAAGAATATGAAGATAAATTAAAAGAATGGATAGAAGAGGGTGTTATTGAAGAAGTTAAGAATACTTGTAATGATGAAAGGGAACACTACTTGCCACATAGAGCTGTGATTAAAGAAAATTCGACCACAAGAGTTAGACCAGTCTTTGATGGTTTAGCAAGACAAAAGGATTCACCTTCAATCAATGACTGTTTAGAAAAAGGTCCTAATATAGTAGAACTCATTCCGACTATATTGAATAAATTTCGACAGAAGAAAATAGGCGTAATTGCGGATATTCGAAGAGCATTTCTGCAAATAAGTTTAAAGGAGCGAGATAGACCATTTCTGAAGTTTTTATGGTGGGAGGAAGGCGACCCCGGAAAGTTGAAAATTTTCCAGCATAAAAGGGTTGTTTTGGGTCTTACATGTTCACCTTATTTGCTTGGCGCAACTATCCGATATCATCTGAAGAACGCACCTTCTAGATTTAAAGATACGGCAGAGAAATTGATGAAGTCCTTTTACGTAGATAACTGCGTCACTAGTGTTGATAATCATGTGCAGCATGAAAAATTTATTGAAGAATCCAAACTTATTCTCCAGAACGCTAAGTTTGATCTTCGAGGATGGGAATATAATATCCATGAAACAGTAGTAAAAAACTTCCCAGAAGAAAAGATTATTCCAGTTTTGGGACTAATGTGGAATTTAAAAGCTGATACTTTGAAAATAGATTTACGAAAATGTTTTGAAGATTCCACTGTTGTAACGAAAAGAACAATTCTGAGTGCTTTTCATAGAATTTTCGATCCCATTGGCTTCACATGTACTGTCACCTTGGGTCCAAAGATTCTTCTTCAAGAATGTTGGAAATTGAAAGTTTCGTGGGATGCTGAATTACCTGAATCTATTGCCAAGAAATTTGAAAAATGGCGAAAGGATGTCTCTAAATTAAAGTAAATAGAAATCCCTCGATGTATTATTTCCAATTTTTCTGGTCCTATTCAGCAAATGCTCTACATTGGATCAAAGAAACTGAAAATTGGGCTCCTTTTGTTTTCAATAGAGTTAAAGAAATCCGATCTTTGACAGAACTTGAAAATTGGTATCACATCCCAGGATCATTAAATGCTGCAGACCTCCCTTCTCGTGGTTGTAATGCAAAAACTTTAGCGAAATCTAAATGGTGGGAGGGCCCAGAATGGTTACGAAGACCAGAAAATGAATGGCCAAAATCCAATGTTGTTCCTGATTTCAACGTAGTATATTCAGAAAAGAGAAAAACTGTTATTAGCACTACAAATCATGAAGAATCAACAGAAAAAAATTATAACAGATTTTCATCGTACGAGAAATTGATCCGAATTATTGCTTGGATTTATAGATTTTTTACTAACTGTAAAGTGAAACTTGCCAACCGGATTTCTGGACTCTTAACGCTAGAAGAAATAAACAGAGCTGAAATATCTTTGTTAAAAATAGTACAAAATGAATCATTTTCAGGAACTGAAGATAAACGCTTAAAATCACTTCAATGTTATAAAGAATCAAATGGACTACTTAAAGTTAAGACTCGTATTCTGATGAGAGAAGATAAAAGAAATTTCCGATTTCCAATACTGTTACCCTGCAGTCATCCAGTTGTCGAAATACTTATTCGGACAAGACATCTTAGTTTAAATCATGTTGGCACCCAGATATTAATGAGTAACTTAAGAGAAGATTTTTGGATTTTGAAATGCAGGAAGACTGTTAGAAAGGTAATCAGAAGCTGTGTACGCTGTAAAAGATTCAATTGAAAACCTAAACCAATTATAGAAGCCCCCCTTCCGGAAGATCGTATAAAAGAAGCTGCAGTATTCGAAGTTGTAGGAACTGACTACGCCGGTCCTTTACTTCTTCGAGGCGGTCAAAAAGCTTGGATTGTTATTTTCACATGCGCTGTCTATAGAGCAATACATTTAGAGATAGCCACATCCTTATCTACTGACAACTTTTTGCAAGCTTTTTGAAGATTTATAGCACGAAGAGGTAGATCTGCGATAGTATATTCGGACAACGGAAAAAATTTTACGGGTGCTGAAAATTTGTTGAAACAAATCGATTGGGATGTCATTTCTCAGTACAGAGCAGCTCAGAAGATAATTTGGAAATTTAACCCTCCATCTGCGCCGTTGTGGGGTGGATGGTTTGAGCGTTTGATAGGCATAATAAAAGGGATTCTTCGAAAAGTCTTAGGACAAAGCTCTTTAAATTTAGAAGAAATGCAAACTGTTATTTGCGATACTGAAAGTACTTAAAATTACTCCGAAGACATGAAAATTTATTTACTTAAGATATAGAATTCGCTTGATCTCCCGATACACGATAAGGTAAGATTAATACATTCATGCTGTAGTTAAGATATTTTAATTTTGAAAATGAATACTGACATTTTAAACATCAGTATTAAATAATATTGAAGAATTTTATAAACAGGGATTGATTCAATACTTTGATAGCTTTTAAAAATATATATATTCAGCCTTTATCAAAAAATTGATGAATACGCACAGTACACAGTTCCTAAATAACAAATAACTGTTAATTGAGTGCGTTTGAGAGCAAAATTGGATTTAAAATGAAACATAAAATAACCAATTTGTTATTTGAATGCATCCTCAATTCTTTAATCATGATCGCTTTGGGAAATTTTGTGTGAAGTGCGCATTTTGGCAGCCTTTTTTGAAATATATTCTGCCTTTATCAAAAAACTGGCCAATCCGTCCCACTATATAGTTTCTAAATAAGAGGACCTGTAAATTGAATGCGTTTGAGAACAAAAAATGGATTTAAAAATGACTCAGAAAAAACGCAATTTGTTATAGTACCTCAATTTTTCAATCACTATTACTTGGGGAAATTCTGTTCAAAATACCCTTTTTGGCAGCCTTTTTTAAAATATATTCTGCCTTTATGAAAACCATGCCCAGTACGTCACATTATGTAGTTCCTAAGTAAGAGGATCTGCCATTTGGATGCGTTAAAAATCAAAAATGAATTTAAAAATGAGTCAGATAATGAGCAGTTTGAGGTTTATTCTCCAACTCCTATTACTGTTTAATTTATTTTTGCTACAAGAATTGGTTATATGAAAAACTTGTTAATATAAAAATTATAGATATTTTTGTAAAGATGTAAAATAAATTTAATTATATTTCATTACTTAAGAAATGAGTATGTTTTGGATTTTTTTCTTTTTCTCCCCCTTTTTCTTTTCATTTTTAATACTTTTCATCGGTAAAAGTTGATTCTATCAAAAACTTGTAAATACAAAGTTTTAGATAATGTTGAGTACATTTATAAAAAACTTAGTTGGATTAGATATCTTGAGAAGTGACGAAGTTATGAATTTTTTTTTCCCAAAATCCCTGTCTTTTTCGCTCCTTGAGCCCATTTTTAACTTTATCAAAAATCTGTCATGCATAAACGTTTAACCCATGTTTTAGACGTAATATAAACTTTAAACTGATTCGATATCTATTTTAATTAAGAAGTTGTCGCGTTTTTTCGGTTTTCACAAAATCTCTCCCTATTTCCACCTTCTTCGTCCGATTTTGCCCATTTTAACGAACTCGATCGAGATTTTATGCCCCTTGATTTTATGTAAAAGTTTGAAGAAGACCTCAGGGTAATTATGGAACTTATCGTGTCATGAAGAAAGTGAAACATATATATATATACATATATATATATATATATATATATATATATATATAAATATATATATATATATATATATATATATATATATATAGATAGATAGATAGATAGATAGATAGATAGATAGATAGGTAGATAAACTTTTTTACTGATGGTAGTTTTGGGTTCTAGGAGTCATGATCGGTGTAGATCTGCAAAGTTTTTAAGAAATTCCAATATAGAAGCGATCGCAATAGGTAGTATATCATACGAAATCTGCCTAAAAACCGTGCGGTAACAGACTTCACATTTGGTAACGGACTTTACACTGTGTTAAAAATGGCCTGTATATACATGGACATCAGTTTCTTACAGTTTAGAAGTTAATGGGCTAGAAAGACTCAAAAGTTCGCATCATGAGTATAAAATTCGCTACATGTGTATTTTTTCTATTAGCTCTAACAAATTATTGAATCACATTATTGGTCAATTTGAATTCTAATTTTTCTGATTGAGCGTAAAAATATCCCAGCAGGGAGTAGAACCTACAGCAAAGGTTGTGGATCATGATATCAATTTCATAGCTGCCAACATCTTCCGGAAAGTTTTTATAGTAAATTTTACAATTTCAAATCGCCATAATCTGCCAATTAAATAAGGCTAAAATTTACATTAAATTTTTCTGGGCCATAAATTTGGTAGCTATGTAATTTGTGCATTTTTTCGCTTGGTTGAAAAAAATCTTTTTGTATAACACTAGCAATTAGTATGAAGGAGTTAAAAAATCACACACTTCTGTTATCACTATTATGACATTAATTTTAGATTGACTTAATTCAAAAGATTAGATCATGAAAAAAATAACAAATGCCTATTAATATTCTATTCTTTGTTGTATTTTTTGTTTCTATTTTGAGATTTTTTGCTTATCAAATTAAATAAAATTATTTATAGTACCTTTACTTTTATAAATATCATAGAAGATTATTTTAAATTTCGATTAATGTAAAGCAGATTATGAGTAAATTACATATTCTATAGTTTAGTGTAGTATATTTAAAAAACCAAAAGCACTTTAGAAAGTAAAATATGCCCAGAGAAAAAAATAAGCAAAATATATTAAATTTATTTACATACAATTCATATTCAAAAGTCTGTAAAATATGTGGATTAGTAGATATCTAAAAATACTTTTAAAGTTATTAAAATAGATTTCTTTAAATAGTCTCTGAATATTTCATTATAAAATCTATAAAGCGTATACGAAAGCTTTCGTTTATGTGTAACTGAAAAATACTTATTCATTTTTAAGTTTAATAGAGTTTAGATGCCAACAAAGTAATGATGCATTGTAATGTTTTGAAAACATATTCAAGATTTTATGGAGAATTACAAATTATGCCTATAATTCAGAGCAAAGATTACGTTGAAATCTTTCAGGCACCTTTTTAGATTATTCAGTAAAAAAAAAAAAATTGCACATAAAAGAACTTTTGTTGTATTTTAGAAAAATATATGTTTATTTCATAATATTACATTGCAGAGATTAAAATAAGTTGAAATAAAATAGGCAACTTCTAAATAATTTTTTTTTTCCTAATGATCGTAATAATCAAAGATATTCTTATATGTAAAATAATTTGCATTAATGAAACTCAAAATGTCTTTTAATGTGGATCAAACTTGCTTTCTAATGTTTTCGGTATAAATCTCATTCTACAGTCATGGAAAAAAAGGGTGAATAAGGGGTGAATATTAACTTTGCAACAAACTAATGTACAATAAATTTATTGTTGTCAAATGAATAGAAATAAAATATCCTTTTAAATGACGTACATAAAACTTGTTTAGGGGCTATCTGCATGTTAAAATGAGCCCTAACTTTGTTTTTTTTCAATAGCAAGACCTAATTTTACTACCATAAATGAACTCTACACGCTACATAGGCCAAAAAAAAAACTTTTCATGTGATTTGTACAATAAGTTTCCGAGAAATTAATTATTTTAGAACAAGCATGTTTTAGGAGCTGTATCCTAATTGAAGTTCGGTACTCCACTGCAGACTGAGGAAGCTTCCTTCTTGATCAAGGTATCTTAATCGGCACTCAAGTAGCATTGGTTACAGGCCCTAGACTAGATTACAGGACACCTAGCTTACAGGATAGCATAAGAAATTTCAAAATATCTAGTCACTTTTTTCGTAGACGGCTTTTAATCCATTATTTTATCGTTTTTTAAGCATAACTTGAGAGCTATTTCGAAACTATTTTAATTTGAAATTTTGATTTTAACAAAACAGGACTTAATGAGTCTAAATGCATAAAAAAAAGATGTAGGTCGCAATTCGCATTTTTTTTAAATATTAATTTCATACTTTATAATTCATATCGTAAAATTATAAAAATTTCCAATTCAACGTATTTATGTTTGGGTATGTTAGTATTATTGTATTATAAAAACTAGCTGTTCTGCCCGGCGTTGCCCGGGTTCATCAAAAAATAGCAAGAAGGCTCTGTTGTAACAAGATCCAACGACGATGTATTTTCTGTTGTAATCATAACATTTCTTTTCATTCAATCTGTGAAGTCTCTGTTCTTCGTTCTCTTCATATAATTTTCTTTTCTTATACTCATCATTTCTGGACAATCGCTCTCGACGCTTTTCTTCTGATTCTTCGCTGAGAATCTTTCGATTTATTAATCTTTGCTTACTTAATCTTTCTCTTCTCTTTTCTTCAGTCTCATCGCTGAGAATCTTTCGATTTATTAATCTTTGCTTACTTAATCTTTCTCTTCTCTTTTCTTCAGTCTCATTTTCTCTTCTTTTTCTATTCTGCTCTCTTTTCTTCGCCAGTCTTTCTTCTCGGTGTTCTGGGGTTTCGTTTGCATATCTTTTTTTATTGTTAATGAAGAGGTCTTCCATTTGTTCTTCCATCTGTTCTTCTTTCTGTTCTTCCATCTGTTCTTCCATTTGTTCTTCCATTTGTTCTTCCATTTGTTCTTCCATTTGTTCTTCCATTTGTTCTTCAATTATATTCGACGATTCACTGTTTGAGAGCCTATCTGTCCTTTTATTTATAGAAGTTCAAAATGAAAAAAGATTTTCTTAGCAGACGATTTTTTGTGATAAATACATTATCTGTTTTATATTTCTTCTGCTTTATTCCTTTTATTTATAGAGTTCAAAATGAAAAAAGATTTTCTTAGCAGACGATTTTTTGTGATAAATACATTATCTGTTTTATATTTCTTCTGCGTTTACCTAAGCTGTGTAAAATCTCTATAAATAAAAGGTATAGAGGATGAGAGCCTATCTGTGCCTCAATTATCCTCAGAATTCCTTTTATATATATAGATTAGCATATTAGTAGTATAAATTCAGGAGATATTAATAAAAATCTGAAAAATGTAATTTAACATTTGAAGCACTAATGTGTGGATGATTATAATTCAAATGGTTTCAAGTTTGGTGTCTAGCCACTAGTTTGAACCGAAAATTTGAAATATCTTGCTTAAATTAGGTACCGCCGCTAAAAAAAGAAGTTTTGATTCGTTTATACATGTAAATAGTCTTCTAAGCATATTTTATGTACATCATTTGAATTTAGACTTTTTATTTTCAATCGTTCTGTACCAGTAACTTTCTTCTATGATAATTTGCTGAAGAGTGTATAGCTGTGTCTATTTATTTTTTGTTTCACGACTGTACATAATTGTAAACGTCTGAAAAATAAAAAAATATAAATCTCATGGAACACTTTTTAAACCATTTAATTGAAACTCAAAGAAAAGGGGATTTAATTTTAAATAATATCATGTAATTATATTAGAATATAATATATTGTTGAAGTAATCAGCAAAATAGCATTATTTCATCTGAGTAAATATATAATCGTTTTTGTAAAATATGTACTCTATATGATCTTAGGAGATTGAAAATTTCAGTTTAATAATTTTTATAAAAATTAATTGTTTCATAAATCAAATTTAAATGTTAGAATAATTTTTATAAATTAAATTATCATTTAAAGTCTGCATATTTACTATGAATGTCAATTAAAAAATATAAAGAGTTATGAATCTAATTGATATGTTTTCCTGAATCTCCATTAAAAGTGCATTATTTAAGAGGTGTATATATATATATATATATATATATATATATATATATATATATATATATATATAACCATTATACATTATTACAATTCAACATAAACAGTGAATATAGAATAACTCAAATTCAAAACACGCTTAATGTATATATATATATATATAAGTTAGGTTTTGAAGTTATTTTCTTAATTCATTCTTTTAAAGACAACGCGCAAAAATGACGGAAATGCATTAGCTTTTAGTAAAATATATTCTTCATGTCTTCTACAAAAAAGGACCTCAGGGTATACCTAACAAACAGCAATAATAAACATGTCTATATACTTTGAAATGTAATCTCTTTTATATATTTTTAAAAAAATTAATAAAGCGCTTACTTTACTCCAATAACTTTTCCAATTTACTCCAATTACTTTACTCCAATAAAATAGGAATATAGCGACATATTTTCAAAGGATTATAATACTTTAAGAACTTGATATTTTATGAATAAATATCATAGGAATATGTGTACAGTAAACGGGATGTTTATAATAGATTTATGTATATCTTCCTCAGTCCTGATGTCGCCTGGAGGCAACACTAAAAACCGCTCTTTAAATTAATTCAAATCCTTTTAGAATTGTTAAAATTACATCTGATGCACCTTTGGAGATGTTTTGTAATAACTGTAAACTGGTTTTTGAAGTGCCACGTAAAAATTCTCTCAGGACTGAGGAGGTTATACACTATATGGCCATTGATTATTGGACACTTGCGATTTTAGACATTTTGTTAAATATCTAGAAAAATTCATGAGGAATCATCTCGAAAATCTTAGTGTATAAATATAATAGTATAAGTCATACATCTCCGTGAAGATTTTTTCCCGAAACTCCATAGGGGACCGTCAACAAATTAAAAAATTATGAATATCTTTTAAATAACCCTGTCAAAACTAATGTAGCAAAAGCGCTCAAACTCTAGATTATGATTGAATGCCTTATTCTAATATGCCTTGTTCATTTTTATGCAAATTGCATGCATACTCGCAGAGTGATTAAGGTTTTTATAAAAATGGTCCCAAATTTTTCCAAGTTTTTTCCTTATAATTTTCAGAGTTCTTAATATAAAATAATACTTTTTTTCAGAAAATATGACAAACAACATTGCACACAGTATCCTGTAATCAGAATTAAAAAATAATGAAAATTATATACAAAATGAGTTGGTTTACTAAATAATTTTTTACTGCGCATGCGTCAACGATATCAAAATTTCATTTGTATATTATGTTAGCTAAATGTATAGAGCAACTTTTGTGAAAGTCACAAAATCATAACTTGAAAATTCTGAAAATAATCGTCAATTGAATAAATTGAAGATCCGTTGTTCTCAAAACGAAGCAAAAACAAGAGGGGTTGTATCCTTATATTTATTGATTAGTGTCAATATAGAATACACAATACGGGATGTACTACTACATTTGGATAAAATCCCTCATTTTGTTGCTTCATTTTGGAAACAACGGATTTTGTCCTTTTTCTATAGACGATTACTTTCAGAATTTTCAAGCTATGATTTTGAGGCTTTTACAAAAGTGGCTCTCTATATATAGCTAACATAATATGTAAATGAAATTTTGATATCTTTGACGCATGCACAGTAAAAAATTATTTAGTAAACCTACTCATTTTTCATACAATTTTTATTATTTTTTAATTCTGATTACAGGGTACTGTGTGCAATGTTGTTTGTCATATCTTCTGAAAAAAATATTATTTTATATTAAGAACTCTGAAAATTATAAGGGAAAAACTTGAAAAAATTTGGAACCATTTTTATAAAAACCTTAATTACTCTGCGAGTATGTATGCTATTTGCATGCATAGTGTATTACATCAAGGCATTCAATCACAATCTAGAGTTTGAGCGCTTTTGCTACATTAGTTTTGACAGGGTTATTCAAAAGACATTCATTCTTTTTTAATTTGTTGATGGTCCCCTATGGAGTTTCGGTAAAAAATCTTCACGGAGATGTATGACGTATACTATTATATTTATACACTAAGAGTTTCGACATGATTCCTAATGTATTTTTCTAGATATTTAGTAAAATGTTTAAAATCGCAAGTGTCCAATAATCAATGGCCATATAGTGTATAATAAATTAAAAAATGTCTGAATTATTGTTAGGAATTTTCACAGAGACAAATTTATTGCAATTAAAAATTTATTGTAGTATTAAAAATTTATTCCTTTGGCAGAGTACATCCTTGCTTTTTAAAGTTTTTCTGTTGATATTTTTAACAAAAATCTGTACACCTACAATTGAAACATCTTGATGTGTTACGTACGATCTTTTATAATTATGTAAACGAACTCCAAATTTGATTTGTATAATTTTATGTATTTTAACGAAAGTATTTCCAAACAAAAACGTAGTTTTAGGCTCACCACTGAATTTTACAGTGTACATCCGGTCGTGCCACAGTCGAACTTAACCGACAATTAACGAATTTCTAGATTTTATGTTTTAAAATGTAAATCTTTAAAACGAAACTATTTTAGTTTAAGATTGTGCAAATTTCTTAATAATTTTGGTCTCTTATTACGCCACACGAAATCACGAACTGACGTTTTATGCTGTGTTATTTTATTATTATTTGCGAAATCTTGGAAAATTATATTCCTTTTATTATTTCTCTATGCATGTTTTCGCACATTAAAAGCATTTACAGAAATTCCACGCTATCCATTAATATAATTGAAGCGGTATGTAATATACCTTTTTAAATTCATTAACATATTCTATACAGGGTAGGAATATTGCGGTGGTACATCATACTTCAGTTTTAATTATTAGATACCTGTAATAAACGTTGTATTGCAGTAAAGTTGATTCATTTTTTAAAGCCAGATGCATTTTCAGTAGCAGTTGGATTTTAAAAGATTTTTGAATTCAGGGTATATTTGATCGTTTGTATTGAAAACTACGTTTGACTTCAGGAGCAAAATAGTTGCAGAAATGTAATAGGCGAAAACTGTACAAAGTAGGAAATAATCATTTAATACTTCAACCACGGCTAACACGTTTTCGGATAATTATTTAAATTACTCGCTATTGCGGTTGCCCCAGAAAATCGCCTAAATTGCTTGTAATGCGTGACTTTTTTTCATTTTTTTAACATTATCTATTATCTATGTACTTATCTGTGTTTCTGCAAACATATATATAGTTTAAAAATATAATTGTTAAATATCTCACAATAAGAAATTCTGAAACACAAGCTGCATACACAGGATTAAATAATTATTGTTTTTATAATTTTCTCCCATTGCGCTATTTATGAGGATTTAATTTTTAAACTTAATTTCAAATTAATACGAGATTTGTTCAATAATTATTGTGATTAGTACGTATGAAATTTTTGTACTACAATGGTTGGTGTGGAATATCAAAGGCTAATGTCCTAGATGCCTATATGCTCAATTTTAGAACCATAGCTGTTGTATTAAGGTAAATTCACCAGTATTGGGCCACTTAAGGACGTTTATCTAATTATTATTAAAGTATTAGTGAATTTAAAAAAATATATATTTTTTTAGCCTAGTCCTTACTTTTATGTATAAGAATAAACATTCAAATTTTTAAAATATATTCTCTAGAAAAAATGAAAAATAAAAATATTACCTTCCTCTATGCTCCAGTAGTGGACCATAGTAACTTTCTGATGCTCCATTAGGGCCCTCCTAGAACTGGACCACTCCATGCTTGAGTTTAATACATACTGCACAGAATTTATATATTTTTTTTTTTACATTTCTACACTTAAATATACACAATAATGAAACCATATTTAGAAGTTTTGATGATTACGTAAAATAATTTTAGCTTCTCTTTAGTTTTTTCGTATAGTCTGTAAAAACACCATTCCAGCTCAAAAACTATGAGAATACTGAAGTTGTCCCTTTGCCTAATAACAGATAAGGGTTCCAGCCAATCAGCAAATAGTTTGTTATCTGACAGGGGTGACTAGAAAACTTATTTTTCAATTTTGAAAACTGGTGGACCACTATTGTTTTCGTAGCACACTACTGGTACACTTACCCTAACAAATATTTGAGGGCGGGTGAAAGGATGGTGGTTGGTGTGAAACGCTGGCTTCGAGGTTATGGGGCTAGGTTTGTGAAAGTAGATGAGATGTGGTTACTGCCGTTTTGAAACGGGTCAAAGTGATGTAGCCGGGACACATCCACTGTCACAAGTCTAGACGCACAGGCTCCAAATCAGTCATCCCCCTCATCCTCTTTTAAGAGCCCCTTTAAGATTTCACGCTTTCCTCCAAAAATGTGTTAATACAGCAGCTACTTTTCTCATACTGAGCATATTATTTTGATAATTAATAATTTAACTACCCATATAAGAAAATTCATATACTGGAATATATGCAGAAATATACAGCCATATCTAAGGAAGGTTCCCATCTGCGAGATCAGGATTTTGTCGAGAGTGGTGGAGCGGGAAAGCTCTTACCAAGTTACATCAAGAAAAGGCATGCAACTACCCGTTCAAATGCAGCAGCCCACTCAGAAATAGATATTCAGATTTCACAAAATTTTCCCCGTTTTTGACGATACTGTTTCCTGGGAAATGCTCAGAGCAAATAATTTGTGAAATTAATGACATTATTTTCTTCACTAGTTTGACGATACTAATTTATCAAAAGTTTCGTCATAAAAAAAAATTAATGGTGCCAACTATCGAATCGTTTAGAAGCTTCCGTGTTCATCGACAATGAAAAATACATGTTATAGGAGGGACTCGAACTCGCAACATTCAGTGGTGTAGTCCGCTGCTCTAAGATCATGCCATAGTGCGCTCGAGAAGATGCTATTATAAAGGCATATAGTAGATTATACGTGTTTAAATTTTTATAACGTGTATTGTAATTATATCGATTATGTTATAAATCTTGCAAGTTTTAATTAATAAGGCGAATTAATTGTTATGATTTTCTTATGGTTAATAAATAATTATAATATGACTTGATTAAATAATAAATTATAGAAATTTTATTTGCTCAAGGAATGATTAGAATACGACTAGGTAAAGTGACTGGTAAATTTGTTGCTCAGAAATAACGAATTATACAGTGCCAAGTGGGAGAGGTTTTACTTCTTAGTGTAGGCGGATAAGATTTTAACAATTTACTGATTATAGTTAGGAGAGGGATCAATTATGCATATTTTTTATTTGTTTGAAAAAAAGAACATACTTCTTAAAAGAAAATGAGAACCTGGAATTTCGACATTTAAATGGCCAAATTTACCTTTTGAACGGTTTTGTAGAACGTAAAAATCATCACGTATAGCCATGATTAAGAAAATACTTTCGTCAAATATTTGAGAGTTGATATTTCGTTAAATGTCATGTGATTTTGATATGAAATGATCGTCAAAAACAACGAAATAAGGCTCAGGGATTTTGGAGTTTTATTCCTGAGAAAGTGGTGAAGAGTTATTTCTGTCATTTATTGATTTCCCAGGCACTAGCTATATACAGGAAAAACACTCTATATGCTAGAAAAGATATTACAGAGACGGATTAGAAAGATTACAGAAAAGGCAGATTATTCTTTGTGGAAAATATAACTTTGTGGACGGTAATGCTTTTCTGAAAAGAAATGACTGTCTCCTATTCCAGGTACACACAATGAAAGAGGGTGTTTTTCATTTGTCACAAGTGTTATTAGTTAAGTTAAAGCCTGTTGTTTAACATGTCAAAGACGAGATTCTTGTCTCAAATTAAGGATTTTTGAAAAGCATATCGACGAATATCATCGAAAGTTTCTGAGAAGTTAGTTTATGATATTTTAAAGCATATTCCAAGTCAGTGCAATCTAATTAATTACACGCGTTTGTGAAAATGTAGTCACAATACTTCACACTGACAAAAAGAGGTTACATCACTGTTCGTATATAGTCTTTTCTACCGCACAAAGTGTTATATAGATATAAGTGTTATATAGTGTTGCACAGATAGCGACCTAGGGAAATCAATCAATGACATGCATGCATCAGCGTTTCGCTTTTCATCAGTTACTTTCAGATGAGCATTTGTAAACATTTCCTTAATTTCCACGGTAAGAGTTAAGACACAAATCTCAATGAATTTTCAATCTAAAGTTTTGAACTTCACTAGTAAGTTTTTATTATTGACCTAAACTGTTGTCTGCATGCCTGAACTTTCACCAACTTTACGCTGCCAACAACAGGTTACGTAACTGTACTGTAAGCTGTCTGACTACAGAAAGTGTCTTTCGTGTTAGCTAGCGTCATGGAGAAATTAATAAATGACGTATATACATTAATTTAGTGGTTCTCACCAATTGCATTCAGAGAGGAGATTGAATATATTTCCTTGATCCCCATAGAAAGAATTTTCTAAAGATACTATTCTTGACAAATTCCCGATCTGGCAGTTGGGGACCTTTTGTAGTATGTATTTACCATTACACTAAATTATTATCTGCACTTCCGGTACTCTAGTGACATCCCCTGTTGTAGCCAATATAAATCTTGCCGAATTAGTCCAATCAGGTAATTCGTCAATTTCTAAAAGTACAACAGATTGAACAGTTTAAACTTAACGAATTAAAAGCAGGGTGTAATACAATGTAAGAATAAATGTAAATTTTAATTATTAAGTGATATCTCCTTTGTATTCTTTATAAAACATGTTTTATGAAAAATGGCGCACTTGCGAGTGTAAGATATGCTGCTTACATGGATTGCAAAATTTGTGATTATTCAGATAAACAATAATACAAATTAAACTACTGGTAAACTTCACTCAAATGCATGAATGACTAATCACAAATATGACGAATTTCTTGAGTCCAAAAAATATACGTATTCATAGAATATTTGTACTGGATTTAATCTTTTCATTTGATCCCTTAATGCATGAATATAATATTAGCATTAAAAATTTTTGCTAAAATATTAAAAAATTTTGTGTTTAAAAATTAACGTAATTTCTGTCATTATTGAAAAAATATATAACGTAATAGTCAGCTTCGTAATTTGCGAAATAAATTTAAACCTATGTGGTAGATTTTCATGCTTTCATACTTTTCTTACAATAACATTTATTAATTTTTTGAAGTCATTTCTTGCATTAGCATTTTATTTAAATAAAAGGTTAAAATCATATACATGACAAAATAATTTACATATGTTTATGGTTTCTATAAAAACTAGTATTAGAATATATTATGCAGACAAATGCTTTTCGCACAAAATTTTTCCAAAGTAATAACTATCTAAAAGTAGTTGAGAAATATCTCATTCTGCATAAATTCAGAATAAAAAAAAAAAAAAATATCCAATGTTTTGCTTGAATATTCTGATATGTAAAAAATATTTAATTAAAAAGAATTCCCAAAACATAATGAATGTGGTTTTTGTCATTTAAATTGCAACGGATGGATTTTATATAGATAAAAATATGTTTTAATCGAGACAAATTACACGGTTAAAGTTAATTAAAAATCCTTTTTTTTCTCTTTTTTCTTCAAATAATTAATGATCTAGAGGGAATAACATGTAACAGTGTATGGTTTTTACTTTTTGTGTAAAAAAGATTAAAAAATGTTGTTTAAATTCTTTCTTTTTGTGTAAAAAAGATTAAAAAATGTTGATTAAATTCTTTCGAATATTTAAGTGCTGCAAAATAGTAAACTATAGCAAATATACTACTGACCTTCAAACAGAGTGTAGTAAACAGATGGTGACACGCATATCACATTT
The DNA here is from genome assembly GCA_964019185.1 of Maratus speculifer. Taxonomy (NCBI): domain Eukaryota; kingdom Metazoa; phylum Arthropoda; class Arachnida; order Araneae; family Salticidae; genus Maratus; species Maratus speculifer. The sequence continues at coordinate 287,834,325 of OZ025297.1, read as the reverse complement.
TAGATAAATATGTTAATTTTTGTTTTATTATATTGTTCAAATAGTAAAACAAATGACATGAGTGTATTTTAAATTTTTGTAATAAGTCATAATTGTTTTAATATGCATAAATATTTTATTTTATTTTCTATGACATATGCAGTGTGTTCCACCAAAATAAAGCCACCATAATTTTGTACCGTAATTGGACAGGAAAAAAGTCAATGCAAACGAAAGAAATATATTAATAAAGTTTATATATTAATAAATACACTGGTGGACAAAATTAAGAGATGGAAGGCATTTTCCCAAATATCTCAAGAAACAGTGAATAAAAATAAATGAAAATTGGTATGGATATAACTTATAGTATGACAATAATATATGCAAAGCTAAAATTAAAGTGTTATTCATTGACAAGAGTTATTGGCAACAGTCCAATGTGGACTGAAATTCATGATGAAAGATGGCAATGAAAGTGAGGCTTGTATGGTGTGTGGTCGCCTCTAGTATGGTGTGTGGTCAACTTTGACAGATAGACAGCAGGCGCAATGAGTATGTATGCTGTTAATAAGAGAGTTAAGGATTGCTTGTGGAAGACTCTCCCACTCTTCCACCAGAGCAGTTTTTAACTCCGGAATGGTTCTGGGGGCGGGTTGGCGTCTCGCAATAGCCGTTCCAAGAACATCCCAAGCATGTTCAATGAGGTTGGGGTCAGGAGATTTGGCTGGCCAATCCTTTCGGTGTATATCCTCACTTTCCAGATACTCCTCAATGGACATCTACAGCAACACAACTGTCTAGAGAACTTGCTGCTGCCACAGGAATATTAGTTTCAAGAAAGACTGTTGCCAGGAGGCTCGGTGAAAGAGGGTTGTATGCCAGGAAGCCCGCCATTTGCATCCCACTCACTCCCTTCCACAAAAGAGTGTGCACAATGGTGCGGACAGCACCAACACTGGACACAGCTTGAATGTGCTAATGTTCTGTTCACAGATGAGTCCAGATTCAGTCTTCAACTTGATTCTTGGTGAATATTCATATGGAGGGAACCTGGGACCCGATACCATCCCAATAACATCATGGAAAGGGACAGTATGCTGGTGGAGGACTGATGGTTTGGGCAGGGATCATGCAAGATACCCGCACACCGCTCCATGTGTTTTTGACACTGGTTCCGTGAATGCCCAGACCCAAGGTACAAGCAGGAGATCCTACAATCCTACGTGCGTCTTTTAGGGGTTCTGTTGGCCCCGAATTCGTTTTTATGGACGACAATACCCGACCACATAGGGCTCGTCTGGTTGAGGAGTATCTGAAAAGCGAGGATATTCATCGAATGGATTGGCCAGCCAAATCTCCTGACCTCAACCCCATTGAACATGCTTGGGATGCTCTTAGAAGGGCTAATGCGAGATGCCAACCCCCACGCAGAACTATTCCGGAGTTAAAAACTGCTGTGGTGGAAAAGTGGGTGAGTCTTCCACAAGCAATCCTTAACTCTCTTATTAACATCATGCATGCTCGTTGTGCATGCTGTCTATCTCTCAGAGGTGACCACACACCATACTAGAGGCGACCATACACCATAAAAGCCTCAGTTTCATTGCCATCTTTCATCATGAATTTCAGTCCACATTGGACTATTGCCAATAACTCTTGTCAATGAATGGCATTTTAATTTTTGCTTTGCACGTATTATTGTCATACTATAAGTTATATTCATACCAATTTTCATTTATTTTTAGCCAGTATTTCTCGAGATATTTGGAAAAATGCCTTCCATCTCTTAATTTTGTCCACCAGTGTAACTCAATCCTTCACCTGCTTTGTTGCAAGTAAAATATGAATGCATAAAAAAGAGGGGGGGAGGTGTCTCGCTGAAATAAAGCCACTACTGCTAATAACTAATTTATCCACCATGTTTAAATATATTATTCAATTTACTATGTGGCATACTACTTGCCAATCTCTGGAATACAGTAGAATCAATGGTATCTCAGGCGTCAACGACGATGTTCTTCAGTTCTGCAACAGACTTCAACTGCCTGCCATTGGCATATACAGTTCTACTTGAAGAGACGTATTTTCTTGAGGGTTGAGATAAGGGGTGTAGGTCAAACAATTCCATTAATATGCATCTAATTATCAAAAAAGATTCCTAGAAGGATTAAAAAAATATGAGGGTGTTGTTCTGCTGGAAAATCCAACTTACACCACCAATTCTTTTACAAATAGCAGTGAATGGGTTCTTGATAATCGATACCTGTATGCTTTCAGAGTGAAAAGCCAGGTTTTGTTTACCATCATAGACGAAGCCTTAAAACGCCATTAATAAACCTCCTTTTACTAGCCCATATTGAAAGCTTTTCACAAGCAAATTAGAGTTGATGGGCCAAAATATCATTAAATCTGGTAGGACCAGTTGCATATTGTTACATTCTCAGATGAAAAAAAATAGTTTGGATGGCTCAGACAGAGTTGCTTTTTATCGTCATGACATGAGAAATGGAGAGGAAAATTTCTCTTAAAGACAGCACGGTGGAGAGTTATTAATAGTGTTGGGGGGTTCGGCTATGATGGTAAACTTAAACTGGCTATTACCTTAGAAAGCATGTAGGTACTGATTACCAAGAATTTCTAGAAACTCGTTTATTACCAATTGCAAAAAAAGGTGTCTTAAGTTGGATTTTCATAAAGGAAAACATCTCTATAACCTTTGCAAAAATCCTCTTAGGAATGCTTTTTAGATAATTCGGGACATACAATTACATTAATTTACAAAATGTTTTTTATAATTTTTATATTGAAAAAAATATTTTTATTTCTTGTCTCACAATTTGGCTATCAATAAAATTTCTTGTTTATCTTCAATATATCTACATTTTTATTAATGTATTTTTTTACTTAATTACACTTTTTAATTTTTAGTATTTGCTTTCCATATCAGTTGCCTTTTTATATAATTTTAATTCTTTTCAAGTGACTAGTTGCAATCTGCAACAATTTTAGTTGAACAGTTTACGAATAAAAGTTATGCATTACTCTTAAAACTTCTTGAATTGCTAATAAATTAATAGATTTAAAGTATATAACCATTCCTAAAAATGTAGTATTTTAAAAATAGCTTAATATCGCTTTGGGAATCGTAAAACTTATTTTCCTTTAATATTAATTGGATAAAAAGTATATACAAAACTTTTATTCATGTTCTATGACGAAAAAATATTGATCAAAAAATATAAATGGCTCCCATAGACTAGAAAAAATGTATAACGGGAAAAACATAAGTTTTTAGGGTTTAAAACGGAAGGTCTTATTTTTCTTTCTTTTGTTTATTCAACGTTACAAGGGATATCCCCGAATATTGTTTTAACTGCAGCGTTGTATGAATATTTTTTTATTCTTTTATCGATATTATGTTAAAATTAGAAGGAATTAAAATGATTAGATTGAATACATTTAAAATCTACTAAAGGCAATTAATTTCTAATAATTCTGTTAAAAGAATATGAAATGAAAGTGAAAATTTCTACATTTTTGTATGGTTATTTAAATAGATTTATCTACTTATATTCTTCTTCTTTTTGTAAATTATATTAATAAAAAAATTGTTTTCGTAATTTTTGTATTGCAAACAGACTTTTATTACTTGCCTCACAATTTGGCTAAAAACAAAATTTCTGTTTTTTTTTTTCGAATAATTATTTCTTATGAATATATTTTCTTACCTAATTACCTTTTTTTTTAAATTTTATACTACTTGCTTTACATATTAGTTGCATTTTTTTTAAATTTTAATTCATTTCATTTGAAAATTTGCCTTCTGAAATTATATTATTTTAACAGTTACGAAAAAAAGTTATCCAATAACTAGATGGACTGTCAATAGTTTTAAAATTTAGTAACATTCCTTAAAAAGTAGCATTTAAAAATCGTGTAATATTGCTTTGGGAATCGGAAAACTTATTTTCCTTTAATATAATTTGGATAAGAATTGTATACACATCTTTATTCGTGTTCTGTGATGAAAAAACGTTTGTTTAAAAAAGATGAATGGCTCGCATAAGACTAGGATAAATATATAAGAGGAAGAACATAGATTTTTAGGGTTTATAACGGAAGGTCTTATTTTTATTTTTTTACTTATGGGACATCACAAGCGATATCTAAGAATATTGTTTTAATTGCAACCTTGCATGAATAATTTGTTTTCTTTTTATTGATACTATGTTAAAATAAGTGGCAATTTAAATGAATAAGATTGTTTACATTTAGAATATAATAATTGCAATTTCTAATATTTTTTTTAGATGAATATGAAATCCAATGAATATTTCTATATTTTTGTGCAATTATTTAAATAATTTATATTTTTGTTTAAATGAAATTTCTATAATAGAAATACATTCGTTTACAAAATGTTTCCTTTCTTTTAATATTGATTTTTTTTTTTAATCAATTGTCACACAGTTTGACTGTAAATAAAATTCCTTCTTTATTATCAGAATAATTACAATTTTATTAATTATTTTACAGAATATACCTTGTATTTTTGTAATGGGTTATGCATTAGTCTTAACCCTTTCCGGTGCAGAATAAGTGAGGTTGAAGTAATCAATATACACCACAATTTAAAAACTAATTTATTATTCAATATGAATCACTCATTTTCAGATGGAAGCTTTCGAAAGGGAACTTTTAATTAAATATTTCTGGTGCCAGTAAAAAACGTCCTTTTTTAAGAACACCACACCGTAAAGGGTTAAAACTAGTTGAACTGCCAGTAGATTTAAAATATAGTACCATTCCTAAAAAAAGTACTTTAAAACATCGTCTGATATTGCTTTGGGAATCGGAAAACTTATTTTCCTTTAATCCCTTGCAGCGCGGTGGTACATCTATGAAACCATTTAATTGTAATTCCCAAACGCTACATTGGCACCGGAATTTTGATAAAAAAAATTACGGTTTATTGAATGCGTGAAATATAGCCTTTTTCTTATTTTCAAATAAGTTTGTTTTCAAATCCCGGTGTCAGTCATTAATTTCTACACTTAAGGAATGAATTTTCCCTGTGCCGAAAAGGTTACTGTGATATGGATAAGATTTGTATACACATCATTTTATTCGTGTTCTATGATGACATTAAAAAAAAATGAATAGCTCTCATAAGTTTAGAAAAAAAATAGGAACAGAAGAACATATGTTTTTAAGATTTATAACTGAATGTTTTATTGTCATTTAGTTTACTTATAAAACGTCACAAAGGATATCCTCTAATATTGTTTTAACTGCAATCTTGTATGAATAATTTGTTTTCTGTGTATCAATATTATGTTAAAATAAGTAAGTATTTAGAAGGATTAGATTGTTTACTTTCGAGGTTTACGAAATGCGATTTGTAATATATTTAGAAGAATATAAAATATAAGTGAACATTTCTGTATTTTTGTATAGTTATTTAAATAATTTATCTTCTAATTTTAATAAAATTCTCCTAATTACATTAATTTACTAAATGTTTCCCTGCTATTTATGTTGAAAATATACTTGTATTACTCGTCACACAATTTGGCTATGAAAAAAATTTCTTGTTTATTTAATTCTAGTAAATAGCTGCAATCTGAAACAACTTTAGTATAACAGTGGCGAAATAAAGTTATGCATTACTGTTGAAACTAGTTGAACTACTGATAGATTAAAAAAAATATTACAATTCCTAAAAAAAATAATACATAAAATATTGTCTAATATTGATTTGGAAATCAGAAAACTTATTTTCCTTTAATTTGATTTGGATAAAAATTGTATACACATTTTTTTTATTCGTGTTCTATAATAAAAAACATTCGTTAAAAAAAAAAAAAAAAAAAAAAAAAAAAAAAAAAAAATGAATGGGTTATTCAATGGTTTAAAAAAAATGTAAGCAGTAGAACATAGGTATTTAGGATTTATAACAAAATATTTTATTTTTATTTATTTTATTTATAGAACATCACTAGGGATATCCACTAATATTGCTTTAACTGCAACCTTGTATGATTTTTTTAAAACCATTGTATCAATATCATGTTAAAGTAAGTAGAAATTTGAAAGAACTAGATTGTTTACATTAAAAATATATTAAATGCAATTTACAATTTTTTTTTTTTTTTAATTAAAGTCAGCATTTCTATATTTTTCTACAGTTATTTAAATAATTTATTTTCTTATTTTAATGAAATTTCTCTAACATAATTACATTAGTCTACGAAATGTTTTCATAATTTATATATTGTAAAAGCACTTTTATTACTTGTCTCACAATATGGCTGTGCACAAAATTTGTTGTCTTTTTTCGGAATAACTATATTTTTATTAATGTATATTTTTTACTTAATTACACTTTTTTAATTTTTGTAGCACTTATTTTCCATATTAGTTGAAGTTTTTCTATAATTTTAATTCATTTCAAGTAAATAGTTGCAATCTGAAACAATTTTTCTTTAACAGTTACGAATAAAAGTAATGCATTACTCTTAAAACTAGTTGAACTGACAATATATTTAAAATATAGTACCATTCCTAAAAAAATATTACTTAAAAAATCGTCTAAAATTGCTTCGGGAATCGGAAAACTTATTTTACTTTAATATGATTTGGTTAATAATTGTATACACATCTTTTTATTCCTTTTCTACGATAAAAAAAATTGTTTAAAAAAGATGAATGTTTCCCATATGACTGGAAAAAAAAATTATAAACAGAAGAAAATAGGTTTTAAGGGTTGATATATGAAAACCTTATGAAAACCTTATTTTCATTTTTTTTATTTATGGAACATCACAAGGGTTATCCACGAATATTGTTTTAACTGCAACCTTGTATGAAGTATTTGTTTTGTTTGTATCGATATTATGTTAAAATAAGTAAGAATTTAAAAGGATTACATTGTTTACATTCCATATTTACTAAATGCAACCTCTAATTTTTTGCAGAAGAATTTAAATTGAAAATGAACATTCCTCTATTTTTGTTTAGTTACTTATAGAATTTATTTTTTTATTTTAATCAAATTCCCCTGATTACGTAAATTTATTTAATGTTTCCTCACTGTAAAACATTTGTGGAAACGTTACTCCATACAATTGGTGTAAAAATGATGGAAAATGCTGCCTCCAATTTCATGGAGTAATTGTTTTCACATACGCAATGGTGTAATTTAAACATATATTACTGGGGTAACATGACAGTGTTACACCGGTTTTAACGGTTAAAATACTCCATAAAATTGGAGGCAGCAATGCTGCTACCAATTTTACGGAGTAACATTGTCACAAATGTTTCTCAGTGCTTGCTTTTTATGTTGTAAAAATATTTTTACTGCATCTCACAATTTGGCTGTGACTGAAACAATTTTAATTTTTCTGTACGAAACAAAATTACACATTACTCTTAAAACTAGTCGAACTGTGTACAGAAATAGTACCATTCCTATAAAAGTAATAAAAAAAGTCAGAAATTGTTTTGGGATTTGGAAAACTTATTTTCCTATAATATGATTTGGTTACGAATATAAACATCTTTTTTATCCGTGTTCTAGGATGAAAAAAGTTTGTTTAAAAGAGATGTATGGCTCCCATAAGACTAGAAAGAAGACATAAGTGGAAGAACATAGGTTTTTATGGTTTATAACGGGAGGCCTTATTTTTATTTCTTTTGTTTATTCAACATCACAAGGGATAGCCCCGAATATTGTTTTAACTGTAATCTTGTAAGAAGTAATGTTTTCTTTGTATCGATCTTATGTTAAAATATGTAGGAATTTAAAAGAACTAGATTTTTTTACATTCAATATATACTAAATACAATTTCTAATTTTTTTTTAAAGAAAATAAAAATAAAGTAAGCATTTCTATATTTTTGTATAGTTATTTAAATTATTTATCATCTATTTTAATTAAATTCCCCTAATTAAATTAATTTACTAAATGTTTCCTTACTTTTTATGTTGAAAAAATAGTTTTATTAAATGTGTCATAATTTGGCTCTGAACAGAATCTGTTGTTTATTGATTTCCTGTAGCTGCAATCTGAAAATTTTTTCGTTTAACAGTTACGATAAAAAGTTACGCATTACTCTTAAAATTAGTTAAACTGCTGATAGATTTAAAATATGTTATCATTCCTAAAAAAGTATTATTTTAACAAATAGTCTAATATTACTTTTGCAATCGGAAAACTTATTTCCCTTTAATATGATCTGGTTAAGAATTGTATACGCATAGTTTTATTCGTGTTCTATGATGAAAAATGTTTGTTTAAAAAAGATGAACGAGACCCTTAAGACTAGAAAAAATAGAAGCGGAAGAACATATGTTTTTAGGGTTTATAACGGAAGTTCTTATTTTTATTTGTTTTGTTTATTCAACATCACAAGGCACATCCACGAATATTGTTTTAGCTGGAAACTTGAACAAAGAATTGTATGAAGAATTTGTATGAAGAATGTATGAAGAATTATTCTTGTAATCCTTGTATGAAGAATTTTTTTCTTTTTATCGATATTTTGTTAAAATAAGTAGGAATATAAAAGGATTATATTATTTACATTCAATATTTACTAAATGGAATTTCTAATAATTTTTTTAGAAGAATATGAAATGAAAGGGAACATTTCTATATTTTTATGTAATTATTTAAAATATATATATACATATATATATATATATACATATATATATATATATATATATATATATATATATATATATATATATATATATATATATATATATATCTTCTTATATTAATGATATTCTCCTAATTACATTAATTTACAAAATGTTTCCTTGCTTTTTATATTGAAAAATACTTTTATTACATACCTCATAATTTGGCTATGAACAAAATATTTTGTTTATTTAATTCAAGTGAATGGTTATAATCTGAAACAATTTTATACAATCAGTTGAGAAAAATGTTTTGCTATTCTCTTAAAGTTAGTTCAACACACCAATAGGTTTAAAAGATAGCATCATTCCTTAAAAAGTATGCAATTAATACAATAGTCTAACATTTCGTTGAGAATCGCAAAACTTATTTTCCTGTAACATGATCTGGTAAAGAATTGTATGCACATACTTTTATTCGTGTTCTGTGATGAAAAACGTTTGTTTAAAAAAGACGAATGACTCCTATAAGACCAGGAAAAAACAGAAGCGGAAGAACATAGCTTTTTAGGGTTTATAATAGAAGGTCTTATTTTTATTCCTTTTATTTATGGAACATCGCAATGGATATCAAGGAATATTGTTTTAACTACAACCTTATATGAATAATCTGTTTTCTTTGTATCGGTATTATGTTAAAATAAGTAAGAATTCGAAAGGATTAGATTGTTTACATTCAAAATTTACTAAATGCAATTTCTAATAATTTTTTAGAAGAATATGAAATCAAAGTCAATCTTTCTATATAATTGTATAGTTGCTTAAATAATTTATCTTTCTATTTTAATGAAATTCCCCTAATTACTACAAAAGTTTGCTTGCTTTCTTTAAAGAAAAATTACTTTTATTACTTGTGTCACAACTTTGATATGAACAAAATTTCTTGTTTATTTAAGGGGTTTCAGGACTATTAAGCTTCCAAATTTTCGAAATTTCAATTGTTTTATATGTTAAACTGCCATCTTTTGTGAACATTTTAATATAATTTTTCTCGAAATTCTCATTAGAACAAAAGTTGTGGGTTTTAGAATTTTACCCGCTTCATAGTTGAAGCGGCGTTTCCGAAAATTGGAAGTCATTTTTCTCCAAATGACATTTTTTTATAGCGAATTTAACCTTTTACAGGCCAAATTCAGATCCAGGCATATTTTACATTATTTTTTTGCATATTATGCCTTCTTATGCTTTAGTTAAGGGATATTAGTCATTTAATATGATGCAAATTTTTTTATATGTAATTTTCAGAATGTTCCCAATTGGGAACATTGGTTACTTCCGGTGGTCATTTTCCAGTGTTCATTTTTCATTTTCATTATTTTCCGCACATTTCCCCATAAATGATAGGAATATAACCTCTGTTTAAAAAAATCTTGTTATCTAATTCAAAAAATCTGTTTCAAAAAATCATTCTTATGACTGATTATTTTATAGTGGGCATTGATCATTTTTTATGATTTTCTGTACATTTCCTCATTAACGATAGGAATGTAACTTCTATTTTAAAAAATCAAGGGTTCTTTTTACTCTTTCGGCAAATTTTTTTGAGTCAAGTTTCATTAAATTTAATTTGTAATAATTTTTTTAACTTATGTTCCCAATTGGGAACATTGGCCTGTAAAAGGTTAATGAAATTTCTCTAATACAATTGCATTAATTTACAAAAATTTTTCATACTTTTATTACTTATCTCATAATTTGGCTATGAACAAAATTCCTTGTTTATTTTCAGAATAACTGTATTTTTATTAACTAATTTGCACAATATAGCTTGTATTTTTTTTAATGCGTTATGCATTAATCTTAACCCTTTTCGGTGCGGAGTAAATCTTTTTGAAATAATCAACATAAACCAGAATTTACAAGCAATTTTATTAGGAAATACGAACATCCTTATTTTCAGGTATGTTATAAAAGGAAACGTTTAATTAAACATTGGTGTCAGTAAATTTAACATCAGATGTCCTTTTTTAAGGACACCTCGTCGAAAAGGATTAAATCTAGTTGATCTGCCAATAAATTTAAAAAATATTACCATTCCTAAAACAGTATTTAAAAAAATCGTCTAAAATTGCTTTGGGAATCGAAAAACTTATTTTCCTTTAATATGATTTGGATAAGAATTGTATACACATCTTTTTATTTGTGTACTATGATGAAAAATATTTGTTTAAAAAAGACAAATGGCCCCCATAAGACTAGGATAAAAATATAAGAAGAAGAACATAGGTTTTGGGGGTTTATAACGGAAGGTCTTATTTTCGTTTCTTTCGTTTATGGAAACTCACAAGGGATAGCCACAAGTATTATTTTAACTGCAACCTTGTATGTAGCCTTTGTTATATTTGTATCGATATTATGTTAAAATAAATATGAATTTAAAAGGATTAGCTTGTTTCCATTAAAAAAAATATTAAATGCCATTTCTAGTAATTTTTTTAGAAGAATATGAAATCAAATTGCAATTTTCGTGGAGTTATTTACATAATTTACCTTTTTATTTTAATGAAGTCACCCTAATATTATTACATTTTTACATATGTACTTAATATTTTTACAATTAATTATATTTTTACTTAAATGTTTTCTTATTTTTTATATTACAGAAAAAACACTTTTATTACTTGTCTAAAAATTTGGCTATGAACAAAATTTCTTGTTTAATTTCTGAATAACTATATTTTTATTAACTATTTTGCATAATACATCTTGTATTTTTGTTGTTATCAAAAATTTAGTTAAAAAATATTAAATGTTATCAGTATTAAATTATTTTTTCAGAATTGAAAAAAATATCAATTTAAGTGCCTGAAATATTTTTAAAATGAAAATAAATATTTAAGAATTCAATACGTTTAAATATTTCAAAAACATTATATATTATGGAGCTGATTTAGTTTACTATAAACAATTATGTGGGTATGGAAACAAGCAATTTTCATATTTCTATGCGCAATTATTTTACAGGAAAATTTAATTTGATGCTACTTATTAGAAATGTGATGGAATGTGTATTACTGAATTATTTTTTTCTGTGGAAAATTGATACATTTGAAACATGTTTATTAAATGTAAATATGTGTCAAGTATAAAAATTTTCCAAACTATCCATGTATTCAACGTACTCTTACTGATTTTATGTTGTAACATTCTGAATTTCCTCATTAGTACACTGTCAATAAAGGCAGATGTTAGCACGTGTAAATACCCTCTGACAAGTACGATACATTTGTGTATAATAAAACTTCAACTTTCCAATTATCTAAGCAATAAATTCCATTTGAAACCTTTCCAACTGACGTTATAAAAATCGTATTTCAGATCAAGAATTTAACGTTAGACAGTTTGAATACAATAAATCTACACTACTTGAGCTGTCTGATGTACCCTCTTAATGATCGGCGATTATCAAAGAAAACTGCTTTATATATATGCAATTTCAAAGAGGTTGAAGAGAGAATTTTTGGTTGTGACTCTGAAGTGAGTCGACCTAGCTCGCCAGCAGGGACGCATTTTTGCCCCGTAAAAAGTGAAGTCCGTCACGGCCATCGTCTGTTTGTTATAACTGTGAAAAGGCCAAAAACCCACGCGCAACTGTGGAAACAGCTGCGGACAGAGTGCATAGTGTGCTCTTATTTGAATCTTACTTCTATATATTCTTTCCAATTCTAATTTTCTTCTCTTTTGCTGTGCTGTGTGTTGCTGTAAATAAAGCTTTGCCAAAAGTCATCCTGGATTTATTTCAATACGTCACAATGTGCAAATATGTAGTGCATATTTATATGTTTATATATATATGAGTGTATATTTCACGTAGTGCACGTTTATAAATTGTATGCATTTGAAATGTATAGAAGTCAATTTTATCCATTTATTATATTTATTATTTCTATATTGTTTATGTGTTAAACTTTTTAAATTTTGTAAAATTTTTGAAGTTTTGCATGCTACCCATCTATTTTATGTATTCTTGCTATTTTACTCGTGTTTATTTTACTCCTTTTTGATACTTGTGTTAAGTCGTTACTATTGGTATAGAGTTACAGACATGAAAACCTCGTACTGATTATAATGCCTGTCAAATTTAGGCAAAGTATGAAATAACTTTTTTTTTTAATGTTATACTTTTTCTGCGCACTGTATATAGTGTCTAGACATTCATAGAGAATAATAAATGCTAGGCAAAATATTTTAAAAAATGTTCTAAAATGGCTCTAAAGATGTTGATTCTATAGAGTAACAAATGCTACATTAGTAAAGTTATATACGATATTTAGAGAAAAACTTTTCAATCCAAAGTTATTTTAGAAATACAACAAAGTCAAAAATTACGAGTGTAACTTAAAGAATGCAAATTTTTAGAACTTTTTTTTAAACTTGATAAGAATATATTAATTCATTTTAAATCACACTTTCAGGCTTTTTAAAATAAAAAGTATAATAATGAAGAAAAGAGGACTATGAAAAGGACCCCATTAAAGTAAGTAAATAAAAAAAAACTAATTTTGACATAAAATATATAAGTTTCTTAGTAAAAAAAATTAGGGAAAGAAACCAGCACTTTGCAAGAAGACTTGCATTTTATTTCAAATTTTATCCAGGTTGGCGAGTGGTCAGGGAAAAACAAAATAAAAAAAGGTGTTTAATACCAGAATTATGTTAATGAGAAATTCGCCTTCTTTAATCTTGTCACATTTTTCGAAGTATTTTTTATAAGAAATATGTTGGTATTATCTTCTTTTTTCAACTGTGTTTTTCCCTGACCACTCGCCACCGTGTCATTACATTGCTTACATTAGTACTTCGCTAATTGTTACAGAAAGATATCTTTACGGTCCATATAATAAATTCTGATCACAACTATAGTTTTCAAAGAAGTTAATAATTATACATTTCTTCAGGCGTTTAGTAGATGCAAAGATACAGTGAAGAGCCCGGCCAGGGCCAATTAAAATTTAGAAAATAGATTGATTATCTGATGGCTGTTCTGGTGTTATTTTTTAGACAATTCTTTTTATGGCTGTTCTAGTGTTATTTTTTAGACAATTCTTTTCATGGAATAAAGGACAAAAATCCGAGTATATTCAAATGAAAATTATCTGTTAATCAGTTTAAAAGGATTAAAGATTGATAGTCATTCAGCGGGCGAATTTCCCTCCGCAATTTTAAGTCTATGTGTGTTTGATGCATTCTTACATTCGAAACATCACCCCAAGGAAATAAAGTTTTTAAATTCTTTTTTTCAGTGTTCTCTTCTTAATGGATGTCACATTTTTCATTGGTAAAACATTCCTAAAATTTATGCTAAATTTAATATATTATGTTTTAAAAATTGCCGAAGAGGAATTAAAATTTTATCACTTTATATGAATTTATACATACACTCTTAAAAATCTTGTTCCAGTTTGAACCAAAAAAGTTTGTTATTTGGTGCTCAATAGCTGCCACCATAAGATGGTGAAATCTCGTACCAACATTTGGAGCTTCCTAGTTCAACCTCGTTCCAACTATTGGAACTATGCTTCAATGGGAGCTCCAAATTTTGGTTCCAGATTTCACCATCTTACGGTGGCAGTTATTGAGCACCTAAAACCAAACTTTTTTGGTTCAAACTAGAACAAGATTTTTAACAGTGTCGCTTTTAAGAATATTTAGAAAACTAAAAAAAATATGCATCAATTAAGACAGAACACTGAAAACAGAATTTAAAAAAATCAATTTACCGGCGAGATATTTTTAATATTAGAGTGCATCAAACTCCCATAAACTGAACATTACCATGGGTAAATTGGCCGATGCGTGACTAGCACACTGAATATGATTAAAAATATTTCATGCTCAACATAAAATGAAAATCTTGATTCTCGCTGACAGATTACAGCTTTGTATCAAAGTATTGAGCTCCAAGTTTAGTCTAATCTAATGGTTAACCAGATTTTTCCTTTTTATTTATTCTGAGTGATGGCATTCTAAATGTGCTTTATATTCCTCCTTTATTCGCTGTTGAAAGAGATTTAAAACAGTACTTGTGCACTTGAAAATAATTTAAGAAATCATGAAAAGTTACTAAATATGGAAGCGACTTCAAAATACATTTTATAGAAAGATCTTTATTTTCATATGCTATCATTTTTTTATATAAAGATAAAAGTATTTGATTTTTAAAAGCCACTTAGAGGCTTTAAAGAAAAAAATATTTTTTTTTTTTCAAATTCAACGATGCAAAAATTGAAATTATGCTGGTGATTCTACACAATGAAGCCATTATGAAGAAACTACAGGATTTTTTTCAAAAGGGAAAACCTGATGTACTTTTTAAACATGCACTTTTAACATTGTTTTAACATTTTAGCTCATAAAATTAAAGAATTAATCAAAATAAATATTTAAATTTTTTGAATCCTATAAAGTATGAGTCATATGCAGCTGTTACTAATATTTGAGTGGTACTACTCTTGAGTGGAAAACTAGGTGGGAGGGAATGTTGTGATCGTAAAACTGGTTAAATCACACTGTACAAGTCATAGACTTGATGCTTAGCTCTAGATTTTCTTTTCTTATGTTATTCATGGTTTTATTGTTTAATATTTTAACTACAGTTTATTAGTCGCCTTTTTGTGATTTGATTTTTATTAAATATATTTTCTCATTTCATTAATTATGCGTATAAACATTTTAAAATTAAATAGTATTTAAATGCTATTTTGTAAAATAATAATAATAATGCATGTGTACAACAATATCTTTTTTTTTATCATTGATAAAAATAATTAAGTGACGATTCTCGTTATTTACTTATCATATGTGACATACAGTAAGTCTTGCAATCATTTTGAAAATCGAAATTTTTGACGTATTTACACGTTTCAGACACTGGAAATTCCGAAAAACATAGTTAAAAAAACTGCTGTCCGTCTGTATGTGTGCCTGCAAATGCTCTAACTCTCGAACAAATTGAGATAGAGATTCGAAATTTTTTGTATATTTTGTATGTAATAATGAAAAGATGCCTTTTGAATATCAGTAATATCAAATATCCTGAATTTTTTTTTCGTACTCTCGAAATATTCGTTCTGATGAAAAGCATGTAATTTTTTTTTATTTTTTTAGGACTATAAAAAGACAAATTTTGCAAAAAATTGATGTCGGTCGGATAATTAGTTATCGGGATATTTGCAG
The DNA here is from genome assembly GCA_964019185.1 of Maratus speculifer. Taxonomy (NCBI): domain Eukaryota; kingdom Metazoa; phylum Arthropoda; class Arachnida; order Araneae; family Salticidae; genus Maratus; species Maratus speculifer. Next base: position 287,818,457 of record OZ025297.1, on the reverse strand, counting down.
TCATATTTTCTACACTCTTTAATTTTTCATGATCTTGTATTTCATTCAAATTTCTATTCAGAAATATTTTTTAATTGGATAAAAGACGCTTAATCTGATGGAGTAAGCTGTTAGTTAATATGATCATAATTTTTGGAGTTATAAGAATGTTTCTTTTGCGCAGTTCGGTACTATTTGATTATGCTGTCGACTAAATAATTATCGCGAAACTATAAGATTAAATGCCAATATAAGCTTATCATAAATATAACACTCACTTGACATTACACGTTTATGTTACGTCATCAAGTGATTTTTAATTCGACGTTTAATTTGTATCTTTACTAATACTTAACTAATCTATTTCTTCTTTTGTTATTAAAATTAGATGCCAATTTGTACAATTTTGCGATTAGTTTGACGAGTTATATAATTTGTCGAAATGGGTCCATGTAATAACCAAGCAGTAACCGCAATTCAGTAACAAAGCATTATTATGTATTATTTTTTTTAAATATACATTTAAATTTTATTTTGGATCTGCAAAGCATTTTATAAATAGTTTACATATACCTTATTCTCATATTCTATATTATGCATTTAAATCCATAAAGAATAAGTAATACGGTGCTCCCTGTCAGATTCTACTGTCAGAACACACTCATTATTTTCCTATCATAAAAAAACATTAAGCTATCAAAGTACTATTTTAATGTCAAGGTATTAAAATATACTAATGTACTTTTTTAACCAAAATAATTTGAAAACATTTACTATGCAAATCAGATATTTAAAATTGAATCGAATACACCCTTTTTTATGTATTCGCTGAATATTTAATTTTTTATTCATTATTTAAATTTTCTTTGCATGAACGATCAGATACCATTTTCATTACTTATCGTTTTAAAATACACATTTAAAAAGAATTTTAAGTCGTTATATTTTATCAAAATTACTCCTTTTTTTAAAATATTTTTTTTATTATAATGTAACATTGAGAATTATAGAATAAATTATTTTAAAGTTATTTTTAATATCTTATATTCTTTGGCAGAAATTAATGAGGTGTCTATTTAATTTCTGAATAACTCTTCTACTTTATGAATAATAAATAATGCATCGATGCATTGTTATGTTTTTTAGGTCATAAAACATTTATCACTATTATTCATCATTAATAAATGCACACATTTGTCATATATTACAAATGTGTACATATTTTAAAGATGAATAATAATAATCATGCTATCAAAATTGTATTTTTTCAATAAAGTACAATGTAACGTGCATTGGAAGCGTAATGTGAATCTGTTAAATATTTTAGCTATATCTTTGACTACGGTATTTTATAACGGTTTTCTTGCAAAGCTATGTATATACGTATATATATACATATATTCTATAATTTGAAATATATTCTATATATATTCTATAATAGGAAAAAAAGTTTTTTTTTTAATTTATGAAAACTAAATTGTATTTTTCTAATTAAATTTTTTGTACTTTTGACAATTTGCTATTTATCGCATTTACAAAAACTACAAAATACACAAATGCTTGCTTTCCTACAATAGTATCAACGTTAGGTAAGATAACTTTTTCTGTCTATACATACTTTTTATAAATAATACATGTTTTATAATTAGAAAAGTGTCCTTTTTTAAAATTTCATAAATGCTTATAGATGTATAGCTTTTTATTAGAAAAAATAAAATACAATGATGCTATACAAAAATTCTGTAGATATAATGACAAGCAAAATGTTTATTACTATATTTCTATACAGGGTGAGTCATAAATAACGAAACAATGGGCTATCTCCTCAAATATTGCCACTAGACCCATACTTCCAATTGCAAAAATTCATAAAAAAAGGTGAAATTTCTGATAAGATAAGTTGCAACTCCATGGGGGGGGTCTATTTGAAAAAATACGAAAATTAAATTTTTATACGGCCCCCGTATGGCAAAATTCCCAATTAGGAAATTTTTCCTTATTCATTTTTAAATTGAACAAAACAAATTTCATCTCCGTATCTAAAAATCCCACAGAGATATTAAATCCCAAAATCCTCAAAAATTCCTGCCTTACACCACTTTTCCCTGTCTCTAAACTGTGATCTCTTCACCCAATTTCAACGCTTGTTAGGGAACATTCACAAATTGCAATTTAATAAAAATCGGTTCAAGATAGCGCCTTTTTCTTTGGACATAAAATAGCAGCGTATAGTTTTTACGCTAAATTAGTATACCAGACGTCTGCCCGGGTCAAAATATCTAGGTCAGGTCCCAAACCAACCCATAGGGGAAAAAGTTTTGCGTGACCTGAAAAAATGTCAACATCCTAACCCGGACCGGTCTGAAAAATAGTTTAAATTATAGCCCGGCTCAGTCGCAAATTTCTACATAGTTTTTTAATTTGGCATGGGAAAAAATGTTTCATATGGAGGAGTTCTGACCGAAAAATTCTTTTATAGCTTTTCGTTTTTTATATTTATACTTTTTATTATTAAAGAAGCGCCAAAGGCTGTGATATATTTATTTAATCAATGAATCTGTATTTATATGTAAATATTTCACTTATATTTTAATATCGTTAATCCATATCCCATGCGTTAGATACTCTGAAAAATGTTATACACTAAAACTTTTTAAGACGGAATCACATAGGAAAGAAAAAATACATTATAGACAGATGCTCTCCCTAGAAGATGTAATTGGAGCTTATTTTCTTTTCAGGTACTATTGCATTTTTTATGCATGGATCAACATATTTTCCGTTTAAGACAGAATTCCATCATAGGCAGATTTTTTTTTCACTGGTTTTATTGTATTTAATTTTTTTAGCCTTTGAATTTTCTATTTAAAAAAATAAATTTTAAAGGTTTTTTTTTTTTTTTTGTAAAATAAAGATTTTAAAACCTATATGTTTTTCGTAAAAAATTCGATTGAGCCGAATTTTATTTATTTTATGCAAGTATTAAGTCAGTCAGAGACAGTGATTTTAATACGGATTTTGTCGAGACGGGGTTTGAAAATTTAATCCAGAGTGCACCTAAGTTGAAGGAAGTAGTCCCCTCCTTTATGAAAAGTACGCTAGGTCTGGCCTGGCAGATCTTCAGAAAAAAGTAACAACTCGGTCCTGGCCCTACCTGGGCCCAGAGTACAGCTTTTTTAACATCCTCTGGAGGACGATAAAAAGTCTGAAGTTGTCAAAGGTAAATTTGAAAAGAAAAAAAAAGAGTTAATCCGCATCTTTGAAAAAGCATTTTTTTTAAATAACTGGCGGACATTTAAACAATACGCTTCGTTTTTCTGCATAATGATTTTTTTATCCTGTATTTCTTGTCTTTATATTATTAAATGTTAAGAATTTTTAAAAGAACAAGAACTTGAAACACGTCATTTTTGATTTTTTTACATTACTTTTGTTTCGGTAAATTTGAAAAAATGTTTACTTTTGAAAAAATGTTTGCTTTTGAAAATATGATTTTTTTAAAAGTTATATTATTTTTTCAATAAACATTTTTAATAGTTTTAAAATTAATATAAAAAAAACTTGGAACAAAACTAAAATCAGATTTTTATCTTTAATTAAACGTAAAGAAATTGAAATCCGATAAATAATGTTACGAGTTAAAACGATTTTTGATTGTCCCATTTAAACCAGTACTTACCACATGAAACTTTTATAAATTGTATGAGAAATTTTAGAATGTGATTTTCTTAGCAAATTATAAGACTAACCATCACAAAAAAAGAAAAAAAATCAAAATTCTAACTCAAGAAATAGATTTATTACGCGTTTTCTAGAACTGTGAAAGTAACATTGTTTTTTGAATTGCGCGCATTTCAATTTGTGTCTAATCCCTTAAAACCTGGTGAATTTTTTAAACGGCTATAACTTTGCGAATTTTGGAGATATGAAGATGCAACTTTTTGTGACTTATTCAGGACTGAATAAGGAAAGTTTTCCTAATTGGAATTTTTGTCCTACGGGGACCGTATAAAAATTTAATTATTGTAACTTTTCAACTAGACCCCCCCCCCATGGAGCCGCAATTTATCTTATCAAAAATTTCACATTTTTTATGAATTTTTGCAATTGAAAGTATGGGTCTAAGGGTAATTTTTAAGGAGATAGCCTATTGTTTCGATATTTATGATTCACCCTGTATAATAAACATTACAAAAATATATTACTTTGAACTGTCACAGATACAATTAATAAAAAAGAACTAAAATCTAATTAATCAATATAAAAAAATTAGTCAAAAATTATGATCGATGGTGTTTACAATGATCCATCAATTATTTAAATAATATTCAATGTTTTGTAGCGCATTTTTTAAGAAAAATTTACTTTAAAAATCCAAGTATTAAACATTTTAAAAAACTGTAAAGAATGCATTTTGTTTAATTAATTGACTTTCTTTTATAGAGAAATGCGAATTATATTTTCTTTTTTTTTCTAATATGGCATTATATTCACTATTTTAAAATCTGATAATGTTCAATCCTGTATAATGAAAAATATGTCCATTCGTCTTTGTCCTGTCATACATGGGTGTCAAACTGATGGCTGATGACTTTCACCAACTTAGTTTATTAGTGACAAATTGCACACCCAAGTACCAGACGAATTGGCCGAGTGGTAGAGAAGCAGCTTATTATATGATATGAACAAATGGTTTACGTCTAATAATATTCATTTTAAATAAAATTCACTGAAATCACAGACAATACAAATAACTAAATTAAAATATAAAAGCATTAAAACAATTTCATAAAACGTTTGTGATTATTTCTAAATCCCTCAACAGTTATTTCAACGTATAAGGAAATTCGATTTTAAAAACCAATTTGTTGTTGTGTTTTTTCTTTGTTTTTTTAACCACTTTACCGGCGATGCGTATAGGGAAACAGTGCTTTTAACCCCGAGTTATCTCGGGGCAGACGGTTAAGTGGTTAAAAAGGTTAATGAGAATCGAATACTCAGTTTGTATCGATACAGCTTCAATAATTGCGAACGCATTTGTTTTCGAGAACAAGGCCTCCAAAATGATACGGCTCACGTAATTATCGCAGTTGGATACAATTAAGAAGTAATTTTAGAGATCAGGAAAATTGGTCTGCATTTATAGATTGGTCAAATATCATGGAATTAAAATTCTTATTACTGAAATCTTGTTTACGTTTCTTTAATCTCAAATGTCTTGCCAATTTCACCTATGTAGATTGCTTGCATGGGATTCCATAAACTAAATCTTTTAATACCAAGGTTGAATATCTATGCATATAGATACATAACTGATTCTTACATAAATTGTATTAATTCTTTTATGTTTTTAATTTAGTTATTTGTACTGTCTGTGATTTTAGAGATTTTTAATTGAAACAGCTTAGTACGCTGTGATCCCAGGTTGATTTTCGTCTCCAGTTTGAATTATTGTAAGTATGGCTGTAAAATATATGTATATACTTTTAATATTTGAGTTCATGCGTTATTTATATTTTTGTGTGTAATTTAGTATAATACTATAGTTAAGTCATTAAAATATATAATTAAACAGAAAGAATTTGAAAAAAAAATTGATTATAAAGAGTAAAAATACATTAAAATAAGCATTTTCTATTCATTCAAGATTAATTGTCATCACTATTGTTGTTTAAAAGATTCTATAATGTGTTGTTTCTCAAAAAAAAAAAAAAAAAAAAAAAAAAAATTCTTCTAAAAAATTTTTTTTTTCCTTCGAATAAAAATTCCGTCTTCTACAGGATTTTAAATTCGATTACAGCTGTTAAGAAATCATTTTCCAGTTCTTGATATAGTAGCAATGTGTATTTTGTAATATGCTTTAATTTTGCTTCGTTTCGTTTTAAGAAATTATTGTGATGTCTACTTATGCTCCAAGCAGTAAACAATGCATTCTATCAGCACATTGTTATGTGTTTATGTACTAAATAATATCAGATTTTATCCGTCATCAATATGATGCACACATACATCATATAATGGCTGATAAAATTAATGTAAACAGTTTTATGAAAAAAAAAGAAAAAAAAACGCATTTTTACTGCTTTATCCGGATATTTTTCGGCCATTTAAAATTACAAGTATTTCAATAATAAGTAATAACAGAGTTAAAAATATATAATTAAAATAAGAAATCAATTTCATAAATCAATCGCTTTCAATTACTTTAGTGAATCAATTAAACAAATAAATTATATACAAATATTTAAATATTGATATTACACAATTATAGACCTGATATAATTTATGTATATCATAAACATTTTCATATGACCAAACCTTATGTCTATGTGTGTGTGTGTATTAAAATGTTATATAAACAAATGTTTCTATCTATTTTTATAAAATCATATGCCCTACCATTTTAGTATGGGAGAAAATCTGTGGGACAGATCAAATATTTGACAGAATTCCATTTTTTGGTCTTTTTGAGGTGCGTGCTTTTGCATAGTGATTTCCGTATTTCAAAGGGACTCAACTGAATTGTTAATTGCAATGCTTTTAAATTAATGAATTTAATAAAATATATTAATTTACCTACATAACATATTTTACCCAAATACTCTAGCGCATTTTCATTAATATCATACAGAACGTAAAATATAAAAATGTCAATGAAATATTAAAAAAAAAATCTCACTTTTGTATACTTGGACAATATATTGTAAAAGTTTTAAATCTAGGATAAAATAAAAATTTTAATTTCTTAATTGAAATATAAAGTATAACTTAATGTACTAATTTAATAAAGATATTCACTTATATGATGTAATAATTTATCATGGAATTATCATATAATTAGTTTGAACAATATGTTGATAAAATATTGGTTTTATCTAATTTACTGATTTTAGATGCATCTTTAAATGAGTAAAAGTATTTGAAACTATTATTTCAAGAAACCACAATTAAGGCTATTTTCGGAAAGTTCGAACTTCAAAAATTTAAAGTGTTAATTTTCTACTATGAACTATTGTTAGAACATTCATGAAGAGAGTAAACATTAGGAAGTATTGAAAACTCCATGTAATGAAAATGAAATTACCCTTTCTATTATCTGTAAAGCACTGACATTTATCGTAAATCAATAATGAAGATCTATTTTAAATCTTAATTAATTTGTGATTTTAAATTAGCCTTAATTATTGAAAGAAAAGAAAATGCGTGATTTTAAATACTTTGAAATACCAAAAATTGCTAAAATGGGCTTTATTGGGAATTTGGATTCAAGATTGCAGGAAATTACGTGTTGGTGGTATTTTACCATCGAGATTTCTAATCAAATGTATGAATGTGACTTTTATTTTTTATGAGTATAAGAATAAAAATAGAGATACTGAAATTTTGTGCAGCGTACGGATGCTCAAACAAGTCGAGTAATAAATTCTACAATGAAAATATTTCTTTTCATCGCTTTCCATTAAAAATGGTGATATTTTAAAATGGTGGTTAGCGAAGTTAAAACTTGAAATGTTTACTCCAAGTAAACATTCCGTGATTTGTTCTAGACATTTTGAAGAAGATTGTTTCCTCTATCAGAATTTCACAAATAAAATATTACAAAAAAAAAAAAAAATGCAGTGCCAATTTTGTTTAGTTTTCAACCCAGATCATGATGGAAAAGGACATCCTATTAATTTATGCAGAGGGAAGTTTATTTTTCTCATGAGTTTTTTATATGAATTTCTCACTTAACATGCAAGATCCTTAAAAAAAAGAAAAAAGGTAATTATGATTAAGAATTTCTTACAACGGAAAAACACAACGGTATTTTTAGATCTAGGACTATTTCACGGTATCCCATGATACATTTATTACGAAATACAAATTTTTATTATGCTCTATTAATAAGTATTACACTTTTTCATCTTTATTTTTTTCTTTAAGAGAAGCTCGCTCCCCATGGTGTTCATGGAGATTCGATTCTTTTATTAGCATTATATATAAATAAATGTCACATTGATCAAACTCTCTTAATGGTAATAGTTCAGCCAAAATAGATGACAATTTACATGTGCAGCAATAAATAAAATTTCATACTTTTAAATTGGACAAATGCACAGCATAAACAGCATAAACAGCATATGTGTAAATGGAAAGAATCAGACAATATGCGAAAAACGAAGCACATACAAAACAAACAAAGATAATCACATGAGGGAGATCACATGGGGGTTATTTATGACGTCACGCCAATAAAGCCCATTAAGATACAAAATAGAGATGTTTATATTTTAAAGTGTAGTTTTCTCTTTAAAACAGCGTGATTCGAGTGTAGTTCAAAGTCCAGTTAATGTAGCACTGAATGTCGCCCTTCAAAAATTCCCCAGGAAAAAACTATTGGCAAATATTAAGAAAAAATACACTTTAAATTTAAAATCATATTTTCTTTCTTAATGAAGTAAAAATTGAATATTTATCAACCATCCGTCAAAAATGAAGCTGTGGAAAATATTTGGGAAATTTTGGTGCGAAATCCCACAAAATCAACTATTTTTTTTTCTTTGGGGTATGCAAATCAACGTGTTCATATGAACATCTTCATAGTATTTGCAGCAAATAAACGACACATCGGACTCAATAATACAGGATATGCAAATAATATTTTGGCAAGAATAAAATTACCGTATAGATGTATGCCGTGTCAAGGAAGGAGCACTCATCAAACATTTTTAAAAACTTCTATATTATCAATTGCACGTTGCATTTCTATTTAAAAAATAAATCCATTACAACAAACATAAACATGTTTTGTGTTTTGTCTTATTCTTATTGTATTACCCGTTATAATATAACAAAAGTTTATTTTCATTTTTGGCTATTTCATTTTAAATAAGCTGTGTGTTACCTTTTAAAAACTCTTAAATAAATTCTTCACTTAATATGTATATATATATATATATATATATATATATACATATATATATACAGGGTGTATCTAAACTACTGGGCAAAACTTTAAGGAGTGATAGTACACATCAAGACAAATAATATTAAATGGGTAACTAAGGGTCCCAAACGTCTTCCGAAGGAGATAGGTGCCATCAAAGTTTAGGGTCCAAATTTTCAAATGATTATAAAAAACGGAAAAATTGGTCGATTTGTTTGCGGTTTTCACGAAAACCTTTCTTTATGTCATTATTGTCTTGAAAATAAATTATAAAGATAAATTTCAAAAAATGCCGATAGAGAGCGCTTTAGACTTTGGCGTAACGAACAACTATTTTTTACCGTTATTTTTTGTATCTCATTAAATTTTTTCAGAAGTTTAGACATAAACTTAAATTTTGAGCTCAAAATCTGTGGTTAAGTAGAGCAAACTGAACTGTGTTCAATGAGAGTGGGTAGGTTCAAATTTCAAATGATTATAAAAAACAGGAAAAATTGTCAATTGATTTGCGGTTTTCACTAAAACTATTCTTTATGTCAGTATTGTCTTGAAAATAAATTATAAAAATAATTTTCAAAAAATGTCGATAGAGGGCGCTTTAGACTCTTGAATAACGTACAACTATTTTTTACCGTTATTTGTTGCATCTCATTAAATTTTTTTGAAGCTTATGCATAAATTTCAATTTTGAGCTCAAAATCTGAATCGTTGAGCGTGGTTAAGTAGCGCAAACTGAAGTGGGTTCAATGGGGGTGGGAAGTTTCAAATTTCAAATGATTATACAAAACGGAAAAATTGGTCAATTCGTTTGCGATTTTCTCTAAAACCATTATTTATGTCAGTATTTCCTTGAAAATAAATTTAAAAGATAAATTTCAAAAAATTCCGTTAGAGGGCGCTTTAAACTTTAGAGTAACCACCAACAATTTTTAACTGTTATTTTTTTGTATCTAATTAAATTCTTTCAAAAGCTTAGATTTAAATTTTGAGCTCAAGTTCTGAATCGTTGGGAGGGGTTAAGAATCACAAACAGAACTGTATTCAGGAGTTGAAATGTTACCCTGCCCACCCTACGAACACAGTTCAATTTTTCGCTACTTAATTATTCACAACGATTCAGATTTTGAGCTCAAAATTTAAGTCTAAGCTTTTGAAACATTTATTTAGATTAAAAAGATAACGGTAAAAATAGTTGTTGGTTACTCTAAAATTTAAGGCGCCCTCTGACGGAATTTTTTGAAATTTATCTTATAAAGTTATTTTCAAAGAAATACTGACATAAAGAATGGTTTTAGAGAAAACCGCAAACGAATCGACCAATTTTTCCGTTTTTTATAAACATTTGAAATTTGAACCAATACACCCCCATTGAACACAGTTCAGTTTGCGCTACTTAACCATTCTCAACGATTCAGATTTTGAGCTCAAAATTTAAGTTTATGTCTAAGCTTCTAAAAAAATTTTATGCGATGCAAAAAATAACGGTAAAAAATAGTTGTACGTTACTCCAAATTCTAAAGCGCCCTCTATCGACATTTTTTGAAATTTATCTGTATAATTAAAAAATCTGATGAGATGCAAAAAATAACGGTAAAAAATAGTTGTTCGTTACTCCAAAGTCTAAAGCGCCCTCTATCGACATTTTTTGAAATTTATCTTTATAATTTATTTTCAAGACAATACTGACATAAAGAATAGTTTTCGTGAAAACCGCAAACGAATCGACCAATTTTTCCGTTTTTTATAATCATTTCAAATTTTAGACCCTAAACTTTGATGGCTCCTATCTCCTTCGGAAGACGTTTGGGACCCTTAGTTTCCCATTTAGTATTATTTGTCTTGATGTGTACTATCACCCCTTAAAGTTTTGTCCAGTAGTTTAGATACACCCTGTATATATATATATATATATATATATATATATATATATATATATCTTACCTCAAAATTTCATGAAGTTTTTTGTTAAGGTAATATGAATAAATGTCATTGATTCATAAAGAGAAATTTTGTTGTATGGGCCATTTTGACCATTCGCTTACATTTCAGACTTTTATTTTTTTTTTCAAACTTTTAATAATTTCTTTAAAAATGGAGACAGCTGTTAAAGTAAATGTTAAAGGTACATGAAAAAAAATTGTTGTGCGCTTTGCCCTATAATATAATGCTATTTAAGTTTGGCTTTTAAGGCAAATTGTGAAGTCCGTTACTATACAAAATTACTGAAAACACTCAGCTTTAAAATTATTAAATTTTTCTAAAATAAACTTACACTGTTAAAACTAATGGTGACACATTGCACCTTTTAAAGGTGAAAGGGGTTCTCACTGGTGACACCCCTAAGGGAGCCAGAATGGCACCTTTAATTAGGGTGATATGATGACACCCTTAATGCAAACTGTCCAATAATAAAAAATTAAAAAATATATGAACCGACTTTTGGCCCACGAAGGATTCGAACCCACAACGTCTGATTCCAAACTCAATGCTCTAACCGTTCGGCCATCGAGCTCACCTTCAAAGTCTCCCTGAAATGTACAAATGTCCTGAAATTCAAAGGTTGTTTTATATAAAAAAGCTCACCAAAAGTTAGGCGTACGAAGTTCTGAACAAAATTGGGATAGCGCTTAGAGATGATAGTCATCGTAGGGAGAAATTGCTGTTTTGATCCACGAGTGACGGCGAGCTGAAAGGCAAGGATACACGTCACAAAGCATGCGCAAATGACTAAAGGGTGAAAATCTTCCAACGATATGCATTGCGCTGCACCCTAATTAGCGTGAATCACCGAGTGAAAGATCAAACGGCACCCCAAATATATTTTCAAGCCCGCGAATGTCAAATGGTAACCCCTTTTCACCCCTGGGCGCCGAAAGCAACCGGTTTATCACCTTTATTTTTAACAGTGTACTTTGAAGTGACTTATATCCCTAAATTTCAAAACATGATATTTATCAATAATACTTAAATTAAATTGAAATGAGAAACTGTTTTAGCCGCAATATTTTAATCACATACAGATTATACAAGAATTTTTTCTAAAAATTACAGTACTCATGTAAATTATTTAATTTTAAGGAAATTGCATATTTGTTTCTTAGTTGAATAAAAAATAAAGGTAGAATGGTGAAAAAATCATAATCATTAAAAAATCGTGCGGTAACAGACTTGACATTTACTAACGGACTTGACACTATGTTCAAAATGGCCGGTATCCTTTTTAGAGAAATATTTATGTTAGGGCTTATAATGTATTTCATTTTTCTAGAAGGGTTTCATATTCTATTTCGGTTTTGTTTTTTGGATTTTTTCGATATGGTTGTCCAACCTTCTTCTTCTTCTCCTCTTTTTTTTTTTTTTTTTTTTTTTTTTTTTTTTTTAACGATTGGAATAAACTTTATCTATATGTGCCTTTTTGAGAAATTTTTTGCATTTAGCATATTTTTTCGTAGAAATTCACATCTTTCCGTTTATTTAAAAATTATTTTTATATAGATGTAATGTTAAGTCACTATATTTTTTGCAAGTTTTTATATGTTTAAAGCTCCATATTACATTAACTTATATAATATAATGTTACGTTTTAATTTTACATATATAATAAATATATAAAATATGGAGTATATAAACGTATACAAATATGCAAAAGATATACCATATTATTTATTTTTATTGATACATATTATGTATTTATGTATGTATATCACTATATGTAATTACATATCTAATATGAGTATAATACACATAAAAATAATACGTATTTATGTAGACCTAAACATATGACATAAGTTCGCTAAATATATTTATGTAAATGAATTTACATAATTTTCTCGACATCTTGAGAAATTTTGTTTCCATGTTGGATTGGTTCGCCAATCGCACTAACCTGAATAGCATGTGGAGCTCTTCTCTATTTTTCAGATAATGTACTAAAAATTTAAATCTTACACAATTACATTAAGCCTTTTCTTAAAAAATAATGTAAAACACTTAAATATAAATAAATAAAAATTATTTAATAATATGTTAATTCAAAATATCTATAAAACTCAATTTGTCAATATAATCGATTTCATTAAGATATTCTCTAATGTAATCAAATTATTTTGAAAAAGGATCAAACTTATGATTTAAATTTTTTAAGATAATTCTTCCAGTAATATTCTACATTCTAATGTCACAGAAATACATATTCTTTTCAAAGATAACATATTAAAATAACGGAAATGCATTAGCTTTTACAAAAGGCATTCTTCATTTTGAGTTTGCATCTTCAAATACACCTCAGGGTGTTTCTAAAAACCAGTTTTCATAAACATATTTGTTCACAGCGTAGTAAAATTCCTTTCAATTCAAAACACAAAATAAGATCAGCGTTATTTTAAAAGCCTCTTTTTGATATTTATACAGACTGCATAATGATTAGTTAGATAAAGCATAAAAATCTATTTAATTAGAAATATTTCACTGTGAAACATAAGATTAGATATTTTATAACAAAATGTTTTTTTTTTTTTTCAAAATTCTAATGGAAGAGTTTTCTGCGTATATACCATATAGTGTTTTTAATATCGTCTTAATATATATGTTACAGGCCAAACCCGATTTTAGGCCAAACTAGACTGGCCTAGGCCAAACCGGTCTATCCTAACGCCCATCGGATAAACTAGTTTTTCCTAGGCCAATCCGGTTTATGCTAACGTCCATCGTCGGATAAACTAGTTTTTCCTAGGCCAAACTAGTCTATCCTAAGGCCCATAGGACAAACTAGATTTTCCTAGGCCAAACTAGCTTGGCCTAAATCTTATAGGATAAACTAGTTTAGACTGGTGTTTATTGGTCTAAACTAGTTTATCCTAGGCCAATTCAATTTTGCGGGATTTTATTGAATTCAATGACCGCCTCAATGCCAACATTCTTGTTCGTCCTAACCTGAACTAGTTTATCCTAGGCCAATGTAGTTTTACGTGTTTTTAGCTCACGGGCATCAAAGCCTGAGAACTAATGCGCCCGTAGGCTCTGTATTTAAGTAAATACGTAATGCAATAATTCTTGATAAAAATACTCGATTTGAATTAAACTTTCAATGAAGATTTATTCTTATAAGGAGCTTTTCTGATTAATTTTGGGAGGTCATTGGAGAAGAATAAGTGGGGGGGGGAGGTGAGAAAGAGGCTGATTCGCCCCTTCCCTTAATTCAAATAAATGGGTTTCCATGCATTTTAGCATATTTTATTCAAATTTTAGATATTGGAGCATTCTCTTGAGGCGCCTCCATAATTAGTTGAGGGTGTTCATTGTTTAAGCATAAAGGGAGGGAGGGATAGGGGTAACGTCCCATAATTTATGTAAATGCTTTTTTCACGCAGAATTTACTGATTTGCTTCAAATTTTAGAAATAAATTCATTCAGGTAAAGCGCTTAGTTTTGGGGGTTAATTGAATAAGAACAATGAGAAGAACGGGGGAATCCCGCCTAATTATGGCAAATGGGTTTTTCATGCAGAATTAACCGATTTGCTTCAAATCTTGGATTTGTTCATTCTAATGAAGCGCTTTACTGATTAATTTTGGTGGTTCTTAGGTTAAATATAAGGGGAAACTTACAATTTATTTCTTTCCTTAAATTAGATAAATTGATTTTAATACAGAATTATGCAATTTGCTTAACATTTTGGACATGAATTCATTTGATCAGGTGCTTTTTTAATTAATTTGGGTTTTTTCTGTTGGTTAAGTATAATATGGTAGTGGACATTTTATCGCCTTCCTTAAATTAGATAAATGAGTTTTTATGCAGATTTATCCGATTTGCCGTAAATTTTGAATATATTTTTTTCTTTATAAGGCGAATCCCTGAATTGTTTTCAGGGTTTAATGATTAAGTATAAAGGGAGGAATAGGGGAATTACCCTCCTTAAATCAGATGAATGGTTTTTTGAGCAGAATTATCTGATTTGCTTCAAATTTTGGATAATTGTTTAATTTTATAAAGCGTTAATAAAGCGCGTCTGTTATTAGTTTTGGGGTTCAATGGTTAAGTATAATTGGGAGAAATGGGAAAAATTAATCCAACTTACTTAATTTTTAGAGGGTGTTTTATTTTAAAAAAAATAAGACCGTAATACACAATTAGTGTAAACGGCCCGTGAATGCAAAGCCAACAATTTAATTGGGCAATATTATTTTTAATATTGATCCCGACTACTGCTCCATAGCTAACCTTGTGCAAAGTGGTTTTGTCATCACCCTTATATAATGTATTTTATTCGAAGAGTTGTAAAATACTGTCAGAGGTTTGCACAGGCCGGAATTTCGAGGCCCGGGCCCCGCCCTCCCGAAGGAAAGTTATATTGCCGTGACCTGCTGTAAAAATTAAAAATTCAGCCCGATAACTGCCTGTACAAAAATCAGTGAAAAGAGACTCTGTCAGGCTCAATCTGGCCCTTTTAAATATCTTCAAAAAGTTGAGATTTTACTTAACATACAATTAGGATTCCTTTAAAAAATACTGCATACATATTTATTGGACAAATTTACAATGTATTTTTAAATTACGATGCGTTCACAGAATGGTAAATACACAATGTATTATTAATTATTTATATTTTTAAACCCTTCAATATTCAAATAGAGATACATTAAATAATTAATGTAGTTTAGAACAAAAGAAAAAAAGGATAGTTATAAACATCGTAGCTTTTGAATCTGTTCAGTAAAATAAGATTTGTGAATATGTTTCACTGTCATTCCTTAAGGCTTTTCTGAAATCCAAAAGAGCTACATCCTAACACATTTAAGAACTAATTTATTTTCGGAAATGCATAAGATTAACAAGCGTTCTCATTCAGAAAATGTGTAATTGAATGGCGTTATCCATTTTTGTTTTTATAGAAACGATGTACCTTTAAGAAAATATTATTAAAACCATGTTTTGAATCTAATTTCCGCTTACGACTTTACGGAAAAGAAAAACTTGTCGCCGTGACAAGAATAGCTTATATGTCGACAGGTAATTAATTTCTCAAAAAATGGAAAACGCTGTTCGATTCCAAATTATTTTCAGCTCCGATCTGGCTCGAATATGCAATAATAATAATAATAATAATAAATGAAAGTCTGATCTCAAATGGCAGGAGTCTGCAGAAAAAAAATAAGCAAACACCATATCCAATGCATCATGTCTCCACGGTGGAGATGTTAAATTTCTGTATTGATGTTATAAGCAATGACTCTTTACACACATTTATACTTATTCTTGCGAAAAACATGTTTTTTACCGGCCAAACCCAATTTCGAGTCAAATTAGATTAGACTAAGTCAAATTATTTTATCCTAACGCCAATTGGATAAACTAGTTTTTCCGACGCCAAACTTGGTTATCTAAATGTCCATAAGATAAACTAGTTTTTCCTAGTAAGAGGGTAATCCTTCATTTTTCCCTTCATACTTAACCATTAAATCCCCAAAACTATTCAGGGAATCGTTTTATCAGAAAGAATCTACATTAAAAAAGTTAAAACAAATTCATCAATTCTGTGTCAAAAACCATTTATCTAAATTATGTTGTGTTACCTACATTGCTCTTTTTTTAGACTTAAAAATAGACATCCACAACTAATCACGGAGGCGCCTTGTCACAATGATCCTATATCTAAAATTTTAAATGAAAACTGATAATTCTACATGATAAATCCATTTCTCTAAATTAACGGTGGGAGATTAGCCTCCCGTTCACCTCCTTTTATTCTTATCCACTGAATTTCCAAAATTAATCAGAAAATTACTCTATCAGAATGAACGTACATCCAAAATTTGAAGCAAATCTGATATCTCTATCAAGAGTTATCGCATTACGTACATACGTACGCACATACCTACATACATGCGTACATGCATATACAGAACCTGTAAGACCATTATTTCTCTGGCTTTCACGCTTGTGAGCTAAAAACACGTAAAACTACATTGGCCTAGGATAAACTAGATCAGCCTAGGACAAACAATAATGTTGGCGCTGAGGTGGTCATTGAATTCAATAAAATCACGCCAAATTGAATTGGCCTAGGATAAACTAGTTCAGACCAATAAACAGCAGTCTAAACTAGTTTATCCTAACAGAGTTAGGCCAAACTACTTTGGCCTCGGAAAATCTAGTTTCTCCTATGGGTCTTAGGATAGACTAGTTTGGCCTAGAAAAAACTAGTTTGTCCGATGGGCATTAGGATAGACCGGTTTGTCCTAGGAAAAACTAGTTTATCCGATTGGGTTTAGGATAGACCGGTTTGGCCTAGGAAAAACTAGTTTATCCGATGGGCGTTAGGATAGACCGGTTTGGTCTAGGCCAATCTAGTTTGGCCTAAAAACGGGTTTGGCCTGTAACATATATATATATAGATATATATAACGCTTGTTGTAGGGCAATACTTAACAATAAATTTAGCAATACGAAACTATTTAAATGTTGTTCCTCATCACATCAAAAACACTTTACATCAAAATTTGTTAAACAAATACGAAATTAAAATTTTTGTACCGCTTCCGGTTCCTATAATTTATATTTAATTCCGTATGTAGTACAAGTAAAGGAGAATAAATGAAGTTTGTGTGTCGTCAAAATTTATCAAGTTTGGATACTTTTAATTTTTGTACTTTCACACTTTTCTTTTATTAAAAACGTGACGCTCAATTTTAAGTAATTTATTTATATATAATTCGCAAAAATTCGTATGCTTATTTTTGAACAGAAGTATGTTGTAAAAAAATTTCTTTAACCAAAATCGCTCAAAAAACTAAAAGTATGAAAAAATATACCCTCATATCATTCTATTACTTTAAAAAAAATTAAATAAATAGCACTCAAGTTGTCAATTTAATCGATTTCATTTAAATGTCATCTAATGTAATCACATTATTGTGAAAAAGGTTCAATTTTATGATTTAGATTTTTTAAGATAATTCTAGTATTATTCTACATTTTAATGTCACAGAAACGCATGTTCTTTTCAAAGATAACATATTAAAATAACGGAAATGCATTAGCTTTTAGCAAAAGGCATTCTTCATTTTCCGTTTGCAACTTCAAATATACCTCAGGGTGCTTCTAAAAACCACTATTCATAAACATATTTGTATATTGCATAGTAAAACGCCTTTCAATTCAAAACACAGAATATGTCCAGCATTATTTTAAAAGCCTCTTTATGACATTTATGCTGACTGCATAATGGTTCGTTAGATAAAGCATGGAAAGCTATTTATTTAGAAATATTTTACTATGAAGCATAAGATTAGATAATTACTAACAAAATGTTGTTTTTCTAAATTCTAATGGAAGTATGGTTCTGTGTATATACATGGTGTTCTTATTTTTGTCTTTAAAAAATAACTTATTTAATAAAAATAATTTATTTATTAAAAAATAATTTATTTATTAGTTTTAAAGCTATTATTAAATTTTCAAAAACTATTTAAATGTTGTTCGTCATTACATCAAAATTTCCTTAAAGAGAATACGAAATGAATTTTTTTGTATGGCTCCTGTATCTTATAAATTGTATTTATTCCCACGCGTGAACAAGGAAAACAGATCAGATGTAGTTTGTGTACGGCCAAAACTTACCGAGTTACGTTACTTTTAGTTTTTCGCATTTGCATACTTTTCTGTCATTAGAAACGTGACGTTGAATTTTAAGTAATTTATTTATAGATAATTATCTAAAATACATGTATGTTATTTTGAATCGAGGTTCGTGTTAAATAAATTGTTAAGCTAAAATCGCACAAAAAGCAAAAAGTATTTAAACCATAACCTCATAGCTTTAGCATGCATTATATTTCTCTTATCATATATTTTCGACATTAAAAAAAATTATAAAACAAAGTAAAATTTTAATTCCACTAATACAGATTTACATTTGTTGAGGAATCGCTCTTGTATATTAATTCGAATTTTATGAAAACAGATTACAATGAAGAAATGAAAAACTAATGCACAGAACAGGGTACATAATCGATAGTTTCGTAATAAAAGTTATTCAACATATACCTCGACGTAAAAAGAGAACAAGGAAGGTTTTAAAATGAAAAAAAAAAAACTGCAATGGAGTGTAGAAACAATCATTTCTGCATTTTCAATAATTATTTTTGGCTATAATACAAAACTGAGATGAATATTTATAGGAAATGAAAGAAAAATATCAAAACACCTTCATTTGTGCGCCTATTCCAATTTTTTCAAACGCAGTGAAGTGGGCAGTGTATGTCGTCCCTATTTCTGCTGACGCGTATCTGCACGTGAGTATTAAAATGCCCGTCACCTCAACTAGAAGGTTAGCTCCTAAATAAACTTACACGCTCTCTCTCTCTCCTACTACACAAATTAAAACAAATCCATAAACTCCTTTTTAAAAATTTCAGTTTAAACTACATAGTTTTGGCATGCAACAATTTAAGCTGCCTCTTGTGTCCAGAAAGTTTTGTCGCACTTTCATCCATCATTATCTCATAGGCGATTTTTTCCCAGGTGAAAAGTATTTTATTTTGTAGTTTTCTTCGCCTATTTTAACTACCTCTGTCGTATTAAGTTCTTTTGTGGCTCTGATACGAGATTTTATATATATACCGCCCACTGTCGCGATTCTGGAGGCTTTAGCCCTCGCTGAATTCTGTATTTTGTTTATTTTTAAGACCTTAAGGGAGACCAGAACCCCATTTTCTGCCAAAAATCATCAAAAGTTCAAAAGTTTTTTATCTCAGAAAACGATAAAATACATATTTGCGAATATCCATTCAAAATTTCATAACTCGGGGACACTTGGAACAGGTAGAAAATGAGCTCTTTTACTTGTACTCACTATGGAGTTTAAAGGACTAGCGGCCATTTAAAACATGTTTTCCTGAAAATGACTTTTTTCATATTTTGCCTAAGGTTAAAGTACTAAGGCTCAGCGGTAAAATGATTTAGAAACAAAGTGTTTATGTTTTTAGAATCTTAAAAAAACTTGCAACAAAAGTAAGGAGAGATATTTTTTAAAACTATTTCTGAAAATTTTACATAAATTGGTAAACATGAAAATTATAACGAATTTAAGGAAATTTACCATGCGTATTTTTATTTACTTTTTAGCCGATTAAAATAGAAAATTAAAAATATCTTTCCTTAGTTCTTTTCAATATACTATAACACTATTTAAGAAATTTTAGTAATACCAAAATACTGAAAATTGAATGAGGAGTAGTAATTTTAAAAAGTGTATTTTATCCCCATAAAAATATACTTTTAAATAAAAAGTGAATTTTTTTGCTAATTATTCCTTACAAAAAGATTCTTAAGTAGTACACCAAAATTCATCACTTTAAAATCAATAATAAAATTTTTGGCTTTTTTCTTACGGTGTCCCTTAATAAAGGCATCGGGGAAAGTTATTTTGCACTACACTGTATAAAATATGACTATTTTGCTGCATCGTCACTCCATCGCTTTTATAGAAAACGACTATTTCAGTCTATCATGGAACATTCTCATTGGCCAAAAAAATGATATTCTATAAAAGCGGAAGAGTGACGATGCAGCAAAATAGTCATATTTTTTTACAGTGTACAGACTTTGTTTACTTATCTGGCCGATCCCTCATTAGCAATTATATCTTACTAACCCGAAACCATCAAATGAAATTCGGGAATAACCTCTTTCCTTAACTGTTTCCGCCAGGTGAAATTTATCATTATATCACTTCTAACGGACAATTTCAATGTTTCATTTTGTTAGTTTTTTTTTCTTAAATAATTTGTAATTTAATTAATTCAGAAAATGTATTGGGTAATTTTGTTTGCACGTGTTTATGGAAAAAAAGTAACCACAAACTATTAATAGACATGTGAATGATAAGCATAGGTCTGTAGAAGAAATCATGGCGTTAACTCATGGCTGTGATTAAAGAGGGGGGGGGGAGCTTGAATCAGAACATAAACCTTCAGAATGCTAGCTGGAGTTCGGACGACTTCGAGTGGCGTAATCTTTTGTGTAACGTTTTCATTAGTGATAAGTAGAAAGGTTTCATGGGAGATGATTCACGCTGTTTTATCGACTGATGGTGTAGTACTCTCGGTCGTTGCAGTGACATATGAGACGATGTCACAAACGTCGATAGTAAAAAGATTTCAATGTACTATGCACAATTAAAGTTTTATATAATCGTCGTTGATTTAGCAGATTTTTTCATAAATAACTTCCTCGTTATTAAAACTGGAGTGGGGACATTATTATATTGATAGGGTGGCAGGTTTCTCCAATCTTCCACGTCGTGAGTATTCTCTATGGTACCATATGCATTGCATCAGCAAAGAATGTCTCGGTATTTAGGATATTCCGCGCTTACGGGAAACAAAGTTTGCAGGTCGGTATCCGGCGTTTTCTTTCTTACCACTCTGGTACTTGCTAGCATTTGGAATTATGTGGAATCTACAATAAGTCTGGAGTTTTAATAAGGGCGTACCTGCCCAATGAAAACTCTTCCAAACTTTTTTGCGCTCTTATAATCAGAAAAAGTGTTCTATTGAATCAACAAATATTTGTTTATTCCAACAAATCTTTTCGTTTAATTATGGGTCAGTTGAAATTTTGTTTGAATAAACAAAAACAAAAAAAAATATTGCTGAATACTTTTTTATTTTTATTTATTTATTTATTTATGTATGTATTTGCAATTTTCCGTCCACAATTTTCATTTGAAATGCATAATAACTTAATAATAACATCATTAATCCGTTTTAATTTGAAAAGTTTTTATTATCCAAAAATTATGTTAAACCTTTATAGCTATATAAGGAAATTTAAAAAAAATACATGAGAGAGTTACGGCTACTGTCAGAACAATTTAAATTTTTCAAAAACAACAAAATTTTGTTGGCAATACAAATTGAAAACATAAGACATTGGCAAGACTGAAATAAAATTTATAAAATTTTAACAAAATTTCGTCTGAGCAAAAAAATCAAATTTTTACTTTAACTGTAAAATGTGCTTAAAAAAATCGAATGTACTCAACAAGACATGTTTTGTAGTTTTAATCAATTCCTTTTTCTGGGTTTAAGCACCTCTCTTTCATATTCATAGCTATCGGACAAGGCTCCATTAGGACAGGCTTAGGTCTTCGAATCTTTTCATTTGACAAAGCGTACTGGTGAGTCTCGAGATAAAGACACGAGCCAGGTGCTCTTGTGTATGTCTGCTATGCTCTTAGCCTTGCGGGTGATTTAGAGGTGCAACTCTGAAAACTGCAATTTCAACTTATTGTCATTGCGTTTAATTGTTCTGGATGCGAGACATCTCGTAGTTATTTTGGATTTCAGGAGAGGTAGTCTTACCTGTACTTCTGTGGAGCCAGTTTAAAAAATCTACGCCGAACTGATGCATAGTGCATAATATTTCACAAACATTTGACAGTCGAGTCGATTTTCCATATGACATGTTTTTTCATCATTAGATTTTTATTCCTATAGATACCAATAAAAACAGGAATAAAAATTTATGAACAAGGATTTATCAATAAAGTTGGCCGCAAAAGAAGACGTTTAAAAAACAGAGTTGTTCAGCAATAACCTTTAAAACCTAAAATTCTGCAAAAGAAGAGTTTTTTTTTCATTAAATTCAGTTTCGAACGAAAGAAATCATTTTTGCAGCCGTCCATTTAATGAAAAATAAAAATGAGATCACCTATAATAAAACAGTGTTGTCATAGTTTTCACAATTCTTACCATAATGTGCTTTCTATATTAAATATTTTAGCCCTTTTTTGTCGCAAAAAATGTTTAAAAAACTATTTATTATTTCAAAAATCATTTCTCTTATTCCTTTCAATTTTTTTCATCTGATAGAATTTCATTGAAACTAAACATAAAATAGTTAATCTAGTTTAAAAATTATTTTGATCGAGTAGCTCTAATAGAAAAATATATTTCATTAACAAATTTTGCTTTTATATGAGAATTGGATTTTTTTTCTTACGATAAATAAATCTAACTTTCTGTCCATAAAAAAAAGATTGCAAACGGGATAATGCACAAGCTAAATGTTAATTAAAACATTGTTCTTCGAGAATTTTTTTTTAAATTTTTTCTAGATGATTAATGACTGGGAAATACAAAAAATTGCATGCTGACGCATAACATTTATTTTATTACAGATAAAATAACTTGCATAGTTTTTATTTCTAAATACATGTGTTATTTTCAATATTATGTGTTCTATCTCTGTAACAGAGTTATCTATAATCAGCCCATATTGATTAAACATTTTTTTTAATTTCCATACACAATATAATCTTATGTTTTCCTATTGCGTTTTTTCTATTTAAGTATTTTTTTTATATATTCTTACAGTTCAAAAATTAATAGCGTATTTCTTGAAAACTATGTTATTTGTATTTTCCGTTTTCAGTTGGCAGGTTCTCGTTTAACTAATAAAATACATTAATAGTAACAGTCGATGAATTTCGGTAGATATGTATCGAAAACCATTGTTAATTTTTTAATTTAAAATACACATTGGAAAAAAATATTTATTTTGTCAATTAAAGTATTCAAAGGAGAATTTACCCATGTATAAAATTCTTAAATTTAATTTTATTGATAATGCAATAGTTTGCGAAATAGTAGTTCAGTTACGCGAATGATTTATCTCATTTAAATGGCTAAAATGAACCAAAAATTCTTTAATGAAGACAATTTTATGTTTTTTAATGACCTCCAAAGAAAAAAATAGAACATGTAGATCCAGATAAATGCTTTAGGAAATATGTATAAAACTATATACCGTATAGAAGGTGAGTCATAAATATCGAAACAATAGGCTCTCCTTAAATATTGCCCTTAGATCCATACTTCCAATTGCAAAAATTCATAAAAAAAGGTGGAATTTTTTATAAAATAAATTGCGATTCCATGGCGAGGTCTAGTTGAAAAAATACAAAAAATAAATTTTTATACGGCCCCCATAGAATAAAAATTCCAATTAGGAAAACTTTCCTTATTCAGTCCTGAATAAGACACAAAAAGTTGCATCTACATATCTTCAAAATTTGCAAAGTTACAGCCGTTTAAAAAATTCATCAGGTTTCAAGGGATTAGACAGAAATTGAAATGTGTGCAATTCAAAAAACAATCTTACATTAAATGTTCTAGGAAATGCGTAAAAAATCTATCTTTTGAGTTAGAATTTTGATTTTTTTTCTTTTTTTGTGATGGTTAGCAATATAATTTGCTAAAAAAAAACACATCCTAAAATTTCTCATACAATTTATAAAAGTTTCATGTGGTTAGTACTGGTTTAAATGGGATAATTAAAAATCGTTAGAACTCGCAACATTATTTATCGGATTTCTGTTTCTTTCCATTTAATTAACGATGAAAATCTGATTTTAGTTTTGTTCCAGGGTTTTTGTTTTTTAATATTAATTTTAAAACTATTAAAAATATTTATTGAACAAAAATAATGTAACTTAAAAAAATCATATTTTCAAAAATAAATATTTTTTCAAATTTGCCGAAAGAAAACTAATGCAAAAAAATAAAAAACGACATGTTTCAAGTTCAGTTTTCCTTTAAAAATTTTTACTATTTAATTATTTAAAAACAAGAAATAGTGGGGAAAAAATCATTATGCAGAAAAACGAAGTGTACTGTTTAAATGTCCGTCAGTTAATTAAAAAATGTTTTTTCTAAGATGCAGATTAAGTCTCTTTTTTTTTTAAATTTAGATCTGACAACTTCAGGCTTTTTATCGTCCTGGCGATTATATTAAAAAATCTGTATTCTGGGCCCAAGCCGGGCCAGGACAAAGAAGTTACTTTTTTCTGAAGACTCACCAGGCCGGGTCTAATGTACTTTTCACAAAGGAGGGGCCTGCTTCCTTCTTCCTATGTGTACACTGGACGAAATTTTCAATCCCAGTCTCGATAAAACCCGGATTGAAATCACTGTCTGTGGCTGACTTAATTCGTACATAAAATAAATAAAAATCGGCTCAATCAAAATTTTTACAAAAAACACATAGATTTTTAAATCTATATTTTACAAAAAAAAAAAAAAAAAAAAAAAATTTAAAATTTTTTAAAAAGAATACTATATTTAATGGCTAAAAAATTAAATACATTAAAACCAGTGAAAGAAAATCTGCCTATGACGGAATTCTGTCTTAAACGAAAATATGTTGATCCATGCAAAATAAATTCAATATTACCTGAGACAAAAATAAAATCTGGCTACACCTCTTAGGAAGGGCATCTGTCTACAACGTATTTTTTCGTTCCTATGTGATTCGTCTTAAAAGTTTTTACTGCATAAATTTTTTTAATGTCTCCAACGCTTGGAATGTGGATTAACGATGTATAAGTTAAACGTTTTTCATTTAGAAATTCATTGAATAAATAAATACTTTACAGACTTTGACGCTTCTTTAATAATATAAATTTTAAATATGAAAAAGGAAAAGCTATAAAAGAAATTTTTGGCCAGAACTGCTCCATACGAAACAATTTTTTCCTACACCGAAGTAAAAAACTATGTAGAAATTTGCGGCTGAAACGTACTATGATTTAAACTATTTTCCAGACCGGTCCGGGTTTTGATTTTAACATTTTTTTTTGGCCGGGCCAAACTTTTTCCCTTATGGGTCGGTTTGGGACCTGACCTAGATATTTCGATCCATGCAGACCACCAGTGCAGACTACCAAAGTATTTTGAAAACAAGTTTAGATTTAATTCAACACGCTGCTTTGTTATGTCCAAAGGAGAGGAAACGACTTAAATCGACATTTAATAATAGATAATTTATGGACGATCCCTCACTTGCTTTGAAAATTAGCCAAAACCTCTTCGTTTACAGGCATGGTAAAGTTGCGTAAGTCACGAATTTTTTAGAATTTTGGATTTTAATATCTCTGTCAGGTTTTTAGATATTTAGATGGAATTTTTTTTTGTTTAATTTAGGAATGAATAAGGAATAATTTGCCTTATAATTGGGAATTTTGCATTACGGGGGCCGTATAAAAATTAATTTTCCTATTTTTTCAAGTATACCCACATGGAGATGCAACTTATCTTATCAGAAATTTCACCTTTTTTTATGAATTTTTGCAATTGGAAGTATGGTTCTAGTGGCAATATTTAAGGAGATAGCCTTTTTTTCGATATTTATGACTCACCCTGTATAAGAAACTAGGCTCATGTTTGTGAAGATTGCAATACCATGAACGAATGGCAAACCGTATCTGAAAATTTCAGATAATTCAAAATATAGTGTGTATACAAATGATTCAATTTCAGAGTCACCACATATGTGTGAACTGATCACCGTCGTCTTGACACCAGCGGAAACTCTATAAATTGAGGTCTGTAGCCGGAAGTTGAAATTTGTCTATGGTTATCTGCAAGTGGTAAACGTTGGTTGAGGTCTAACTATACCTCTTCGATGAAAGAAGGCGACATTTCCCCAACTGACGGATTTTGAATGGGGGAAAATCATTGGATTTTGTGAAGAACTGTTTTCTTATCATACAATAGCAACTTGTGTGCAGTGTAACAACATCAGAGTAATCTGAGATTAGAAGCAGTGATCTGAAGTTACCCATCTGGGATTTTAAAACGTAAGGCTTATGGGGAGAAACTCCCAGAGGATAAGTCTATGCCGCCACCAAATAAAAATAGCCTCCTGACGAAAATAAGCCCTGAATATTTGGCAATTATTTACAATATAAAAATTACAAAAACGTATAATTAAAATACACTGTAAAATATGATAAAAAAGTCAGCCATTTGGCACACCCGAACTGATAAAAACACCAATAGTGTTTTAACATAAAACAAATACACTCACAAATCAAGTTTATTTAACAGAATAAATCTTCTACGCTAAATTATAAAACTAAAAATTAAAAGCCACACCTTTTTCAAGTGTAAGTTTCAAGTTAAGCAACAAAACTAAAAAAAATTATAACTAATATCCACAAAATTTTGCAGTTCATAAATTTTCTTGTATTTCAGACAACTGAAGCAATTCAAATATACTTAAGCATGCATAAAGACACAGAAATACTTATACTGATATCTAATAAAAAGTACAAAGAGTTCAATATAGCATAATTTGCTTCTAGTTTCTCATAGTTAAAGGGATGTAAAAATTTTTGGTATAAATTCTATTTTTAATGTTACATCTCTAACGAAACGAAAGTGGAATTGCAGAAATAAACTCTTTCCGTGCAAGATATCACCTTTCACATCAAAATCACATAGATTTGTAGTTTTCTTCCAAATGTTATGTAAAAGTAGTGGAATACTTCCATGGCAAGTTAAATAAAATTGTAATACTTCTTTTGTACATACGAAATTTATGTAAACAGTTTTAATAACAGAAAATTAAATAATCTCCTAAACTCAGAGTTCTGGCATTGCAATTGCCAGTCCACTAATTGACGAGTCTTGATGATACTCTTAATTAGGGAAAAATGTTTACACTAATATTCTCTATATCATCTTGATAAACACTCCCGGCTCAGGAATCTGCACATTTATTGCCAAGCAGGTGCAATTATGCTGCATGTGATTAATTGTAATAGCTAAAAGTAAAAAAAAATATATATTTAAAATACACTGTAGAAAATTTTACCCTTTTGCTGCATCATCACTGCCCGGGTTTTATAGAATATCTCCCTTTTAAAACAGGAGAATGCTCCATAATAGGGTGAAGCAATCGTTTTCTATAAAATCGGTAGAGTGACAATGCAGCAAAAGAGTCAGTTTTTACAATGTAGGATAATCAACAATAAATAAATAAATAAATAAAATGAAAAAATCTAAAATTTAGTATAACTAATCAATTATGATTTCTTTATTTATTAAAAACATACATGTGATTCTTGTGCTCGACATAAAATCTAGCTTATAAATCATCGTCAATATACAAGGACGAGATAGCACAATGAAATTTGCAACATTGCAGAATTACAGCCGGGAATTCTACATAGGGTCTACAGCAGAGGCAGCAGGAATGGTAACCAAGAGCCACCTACGTTCTTGAGCGATAACTGGCGTGGTTTCTTAACCACTCGGCCACGGAAGCCCCTAAATTATGATTTGAATTTGTTTATTAAAGTTTGTGTTTTTCTCGATGTTTTGATTGTTATAAGAATTTTGGTTTGTTAAGCGTAACCTAAAAATTAAAAAAATACATAATTTCTATGCAACATTTTATAAACTTTACCTTAATTTCAATAATTATTTAAAAAGATCATTTTTCATATACATAGCAGTTCTTATCAGCTTCAAAATTAAAATAATTATTACGATGATCTGAATTTTTTTAAATATTCACATTAGAGTAGTTTTTAACAACTTTTTCCAAATGTATTTAACCATAAAAGAGTTAATATCGTCTGAAAACGTAGTTTTGTTAAACAAATATGAAATCAACCATCTTTTGTACATTTAAATTAAACAGATAATTGAAAATCTCAGAGTTTATTATTCAGTGATTTGAATAACAATTCCTTTTCCATCTATTTTAAATGCATGAAGCAATTTTGTTTACATGAGATTAATGGTTCCCGTAAGTGTAGATTTAATCACAAAAACTACATAAAAAATGCTACAGAGCTTTTTTTGTTAGTTTTATTGTGTCGGTTGTTTTGTTAGCTGACAAATGGCACATTAGAGACTTTGTGGAAACTTTTTGTGCTTTTTTTAAAATCTTTTATATACGCTTGCTTGTCAGAAACTTGCAGATTTGGTAACTAATACAATACGGATAAAAATATAGTTTGTAACTGGTATTAAATTATGTATTTAATTTCTGAATTTCTGATTAAATAAAAGTATTTTTCTTGTGATTTGTATCTAAAAACATTGAAAAAAAATATTATGAGCCTGTAAGTTATATGTACAATAATATTTTTTTACTTTATTTGTTCAAGAAAATAAGTTTTCTAAGTTGAACCTGCTTGTTTCTACAGAATAATATTTGATTACTTTCGAACAGTGGTGGATATAAACTAAATCATTTGATTTTCTTACATTTTTATTTTACTTCTTTACAGCTGAGTGTCTCTGGGTTTGGAATAAAACCAAAAAATGGCAGCACGTAGTAGACTTATTTCCGTATAAAATAATTGTTATTATCTTCAGAATTTGCAAAATTCATTCCTGACAGAGTGTCCAAGAAAATATGAAATTTTCATAATTAATAGACTTATATGATTTACAATAAAATAAAATGAAAAATTTCAGCTCGTTTATTTAAATAAAGGTCTTTAATTTGGTACTGTGCAATCAATTTAGGTTGCAATTTAGGTTATCAATTAGATGTTGTTATGATGTTAGCCATTTTAGATCTGCATTTTTGAACTAAATTATCAGCCACCTAAAGTATAAATTTCAGAAAAAAAGGTTATTCTTTCATCGATGCTTTTTTTATGTTGTTGTTCAGTATCAATAAATGTGCATTGACAGTGTTATTTGTCAGGTAATATACAAAATTTAAAATTTCGAATCTTTAAAAAACAACTACACCCATGTTTAAAATTAACAGAACTTTCATATTTGGTCAACAATCTCCAGAACACCGGGGATGATACAAATTCTAATGAAATTAAGTATACACATAGGTTGAAATAATCCAATCATAATAAACATTCAGTACTTATAGTATGCATGCATGATCATGTGCAAGAATCACCAGCGTCAAAAGCTCTGTCAGTTTTAACTTTCTGTTAATAATGAAAATATTTACAAAAGTATTACTAAATTATTTTAAAATTATATTCGTTTTTCATTACAGATCATTGCAATAAAAAATGAAATTACATTTAAACATGATTTCTTAAACTGAAAAACGGTTAAACAGTGAAATAAGTAGACAAATAATGCCGACTTGACATATATAATGATAAAAAAAAGAAAAAAGAAAAGAAAAAAAAGAAAACTCGTATGGAAGCTTTTCGAAAACATTTTAACTCCTGATACTTTTTCTAGGAAAGATAACAATATAAAATACATTTTGAAAATTACATCTTGACGTGTCTTGTTAAACTGAAAAAAATCTACAGGGTAAAATATTGATGGACAAACAATGCCAATTTCAGCTTTTTAATAGTAATAGAAATAGTAGTGAGCGTTTTCATGATACATTTTAGTTCCAGGTACTTTTGTTGCTACAGATAATAGCACAAAACACATTTTGAAAATTACAAGTAACACGTTTTATTAACACCTAACGAACATCGTATTTTAGTTCTAATCTCACTTTTCTAAATTTTCCTTCCTTATTCTTTGTAATGCTAAATTATTTGGAAAAGTACTGCAGATAATATACTTCTGATTTTTAATGATTTTGCGAAGAGATTGAAATGTCTTCAAATAAAAGACATTTTTCAGAATGCTTCTCTTAGCTGTACAGCAGCAGAGTTAAGCACTAACGTGAGAGTAGTCATTTAATAAAACTTCGTAATTTGGTACTGTTTGCAAGTGTATTTAATTTACAATGTTTACATAACTTAAAAAGAGATAAATTCCAAATATTTCTTCAATATTTTTAAGGTACTTACAAAACTATTAGGAAATAAGAAATCAGCGTAATGGAGTTTTGGATGTTAAAGCAAATTTTCTTAGTAATGGTTTCTAAAGTATAAATCACAAAATAAATGAAAAAAAAAAAGAATTAATTTCAAATTTAATATCATTTTATTTGAAAGATTTAGACTGAATTTGATTAATTTTGCAGAGAGATTAGATAATGTTTAAATATAATACTTTAAGTATTCCTTGGTTATTGGTTCTGTCAACAAACAACA
The DNA here is from genome assembly GCA_964019185.1 of Maratus speculifer. Classification (NCBI taxonomy): domain Eukaryota; kingdom Metazoa; phylum Arthropoda; class Arachnida; order Araneae; family Salticidae; genus Maratus; species Maratus speculifer. The sequence goes on along the minus strand of OZ025297.1, from coordinate 287,787,708 downwards.
ATACAAACAAAGAGAACATCCGTTATGTTATTATGTAAGTAAATAACTCTCCTTAACCAAAATATCCGTTAAAAATTTAAGTAATAATTAGAAATCAGTGTTAATTTCAACTTTCTAATGATAACTAAACTTAAGAGGATCCTTTTTTCTAAATCTTTTTGAATCCAAGTTCGTTTTCCGATACATATTGTTTCGTTGAAACGTATTTTAATAAATATAGGTAAGCATAAATTCTTATTTTGAAAAACAACAATTTTTGAAAGTATTAAAAGTAAAATATTAAATGGACAACGGCACTTTGAACTTTCTAATAATAATGAAAATGTTTGCAAAATTTCCTAAAATATTATAGGAACATACAGATAATTACAGATATTTTCATTACAGATAATTACTGAAGAATAAAAAGGAAATTACATTTAAGCTTTTCGATTTAAACTGAAAAGCAGCTAAACAGCAATATAAGTGAACATGTATTGCCGACATCAAATTTTTAATGATTAAAAAAAAGTATGTAAGGTATTCTTAAACATTTTAACTCCTTCTACTTTTTCCACGACAGATAACAATATAAAATTCCTTTTGAAAATTACATTTAGACAAGTCTTGTTGGTCTGAAAAGAATCTAAAGGGTAGAATATTGATGGAAAAACAACGACAATTTTTTAAAGGACACAAAAATAGTAGTGAATTTTTTTCTTGATACATTTTAGTTCCAGATACGTTTTCTGTTACAGATAATAACACAGAACACATTTTGAAAATTGCTTGTAAACCTGTTTTAGTAACAGCTAAAGAGAATCGTATTTTCATTTTTAGTCACACTTTCCCAAATTTTTCCTCCCTATTTTTTGTAATCCTAAATTATTTTCGAAAATACTCCAGATCATGTACTTGTGAGCTTTAATGGTTCTGCTAAGAGACCAAAATGTCTTTAAATAAAAGACATTTCAGACTTATTCACAGCGGCGGAGTTCAGCACTCAAAAGAAAGTAGTCATTTATTAAAACTTCTTAATTTGGTAGTGTTAGCATTTGCGAGTAATTTAAAATATTACTTCACTTAAAAAGAGATAAATAAATCCAGATATCTCTTCAATATTTTTAAAGCACCTAAAAAACGATTATGTAATATGAAATTAGCGCATTGTAATTTTGTATATGAAAGCAACTTTTTCTATTTAGTGATGGCATTAGAGGTGTAAATTACAAACTAAACGAAAAAAAAGAATTAATTTTAAAATTTAATATTATTTTATTTAAAATTTAATATTATTTTATTTAAAATTTTAAGGCTGAATTTGATTGATTTTACCAATAGATGTTAAAATAAATGTTTAAATAAAATATTTTTTGTATTCCTTGGTTATGGTTCTGTCAAAAACAATAAAAGACTACCAAAAAGAATACCTGTGTGTTATTGTTTAAGTAAATATGCCTCCATAACCGAAAAAAAGAAACAGTTGAAAATTTAAATAATAATTAAATATCAGTGTTAATTTCAGATTTTTAATGATAACTAAAATAAAAGTGAACATTTTTCTATTTTTTTAATCCACGTGCGTTTTCATTTACATATTAACATGAAATGCACTTATGAAATGCACTTTAATAATTACAAGTAATCATAAATTCTTATTTTAAAAAACATCTAAAATTAAAATATTAAATGATCAAGTAACGGCACTTTTAACTTTCTATTAAAAATGAAAGTATTTACAAAAGTTTTCCTTAAATATTTTAGATCCATATACGTTTCTCTTTACAGATAAGTACAAAAGTAAAACAGAATTGAAATTACGTTTAAACTTGTCTTATTGAACTGAAAAACAAATAAACAATAAAATAAATGCACAAATAATGGAAATTTCAAATCTCTAATGATTAAAAAAAATAGTATGGAAGATTTTCTAAAATATTTTATCTCCTGATACATTTTCTAGTACAGATAACAATATAAAATGCATTTTGAAAATTACATCTAGATGTGTCTTGTTAACCTAAAAAAAATATAACGGATGATATACTGATGGATAAATAATGTTAACTTCAGCTGTTTAATGGTAACAGAAGTATTAGTGAAAAGTTTCTTAATACATTTTAGTTCCAAATACGTTTTCTGTTACAGATAATAACACAGAAAACATTTTGAAAATTACAAGTAAACACGTCTTATTAACAGGTAAAGATATCGTATTTTTTTCTAGTCACATTTATGCAATTTTTCCTTCCTTATTCTTTCTAATCCTGAATTATTTAGGAAGATAATGCAGATCATGTACTTCTCAGCTTCCATGGCTTTGCGACAAGATCAAAATGTCTTCAAATAAAAGACATTTCAGCCTTATTCTCTTAGCTTACAGCAGCGGTGTTAAACAATATAAAAGAAAGTAGTCGTTTATTAAAACTTCTTAATTTGGCAGTATTAGTAATTGCGTGTAATTTACAAACATTACTTCACTTAAAAAGAGATAAATAAATCTAAATAATTCTTCAATATTTTTAAAGCACCTAGGAAACGATTACGTAATAAAAAATTAGCGCATTGTATTTTTGTAAGTGAAAGCAATTTTTCTCTTTAGTGATAATATCTGAGACGTATATCGCAAAATAAATGAAAAAAAATCAAATTTAATATTATTTTATTTAAAATTTTTTAGACTGAATTTGATTGATTTTATCAAGATATGTTCAAATGTATGTTAAAATAAAATTTTTTACGTATTCCTTGGTTATGGTTTTGTCAAAAAACAATAAAAGAATACCAAAGAAAATAGCCGTTATGTTATTTTTTAAGTAAATATGCCTCATTAACCGAAAAAAAAAGAAACAGTTAAAATTTTAAATAATAATTAGAAATCAGTGTTGATTTCAGCTTTTTCATGATAAAAAAACTGATCTTTTTTTTTTTTTTTTTTTTTTTTTTCTTTTTAATCCAAGTGCATTTTCAGTGATATATTAATATGAAATACACTTTAACAATTAAAGGTCATCATTAATTCTTATTTTTAAAAGCAGCTAAAATTAAAATATGAAATGGCCAAGCAACGGCACTTTCAACGTACTGTTAAAAATGAAAATATTTACAAACGTTTTGCTAAAATATTTTAGATCCATAGACGTTTTTCATTACAGATAATTTGCAAAAGTAAAACAGAATTGAAATTACGTTTAAAATTGCCTTATTGAACTTAAAAACAACTAAACAGTAAAATAAATAGACAAATAATGGCAATTTCAGATCTCTGATGATTAAAAAAAATAGTATTTAAGATTTTACAAAATATTTTATCTTCTGATACATTTTCTAGTACAGATAACAATAAAAAATGCATTTTGAAAATTACATCTCGAAGTGTCTTGTTAACCTAAAAATGATATAACGGATGATATACTCATGGATAAATAGTGTAAACTTCAGCTGTTTAATGGTAACAGAAATATTAGTAAGAGGTTTCTTGCTACATTTTAGTTCCAAATACGTTTTCTGTTACAGATAATAACACAGAAATCATTTTGAAAATTACAAGTAAACACGTCTTATTAACAGCTAAAGAATATCTTTTATTATTATTATTATTATTATTATTATTATTATTATTATTATTATTATTATTTCTATTCACACTTTCCCAAATTTTCCTTTCTTATTGTTTATAATCCTGAAGTATTTGGGAAAGTACTGCGGATAATGTATTTCTGAGTTTTAATGATTCTGCAAAAATATGAAAATATTTTCAAATAAAAGACATTTCAGTTTACTTCTTTCAGCTATACAACAGTGGAGTTATACACTAAAAAGAGAACAGTCCTTTATTAAAAGTTCTTAATTTGGCACTGTTTGCAAATGCTATTAATTTTCTAAGATTACTTCGATTAAAAACTTAGAATGTTTGACGAAGATTTATCTGCGCCATGGCTACAGTGTTTTGAGATGCATGCGACATAACTATCGTCCATTACCTCAAAAAGAGCAAAATGATCAATGGAGAATATTTTACCCCCTTACTAGATCGTTCAACACTGTTGTGAAAGGAAAACGTCCACATTTGGTAAAGAAAATATTTATCTTTCTTTAAGACAAAGCACACGTTCACACTCGTGTCGGTGCCATGACAAACTTCCATCAATTAGGACATGAACTGCCTCTGCATCCGCCAGATTCGCCAGATTTATCCCCTAATTATTAAATTTTATTGCGAAATAATGAAAAAAAAACGGATCGGTGGTAAAAAATTGGATCTAACGATGAGGTTATTGTTGACACAAACGCCCATTTTGAAGGATGTGAGAAATCGTAGTTGTAAGAATAAATAACAAAAAAAAAAAGGGGGAGAGAAAGAGAGCTGTTTCGAACTGAAAAATATATTATGTTAAAAAATAAAGCACATTTTAGATATAAAATGTGTATTTCATGTAAAAGCTAGGTACTTTACTTACAGCCTTCACATTTGAAGTCTTCAGTGCCAACTGCGCCTACAAAAGGAATTTCAAATCATTTCAATGAAAAGTTTTTGAAATACAAATATCCAAATTTATAGCATCTAATCTTTAATTTAATGTTCATATTTTTTTAATATCTCTTGAAATTATGATCTCAGTGTGACGTTTTATGTGTGTACTCTAAGTTTTAAAAATACCGGTCGTATATAGTTTATTTTAGATTGGTAAGGTAGTAAAGGTTTAATTTTCATAGTTTATTAAAGGTGTATTTCAGAATAGATTTTAGTATATGGAAATTAAAGCAACTAACTTACGATAACTGCATTCGAATGCAAAAATGCATAAAAAAATTCAATAAGATAAGTGAATTTATTTTCTCAAAAATAACTTTTAAATTACTTCTTTTGTTTGACGCTTGTTTTAACAATAATCTAAATATATATTTTTGAAAACTTTTAACAAGAAATAATCCTTTTTATGCTGGAGATTTACTGATTGGTATAAAAAAGAAAGGAAGAAAACATATTTGCGCCATTTGCATTTTTGCAACTACTTTACTGACTTTCTACAAATGGTCCGGCACAAAGTAGCGCCAAAATATTAGTTTTCGTGTTAGTTTTAAGAAAACGTAAATATTTCCTGTCATAAGAAAAAGTTAGAGGAAAAAATGTGCTCCCACATGGATTACAGGTTACTCAAGGTAATATTTTAATTCTTAACTTTTTTAGTAGCTCTTATTCAGATTGTTTCATTATAGGAAGTTTCGAGAGTTAAAACTAACAGACTAAAACAGTTGTTTACAAACACGTCAACTGTGCCACAAAAAAATGAATCACACCTAACTACTTAAATAACCTATAGTAGGATTTAAAATATTTTTCAACAAAAAAGTTACATTAATTTTTATTGTTCGTCCAATAAAAAGAATAAAACATTTTTTTATGGAATGAACCAAAATAACCTCGGTTGATGGTAATTTTCATAAAAATTTGTATTTAGGGTAATCGGAAAGTGTAGAATTTATATATGGTGGGAAACTTGGGCTATTATAAAAAAAAGAATGGTTCGTTTTGATATGAAGATGCCCACGTGAAGTAAATCTCACATACATCTTTTAGAAGTACACTTTTATTTGCAATTGCTTGGTGCCAGAACTTTCACTACAATATGTTGGGAATATTTATTTTTGGTAATCATAACTTTGCATTTACTTCATTCTATTTTAATGTTGCAATATAGTTTCTGAGTTTAGAAAAAAATGTTCAGGTTACTATGCTATATGAATATTTTCTTAATGTACACAGTAATCTATCTTTTTAAAATACCGGTCGTAGATAGTTTATTTTAGATCGGGAAGGTAGTAAAGTTTTAATTTAGATAGTTTAGTTAGGTTTTTTTGTTTTGCAATATAATTTCTGAATTTAGAAAAAAATGCTCAGATTGCTATGATATATGAATATTTTCTTAATGTACACAGTATTTTATGTTTTTAAAATACCGGTCGTTCATTGTTTTTTTTTATATCAGGAAGGTACAAAAGTTTTAATTTAGATAGTTTAGTAAAGGTGTATTTTAGATAGATTTTAATATATGGAAATTAACGCATGCTTCTGGACGCCAAAATGAATTATATTCCAACAATGAATTTTTTAATGAACGTGGTTAAATTAAAAAAATCGCTGCAGAATAATTTACTTTTAAAACCTCATTTATTAAAACAGCCATACTAACTTAAAATATGTGCATTCCAGTGCAAGAATAGCAATTCAATAACATAAGTAGTTTTCTTTTCTCAAAAATAACTTTTAAATTACTTCTTTTGTTTGACGTTTGTTTTAACAATAATCTAAATATATATTTTTGAAAACTTTTAACAAGAAACAATCTTTTTTATGCTGGAGATTTCCTGATTGGTATAAAAAGTAAGAAAGAAAAGATTTATGTGCCATTTACTTTTTTGCAACTACTTTACTGATTTTCTACAAATTCGCTAAAATACTAAAAGGTCGAGTTCGTGATACTTGGCTTCGGAAACATAAGAAAGAAACAAAATGTTTATAATATAGAACACCGGATTTTTATAGAGGATTCTTATAGAATCTCTACGGTAAGGATTCTAAGAGAGAATTTAAAGAATGTTTGAATCGGCTAAAATGGAAGATTTCGTAAATGTTTTGAGATTTTGTTTTTTATAATATACTCTATGTTATTTCGTGCTCTGGTGCAATCAAGATATAAAGCCTGCTTTTAAAGTAGTTGGAATGTTATCAAATCTTGCTTCAAGAGTTTGTGTTTATCTTTTTTGCATTTTTCTGTTGTGTGTTAAAATTTTTTATAAAATGTTAGTTTCTAGAAATCATTTAGTTTTTGAAAGAATATTTTTATGTCATTTTTAATGACTCATTTTCATAATTAAGGATAATTTTTTTACACAAAATGTTATAATTACACCATTTCAATAAACTTAATGCGTGTGTCAAAGTTAAACAAGGAATATCTGAAAAAAAGTAAAAATATATTTTTTAATACAATGATTCTTTATCATAACGAAATTATTTCGAATTGTTTAATTTTTTCGAACCGTCTTTGAAACAGGCACAATTTATTTAATGTCTGGTTAACATATTTTGAATTAGAGAAGAAATAAATATGCAGTCTATAATTGGAGTTTTATAAATCATTTTAATTAAACCATTTTGAATAAACGCAATGCATGTTAAAGTGAAATAGTGTGAAATTATTTTTTTAATCAAATATTTCGTCATGAATTTTTTTTCTTTTTTAACATTAAGAAATTATTTAAATTTTTTTGAATCCGTATTTTAAAAAGGTAACCTTTATATAGTGTCTCTTTTTTAATTAATGAAAAAATAGATATGGAGTCTGTAATGTACGTTTCTGACACACTTTTGAATTTGAATAAAAAGTGCTTTCTTCTTCAACGTGGTAGATATTGCAATTAGATTTGGTAAGGGGGGGGGGATTATTTTATATTTGAAAAACGGGATAAAAATATTCAAATAAAATCTCAAATTATCTATTAGTTAAAAAAAAAAACTATTTAAAATTTAGCAAATTAAGCAATTCCATCGGGTATTATGTTTTAAAGAATCAGTTAGCTCAGTCCTTTTGGAGTTATAATTTCGTCAAAAAACAGCATCCTATGTAATAATGCTAATTTGTTCTGTTTAAAAATTATTGCATAAGATTGAAGCTTAATTAATTGAACAATGTCGATCTTATGTAATTTGGATTTCTTTCGTTTTGCATAAACTAGAGTATCGTGTTGACTTCGAAACAACCCTTTTCGCTACAGCTGGAAAATTGTTTTCATGATTGATTGAAGAAAAGTGGCTTATAAACTTGAAAATAAGGTTGTAAAAAATGAGTATATAGACAACGACAATTGACAATGTTGTTACCTCCTGGAATTTTAGAGCAGCGCGATAAGAAAATTGATTTAACTGCGCCGGTAATATTCACCAATGTTTTCTTTCTCTTTTAAATATTCACTTGAAAATATATTTAATAAGAAGTTAAGATATTTCCCAACTAAATATTTTATGCAATATTATTATTTGAGCATTTTAAAAATGGGTATTTATTCCTATTTACTGGTATTAACGCTCAAAAACACAATTTTAATTTGAAAGTTTTTTATCTTTTAATATTAAAGGGAAATATATTTTTCTGGAATTATTCCCCCCTTCTGTATCTATGCTTTTACATACGGTCTAATTAATTATTATTTTAAACTTTTTTCTTTTTCTTATAAAAGCATGTAAACACATTTTTAATTGGAAGGAAACATTAACATTTTGTTTTATTTGCAATAATTAATTATAATTCTGTTTTATAATTTATCTTCATTTTTAAATAAACGGTTAGTGCGAGTATTACTTGCATTAAGAGAGTTCCTTTCAATAAATGTATGAATTATTAACTTTATTGTTTAAAATATCGTTGCTAAAAGAATATTAAATCTTTGTAAAAAACTAAACAACATAGTGCTGGTATGAGCTGCATATATTAGAAAAATATCAATGGGTATTCCATACATGATAGACATATGAATATATATGAAACCTAAATAATATTTAATGTTGCTATACTGTCTAAATCTTTTTTCAATATTATCCCAATCTGTTTATGGTGTTACTACAATTTATGTGGCATTTAATAAACCTCAAATCAGCGTACTAATAATCTTTTCTTTTTCAGTGTAGCTTAAACAAAAACATTGTTTTGAATTTAAATTTGGCATTGTTCTAAGATTGCAATGTTGCAACGCCGCATTTTTCGATGACGAATTTTACCAGATAAGTTTTTAATTAATTTTTAAAAACACAGGAGGTGTATTGAGAGATCCACTCATTGCAAACTAGTCGCGAATCACATAGTAATTATGTGATGAATTTTAATTAAGTTGATCTGTTTTTAACGGTTTGACATTTATTGCTTTTATACTGCTACTGGAAATTGCATTACATAAATATAGCATTAAAAGTTGTTAGCTAGAATTCAAAAGACGATGGTGAATAGAATACGGCCGCCCCTATCATTATGTCCGTTTCTTTAAAGTTAAATATATCGGCAAACTATCGATTTTTTTTTTTCATTATTCACAAAGATTTTTGCTTCTGCTACAATAGATATTTCTAGGCATTTATGCTGTTACTGGGAATTTCATTGCACAAATGTAACAATAAAAGTTATTATCTGGATTTCAAAAGACGATGATACATAGAATACGGCTGCTCTTATAATTATGTCCGTGTCTTTAAGGCCTTATTATATCGTGTTTTTGAGGTTAAATGTACCGGTTAACTACCGATATCTTTTTTATTTATTATTCACAAAGCTTTTACGCTTCTTCAACGATAGATATCTCTAGACATTTATCTGTTACTGGGAATTTCATTGCACAAATGTAAATATAAAAGTTGTTATCTGGATTTCAAAAGATGATGGTACATAGAATACGGCCGCTCTTATAATTATGTCCGTGTCTTTAAGGCCCCACACTGGGCACAGAAAAAGAGCCGGATGATAATGTAAAATCTATGGAAGCGTTCTTTTCAAATATCTCGCTCAAATTTTAATAATTTTACAGGATTTTTTTTGCATAGGATAACTGAGGACAATCTACATCCAGCCTAGTTTTTACTTTTCCGATTTTGCTTATATATATTTTATATTACGGCAATTACGACAGTTTAATTTTAGAACCGGTTTAAACCGGTTGAGAAAGTTAAAGTATTTAAAAAAAACTGACACCAAAACTGAAAAAGTAATAACTAGGCCAGTTGTGGATCGTCCTCAGCTATCTTGTGCGAAAAAATCATGCAAAAATATTATAATTTGGGCGAAATATATGAAAAAAAGTCCCAATAGACTTTACATTATCATCCGGGTCTTTTTCCGTGCCAAGTGTTGCGCCTTAAAGTTAAATATATCACCTAACTGCCAATATTTTTTTATTCATTATTCATAGAGCTTTTATGTTTCTGATACGATAGATATCTCTACACATTTATACTGCAACTGAGAATATCATTACACAAGTGTAACATTAAAAGTTATTATCTAGATTTTAAAAGACAATGGTACATAGAATACGGTTGCTGTTACAATTATGTACGTGTCTTTAAGGTTAAATATATCTGCTAATTACCAACATTTTCTTATTCATTATTTACAAAGCTTTTATGCTTCTGCTGCGATAGGTATCTCTAGGCATTTATGATGTTACTGGGAATTTCACTACACAAATGTAACAATAAAAGTAATTATCTGGATTTCAAACGAGGATGATACATAGAATACGGCTGCTCTTGTTATTATATTCTGTCTTTAAGGTTATATATATCGGTTAACTGCCGATACTGTTTTGTTCATTATTAACAAAGCTTTTATGCTTCTGCTACGATAGGTATATCTTGGCATTTGTACTGTTACTGGGGATTATATTACAGAATTGCAATAATAAAAGTTTTTATCTAGATTTCAAAAGACGATGTTACATAGAATACGGCAGCTCTTATAATTATGTCCGTACCTTTAAGATTAAATATATCGGTTAACTACCGATATTTTTTTATTCATTATCCAGAAAGCTTTTATGCTTCTGCCACGATAGGTATCTCTAGGTATTTTTTATACCGTTACTGTTAATTTCATTACACTAATGTAACATTAAAAGTTTATTTCTAGATTTCAAAAGATGATGGTTCATAGAATACGCCATCTCTTATAATTATGCCCGTGTGTTTAAAGCTAAATATATCGGCTAACTACCAACATTTTTTATTCATTGTTTACAAAACTTTTATGCTTCTGCTACGATAGATATCTCTAGGCATTTAAACTGTTGCTGTTAATTTCGTTACAAAAATGTAGCATTAAAAGTTATTATCTAGGTTTCAAAAGACGATTATACATAGAATACGGCAGCACTAATAATTATGTCCGTTTCTTTAAGGTTAAATATATCGGCTAACTACCGGCATTTTTTTTTATTCGTTATTAAGAAAGCTTTTATGCATCTGTTACGATAAGTATCTCCAGAGCTCCTCATCCCTTTGCTTAATAGCAACGAATCGAAATTTCTGTGTAACGGAGAAAAGCGCTTTACTCAAAAACTGTGTTATTAAAACTATGTTTAAATCAAAGTCTACTAATGCTATTTTTCAGTAGCTTTGCAAATTCAAAGGGGTGGATCTATTTCAGAAAATATTTTTCGTAAATATATTTGTAAATGTTTAATAGAGTCAATAAATGACGCTAGCAGTGAAGTTAATATTTTAATGCTGGGTTTAGTTAGAGTATGCATGATAATGCTACAAACATGTTAATATGAGATACCGAGCAGCACGAAACAGCACAAAATTCAATAAAAACTATAAAAAATAGGCTATAATCGTCTTCAATTTTAAGTTTATAAGTTGCTTTGAGATTTTTTTTATAAGATATCGAATACTCTAAATGCTGCGCTGTGTAAATTGGTATTTTATTTAAAATTCCTATTTTTTTAAACAAAAGAGAAAAAAATTATTATCTATGCAGGGTTAAACACCGGTACTTCTGCGATATTCCTACAGTTTTTAAATCAGATATTAGAACTATTACAATTGTTTAATTTTAATAGAAATTAGAATATGTGGTGTTAGTAAGCATATTTTAATATACGATTAAATTTATTAAAATAACTAACTCTATTGCAAGTGTTTACATAAAAAAAGAAATAAAGACATAAATAAAGCAATTTTATATTACATCTGTTGTTACTGCAATTTATTTTCGCACTAAAAATTCCTAACACTCGGTATATCAATTAGTGGTGATCAACAAAATTTTGAACATTACTAATGAAGTTAAAAATTTTAAAACCTTCATAATATTTTGCAATTCTGACTTAAACGCATAGCTATATATACTTTGTTACTTCGTTTAATTATATTATTTACATTTTCCGTGTTTTACTCTCAAGATTTTTAGCAAATATTTCAAATATATATTTATCATTCGTGTTTCCTATTTTTCATATAACATATTTATATTTTTACACTCTCTTTCTTGATAATTAACGTTTAGATAATTTAATAATAAAGAGAATTTAAATAAAATTTCTAAGTTACTCGAAGATGTGCCTCTATAGATATATATTTAATATGATAATTATTCACAGTTAGCATTATGCACGAAAAGCGTCATTTAAAAAAAATAAGTGAAGAAAGAAAATTAAAAGGTTTTATTCAGGAGTTTGAATATTAAGTTGACTTAAAGTGACTGAATCTTATTTATCTTTATATGATATTTCAAATAAAATTTTAAAAGATTAACCTATTTTCTACTCATTGATTACTAATCTAGTGCATGTATATATGTATCTATATATGCATGTAATGGTCAGTTTAAAAACAAAAAAAATATATATTAAAATTTTATGGTTTAATTTTTATTTTTATTCATCTCTATTTAAAACAGATTGAAATTCATATACTTACATAGGTTTACCGAAAAATGCTATAATAGAATATTATGTGCATTGCATTTTATACTCATTTACACAGATGAACAAAATATTTCAGATAATATTTCAAAAATTCTCAGATAATTCGAAATAATTGATGAAAGTTTGTTTTGAGCAACGGCATGCGTTTTAAAATTAATTTTTTTTTTTAATACTACATTGCGTAGGTAAATTCTATAGATTAGTGTGGATGAAAATCAGTTTTTAAAGGTATTTTTTTATAATTTTAAACTATACATTTTCATATTTGAATATATTTACTGTTCTAAGATATATTTCTAGCATATAAAAATATCATAAACAGGGCTATGCTAAGAACTGCATGCATGGTGATCTATAGATAGTAAATTTTATAAGTATGATTTTAGCGGTTTATGTAAGTTTTTTTTGAGTTAAAGTATATATTATAATGTGGAGTGCTTAAAATGTATTGTGTCATTAACCGAATATGTACTATACTTTTTTTTTTTTTACAAAATAATTCAAGTGCATTTCCCTTATGTCTGTAAAAATTGTTGGAGGGTAATTTTTCTGTGCTATTTCTTTTATTAGAAAAGTCAGTTTTATCATATTAAGTAGAATCTGTACAGATCTATAGATTGTACACAGAAATCCAAACTAGAATGTGGGTACCTTTCTATTTAAATTCTGTAACTGTTATAATTTGGTTTTAAAACTGGTTATGATATTTCCTGAAATGTTTACTTAGGTATCTATTTTACTTTTCTAAATGACTAAGATTTTTAAAACTATTCTGAGAGTGTTAGAAATTGTTTCGTTATCTATGTTCCATGCATGATATTTCTTCCTTGTTCGTTTAAAGGAATATTTTTTAATGAAGATTAATGTACTGCATAGTAATATTAAAAAATATTTATATGAAAATTTTTCAAAAAGCAAATTTTACGTAATTTTTATAATCATATTTCAAATTATTCTTATGATAAAAATTTTATTTTTAATAAAAAAAAATAGAATGTATTTTTCTTTTTTTAAAATATAAACAATGTTTTAATAAGCAATCTATTTTTCAATATGTAAAATTTATAATGCATAGGCATATAAAAGGATGCTTATAAACGGAAAATGTCTATAAACAAAACAGGAAGCTAATCACACAGACCCATGCGTAATAATTAATTACTCGCAAAAAAATTTCATTATTTCATCTGTCATCCTACTAACTACTTTTTCGTAACTAAATAATGGCAAAATTAAAGGATTTGGAAAGAATTACTTTCCAATGTGTTTCGATAAAAGTCCAACTTGATAATAAGTGTGCTGACAACATACCTGAGAAGTATATTAATATTTTAAAGAAATATTTTCTTAGCAAATATGTGTAATATTATAACATATACAAAATGGCATGAAACTTTCACTTGATAAAACAGCTTTAGAAAGAAAAAGAAAGATAAAAGCGACACTATATTTCTTCTATCTATAATTTTCGTAACATAAAGTTGGACGATTTACATAGAATTACAGTGAACGATTTTCACATTAAGTATCATAATTCTAAAGAGTTATTTGTCCTGTTAGGAACGTAAACATACTTTAAGACATAAAATGCTTTATCTTTCAATAAGAAATAAGTAAGTACAATTTCATTGAAACAAGAAAAGCAAAAGTAAAAACGTGTAGTAACAATATTGATGTATTGCTCTCTAACTGCTTTTCCGTTATTCAATACTGCCTAAACTGTGTTCTGAAAGACTTCATTTATGGTATTTAGCATTATCACAGTAGGTGAAAATGTGAACTGCAATCTGCTTCCAATGATTTTCGATAAAAATCGCGATGCTGTAGTAATTATTTTGCGTATGTCTTAAACGTTACCGACTCAGTAATCACAAGTCGGGAAAACCTAATATTACGTTCAAATTTACAAACGGCACATAGAATATTTTAGTACATTTTTTACTTTTACAATAAAAGTGTAAAATAATAAGTTTTAATTGATAAAAAACTCATTTGTAAATTCCGGTGTCAGTCAAACGTTTCATCATTTTACAACAGAATTTTTCTGTATTTAAAAGGGTTAAACGTAACCTCAAAAGCGGAAGGGCAATGGACGTTGCACGGAGCGTATTCCAGTGTGTTTTGAATGTCGAATAAAGTTTGATCATATTTGTTTCTATACCTAAAAAAATAGGAGTAAAATTTGGTAAATATAAACATACAACTAAATACATCTTAGGATAAATGATGGATTTTAAAGTGAATAAACAATGTTAAACATATTTTCAATCTACTACAATTCATATAAAAGTGAATTATCTTTGGCCCGTTTGTGCAGTAAAAATATGGAATTAACTTTGATTAAATAATCACTTTATATGAGCAACTTTCAATGGCATATGCAGGTGATTTATCGATAATTATGTTACGTTAGTGAACACAATATTAATGTAACTCACATATTTTCACTATATTCTACTATTTTTATTATTAAATATTTTTAAAAAAAGGTAATTCGGGGAAGACGCCAAATCTTCCCTCGTACTTTTATGTGTCGACAGATAAAAATACGGACCGGCTTGTGTTAAGAAATTTATTTCAGTATCTACGTGGTTTATGAATTTATTTTAATTTTTTCGCCTTCAGTTGCTTTCTGTGTTTTTTGCCTTCAATCACACTGCCAAAGCGTTAGAGTATTATGGTGCCATTACATAAACCAGTACAAAAGTGTCCATTCGGAATGCATCATTTATGGCGAACAGCAGGGCAGCTTTGGTATGCCATTACATTATTTCAATCCTGCACTTTTGCTACAGTGCTAGCACCTATTCTACTACTATTCCTTTTCTGGGCAATCATTTTAATTTAGCACCATCATATATCCTGGAATGTTTATACAGTAGTATACCATCCGATAGCTTTTTGTTTCTGCTTTGAACAGACATTTACTCAATACCCTTAAAAAAATTTTTACAGAATTCTATAGAATCTTGATTTGTTTTTAAGCTAATTTTACCAAATGCCATAGAAATATCTACTGAAAGGTCAAGAGATTTTTTATAAAAACAATCGACTATATTCAGACTTCGCCAACTTGCAGCTGTCCTCCCGAGTACAAACCGTGTTCCATGCTGCCTGGGTTATATGATTGTGATGCCTTCAGCGCATGCTATGGCAGTTCAAAGATCATCTGTTCTTATTAGACTCTTTTAAGTTTGTTATTTTTATGATTCGTGTTCTTAATCTTAAAACGTATATGTAAATCATATATATTTTATAAGCAAATTCTCAAACGTGTGAATTGTAAAAAACGAAGTCATTTATAGCTTAGAAAATCAGATTTAAGAAGAAAAAGTCCTTTAAAATAAAGAATTTATCTATTGTTTTATTCATTTATTTTTTTGTTAGTGCTTGTTATTGTTCTCGATTACAACAAAACGTACTAAATGGTCGCTAATAAAAGAATCAAATTCAAAATAAACAGAATTTTGCCACACGAAAAATATCGAAATACTCAATGTCTTCGATATTCGCAACGCCACATATCGTAAAGGTTCCCACAATAATACTTCAAAAGATGCATTTCCATGGTATGGTGGGCTAGCGCATATGATAAAACTGAGGTCGGTCAGAATTTTATGTGATGATTTCCAACTGAATAGACTGAAGCTATCTAGCAGTGATCATGCAGCGGTAGACCATTAACCAGCACTTCTTCATCATTGTTATCCCCTATCTTGCTGCTGGCCAGAAAAATCATCTTTGCTGTGTTGGATTTCGTGAGCATTTAACCTTGTGAATAAAGTACTTATAATATTCCGTTGCACATATATAAAGTTCATAAACGGATGTGTTATTTATAGGGTCATTCAGAACGTTGTGTCCATTTGGGAAAATCAATTCGTACCGGAAAATTCTGCCCATCAATTACTGAATATTAAATATTTAAATTGTATCTAATAGTTAAATAATAGAAATTTTTGACACGAATTAATTTGCCCAAACAGATACCACTTTCCGAACGAACGAATAAAATTAGATATTAGCAATATAAGTGAGTTTCGAATTCAGATACACAGCATAGGCAAGCAAAAGCAGCCATGATCTTGTAGCAATATGGAAATAAGTGTGCATGGCGTCATACCTATATACTTTGCGGAATATGCACATGATTCGGAAATAAAATAAAATAGGTTCAAAAATGAACTAATTCTTTTTTGTCTTTCTATTCACACTACACAGTACTTACAGCCCCTCGATAAGTCTTTTTAAAACCATAAAAAAACGTACTGAGGCGTCTTGGACGCTTGGATCCACAACAAACTACAGTGTATATTTTAAAGACTTCAGTTTTAAACAATTGTGAATGCAGCTTGGATCAAGGGAGTTACAATAGAAAATGTCACTTCTGAGTTTTCAACTACAGGGATTTATCCCTATAAACTACAAACAATACCAGGAAATATGTTTTCTATCCCTTATGGTGCCATTAGTGATAGAATTGTTACTTGCACAAGTTGCGCATGTGAAAATAGGCCTATACATAAAGTTTCTTTTGACAGCAGATCTAACAGCATCAGATTGTTATCAGTAGTTATCTCTATCGTATAGAGAACAGATTTCGTGTCTAGTAGCAATCGGTCCTATTCCCCAGGTCATAAAACATAAACCATCTGGACGAAAGGAACAATCAACAGAGGTCCTATCTTCTTCAGAGATAAGAAAAACTATCCGGAAAAAGTATATGAAAAAAAAGTAAAGTGAATAAAAATAATCCTTCCTAAAAACCGAAGTAAAAGAGGCGTGTAAGCTCATTTTCCTCAAGTGAAAAAATTCCTCTGGATACCAACGGCAATTGTTTTGTTGAAGACAATGTTGATTTTCCATGTTGTACGCAAAGGATACATTTAAGCTAAAATAAGGTCTTAAGTGTGTCTGAATTCTGTGCATCTAATGCAAGAAACAGTTGCACGAAGATTGTAATGGTATGCAAATGAGACCATTTACACTATTACATAAGCTTGTACTATTATTAATTTCAACAAAGTAAAAGTGAAAAATGATTTCAGTTTACTGTTTTGTTTGTTTGACCATTGTCAGGTCATAAGTGATGTTCCAATGCTTATCTTATTTATCTTATTTACAATCGTGTTGCATCTTCCACTATTACTAGTGGCATCTTCACACAATATATAGGGGAAGATGCCACAATTATACGAATATATTCAACATTAAATTTCTCAATAATTTGAAAACTCTGAAAGAAATTAATGTATAGGGGGAACTGGAACAAACTGATACAGCTTTTTTCTAAGATTTTTTTTTTTTTTTTTTTTTTTTTTTTTTTGGCGTTCAGAAAGCAGAAATTTCAAGTTATTTTTCCATGTGGTGTCAGCAAAACTTGTGTAGTGTGTTATAAAAATCTACAATCGTTGTTTTATATAATATTTTTGCATGTAATTTTTAAAAAATCAAAAAAAGTCATTTGTATCAATGTGCTCCATCACCCGGTTGGATGATACACCTCATGGGACACTTTGATACGTCTGGGAAAATGGAGACAAAATAACACCAATACGTATTTTTCACAGAAAAATAGTTAGCAAACCATTTTATATTTATTTATAGAAATTCAAATAGCCCACAATTTCTTTGCAAGCAATAATAAAGAAATCAAGATGAAATGTATAATGACTTGATGTTCTAGCTGTTCCTTGTCTGATTGTTGGCTGTGGAAACTTTGTCATATCTTGCACTTCAACCCCAGCATTATCTTTTTTCTTAGGAAAGATGAAAAAATTACCAAGCAAAGGATAATTATGTTAAAAATTCTGTTTATAATGTAATTATCATCTGCTGTTCTGTAGATTGTTTCTCTCACTAAACACTTCTCATGTCAAAAATGCTTTTTTCTCTGGAGAATCAATATAAATTTGAAACTTTCCAGGGTGCCGTTCTTTTCTTTTGTTAATTCTACTAGCACTAGATGTTGGGTAAGTTCGTACGCCTGCTGTTTGCAAAAATACTATAAAATGTTCTAATATAAAGAAATTAGAGCTATTTCACTTCAATAAAAAATTATTAGAAATTTTTGGTGAAAAATAGTTGGATGGACTAAGGAGTGTATGGTAAAAAAATAATAAAAGGTAATGAAAAAATGAACTAGAAATGGATTTAGGTTGCTTCAATGTGCCCCGACATAGACTGTATCAATGTGCCCCATACAGCCATTTTGAATAAAATGAGACTCAAATCCAACACTTTATAATTTATCTAACAATAAAGAATTAGGAAGTGATAAAGCCAGGGAGGCCTTTCTTGCCAGTGAGAGTATTCTTTTCGGTTGAAAATACTGGATCAGTTGTATAATACCATTTCAATTCTACAACTCAAATTTACTTTTGACTTACAAAAAAATTTAATCACCTGTCCCTTTTCATCAAACTACTGAATCATTCCAAGACTAGAATCATTCCACTTGATATAAGCTGCTCTTGTAAGTAAGACGGATCATAAACCTATCCGAATCATCAGTCTTCTAAGTTTAAACGCAGACATTCTGTATTTCATAGCTAGAAAAATTGTTTTTCTCTTCTTTCGAAGTCTAAGGAAAGAATAAAAAGATTAAATTAGCATACTTTCCAAAAAATACTAATTAAGACATATATACGTGTTGCTGAATACATCAATAATATATATATATATATATGTATGTATAACAATTATTCGTATAGTTTAATAAATTGTCTTTAAATAGTCCATTATACTAAAATTGCGCAGATAACAAAAAAAATATATATATCATAGCAAACGCGGTAGCGTTTGGTATAATATGTTTAAGAAATAGAAAGTGCGAACGTCTTTTTGAAATTTCTGGCGAACCAGTTGACGTACGACAGTGATTTTTTTTTAAACAATAGAACTCGACGAGACGAATAAAATGATAGCATTAAAAAAATTATTGTAGTTTTCTGTAGTTTTTTATTTAACTTTTAACGAAAAAATTAAGACAAAAAGTTCAACAAGAGATAGCTAGCCATCTTATGGATGGATTAACTTCGTTTTTGGCTTATTTTTATCGTCTTGACTAAACTTAGAACAGTTTTTTTTTTTCATCTTTGTATTTTTGACGGTACCTGAGAAAATCGAATTTTTGTCTTAAACCTCCAGTTGAATATTACTTTTTGCTGTTGCGATTGTAGTTTTTATTCATTGCCACTAAATTTAATATAAAAATTGCAATGTATGTATCATAATTCATTGGAATTAAACAAATCATGTGAAAAACATGGTTATTTGTTTTTATTGCGAAGCTTTCAATTTCAGTTCTTTAAATAATAAAGTTGTAAATGCACTGTCATTTTTTTTTTTTTTTTGACTCCATGATTATTTTTTCAAATAGCATGCATTTTACATGCCAATGGAATGATTTTCTCGAGTACCCTAACATTTTGAATTTTATTAGCAGGAAAAAAAATGGGAAAAACACAAACACACCGGAAAAAACTACCTAGGAGAACCAAAATTTCTATTCAGGAAATAAATGTAAGCTTTTTTAATTAGTAAATCAAAAACTTCACATTCTGTCCATATCTTAAATACCATTCAATTGATTTTAAATAACGATGTGATGTCAAATACGCATCAGGGTACCTAACTGATATGATAGCTGGGCTATTGTTGTTTATTAAAAAATAACTTTTTATTTACCTTTATTTAATATTGTTAAATTTTATAAATTATTTCATTGTATAGTTATTACTTAAACTTTTCAGTACCACTTGATTATCCCGTCGACCAATTTCACCAAATTGTACAAATTATCCATTTAATCACCAAGTTATGCATATTGGCATAATTTTTATTTTAATTAACGAAAGAAGAAATAAATTAGTAAAACATCAATAAAATTACAAATAAAAAGTCGAATTCAAAATGACATTATGACATAACACACATGGGTAACCTATTTAATGTAAACTGAATGCAACATTTATGATAATCCGTTATTGGCATTTAATTTTATAATCTGGCGATAATTTACTGGTCGACAGGATAATCAATTAGTACCCGCTTTTATTCATTTTTATTTACTTTTTAAAATAATAGAAAATAGTTGATATATGTACTACTTGGTTATCCCGTCCACCAAAAAACCATCGCCAAACTATAAGATTAAATGCCGATAATGGATGATTGTGAATATCGCATCCAATGACATTAAATACGATGCACGTGTTTAAAACGCCATTAAGGGATTTTTATTTCGACTTTTTATTTGTATGTTTTATTAATATTCTACTAATTATTCTTTTTTATTTGCGTTCGTAATTATGTAAATACGTAGCACCTACAGTTGTCGTTCAGGCCGTCCGTCTGCCCGTCTGTCCGCATATAACAACGCAAAAACTACCAATCCGAATCTTTTGAAATTTAAAAAATACATTTATTGCATAATTTTGTCGAGTCATTTCAAAGTTTATGAAAATCGGATGCATAGATCAATTACAGGGACAATCAAAAGTATTCTGTTAGATCACGGTCAATGGGAAAAAAAGTTTCAAATAAATTTTAAGCGTTTGAAATTTCAAATATATAATTTTTAGATAATTTTGTCGTGTCATTTCAAATTTTATGAAAATCGGATACATAGATCAATTACAGGGACAATCAAAAGTATTCCATTACATGACGGTTAATAGGAAAAAAAAGTTTCAAGTACATTTTAATGCTGTTAAACTCTTACGAATATAATAGAATTGACATGAACCTATGAAGTATATATATATACTGAAATATACATTCTGTACAATCTGTGATGCAAAGAATATTTATTATTAAATTACAGGGCCACACAAAAGTATTCCACTACATAATGCTATACGGGGAAACATTGTTTGGGGCGTGTTTTAATCATATTAAACTATTTCACATTTAATGAATATGATATGTGTTGCTAAGGTGTGATAAAAGTTACTTCCTGTATATTTACAGGAATGCAAAAAAGATTTCGTCCACTATACTGTTTCCGAAGTACTGTCTACTATAACAGCAAGATCTGAATATTTTTAAAACTTCGTTATCATACGAACGCACCTCATTTGCCACGCTTCACTTGCAATTTCCAACTTGTTTTGTGTGCATTATTTAAAATGAAAATTATGTCAATATTTATAATTTGGCTATGAGTTTGGTAATTTGCATAGTTTGGCGAAATTTGTCAACGGGCTAAGTAGTACCTTAATATACATATATGTAATTGAAGTTTGAAAAAGAAGCTTTTGCCAAATTGGCGTCAGTAAAATATCGCACCAATGTCGTGCATATATGGCATCTGTGCCAAGAAAGCATAAAATGAAAAAACACATAGTGATGCAAAAAACTTTTGTGATGGTGTGAAGTGAATGTAACATTTACGATGAGCAATTATTGGCATTTAAAAGTATTTTTTCTTGAGATATTGTCGAAAATGCATTTTAAAGATATACTTTCCCTCTCCCTTCCATTTCCAAATGTACTGAATTTAAAATTATGGAAAAAAAATCAAAGTTTAGCGGAAGTTTACTTAAAATCGTGCATAAAAATTATAGTAATTAACCTAATTTTTCTACTAAAATTTTAATATTCCGTTGTTAACAAATGCTACTTTAAAATCTCAAGTTTAATCGGCTAAATCGCCAAGTTCCATAATGATCATCGCCACTGAATATATAAATAATGCCAAATTTGCAAACTTAACGGTTAAAATATAGTGGAATCTTGGTTTATGGCCGCCTCTGTTTATGACCAGTTCGGTTTATGACCAACTTCAGTGATCAAAATTTAACACAATCTGCGTAGGATAACTCGATTCGCGACCAAAGTTGTTGAATAGTTCAGTTGGCAACCCTCACATAACTCTTGTTATAAGTCAAGTTTGGAGTAAAGTGTTCGTATCAGAGTTCTTTGCAGCCTTTAGTACAGTAAAAAATTTAATTTATTGTTTTAATTTTAATCTTAGCAGTAGTGAGATGCTTAAGTGAATTACTCATCAATTATTGAAAAGAAGTGGTAACAAAACTTACGAACGATGATAATGTAATCGAAATAGCTGAACAATATGGTGTAGACGAAACGTCGATCACCCCAATTATAAAGAACTAGCCGGATGTGGCAACCCCAAAGCTATTTTCTATCTCATGCATGTTAATGCTTCAAAATTCATTATTTTAGTGCCAAAATCAAATGACAATCATATGCTCACCGTGAGGATTCTAAAGGCATTAAATTCTGAACATTAGTTTTTGAAATAGGACTGTTGCGGATATCGGGAAAAATGCAGCATATAAGCGACACTTGTTTGGAGATTTACCCAAAACACACAATCAGTAATAATATTAACCAAAGTGTGTCTAAATCTCAAGTTTGAGGAAAATTTGTGCATTAATTCCTGCGATAGAGATATTGTGGTAATCGGAACAATTCAGCATAGCAGCGCCATGTGTTTGGTTACTGAAACCAAAACGCAAATAAAGCCATTTCATATAAAGATTAACTGAATTTGAAGTTTGATGAAAATTCGTGCGTTAATTCTCGAGATAGAACTATTGCGAAAATAATGAAAAATGCAACACGGTTAAGCCATCTGTTGAATGATTTAAATCAAAATGTAAACAGCAAACAGCATCAATTTATATCAGGGATTACCTGAATATATTTTTTTTTAATCCCATGCATTAGTTCTTGGATAGAGCGCCCAAAAAATTTATATCACATACAGAAAGTCAGATACAAGAATGGATTATGATCGTGAACTGAGGTTCCACTGTATATTATATAAAAATTTAATTACAGTTGGTGATTTCAATGTCAATTTTACAAATAATACTAGAAATGAATTTTCAGTATATTTTCATCCTTGGTTTAGCGCAAATCTATTAAGGCTGTATTTCGAGCGACTTTCTCCAAGGAAGATAATTTAACCAATAATTTTCCTGAAAATGTCCTAGAATAATATTCAATAATTGGAATAAGCTATTCCAATAAATATCAGGAAGGAGAAATAAAAATATTTCACTTATTTTTTTAAAAAAATTTAAATGGGAAAATTCGTTTTTATGTGCATTGACTACAAAATTATGTTTAGCGACCTTTGGGTGCCATGATCATAAACATCGCGCTGATGGCGGAAATATTTCATATTTATAACATCTGATTTTTAAAACAAGTAGATAAGAATGCTATGAATCCTATGCGAAAAGAATAAAAATGTCTATTTGCATTATTTTTCTACAAAATATGTATTATCTAAAATTAATTGAATCTGTCAATTTCTGTACGAACAAATTAAAATTAATTTCGTTTTTTCACCTTTTTTGTCCATTGATTAAATAGTTCAATATTGAGCGAAATAAGAAAAAGTACTGGGAATATTTAAAAGCAACTGAGGTTTTCTTATATTCAATATATAATTATTATAAAAAAATTTAAATGACTAGTATTAAAAAATGCTCTGACGAGCACCAAAAAAAAGGTTAATATGTTTTAAAGTATGAAAAAGTGTTTGACAAGAGCTTCTAATTGAGAATAAGAAAGGACAAGGGGTCCCTTCTTGGCTGCAATTCACTGTCAATGCCAAATTTGAAAAAATCATATTTGCGCTTTTTCCATATAAAAGAAATCATTCACTGTTACGATAAAATTGTGTAGTGTAAAGGCATAATTAGAAAAGACACCACGTGATTAAACATGAATGTAAAGCAAAATAGGGCCAAAAACCATAGTTCCCGCAGCCAGTGTTGAATTCAGACATTTTTCTCCGGGAGGGTCTTCTGTGGTTTCGGGGGAGAAGACACAATAGAGTTCTAAGGAAATTATACTTTTTTACCATTAAAAATACAAAATCTAAATTTTATTGGGGGGGGGGAGCATTTGATACCTTCGGGAGGGAATGTCCCCCTGGCCCACCTCCTGCATTCAACACTGCCTGCAGCGTATCACATTCACGCAGTCCCACCACAAACTGTCGCAGTTTAAAACAGCACAAAAATCTGATTTGTAGTGCAGTTGCAGTGCAGAGTCAACAATGCAGTTAACATGTAAAGCACGATTGAAAGTTTTACTAAAAAGTAAAGATAGAAAGTTTTACGCAAATTTCTTTTATATGGAAAAAGCGCAACTATGATTTTTTCAAATTTGGCATTGACAGTGAATTGCAGCCAAGAAGGGACCCCTTGTCCTTTCTCATTCTCAATTAGAAGCTCTTGTCAAACACTTTTTCATACTTTAAAACATATTAACCTTTTTTTTGGTGCTCGTCAGAGCATTTTTTAATACTAGTATATTATTGCTCAGGGAAATTGTGATGCATTTTATTTGCTAGTAACTGAAATAGTGCTTTTTGAACTAGAATTAGTTTAAAAACTTGGAATGTTATAAAAATTACTATATTTTTAGATTTCAATTAATAAAAAAAACTTTTTTGTTTACAATGAAACATCACCAACTTTATGATTAACCATACAAAAACAATAATGTACGATGTAAATATAGAAAAATAGTTTAAAAAAAGATAAACTCAAAATATTTTGAAAACTTTTTTTAAGGCAAAATAAACATCGAACTTTTAAATTTGTTAAAAATGTAATATAAGCAGCATGTTATGCAAGTCAATGCCATTTGTTTTAAAGCTTTTCACTCTAGAAATAAAAAGTGACTTAAAAAGGAAAATTAAGTTTTTTATTTAAGTGCTTTTACGTACATTTCGGCATCAAATTGTGGATATCTCTATTTAAGTGTGTCAGAATAATTTATAAAGCAGAAAAAATACATTCGGATTGGAAGAATATCTTGGAAATTTAGGAACATATTAATAATTATCATTATCATAAGAGTTTTAAAAGATTAAAAGGGAAATAATAATAAAATTTGAAAATTGTGGATAAAGTGATTAAATCATTTGATTTTAAAATTTTTAAACATATTTTTTGCTAGTAAGTGGAATAGTACTTTTTGAAATGCAAATATTTGAAATTTTGAAATGCAAATATTACAAAACTATTAATTTCAATAAAAATTGTACATTTCAATTAATATGAATAAAACCCCCTTTTTTACTTACGATAAAACATCAACAGCATTTACAATTAACCATAAGAAAACAATAATGTACAATGTAAATACACAATAATAATTTAAAATAAAATAAGATAAAAGCAGAACATTTCAAAAACGTTTTTTTAAGGCAAAACTAACATAGAACTTTTAATTTTTTTAAAAATGTAAAATAAACAGTATCTTATGTAAGTCAAGCCATTTATTTAAAAGCTTTTTACCGAAATAAAGAGTGGATGAAAAAAGAAAATTAAGTTTACTGTTCAAGTGCTTTTAAGTACATTTCGATATCAAAAAGTGGATAAAATGTGAGAATCACTATTTAAGTGTATCAGTGTACTTCATAATGTAGAAAAAAATACATTCGGAATGAAAAAATATTTTAAAAATTGGTTGCCTGTAAAGTCGGTATACGGGCGAAAGTTTTACGTGACAACGACTTTAAGTTGTAAAATAATTTTAATGTGAATATTCATTCGTATAGTAGGAAGAAGGATGAAATAATAGTAACAATTTAAAACATTTATTTATACAAAGAATTATATTTAAAACATTAATTTATACAAAGAATCTCGCACTGAATTTCATATTAACAAAATTTTATTTTTACCTTTACACATACATACGTATTTATATACAAATATACATACAATAACTTGCAATACACTGTGTTTGTTAAACACATTTTACTTCATGTTTATTGATGTCAAATGTTGAATTTTGTAAACAGCATATTAAAGAATTTTTCAATGAGCAGA
This sequence comes from Maratus speculifer, assembly GCA_964019185.1. Lineage (NCBI taxonomy): Eukaryota > Metazoa > Arthropoda > Arachnida > Araneae > Salticidae > Maratus > Maratus speculifer. The sequence goes on along the minus strand of OZ025297.1, from coordinate 287,761,423 downwards.
ATATAACTAAAGTAAAATGGCTTTCACTAATCACATATCATTAGTTTTCCATAATATACCACCGAATTACGAAATAAACTACACTTATTTTCTTTGTACTTTATACTAATAACTAATACATAACGTATTTCGTCTTAGTTTGATACTATCTAAAATTCCTATTAAGCACCGCCCCTTCCTTGCAGCGAATTCACATTCACGTTCAGAAAATGGTCCCACAAGTGACCGGAAAAAGTTAAGAGAAAAGTGAGCGCGTATCGTGAGCGGAGCGTAACGTAACGTAACGCAGTTTCTTGAAGTGTCTCCCGGCAAACCAATTTACAAGACGTTGTCACGTCAAAAATGCAGGAACATAGTAATATTAACAATTATTTTGAGATTTTTGATAGATTAAAAGGGAAATACTGATAAAATTTGAAAAATGTTTGTAGATGAAGCAGGTTAAGTCACTGGATTTCAGATTTTTTATTTCTTCCATCTATACAAGAAAAACTATTTTATTTGTGAAAATTTCCAATCGGTTTTCTAATAATTTACACGTTTTAGAGGTCAGAGATTTCAAAAAACATGTTTTTATTAAATGTCTGAGTGTGATTCTGTCCACCTGTCTGTATGTGACATAAATGTTGTGGGAGATTTATCTCAAGAACTAATGCACAGAATTTAATAAAATTTTTTATTCAGGTTGTCCCTGATATAAATTGATGAAGATTAGTTTTTACTGCAAATAGATCGACAGGTGGCACTGCCATGTTGCATTTTTTTACGATTTATGCTACAGCTATATGTCAATACATAATGCACAGATTTCCATCAATTTCACCTTGTCTAGTCCTTGACATGAATTGGTGTTGTTTTTATTTTGGTGTAAATTTCTCAAACTTTGGATTCAGTACATCATTGATATGAACTATTTCTGTTTTTGTTTTTGGGTCAATAGCCCAACAAATAGCGCTGCTATGCTAAATTTTTCTGAATCTTGCAATAGCTCTATCTCAAAAAATAATGAACTTTTTTCATTAAACTTAAGATTTTGGTATAGCTTGATACATATTGTTGCTGTATATGTTTTGATATGAATCGCGTTGAAGGGAACTTTACTAATGCATTTTTACCGATATCCGTAACAGTCCTATTTCAAAAACAAATGCACGGAATTTATCCTTTTAGAATCCACACGATGGGCATACATTATCATTTAATTTTGGCAATGTGCAGCGAATTTTTAAGTAGTAACAGGTGCATGAGATAGAAAAATGTTTTAGGATTTCTTCATCCGACTAGTTTAAATATATTTTTGTAGTGGAATTGTAACTGTGCATTTATATCTTACAATAGTTTTTTTTATTATTGTTAATGTGTAAAGTTTATGTGTACAAGTCAAGCAAGATATAATGTAAGTTAGAATACATTAAATTAATTTGTCGTCTTATATATATAAATATATTTAAATTATCTACATATTTATAAAATTATTTTTAATTTTAAATGTGATACAGCTTTAACCATCTTTGTCATAGTGAACATTTAAAGGAAAGATTAAAATAAGGTACATCTTCAAATTAAAATAAACTGTAAATAAACTAATCCATATACAAATCTCAGTAAACCGAAATCACACCACTAATTATAAGCTGAAAATAACATATCAATTGAAACTGGTCAAACATAGAAAGGGAATCTTTAAGTAATATGTTTTGATTTCCCTTCGAGTACATATTCAAAACTGTAGTTGTATTAAGTCTGACTGCACAGCGTCATTCAACTAAATAAATGGATCAACAAATACTGCAGCATAAGACCTGCAAAGACATCGAAATATCTCCGGTACAGCAACTTTGGTCTGAAAAAATGCCATTTCAAATAATATACGTTCTTTCAGCATATCATACTAACCAAAATAAGCCAATATGAAATTATTATGTAACTTTTCTTTTTAAAGTTTCTAAAAAATATATAAATAATCGATTAATAGTTAATGAAACTGAAAAAAGGTACACAATAAAATTAAACAGTTTCTTCTCAGCATTAAAAGCCTGCATTATCTAGAGAATTGTTAATAGAAAGAGCATTTTTACAAGTATTACATTCTGACAACTTTTTCCCTGTTTCAAACATACAAGCATTTTCCCTATATTTACATAATTATTTAATAGAAGTAAGCCATTTATCTGTCCTTCTATATAAATAGAAATAATATATCAGATAATATGGTTATGTTAAAAATATACCAGATAGAGTATAATGTAAGCAGATATATAGTATAAGGAAATAGACCATTGTTTCGATCTTTACGAATCACATATGTATAAAAACAGATATGATAGTAAGCCATTTACATGTTCGTACATGCAAACATATATGATACTTCTAATACACGTAATCAGATGCATTTTTCTAAATACATACTATTAGACTAGCATTGTATTTCATAAGCGCTATTATCTTCATACATTTTTTATATTCTTTGGCAAGACATCTCAATTTCTTATAGTCGAATTGCATCATTTTTTTTAAATAATAGTATCCTTATAACATGAAAATACTTCCGGCCTGCTTGATACGTATTAGTATTTCGAGTTGTGGAGAAAAGTTCTTTGAACGGATTGCACTGTGATACTAAGTGCGTGCATATTTTTTTTTTTTATGTATGTAATCTAATATGGTTGATAATCAAAATCTTTCGTTTTTAAAAATGACTTTTGCTCAAATTTTTCGTTACGTATTTCACTTGTGCTTTTTAATATTTCATTATTATTATTATTATTATTATTATTATTATTATTATTATTATTATTATTATTATTATTATTATTATTATTATTATTATTATTATTATTTGATTTCGAAATGTTTTGAAATATGCTACAATTTTTGTCTGTTTGCTAAAAATTTTAATATCTATTGTAGATTTATTTGTCCCCAAAGTAATACTATGCTGCACTTTAATACTCACTTCGTTCACACAATACCCACCTCTACAAAATATATTTTCTATCATTCACTATTTTTTTCTTCTTTCAGATAAGTGGAAAGGGTAAATACAATTATTAAATCTAATTGTAAATTAATGTTAAATTTTAAAGTAAAGTTCAACAAATAGTTTAAATTTGACCATGCTGTAATTTGAATGTTTTTATTGGACAGATTTTCCTTTATTCAGAATTGCATAATCTTTTATATGTGAAATTCTAAAAATTGATTATTTAAAGTTTTAAAACTGATGGTTGCATTCTATTAAAAACACATATGCGAATGTTAAAAATACAAAATGAGCAAAATAAACGCCATATATTATGTAGTTTATTTCGTTTATTTAAAAACTTTATTAGGTGGCAATAACTGAAGAATAAAAAAAATATAGGTTTGGCTGCTCAATTTACTAAAAAGTTGAATTCTCTCTTACACGCTTCAATATAAAGGATACAAGAATTTGTGAAAAAATGCAAATGACTGGAAATTTCTAGTATGTTTGTTATTGCTTAAAGTAATATTATTAGTTACATACACAGTTATACAGTTAACATACTATTAAAGTAATATTAAAAATTCGAACATTTTTCCTTATAGAAGATAACATTGAATGAAAATAACATTAAATTGTAAAATCTTTATCTTAGTCTAAATGTAACTGCAATTACGAATGTAAGTACGGGTGATTTTACGTTTATTTATAGAACTTCTATCATTCTTCTGAATTCCAGGCCGTTTTATGTAATTGTTTGAAAGTATATAAGTATTGTCCAGTTCTAACCACAATAATCAATTTTTAGATAGTAAAATTTATCCACCCCCTAGTTTTGAATACATTTATTTCTTGTTAAATGCAGAATTACAGTGCCACGGAAAAAAAACAGTTTTATTATTTGCTGAAATTATGTAATAAATTTCATTTAATTCGATATTAAAAACTGAAATATTTTTAATCATTTTAAATCTAATTATTCTGAAAAAGTAAATAAATAAATAAAATAAAATAATAAGAAAATAAATCATAAGTTAGAATCGTATTGTTTTATTAATAAATAAACTATGCATGCAAAAAGTATTATTTAAACTCATGTTGTATATGTTTTCAAAAATCTATTTCAAATTTTGCAAGAAATTTTTTATGTACCTCAAAATATTTTATAAATTTAAAATTTTTACATTGAGTATCCACACTGATTTAAAAAAACTAATGAAAAAACAAAAAAGAAATAAAAATATTGTCTACTTAAAGTAAAATTGCTGTATTTTAGAAAACAAAAAAAATATTTTCAGTTCTCTCATATTTAATATTGGAAAGTTATCATAGAAACTGTCGAAGATATTTCAGAAAAATAAAATGTTTTATAGAAACATAAAGAAATCCATTTTCAAAATAAATACTAAGGGAGAAAATTTTCAAATCTATCGATAAACAGACAAGTCCTCTAGAATCAAAAGTAAACTTTTCTCACTAAACTTCAAATATCAAAGATAAATGAATTGTACTATAATCATTTCAATACAAGAATATATTTACATTTATATTTTATATGAGATATATTGCATTAATAACAGGAATACATAACATATATTTCATGACTCAATAATTCTGATTAAAAAAAATATTTAATCAGATGTTAGACTACACCATTATGAAAGCGTAAAATTTAGAAAAAAAAATTGAAAAAAATATATTGACTAAAAATATATTTTCACATCTAGAATAAACAGCAAATTACTTATTTCTCATAAATATTGTTTACTTTCTAATGCAAAATTACAAACAAAATTACCTTTCAAACAAGCCAATTTTTAGGCGTCTTCACTTTTTTAATTTCATCGAATTTGCGAAGGTAATTTTACCCAAATTGACGTGAAAATTATCATATGATAAAATAAAATTTGGCTTAAAAAAATTACTCAATACACCATCCCCTTTCTTGAGAAATTTATGATCAGTTGATAATAATTGTTGTGACGAGAAACAGAATCGATATATTAAATCGTGTTTTACAATTTATTGGATTATGTAACATTGGCTTTCAGTTTGTTTTAGATATGCAACATGATGCTTCAAAGGGTAAATGTAAAACAATAGTTAGTTTTAAGATTGGTAATTGCACATATATAATGGGATTGCTAAAGTCTGTTGTAATCCCGTTAATTTCTGAACGGAAAGAGATATAGTTATAAAATTTACGGTACTTATTAAAGTCGATAGGACACCACGTGGTGGAAAATTGCGGAGTTAGTTTTGCTAACTAGAAAACGTAAATCGTGATTATTATCAATTTAGTAAAAAAAAAAAAAAAAAAAAAAAAAAAAAAAAAAAAACCTAGACATGAATGCAAAGAGGAGAATGGTTCGCGCATTTGATTTTTCTGATTTCCTACTCTAAGAAGTCACAAAACATGAACGAGAGGATAAATGATTATCTGTCGGACAAATGGGGATGCAATGTGCATTGCAGCTTTCGGTGAAAATTTAAACATCGCAATTAAATGTAAATTGTTAAATCCAAGCTTCCCTCACAGGAATTAGTCTGAGCTATCTTACTAAAAATGTGATTTAAAAATGATTTGTTTTAGGTGAAGTAAAACAGATGCTTAATTTAATTGACCATATATTGCTGTAAATTCAAATGATCAGAAGGATAAAATTGAATCTTAGAATTACAAAGTACTATTTGCAAATTAATATACTCTGTTAACATTTATGGAAAAGAAAGCGATGGTTATAGCAAAGATACAAAATTAAAAGTTCATTAATACACTAAAAATAATACCGAAAATAAAAAACTGAAATACTGTACAAAGGAATATTAACTCTTTCAAATGATGTAAAGAACAGAAACAGACACTCGTACATAAAAATGACAAAAACTATTATCGGTGCAAAGAGTAAAGGATTTGTTTACATAGTGTGGCCCTTTGGATGGTTAATGATTTTGAATAGCTATTTACCATGCATGTGAGGACAATGTCGTAGAGGTTTTAGGACATTCTCTCTTTAAAAATATGTAGACTGAACAAAAAGATGTAAATATATCAAAGTTCCACGTCAACAAAGACATCCAGTGCATAATTAGAGGCTGTTCCAGAAAAGTTCGATTGAAATTAAATAAGAAGGGCATGCGGCCTTTACATACGCTATATTGTTTTGTTTTCAAACATATTTTCCAAAACTTAAGCAGTATTTCGTTTTAGCATGCATAAATAAAACGAATTGGCAATAACGGCAGCATAATGTATGATTTAAGACACGAATATATCATATGCATAACCTTTGAGCTATTTAAGTGTCTTGACACATAGTAATAATGCAATCTATACATTTTCAACAGATATATTTATATACAGGGTGATTCATAAAAGATGGGCAGAACTTTAAGGGGTTATAGTACACTTAAAGACAAATAATATTAAATAGGAGACTAAGGGTCCCAGACGTATTCCCAAGGAGATAGGGGGCATTAAAGTTTAGTGTCCGAAATTTCAAATGATTATAAAAAATGGAAAAATTGGTCGATTCGTTTGCAGTTTTTGCAAAAAATTTTCTTTATGCCAGTATTTTCTTGAAATAAAATTTTAAAGTTCAATTTCAAAAAATGCCGATAGGGGCGCTTTAGATTTTGGAGTAACAAACAACTATTTTTTAACGTTATTTTTTGTATTTCTTTAAATGATTTCGAAAGCTTAGACTTAAACTTAAATTTTGATCTAAAAATCTGAGTCCTAACGAGTAGTTAAGTAGCGTAAACTGAAATTTGAAATTTGAAACCCTTCTCCCCCCAGAACAAAAATCAGTTATTCCCGATCTTTGTGTCGTAGATTAGGCTCTAACTACTGCCGCGTTTTGCTAAAATTATTCTTTATGTCAGTATTTTCTTGAAAATAAATTTTAAAGAAAATTTTCAAAAAATTCCGATAGAGGGCGCTTTAGACTTTGGAGTAACGAACAACTATTTTATACCGTTATTTTTTGTGTCTCATTAAATGCTTTCTAAAGCTTAGACTTAAATTTTTAGCCCAAAATCTGAATCGTTAGACGTGGTTAAGTTTCTGGGGAGAGGGGTTTGAAATTTCTACTCCTGAGCACAGTTCAGTTTACCATGTCCACACATTGTGTGCTGTGATACGAGGTAAAAAGACACAAATTAGGATTATGTTACCAAAGCATATTTATTAACATGTAATTACAATAAATGTTCAAAATTGTGACCACCAGAGGTTATGCACGCAGAACAACGGCGAAGAATGGAACGGCGAACATTCGCGAAAACATCAGGCTTTTCGAGCACTTCCCCTACAGCGGCAGAAAGTCTGGCGACCAGTTCCTCGGGGGATTCAATGGGTGTCTCATACATAAGAGCCTTCAATTGTCCCCAAAAAAAGAAATCGAGGGGTGAAAGATCTGGCGAGCGAGCAGGCCAAGCAACAGGACCACCTCGACCAATCCATGTGTTCGGAAATGTGATGTCCAGATTGTTGCGGACGTCTCGTACATAATGGGCTGGCGCTCCATCGTGCCGGAACCACATGACCCGCCGGATGCGTGGAGGAACAACGTTTAACAGGTCTGGCAGCACATGTTGCAGAAATATGAGGTATGTTTTACCGTTGAAGCGTTCAGGAAGAAGGTACGGTCCGATTAGGTGGTCTCCGAGGATTCCTGCCCAAACATTGATGGAAAAGCGTCTCTGATGAGCATGTGGATACGTAGCATGTGGATTGACATCCGCCCATACATGTGCATTGTGTGTGTTAAATGTACCTTCACGTGTGAAGGTACATTCATCGGTGAAAAGCACAGTTCGTCCAAAATGTGGATTTAGCGCGTTCTGCTGCAGAAACCAGCGGGCGAATTCAATACGATTTGGATAATCCCCTGGAGACAGTTTCTGGACTCGTTGCACATGAAACGGGAGCAAATGTTCATCCTTCAGTACCCTCCAAGTCATGGACTGTGAGGTATCCACCTGCCTAGCCACTGTTCGTGTACTTGTACTTGGCTGCGCCGCTACTACATCCAGAATGGCTTCTGCAACAACTACTGATTCGTCCTTTTTTGCACGACCTGCATTCGACCGGGAAGCGAGAAATGATCCCGTCTCACACAACTGTCTGTGCAAGCGCTCGAAAGTTTTGCGGTTAGGCAACCGCCTGTTGGGAAATCGCTCTCCGTACATTCGTTGTGCCTCTGCACCATTTCCATCTGCCGCTCCGTAAATTAAATGCATCTCAGCCTTTTCCTTATTCGTGAAGGGCACCATCTTCCGATTCATTACTACAGCGACTTACACTTGACTCACCGTTCAGTGGTTTTTATGCCTGAATCGTGTCGAAATTTTGCATACGTGTTCTTCTTCTTCCCCATTTGACATTTGCATACTTTCTGTCTCCTTCTTCACCCGGTGACTAGCGTCAGGAATGGAGCTTTAACGTTTGCATGAGCGACGTTTCCAACTGTGCAGTGCCTTTATGAGTGAATTCCGACTATGCAGTCCTTGACGAAAGTTGTATTTTTGCCTCGTATCACAGCACAGAATCGTTGGGCATGGTTAAGTAGTGCAAACTGAACCATGTTCAGAAGTTGAAATTTGAACCCCCTCCCCTCGCTACTGAACCACGCTCAGCGATTCAGATTTTGAGCTGAAAATTTAAGTTTAAGTCTAAGCTTTAGAAAGCATTTAATGAGACACAAAAAATAACGGTATAAAATAGTTGTTCGTTATTCCAAAGTCTAAAGCGCCCTCTATCGGAATTTTTTGAAACTTTTCTTTAAAATTTATTTTCAAGAAAATACTGACATAAAGAATAATTTTAGCAAAACGCGGCAGTAGTTAGAGCCTAATCTACGACACAAAGATCGGGAATAACTGATTTTTGTTCCGGGGGGAGAAGGGTTTCAAATTTCAAATTTCAGTTTACGCTACTTAACTACTCGTTAGGATTCAGATTTTTAGATCAAAATTTAAGTTTAAGTCTAAGCTTTCGAAATCAGTTAAAGAAATACAAAAAATAACGTTAAAAAATAGTTGTTTGTTACTCCAAAGTCTAAAGCGCCCCCTATCGGCATTTTTTGAAATTGAACTTTAAAATTTTATTTCAAGAAAATACTGGCATAAAGAAATTTTTTTGCAAAAACCGCAAACGAATCGACCAATTTTTCCATTTTTTATAATCATTTGAAATTTCGGACCCTAAACTTTAATGCCCCCTATCTCCTTGGGAATACGTCTGGGACCCTTAGTCTCCTATTTAATATTATTTGTCTTTAAGTGTACTATAACTTCTTAAAGTTCTGCCCATCTTTTATGAATCACCCTGTATTTTTTGTGAATTTCCACAAAGCTACAATATTTTCTCAAGCTGAAAGAGTAATTCAGTTGGATTCCTTCGATGGAACATGCAAATAATTTTCTAATTTGGCATAATTGAAATTTTTATTCAAAGTTAATAACGGAATGTTTAACTTCATTTATACAACTATTCAATGATATTTTTTTATTTGCTAGATGTTTGTCAATATTTTCTTAAGTAAAATTATCGCTAAGGAGTTTACCTTTATACATTTTAATTTTTGTTAAATTTCATAAAATATACTTTTGAATGCTTTTCATAAAATTCGTTATCCATTACCATGTAAATTTAGGAAATTATTTCGGAACAAAGTTATTTAATATAAAGATTTTACATATCACTCGTTTGTGTATATTGATTTTTAATTACTGAAGTAATAAATTTGTTAAAAGAAGTAAAAAAAAAACAAATTTATACAAAAGCTATTGAAATCTTTCCTTTTAAGTATAATGGTTATCTATTTTTAATCATTCTATAAATCTATGTACACGGAAATTATACAGAAAGTTCTCGTTTTCACTCATAAATAAAACATAAAATTATAAAGAGCATTTTTCTATTTCACAACAGTGGTTTTAAAAAGCAGCATGAAATTTCAGAAACTAAATCTACTAAAAAAGTAATTAACTATGTATTTCAGCGACTTTATATATTGCCTCTCCGCTAAAGAGGGTTAAAAGAAGGTAAAAATATTAGAAAATTTTGCACATATTAACTGCTGTTATAGGTAAAAAAATTGACAATGCAGTAAATAAATCTAATAAAAAAAATAAACATATGTTTCAGCGGTTTTAAATTTCCCATCCCTAAGGTGGTTAAAGTAGTGTTTAAAAATGTTCATATTTTTTCTATTCGTCATGAGATATATTATCAGAAAGACCTCGGACTACTTTTTCATATTATGAACCTTTCTTTCCTCCTCCCCGATCTTAATAATTGATCCGTTTACCGTCTTTTTATATCCTGTTTTATCAGGCAGGGTTACTTTTAATTTTTGTTATCCTTATTGAATTGGCTATTTTTCTGCTTATTGACGAAAAATTCTAATTTCTGATACTTAATCTCTCTTATCTTTTTATATTGACTCATGCCTTTTAAACTTTTTGTAACCAGGGGATACCGTCACATGTCTCTTCCACTATTATTTCTTCTTTATAGGTTTCTTTCGGTTTATAGATAAATATAACAATCGATGACTGAATTGACTGTGTTATTTATGATGACCCCTTTTTTATTCGGTAAATTTTCAAGACTTTTTATTACTACCTACGTTCCGGAAGCATTTTTATGTAGAAACGTAAAATTAAAAATAACAAGCGTATTAAGAAACATTAAATATTTATTACAGCAATTTTAAGAATTATCCTCCACCCTGAAAAAGAATTAATGGAAAGTATGAAAACTTTTAGGCAATTCCGTCATACCTCAGAAACAGTATTATATAGAGGCATGCATTTGAGTATAACTAATCTACTAAAACAAAGTTAACTTTATCTATTTTAGAAATTTGCATCTAAGATGGCTTTGTAAAGTTGTCGCCTATTTAGGATATTTCGAAATTTCTCTGCAGCAGTTTTAGGTAGAAGCAGGAAATTCAAGATAGCAAGTATACTAAAAAATTAGTTAATCATATATACCTTAGTGATTTTAGAGCTATTTCTTCAATGTCGTCATCATTGACTTTGAACCGGATGATGTCAAATTATATGAATAAGATAAAAGTTATGGATTTTTTAAAATCAAAAATTAAGTTTTTGAAAATATTTACTAAGGTATGGACAGGGTTCTCAATATGGACACCCCTAATATTTTTAAAAGTAATAATTTTGATCGAGAGATGGCTAAACATTTTCGCGAAGAAGAGCAGTTGAAAAGATAATTAAGTCTGGAAAGTGTAAAAAAGCGCACTGTTCGCCATTTAGGAGGAAACTTGTTATTTTGAGATGTGCGATCTTAATTACTTGTAAGCTTAAATTCTTATTAGATATGGTAAAATTACATTAAATGTTGAAAAGTGGAGCATTTTAGAAAGCTAATAAAGCATATTTTCGATTGCTATTGCATATTTTGCTTAAAATAATTTCCCTTATTCATTTGGTACAAGATTTAGTAAAACTATGCCCGGTTCCCAATATGGACAGCTTATGTCCCCATCGACTAGAACTGTAAGAAAGAAGAAAAGTCAACGTTGCCAAGCAACTTGAAAAGTCATCAAAATGGTAAAATCTTTGTTCAACAAGATGCTATTTGAACATCCCCCCAAAAAACTTCCTCAAAAAAACCCTTGCAGAAAAATAAAAATACCCCCCCCCCAGTAGGATAACTATTGGCGAAATCGTAGGTACCAATGATATGACTTCCTCAACAAAGGAGAGCATCTACTGCTTCTTTTGCGGTATTGATGCTTTTTCAAACACGCGACCATGCATCACATGTGGCAGATATGTTCATGAGTATTATGTGGGACTTACTGCCCATGGTAAAAAAAGTTTATATTTGTCCATGCTGTGAGAACTGAGTGATAACAGATGTAAATTTGCAGACAGATGCAATAAAGCTAAGCAAAACCAACAATATTATTTCATAATATTTACTAGTAACTAAGGAGCTGTGCATGGGTCTTCGAAGGGTAAAAACCGAGAATGCCCCCCCCCCCGTTTCTAAAATACATGTTCTGAAGATATTTACTGTCCCCCCTTCTTTTCAGAATACTTTAAGATACATTTTTTATTCCCTTTCCTCTAAAATCCCTTGGTAAAGTGGCTCTTCCATACACACTGTGTAGAAAATCAATAAGGAAACACCTGTCCAGAATAGAGATAGGTAGTTCCTTATATGGACACTTGTAAACATTTTTTTTTTGTTTTTATCATTTAAATTAAACCAGAATAATTACAAGGTCGCTAATTTTAATATTGATAGTCAATAGTCCAAGGATAGTGGTCACATATTTTTGGAGTCCTATGACTTGTACAGGGTGACTTGTGAGGGTGAAAAAAATACATTTTCCTTAGGGTGTCCATATTGGGTACAGATACCTTAGTTATGTCCCGTTTTCTTCAAAATTCTAAGAGTTATTCTTTCTTCGAAACCGACCACCGTAGCTAGCGAAGGTGCTATTCTTTCATAAAAATATTGAACACAATCAACATGCAATTCCAGAAAGCAATTTTTTAAAATAAAATATGCTTAAAGACACCATTCTTCAAATTGCAATTTTTATCTGATAACTCTTGAATTAAGTATATGTAATTCTAATAGAAAAATTCTTAACGTAAAAACATTTTTTTTAAATCTTCTTTCAGCTACATTAATCTGTTTAGTATTAAGAAAATATCTTTCTTATATAATGATAATAAATATGATTTTAATAAATCTACCACAAATATTCCTTTGCCATGTAGTGACTATTATACCTGAAGATTTCTAAAGAAATATTTATTTTATCTTTACAGACGCTTATACAACTTCAATCACACTTCATATTCAAAGAGTCTGCATTCATTGATTCACCATTAAAAGAAAAAGCATATGATAATAAATGGCGTGTATAATGCACTTGCACTGATATTTAAAATTCTTACAGATTTCTTTTACTTTAGTTACGCTATTTTCTAATGCTTTTTTCTTTTGTGATTTGTTGCATTTAAATAAACAATCCTATTATAAATAATCTTTTAAAAGTTTTCAATACAGTTTTGTATAGTGCAAGGAGTCTCAGATGTAATTATTTAAAATTTTGTATGACCATACATTACGTATTATAAAAATATTATTAGTAGTGGTAGTAGTAATAACACAACATTAAATTTTAATTGCTTATTTTTGTTCAATATATAATTTTATAAATTATCAAAAATTAAAATTTCAAATTTCTTAATAACAGGCATATGAAAATTGCAACAAAAACTTCCAAAATTATGTATATTTATTATAATTTAACTTTTGCATTTACAGTTGTGTTTTTAATTTTGATTTTATTTCAAACACAATGCATAAGGACTAAAACAGATTCCTGTTGTTTTTAGGTGTGATAAAAAAAAGACAGCATGTTGGTTCCATAATAATTTAGTTGATTGTTCTCTAAAGAATTATTTTAAAACATAGAGAAAATATTTTCTAATTAACAGGCCCCGAATATGCACGATCTGCTATAAACAAGTATCGTATACTTAACTACACCTGCGTGATTTTTTTTTTTTTTTTTTTTTTTTTTTTTTTTTTTTTTTTCTACCGTGACATTTTTATAATCTTTTTTCTGGAAAAAAATTACATTTGTATTATATGTTTGAGCACATATTTTTCTATCACATTATTTCTAATAATGCATTATATACACATAAACTTAAAAATATATATGGACAACTGGTGTAATAAAGACCTTCATCATAGAATTATGCATCCATTGTTTTAGAAGTCTAGATTGCATCTTAATATTATACAATGCACTTGACGCTTTATGCGTAATTTTTACTTTATCTGTGTATTGAATGAAAGTTTGGTAATAGCATTTTTTTCCGATTACCGGTTTTTGAAGGATGCACACTTGTCAGGTGCCATAGATCTTAGAAAACTTGTTTATAAAAAATGCCTATTTGTCAGTCCGTGTGTCACGATTGTAACATGAAAAATGTAAGAAATTATGTATAAAGTTTATCACAAGTTCATCTATGGTGTTTTGGGGGTAATATTTTTCGGATGGGTAATAACGCCAGGTGTTAATAGTACTCTTAGTTCTGAAGGAATCAGGAATAAGGGTACTATGTGTTCTGCTTTGAAAGACTGTCGGACATTTGAATCACCAACAACCGCTAAACGTTAATTTGTTATAGTTGTAGACCAAATAGCTGGAATAAGTTCGTAACTAAGAGATACTAGCAGGTCTTACATTTCCTAGGTAAATTTTATGAAGTGGGGACTATATATTTATTAGAAAAACTTTGCTTATTACATAAATATCTAGTGTGTTTCATGTATTTTCAAAAATTTGTGGCATATATTGAATGATTTCTCTAGGTAGCTTGTAGTTTAAAATATACTGCACAAAATTTATACCGGGGTAATAACTGCATTCATTAGTGTTATTACCCCTGATTATTCTTTTCAGTGGGGATTTATTACTACATCCTGATATCATTAATAGTAAGTAAAAGTAATTTGCAAATTTCTAGGACTGTAAAATTTCTATAATTAGAATTAAACAATTTATAAGTCATTGTTCCGTCTTATTTTATAGTTCTTATGCATGGCGTTAATACCAACCTATGTGGTTTATAAAGTCTAATAACAATAGTAAAAAATCTCAGCACTATATTTTATAAATACCTCTCTGCAAAAATATTCTTTCTTATATACACATTCAAAAAGATACTGCATTAAATCCTGTGTTTGTTTGGAAAAAAATCTAAAACTGAAGACTGAAAACTTGTAGAAACTTAAAATGGCGTTAATACCCCAGGACAACTTACATGTTTTTACATAGCCAAGTAGATTTTTTTTTTAGTATGGCGCTTTAATAGCGATATTTGTGTCATTTTCATTATTATACGATGGGAAAATGTATGAAGTTTTGCATCTAATTAAATTTAATTTCATACATGAGTTTTTTGCTATGGAAAGCAGACCCAACTTAAATTTTGGAAATATTTTACAAGAAAGATGCTCTGTAATTAAGATTTTTAAGCATTTTTTTCGATTTCTTGTATTTCTGTTGAACAATGGCGGCCTGAGGGCTTACGATAACATGGAAATCAGCTAATTTGCTTATTCGCAAAACTGACATACGATAAAATACCAACAATGTATTTAAATTATTATATATAAATATAGAAATTAATTCATTTTTACTTCGACTAATGAACTGAAATAAAAATTACATCAAAATTAAAATTAGTATAGTATTCAACTAATAATTTTGTATAATGAAGATTTATTTTTTTTCAATATTACGATGAAGGAGACAGAAGAATGTTTTAGAACTGGAAAAACCAAATTGTGGAAACTAAATTAGAAATTCTAAATTATCCCAAGAGAGTTAAAATAGTTATTTTTGATATTGTGAGTAAATTAAAAAGAAATTAGTATGAAACTTTTATTCTGGGGTAAACTCGAAATTTCTGAATTTAAAAATACCAGATTTTACAATTTTTGTTTGTCATTTTGTTGCATACGTTGTCATAATGTCGTAGTGTCATTGGCCTCCATCGTATGAATGTACTAATTAGCATAGGGAAAACACAAGTGAAATTAAATACCACTGAACTATATTTGAAAAACAAGCATCTTTGAAATTACATGCTACACTATGAACTTTATACATTCACATGTAGATAAACTAACTGCATTTCGCGAATAAAAATGTTTAAAATATATTTTTTTATTCCCCTGTCACATTCACGAATATAGTATTAATGCTCTTTTTTATATTCACGCACACAAATAAAAGCATGTAATAAATATACTTTAAATTTTTCACTGATACATAATAGTAATCTCTTACGGAAGATTCCCACAGAAATATTTATGAAAATTTCAAATCCTTATTAGACTTCAATCATCATTCAAAGTCAAAGGTTGGTGAACTATCGTATTTGGTTGTATATTTGTATTAAAAATGTAACAGTAAATAGATTTTCTTATTCTCCTGCTTCGAATATGACATATTTCGTTACAATTTAACTTTTAATTTGCTGTATTTCAGTAAAATTTTAATAACGTGAGCGAATCGATTAAAAATTTAAAAGTACATTTTAATCAATAATAAAATTTCAAATTTCATAATTTCCGCATCAAAAAACAACAGTATTATAATTTACAATTAAGTATGTTTTACAATTTAAAATTTTATTTCCAAAAAATTGGAAAAAAAAATGAAGAAAAGCTTGAATAGAGAATTTCTTGAATTTCTTTCACATAGTGTTGCAAATTCATCACGTATTTTATATGCAAATGTACCATTGTTTCTCTATAGAAAATTTTGCTTTATTAAATAGTAGATAAAATAAGATGAACAATACTATTCTAAATTAGTAGTGCATTCTTATAAGATAATAAAAAATGAAAGTACTGAATTAATATTTTCTGCATATGTTTATGTGTTTTTTGCATAATATTATAGTACATTTGTGTTTAGGAAATTTATATTTCATATGCAAATTTTAAACATAAAGTAGAAACAATGTAATAAAAGCATGCTATTTTTGGGAAAAAATACATAGTCCATTTTGGACTTTTTCATCACCACGTGAATTAAATAAATATTTTCATAATATATTTTTTTTAAATAAAAAAATTTTAAGAACATTCTGCATTACTCTTTTTAGTGTTAAAAAATATCATTCTTGCAGATTTCAGACAGATATCATTCTTACAAAGAAGAATTTCGAAATAAAAATTTCCGCCAACATATAACGGCCATCCGTTTTCTTTGGAAATATTTATTTAGTCTTTATTAACGCTTAAAGAAATGCATTCATTTTTCAAAGTAAAAGTATCTATATTCAATGACTTTCCTTTGGTGGAAAAATATGATAGCTAATTTATTTTCCCCTGATGGGCACCCACGGAATTTAATGCAAACATTTTATCGATATCTTTCACACCAGTTATGTTATGTTTCGAGAATTCTTTTATTTAACATTGGCTGTATTTCAATAAAATTTTCCTTATACGAAAAAGATGTTTGATATGGTTTTCCTAAAAGTAAGTTTAATAATTAATATTTAAATTTTTTTCTCTAATTAATTGTGAGAAAAATGAATAATTATTATATAAAATTCACATCGTTCACTGTGACCTATTGAAACGTGGTCTCACATTTGTTAAACTATTGTCACATTTGTTAACTTAAAATGAATTTGTTTTTCAATATTCTAATAAATAAAATAAATATTCTCCATAGATTTTAAAAATTTTAATTTATATATCTATATATATAAATTTTTCTGCTCCCGTTTTGCGTAAAATTTATATTTTTTACACTCAGTTCTGTTTGTAGTATAATCGAAAGTATAATAAATGATTCTGAGTTACAGACTTCTGCTAGAGTCACACACTTATGATACAGGTTTCCGACCTGTAAAACACAACTTGATTCATAACTAGTATAGGAGGTATCATTTTAGCATCGTAATTATTAATATGGTACTTGGCGTAGTTTCAAATTTAAAAATAACATTAACCACTTAGCTGATCAATAATTTTTAAAAAGAAAAAATAACCTTTCAAATGGTAATGTCCTGTTTTGCGTCTTTTAAAGAATTTTTAAACTTATTTCACTGGTTTTTCAAAACAGAAATTTTAACCTATTTGAATCAGAAAAATGTTCGAAATAAATAATCCATACCTTATAATAAAAACTCGTATGTTGTAAAGGCAAATCTGGAAAGTGGTTAGAAACACAAGGATACAAATGCTGAAATTTGGCATATTCTGGCGCTTTAAAAAAGTTTAAAAAAGATACGTGAAGACTATCGAAACTAATTAACAAAGGTGCCATATTCATGCGTTTTTAACGATGCTCTTAAATTTATATTTTAAGCTCATATTTTCAAATGCCAAATATTGAAAAAAAATTAATGTTTTTACCTGTAAAAATACTATAGTTCGAATTAAAACTAAGAATAAAAACTCTTTGGCATTACAATCTATGAAGAATCAGCGACAATAATGCTCATCTTTGTTAACTAGACCCCAGGTCCCGAGGTGTTTCACAGCAGACGTCCCGACCAAGTAGTCAGCCTAATGAGAGAACTTTGGTGTTTAGTTCACAAACAAGTTTGGTTCTCATTTTATCGACCCCAAAGGGGTGAAAGGCTGAGAGAACAGTGCTCTGTTGGTGGTTGAACTCTCCACCTGCGGCGCCTCAATTAGATGCACTGACCACTCCGCCACGAGGCTTCCTTCACGTTAAAACAATGGGGAAACATTAAAAATTTGAAAGCAACAACATTTTATATAAATCGCATCAATACTGCATTATTTTTATTTATTCCTCCATACTTTTTTTTTTGCTATTTATAAGAAATTTAAGACTTTAAAAATATAAATGTCTAAACGTAGAATAAAACAAGCTTTTCCTGCAAAATCCTTATGCAGTGCTAACACACCTCATCCAATAGTATATTGGATAGCCCTTCTCAGATAGTACTTTAATGAAATTTTCTTTTGCGTAGCCATGTTAATGTTCATTTATTTTATCAGAGAAATTCATCATTACTTCTTTTTGTTCTCTAAATTGCTTTCCATTCTGTCAATAGTATAAGAAATTTAATTCCAAAAGATTTTTATTTTTTCGATACTTAGGAGTGTTAGAGTCAATGAAAAAGAGTACATGTTGCAATTTGTCTTTTTTAATTTCCGAAAAAAAAAAAAAAGACGAAACATGATATTAAATTTATTAACTTTAAACGAATGGAATAAAGTTAAAAACCGAATTATCTTGATTTAAAGAATAGAAAATATTCTTCAAATAGATAAATATATTGAATATATATATACATAAATAAGGTAAACATCTGTTTTAATTGTGAAAAATTATAGGTCAAAATAAAATGTTTTCACCTGTAAAAATACTATCGTTGAAACAATGCATTTAAAATTAGATGACCACAACATTTTTTAAAAAATGCATAATTATTAAGGTATTTTTATACCTTCTTTTACACATGCATTTTTCTATTTATTATAATTGAACAAAATAAACTCTCTGTAACGAAACTCCATGGATCTAATTTCTCTATATAACGAAGTTTTAAAAAAACGGTTCCCTTTCCGCATGATTATATTAAAAACAGTCTCTTTATAGCGAAATATCTATCTCTATATAACGAATTTTTTTCATAAAATGTTCTTTAATTATTCAGTTTTAAAAAACCTTCAAAATCACATAGAAACAATTTTCCATCACTTATTCTTGATTTATCATTCAGTTGAAATTTTTTTATATTACTTTTTTACCTCGAAACAACCTATTTTTTCAGCAGAATTATAAACAAAGATAGTAAGAGTGACAATAAGCCTAAGAACAACCTACAACAAGAGAAAAACTATCACGCAGTGAATTGATGAGTTCTTTTAATCAGAAGAGGACTTCAAATGGAGGAAAATGTTCCCTATACAAATCCTTGCTAAAATGTCAACATTTTTATGGGAATGTAATAATTTTAAAATCAAAACAACGAAAAATTAAATTTCTTCGTTTTAAATTAATGCGATTTCAAAGGCATTAAAATAAATGTCTGTTCTCTTTCTTGAAACTGTTTAAATAATTAAAAAATAGAATATTAGGATAATATTTGTAGTTAAACATTTCAAATTCATAATTAAACACATAAAAAATAAAACTTGTTCAAATTTTTCACATTAAATAAGAATTTTAACATCACTCTCTATACACCGAATTTCTCTATGTAACGATTTTTTTACTGGAACAATAGATTTCATTATATAGAGACTCGACTGTATTTCAAAAACCCTCTTGCAATATTAAAGCTCCATATCCAACAGTATATCGGTCAGCCCATATCTGATAGTTCTTCATTTAAAATGGAAATTTTGTTTTAATGAGGAGAATAATGAAAAAACAATAAAGAAAGAAAGACGATTAATAGCCATATTAATCAGATTTATATTATCAGAGACGTTCATCATTACTTCTTTTCGTTTTCTAAATTGCTTTCTATTCGGTCAATAGTGTACGAAATTTAATTCCGAAAGACTTTTCTTTCGATACTTAGGAGTGTTACAGTTAAAGAAAAAGAATACATGTTGTAATTCGTCTTATTTTATTTCCGATAAAAATAGAGGCGTGATAGTAAGTATATTGACTTAAAATAAAAAGAATGGAATAAAGTTAAAAACGGAATTTTTTTTAATTTGAGGACCATACCACACTCTCAAAATAGATAAATATGTTTAATATACCGGTTGATTATAATTAAAGTCCCGATTTTAAAAATCGATAATTTTAAAACTACTGGTCAGAATGACTTGATATTTTAGCAGAACAATCGTAAGGCAATGGAATTTTGTTTGGCGAAGGAATAAAAATAGTTCCAAAATGTGCCGATACATGGCGCTGTCAGTGTTCACATTGTCTAGATATATGCAAATTACTAATACGTGACATGCGCACATGAGACTTAGCTGCCATAAAAATGCAGAGCACCAGCTCTTTGCCTAAATTCTTCATCATGACTCTGACTATGAAGGATCGCGCTCTGCTCTTGAAGCTTTTTTATAAGAACGATGACTGTGCACTTACAGCTATTAGGAAGTTTCGGACATTAAAATCGATTAAATTGGATCCAATAACCACAAAAGGTCTGCGAAAAATGATTGCTAAATTCGAAGAGATCGGTTCATTTGACGTTAAAAGGGGTAAAGGAAGGAAACCAGTTTCGGCTGCGGCAGTGGAAGATGTGGCTACAGCATTACAAGAACAGACTAACAGTGATGTTGGAATCAGCAGTGCACGGGGAATTGGCCGAATGCTGGATATGCCGAACAGCACGGTGCGTAAAATCCTACGGAAGATCTTGAGCTGTTATCCGTATAAGATAACTCATGTGCAGAAGTTGCTACCTGCTGATCTGGAAGCACGTCAATCTTTTGCACTGTAATTTCTTGCCCGGATGGAAGTGGACAACGGATGGCCATGGAACATTCTGTGGTCTGACGAAGCCCACTTTCGTTTGCAAGGTTCTGTAAATATTCAAAATTGCAGGATATGGGCGACCGAGAATCCGTCCCAGCTACAGCCATTACCTCTTCAGTCTGAAAAGCTTACTGTGTGGTGCGGAATAACGGCAGCGTTTATCGTTGGTCCGTTTTTCTTCGAGGAGATCAGACCTGCGAGTCCCATTACCTGCACCGTTACTGGCAAGCGGTATGAAACACTTTTGCGTAACCATGTCCTTCCGGCACTTCAGCAGCGTCAGTGTGTGGATCGCACAATATCCATGCAAGATGGCGCTCCTCCGCACATTGCTACTCCTGTGAAGCAGCTACTGAGTGCTAATTTCGGAGATGACAGGATCATAAGCCGTCATTTTCCAACAACGTGGCCGCCATGTTCCCCCGACATAAACCCGTGTGATTTCTGGCTTTGGGGGTACCTGAATAATGTTGTTTACAGCGGGAGGATTCAGAATCTAGCCGACTTGGAGGCAAGCATCACACACCACATCCATTGCATCAGTACAGATACCCTCCGATCTGTTGTGGAGCATGCCGTTTTACGCTTCCAATTAGTAGCGGAACAAGGCAGAGGGCATATCGAACAACTTATGCATTGATCATCAGCAAGGTGTTGATTCCATGAAGCTCTTTTTTTTTGTCTTAATCGCTGTTGTCGCTGTATTCTGGTCTTTTCGCTAATAAATCTTTAGTAAATCCCTGAACTCTAATTTTTTTCTTTTGGCTAACATCATTTCTGTGTTTAACGAATACATTTTTGGTCTTTCCTCCTGATATTACCCGGACAGCGCCATCTATCGGCACATTTTGGAACTATTTTTTTTTATTTCGCCAAACAAAATTCCATTGCCTTACGATTGTTCTGCTAAAATATCAAGTCATTCTGACCAGTAGTTTTAAAATTACCGATTTTTAAAATCGGGACTTTAATTATAATCACCAGGCATATGCATATAAGTATGTAAAAAATCTGTTTTAATTGCATCGCTCTTAAAAAAATAACAAATAAATAAAAAATCTGAAATCGTTTCTGTTTTAAAGAAATTTTTTGTATCTAATGCAATTTAATAATTATCTTTAAAATAAATCAACTTTTCTGATCACTTCAAAATTGCCAAACAGTGAATTTTTTAAAGTTGTTTTGAAATTTACATTTTAAGGTCGTATTTTAAAATGCCAAATATTGGGAAAATGAAGTGGTTTCTCCTGTTAAAATACTATCGTTGGAGCTGTGCATTTAAAATTAGAAGGCCCACACATTTTATGAAAATTGCATCAATATTACGTAATTTTTATTTATTTACCCATACATGTATTTTTCTGATTATTATGAGAAATTTACGAATTAAACAATAGAAATGTCTAAATGTAAAATAAAATTAGCTTTCTTTGAAAAATCCTCACGCATGCCAACACACCCCATTCAATAGTAAGTCGAATAGCTCATCTCAGGTAGTTCTTTAATGAAATTATGTTTTAATGTGAAGAACAATTTAAAAAAAAAGAAATGAAGAAAGACGAAGCTTAGTCGTATTAATGTTCATTTATTTTATCAGAGAAGTTGATAACTACTTCTTTATGTTCTCTAAATTGCTTTCCATTTGCTCAATAGTGTCTGAAATTTAATTTCGAAGGACTTTTTCCCGATACTTAGAGTGTTACAGCCAATGAAAAAAAGTACATGTGTCAATTCGTCTTTTTTCATTTCCGATAAAAACGGCATGATGGAAAACTTATTAACTTAAATTAAAAGAATGGAATAAATTTAAAAACAAAAATTTTTAGATTAAAGGAACAGATAACGTTCTGAATATAGATAAATATATTTAAAATATATGTATATAAGTATGTAAAAACACCTGTCTCAAATGCATCTCTCTTAAAGAAAAAAAAATAAAATAAAAACTGAAATTGTTTTTGTTTTTAAGAAAATATTTGTATCTAATATAATTTAATTAACATCTTTAAAATAAATAAATTAAAAAAAAATTAGAGTTTTCTAATCGCCTCAAAATTGCCAAACAGTGTATATTTTAACGAAGTTTTTAAATTTACATTTTGAGGTCGTATTTACAAATGCCAAATGTTGGAAAAATGAAGTGTTTTCTCATGTTAAAATACTAACGTTGGAGCAGTGCATTTAAAATTAGAAGGACGACACCTTTTATGAAAATCCATCAAAACTAAGTAATTTTTATTTATTCATCCATGCATGTATTATTCTACATATTATAAAAAATTTAAGAATTAAACAAAAAAATATTTAAATGTAGAATAAAATTAGTTTTCTTTGCAAAATCCTCTTGTAATGCTAACACAACGCATTCAATAGTATACCAGATAGCCCGTCTTATATAGTTTTTTAATGAAATTTTGTTTTAATGAGAAGAATGATGAAAAAAAATGAAAAAAGTCAAAGCGTAGCCGTATTAATATTCATTTATTTCATCAGTGAAGTTCACCATTAATTCTTTTTGTTCTCTAAATTTCTTCCCATTCAGTCAATAGTGTCCAAAATTTAATTTCAAAAGACTTTTTTCCCGATAAATAGGAGTGTTACAGCCAATAAAAAAAAAAAAAAGACATTATGTATTTTTTCCGATAAAAACAATGACGTCATAGTAAACTTATTAACTTAAAATAAAAATAATAGAATAAAGTTTAAAACAAAATTATTTAGATTTAAAAAATAGAAAGTTTTCTTAAAATAGATAAATATATGAAATATATATGTACATAAATATGTGAAAGCATGTGTCTTACTTGTGAAAAATTACAGTTGAAAAACGAAATTTTTTCACCTGAAAAATTAGTATCGTATAAACAGTGCATATAAAAGTGCATTTAAAATTAGAAGACCACAACATTTTATAAAAATCGCATCAATATTACGAAATTTTTATTTATTCATTTAAACATGCATTTTTCTTCTCTAGATACATATATATATATATATATATATATATATATATATATATATATATATATATATATATATATATATATGTAGAATAAAATTAGCTCTCTTTTCAAAACCCTCATGCAACATTAATACACTCCATGCAATAGCATATCAGATAGCCAATCTCAGATAGTTCTTTAATGTAATTTTATTTTAATGAGAAAAATGATGAATGAAAAAAAATGAAGAAAGACGAAGCGTAGCCGTATTAATGTTCATTTATTTTATCAGAGACATTCATCATTACATCTTTTGTTTTCTAAATTTTTTTCCATTCGGCCAATAGTGTCCGACTTTTTTTTCCGATACTTAGGAGTATTTCAGCCAATGAAAAAAGGACATGTTGCAATTTCTCTTTCATGATTTTCGATAAAAACAAAGACGTGGTAGTAAACTTATTAACTTAAATAAAAAGAATGGATTAAAGTTAAAAACAGAATTCCTCTGATTTATAGAATAGACAATGTTCTCAAAATAGATAAATATATTTAACATATATGTATATAAGTGAAAAAAAGCAACTGTCATAATTGCATCTCTCTTTAAAAATAAATAAATAAAAGTAAAATCTAAAATTGTTTTGTTTTTAAAATAATACCTGTTTCTAATGTAATTTAATAAATATCTTTTATAAATTTTTTAAAAAAATCTCCTGAAAGTTACCATATAGTGGCTTTTTTAAAGTCATTTTTAAATTTATATTTTAAGGTCGTATTTTAAAATGCCAAATATTGGAAAAATGAAATGATTTCTGTTGTTAAAATACTATCGTTTGAGCAGAGCATTAAAATTAGAAGAACACAACATTTTATGAAAATCACATCAATATTAAGTATTTTTTATTTTATTCATCTATGCATGTATTTTTTACTTATTATAAGAAATTTAAGAATTAAACAATATAAATATCTAAGTGCAGATTAAAAATAGCTTTGTTTGAAAAATCCTAATGCATTGTTAAGACACCTTATCCAATAGTTTATAGGATAACCAATCTTAGATAGTTCTTTAATGAAATTTAGTTTAAATGAGAAGAATGATGCAATAGAAAAAAGACAAGAAGAAAGACGAAGCGTAGCCGTATGAATGTTTATTTATTTTATCAAAAAAGTTCATCATTACTACTTTTTGTTCTCTAAATTTCTTCCCATTCTGTCAATAGTGTCCGAAATTTAATTTTTGGAAGACTTTTTTTCAGATACTTAGGAGTGTTAAAGCCAATAAAAAAGAGTATATGTTGATTTTTTTTTCCTTTAATTCCCCATATTCACCCGTTATTCCCGATAAAAACAACGACGTGATTGTAAACTTATTAACATAAAATAAAAAGAATGGTATGAAGTTAAAAACAGAATTCTTCAGATTTAAAGAAAAGAAAATGTTCTCAAAATAAATAAATATGATTTATATATATGTATATAAGTATGTAAAAATATCTGTCTTAATTGTATCTTTTAAAAAAAATTATCTGAAATTGCTTCTGTTTTTAAGAAAATAATTATATTTACTGTAATTTAATTACCATCTTTGCCATAAATAAAATGAATATTTTGACTTTTCTAAACCAACAAAACTTTTTATTTGGGATTTAAAAAGAGTGTTTTTTAAAGAAAAATATCATTTTAGCACCGCCATAAAATGATTCAGTGCTCATTTCATTAACGGGAAGTAGTTGTGAAAAAACACCTTAACCTTCTCAAAATATAAACGTAAAGTACTTTAAAATTTGTACAGTAACGCATCAATTCATGCGTTTTTAACATTGTTTTCAAATTCATATTTTATCGTCGTACTTTAAAATGTAAAATATTGAAAAAATGAAAGAGTTTCATCTGTAAAAATACTATCTTTGAAGAGAATATAAAGTTGAAGGCCGCAATATTTGACAAAAATTGCAGCAATATTAAGTAATTCTTATTTATTCACCATACAGATGCATTTTTCTAATTATTATAAGAAAATTAAAACTTTAACAACAAAAATATCTAAATGTAGAAAAAAATAGTTTTCTTTGCAAAATCCCCATCCAACAGTAGTATATCGCATAGCCCGTCTCAGACAGTTCTTTAATGAAATTTTGTTTTAATAAGAAGGATGATGAAAAAATAAATGTAGAAAAACGTAGCCATATTAATGCTAATTTATTATCAGAGAAGTTCATCATTACTTCTCTTTGTTCTCTAAATTGCTTTCCATTCGGTCAGTAGTGTCTGAAATTTAATTCCGAACGACTTTTTTTCCGATATTTAGGAGTGTTACAGCCAAAGAAAAAGAGTACATGTTGCAATTTGCCTTTTTGGACTTCCGATAAACACAACGGACGTGATAATAAACTTATTAACATAAAATAAGAGGAAAGGAATAAAGTTTAAATTGCAGTTCTTTAGTTTAAATGAAACAAAATATTCTTAAAATAGATAAATATTTTTAATATACACGTGCATAAATATGTAAAACATCTCTCTTAATTGTGAAAAATTACATGTGAAAAATTAAATGTTTCAATTTGTAAAATTAATATCGTAGAAACAGTGCATTTCAAATTTAGAAGACTGCAAAATTTTATGAAAATCACATCAATATTATGTTAAATTTACTTATTATATATACATGCCCTTTTCTACTTATAAAGAATCTACGACTTTAAAAATATAAATATCTAAATTCAGAATAAAATTAGCTTTCTTTCGAAAACCTTCATGGAATGTTCAGAAGAATGATGAAAAAAAATGAAATGAAGAAAGAAAAAGAAGAATCGTATTAATGTTCATTTATTTTATCATAGAAGTTCATCATTACTTCTTTTTGTTCTCTAAATTACTTTCCATTCGCTCAATAGTGCCCGAAATTTAATTCAGAAATACTTTTTTTCCGATACTTAGGATTGTTACAGCCAATGAAGTACATGTTGCAATTTGTCTTTTTTGATTTCCGATAAAAACAACGACGTGATAGTAAACTTATTAATTAAAGTAAAAAGAATGGAATAAAATTAAGAATGGAATTCTTTAGATTTAAGGAATAGAAAATGTTCTTAATATGAATAAACATTTTAAATATATGGGTACACATACCTGTAAAATCTATTGGCTTAATTCTAATTCTAGAAAAAATCGTCTGAAATTGTTCTTGTTTACTACAAAATATTTACATCTAATTTAATAAAGTTCTGCTAACATATAATGACCATCTTTTTTTTTTAATATTTGTTTATTCTTTTTCAGCGCTTAAAGAAATGAAATAATATTTCAAAATGAATGTATCTATATGCACTGACTCTCCTTTGGTGGAAAAAATATGATAACATTTTTTTTTCTGATGGGTATCCTCTGAATTTAATATTCAAAATTTTTATCGATATCATTCACACCAGTTATGTTATGTTTCAATGATTTTTTATTTATTATTTACTGTATTTCAATAAAATTTCCAATATAGGAAAACATGTTTGATATAGTTTTCCTTAAAGTAAATAAATCTTAAGTTAATAGTTAAAGATTTTTATCTCACTAACCACTTAACTTATTTTTTTTACATACATCAAACAGAAAATATGGGATAAGCACTACTTTTTTTAAATATTCGTAATATTTATTCTGAGCCTTCCTGCCATTAAATAGTATTAAACTGTAATTTAAAAAATGGTGTTATCAAAAAGCTTTAATTGATGAATCCAGAAAAATTTTCTTGAATGTTCGACATACGGGCAAATGAGTTAAATATGAAAATAATGAAGAATTAATATTTAAAATTCACAAACCTGAATATGACTAATTGCAATGTGATATTCATATCTGCAACTTGAATCATTTTGGTTTCCAGTATTTTACTACGTACAGCAAAATTCTTAATAATTTTCATGAATTTAAGTTTGTGCATGTTTGAAAATGTATCTGTTCCCGTTTTGCGCAAATCTTATTTTCTGTAAACTGAGTACTACCGTGTATTATATAGAAAGTATGATACACGATTTTAAATTACAGGAATTTGTTGCACTCAAAAACTTATCATACATGTTTCCGACATGTAAAACATGGCAACTGCTATAGAATGTGTCATTTTAAGATCGTAATTATTAATATTATAGTTTGCGTATTCCGAAATTTAAAAACAACGTTAACAAATTAACTGATCAGTAATTTAAAAAAAAACTTTATCAAAATGCCTTTTTTGTGTCTTTTACAGAATTTTTTATATTTTATCATCGGGTTTTCAAAGCAAAAATTTTTGCCTAATTGTATGAGAAAATTGGCAAAAACATGTCGGTAGTATCACAGATGAATCAGGGAAGCGGTTAAAAAACGAGAATATGATTGCTCAAATTTAGTATACTATGCCGTTTCTACTGTGATAATACTATCAACTAATACTAACAACTGTGAAAATACTATCTTAAAACGGGTCATTCAAAATTAGAAAATTGCTTATTTTATGAAAATCTCATCAATAATATGTAAGTTTTATTTATTCATCTATACATGTATTTTTCTGCTTATTATAAGAAATTGAAAACTTTGACAATTTAAGTATCTAAATGTAGAATATAATTAGCTTTTTTTTTTCTTTTTGAAAATTCTCATGCAGTACTAAGACACCCAATTCAAGAGTACATCGGATAGCTCATCTAAAATAGTTCTTTAATGAAATTATGTTTTAATGAAAAGAACAATTAAAAAAAAAAGAAATGAAGAAAGACGAAGGTTAGCAGCATTAATGTTCATTTTTTATTAGAAAAATTCATCATTACTTCTTTTTGTTCTCTAAATTGCTTTCCATTCGATCAATACTGTCCGAAATTTAATTCTGAAAGACTTTTGTTTTCGATACTTAGGAGTGTTACAGCCCATGAAAAAGAGTACATGATGAAATTTGTCTTATTTGATTTCTGATAAAAACAACGACTTGATGGTAAACATATTAACTTAAAAAAAATGAATGGATTAAAGTTATAAACGGAATTTTTTAGATTTAAAGAATAGAAAATGTTCTTAAAATAGATAATTATGTTTAATGCGTATGCATATAACTAAGTCAAAACATCTGTCAATCAAAAAACCTCTCACTTTTGTAAAAAATACGACACTTATTTTTATATAAATAATGTTTTAAACTTGTTCATACAATTTATTCACTACATTATCTTGTGATTGTAATAGTTCATTATATATTTCTTTGAAATTGAAAAAGTAGAAGAAATCTTCTTGATAACGAATTTCCCGTTTATTCACATTTGATAAGGGAATTTTAAGATCGGAAAGTTTCAGTTTAAAACATCCATCGGCTATTTTCGTCTTTCATTAAATGAGATCCGTTAAACATTTGCAAATAAGCCAAAATAGAATGAATTAAGTAAACAGAGTCTTTGTGCCCCAGTGTTTTTTAAGAACTTTTTAGAACAGCTGTTTTAAATAAGATATTTTATATGCATCGTTTTGATTCTGACATAATTATCCCCAAAACGTTCATTCTTTTTTTAATATTCACGTAAAAATATTTTTCTTGTTAGAAAGGAAACATCATTTGCGAATTCATAGAACACACAGCAGTTGATAAAATGACAATTTTAAAATAAGAAATAAAAGTCTCGTGTAAATATATTTTTTTATTTAATGTATTTTGAACTATTATTGTTTGTTCATTTTAAATATGACGAATTTCCTCTTATTTACTGCTTTTAAAGCGTATTGATTTTATTATTTAAAAATTTTATCTCTCTTTTAAAATTCATGTGAAATAAATTTTGTTGCTAGAATAGAAATACTTTTATTTCCATTGCCTTAAAGTTGGTAACAATAGTTTAGAAGTTATTCTAGAAATGCGAAATAATTGTGTCGTGTAGATCTATTTTTAAATTTAAACTGTTTTTCAAGACTACTATATAACATATGACGCAACTACATCCCTTTATGACTTTTAACATACATTAATGCATTTATTATTTTAATATTTTCTTTATGTTCTAAAACTCATGAGTAAATATAATTTTTATGACGCAATTAAAATTATTTTCTTGCTTTTATAATGTAATTATTTAATTCTTATTTGTAAGTTGTTTTTTCTGTATATAACAGTCATGTGTAAATAATTTTTATTTTTTCAACGAATTATGATTGCGCTGTTTTTACAACTTGGCAATAACTTCATATAAAGACCTTTTCTAACATATGTCAAAAATGTTTCTTAAAATACTGAAAATTTCAATTTAAAATAAAAATAAAACGCCAAAGAATCAATCATTTTAAAACCATAAATGCATTCTGCACACCGGAAACTTATAATGAATAAAATTGTTGGCGCACCTTTGTTATGACGTCGAATGACCTAAGCATATATCCCCCGCCCACAGATGTTTCCCTCCAGTTTGTTATGGACGCCGCCAAGGCAGTCACTGCTCACCAAGAGCACGCATTTAATAATAAAACTATACAGTCTGCTATATCGACATTTTTAATTCATATTTATATCGCATCGCATCACTAACATTATGGGCCGTCGAGCTCAAAGGTATTTATATTTAAAAAATAATAATAGTTTAAAATAGTGAATTGACAGTGCAGACGACAGATTTATTCTTTCTTTCTTCGAACAATTCAATCTTCGAACGCATAGAACAACACCTGCAGTTTGATAAAAGTGTTACGCAATCATCGCAAGAAAGAGTAAGCACAGACGAAATACGAAATCACCTGTTTACCAGAAAAGGTAAGAAACATTCAATTATTCCTTTTGATTTCATAAGTTTCTAAAATGGATGCAATTGAAAAAATAAAAAAGAAACGCTCAACTGTAAGGACAGCTGTAACTAAGCTTATAACTAAAATTGATACTTTAATTAATGAAGAAAATAAGGAAACCAATGAGTATTTAGAAATTTTGGAACAGTTAAATGAAAAGGATGAATCGCTGAAAAATTTAAATAGCGAGATAGAAGCTGCAATAAGTATTGCGAAAGATTATGAAAATGATATTACCATTAGTGAAGAATATACTGAGAATATTGTAAGAGCTAAATTCAAAATTAAGAAACAAATTAAGCGTTTAGAAGAGGGTAAGGTTCTCAATCATAGTCAACTAAAACCTACTCTTACAAATGACTCATTTAATATTAAATTACCGGAAATACCTCTCCCGAAATTCTCAGGAAAACCGGAAGATTGGTATTCATTCAAATTACAATTTGATAATATTATAACATCTAATGAACAATTATCTGAAACTCAAAAACTTCATTATTTATCAGCAGCTTTAACAAACGAAGCAAAAGTTTTGCAAACGACAGAAGATACTTTCGCTTCTTTAATTCAGGCATTAAAAGATAGGTATGAAAACAATAGAATAGCTGCAGAAATACATATAAATTCACTTTTCGAAGCAGATAAAATTATACAACCTTCTGCTAAAGATTTGCGGAATTTAGTTGACACCGTAAAGAAAAGCATTCGCGCATTAAAGGTTTTAGATTACACAAGGAACAATCTTTCCGACGTTCTAATTCTGAATATTATTCTTCAAAAATTGGATAAAGATACGCGGAAAAGTTACGAAATGAGTATCAGTTCAAATGAAGTTCCAGAATTAGACAATTTAATACTATTTTTAGAGAAACGTTCCCAAATCTTGGCAAATATCAGTAAAAACATTTCAGCAAAACCGAAGACAAATCAAGAGCGTCATTCTAAACAAAAATCTCTCTTTGTTAAGTCAACTAATTTAATTAATTCATGTGTGTTATGTAAGCAAAATCATGCAATTTATAAGTGCGATACATTTTTGAAATCAAATGCCTCTCAGAGAAAAGAAATAGCAATGAAACACAAACTTTGCTTTAATTGTTTAAGTAATCAGCACGCGATTGCTAATTGCAAATCTAAAAGTTTCTGCAACATTTGTCAGTCACGACATAATACGTTACTTCACAAAAATGCAAACACTTCCTTTCCGAACAAAATTAATGAAGTTAATCCCATCGAGCAAGGTAATAAATTAAATCCGAATGCACAAGAGTTTTTCGGACAGACAGAAGTTAAATCACTTCTATCGCCTTCTTTATCTTGCGTTAATAATGGAAATAAATCTGTTATTGTCTCCACTGCTTTAGTTTGGGTTTTTAACCCTTATTCGGGTAGTTATTTACAGGCACGTGTAATACTGGACTCAGGAAGTATGTCCAATATTGTAACATCAGAATTTGCTGATCGACTGGGAATTCCATTAAAGAGATTGAAAATCGCGATATCAGGATTAGGTGGAAAAGAAATGAACATTAAATACAAGGTGCATGCGAAAATTCTAAATGGAAATGGATCCTTTGAAACATCATTAGATTTCCTTGTTGTTTCAAAAATAACCGATTCACTTCCAGTAACAAAATTGAATATTCATAACTTGAAGATTCCTCATCAGTTAGCAGATCCAAAATTTAGCGTTCCTGGCAAAATTGACATGCTACTCGGAGCACAATCCTTCTTTGATATAATAAAGGATGGAGAAATTCGAATTCCAAACAGCAATTTAGTTTTCCGAAATTCAGTATTCGGATATATCGCAACAGGAACCGCAGATACGATCAGTCATACGCAATATTGTGGTTTTATTTCGCAGTCTCAAAGCATTGATGAATGTTTAGAAAAATTTTGGAAATTGGAAACCATTGATGAACCTTGCAAAATTCTGAGTAAAGAAGAAGAATACTGTGAAGAGCATTACAAAACTACGCATAAAAGAAATGACGCTGGTAGATATATAGTACAGATGCCTACCAAGGATTTGGAAAAGTTAGATGATTCTAAAGAGCTTGCGAAAAAACGTCTGAATCAGTTGTGGAGAAGATTATCCAAAGATAAAACTATGAAGATATTATACCAGCAATTCATGCAAGAATACTTAGAGTTAGGCCACATGGAGAAGGTTACAGATGCTCAATCCGAACATCCAGATAATAATTTATGTTACTACTTGCCACATCACGGAGTTCTCAGACCAGACAAAAACACAACAAAATTAAGGGTGGTATTCAATGCATCAGCGACAACTACATCTGGTTTCAGTCTCAATGATTGTCTGCTAAAAGGAGAAGTGAAAGAAGACATATTTGAAATTATGACAAGATTTCGTGTCTACAAGTATGCTTTTACTACAGACATTCAAAAAATGTTCAGACAAATTTTAATTCATCCATCTCAACGCGACCTTCTAAGAATTGTGTGGAAGACTGATGAGAACGAGGAAACTGCTGTTTACAGATTGAATACAGTCACATATGGAACTTGCTGTGCACCGTTTCTCGCAATACGGACTCTGAAACAATTAGCCATCGATGAATCATCACAATTCCCTTTGGCTGCTGAAGTAATAAGAGAAGATGTATACATGGACGACATTGTTACAGGCGCACATGACCTAGATACAGCTACAGAACTCCAGCAGCAGTTATGCAACATGCTAGAAACCTGCGGCATGTCCCTTCACAAATGGAATTCCAACTCAAAGGAATTGATGAACAGTAAGCCACAGGAAGTTCAAGAACATAATTTTTCCGTAAATGAAGAATCAACAAGCAAAACTTTAGGGATTATTTGGAAACCCGTGGAAGATCAATTTATGTTCAAAATTTCAATAACAGAGAAATCATCATATACGAAACGAGACGTGCTGAGCACCATTGCAAGATTATACGATCCCTTAGGTCTTTTGGGACCAGTTATTACTCGAGCAAAGATATTTCTTCAGAAATTATGGCTCCTGAAATTAGGTTGGGAAGATGAAATCCCAGATCCAGTTGCAAGTGAATGGATAAATTTTGTGTCATCTCTAAAACTAATCGAAGAAATTAGAATCGACAGATACATTCTAACCGATTCTTTTCAGAAATTAGTGTTGTTAGGATTTTCAGATGCTTCGGAATTATCTTATGGAGCTGCAGTTTATATGCATTGTACAAGTGAAACAAGTACTGTAACAACTAAACTGATTGCGAGTAAGTCTCGCGTAGCCCCTTTAAAGACAATTTCCATACCCCGCCTGGAACTCTCAGCTTGCCTACTTCTTTCTCAACTAATAGAGAAAATTCGGCTTTCTTTAAAAATGCTAGTAAGTGACATTTATTTGCATACAGATTCAAAAATCGCAATTGCTTGGATCAGTACACCGCCAAACAAACTAAAAACCTTTGTTGGCAACAGAGTATCCAAGATACAAACCTTAACTGAAAACTGTCATTGGAAACATGTCCCATCGCATTTAAACCCAGCAGATGTTATATCACGTGGACTAGGTCCTCAAGAACTTTCCAACATGAATCTTTGGTGGAATGGCCACCCGAACGTTCACACACCTTCATCTTCTGATGAATCCAATGACAATATAGACATTCTATCACAAGAACTGTACTCGCATGAACTTAAAAAAAACAGACAATATCAATTTAATTTCTACTTCTGAAAATTCATTTGTAAATGATTTTCTTAATTTAAGTAACAATTACTTAAAATTAATACGTATTCTAAGTTTTATTTTCAGATTTATATTTAATGTTAAAAATAACATTCAACGAAGTGGTCCACTCACAACAGACGAACTTCGTAATGCCAAGTACTGTCTTATAAAAATGGTACAGGTAAAATCTTTCGAGTATGAAATCAGAACCCTTGAAAAGGGAGAAATTCCCAAGAAGGGCCAGGTGAATTGTTTACATCCCTTTCTTGATAAGCAGAAATTGTTACGGGTAGGTGGTAGGTTAAATAATTCTGACTTATCCTTTGATAAAAAATTCCCAATATTGCTCCCAAAAAATCATAAATTGACTTTATTGATCATGACATATTTTCATCTTAAATATTTACATGTTGGAGCCCAAACTTTACTTTATCTTATTAGGCAAGAATTTTGGCCACTGGGTGGTAGAAATACTGCCAGAAAAATTGTCCATGACTGCATAATTTGTTTCAAAAATAAACCTAAATGTATTGAGCAAATTATGGGAAATCTTCCCTCAGAAAGAATTACTCCTAGTTCCCCGTTCACTAATGTAGGGATTGATTTCTGTGGCCCCTTTTATATTAAATATAAGGGTCAAAGAAAAGGTATTTACAATAAATGTTATGTTGCTATTTTTATTTGTTTCGTAACAAAGGCCATACATTTAGAAGTGGTCACTGACTTAACTTCAGAAGCAATGATAGCAACATTAAAGAGATTTTTCAGTAGGAGAGGTAAAAGTTCTATCTGTACTGACAATGCTAAAAATTTTGTTGGAGCCAGTGCAGAGTTAAAAAGTTTGGCAATCATGATTAGAAACCCCCCAGATGTTTTGGCTGATTATTTAACAAGTGAGGAAATCGCCTGGAATTTCATTCCACCCAGGACACTCAATTTTGGTGGTTTGTGGGAAGCTGGGGTGAAGTCGTTTAAGCATCATTTAAGAAGAACTGTAGGAAATTCGCGATTAACTTTTGAGCAATTTTTAACAGTTACCGCGCAAATTGAAGCCATTTTAAACAGTCGGCCCCTCACGCCCATGTCTTCTGACCCCAATGATTTTGAAATTCTAACTCCATGCCATTTTCTCATAGGTAGACCTCTAAGCAGTGTGTCTGAACCTGATCTCACTGGAGAACGCGATAATTATTTGTCTCAATGGCAAAGATTAAGTAAAATGGTCCAATTTATTTGGCGAAAGTGGAAATTAGATTATCTTAATAATTTACAAGCCAGACATAAATGGCAGTTTGAAAAAAAAAAATGTTATTCCAAATTCAATGGTCCTTTTAAAAGAGGATAATCTTCCACCCTGCAAATGGACTATTGGTAGAGTTCAGGAAGTAGTTAACGGACCAGATGGTAAGGTTAGAGTGGCATTAGTTAAAATCTCTCAGGGTATTTTCAAAAGAGGCATAACGAAATTATGCTTACTTCCTTGTCAATAAACTGACACATTATTATATGAATATGTTTAGCCACTTATTATGTAACCAAATGTTTGAAATCTATTTAATTATTCATTGTTCTATTCATTATTATTATATTATGCATCTTTATTGTATTGTATGTTATTCATTGTAAATTTAGATATTGTATTGTATATTGAAATGATATTTCAACGTGGGGCGGTATGTTGGTGCACCTTTGTTATGACGTCGAATGACGTAAGCATATATCCCCCGCCCACAGATGTTTCCCTCCAGTTTGTTATGGACGCCGCCAAGGCAGTCACTGCTCACCAAGAGCACGCATTTAATAATAAAACTATACAGTCTGCTATATCGACATTTTTAATTCATATTTATATCGCATCGCAGCATTAACAAAAATGATCTAAAATGATTAAATTCCTATGTATATTTTTTTCTTTTCACACATCTTTTTTAATGGAATTACTCTGGCGAACTTTAGCATTAAATATTTCTTAAAACAACCATTATATTTAAAAACTGTCCGTATCGACGTGTTTATCAAACATTCCTCTCTAATACTACTTACTTTCATATTTTTGTATGCAGTAGCTTTCATAATATAACGATATAAGACCTTCGGCCACACACACACACACACAAAATAATAATAATATCAGCGGTTTTGACAGAGTTAGTTACTTTTATTAGAATAGATAGATACTGTACATTCTTCTCTAGCACAAAATGATTTTCTCTATTTATCTAGTTTACGTAAATAATAAATTTAACTTCATCCTGTAAATGCTGCGTTAATTATTGTAATTTCCCAGCAAACACATACCTCTCGACACTTGACCGGACCACAGCCGCATCATGAAGTGTTGGTTATGTGTCGTCATGTTCACAATAGTTTCCGTGAAATTTCGGCAGCATGTCGGCAACTGAAACTTAAGAATCTGATTTTTCAGCTGACAGTTATCGTAATCGGCCCTTTTATGGTTATAGATTGGCAAAGGACCTATAGTGGCACGTGATGCGGGGCCGATATGTGATTTCTAATAGAGACCCGATTAGATTTCAAAACATCGGTCCGAAGTCGAAATTTTTTATTTTAACCGTCATTTATTTATTTTTTTTTCAAAATTTTATTTGAGTTAGTCCAATAGAACTAATTTCATGTATTTCATGTAAAATTCTAATAGTGAAAAACAGAAAAATTGTCAAAAATAGTCAATATTTATTTATTTATTTATTTTAATTCATAAAAATACTTA
Organism: Maratus speculifer; assembly: GCA_964019185.1. NCBI lineage: Eukaryota > Metazoa > Arthropoda > Arachnida > Araneae > Salticidae > Maratus > Maratus speculifer. Next base: position 287,724,267 of record OZ025297.1, on the reverse strand, counting down.
TAGTTATTTGAATCAGCAAAAAACATTTATCTTTATCTCTTACTAAAAGTATTATTTCTTATAAACTTTATCGTAAATAATAACAATAAAATTCTTCATAAGTTAATTTAACTAATTTTCTAATCATATTATTTTTTTAAAAATAGCTTTTTTTATTTTATAAAAAAAACGGCTAAAAATTCTTTAAAACTATTTTACAAGCTATAAAAGTATAACAATTCTACCCAACGTTTTGGCCTTAAAAATTAAACGAAAGATTAAAAAATATCCTTCTTCTAAAAAAAATTTTCTAAGTGCAATAATAATAATAATAATAATAATAATAATAATAATAATAATAATAATAATAATGAAAAATAATCACTAAAAATATATATTCTACAGTAAATCATTAAATGACTTACATTATTTTTTTATTCTAATTAAAAGTGATTAATTATCAACTTATTTTCTTATTGAAATATTTTTTTAATGTTACAAATATGCATTTCTTAATCTAACACATTTAATTGCATTGTAATTCCTAAAAAAACTGCATTAATAGAAAATTTCTAAATTCACAGATTTTATTAAATACTAAAATAATTTTAAATTTACAGAACAATTGAGAAATATCCCATGTAAAATTTATCTACAAAAAGAAAAAAATATAGATATAAATCAATATTTTTGTTTATTTTTAAATTTAAAAAATTGATAAATAACAAATGACATAAAATGGGTTCTTATTCTAATCAAAAATTATTAATTATCAACTTATTATTTATTAAAGGTTTTTCCATCTTAAAAATACATAATTTATAAATTAATACTATACATGTAATTAAATTATAAATTCTAATAGAAAAATTTCATTAACAAATACAAAAACTCTAAAAATAATTCACTTTATTAAGTACATAATGATTCTTAAATTTATAAGAAAAAACAATTTTGTTTGCTTTAACTAATTCGGTAAGATATTTATTTCATTCATTCAGATATTAAATAAATTTTTCAATACACCAGCATAAGACAATTTCAAAATCAAAATAATAATACGCTAATTAATGATACACAAATAAAAAATAAAATAAAAACGCATCAAAATTCCAATTTTTCTGAAAACTTATTCCCATCAATGACAAATACTTCCCTTAACGAAATCCACTCCACTTATTATCCCATAAAATCCTAACCATAGTGAGGTCCACTGATCAAGCGGTTTATGCACTCGCCTTCTGTTCTTATGGTCCTCAGATCGGCTCCAACGTCTTCGTGGACTCAAGTGCTATTTTTGGAATTTTAACAAATATAGTTCCAAGATGAATCATAGATGGCGCCGTTGAACGCTGTTTTTTTTTTCAATTTATGCTGGCGTCGGATTACCGGACTGGCTGTGGGCCTACCTGTCGGGCGACACTCACCCGGCGTTTCCAAAAAGGAATGGAAGCGATACGGAGGACGGTATCGTGCCGAAACCGTTGGTAACGGCAAAATGGCTGTGGACCAATTGTCTACCGATAGCTCTGTGTTTGGGGGTTTGTTATTATTGTACAATTATTATTATTGAGTATTATTATTGAAATTTTTAAATCTACATTATAAAGGCCAAATGTATCTGCGCGTAACGCATGCGTCATTTTGCGAATGGCAACACTTTCCCCTGTAATTTAGGTTTTGCAATTTTCGCTACTACTAATTTTACACTTCTAAACATCACACATTTTAAACTTTTACACCGTCGTACAGAAAAAATTGTACTTTTAAATGCAATTTGTTTGAAACATGTATTTTTTTTTTTTTTTTGAGATAATAATTTTTTTACGGTTTTTAGTACCAATTTTGTAATTGTTCAAACAGAATCACTGTATTTTCTCTTAAAATTGAAAAAAAAAAGAAAGAAATTAAAATGCTCAACACTTTTTCATGCAACTTCGGATTTGCAATTTTCGCTACTGCAAATTTTATACTTCTAAACTTCGTACATTTTAAATTTTTATACTTCCGTATAGAAAAAAACAATGTACTTTTAAATGCAATTTGTTTCAAAGATGTATCCCAATTAATCTTTGTGGTATTAATTTTTTAAAAATTTTTTAGTACCCATTTTGTAACTGCGGTAATAGAAACAATCCATTTTCTCTGAAAAATGAAAAAAAAAAAATAGAAATTAAAATGCTTATACTATTTTTAAAAATATCGTATGTTATAAAATCCGGTGAATTATTGCCCACCAAATATTGTAATGCGTTAATTAAACTTTTCTTGAAAAAAAAAAAAAACATTCATGTAATGTCGAGATGTGTATAACGCCCTTAGTTATAAAAGCTTTATTCGAAATCGTTACTTTATTACTGCAAAGATAGACATAAAATATTTCGAATAAATTCTCTTACACATTTTACAATACTTGAGTTAAGTTATATTGAATATACAGACATTAAAATGTAAATAAAAATGTTTCACATTTTATTCGCTGTTTTATATCTATATAAAATTTTATTTAATTTTATGGTTTAAATAATCAGGATTAAAAAAAATGGAGAAAATAAAAATTAAATACCATTTATTCTTTTTGAAAAAAGGGAGGAAAACCACTAATAGCTATTATTTTCGGACATGTAACAACAAAAAACTCCCCACGGCATGTAACAACAAAAAACTCCCCACGGTGATTTATTGGAGATTCCTAAATCAACTTGGCATTTCTTTTACTTTTCTGCTTCTCAATTTACTGAATTCAATCTTGATTCATTAGGTTTGTTTAACGATTTAAAGCAGAAGATAGATTCTTAAAATAATAGTTTTATCAGTTTTAAAATAAAAACACTTTTTTTCCCTTTTATTTTCGTATATGTTATCTGTGATTAAATTGTCGTTGTATCGCTGGAAGTAGATAAACGTTTTGTAAAAATAAACATTAATAAAAATTAATGATTTCAGAAAATATATTTTGTTACAATTGTGCTTCTTTATCCGTAGAAAGAAAAGTGAGTGTAATAAATGATATATTTTATTTTATTTTTAATAATTTTTACCGCAAAAACTTTATTAGTAACTTATTTAGATTTTATTTTGCAAAAGTAGAAAACTATTATTACGGCTTTACAATACTATTATTATTAAGACTAGACTAAATTATTAAGACTTTTTTTTGCAGAAGTAGAAAATAAATGCTTTAAATATTTCTTAGATTCTAACTTCAACGTTGTTTAAAATATGGCAAAAAAAATAATTTTTAAATATATTTTACAAGGTAATATGATAACTTCGTTTGTTTATACAGGGTTGTTACAAATGAATCATCGGGTTTTGATGCGTTACTACTTGCGAAATAGGAATCGTATATGTTTGTATGACAACTCAAACCAGAGGGCGTTAACTACAGTTTTGCGCTGCGTGTGTGTTATGAGCGTGTGGTTGCCATGTTTTATGAGCGAGTATCACATTCAAAATGGCGACTGGATCACAGAAAGCGTTTTCTGAACTAGAATATTCAAAGTGTGAATGTGAATTGCTTGAAACCGCCCAGAGAATATTTCGGAAGTCATACATTTGCAAACCACCAATTCAACAAAGCATTCTGCATTGGTATCGACAGTTCAAAGAAACCGACCAGAACTTTTTGCCTTTACAAAAACAACCGGTTGAAAATTCTAACTCACAAAACGCTTTCTGCTATCCAGTCGCCATTCTGAATAAGACATTTGCACTGTCCCACGGTAACCACACGCGAATGACCCATACGCAGCGCAAAACTGTAGTTAACGCCCTATTGTTTGAGTTGTCGTGGAAGCATGTACGTTTCCTAGTTCACACGTAGTAACGAATCATCATTTTTCAAAAGTCGCTCTACACCAGGCATGTCAAACACGTGGCCCGCCAGGAACTTCTCTGTGGCCCGCCAAGCCTTCGGCATTTTTGTATGTTTGATTCAGTTCTTAGTTGATGCAAAAAATACACTTTACATTGTAAATATTGTGTCTTGCAAAATTGGAGAATTTTTTTTAATTCAAAATATCTACCATTATTTCAGAATGTTACATTTAATGGCAGATATTGACACACATTAAATTTAATGATCCGCAATTAAATAAAGAAAAGTTAAAATTTTTAAATTAATGGTTGTTATTTTGAATGAATTTTTTTTACAGTTTGGTATAGGAGATGCAATCAACACCGATTCAACAACACTGTGGCATAAAATATGCAAACAAAATATGATCAAATCTAATTTATTTTAAAATTTCATTTCCCGGAGATAGGGTATGCAAAAGTTATCAATAAGAAAGTTAAGAAGAGCATACCTTAATCTAAAAGATTATAAAAGTTTTATATATGTTTTTTTCTAATAGTTTATTATGTGTTTTATGTTGAAACGAATACATTATTTTACTGCTCTCTTTGATTCACATTGATATGACATTACAAAGAAACACGTGGTATTTGTTAGGTATTAAAAATGCGTTGAAAAAGAATTAAAATACGACGCTAATTTTGTCACTTTCTAAAAAAATCAAGAGAAATAAATAGCTTTAAAAGGGAAAGTGACACGATTTCTTGTTTTGTAAAATAATAATAGTAATAATAATAATAATAACAAAAACATTGTTATATGCTGTTTTTATAATTTGGCTGCATGCATAGTCAAAAGTTAGCATTTTGGACATAAGCTCATTAATTAATTTCTTCTTAAAGGCTAGTAAACGTATCATTGTGTGATCTTTATCTTTCTTGATGATGAAGATATAGCATCACAGATTCATAAAAGTCAATTTAAAATAATTTTTTATACTCAAACAGACTGAAAAATTGTGTTTAATGTGTAGAAACTTCGTTGAAGTTTGCTAAGAATTTACTCACAAATTTTTCGAGAAATCCACAAATAACTAGAAATAATTTCGAAAAATAAATAGATCTTAAACTGAAACTTTATTGAAAAAAGTATTTGTGAAACAGATTAAAAGTAATCCACCTGCTTTTAAAAGCAATGATTGGATGCAATTCCGCACAACTTGAAATCGTTCAAGTTAGAATAAAGGATGTCCAGAATAGTTAAATAAATTTAAAAATATGCAGGGGCATTTCTATAAATATTAATGATGTAACCAGAAATTTCAGTAATCGCATGAAATTTATAATTTCAATATGTGTTGCTATAACTGAATTTTTTTAAAATTAATATATTTTCATTAGTAAATAGTAGCCATAAGTATCCATCGACAATTATTTTTATAATTGCTACTTTTTCTCATTTCGTGGCCTTGCGGCCTGCGACTAGTGGTAATTTTGCCCTTTAACTTTATAATTCTTGAAAAGGTGCAAGAAATTTTACTTTGTGGACAGTTTAATTTTGCAGCAAGACATGTATTTAAAAATAAGTGAGAAGAATCAGGAAAAATTTCCTATGTCAAATCAATAACCATAGCTAGCATATTTTAATCAATTATGATTTTTTTCAAATTTCATAATATTATATTGAAAATAATTGTGTTCTATCAATGATTGTTTTATAATAAGTAGCAATTACAACACAAAAGAAAATACAGATATTAGGATTACAAAATTAATAACACATTTTTGTATAATTTTGATTGCGATTTAAATTTTAAAATGTTCAAAATGTGTTTACCCATCTTTGTATTTTTATTTTACCTTATAAACCGACTTCCAGAAAGGAGAGGAGGTTATCAATTCGACGCGTATGTATTTTTTTTTTTTATGTATGTTCACCGATTACTCCAAAACTATCCAACCAATTAACTTGATTTTGGTGTTAAACGAGAGAGCTTGCTCTCGAATTGGTACCACTTTCGTTTCATAGAAATTGGTTCAGTACTTTTTTAGTAATTAGGCAAAAACTAATAAAATTAGTGATTTCTCGCAAATTAGTACTAATATGGATGTCGAATAAATTTACCGATGACAGGATGGCCGAGCGGTCTAAGGCGCTTGATTTAAGATCTGGTTTTCGAAAGGCAGCGTGGGTTCGAACCCCGCTCCTGACGTACGTGTATACGATAATCTTTTCCGTATTATAATTTTTAAATATATATTTAAAAAGTTAAATACTAATTATACTATTAGGAATATTTTGTATTTAACCGTTACCACAGAGTATCAGAGATTTTTTATTAACTCAATACTTTATTAGTGAAAGAGTACTCAAAAAGGAGAATAGACTTGCAAAAAGTAACATGACATTGAATAAGTTCTCTGAAGAGAATGAAGTCCGGACAGCCGAGCGGTCTAAGGCACCAGATTTAATCTCTGGTTTTGAAAGAGAGTGTCGGTTCGAACCTCACTCCTGACATATGTGTATAGTATACAAAAAAAAAAAAAAAAAAAAATCCGTGTTATATATTTTTTTAAGTGACTTCAAAAAAGGAGAGGATGTTATCAATTCGGCGCGAATGCATTTTTTTTTCTATGTATGTTCACCGATTACTCCGAAACTATCCAACCGATTAATTTGTTTTTTTGTGTTAAATGAAAGAGGCTACCCTTCCATTGATACTTATTCCATTTCATTGAAATTGGTTCAGTAATTTTTTAGTAATTAAGTAAAAACTAATAAAATTAGCGATTTCTCGCAAACTAAAAGTAACATGGACAATGACTAAACTCGCCGAATGGAGTGCAGTCAGGTGGCTGAGCGGTGTAAGACAGCAGATTTGATTTCTGGTTCTTGAAAGAGATCGTGGGTTTCAACCCCACTCCTGACATGCGTGTATGGTTTACAGTTTTTCCCGTATTATAATTTTTATTAACTAACTTCAAAAAATCGTTAACTTTTAACTAAAAAGAGAAAAATAAACTTTTCTACCAAAAATTGAACCGACTTCAAAAGCTATTGCAAAGTGAAAAATAATTTTTTTTACAGAATAGTCTTAAGAAATTAAATTAAGAAAGTAGTATTTATCATGCGTATTATTATATTTATGTAGATTAATTTGATTTTTTGAAGTCGGTGCCAGCCAAGCCAAGTTCAAAGTTAAAATTAATTATCCAATGCAAATCGTAAAAGAATAAAGTTAAATTTTTAACTAAATATTAAATCGTAAAAAAACTCGTAGATACTTGGTAGCGTGTCTATTGGAAAATTACATGTAACTTGGCTTGGATGGCACCGACTTCAAAAAATCAAATTGATCTACATAAATATAATAATACGCATGATAAATACTACGCTCTTAATTTAATTTCTTAAGACTATTCTGTAAAAAAATTATTTTTCACTTTGCAGTAGCTTTTGAAGTCGGTTCAATTTTTGGTAGAAAAGTTTATTTTTCATTACATTTGACAGTGCACTCCCGTAAAATCTATTTACGACAGATTTGTTTTACCTAATAAATATTTTTTAGCATTTTCTGGTGCGTGATTTTAATTTTTCCAATAAGTAGTTTTAAAATTTTTGTATGTATTTTTGTATTTTTTTTAAACAATGTTGTATTTAATATAAAGTTTTCATTTTGTGTGATAATCATCAAATTAATCTGTTTCTTTATTTTCGATAATGTGGCCCGGTGCTTTGTGTACAATTCTAAATTTGGCCCGGGATGGTAGATGAGTTTGACATGCCTGCTCTACACATTAAGCTAACACAATTTGCTAATGAAATTTTGATATCTTTCACGCAGGTGCAGTGAATATTTATAGTAAACTTTCTAATTTTTTATACATTTATTATTATTATTTGAATCTGTTTACAGGGTGTTGTGTACAACGTTGTTTCTGATATTTTCAGAAAAGAACATTATTTTATATTAAGAGCTTTGGAAATTATAAGCAAAAAACTTGGGAAAATTTGGGAGTGTTTTCATAAAAACCTTAATTTCTCTATGAGTACACATACTATCCGCAAAAAAATTAATGCAGTTTATCGCAATAAGCCACTTAATCATAATGTACAGTTTGAGAGCTTTTGCAATATTAGTCTTAACAGGGTTATCCAAAAGATATTCGTTCTTTTTCAGTTTATTGACAGTCTCTTATGGAGTTTCTGAAAAAAATGTTCATAGAAATGTATGACCTGTACTATAATATTTACAAACTTAGCGTTTCAGGATGTTTCCTCATGTATCTTTCTAGGTATTTAACAAAATGTTTAAAATTGAAAGTGGCTGTCACCTTGGCCATATTGTAAATGATAAACCACAATGGCAATTAATGCGTTAAATACTCCATGAATTGTATAATGCTATAGGATCTTTGAATTTGGTGAAAGTGAATTTAATACTATGGGCAGAAATTATCTTGAAATCATATTATACAAAAATTTAGCAATGGTAAAGCTATTAATATTAGCAAGTAACGGTAAAACTATTAAATTTTCTCTTATTATTGCGATATAAATATTTTATATCAATTGTGTTAAACAATTGTATAAAATTGATAATCTTTTCACAAAGGTAATTTAATATTTTTAATTATTTTTAAGGTTATTTAAATCTCAATTGGTCATAGTTTTTATGTTTATAGAATATTTTGTTTTTCATTTAAAGTAATTCAATTCTTTGACTCATTTGTTAGATATGACTAAGTATGTGTAAAGGATTTTTTTCAATATTTTTTTACTTTCTTCTATCTTCAATAGAAGATAGATTTTTCGATTTCAGGTTTTCGACGGATTTAGACGTTTTAGTCAGAGATTAATAAAAACATTTTTTTACAAAATATCTGTCTATCTATCTGTCTGTGTGTCTGTATGTCGCCATTCAACCATCAAAAAATGCATGAAGATATGCATAGAATTGAACCAAATTTTTTGTGAATGTTTTTGGCTGTTGCAAGCAGGCCCTCCTTCATTTTTGAAATATTCTGCCGGAAGAGGGCCCTGTAATAGCGATTTTTGTACCATTTTCAATGTTGTACCGACTAACAATGTATGAAGTTACGCATAGAATTAAACCAAATTTTTGTGTAAGTGAATGGCTATGGCTAGTTGGTCCTCCCTGAATTTGAAAAAAAATCCGCTGGAATGGGTGCGCTTTAATCACGATGTCTGTACCTTTTTCATTATTTTACCATCAAAAATGTGTGAAGTTATGCCTAGAACTGAACTAAAATTTTTGTTTATGATTATTTTGGGGTATGGCAAGTAGGTTCTCCCTAAATTTGAAAGAAAAATCTGCCTAACATTCTATTGTCCATCGGCTCGTGTTGAGATGGAAACTCGTTTTTACTCTGATTATATGACTGAAGCAGAAATTTAAGATGAAAATCAAAGTTGGTATAGTATTGAATTATAATTATTAAAGCATTAACATGTGTAACTATTTTTTAAAATATTAAAAAGTACGTATGAGATAGAAGAAAGTTTTGGTATTGGTCACATCCAACTAGTTTTTTTTTTTTTTTTTTTTTTGTTGTTATTTACATTACTTGCACATTGGTGAGTATTTGAAACTTATTAAAATAGGTGTTAATAAATAATTAAAATATGCTGTAGAAAAGAATATATATATATATGTATATATTTAGTTTAACAAGGAAATATTATCCTTTTATGGTTTACCATATGCTTAGAAACCAGAAATTTCATAAATTTTCTATTTCAATTTACCATCAAACTGTCAAATATTGCAGCTTATCAAACGCTTGTTAAAATTTTTCAAAGGTCATGGAGAATATCTTTCGAACTTATCCTTATCTCCAACTGCTGAAACTATAACAAAATTTCAGAATTAAAAAAAAATATTTTCGTAATTCAAGTAAAAAAAAAAAAAGTAATTATTTGTTTTCAAATCAAATTTTTCGTCGATTTTGTTGGCAATTAATCCTTTTAATACATTATCAACAGAATACTTTTCTCCTTGAAAACTTTAAAAAACCGATATGATTCTTGAAATTAATTAAATAAAATGTTGGTTTTTAACTCATTATTATACAATTATACGCACGTTCTTTAATGAAGTATTTAACAATTTCTTATTTATTCAAAACGAAAACCTTAAGTATTTTTATACGATTATAAACTGGATCTTATCTAATATAATCTGCAATGATTTAAATACATTTTTAAATGAAAACCATATTTCTAAATCATTAACACTTCCGAAGTACGTCCATTTAAGTGACATGAAAATTTTCCTGCCTTTTAAACGTTATAAATAAAGATATTCATGATACTGTAATAACAGAAAGCATGATTCCAATCATAGATAAATAGCTTCAATTCTACAGGAAATATAAATCTGATGAAATGGACTTCATCCGTATAGTATACGATAATTAGAAAGACAATGTCGTTACTTACGTTATGTTTTAATGTTTCTGTCAATTTATATTGAGTAATTACTCAAACTTCCGGAATTGTTATTATTGCAACAAATATTATTCGTTATAATTTAGAAGACATGCTTCCATAATTTTGTTCATTAAATATAGTTTGTTTATTCATTAGATATAAGTTAATATTCATTAGATATGTAGTTCATTAAACATTAGTGTTTTGGCGAGTTAGAGAAATTTAAAATATGTAAAAATTATTATTTTGAAATAAAGTTTTGTAATGAATTAATCTTCGTAAAACTAATTTTGGTTTATTTTGATTGGCGAAAATTATTAGGGTAAAATGCCTAAATATTTTATCTTAGAAGCAAATTCGTAATCGAAAAAAATAAGGTAGATCTATAGGTATATATACAAATATATACACTGTATATTTCCATGTTTAAGCCGAGTATACGGCATTTCAGTGAAAAATCGTCCAAAGCAGTGGCACCCAAATTGAAGGATTCTATGAACCGAAACTTAGAACAAATAAACGTGAAAATAAGTTGCATAACAACATTTTGCTGATGAAGGTCTCAGATAAAGATCGAAATGTTGATTATCTTAACTTAACTTTAACTTTATTTACTTTACCTTTGTCCAGTTTTTTAAACTTTTCAACAAATTATGCACCTTTTAGAAAACTTTTTTTGACGTTTATTTGTAACATTTAATGGTGTAAATGTCCAGCTCGTTTGCTGAAAACTACAGAACAGATAACAGAAAATAAAATGCTCTTCATAATTATGTTTTTCTTTTCGTGAGTCTTGCGTTCAACCAAATCTCTGCAATTGAGTCCTGCACAACGTGTTGCATTTTATTAGTTCATAAAACTTAAATCTGCTATTTTGTAACTTGAATTAGCACAAGAAATGATAGTTCAGTCTTTAAAAAAATATCGCATCAGTAATGTGATGGATGGAATTAAGGAAGATGTCCATTTTGAAGATTATTGGGTTAATGATGAAATATACAGAATCATACACGCACAATATTTATACTGCTGTACCAATGAAAGGATGCTAATTTAATGAAAAAAGCAGTAACCTTGTATTCAATGGTTGCTTGAAAATTTTTTTTTAGTTTTAAAAGAATGAAGCATTAAAGTATTGTGATAATTCAGAATTATCACAGGTTTTTAAAGCAAAGTAACAGAAATAGGCATTTATTTCTGAAAGAGGTTTCACCATGAAACTACAAACTCAAAGTGACCCCAATTCTCAAGGTGAGAATGTCAGCGGTATTAAAGGATCGCTACATCATTATCGATTAACGGAACCGACAGGCGAATGACACTAGGGTGAATGGGCGACCGCCCACATCGTGCCTTTGATGACGCTCCGACATGAAGCGAAAATGCGAAGGTGACCACAAGGCCAGATAAGCTGACGCCGTGGGTGTGAAATCTCAGGTGCCAATAATCGCAAGATTTTACTAATCTTGTAATGAGAAAAAGATCATTAAGGTTTATGATTGGTTTGTGACCGCTAAGGGGAGGTCTAGAGGAGGTCCGGGATCGTAAGAAAAGGAGAAGCCAGGGTCTTGTAGAGAGGATTTTGAGAGAGATTTCTCGCAGAGAGTAGAGAGCAGAGCGGTTAGCTCGGTGTGTTCTCTCGGACAGTGAAGCAGCTCGGATTTGAGAGCTGGAAAGATAGATCCCGCCAGCGGATCTGAGAAGGTGATTCTCATCGTAGAGCCCGTGCAGCATTGCGGAGTGTACTCTCGCCAGGAGAGACAGCGATAACTCTCGTTTTGAGTGATTTGATAACGCCGTTTTCTGTGAACTATTTTACCTCAACGTGGTGTGTAATTTAGAGAGACTTTACGTCTATCACGAACTTTGTGTTTACGGAACTCAAACTGAACTTTAGTTGAGGCTGGTTGGTATAAGAGCCTACGTGTTCTACAATAATTTTATGCTGTAAATATTTTCTTCAGAGGATCTTTTTTGTTCTACAAATAATAAATAGATTCTCCATTAAATATTCTTGCCTGGATTATTTGCCGAGCGGCACACACGCTATCTACCACTTAGCATTTTAATCTACTAAGGGCTAAATTATTTACCAATATTTACCAATTTTTTTTAGTTTAGAAAATTAATTTTCAAATTTTTTTTGAGCCGTTTAAAAACCGTCCCTGAAATATACAATATGAATGCCATCAAACTTTCTGAATGCGAAGAAGACTACAACGAGAATAAGTTTAAATCGAGATTTTTTTTTTCATAATAGTCGTGCAGCTTTTAAATAACCATACTGTAACTGTTTTATCGAGGTCACATATCAAATAATTTAAATGTAGCTTTTGCTCTGAGTGAATAATGCGCCAGTAACTCATTAGGAAAATTATGCGTTTCCGATTATTATGGTGAGAAATTTATTAAACTGAAGATTCATAAGCTATAATCGTGAAATTTTCATTAAGCTTTTAATACAATAAAGGAAGTTTACTAGATCAATATTTATAGAGCATTGTTTTTTCGGTGGTTTAAAACATACAAAGTGACATGAGTAGCAATTAAAGAAGATGGTCGCGAATTTGCACGTCAATACCGGACGCAAACATTCTAACCACTCATCAAATGATCTGCAAAAAGCTTACGCTAAATGCGCCGTTGCTGAACTGAATAAAAGCGTGAGAGATAATATTCGTGTGATTTTATCTGAAATATTCAAAATAAATAATACTGAATCCTTCGCTAGAACAATACGCCAGAGTAGTAATGGGCAATTTCGATTTTTTAATCGATTTAATCGATACTATGGCCAACTTGGATTTAACGATGCTTTAAAATTTTTAATCGATTCCTCTGAAGGTAATATCATTTTCATTTTCCTTCAAATGTCGAAGATAAAATATTTGAATGTGCTAATCCAAAATTTCTATTTCATACATGTTAAAACTTCTAATTTCACTATCACGGTGTCAAAATTAAATAATAACTCATGTCCATCATGAGGATTCAATAAGCATAAGCTCATTGAAGTACGTGCATTTTAAAACAAAATAATAGCAATTCATTATCCAGACAAATTGTTGAATTTCGGCTCACACGCTCTTAGATGTCAACAATCAAAATTTGAAATTCAAAGACCATAAAATCGACACCTTTTGGGCCGTATACAAAGCCTATTAAGAATCTATTTATGTAACAGTGCAACAGAATATGAAGTTTGATTAGATTCCATGCATAAGTTTTGAAATAGGACTATCACAAATATCGTACAGAATGCAGTATCGTCTATTACAATTAATATATACACAATAATTTACACGAAAACCTAATGAGGAATTCTTATGTCAACATCTAACAGAATATTAAGTTTGATGAAATTATGTTCATTAATTCTTGAAATATTCTCGATAACATCGTGAAAAAAAATATTGAATTCAGGTTGTTGTACCGAAGGACATCCCTTTCCCGGAGCATTGAATGGTACGCCAGGAAGATTTCAGAATTTTTAATGTTTCATGGAGAAATGTCCAACCACCGTCCCTCCCACCGTCCCCACTGTCCAAAAAATGCAGCATAGCAGCGCCACCTGTCCGTCGATATACACTAAAAATTAATCAGATTCTGTTTATATTAAGGTCAAACTAAATCTAAAGTTTTGTGAAATTCCGTACGCTTGTTCTTGAGATAGAGCTGTCAGAAACTTTTGTCACATACAGACTCACAGAGTGACAGACAGACTCATAGACAGATGTATTCCAAAAACCATCAAATCGTGTTAAAAATCTTTTAAAATATATAAATCCATCAAAAACCGGAAGTTGATTTTTTTCACAAATGTAATACTTTCTTCTTGAAAAGATACAAAAGAAAGTAAAAACATAAAATCGATTCTGCCCATAAGATCGGCACAGCACAGATCGATTTACTATAGATTTCGATTTCGATTTTTCGATTTTGATTTTTCGATTTCGATTTCGATTTCGATATTTAGATTCGGTCATAATCGATTCTTCTAATTTTATTGTTTTAATGGCAATATTGATATAAAACTATGTACAAGGTAGGGTTGGCAAAGTGGGCCCAGCCCAGAAAAACCCATCCGGGTATTTCTGGATGAGTCCACCAACAAAAACTCACCTGGGTTTTTGTTAAAAGTGGGTTTTTGCTAAAAATCATTTCTGAATCTGGAAATCCCCCCAATAGTATAATACAAATTTTCCTTTTAAGCCCAAAACCTAGCTGGATTCTTTTACAAAATTACAATAAATTTACAATAAATTTTTTACTAACTTTTCACACGGCTCTGAGTCTAGTCTGTTCTGTAATTTATACTCCTTTAAAATCCTCTTGATGGTAGCAAAGTCAGATGTAACAGAATGCAGAGATTGAAAAAAAACTACAAAAATCAGAATCTAACTTGTTTTACTTTTTCTGTTTTTTTCCTTTAAGAATTTCCCACAATTTTGAAGCTGAAAATTGTGGCATAATACTTTCTGAGAAAATTGATTTAGGAAAATAGTTTGTCTTTAATTTTAAATGCCAATTTCACAGGTAACCACTCTAAATGCTACTGCATTATACATTAATGAGCTTCTTTCTCTTTTGTTAAATAAGGCCTTTGCCATCTAAAATATGCATCCATTATATTAGCTAAAAAATGCTCGGTCCCGATGATCTGTTTGTAGCATTTCAGCATAATTTTCTTGTGGTATTTGAATTCTTCTGATTCCATCAAATTTCTCCAAATCTTAACAGAACATGACAGTGTGGTTCTATCTTTTTGCAGCTCATCAAGAGCTGAAGATATAATTGTTAGCTGCTTTTTTAAATTCAAACACTCCTTCCTTCAAAAACAACTATTTTTTATTTTTTATTTTTGTAAAAATCTTAAATTCTTGCTTGATTGGTCTCAAACTTTAAGACAGCTTAGCTTATAACATATGATAAAAATTTATAAAAAAAATGTTGTGTCAAATACAACTATTTTCTGTAATAATTTCTGCAAAAATCTTAATTTCTTGCCTTAAAATGCCACTCCTTCAACTTATTTATCTACAGATAGGTTGTTCAACAGAGTTTTGTTCAAATATATTTTTGTTAAGAATATAGAGTACTATCTGGTAGAGTGTGCGCAGTATGTCTGCAGTGTTGTATGCAGCTGGAACCTAGTTTGAGATATGTTCGGCACGACATTAGCATATCAATTACAGACTTATTTAAAAGGAAGGATCCTTCTGCATATGCGCAACATCTTCTACACGGTGTTGTAGGCAGTGGAGATACGGTTTGGGATGTGCATCTAAATTAGTGTTTTGTTTAAAAGGAGGGAGGTCCAGTAGTGCATGCTTTCGACCTGTTGTGTGGTAGCATAGGCAGCGCGGATCTGGTTCGAAGTTTGTTCGCTTCGAAATTTACGCACAAAAGGACCAGCCCCACTATCAGGCAAAGCCTGCTAGTTTAATTATCGTAGTTACTAATTATTATAACAGTTTCAATTATTATAGTTACTACAAAAATAAAATTCATTACACATTGTGATTACTAAAATATATTTAAACGTGATAAGAATTCACTTTTATCACTTAAAATAGTATTAAGTTCATTATAATAGTACTATTATTATTAGTATTAATAATAGTCAATAATAGTATTAATAATAGTATTAATAATAATTAACATGAATTATTAATAATATGAAAAATTATTTTATATCAGTTAATAAAGTTATTTTGATATTAGTTTTAAGTTTTCTATTGATATTAGTATTAATACTAATATCAAAATAGAATAAATGTATTAGCTGATATTATAAATAATATTAATTAGTAATAAGTAGATCAGATATAATTTAATAATGCAACTTAATAAGTATATTTTTAAATGAGTACACACATATATTATTAAATATACAAATATACAAAAGAATAATTTAAACCCAGAAAATCACAGAAAAGCCCACAAAACTCCCCAAAAAAAAACCCAAATACCCAGAAAACCCCACAAAACCCCGGGTAGGTTGGGTTTTTGTACAAAAACCCGGGTTTTTGCCAACCCTGGTATAAGGAAGGATTTTTTTTCTTTCTATGCTAAATGAGTGTTGAATGCAGGTATTTTTCACCGTGAAGGCTATTGCGACTCCGGAGGAAGGCATGTTTTACACCTTTGTAGAAGAGGGTAAATCGCAATTTTTGCATTAAAAAGCATAAAATCTCAAAACTTCTGGGGGGATGTCCCCTGCGGGCCACCCATGAATTCTACACTAGATACAATCGTTATATTTTTGTTTAGAAGCCCAGTTATTTGGATTATTAATTTATTATGATTTATTTTTCACGCTCGTCCCTCCTAATTACCCCCCCTTCCGCGCCAATCGTAACGTTACAGGACCGTTCGAAATATGCATGAAGATTTTAAAATGCCCATTTCTCGTTCTTTTTTATTATAGATCCACATTTTGAATCTTTGACAAAAGATACATATGGGGTGCCCTTCCGCCCATTTGAGGTTTACCTGCGCCGTGCCCGGAAGCATATGTTTTGTTTCTTCAAAACAAATAAATTGGTGTAGGAAGGGGATGAGAGATTTGCACTCTCCTCAACACAAAACTTAAAATTTCGCTCATTTAATTTTCTACAATTTTTAACTTAAACGTTTAAGCTACATAGCATCCCCTGGGCTGTGGACCCCCCACCCTATCGGTTATTCACCTAACTCATTATTCACCTGCTCATTTCTTCACTTCATTTCAAATTTTAAAAGGCTATAACTTTGCTTCTATGGCAGCTACAGTGGGGAGAAAAATTCTAGTATTGCTAACTTTTCCTCGCCGTTCTTTTTGCTATTCCAATTTTATAGTTTTTCCTATAGGACGGTTTTTTTTGGGGGGGGGGCAGCGGGGGGCATTTTTCATTTTATGATATAATATGTGTATTGAAAGCTTATGCTTTATACATTACAAATCTAGCATTAAAAATTTTTCCCATCATTCTGGGTCACGTTACGGATCCATAATGTCTTAAAATTTAAATTTCTCAAACTTCTTCAGAAAAAAACAGAAAACAAAAATATTAGTAGAGGTCAGCGAAATTGGGGTTCGAACTCGCAACCGTTTGATTGAGAATACAATCTCTAAGCTTATTGGACACCGAGCACTCAGCAGCGTTATTATTTCTTTAGATTATCATTATTAAATTCATAATATATTTTGAATGGAATGTCCCATTTGAATAGTTCAAAAAGTAATCTACAGGTATTGAAACAGTCATGAATATAAAATGATTTACTTGGAAAATGATTAATACAAAGATATCGATAGCGCGGTCTATTATTTTATTCGGCGAATTTATTGCGTTTTTAAGTGTAAGAAGAAATTATAGTGAGGTAAATGCAATAGCTGGACAAATGGTATCGCAATTTTTTAAAATCGATATTGATATGTTGTTTAATAATGTAGCACATTTTTTTTGTCTATTTAAAAGTATTTCCTGCACAATAAATTATTTCCTGACGATTCAAAAAATATCACGTAACGATTCAAAAAATACACACGTAATTATCTAAGTTTTCACCTCTGTCGGCACTCTTTTGTTGCCACTATTTTCTTCTACATCCGTTCTAATCCCCCCCTACCGCCTCCCCGGGTTGGAAGACAGTAATTATGGTCCAGCTGATTGTCTAAGTTTTGGAATTACTAATTTTTACTAATTTAAATTAATCTTATCTGTAAATATCGAAATATCGATTCTAGTATCAATTCTAGATCTGAGAAATCGATTCTTTTTATGATCGATGCTGTTTTATTCGATATAGATTTTAATGGATTCTCAAAATTTCCAGAATTGCCCATCACTACGTCAGAGTAGTCCGCTTTTTCTGTTTTAGCCTTCTGTCCAAAAGCAATGGATTTTCGTATTTGATCATCCACCACAATCGCCCTGTTTGGCTTGTAATTTCTATTTATATCCAAAGGCAAAATCGGTGCTGCATAAAAAAAAAAAGTTTGAGAAAATGAAGTGAGTTAAAGCAACAGCGGCGGAAACACTCAACAAACTGGCAGAAGAAGACTTTCATCCTTGATATGCGCACTAGAAAGTGCAGATGGAGTGGTACAGAGATTGCCAAGCGGAGTTTATTGAAGACGTCAATTTGGTTTTTTTATGTCACACATCATATATTAAGATTTTTGGGCTTCTTAAAACTGCAAAAGCTATATCAGTGTCATTAAGAGAAAAACGTCTGTTGATTTCAATGCTATTTGAGGGAAAATTTTGCTAGAATTATGAAAAGAAATTCTTGTCATTTCGAATATTGTTTTCTCGCAACAATAATATTTCTGCATCAAAATTGTTTATATAACTGGTGTAATCTGTTAGTTTTAAAAGACAAAATTTCAGCATTTAAAGAGAATCCCACAAACAAACACTCATGAAAATGTGAAGGCGTGGCCTTAGACCACCAAATTATGGAGATATCAGGATGCTTTGAAATACGCCCATCGCTAAAATCTACAATTGAGCCATGAAAAGGAACGAACACATCATAAAACATCAATCGTTTCTCTTTTTAAACTGAATGTATAGGCTATTATAACCCACATTTCCATTTATCTTATTATACATATAAAAGGAAAATTATGTTCGAAATCAATGGCTCGCAAAATGAGTACTTCAGTGTTAGAAAAAGTCTTTTCGCAAAAGCCTGAAAAGATTAGTTATATTTCTATACGATGTTCATGATCAATTCCACTTTCATGACAATATCCTTAAGATATTACGATAACATACGTCTCACAAGGGAATCACTTTTGGTGTTTCTCTCACCTAGCATTGAAACCTAGTGTCTTTTTTTAGCTCTATGCAAAAAAGTTAAAGAACCGTTAAAAAATCTCTGTTAAAATATTATTTTATAACTTTTTTTATGTTTTTTATTATTATGCTTTTATTTGTTTATTTCATGTTAAAGGTAGGTTAAGTCGCGAAATATTCCACTAATAATTTTTCACTTGCTTTATTTTGTGACTATGACGTTCAACTAGGATGACGGAAAACTCGACTTTTGAAAATATACCAATATTTTCCCCGCCAAAAATGTGAAATATTGTAAATTTTCAAAACATAATTTCTAGTTTTTCGAAGGAATTTGAAGGAACTTTTTCAATATTTTACATTTATTATTAACTAATTTATATTTTTAAATGCTTTTATTAAAAATAAAAAAATTAAAAAAAGTCAGAAAATCTACGTAAATTTATGATAAATGGCCTCGAAAATAGCATTTTCAGAAAGTTATTCTGCTTCAAAAAGAAATATATAAGTTTAACAGATTTTTTTAAGTTCTCAAACTTCTTAATGCTAGGTGCAAGCAATGAGAAAGTGGTTCCCTTATCAGTGAAATTGTCATCATACCGCGGACTTTTATGTTTTTACTACCAGATAAACTTTTTATTGTGTCCGATGGAGTGGAAATTTCAAGGTTTTACTGTATTCATTCTGAATAAATATAATGTTAAATGATAGGACATTGGTGTAACATAAAAACAATAAAAAATGATTTAACAAGGTAATCTTCCTGGACCCTTTCATATTTTAGTATTTAATCAATTTATGAAAGTAAGTTTAATTTAGCCATAGGGGAGTGTAGCCGAATTTTGACCACTTCTTTTATTTCCAGATTTAACTCACTTCCTTTTGGAATAACTGCGAAATTTTACGTGCGGTCAATCTATCCATCAACTAATTAAATAAATCGTTGGAACATTATTTTTAAATATTAATTTTATTTTGAAAAATTAGTCAAAAGTGGTCTAAATTTAGCAATTTAACGTCTATTGGCCCCTTTCAAATGGGACAAAAAATAGTAAGCGTTTCAATGTGTAGAGAATATTTTATTAAAAGAAAGATTTTTGATTACTGATACAGTCAAAGAAAATCACATTAGTGAAATATAGTGAAATCAAAAGTCTGAAACTATGAGCAATTGTTTTAAATTAAAACACGCCTTAAAAAATTATATTCCAACTACTTTTGTGCTTTGAAAATTTTCTTTTTGCCTTTCTGTTTGTTTGTTTGTTTGTTTTTTCATTTCAAAACCTATTTTATATGGATAAAATGTTAACAAAGATATTTTTTGCTCTTTCTGTAAATTGATTTAACTGATTATAGCAAGAGGGATAGTTTATAAATGATTATTTGGCTGTTTAAGGGATTTGTAGCAGCAACCTCCTTGCACATCAACTTATTCACAATTTACTCTTTTTCTTCCACTACCTATATTTCTATTATGTATGCTGTCACTGATGCTTTCTTTTTTCAAATGTTTTGTCTGTTTCTTTTTATTCACTGATTACAAATAGTTTTCATGATTATCGACTCCAACTCCCAGGTCTCAGCGGGAGAATAAACGAATCTGTCAGCTATACCTATCTCCTTAGTTTGAATAAAAGCAGACGTAACTGAATTCAACACTGTAAATCAAATGATACGTAAGAATAAATAATTTAAGAAATTAAATACACATTTTGCATACATAAAAAAAATTCTAGTAAACATTTACAGCATAAACATGTAAAATACATTTTATATGATTATTAAAATTAAATTAAAATATTCAAAAACTTCCATGGAGGTTGTAATGACATTATGAAATATTAAAATATAAAAAATAGTGTCCAAAACACACAGCCTTCGAGATTCATTATTTATTATTAAAATTCATGCTCCAATTAATTGATTCGGATTGGTCCAGTTAAATTAATTGCACTTAAATAAACAATCTTAAAACTAAGAACAAATAAGAAAACAAATAAATTCGATGAAAATTATATGCAACACATGAATTGAGAAATAGATATAAAAAAATACAGATCTTGCTTTAAAAATACTCCATTACATTTAGTAGGAAAGAAATAGGTCAAAAAGTTTAATTTTCAATAAAGTTTTTTTTCATCTATTTATTGTCTACAAACAACACGTAGAAGACAGGTGATGAGAGGGACTTCAATGGTAGTTATCTCTTTTTTTAACTACCAGCACAGTTTCATCGGAATTCAAAGAGGCTGACCAAATATGGCTACTCTCCCCTTTACGTGCTTGAAAATAGCGCAAAATTTGTCTATTAGTCGATATACACAAATATATATCACATTTTCTTTTCTGTTTTAGGAACTTTGCACTATTTTCTGATCGCCTACTAATAAAACTTACTTATTAAAATATTATAGGAAATGTATTTTTTACAATAGAAAAGATTAGGCGAGAGTGAGGTGGAATGGAATAGGGGGAGGAATGGAACAGTAGGTTTCTCTCTTTATGTCTGCAAACTCTGTTTCTCAGCAATGTTTTTCAATTCATGGCCTAAGAATATAACGTCATGTGCTCTGTGAAACTACCTGGGATGTTCTCTTAAACAGCGTGGATACTATGTCCACCGAGAGCTCCTGTTCTGTGCCAAAGGTAGGAGGTGGAAGTCTGACCTTGTGGCCTACTCTATCCATCATGTTCTTGTGAATGATTCACAAGTAACTAATAACCAATTTCTTCTGGCTGAGGCACATTTCCAAAAAGTTCAAAAATACGAAGTCTTAAGGCCGCAGCTTCAAAATCTTAGACCGAATGGTATTTTTTGGCTCTCTGACGTTTTCTTGGCGAGATTTCATGTCCTTGGATTCGGCCAAATTTCTCTCAACTTTCCATCTGCTGCGTCCAGTTCATATAAAGTTCCTCGCTGTTCGAACCCTTTCGTGGACCCAGCGACTTTGGAGCGCTCTCTAGAGGATGACTTTGCAGCTGCAGAAGAGGTCCTGTGTTGCCAATCGACGAGTACCAAAACTTTATGTTTGTGTTCTCGGATTGCACACTACCTTTAAGTGTACGCGTGTACTTTTCGATGTATGCAGTGCGATCTCGTTCTGTATGTAGTGAATAAATATTTTTAATAACATTCTAAACATTTCATCAATCACACACAAGATGGTAACCTAATCTTCAATTTAGAAAAAAGTTGCTAATATGCACAAGCTTGCAATTTTATAAGGGAAAGGAATATTTCAAGAACCAAAAGGAAATTTGCTTCATATACCTTTTATGCTTTCCGTATATTGATGGCTTGATTATTACTAGATGTAATAGTTTCATTATTTATAGAATATGTTGTATATTTTCCATATGTTAAACTAAGACTAAACGCAACATTTTTGTTTATAGAATTAGTTAAACACAAAACAAGGAATTGAGGAAGAATGGGATATGTCAGTAAAAGATGGAATGTTACATATTTAATTCTTTCTTTTTAATTAGATAAATGTAAATTACTAGTACACCAATAATTTTAGAGGGTAATATATTAATTATAACACAGATAAATTAAATTTAAAATGTAAATATACTGTACTGATGATTTTTTAATGTCATCTATGTTTTCCAATCTTGAATTTTCATTCCAGCCATGAAAATACAGGAAATTTATACTGTAGCACATGCATTATCAACCTACACCCTTTGTTTGATTGCATATCTAACCTACACTAGAATATATGTTCCTTATAGCTTTGATTTATTGCTGTCCCAAACCTCCCTGTGAGTTGGTGTATGGGATAAACTTGGAAATTTTACAATTTCTTTAACTATAAAATGTTTTTTTGCATGGTATATGTCTATGTTGTTCAAGGAGATTAAAAATGTTTCACCTTGCACTCTGTAAGGTGAAATTTTTGTTT
Source organism: Maratus speculifer (assembly GCA_964019185.1). Lineage (NCBI taxonomy): Eukaryota > Metazoa > Arthropoda > Arachnida > Araneae > Salticidae > Maratus > Maratus speculifer. Next base: position 287,701,339 of record OZ025297.1, on the reverse strand, counting down.
GTGTGTCAAAGTTGGTTTTCTTACTTTTGTAAAAAGTGTCCCACTCATCTTTACTCTCTCTAACATTGTAATTTATTTCTGAATCTTTTTTGCATAGTTTCAAAATAAGTACATGTTTTTAAATAAACGTTATTAAGAGAAAAAAAAATCTTCCAAATGCGTTTTTAGAAAAAAACTAAATAGCTATCAAGTAATTTATTATCATGAAAATATAAAACTATGTGAGGCATATTTTACTTTTTTGTCTTTCTGTTTGCAAAAAAGGTTTTAATGATCCGGAAATAAAAATATGATTATATTATTAATAGTTAAATTGATTTTTGTCAATAAAAAATACATTAGATTGTTTCAGCTATTTCCCAAGAACAATTGAAAATAAAATAATATAAATTGTTAATTTGAATTACAAGTGTGCCATTATAATAAACAATCAAATTATTGCAAATTTAGAACTCTGAGAGAAAAAATATATATTATTTTACATTAAAACCCTTTTAGAAATTTTATCAAAAGTAACAAAGTTTCTTAAGTCCATTAATTTGAAATAAATTACTTCTTTAGAATACTCATTGCCTTGAAACTCAATTAAAAGCTATCGAAGAATTTCGTTTATTCTCTGCTAAATTGAACTTAATCTATGAGAATTTCTGTTAATAGCACGTAAGAGAAGGAAGGATTACCAATTATTCCAGCTGCTTCGATAACAATTCAACTTTTGAAGCACTTTGTCGTTACACAAAAAACTAATAATAAGAATTTAATAATAATTTAAGGATAAGATAACAATGAATATGTATAATAATAAAACTAATTAAAGTGTGTGTATGAAACCGGTCACACTAGTCTATCTTTACGTGCATCGGATAAACCAGTTTTTTCTAAGTTGAACTAGTTTATCCTAAAATCCATATAATAAAATTGTTTTTCTAGGCCCAACATGTTTATCCTGACGCCCATTCTAAACAATTGTTAAGGCTGATATTCACGGGTCTAAACTAATTTATCCTAAGCCGATTCAGTTTATCCCAGTCCAATTGAATTTGACGTATTTTTATTGATCACAATAAACCATTTAATTGCCAATCTTCTAGTTTTGTCTTGGCCAATCCTTCTTATAATAGGTCAATATTAGTTTATACTATTCCAATTCAATTTGATGTGCATTAATTAGCACCAGTCAGGGCTAAGCACACTTACCAAAATAATAATAATAATAATAATAATAATAATAATAATAATAATAATAATAACAAAAATAATTCAAATTTAAATTCAATTATATATACAAATGAGTCAAGTTAACGCTCAAACGAAAAATTTGCGAAGTTCACTAAAATCTCGCTTTTTAGGTCACAGGCTATCAAAGCCTGTGAGCTTATGTGCCCATCCGCTCTGTATGTAGGTTAGGGTGGATCGATTGTCTATGGCGAAAAAAAAATTACTATTCATCAAAACCTACCTATGCGGAAAAGATGTTCTATTGTATGGAGATTAAGGGGAAAATAATAAAAAAATTAATTTTAAAATATAATGCTGCCACAAAAGGGTTGAATTTACGAAAAAAATTCAAAGAAGACCGAATTTCGGTTAGATGATTTTTGTCAAAAAGTAATTATTTTAATAATTTTTAAAATCCAACAATGCGTAAAATATGTTATATCGTATGGAGGTTAAGTAAAAAAAATAATAAATTCGAAATTTAATACTGCCACAAAAAAGTTGAAAATTTGATGAAATTTGGAAAAAATGGAAAAAGATCTAATTTTGGTTAGATTTTTTTTTTTTTTTTGACGCAAAATAATCATTTTAATATCAATCAAAACCTACCTTTGCATAAGAGATATTATATTGCATGGATATTAAGTGAAAAAAATAAACTAACTAATTTCGAAATTTAATACTGCTGCAAGTGGTTTAAATTTTCGAAAAACTGGCAGTTCCAGTTTTTTTAGTGAAGGATTTGTCTGCTTGTGTTTTGTGTAGCTTAGTGTAGTTTGAATATTACTGTACCATTGCGTTATTTAAAAAAAGAAAATATATGAATTACCCTCTATTTGGTTCAGGCTTTGGTATGCGAGTAAATATGCTACCTATTACAAAAACGTTGTAAAATTTATATAGTGGTATTTAAAAAATAATCGAATCAAGGAATGGGTGTACATCTATTTGTTTCCTACCACTGAGAAGAAGTTGCTAATAAGTTACAAGTGATCTATAAATGAGATTCAATCTCAATAATTTACCACTGCAGCATTTTAAGAAAAATTAAATTGTTTAATTATTAAATTGTTTTGTCACTTTTCTTAATTCTTATAAAACAAAATAAGATATTGAAAGCTATTAGAGTCTTGTGGACCATTTCCGAAAACACTGCCATTTTTTTACAGTTCAATAGATTTGAATATGAATATGAATATTGGGTATAAACTAAATCGACGTAGTGCGAGTAAACTCACTTTTCGGCGCCATCAGCTATCATTGAAAAGCCAAAATGCTGACGAGCTAGGTGTCACACCACCTGTAGTGACGAAAATTGGCATCAGCCAGAATATTGGACAATTTGGGCATTTCCGACCAAGCAGGTGCTGCCATCGATTAAGGTGCACTTCAATATGTGGAAAATGTCTCACAAAACTATGAATCGAATGCTATTGACAGACAAAAATTCAGCATGACAAAACAAACCAAAGACCACTCTATTGTTTTAATCTTTCGCTTTAGTCATTTGTAAAAGATTATGACCATGGCCATTTTCTTTAAACTTTGATGCGTGTAAAGACAAGACTACATCACTAGAAGACAACAGAAGAAAAATCATAATAGAAGCAGACTTGAGCTTGAAAAAAGAACTTGGTTCCGAATACATCGGCCACATATATATAAATTTTGTGAGAGTACTAAACAATTTGAAAACACGACGTACATTTTTTTTGTCACGTGTTAACAATAATATACATGTAAAAAAGTTGGTTGCGATCGGTTGTGACGGAATATCTGTTAACATAGATGTTAAAGGATGTGTTATTCGAAATATGGAACTGATCTTCAAGCGTCCATATTGATACAATGGTTTTCGGGCTAATTACACACCAATGAGGTTCCACTATGTCACTTTTTCGCAGCGTGGGTGCAACCGCGGCTGGACACAAATGTTCCACTGGTGAAATAAAAAATTGTTAACTGCATGCGGGATGCTTTTTATATTTTCATTTATGTCAGTAGATGAATTCTAAAAGCGCGCAAGTGAAATCAAACGGTCTGCTGTAATCCTAATCATTAGATTAAATAATATCTATATTTTCCATCTACCAGCATTTGACCATTTGCGACGTATTACATAGATTTCATTAAATAGGAAAATGTGTCGAACCTGCACTAACTGAGGGATTTAGTAACGACAAGATTTCAGAAGCAATAGTAAATCCAGCAATCATTCCAGTGGCAATAACATCTACTATCAATAATATCTATTCGCGCAACTCTCATTCTACAAAACTAATAATCAAAATAGCCACGGAAGCATTTTCTGTTGTGTATGGACCATATATAAGAGACGGTTTTATAAAAATCGAATTGAATTACAAAATTTCATGCAAATTTTCAATACCAAACGTCATTATCGCCAGTTGTAATGTTGACGATTTTTCTTGATTTAATAATAAAGAAGCTGTTAAAAGAAAAACTAAAGTTTTAATCTTGTAATCAAATAAATATCCCCTCATTGCAATAAATGTTAAAAATTATAAAATTCATATTTTACTTTACAAAAAAGAGCAGTGATTTTTTACCGTAGAAATATTAAAATACATAAATTTGAGCCACAGTGCGGCAGATTTAGATTGTGAAATTATTTTTTTAATTATTTTTCTCATAATCACCTTTTAATATAACATTTTTTATGCATAGGTAGGTTTCGGATATTTTTTTAAACTGTTATTTTAAATCAAAAATCACCCAGCCAAAATTAGGTCTTTTTTCACTTTTTTTCAAAATTCAACCTCATTGTGGCAGTAGTAAAATTTGAAATTAATTTTTTTAAATATTTTTCCCTTAATCTCCATCCAAGAGAACATCTTTTCCGCATAGGTAGATTTTGACACAGTGAAAAAAAAATTTCGATCCACCCTAATGTAGGTACTTGCGTATTTATCACGATAACTCATAATAAAAATATCCGATTCATTTGAAATTTTGAATATAGGTTTATTATGATAATGCGATTCCCTGATTACTTTTGGGAATTCATTCGATAAGCATAAAAGGGAGAACGGGGACAAATGTTCCTCCCTCCCTTTAATTTATATAAATGGGTACTTTTCATGCAGAAATATCAGTTTTCGTTCAAAATTTAGTTGTAGGATCATTCTCATGAGGTGCCTACGAGATTAGTAATAGGTGTTCATTGGATCAACGGGTGTTCAACGGGAACTAATCCTCCACCCTTAATTTCGATAAATGGATTTTTCATGCAGATTTATCAGATTCCATTCAAATTGTAGACACAGGATAATTCTGATGATCAGTTAGGATGATCAGTTTTTGGAGTTCATTAGATAAGAATAAAGAGGAGGAATGGGAGGCTAATTTGCCACTCTTAATTTAGATAAATAAGTTTTTCATGCAGATTTAACAGATTTATTCAAATTTTAGACATAGGTTCATTTTAATGAGGGCACCTCCATAAATTAGTTTTGCGTGTTCATTGGATAAGTCTAAGAAATGGGAGATAAACCTCTATTAATTTATTTTAATAAGTTTTTCTTGCAGAATTTACCGATTTGTTTAAAATTTTGAATATCAGTTCATTTTGACAAGGCGCTTCCTTGATTTATTTTGGGAATTCATCGAATAAGAATAAATGGAGGATTGGGGACTATCCCTCTTAATTTAGGTAAATGGTATTTCATGCAGAATTAACCAGTTTGCTTCAAATTACAGTTTCATAGTGATAAGATGCTTCCATAATTATCTATGGCGTTATTTTGTTAAGTATAAAAAGGACACGGGCGGTTCCTCCCCTATAAAATATTAAAATTTTTTATGCAGAATTATCCGATTTGCATTAATTTTGGATGTAGGTTCTTCTCATAAAGCGAATGTCTGAATAGTTTTGGAAGTTTAATGGTTAAGTATAAAGGTGGGGGATAATTCCTCTTAAACTATATGAATGGGTTTTTATGAAGAATTTGCTTCGCATTTTGGAAGTAGTTTTTATACGATAAGCATTGCAATGATCAACTTAGGAGGTTAAATGATTAAGTATAAAAAGAAAAAAATGGGGTAAGTTATATCCACTCTTAATTTCTTTTTTCGAACGACATTAACCCTTGAAAATATAAGGCTGTAATATACAATTAGTATGCGTAACCTTTTAGCTCAATACCTCAGTTTTACTGGGCAATATTCTTTTCTTTTATTTATTAATTTCTTAAACTATAATAGAAGTTCAGGCTTCCATATTTACGAAATTTTGTGAGCTAATGTTTTGGTTATTCGATGTAAGTGTCTTTATGCTTCTGCCCACTTTTCTTTTCCGACCCTCGTTCCGGGCTTGGTTTAGGGATTCCGTACAGTACTGAAGGTATGCATCTCTATCAGGCTGAAAACTCTAATAATTATGATAGAAGCTGTAATTGTAACTTTTGTGAAATAGAGTGGATGTAATGGAATGCAGATGATATATTTCGGTTTCCTAAATTTCCTAGAAATTATATGATTTCCAAAATATATGAGAGAGGTGGCTATATTCCGTAGGAGCTTAATTTTGGAATTTTACGACTATTTATTCGAGAGGTTCGGTCTGAGGTGGGCCGGTACTCAATTCTTTTTCCACTGAAGGCGGGACTGGATTGCATTCTTCTCGAGGTCTGCGCAAGCAAAAATTTTCAGTCCAGTTTCCAACCCAGCTCATATGAAAATCATTTGGACTGACAGCATCTCTAATTTGTTGAGTAAAAATATTAATAACATTTGGCCCAGCTCAATCCTTTTTTTTATGCACACATTTTTAAATCGCTAATATTCCACAATTAAAATTTATATATATAATATTTTTTACTTATTCTATTGCTACTTCGAAGTAAGTGAGGCCTTTCAGATTTATTATCAAGTGGAGGGAGAAAGAGTGAAGTGAGAAGATGTCGTTAATTTATTGGTTTAAGATATTTTATATCTAATGAATTTTCTGAAACAAAGACCTTTCTGAAGTTTAAATGCCTTTAATTTTTTAAATACATATAATTCGACTTCAAATTCGATAAGCACGACTTTATGGATGAAAATCTAGGGTTGGTTAAATTTCGATTCGCATATTAAAATGCATTCGCTCTGCTAAATCATATCTTGGCGGTAAACACTTAAAAACCCGATTTTAGCGGTTGACTCATAGGTTTACCATTATTCTTTCCTTCACCCAGAAAATGAAACGTCGAAGATTGGGATCAGTAAAACATAATGGTAAACGTATGAATCAGCCGTTAAAGTCAGGTTTCGGGGTGTTTACCATATGAATTGGCAGATTGATGGTGTTTTAATATGCGAATTGAAATTTAACTAATCCAAGATTTCCAAACGTGAACTCAATGAGGTGATTGTCTGTGTTGCCACCTCTCGATCAAATCCATAATTCTATTTTAATTTCGCATACTTTAGTTTGATTATAAAAAGGAAGTGATGAAAAGCTTTAATTTTCAAAGTATTGTTAACTATTAATAAACATAAAGGAATATTTTCAACTGACTTCAAAGCATGTTCTCTTGGTATTTTAATTATCTGAACTCCGAGGGGGCATTTTATCCAATTTTATTCGATTGGCACTACTTTTTTCAAAATAAGTAATGTTCTGCTATGCAATATCAAAATTGTTCTAATTTAATAACGCATATTTTATTTTCCTTTATCTCTGATGATAAAAGCAAATTTTGCAAAGAAAGATGATGTCCTGCCAAAATCGAATGTAAAAGATTAAAAAGTCAAGCTAAAAAGTTGCTACATTTTATATTTAAATTTTCAAACAAAAAAAATATAAAATGTCATGCGTATCAAGATTAATAATAAACTGCCCAATATGCAGATGGGAAAAGTTAATTAAGCCTATGTAAGTTTTTAAAAAAAGCTTGTTTTTAAAAATAAAATTATAATTTAGTAAGCATAGTATTTTACTTTACAAAAAGTTTCATTAAACGAAAAAAAAACTTTTATTTTTCAGAATGCTAATGCATAGTTTATTTTAAAAAAAAATCTAACTGCTGTAAAGGAACTGGAGAAAAAAATAAATAAGACTTAAAAAAATACAATTACTAAAGAAAGAAGACATTGTTTTCATACTCAAAATATTCTTCTTAATTTTTAAATGAAAACGAGGAAAACATTGTGCAACATTGCAGTTTTCAACTAAGTTTTAAATCTAACATTTATCATTCTGTAATGTATATTTTAAATACAGTATGCTGGATTAAAATAATATATAATATTAATTATTCATAGTACCAAGTAATCTCTTTCAAAAGAGAATAAGAAAAACGAATTACCAGTTCTTATTGTTGAATAAGGTTCAGTCATTATTTACATCAACAAAAAATCAGATATAAATGAAGTATCAGCTATAAAGAAGAGAAGGATCTCAGCCAGAGCCTGAAAGCTCGAGCTTGAACTTAGAACCAATACGGTTTAGAGATTTATTTTTATTTTAGTATTCGGGCTTGTTCTTTCTGAAGTATGTTTTTTTTTATATTTATGCATAAATATATTTAAATAATTCTACCTCGCCTTAAAAGTTACTTATCATTATTTTTCTATTGCTCTTTTAATCAAACTAAAGGTAGAACAGTAATTTTTTTTTCATTGATATATTCGAATGCTACTTTAAATAAAAATGTTTAATATTAGCAAATTTATATCTGGCATTGCCTGTGAAAATTTACTTACAGTGGTGGCCAAAATTGTGGACACTTTTAGGTAGTTTTAATTGTATAAAATAAAAAACTACTTATTGCAACCGTCCGGAGAAAGCCCATCGGTAAATTTTGCTATATTTTCGTCGATCATGACCCCTAGATTCCCAAACCACCCTCCGTTGAAATGTTGACATCTGAACTTTAATCTTCTAACTAATATCTGAACTTTGATTATTTTTAACTCTCGAATTTATGAACTAATTTGGATGAAATGTTTTATGTGCATAATAAGAGTACTAATGTCTCGACCGAGTTTGTTGGCCAGCTTCATCCACCATCTTGTTTGAAAATGGCGGCCATTTGATACTTTTGATTTTTTTTTATGTTTTTTAACTTTGTATCCTTATAGAAAAAGTTTCGTATTACGAAATGCAAAATGGTTTATATCATTTTAAACAGAATTTTAGAAACATCAAAAAACATTTTAAATAGTCGCACAATGTAAGTTAACATAGGTAATTTTAAATAGTCACACAATGTAATTTAACAACATAGGTCATTTTAAAGAAAAAGTTAGAAAACATAAAATTTCCATAAGTGACCAGAAATTCAAATAGCCTCCTTTTGAAACAAGATGGCGGTTGAAGCTGGCCAACAAACTCGGTCGAGACATTAGTACTTTAACTATGCACATAACAAATTTCGCCGAAATCGGTTCATAAATTCGAGAGTTACAGCACGAAAAAATTCATATATCTATATCTACATCTATATATTCATATATAGATAAATAGATAGATACCTATAAGTCAACATTTCAACGTAGGGTGGATTTGGGATCTAGGGGTCACGATCGACGAAAATATAGTAAAATATTCCGAAGTGCTTTCAACCGGATGGCTGCAAAAGGTAGTTTTTTTTTTCTTTTTGGAATGAAAGCTACCTAAAAGTGTCCACAATTTTGGCCACCCCTGTATATGTCTCTAGTCGAAAATAGATCTGAGCAATGTTTTTTTTTTTTTTTTTTTTTTTAGTTGGATTTTTCATTGTTATACAAGACATTTAATCATACATTCAATTAATTCGTTCTTAACATATTTTTTAAGAAGAATACCTAGAATATTTATATTTTTTAGTTGCCTGCCATTCATATCAGGTTTTTGAATTGTTTAGACCTCTACTGTGAACAAGTCATAACTGCTCTTCATGTAAAAAACTTGTTATTAGATCTATTTTTTCTTGTGCTTCGCTCATGCTAAATTTTTATTCGGTACATTTACGAAGCCACTTTTATTCCAAAGTACAGATAACTGTTATGTTTTGTTATTGTCATAGAAAGCAGCAGAGCAGTTTATACCTGCAATAAAAATCTAGGATCTTTCAGATAAGAGTGCCAAATTTCTAATTTAGGCTTATTTTGAGATTTACATCTATTACGAAAGATTCCTAGAATTAAGAGAAAGGAATTCATTAAAACTAAAAAAGTGCAACTTTTATAGAAAATTGAAAAACGGTGTTTGGCTTTATGGCACACAAATTATAATTTCTGAAAATGTCATGGATTTATTTATTCAACACACTCTGTTAACGTGTATATCATATTTGTTTGTTACGGGAGAAAAAAAATAGAATTTGTTTTATGCATGAAATATATTTTATTATGTATCAAACATCTCTTTTTATAAGATTGAATATAAAGTGTCATTTAACAGTAATTTCTATTTAAAAATTGATTAAAATTAGATATCACTTATGTAGTAATTTTTAAACATGCAAGTTTTTTTCCTATTGTATACTTTCTGAGTGAGCCTGAATTCATATGTAGTCAGCTGAGATTTGACAAAAAATGATAGAGAAAAATTGCTTTGAAGTTTTTTTTTTCATTTTCACTCAAAACATCTAGTCGTAAGGTATTTATAAATGAACTATAGCGAATGCAAATGATAGAAAAGTATACATATATTATGTAACATACATATATTAATATGTATTTATTGATTAATGGGACAGTGAAATATCAATGCATAAAAAAGGATGGATCAGCATCGCTATACTGAATAAAAACGTCTAAAGCTTACTTGCATATACCACACCTTTGAATCACAATATAATCTATCGTTTATAATTAAATCCAGAAATAAATATTACGAATACTCGTATACAAAACTGATAAGTTTGTTTATTTAATATGTAACTATTAATAAATATTGTGAAAATTTTGTATTCAGCAATTTAATCTTAACTCAAGAGGACAATCGGTAAAACTTTCATAAATGATTAACATGAATGAAAACCATAAAAATAGTTATAATTTTAATACTGGTGAAATAATTAAATATTAAAACGCTTATTGAGAAGGGCCGTACTCATTAACAACATTTAAAGATATCATAAAAAAATTTAAAACAGAATTTTATTTTTAGTGCATAATTAAATACAGAAATATATAGTTTACGAAACTGAAAAGTTTGTTTAATTTAATCGCATCATTAAAGAAATATCCTGCGTATTTTGTACGGCACAATTCAATATTTTCTCAGGATGTTTAGCGGTCAGGCATTTACGTATAATTGATTAATACCCTACGCGAATTATATAATTAGTTCAGTATTTGATGATTGATGAGATATTAAACTACTAAACCATCTGAAATGATTGACGCAAAACACCCGATGGAATAATAACATCTAAAGTTATCATAGATATACAGCAAGTTTTAAATACAATTCATTTTGTGTGCATATTTGCATGCAGAAATAAAAAGCACGAAACTAAAATATATTTTTAATTTAAAAGAATTTTAAAAAACTATATTTTTATTTTGATTTAAAATAATTTTCAATAAATTTACAGTATAATATATATATATATGTATATATATATATATAATTAAAATATATGTTTTAATAATTTATATCAAAATTAAATTAAATCAGTAGTTCATACAGAATTTAGATTTTCTTATTACTATTTTAAAAAATAGAAGGAGTATGATCTTTTTATGTGTCTGAATGATTATAGAAATTATCTCTTCTTTTACAAGTAATTATAATTTCAATCATGATATTAACATATCTTCTCTTTTTTAGCAACATATTTATACACCATATGGCCAAACGTGACCGTCCACTTGCAATTTTAGACATTTTTTTAAATATCTAGACAAATGCATGAGGAAATATCCTGAAACTTCAGGTGTGTATGCATAGTAATGCAAGTCATCCATTTCCGTGAAATTTTTTCCGAAACATCTTTTCTATAACCTTGTCAAAACTAGTGTAGATAAAGCATTCCAAGGTTAGATAATGATAGTCTAAAATATGCTTTATGCTTATAATTTGAAAACATGTTTTCAACTTATAAGCGTTTTCATTTGAAAACATGTTTTGAAAGCAAGAAAACATGTTTTATGCTTATAATTTGCAAAGTTCTTAATTTAAAATAATATTATTCTCCAAAAATTGAGAAACAACATTTTACACAATAACCTGTAATCAGAATTGAAAAATAATAGAAATTGTATAAAAAATGAGTGGGTTTACTAAATAAGTTTTCATAGCGCATGCGTGAACGCCTTCAAAGTTTCATTTCAATAAATTTTAGCTAAATCTATTGAGCAACTTTTGTGAAATTCTCAAAAATATAGCTTGAACATTTTAAAAGTGATCGTTGACAGAATAAGCACGAAATCTGTTATTCCCAAAATGAAACAAAACAAATGGGTAAAAAATGATCAGAGATCGCACAGAGGGTTTCCTTTAATATCTCTTTCAAAAAATTTTATCCTTATTTTTATTATGTGTTATAAACTATATGTCAAAGTTTAAAGTGATTGTTTCTTTAGTTTTACCAATGTTATAAACTATGTTAAAGTGTAAAAGCGATCATTTAGTTTTCCTTATTTTAATAAACTCCCGTTAATTGTCTGCTTGAAAAATAAGTTTAAAAATTTATTTTTTATAAATAAAAATTTATTTATTTTTTTATAAATAAAAATTTATTTATTTATTCCATATAAATAAAAATGTATTTATATGGAAGTACCAAATTTGTGAAATCAATAATTAAAAAAAATTGTACTGAATAATTAAAAAGAATTTTAAGAATTTTACTTTTAATATTTTTTATTTTTATTTTAAATTAGTATTTTTAAAATATAGAATGAAGACTAAAACTTATATATTTCAGTGTATTTACATGAAAATAAAATTGAATTTCTAGAAGTAATATTTTGGATTATAATGATTTTAAACTAAGCCATTTAAAAATATAAAATAAAGTAAAAGTAAGATATATTTAAAAAATACTGAGAAGTTTTATAGTTCAGTAATCAAATAAATTCTAACTAAAGACTACAATACTGTTATTAATTCAACATAACGACGCATTATTTTAAATTGTCGAATTTTTTGATATGATAAGTAAAAGCTTTTTATTGATGTTATAAACAAATTAATATAAAACTATTCCGTAAAATGTATGGTAAACGTGCTCATTATACAATCCATTTGAAAAATATTTTAGATGCATTTCGTTTATATATAAAAACAGCAATACGTACTATAAGATAATACGTGGTACAATTATTTGTTTACGAGAGATTTTAAACGTACTTTATGTGTTAAGCGTCTTTCATTTTTCCAAGTGACTGTCAGATTTTTTAAAAGCTGTGAAGTGATGCAACAATTTATAAAAACATTACGTGATAAAGTGAAAAATTAGTTTCTTTTAAGTGGAAAGAATTTCACAGCAGTAATCAAATTTTCTCTAAATAAAGACTATAGTCTTACTATTAATATAACATAACAACACATTAATTTAAATTGTTGAATTTTTTGAGATGATTGATGAAAATTTTCTTTTTGCTTTATAAAGAAATAAATGTAATGTTACTCCGGAAAATGTTATGGTGAATCATGTTTATTATACAATCCATTTGGAAAATACTGTCGTTTGTATAAAATAGTAATACGTATTATAATTATTTGTTCATAACCGATTAAAGTATTTTATCTTTTTAGCTTCTTTCATATTTCCAATTGAATGTGACATTTTACCAGACCGTTAACTGATATGATGATAAATTAGTTTATCTTAAATGGAAAGACTTTTACATCAGCAATCAAATAAACTCGGAGTATGACTTACTATTGCCATTAATATAACTTAAGAGCGCAATAATTTAAACTGAGAATATTTTAAGATAATAAGTGAATTTTTTTATTGGTTTTTAAGCAAATAAATAGAATACTGTTCTGGAGAATGTTATGGTGAACATGGTCATTGTGAAATCCGTTTGCAAAATAAATTCACTGCGTTTCGTTTATAAAATAATAATACGAATTACAATGTAATACCAGATGCAAGTATTTGTACATAACAGGTTTCAAAAGTACTTTATCTTTTAAATTTCTTTCATTTTATCCAGTGACTGTCAGATTTAAAATAGCTGCGAAGCGATGCGATAATTTACAAGAATTTTGATTGTTAACATGACAAATTAATTGTGAAAAAAAATTATAGCAGTTATGAAATAAACTCTAAATAGAGACTATAGTTTGACCATTAACATAATATAAGAACATATTAATTAAAATTTCGAATATTTTGAAATGACAAGTAAAAGCTTTTTATTGGTGTTATAAACAAATAAATATAATACTATTTTGGAAAATGCTATGGTAAACGTGTTCATTGTTCAATCAATCTGGAAGATGCTGCCTATGCCTTTCATTTATATAAAGTAGTAACATGCATTATAAAATAATATGTGATACAAGTAATTTTTAATAAAATGTTTGAAAAGTGCTTTATATTCTAAGCTCCTTTCTTATTTTCAAGTGACTGCCAGACTTAGGAAAGCTGAGAAGCTATGTGACATTTTACAAGAATATTAACTGATAAAATGACAACTAATTTTTTTATGGAAATAATTTCACAGCAGTCGTAAAATAAACACTTAATAAAGAGTATATTATTGTAATTAATATAACTTAAGAACACATTAATTTAAAGTGCGAATATTTTGACATAAGAAGCGAAAGCTTTCATTGGTTTTATAAACAAATAAATAGAATCCTTTTTTCCAGAATGTTATCGTAAACGTGTTCATTGTGCAATCCATATGGAAATATAATGTCAATGCATTTCGTTTCTATAAAATAGTAATACGTATAATAAGTAGCATAATACCTGATACAACTATTTGTTCATAACAGATTTTAAAAGCACTTTATCTTTTAATATTCTTTCATATTACTAAGTGACTGTCAGACGCAAAATAGCTTTGAAATGTTGTGACACTTTACAAGAATATTGACTTAGAAAATGACAAATTAGTTTCTGTTAATTGGAAAAAATTTCACAGCAGTGATCAAATAAACTATAAATAAAGACCATGGTATTGTCATCAATATAGCTTAAGAACACATTAATTTAAATTGCGAACATTTTATGATGATTAGTAAAAGCTTTTTATCGATGTCATATGCAAATAAACAGAATATTATTTTAGATAATGTTTTGATAAATGTGTTCTTTAATGCAATTCATTTATGAAATACTATCGACTCATTTCGTTTGTATAAAATAAAAATATGTATGAAAAGATAATACGTGATACAAGTATTCGCTCATGACAGGTTTTAAAAGTACTTTACCTTTTAAGCTTTTTTCATATTTCCAAGTGTCAGACTTAAAAATGCTGCGAAGCGATATGACACTTTACAGGAACTTTAATTTGATAAAATGACATATTAGTTTCTTTAAATGGAAAAAAATTCACAACAGTGATCAAATAAACTATAAATAAAGACTTGACTAGGTAAAACTTCTAAATAAAACTCTAAATACCGGGTGTCTCAAAAATGATTGATGGATTTTAAAATTCAATAACTTGCAAACGGTAACAGATATTTAAAACATTTTTGCAGGAGGGTTATGTTTAAAGTCAGGAGTTTTTTACCGTATTTTTTTTTTATTTTAGTTCACATCTCAAACAATAGGTGGCGCTGACGGCGATTGAAGGCCAGATGATCACTGCTGAGTGAAGCGTCGACCTGTCCTTCAATCGCCGTCAGCGCCACCTATTGTTTGAGATGCGAACTAAAATAAAAAATTACGGTAAAAAAACTCCTGATATTATACATAACCCTCCTGCAAAAATTTTTTAAATATCTGTCACCGTTTGCAAGTTGTTGAATTTTAAAATCCATCAGTCATTTTTGGGACACCCGGTATATATAGTATTATAATTAATATAACTTAAGAACACATTATTTTAAACTCGTAATATTTCGATATTACAAACAAAAGCTTCTCATTGGTGTTATAAACAAATAAATAGAATACTGTACTCGAAAATGTTATCGTAAACGTGTTCATTGTGCAATTCATATAGAACATACTTTCAATTCATTTTGTTTAAATAAAATAGTAATACGTATATCAGGATAATATGTGATAAAAGTATTTTTTAACATATTTTAAAAGTACTTTATCTTTTAAGATTCATTCATTTTACCAAGTGACTGTCAGACTCAAACTAACTTTGAAGTAATGTGACACACTTTACAAGAATATTGACTGATACAATCACAAAGTACTTTCTGTTAAGTGGAAAGAAATTCACAGCTGTGATCAAATAATCTCTAAATAAATACTGTAGCACTGTCATAAATATATCTTAAGAACACATTAATTTAAGTTGCGAATATTTTATGATGATAAGCGAAAGCTTTTTATCTGTGTTATAAGCAAATAAATAGAATGTTGTTTTTGGAGAATGTTGTGGTAAACGTGCTCTTTAATACAATCCAGCTGGAAAGTATTAAGGATTCATTTCGTTTAGATAAAATAGTAATACGTATTAGAAGATCGTATGTGATACGACTATTTATTCATAACAGATTTTAAAAGTACTTTATCTTTTAGGCTCCTTTCACATTACCAAGTGACTGTCAGACTCAAAAATACTTTGAAGTGATGTAACATTTTACAAGAATGTGGACTGAAAATTTAATTTCTGTTAAGTGGAAAGAATTTGAAAGAAGTGATCAAATAATCTCTAAATAAAAACTATAGTATTGCCATCAATATAGTTTAAGAACACGTTAATTTTAATTGTGAATATTTTATGTTGATAAATGAAAACTTTTTATCTGTGTTATAAGCAAATAAATAGAATACTATTTTGGAGAATGTTGTGGTCAACGTGCTCTTTAATACAATCCATTTGGAAAATATTATCGATTTATTTATTCTGTAAATAATAGTAATACATATTATAAGATAATATATGATTCAAATATTTGTTCAAATCAGGTTTCAAAAGTACTTTACCCTTTTAAGCTTCTTTCTTATTTTCAAGTGTCAGACTTAAAAATGCTGCGAAGCCGTATGACACTTCACAAGAACTTTAATTTCACAAAATGATACTTTAAGGAAAGTATACTGTAAGTTTCTTTTAAGGAAAAGTCTTTCACAGCTGTAATTTAATAAACACTAAATAAAGATTGAAGTGATGTCATGAATACGATATGAGGACAAATTAATTTAAATTGGAAAATATTTTACCATGATATAGGAACCTTTTGCAAGGTGTCGTAAACAATTTTAAGTACTTTTCTAGAGAACGACATTACAAACATATCACAATGTTCTATATTTGAAAAATTTTGTCGATGACACATCCATAATAACGGTAATTCACGTAACGAGAGAATATGTGATATCTGTTATTTAATGTAGCGCTTAACCCTTTCAAGGGCAAATTACTTCCTGTGTTGTAATAGTGGCATGATAAAAAGACACTTGAACATAGGATTTTATTTTAACGAATAAAATCTTTTCTTGATTTTTTTTCTATAAACGAAATTGTATTCGAATATTCTGGTGCAACTACGGGTAATTGACATTAAAATACCGTAATATACATAATAGATCAGCACCCTTCAAAAGTCTGAAAAGTTATTTATGAAATAACATAATTGTCATATTCTATGACTTTTTGTTATAATTTATGACCAAAAAAGTAAACCAAAGAGGAATTACGTATGTGTTTCTTTTGTTTTTCTAGAGAAGGACACTAAGATCTATAATATTATTGCAATTATTTTAAAACGTAACAATTGTAAAACGTGTTCTTATTATCCACATTTATTTTAATCCTTAAATTATCTCCACTCTATTCTCATAAGGCTTTTATTTAAAAAATCACAAACTGCTTGACATTTATCATGCTTTTATATAAGATATGTCAGTTATTATTTTTTTAATTAACATTTATTTTACAAATTAGCTGAATAAGCAGAATATACCGGAATAAAATGATTAAAATGACATTAAAAAAATTATGTACATGTAGTCGAATTTGCAATGTTAATGGGAAAATCTTTTTGTTACACTTAATTTCATCGTACCGGAGTATTATGAAATGAAGTATTTAACTAATGTTATAAATACCTTAAAATGTGCATATTGTGAAGCTTTAATACATTTATAAGAAGGTCATTAATGTTTCAAAATCACAGAATGTCACTGTTGGAAACTTCAGCATAACATATAATTATTGTTTTAACAATATAGATAGATAAAAAAATATATATAATACATTTTGATTGCTATTGTTCAATTAAGGAAAATATGGAACATTGATAAAATATATTTTTGAAGAAGTAAGTTGGGTTGGTTTATTTTATGTCGGCCGATTATCTACACGTGCAATATAGGCCCAAATGTGGTAGGATGGCATCCGTGGTGGTCTTTCTAAGGGACTCTAACCCGTATTTACGCAAGGTAATCCAAGGTTTGTAGAAAACGATGGAAAGCTCCGAACGGTTAGGCCGACGACTGCGATTGTGTTCGAACCCAGCACCTGCCGTCTACCAGTTTAGAGGTAAGAGTCTCTCGGCCACTGCTGGGGCATTAGTAAATTGGAATATTATTGATGATCCTTGGAAGAATTGCTTATTAAATTGCTCTTTAATAGAAAGTTTTACTATTCTTTGAGAATGTTTGGGAAAACGGGGAATTCTTCCAGTGCTATCCTGAAGTGTTTTTTTTTCAAATTACTGGAAAATTTTAAGAAAATGCATTAAAGCCAAATAAAGAATCTAGCATTCATGTGGACAAATGGAAGAGTACTTAAAACATCTTTTAAACGAAAGTATATACGAAAACTTTGTGCCCGTGTTTAACTTCTGGCTGTACAAAATATTACATACACTTTTCAAGAAAACTTAAGAAACAAATTTGTCTAAAATTATTTTAAAGAATGAAAAAATGTTTATTGTTATGGTTCAGGTGGTAGTCATTACAACTAGCATGAACTTCGAAGATCATGGTATATTTGTGTTTTACATGAAAGAGTCGGATGCTAATTTATGAATTGAGTGCCTTTTTAAACGTTAAATTTAAAACTGAAAATGCATTACAAAATAGATTTGATTATTAATGTATTCCCTTGTAAAAACTCCACTTGTTTTAAAGTGTAAAAAATTAAAAGCTTTAAGGTTCAAAGTTCTAAACATTGCGTGTCCTAATTTTTTTTATTAAGACTATGATGCTATTCACTTTTTAAATACCTCAAGAATGTTATTTGAAGGTACGTTTCTGGATTACGTATTCGATTACACAGCCAATAGACAAGAGATAAATCCCGCATGCAGCGTTTGGTTTTTTATAGAGTGAAAATGGAAACAAGAAATTAATACAATAGTTCATTAAAGATCGATAGGAAAAAAATAACTATTTATGAGACATGGAACATTTTCTGCACCTTAACCATTACAAATCTTGTAAACTCTGTGCCCTAAATTATTCCACATAGAGGAATCACAACTGATACATGATAGCTTATAGTTTAAAATATATACAATTATCTTAAGAGGGCTCTAGAATGCATTCTATTGGTGGGAAGGAGATAAAATCTTAACTACAGATAATTCAAATGATGCATTCTTTCTAAAAAAATTACAAAAAAGAAAAATGCAAAATCCACCGATAGGGAGTAATGTAATATACATAAAACATTTAATTCGCTTTATAAATAATAAATAATATCAAAAGGCGAAATTTGTCAATAAAAATGCAAAATCCCCAATAATATTTTTGTACTGTGGAATATGGCATGTCCAATACTCGGGAATAAACTGATACACTCCCATTACCATGCCCAGACAACAAGAAATAAATTTTCCACTTCAAAAGGCTCTAGGATACGTTTTATTGGTCCAAATGAAATCAAGTTTAAAACAAATTCAAATGATGCGTTTGACGTCTACTAAATATATATATATATTATAAAAATACATGAATAGATGGCGCTATAACAAATGGTTTTTATTTGAATATATTGAAAATGACAAATATCATTTGCTGTTCAGCAAATGTATAAGCATTATTCTTTAATTAAAAACAAAGTGAATTATCAGCGCTTTTTACGTACATTTCACGAAAATGGGCTATTTGTAAAATCGTTCCACCAGAACCAGAAGAATTCCGTTGCAGCTTTAAAAAAATGCCCCCATATAAAGCAGATACGAAGAATCGAAGGTGTAACGTCTCCGGTTGTCCTACGCGCGATCATAAACAAATTTGAAATAACTGGGCAACTTAGCATTCTTCAAAATCAGTTGTTGAATTCAGGTCTTTTACTTCGGGAGGAATTTTTGTGGCTCTGGGGCTGAAATTGCACTTTTTGATAATTAAAAACAAAAAATATCAAAACTTCCGTGGGGTTTTAATCCAGGAAAATATCTCCTTAGGTGACCCTTTCAATTCAATATCATTCACGGTAGAGGAAATTAAAAAAATCTAGTGTTCTAGCATCGATTATGGGTTACTGTGGTCCGTTGAAGCCAGCAATCATTCTCCGCATAGTAGTGTGAGTTTATTTCCCAGTATTGCATAAGCCATATTCCACTGTACAAGAAATTTTATTGTGGATGTTTCATTTTTATTGATTGGTTTCCCTTTTTTGTATTCTTTATTATTTATGAAGTGAATTAAATGCTTCATGTGTATTACAGTGCCTACTATCGGTGTATTATCGTCTTTTAAACTTATGTATATGTTTTTAATATCAAGCGTATTATTTTAATGAACTGTTGTTCAAATTGTAACTGATTTGTTTTAATAAAATGCATTCTATAGTCCTGTGAAGTGGATGACTTATATATTACTAACCCTGTATATGTAATCTTCTTATTTTGCTCCTATTGAGTTACCGATGACAATACAGCTTGTTATTTTCGAAGAATATAAAGTCGTTTACAATGCTTTTTTGTTTCTATTTTATAATGTAATGGAATCAATTTACGATTTGTAGGTTGATTAATACAATTCGAAGTGTCTACACAATTTGCATTGTTCAAAGAGAGTGATGTCAACAATACAATCTAGAAGATCCCCAGATTATCAAGGTTCGCTTAATCTTTTATCCCTTCGGCGCCGTAATTAGAGTGTCAACATTGCTTGGAACTAAATACTCTGTTTCCCGCCTTATGCTGAACACCAGACCCACGCTATACAGCACCTCTAGCGCAGTGTCAAGTAAACAGGTTTGAGAATGGTATACTCCGATCAGGTATATATCGTACACCAAAACGCTGATTTTAATTTAGTTTAGAAAACTTTGGCTCGTATTTTTTATTTCGATTAACATATTCGGTTCTTGCATTATTTTCTCCATAAAAACGAAGTTGTTTTTCTGTTTTTATTTTTTGACTTTATTTTTAAATACCTAACTTTTTTTGCTTCATAAGCGTAACAGTAACTAAAAATATCTATGTTGGTTTTCTCGTAAGATAGATGTTATGTTAATCTGAGTTTTAAAAATGTCTTCAAAAACAATACGGCCAAAAAATTGCAAAATTTTCATAATAATTTAATTTACATCCTTTGAAATAAAATATTTGATGATTTGTAAATCATTTGCATGTTGAAAAGCTTTAAATTTGTGATTGTGTTAGGAAATGATAATTAAATAGACTTTTAAAGAGATTTGTAATTTTAAATCCATATTTGTAATCTCAATTATCAGTTCCCTAAAGTATCAAATTCCAAAAGCAATAAAATGTATTTTTTGTGTTATTTTAGCGTTGGTAACAAAGGCTGCAAACCTGTTTGAAAAAAAATTAATTTTTTAATTTTATACTGTTAAATTAGACGAGAAATTTTATCCAAAAAATAAGCGGACACATTATCTACCCTAATATTTTTTTTTATTATTTAGTCACCAAATCAAGTATAGTTTAATCATTAAAATGTCCTTTCGCGTTATTTTTCAATCCATTAAATCAGTTAAAAAAGAATTATACGTATTACTTTATCTGAAAATAGAATATGGACAATAATAAATTTTGAACACTTCTTTTCTAAGCAACTTTCCTTATGAATGTCATAGTTTATCAGGTTGTGAAACGATGTTGATGCCTTCAAAATCTTTAACTTAGTAAAATTCCAGATAACATCATTTAAAAGGGAAGGCATTTGAGAGGAGCAATCAAGTGAAATCTAAAAATAACCATTTGGATTGCAATATTAATAATGCTCCTTGAATAAAACAAGAAGGCAAATACTTTTTAAATTATATTTGAAAATTTTAAACCCGTGTATCGCAATATTTTACATATTTTATTTTAAAAAATGCCATGTGCTCATAAAGAATACATAAATGAGCAATTTCAAGTATATTTTTTTCTGATAATATTAGATACACATTCTATAAAAAGTTGTGTGATCTACGAATGCGTTCAGCAAAATCAATACTAAAATTTCGACTTAAATCTCATCCATAAATCTAGCATTTTTTTAGTCTCCTTTGTATTACTTAAAAAAATGAATAGCTAAGTTTTTTTTAATTTAACGTGCAAAACATTTTAAAGATATTTTAGTATATTGTGAAAAAATTACGGCGGAACTTGCTTATTTGAAATGAAAATATATATGCAATTTATTGTTTGTCCTATGCAGCAATCTTAAAATTTTCTTCTACCTCATCCATGTTAAATTTCGAAATTTGCTATCACAGTTCCAAAATTAAATGGCAATCTGTGCCAGTTATAAAAACTCTAAAGATCTGAAAGTCCGAGCATTAGTTCTTGAGTATAACTATCGCTACAATCTTGTAAACCCTACAAAATTCCTAATACCAGCTCCACCTGCAGGGTGATTTACTTCAAAACGTAAACAAAACAAATCGATGTGAAGTATTAATTAAACCTGAAGTTTGGTAGAAATCCGTGCATTAATCCTTGACACAGTTCTGTTGCAGAAATAGTAACAAATACTGTATAGCAGAGCTGCCTGTGTAGCAGTTTACAACAAAATATAAAAAGAATCAATTTATCTGAAACCTAAACGAATCTGAAGTTTTATCGAAATCCGTGCATTCGTTCTTGAGATAGAGGTTCTGATGAAGTATCATAAAAGGCAGCATAAAATCGCATATTGAGCAATTTACTCAAAACGTAGGAAAAAAACATTTCTTGTCAAAGATTACCTGAATCTGATGAAAATCTCTACAGTAATTCTTGAGATTGGGCGATTGCAAAAATCTTAAAAACGCAACATAGTGCCACCTATTGAACGATTTATAACAAAACGTAACAAGCATCATTTCATGTCAAGGACTAACTAAATTTGAAGTTTAATGAAATTCCGTGGATTAATTCTGGAGATAGAGCTATTGGGGAAATCACACAAAAGGCAGCACAGCAGCACCATCTGTTGAGCGATTTGCATTAAAAAAATAACGAGTACCAGTTTATAGAACGGAGTAACAAAATATAAATTTTTATTAAATTCCGTGTATTAGTTATTGAGAAATAGAGCGCCGACAACATTTCTGTGGTTAGACAGGCATACTCACCAAGTAGATGTTGAGACATTTAGTTTTTCATATTTCTGACTCTGTGTTTTTTTGACGAAAATCGGAATTCGAAAACTTTCTCGAATCCAATACTTTGTTCTTATAATGATAGAAAAAAGTAAAAATATTATTATAATTTTTTAAATTACAAATGTTTTTAGCAGAGCTAAAATGATTCATAGTAAATAGTTTTGTATTTATTTTTTCACATTGGACATTCGTATAAAAAAGATACCTTTTGTTAAAAGTTAAAGTTTTGTTAAAGTTAAACTCAATTATTAAAAAGTAAATATGTCAATAATTTTTAATGTTCTTTAGTCTCAGGTTTCAAAAATCTAATAAATATCTGCATTAAATAATTAAATAGAATATGTATAAACACTGAAAACGACTTTCAGCATTTATTATTTTTTCTAAATTTTAAGAAAATAGTTTAGTCTTCAAAACTTCTACAAATTATTTAACATTTATCCTGCTTTTACATAAAATTTAACAACTCAAACTTAAAATTAAGCTTAAAAATTGAAATTTAGCGAAAATATGAAGTTATATCAGAATTACTACAATTTATCATCCGACAAGGCAAAAATAGATAATAACTACTACAAAACATCTTTAACATTTAAACAACTTTCCATATTTTGAAATGACTGTCAGAGATTTAAAGACAGCGAAGCGATGTGACTCTTTAAAAGAACTTTAATTCGATTAAACGTCAATTTATTTTCAGGGAAAGGCATTTCCAAGAAATAATCCAATAATCTGGAAACTAAGTATAGAGAGCTGTCATGCGCATCATTTGAGAATAGAGTGCATGATATATTATATTAAAGCTAATAAGGAAGTTATTTTTTTTTAATTGCAAAGGGGATTACGTTTAAAAGTATTAAAATTAAATGTAAATGTATAAAAATTTTCTAACCTAATTAACATAAAAATATAAAACTCAAAATATCGGTAGTATTATTAATTAATTTTTTCTTTGTTTTACAAAACAACACACTCATCAATAAAAACTGAA
Organism: Maratus speculifer; assembly: GCA_964019185.1. NCBI lineage: Eukaryota > Metazoa > Arthropoda > Arachnida > Araneae > Salticidae > Maratus > Maratus speculifer. Next base: position 287,677,551 of record OZ025297.1, on the reverse strand, counting down.
GCTTTGCTGTGAATATAATAACAAGATAAAAGTACTTAAATAGTCAAATACATTTGAAATTATGAATGACGGCTCTTATTCTGTGTTCTGAATAATTTAAAACATTATTTTTAAAAAACAAAAAGAAAACAAAAAACCACTGTGATGGCGCATATGCAGAAAACAAAATGTTCATATTACACACAGTTTTATTTTAAAATATGTTAAGCATCTTCCATGCTGAAATGGCTGCGTTATGCTTGTATCATGCACAGGTTAAATTATTAGAATGAGAATACAATCCCCAAAAAATATTTTTTTTCAATCAGAAATCGTACTTGGATCGTAAGGTAATTAATTGTTAATTCCAAATCTGGTTTGAAATTTACAAAATATGCTTTTCACCCCGCAGCCCTACTAAAAAAGTATCGACATTACTAATAGCAGGTTTCCACAAAATCACGTATTACGAAATAACTATAACGAAAAGGAATCACCTTTTCATAATATTATTACATTTTATTCTTTCATTTAATAACAGCATTTTCGTATTCCGGATACCAGAGATAAAAATATTTAATAAATGATCAACAAATGTGTCATATTTATGCAATCTGTTTTTTTCTCAATCAATAAAACCAACTCATTAATAAATTATTTGTATAAAATGTACTGTCAACAAAGGTTCTCAAACTAACGTACTACTACTAGTACTGGTACGTGAAGCCCTGTTTACTGGTACACGAAAGTCCGTTACTGGTACATGAAATGAAATGAAAAATACATGTGAAATCAAATAACAGCTAAATGCCCTGCTCCTTTTTCATGATTTCTCAGTTCACAGATTCAGTAGTGTTGCTCGCTCTCTGTTATTACTGCTTGTGACAATGATTTCGTTTCTCTTATTTTAATGAAATTTCGATTAGATATTTTTGACAAATGGAAATCACTTTGGTAGATGTTGATTTCATATGTTATACTCCCTGAGAAAAAAAAGTCATCTTCTATTTCTCTGTCATATGCGTACACATTACTTACATTAAGATCTTGGATCACCCATTAATAAACCGTTTATATTATTCCGTGAATTAATATTCCGTAATTTTCGGCGTATAGACGCGGATCAAACAAATATTTTTTGACGTAGAAAATTTTTAAAATGAAATGTACCATTTTTGATTGCGGTAAATATTTGGACTCAATTACTAAATAAAATTTCTGGGTCGAAAAATAATTGTTTGATCTGCGGATTATACGCCAGAAATTATGATATGTGGATTTCTTATGTAGGTTAATCACTTGTTAAAATATCTTATGTATATTTCTATGGATATAAACATAGCAATAATGTAACACAAAATCAACAAAGAAGGCGACTTCAAACGTGTATATCTATATATTTTTTTTTCCCATGTTTAACAAAGAGTATATATGTTCTCTATTTAAATGCATCAATATTTGTCATCCAAAGGCGATACACTTTATATTGGTTTTCTGAAATGGATTTGAGATTTTCTTTCGGTGATAAGCGTAAGTATAAACTTCAGTTTAGTAGTACGTCAGTTTAAAACTTTGGGAACCTCTTGTTTAGAATAGCTCTATAATTATTTTTTTTCAATTTGCAGTCCGTTTCATCATAGTAGGGCTGACAGCTATGCACGTATGTAATTATGCATGCGAATTTTGATATCAGATATGATAAAGATCTCAATGTTAATCTGATGCACAAAACAACTTTCTTAAGACAGTTTGAAAATTCTTGTTAGAATCTTTTCTTGACTAAAATGATATAAGTATATGCGGGAATATTCGATTTGTATGTATCACACATAACGACTCCTGTAAATTAAAGCAAAATTCGTAATAAATTATATTTTTTCAGTTAAACTGATAAACTTCTTAGCTTTCACATATCGATATATCTACCCCCAACGATACAAAGAACAACACAATACTCTGAAGTGGTGTGGATAGAATTGCTTGATATGATACAAATAAGTAAATAAAATTGAATGTAATAAATGAACATTTGGGATTTAGAAATGTTTGCCTTATGATATTTTAGTTTAAAAGATTAGCATACTAAAATTGTTTTTACTATTTTATGTAAAATAAAAAATGGAATATTTGTATTGTGCTTAAAATATAATTTAATTTAAGACCTATGGAATACTTTAATACAATAATATGCGATGTCTTATTATAGGGCATTCGAATATTATCAATATATTTTACACAATAAAAAAAAACATTTTTATAAAATTAATTTGCATAAATATTTACATTTTTAAATATGTTTCATAAGTTGATTATGTAAGACATTTCAACAGAATTTATTATATTAGTTTTGAACAAAATAGTTTTTCAAGTAAATTAATATTTATAACTCTGATTCTATGAATTTTTAAAACTTAATCCAAAAAGAAAAAAGATTCAAAACAGATTGGTTGTGGAAACGCATTTCAAGCATCTTTAGAATGTTATTACAATTTCTTTAACTTTCGATACAGTTACGCTGTCAAAAAATCCCGAAAACTAAAACCCGCACTTCAAAAGTTTTATTTATTTATTTATTTATTTATTTATTTATTTATTTTTGTAATTTATAAATCATTTTATAATTATAATGAAGCTGGTAAATTCGTGTAATTAAAAGATTACTTATTTAATCTTACAAAAATTTAATTTCACATTATAAAATCTTATACCAGAGAAAGGATTGGGACAGAGTATTTTTTATAACATAATCTTTAAAACAAGAAATAAACACAGAATATTTAGTAAATATTGAAAAATGGCTCGGACTAATCAAAATTTGTGTTAAATATGCATTAAACAAGATAATACAAAAAGCACAACTCAAATGTAACAAGAATCCAAACTAGCTCTCTGTAACAGGAATCAGTAATTTGGAAAAATCTTCTTATGATGGATATGTCGCTAAATTATAAAAATACTCTTCTCCCGAGCATTTATCTTATAGAAATGTTAGATGCAGCGCAAAGTTATAAAAATGAGAATATGTCCCCTTGTTAGGTTTAGAATATTTAAGTAACATCTAAGTAAAGAAATGAATGTAGGTTTGTAATTTCTACATAGTGCTAAATTAACAACTTTGGCAATTTCCCCGAAGCGGTGTGAACAAGATGAAAAGAACAACAGTTTTAAGCATTAATTTTTCAAAGCAGATGTTTTCATAAACGTGTCACTGATTTGAAAGCATCTAAACATTTAAAAAAAATCTTATTATGTTCTATGTTATTTTAATATAAAATGTAATCATTAACAATCAGAAACAGGGCTTTAAAAATTTTATAGAACCCGGCTCTAGTTGTTAGTAAGTACATCCCATCCCTAATTAAGTACAATCTAAAAAAAAAATCCGTTAAATTATGGAAATTGTACTTGTAATCTATATGACAATAGTATTTCCGTATTTTAACGGAAAAATTTCCCCGTAAATTCTAGAAAATATTCCGTTTTTCCACAAAAAATTTCCGTATTCTTATCATATTTTCATATTTAAAATTTTTGTTTCAAAGACGGAAAAAATAAATAACCACATTACTTTGGAAACGAGAAATATGCACCTTTATGAATTTTAATATCTCTAATTAATTATAACAACAGTATTGATCCAACATTTATCTTGGGCAGGATTCGAAACAGGGAACTCTCCTCTTCCAGAATAACGCTCTATCCTCAACACTACGGTAACACAGGCAGTTTAGTCAAGCATTTTTACTTATTCCATATGCTTTTTATGAAATAAGGGTAAGATGTTGAAAAAGAAACAATTTTTGTAGCTATAATGTTTCTTAATTGAATATACAATTTTGAAATTTTCATATATTTGAATATTTAGCTTTTTATTTTCATGCTTTATACAATAAAAATTTTAGCCTTTAAAAATATAACATCCATGAAAACATATATTACAATTAATAATTGCTTCTTTTAAGTAAGATTTTTGTAATTCTATTGTAATTTTTATTTTTATTTTTTATATATTTATTTCTTTTTTCAAAAATAGCACCATCCCCCCCCACACACACACACACTGTTTCAAATTACTTCTGTGATGATCTACTGTAAACTGAAATAAAGAATTAATAACGGTATTAAAATAAATTCCTTTTATTATTTATTATAAGACTAAAAGTTTAATAAACGCCGCTTGTATAACAATTTCATTATTATATTTCGGGTTTGTTTTAAGTTTTATGTGCGAATCTGTTAAAGTGAAAGGACTAAAAAATATTAAAATTAATTATAGTTTTTTTTTTCAAATTAAAATACTTGTTAGAAATTTTGAAAAATAGTTATAATAGTTATAACAATTCAAACACTATTTTAAAAGTAACCTGTAACACATTCTTTTGAGCTGTTTGAAACACAAAAAAAGAATAAATAAGACTCAATTTTAAAAAAATTGTGAAAATTAAAAACTCTTTTATATCTTCTTATTTGAAAAAATTGTAAAGAATAAAAAGCGTTATAGTAAATTGTTTATATATTAATTCATAGATGGCAACACATTAACATTTATCGTAATTTCTAACAGTATTTGAAAAACGATATTAAAACAAAATTATGTTACCATTTGGGAAATAAGTGGATACATTTTCTATATAGAGCCAGCCCTATTTAGCCCAATTGAGGTTTCGTTGAAAATAATGTCACTGTTACAACAATTATTTACTTTGCTGTTCAAACATAGTAATTATTTCTGAATATCATCATTTAAAAACTGGTAGAACGAAAAAGAAAAGTAGAGCTCGATCTAAAAAAAAGTTACAGTAAAAATTGGAAAATCTTTTCAATCTAAAAATGTACGTAACAGAGAAATGGAATCATATGATCTGTAAAGCTCATAACATTTTTTTTTTTTTTTTTTGTTAGTTGAAAATGAGGACTGAGCTTTACTGGTGCCCTAAAATATATCAAGGAAAAAGAGGCATTTTTAATTCACTCCGTATTTCAATCATCCATAACCAGTTTAAAAATTCGGGTTCATAACTATTTGTTACAAGCTAATGTAATGAAATATGACAACAGTTCGTTCCGTATTAAATTGAACACAATTCCATTCCAGAGGTTTTGATAAATGGAAGATCAATACTCAAAATCTTGAACAGATACGGTTCAACCATATACTAATTTTATTCTGATATATTTATCAACATCATTTCTTCAACAACCTATTTATATTAATGTTATAATTTTATTATTACTTCATGGTTTATATTCATTTAGCGTTGTTAGCTTAACTGATTTGAGACAACACAACAATACATTCTATTTACTACTTTTCTGAGTAATAATTTGGGGTTAATAATAGTATAATTCTGAATATAAGGCACCAGTAAAGCTCAGACCTCATTTTCAGCTAACAAAAATTATTTCATAAGCTTTACAGATCATATGATTCCATTTCTCTTTTAGATTGAAAGAACATTTGATGCACATTTGAAGATGCACATTTTTAGATTGAAAAGATTTCCCAAATTTACTGTAATTTTTTTTAGATCGAGCTCTACTTTTCTCTCTGTTTCTACCAGTTTTTTGTATGATTTGATAGCTCTTTTAGATCCTTTCAGGAACTTCATCCATCACCTTCAACTAACAAGTCTAACGTATTATTGGTATTAGTTTAAAGTTATTAGTAGGCATATTAGTTTGGCGAAATACCGGAAATAACACCAAATTGGATTCAATTTGGAGAGTAATCTTGGGCGCCAAATTTGGCGATATATCGCCAAGTGGGCGAGAAACTTGGCGACAAAACCACCCCCTTCCAGATGGTAGTCCCACTGCAGTTTCTCGGTATCTACGCAGATTTTTTACGATCATAGGTATCTTCACAAATTTTCATAGCTTCATTTTCAAATCATTATTTTTATAAATATGGAAGAATTTTTTTTTTTCAAAATTATCCCTTTTTAATTGAAATATCTGTATTGTAGTAACTGTAGTAACGTCGAAAACACTCAAATAAAGATGCGATGTTGTTTTAACTCATATTTAGTAAACAGTTCATATATATATTTAAGAAAAATACTTGTTTTCTTTTTCGAATGATGTCAATTTCAGAAATTCAATAATCTATCAGGAGAATCAGAATTTTTATTGATCGATGAAAAAAAGAACGCGTGTTATAATTTCTTTTTTAAATTATTGAACTGTTTTTTAGTTGGTGGCAACTCGAAAGAAGTAATTGAATTAGCAATTAAAAAGGAGAGATTGCTATAATGTTAAATTTTGGAGCTATAACGTAATATAAATTTTAAATGGGTGCTATTTCCTTAATATTGGATATTTTTGACAAGACTTTCGAAAGGCACATACCTAAATTAAAAGCTTTCAAACAAGCTATTACACGTCGCTCGAAGAAATTAGAAAAAAAAGTTTTACAGTTAAAAATTCATAGTATCAACGAAAGCAGATTTCAAATGTTTTTCCAGAAAATAGGATTTTGACGAAGTAACATTCTTCAGCCTCTCTTCAAATATATTATTCTAAAACAGCTATCAAAGATCATTTGATGTTAATTACAAAGATTGGAAACATTCATATTTCAAACAACTTTAAAAAACACCAGTGGTTACTGGAAATTGTAAAAACATCTTTAAAAGAGCTTTTAGTTAAAAATTTAAAAATATTTTGTAAAAGTTTGCTTCGAAAATATTTTATTATGCCAGTCTTACATCATAAATAAAAAATTAAAATGCGCCAAAACATAAAATAACGTTTTTGTTTAATAAAGATGCAAAAATAATATTGAAAATATTTTTACTTTCAAATATCTGTTTGATAAAATAATGCTTCGCGAATCCAAACAAAGCATGGCTTTTGCTAGTTAACTTACATGTATAATTGTTTAGAGACTATGTTAAAGAAAAAAAAGAAGCTGAAACAAATAAAAAGAAGAACCGATGATCAGAATGCTGTTCTTTAAGCTTCAGTGTGGTGTGTGTTATTTGTGACGTCTGATTTTCTCATGAGAGATATAGGACTTAGAGAGAGTGCCTTTCGTGAGGATCTTTCTAAGGGAACCTAATCCTATTTACGCAAAATTACCCAAGGTTCGATGAAAACCACGAAAAGCTCCAAATGGTTAGGCCGACGGGAACGATTGGACACGAAACTAGTACCTCCCGTCTACCAGCTTCGAGAGCACGACCTCTCAGCCACGGATGGACACTAAGCTCCGGAATTCTTCTCCGTAATGTAAAGTCTATGAACATTTGATGCATTCGAATATGTAAAACATCTCTAAGGGAAATTAATTTTTTTCTGACTTCTGTTTTCTTTGTACTCTTCTTAAATGATGTCTCTTGTTTTCTTAGTTTTCAAAATGTTTCTAAAATCTATGCTTAATTTAATATTTTATGTGTCGAAAAATGAAAAACTGTAAGTAAGACTTTAACACTTCATATAAATTTAACTATATAATTTTGAAATATTTCAAAAACTAGTCGTTGGGGACCACCGTAATACTTACCCATCATATATATGCATGTATAATATATGAAAATAATACATTTGAAAACTATTTATAAAATGGATTGCAATTCCAAAACAAAATTTAAACGTGCATTATTAGTTTTACTGTGCATAGTAATGCTGTATTAATGAGTTGCTGATGAATCTCTTTCGATAAATTATACATCATGCCTAACTACTCAAGTAGTACTGAATTGCGAAAAAGAAACATCCTTATAACTCCAAAAATAAGAACCTTATTAACTAACAGTTTATTGCGTCTGATTACGAGTCACATTTTCAATTAAAATATATCTTTGAATTGAAATTTGAATGAAATACAGGGTCATGAAAAATCGAAGAATGTGGAAAACAGGATTACAGATATCTCGGAAACTAATAATTCGATCAACTTCGCTCTTCATGCAAAATTTGTGTTATTTTTTTGCCTTTTACGATCAGTCCTTAAAATAAAAAATTTCGAAAAATTTTATATATCTTTCATCAGAACGAATTTTTCGAGAGTCCGAAAAAAATAGTTCCGGATAATCGAGGTTACTGATATTAAATAAGCTTCGTCCCATTTTTACATACTAAGTACATACAAAATTTCAAATCTCTATCTCAATTCGTTCGGGAGATAGAGCGTTTACAGACAGACAGACAGACTGACAGACAGACAGACAGACTGACGGACGGTAATTTTTTTTTCTAAAAATATGTTTTTCGAAATCTCCAGTGTCGAAAACGTGTAAATCCGTCAAAAATTTTTTTTCGATTTTCAAAACGATTGCAAGACTTACCCTATACTACGTATGATGGGTAAATAATAAAGAAAAACAGAGAAAACTTTTAAGAAGTGTAAAAAAAAAATAGAAGAATAAAAATATTATTTGCCGAGTAAATATTTTAAATAAGCGCAAGAATGAACCGCTCATAGACTTTACAGAACTCAGAAGCTGAGTGATCAGCCACCTTAATAACCTGTCAATTGTCGTAATTTTATCATTGTGTTGAATTGATGACTACAACTTCATGCTTAAAAACATAATTTATCCCCAATAAAAAAGCTATTTAACAACCACAGAGTTTGATAATGGAGGTTCTGACCTTTATTAATTAATTTCTTTTTTGGAAACTTTGTGTTTGTTAATGTTCATAACAGTTTCTATTATTTTTTATTTGCTAAAAAACTATCTTCTCGTAACAGTTCTGTTGCTTCGTAAAGAGGATACAACAGAATGTAATATATTATAGCACATTTTTTATTAATTCCTATAAAAATTCCTGTAATTATTTTAGACTAAGGATTAGATTTTTTATAATTCCTCTATGTTTTATTTAATAAAATTAAATTGTGCTTCTTATCTAACATAATCAAATTTGAAAGAATCTTAGCTAAAACTGTGTAGGGGAGAGTGGGGATACTTGAGCATAAGGGATACTTGAGCCACCCCTATTATCTGTACAGTTGGTTAATTTTTCTTTCTAAAACTGGCAATATGATAACATATTTATAGTTCTGAACATATAAAAAAGAAATCATATACCTTGGTACCATTTTGAAAGCATAGTGATTAATAGTTGCTTTATCCCTATCTGAAGAAAATATTTCGGTGCATATTTTTTTATTTTTTTGTTATCAAAGTTTTGTTTAAAGTTGCAACAACATAGATAAATTTAATAAGTATAATTTCAATTGTATTTTGAATCTAAAATGGTTTAAATAGCTGTATACTTTATTTAGTAAAAGTCTGATAAACAAAAATGGTGGCAATGGGGATACTTGAGCCAGTGAGATTGGGGATACTTGAGCCATAGCTCAACCATCCCCACTAGGAAATTAGAAATGCCTGAAACAAACAAAAAACAAAATTAAGTCCTTATATTCACTAATAAATTTTTTTCTGGATAAAAGAGAGAATATTTTTTTTCTTAAAAAAATAATAACTTAGAAAAAAAAGATTAAAATTTTATATTTCTCAATGAAAATATCCATTTTATTCTGTCTAGATAAATGTAAACATAGTTTACAATTTAACTTTTATTACATTAGAATAACTTTTTAAAACTGTTTTACAGGTCGAAATCTCGAATATTTTAATTAGTTTGGTCCAACATATTAAAATATTTATTTTTTAATGTAATATATTAAGATTAATATTTTATATTGAAATTGTAAGCTCTATTGCTGTAACTTTTTTTTGAAAGAAAACCGAAGAAGAATTGGTAAAAAAAAAAAGCACTCATAAAACAAAACAAGTAAGAAAAATCATGCGTTAAGCATAGATTATGAAGCACTTTCCAACACTTAATGAAATCTTTAACAAAACTTTGTTATTTAGGAAAATAATAGTGTATAGCCAAATATACCCAAATATGTATTCCAGTACATTTGAACAGCCCTGTTTTTCTTATGTAAGTTCATTTAATGGGAAAATATAGCTCATCAAGAAAATACCTAGTAGCTTGAAATTTCTTTTTCAGCAATTCATACTATTAGATGGAAACATACTTGAATACTTTTTTTCAGCCTTGTAGTTTACCTTCTACCTTTATTACACGTCAGCATTAGGCTAAAATTTATTGTAAACTAAAACACTTTTAAAACAACTGAAATCACATTCTCATAAATTATCATTCATAGGCGTCCATGTACCGAATTCTTTGCGTGGCCCTGTATATCCCTTTATCTATATTCTGTAAACATTTCTTAGTAAATTGAATGCAGCTCAGCGTAAAAATGCATAGCTTATTTAAGAACCACGTTTAAATAATTTACGCTCATATTCAGTAACGTTGATCAGCTCTTTTGGGTAGACCTGTATATCAACTATAACATTTATACACACCATATAATGTGCATATATTTACCGAAATACAAACGCGAATATCATAATTAAAATGCATTTCATCCCTCCATCAGCCATCATCGGACACATATACGGTACTTCGGTAAGAATATACTATTTGAAATCTTTCGTGTGGCCCTGTAAATGCTATGTACTTCATATTATGCAAGACAGTAGCGTATAATTTATATTAAGCTTCAGTGACATATATCAATTTTATTATACATGAAAAAGCTCAATATATTTAAAATATGTCACACACAATTCCCCCCTTTTACCATTACCTAATGGAATTATTTTGTGTGGCCCTGTAAATGAATAATAGCTACATTTTCACCTTATATTTTATAGAATGCATATTTTAATACCTTTGACAGGGTATAACATCCTTAAAATTCCTTTGAAACCATTTTTCCCCATAGGCCGTAATGTAATAGGAAACTTTTGATTCGCCCTGTAGATAAACTAGTCATAATAGGAACTTCATTTTAAATAGGGTTCGTGCTAGGGTAAACGTCAATAACGTCCTAAAATTTCATGGCAATCCGAGTATATTAACGATTTTTCCCCATAGGCCGTAATGTAATGGGAAACTTTTGAATCTCTCTGTAGATAAACTAATCATGGTAGATACTTCATTTTCAATAGGGTTCGTGCTAGGGTAAACCTCAATAACGTCCTAAAATTTCATGGCGATCCAAGTATATTAACGATTTTTCCCCATAGGCCGTAATGTAATGGGAAACGTTTGATTCTCTTTGTAGATAAACTAATCATGGTAGATACTTCATTTTCAATAGGGTTCGTGCTAGGGTAAACCTCAATAACGTATAAAAATTTCATAGCAATCCGAGCATATTTACAGGAGTTAGTGCGCGGACAGATGGACAGACGGCCATCCGGCCAGACGGACAGACGGACAGACGGACAGACGGCCAGACAAACCGAATACATAAGCACTTTTCAACTTTGTTGGAAAGTGCTAAAAAGCAACAAAAATCACAATTTAAACTTACTTGCATGGTGACAAAGGTGTAGACAAAATCTTTTCCTGTAAAATCAAAAAAGTGTTTGTAAGAGTAGTATGATATATCTGGCTTAGAATCTGACAGCTACTCAATTAAAAGCATGAGTTCGGCGATATCTTTAGATGGCATTTCTATCAATGATGGTAATGATATGAACAGAAATTCTTCTATTGATGACTGGTTGCTACTAATATATGACGGAAAGAAAAGTGTAAAAAATTTGTTGGACAAGTGCTTAATATTTCAGAAGATGAATTGAAAATGAAATTTGCTCGAAGAATATCAGTTTCCATATTTAAACGGCACCAAACTGAAGATGTTGCTATATAACTCAAGTTGAAATGATCCTTCAACCATCAGTTATAACGACAAAAATGATCGTGTTACTAGTTTTTTTTAATTAGTTTCGGAGGACTTTATGTATCACACTTTATCATTCTGTATAAAATTTTGCAAAAATAAAGCGCAAAATTACTTTTGTAGGTATTTTTCCGTACTGGCTCAAGTATCCCTTCACCACTACTCAAATATCCCCATGAGGGATACTCAAGTATCCCCATGAGGGGGATACTTGAGTATCCCTCATGGGGATACTTGAGCCACAATGTACAACAAAAAGTAAAAATTTTTTAGACATAGAAAAATAGTTCAAAATTAAATGAAAGTGGTTTTCAGTTGAAGAAATATATCAAATTATCATTTTCAATATTTTATTTTTTTCTAACACTACAAAAAATTTAAATAAAATTAAAATTTAAAAAGTGGTTCAAGTATCCCCATCTTCCCCTATGTAATGAGATCTTGATAAAATATCTTGTAGTAACATGCAGCTCATAATTTGATTAAAAAAATTTCATGTGATGTCGATTACGTTACTCTTTCCCTATAACTTTATTCCCAATCTATTACTGGCCATTAATTTTCATTTCATCTATTTATCTTCACATGGTGATACCGAAAAATTACCGAGAAAGTTTTTTCAGTTACGCTTTTTATCAATCCTTTGCATTATATAATTATACTCATGACTTTTATAGCCATTTTGTGAGATTAGAAATGTAGCTAAGAAAATTGCAAAAGCTCTTTATCTGACTTTTTTATTGTACTTTTTATAAATGTCATACGGTTTTCTTTAACTGTTATCTTAAATATATGATGTAATAACAGATGAAAGTAAACCAATAACAATTTATTTCGTTTCAATGTAAATGACTATGTTCTTTTATTTAAAAATCTTCTAACATAGCATATGTTTATTTTTACAGATGAAAATACAGAGCTCATTTTTTTTTTAATTATCCATATGAGAAAAAATTTATTTTAGAAATGTGTTGACTAATAATAGAAGTCAGTAAATGTATTTCCAATTAAATGTAAATAATGTACTATTAATATTTTCTTTAATAATACACTTAGTATAATATGATATTTTTCTAAATAATATCAAAACCTGCCGTTTATTGCGATACGGAATGTCTTTTTGTACAAAGACATATTTTCCGATTTTTCACTGCCTTAATTTTGAATACAATGGCAATTACAATTTATTTATTCCATACATTAGTATTTATATTCTAATATCAAAATACAGCAAACAATGTTTTATTCGCTAAGTTCTTTATCAATTTTTTTTTATGTAATAAGTTTATAGCCATTGTTTTAATCACCATTTAATGAGGTTGAAAGGTATTAAGAAATTAGAAAATGTTTTATATAGAGATTCCTAAAATATCCCATTTTGTATTTAAATGCAGTGCTTATAAGAATGAGTTTAACAATAACACAATAAAAACATGATATAATAACTGAAGCTCTTATAATTTAATTCAAAATTATTTAAAACGTTTCAATTACATTTATATTTAAAAAATATATATATCTTATCTCTGTGTGTGACTATGAAAAATTCTTTGAATTTTTTTGCCATTAACGCAAATCAAAAACATTGATTAATTGTTCTGAGATGTTATATATTTTAATGTTAATGAATGCATTTTTTTTATTAAGAAGCAACTATGAAACATTGCATATTGTACTGCAATTAACATTGAATACTTTTTCATAACATTTGTATTATTAGATACGATAATTCTATGAGTGCATTCGGTAAATAATTTATTTTATAAATGTCCTTAATCTGTACTAAACGTCAATGAACGATGCTATTTATCTAAGCAATTAAATAAGAGAAATACTTTCTACGACGCACATACGGGTATTTGACCAATCTAGGCGGCCAAAAGTCAATTTTTTAAATTAATAAAACCGTTAAATGAATGAAAACCTGAGTTAGAGGACAGTTTCGTGAACAGTAACCAACCATTTAACCTTTCCTCGGCCAACGCATCTCGTTAAAACTGCAGTCGGAATTTGATCATTTAATTTGTTGTTTGTGACTGTTCTTGGCGTTCGTGTATAGACGTTACCTTTGAAGTGAAATATATATTATTTTACATTTACTTTTTAAGTGCTTGTGATGGATCCTGATACAGCAGATAATAATACAAAAGTTTATTATGTTTTTGGATTGTTTTATCGTTAAGACGTTTAATTTATGCACTTTTAAGGTACCTTCATTTTAGAGTAAGATTATTTCTAAAATATTTTATTTAATCGACTTTTTGTTGTATTACCCAGGCATATCCTGTTATAATTATTTAACTAAATTGAAAGTTTAAAGCTTTGAGTAATGAAAAATTAAAGAAACTGCCGCGGAAAAGCGCGGATGTGTAATGTGTGATACTTTGAACATTTTCTACGAAATATTAAAAAAAAATTGACCATCGCATATAGTATTCTAAAAGAAAATATTTTTATTGTAGGTTCACAAGATACCTCGCGAGAAGACGTGTGATCTGTAAATGTTTGTTTAATCGAATGCAGAGTTTTGATTTGTTTAATTTTGAAGATAAATTAAATTTCTTAAAAGATCAGCTGATATCAGGTGAAGGTTACACAGATGACCAAATTCACGCTTTAAATCACAAATTAAAAAGATATGGATAAAATCAAATAAGAAGGATGACATATTTGTCAAAAACAATCAATTTTGCCTAGAAGGAACGTTTGATATACCTGTCATACGACAATCTCGGCCTGGACGACCATCTAAATTTTTTATAGAATCAAGTGAGAGAACTAAGAGAAGAAAAACAGAAGTACGATCTTCTCTAGAAAAGGAAGTAATAATTCATGCAGCTCAGGTTGAGTTGCAGAAATCTGGAAAACGAAATGCTTATGAAATAATCAAAGACAGCATAATTAGTCCGAAACGTGCAACAAAATATAAAAAGGCGTTTTCTAAATCAGAGAGCGCAAAAAGTGACTCACTCACTGCAACACAAGCATTGCCCATGTTTTTAGAAGCCGATTTAAACCGTCGACAATAATAAATAGCGAGAAATACCAACAAGAAATTCTTTCCTTGTTATACCTTGCTGCAAAAAGCGAAACAAGAAACTATCCGCTCCCAGAGTCATACAGAATAACAAGTATTTATGCCGAAAATGATTTACAGTCTTTGGTTGACCATACAGTTAAGCTTTTATCCATGTTCCTGGAAGAGGTTCTAAGAACAGTGAAAGAGCAAGAAAAAGAGAGTTTAAAGTTAATTTCAAAATGGGGTTGTGATGGTTCACAACAAGCACAATTTAAGCATAACTTTGTAAACGATGCGGACACTGATGCGAACATATTCCAAAGTAGTTTCGTCCTTTTACGATTAGTTTCTGGTAGAAAAACGAAAAGCTATTCTGGGAAAACCTAACACCTTCATCCCCTCGTTTTTGTCGTTTTATATTATTTTGTTTTGTAAAAGAAAATGAAGGAAGAAATTAACTTAATAAAAAATTCTGCGATGTCACTAAATGCCAAAAAGGTTAATTTAAATGGGAACAGGTCCAGTAAAGATTTCTCGAAGAAACAGATTTACTGGTAGACATGCCAAAGGCAAATATTGGCCACACCATTGACGGTATTGCAAGTAGGTTTTTTGAAGATACGAAATTGACTTCTGACATAACAGGCATTAGTTATGATTTAATATATTGCTTAAAAGTCATACTCGAGGCAATTTCAAGCGGACATATAATTAGTATGAGAAATATGCATTAGAAACTGCTCGCTTATATGTAGATTTGTACCAGTGGCATCCAATATCTTCAACTAGGCATAAAATATTAATTCATGGTTCAACTATTGTTAAAAATGCATTATTGCCCATTAGGCAGCTTTCAGAATTGGCCGCAAAAGCGTGCAATAAGCATTTTAAGCTATACCACCAAGACATCGCGCGAAAATTCTCGAAGGAAAGCTGCAACAAAGATATTTTGAATCGGCTACTTTTAGCATCAGACCTTTTTATAAGTAGCATGAGAAAAGTCATTGGTAGAAAAATTAATTCCTTTTCGCCAGAAACAATTGCTCTTCTTTTACCTGCGAAGCCCAATGTTAGTGATGATTCTTCAGAAAGTGACGAAAATTAATATTAGTGTTTAAAAATGAAATTATTTTAACAAATCGTCTTTAAAAATTTAATAAATGTATTTTTTCTTTCAATTGTATCACTTAGAATAGTTATATGCAATAAAATAATTTTTGGCCCCCTAGATAACGCAAATACCCGTATGTGCGACGTCTTAAGAGGTTTTGATAGTTCTATCATAGATATCATAGATATCATACATTTAATTTTTAATAAATTATACAATAATTTTTATGTGTAAAATTTTATGTGTAGTTTAATTTCCAGTACATTCACAATTGCCAATTTACTTACATTTATTTATCGTTTTATTGGCAAGAACGAAAAATCGCATAAAAAAGTTTTTTTTGCTTTTTTATGTAAGCATTATATAATTATAGTTATGGCTTCCATCACCAACTTATGAAATTAAAGCTGTAGTTAAGAAAATAGCAAAAGCTTCATAACTTCACTGACATGTGTAAAAATATCATAATAGGTTTTATTAAATATTGATAAAACTATAAAATAAAAAGTTGAAAATAAGGTACTAACAAAAAGATGTATCATAGTTAAAGTAAAAGCGGAAAGCAGAAAAATATTTAATAAATAATTATACTTAAAAATAAATAAACAAACAAATAAAACAAGTAAAAGTTTCCAATTTTCGAAATTTGAAAGTTTTTTCAATCATAAATTTAAGTAAATATTTTGGATTATTTATGTGATCTAAACAATTGGAAAATTCTGATAAAGAGATGGACAGTATTTTTTCATCAATTTGGTGAGTACTAAGATTTCTACATTAAAAAAAGAATCAACACAATCTACGGAATATTTTTATAGTTCACATTACCTACTATATTATGATTAGTAGGTTGATGTATAACGAACTTTAAAGATATTTTCAGTCGATTTAAGTGAGTTATAATTTAGAAAGATTTGGGTAAGAATTCGTTTCTTTCTAGCTTTTTTATTAAATCGTATTGTCTAAATCTACCTGATCTCCATGAGAAGTATCCTGTGCTTATTGAAAAAAAAATATTTTGTATTTTATTAAACATAGGTCAACGGCTTCTTTGGAGGGGATACTTCCAATGGAGCTATCATACTGTTATAAAAATATTTATTGATTGAATAATTTTCTATGTTTTTGTAGTATAATTTTAAGTGCATTCTTATTCAGTTTCTTAGAATATATATATATATTTATGTGTAAGAAACGGCATCAGGGTAACAAAGGAAAAATTTGGCACTTGCCCTCAAGGAAGTTGCCTGCGTACCTTAATTCGGCTGCTAATTGAGCATATTACCAGTATCCTACTCTTAAAAATTTGGAACTTTTGCTGCAAAGTCACTCCATCTTTTTTATATAAAAAGATTATTTTACGATATTATGGATTATTCGCATTGGTCAGAATAGAGGTATTCTATAAAATAGGTGGAGTAAATATGAAACAAATACACAGACATTCGGAATGTTTGGTATGAAAGTATCAAACGCATGAAGGCTCAACTACAATATAATATAAATATGGTACAAGACAAAACTAGAAAAAGTATTGACACATGGAATTGTAATCTATAAACTTAACTTCAACATGTGAAACAAATAAATAAAACGAATATCAAAGGTATTCACACTGGCCATCATTGTCAGGTTTTAATGAACACTCCAACGTCGGCAGTTATGGTCTTACCTGTATGATTCCATTTTACCTCAAAGTACAGAAAAGAGCATACGGAACAATTTCTAGACTGTACTGGTCAGTACACATCAATGAAATTTGAATATTTTGCACTGATTATGCCAGAAAAATGAACGTTTGGAACAATCACACAGCCGAAAAAGTTAAACCTCGGATAAGTCACAAATCAAATGTAAAAAAAACATACACTGAGAGCCAAAGTGATATGACCATCTACGTAATGACGCGTTAACATCTTTGTCCCCGAAAACAGCTGATACCCTCTTAGCATGGATTCCAAATAATTTGGTAGATCATCGGATAGTGATTGTACTGGATATTCCAGCAGTGGTAATGCAAATCTGGGGTATTCGAACATGGCTGTTTTTCAGTTTTTAGCTTCCATTCCATGACACCTCAAATGTGCATTATCGTATTAAGATCCGGTGTGCTAGGCAGCAAGGGTCTTAAAAAGAATTCACTAGAATATTTCTGGAACATTTCCAGTTTAGTTCTAGACTTGAGACATGATAAGCTGTTATGCTCATAGGCTCTATTTAAATTTCGAAGACATCATTGAATAAGATGGTGAAAGTAGTCAGTAATGATGTTCAGAGACCATGAGGTCTTCATAGTATGCTTTACCACAACAACAGGTTAATGCGATGCACATGAGAACGCCACTAAAAGCATATCAGCTACAATAGCCTATATATGACAGAATACCCTGGAACGGCCATCGACGTGAGGATGCGTTCTGATTCGTCCGGCACGGCAAATCTCGCCCTATAATTCGTGGTCTAGTCATGATGTTCCAGTAGCTAGTGTAGAAGTAGATGGTTATGATGCTTGGTCAACAGAAACACCAGAGTTAACGTTTGCTGTTTACTGTCATATTCAACAATGCCGACTAAATTGTGTGTTCCGAAGCAGTTCTGTTAGAATTTGTATTGGTTTGCAATGTCAGTTATGCCACTCTCTGGCTCTGATTTTTCTTTACTAAGCGATTGAGTTTTGCCCTTTGTCCTTGATACTGCATGGATGCTCAACGCGATGTCATCTACTTATGGTTTTACCATCATTCACTCACTTTGAATAAATACTATTAACGATATGTCACGAATAACTAACAATTAGTGCAGTTCCGGAGGTACCCGTTCAGAGCCGTCAGGTCATTAAACTATAGCCTCTATAAAATTTGCTTAGATCAGCAGAAATTCCAATTACATACAAAAAGTAAGCTTTAACATTATTCGTCAGACTCCATAAGAGCAGTTAGATATCATTGCTAACTGATTACGTGGCGTCTACTTCATACATAAAACTTTATTGCAAAATGTAGGGAATGTCATATGCTCTAGCTTTACGGGGTATACATCAATCGATCAGAAATTGAATCAAGAGCTACCGATTTCGAATTCTTAGCATACAAAAATGAATAAAAGTTAAAGACTTAGTGCCACTAAACAAGCATAAAAGGTACTTTCAAACTACAAGTCATGCTGAAAGTAGCAAAATGGGCTAACACACAGGAATGACTACAGCATATACTGGGACTGCAGATAAGGCATAGAAACTCTAAGTAAACATTTCAATGCAAACAAAAGACAGACAAATTACAACAACTATTCAAATCCTTAAATAAAAGCTTTAAAATGATCTATGTCCGTGCAGATTTAAGAATCCGTAGAAACAGGGATGCAGACTAACTAGCCAAACACGCATTACTACTAGGGAAAAGAAATTCCTCACCACATGGAAAACAAATTTAAAACTTAAAAAACATATTAAAAGACCAAATAATCACACAATGACAGTTCAAGAAGTACTGTTATGAAGTTGACTGGCTCACACACACGTTTCAATACTTTTCAAAAGTTGACACAAACAGAATACTTAGCAGCCACTTTCTACCTGAACTTTGCTTACAGATCAGGTTCCATTCCTGAGATACCTGCACAAATTATAAGGTGAAAACACCAGACCTTGAATGCGGATTGTTAGGAACGTCTAAAAACTATGTCACATACTAACAGTAAAAAAAGGCCTTCCGGCAATGCCGGGAGGAAGAGGCAGCTTTCATATACTTATATATTTATTTATTTATTTTAAGGTAAGTTACATTGTTCAAAAATACTAAGCTCAAATTAGTGGAAATAATTTAGTTAAAAAAAATAGTGATTTTATAAGATTGAAACTAGTTTTTGTCAAGACTGAATTTTAATAGGAATTTTTAGAAATTAGCCATTTTTTATTCAACCTGGTTTTATTTTAAGCGATTTAAAGAGTCACCAAATTCCACGATATCATAAAGTGTATGCCATTTTAAAGCAACATTGTGGATCGTTCAGATCAGACCGTTTCAAAATGTCAGCCATAAGCAAAATTCAAAGTGCTATAACTGAGTCATTTTTTAAGATATAGACAAAATAAAAAGTGTTCTGGAATCGTTGTTTTAAATTCTAACACGTAAAAGAAAAATATTTTTAAATTTTTAATTTTTTCACATTTAATTTTAAATTTTTAAATTTTTAAAAATTTTAAAATGGCCACCATTTTGAAAAAAAAATGGTGGATGATGCTGGCCAACGAACTTGGTCTAGACATTTGTATGTACTATGTACATCCCAAGTTTCATTAAAATCGGTTCATAAATACGCGTGCTATCACGTGACAAAAATCAGATCGTTTCAAAATGTCAGACATAAGAAAAATTCAAAGTGCTATAACTCAATCATTTTGTAAGATATAGACAAAATAAAAAGTGTTCTGGAATCGCTGTTTTAGGTTTTGACACGTAAAAGAAAAATATTTTTCAAATTTTGACTTTTTCGCATTTAATTTTAAATTTAAAATTTTTTTAAAAATTTAAAATGGCCGCCATTTTGAAAGAAAATGGCGGATGATTCTGACCAACGAACTCGGTCGAGACATTTGTATATACTATGTACATACCGAGTTTCATTCAAATCGGTTCATAAATACGTTAGTTATCGCATGACAAAAATCAGATAGATATATATATATACATATATGGTTTTATATATATATATATATGTGTGTGTGTCAACATTTGAACGGAGGGTGGTTTTGGGGTTTGAGGGTCATGATCGTTGAAAATATTCCAAAATTTTCCGGAAGTGCTTTCCTCCGGACGGCTGCGATTGTAATGAATTACTTTTTGTAATGAAAGCTACCTAAAAGAACACATAATATATATCGCACTAATTATTTACAATTTTCTCTAATTCCTGTTTAAAATACGGCAATAATAGCAATACAAAATATTAATTAATTATGTTATACGTAAGTCTTTCAAATTAGACTAAAAATAAAGGTTAGATTAAATAATTGTATATCGATAACTCTGAAAAAATACATTCTTTACGTACTGTTATCAATTTATCATAGTGCAACTTATTTCATCAATTATTAACAGTTATTTCAATTGTAAAAATAAACAATTTGCTTTACATGTAACGAAATTTCCACGATAAACTAATTTACCAGTATTTATTTACTTCTTTATTTTTCTTTTATTTATGCAAGTACCAAATCACCCATTTCAGTAACCAAGTGTACTTTAAAATACATAAAATTACAGCTATAAAGTTTCGAGGCACTATTATTAAGCCCTTTCAAAATTCTAAAAGAAAAGTAAAATAAAATAAAACATTATTTAAGAAACATGAAGTTCATTCTTTATTATCTTGATTATTTATGCTTTTGAATATTTTGATAATGTAATTTTTAATAGAAAAAGTTTAAAGAAAATCTTAAAAATTCTTAATTACAGGGAAAAGATTGGACATGCAGTATATATATCTAATGGCATGGTTTAAAGAATATTTTGTGCATCGTATTTTAGAACTACACTGTTAAAAATTTGAATTCTTTGCTGCATCATCACACCTCCGTTTTTATAGTAAACGATTACTTCGCTGTATTAGGGAGCATTCTCATTGGTCAAAATAGAGATATTCTATAATAGAAATGGAGTGACGAATTGAAAATTTTCAAATTTTAACAGTGTAGATGAAGACATTTTGCTACAATCTTGCTCTTAGGTCCCGATTCTGAACTCATTCCATATGATTTCAATAGAATGTGTTGTTGTCATGGAAATAACATATTCTTCCATAGTAAAATACAGTGTTCGGTTTGGGCATGAATATAACAAGCTTAATTCAATTTTGAAGGTTTTTTTACATTTACGAATATTTATGGGAACTTTATCAAACCAATTTAGAAATTTAGTTAAAATTTCCAAAATTATATTTTGGAATAAAATTTCAAACTACTTTATAAAACTCCTAACTTTCCTATTGCAATTTTTAAAAATTTACTTTAAAGATCTAAAATTTCTTATATAACACAAGTTATAAAATTTATAACGAAAAAAAACGTTACCTGAATTTAAAATACGATGCATAAAATATTCTTTAAATAATGCCATAAAAGGTAATTTAATTCATGATAAAAAACTTCATAAATGCGAAATTTCCTGCAAACCCGAATACTGCTTGCAAAATTTATGCCCACTTCTAAACGCTGTGTTCCACCATCGAAGAATCTGTTATTGCCATGGCAACAACGCATTCGATTAAAATCATATAGAAAGAGTTCAAAATCAGGGCCTGAGAGCAAGACTGTTCTAGCGAATGAGACGCACTGAATTGCCTTAATATCCTTTTGTATCACCAATGCTGAGTGATATCAGTTTCGGCGTCGAATGAGCGCTAATCGCCGTCACCGCTCTCTATTGTTTGAAATCCGAACTAAAATCAAGAATCATGGTGAAAATACTCCTGACATCATACATTACCCTCCTGCAAAAAAATTTTTATAACTGTCACCGTTTTCAAGTTATTGAATTTTAAAATCCACCGGTTATTTTTGGAACACCTGATATGTATATATATATATATTTACCATAAATAATTTATAATACTACTACTACATAACTGCCTAATATTATTCTCTCTTTAAAGTCTAAGTATTGACGTTTGCTGTTTACTTACACATTTTGAATTACGGTGTACAACCATTCTTTGAATTGTGCTTAGTAATAAATTATTTTTAAATGTATTACGTGTCAAATCTCAATAAAATAGTCTATTTATCTTATCTTCAATAACGAAATCTTTATTAAACAGCTCAAGATATGGTGATATTTCTATCATTAATGGCGTAAAAACATATTCAGCAATAAAAAATCCTTTTGCCATACCATTTTATCTCTTCTTTCTTATAATTTAAATCCCAGTACGCTCTTAATTGCCTATTTATTTTCACTTTATCCATTTATCTTTACTTCGGTATCAGAAAAAAAGAAGCCTTTTATCGTATGTTTTTTTAATCAATCTTTTATATTATACATTTAAAGTCGTGGTTATAATCACCGTTGTATGAGATTAGAACTCAGTTAGGAAAATTGCAACCCATTTTAGTAACATCTTTATTATTTTTCTTTTTCATATATTAATATCATACTTGTTTAATATTATGATAAAAAAGGATATAATAGCAGGTGAAAAAAACTGTTTTCTTTGTCAGTAGAAATAGAAACAGGATCCCTATTAATAACAGTAAAATCTACTTTACTGCATTGAGGGAAAACGCTGAATATCTTTAAAGGTTTGTTTTTTTATCAATCATTTATAAATGCAACTTTCAAATATAGATTTTTTTTGCAGAAATATTCACTGCATAACAATTATTAAATCCAATATCACTCATATTGGCTATAATCATAAGACACACTTGCAATAAAATATCAATATTCGTTATTTTTGATTTACATGTTTGCCACAAAATATCACTATTATAGAACATTTTTTAATTATTTCGATTCCAATTCTAATATTGTACAGTTATTGTCTTTCCGGAGTATATATATAAAATGAGATTATGCTATATTTCTTGCAAATATTGGGCATAGTTTTTACGCGTTTTATTTTTATTTTATTTGGATAAAATACCGAATATTCTTAACATCCTAAGCATTATAACTTGCTACGTAATGATAATAGCAGGACGTTTATTTCACTGCTTTTTTCCCAGCCATGCAGAATTATTTTCTAAACTTATATATGAAATCTAGAATATGATGTAGAATAAAAAACTTTTAAAAAATTATAATTATTTTGAACTAAATGTATTTTAATATGATTAAAAATAACTTCTGAAACACTTTAAAAATATCATTGTAAAAATACACGTAAAAAAAATTTAGGAATTAGACATTTGCTAGACATGAAAAGTAACCCATTTATGTTCCTAAGGTATTAACAAATTTAAAATGTAAAAAAAAAAAATAAATAAATAAATAAATAAATAAATAAAAAAAACAGGCATGTATTTTTAATACATTTTCTTAACTTTGACAATATATTCTATATTATTTACTGATACAATTTATATCTTAATATTATTAATCTCAGGTCTTGTATTAGTAACTTCTATATCATATAAAAAATAAAGTATGAAAAGTTCAATATTCTTTTTGTTGTTTTTGAAAGTGTTAATATGTTTTAAGAGTAATTTAAGATTAATATTTTGTAAGATTTTTTTCACTTTTTAAAAGTTGTTTTAAGAAAATTTTCCAAAAAAAATACAGTTTTTAGTCTTATAAGAAAATCATATATTTCTTCACAGAGTTCGTTAAAACTATTTTTTTTAGTTTCGAAGCCTCATTAATGAAAATTTAAAACAGAAAAATGCAATTATGTATATTAATATACATAAAATTTTACTCTCGTAATTCGAAAGAAAAATAAAATTTTAATGACTATAGAAACCAATTTTTATCCCTGTCCAGAAAATTGGAATTTTTCTTCTTTTGAAATGAAATCATCCGTCCCCTTTGAAATTTTAAATATAACTATAATACTTTGTGACTTTCTTTTATGTAAATTTTAAAATAAAACAATAACACCTTAGTAATACTAGTATTAAAGATATAGAAAATTATAATCTCCTTTTATATAAAAGAGCTACATTGATTCTTAGATTCTGTAAATGTTTTCTTTAAATTTATATATAAATATGCAGAATTTAAACAATTTCTATGTGATATATAGCATTCATATACTCAACATAGTATGTAAAAGTGAAAAACAAATACCCCTACTGAAAAATTATCCTTCCATATGTTTGAAAATGATTCAAATTTGATATTGATTACTATGTTAAAAAAACCCCAATGAGAACAACTTTTTGCATCCTATTACTTTTTCATATGGAGTTTGTGAAAGCAAAGGTAAAAAAAAAGAACATAGTAATTTTATTTATGAGTTGAACGCCTTACAATAATTGATACTTTAAAATAATTTTATGATTAAGTAAAATAAAAACGGTTTAAAATTTATTATTCATAGTATTAATGTATCCTTAGTTTCCTTAAATACATAGAAAACAATCTGAGTACGACATTTCTAATATTCGTATTCATAATTAGCAAGGCCAATTATAACATGAAATATAAAAGAGATTCTACAAATTAAGAAAGAGACAACTTGTTTAGAAATTCTATATCATATTTTATTACCTGTTAATTTAATTTCAAATGTAAGTGAAAGTATACGAATGTAATAAACAATAAAGCATTTAGTAAAGTTAGGTAAGTAAAAATTACATTAATATCATAAAAAGAAAAGGGTTTCAAAAAGTAGTAGTTCTTATATCTTTTAGAAGAAATTTGTCATGAAAATTTCAATCATCATGGCTTTCAAAAAATATTTAACGGTCGTATTCACCAACTACTTTGACTCTGAGTTGACTTTCTCTATTTTGTATCAGTCTCTACTTTGTTTTTCAGAGTCTCTACTTTGACTCTGAACCGAAAACCTCGGTCGAACGCTCGAATGATATTCACCTTTAATCCTGATTTTAAGTTTCTGATAATATCCATTCAAATGGCATTATGAATTTCATTTTATCGTTCGACCCAGATTTTCTAGGTTTGTGTAGATGGTGAATACTAACATAATAATATTTAACCAAATTATTACTATTTTACTAAGTTTCAGCATATATTTTAATGTCTAAATCATTATGAGACTTAAAAAAATGTTTATTACACGCTATGGCTGACACAAATAAAAAATTATATATGTTTGTTTATTGATACTTTGATTGTATTTAATTATTATATTACTACTGTTTTATTATTTTACTAACAAATATCTATACTTAATAACTGACATCCAGGAACGAGTGGTTTTTGCAAGTTAAGAGTGTATTAACGCACCTTTAATCCTCATTCCAGTACCTCGTCTCTAGGTACGGGCAAAAACGGCTTGCATCCAAACAATCACATTTTTTCCGCTCTTTTAATCAGACATTTTGCAGTTTCTGCGTACAGCCGAATGCAGGTAGTTTTTCTTTTGTTATTGTTATGTCCAGCATCTCGTGTTATACACTTTTTTTCGGCAGATATGTGAAGTGGCGTAATGCTTTAACGTAATGTATATATTGCGTGTTAAATGTACATAATGTTCCGGTCGGTGATACATGACGTAAGTCTGTTTTTGTTTTGAAATTACATTTTTTTCACCGTTTAAGCAACATGTCACTACTATTTGAGAGTATGTACAACTTAGTTGCCAAGTTTTCAGACATTGAATGACTTTTTTCGACATCGACGTAATGATGTATTCTACTGTGATTTTAAATAAAAGTATGAAAAGTTCAATGTGTCTTCAATTTTGAACCAGCGGGCAATCATTCCTTACACTGAGTTTTTTAATCTGGTCCTGCCTGAATATAAGTTGTTTAACCTCAATGAAATTTCATCACCGGTTTTGGGCCGGAGCAGTTTTTTTACCTGTTGTAATAAGCTTCATTTCCCTGTCGAATAATGTGTTTCCAGTTCCTGTTTTATATAAGTGGTTCCTTCTTCCGACGACTCCATTATAGTTAAAGCCATTATGGGATATTGAATGTAGATTCTTTCTTTTTGGATAACAATACGTTATTGAACCAATTCGGTAACAGAAAGGAAAATTTCTCTTATTCATAAATTGAATTAAAAAAACAGTGTAACATCTGCAGATTTTATGTAGGACAGTAGAGTACTACATTTTGAATTTTATATGCAGAAATTTTACCGTATGAAAGTTAATGTAATAAGTAAGGATTTATTTGTTGCTTCTTACTTTCAAAATGCTTTTTTAAAGATATTGTTTATATGTTTATAGATGTATATTTCTATCAGTAATTAATCCAGTTTAACTATATTATAATGTATGATCTTGAATTTTTAATCCCAGACAACATGGTCAGAAGAAATGAAAGCCCTCCTTATAGACGATAGTTGCTGGAATTTATTGACTGTACATTCAAAAGAATTCATGATAGTGCAAAAGATAAAAAAAAAAGGCGATGCCATAATTTATATCATGATAGGGCATTTACTTCTATATGTGTAAATGTATCTCAAGATCTTTGACAACTATTTTCAGAAATTACTGGACAGTATGAGATATTTTTCAGAATAACTTTCAGCATAACTCTAGAGACTCCTGGATAAATATTTCGCAGCCAGATATGGACAGAGGAGAGAGAGATTGATTTGCTTGCTGGCAGATTGCATACAAATATTAAACAAATACAGGAACAAAGATATCCAAACTGGATAGTCTATTAAATTATCTTTATAAGACTTTTCAGTTTATTCATTTCTTACGAAACGAAAATTCTTAGTTTTGTTCTTAATATTTATCGTTATAGTGATACGGATTTTAAGTTTTACTCTATATTGAAAGAATTACTTTTAGAAAAAATCCACTTGCAACAATTCAATCTATATAAAACAAATATTGCATTTAAATATAAAATAAAAAAAAAGAGGCAAAATTACAAAACTGAATAATAGAGGTAATAAGAATAAGTCTACTCTCTTAAAACGTGATACTGATTGTAGCAAGTGCAAAAAGAGGGATAAAATTACAACAAACTGTGACAAAGAGAGGAGGGGTACTTGTCCAAACCCTAGTTTTGCTCAAATTTACTTGAAGAGAATCAGAGTTTTATTGCATCACTCAAACGATAGGATTAGCTTTGTGAAGCTGCTGCATTCAAATACTTTTGTAAATATTGGTGGGGGGGATTTCCTCACATATAAAATAGTTCGAAAGACATATTTATTACTATAGGGGCATTAAATGTCGAGCGTAACACTGAAGATGGGTTATTATGATAAGTGAAAGAACGACAATTTTAAATTGAAAAATGTCCTGAACTCTCCTAAACTAACACGTAATTTAATGTCAGATCCTGACTTTGACAACATGGGAATGTCTTGTTTATGCAAAATGACCATTTTTTTTATTATTAAAAAATGGAAGAAAAACCTTTACGGCTATTTAAACATACGGTTATTTCATTTGCAAACCAACATTTCTTAAAATAAATGACAAAAAACAAATTTTCAGCACAGAATATAAAATGTGGAAGTGATCTAAATAAATGGTGTCGAATATAATGTCATATTAATATGAAGTACATTTTAAACACAAGTAAGAGTGATGCAATTCATGGTTTACCGAATTTCAGGGACAAACACATACCTGTTTGTCACAGAGACGATTTTAAGAACGATAAATTTTGAAGAGTCTCGTGCAAACCAATCGGCAAAATACGATGTAGCGCAACCCTTGAATTTTTCCTTCTCATATTTTTGAGGAATCTTTTGGTTAAATCAAATGGGGGAGTAGATATTTTGTGAGCTTTATAGACGACTATTCAAAAACTAGTTGGATGTGCCAATCCCAAAAATTCTTCTATCTTATACGTACATTTTAGTATTTCAAAATTTAGTTACACATGTAATATTTTTAATTCAATACTATATCAACTATGATTTGCATCTGAAATTTCTGCTTCTGTCAATTAATCGGAATAAAAATGAGTTTCCGTATCTGCACAAGCCGATAAACAGTAGAACGATAGTCAGATTTTTTTTTTCAAATTTAGAAAGGACTTACTCGCCATCCTTTAAAAAATAAAACACAAAAAATTTAGTTTAGTTCTATGCATTGCATCAAACACTTTTTAATGGTAAAATAATAAAAATGGCACAGACATCGCGATTATAGAGCATCCTTTTGGCGGATTTTTTTTTCAAAATCATGGAGTTTCTGCTAACCATAGTCAAATATTTATACAAAAAGTTTCAATCAATTTTATCTATAACTTCATACACATTTATGTGGTAAAATATTGAAAGTGGCTCAAAATCGCTGTTGCAGTGCCCCTTTCCAGTGGATTTTTTTCTAATTCAGGGAAGAACTAGCCATAGCCAAACACTTACACAAAAATTTCGTTCAATTCGATGCATAACTTCATGTTCTTTTAGTCGGTATAATATTGAAAATGGCACAAAAAACGCTATTACAGCGTGCCCTTCCGACGGATTTTTTTCAAATTCTAGAAGCACTAACTAGTCATAGCCATACGCTTTCACAAAAAATTGGTTCAATTCCATATATATATTTATACACTTTTAGGTTGTACAATATTGAAAATGACACAAAATCGATATTTCAGCACCCTCATTCGGCGGATTTTTTCAAATTCAGGGAGGACCAACTAGCCATAGCCATACACTTGCACAAAAATTTGGTTTTATTCATTCCATAACTTCATACAATTGTAGTGTGTACAATATTGAAAATGGCACAAACATTGTTATTGCAGCGCCCTCTTCAGGCGGAATATTTTAAAATTGAAGGAGAACCTGCTTGCCACAACCAAAACATTCACAAAAAATTGATTCAATTCTATGCATATCTTCATACACTTTTTGATGGTAGAATAGCAACATACGGACACACAGATACACACACGACATACGCACACATACACATGCACTGCACATACAGCCATTTTGCAAAAACATGTTTTTTAGAATCTATAACCCCTAAAACGAGTAAATCCATCGAAAACCGGAAGTCGAATAAAATTTCAATTACAATACTTTCTTATATTGAAGATAGAAATAAGTAAAATGTAATTGTTTATCCACTTAAACTGAAAGTGTAATTTTAAAAGCTTCAAACGGTTCCAGGAAATGGCGGAAAGATTTCTAAATCACAAGATGATAAATATTAGGTCTCACCATGGCAGTGAATTTGACAATAAGGCTGACACTAAATACCTAGAATATCAAAAATACATCATGAATTCAATAACGAGTACATCTCTCAGCAAAATAGCACGATGGATTATTTCAGTTGTGTGGTCTTAAACGTTATAAAAGCCATTTTTCATAACATCATTTTAAACAAAAGATTTTAGGCAGAATCATTACTAATATATTCTATGCTTGGAGCTAGGTTTGTTACGCTAATCAGACGCAATTATTAAATATTATTAATATCGCGGAGTTCTTAAATATTATTTATATCCGTGAGCTTAAAATTCTCGCCAATCTTGGAGACACAAGACGAAGTATTGTCAAATTTTGCGACCAAAAAGTAACCATAAACCATGCCATCTTGACCTAAGCTTACTAATTTGAAGCTATTCACATTTAAATTCACTACTGAAATTCACTATTTAAATTCACTATTTTCCAATAGCCTATGTCGCTCTTTAGCTTCTTAAAATTTTAGTAAAATTTTCAAAACTTTAAAACCAAAAAATTCGAAAGCAACCTCTTCCTCTCGGAATTGGCCAAGAAGTCTCTTATAAGATTGCTCTAGAATGTGTTTCGATTTCGAACTTTTTAGAAAATCTTATTACACCTCATTAATTCTTTATCTTCAAAATTAAGAATATAAAAAATTATCTCCTTGAAACAATTTTTCCTTCTATAAGTACGATACGTTAGTCAACTGAAATTAAAAGATTTAATTTTTTTTGGTTAATTTCGGCTAATTACTTGATGTGGTACTTCAAAAATACTGTTGGATTATAATGCTTAGAAAAAAATTGAGATTTTGAAAAATAAAAACTACATCCACTTTTTTCTTATTATTTTAATGTGATTTATCCTTCATCTATATTGTATACAGTAATCCCTTAGTATTCCTGAGTTTTTATTGCTTGCGAAATAAAAATTCTAGCAGATTTCAACATTCGCGGACTTAACATTTGTGAGTTTTGTTATTGGTGATATAAAAAATGAAAAGTAAAATCGGCATTTGCTGATAGTTAGTTTGCATATTCATAAATTTTGCTCTTTATAAAGAAAATTTTATTACAAAGTAAACTTACATTTTCCCCCTCAACATACCTTGATGTCTTTAAGTTTAATAGAATTATACGGTCAAAACGCAAATCCCTATTAAAATAATTCGAATACCCCTTCTCTGCTTTGTTTAAAATTTCAATTGTCAAGTACCAGTAGAGAGCACCTGTTGTTTCATTTTGTTTTCTATTATTTCATGACAGTGTTTAATAAATTTAAATGAGATAGATTTTATCATGTCGCTCTTAGATAAAAGAGTGAAAAGGGTTTTGAACCTTATTGAAAAAGTAGATATTTTAAATTACTTGCGAAAGTTGGAGACAGCATCTGTGGTCGGTCGTTATTTTAATACCAATGATCAATTAAAAAACAGAAAACACCATAAGAGACAACAGAGCAAATACACCGAGTAGTGCAAAAACTAGATCACAAGTTGTTGGAAGAAACTAACAAGTTGGAAATTGCACGTGAACATAGCAAATGAGGTGCGTTCGTACGATAACGAAGTTTTATAAATATTAAAATCTTGCTGATATAGTTGAGCGTACTTCGGATACAGTATAGTAGTCGAAATCTTTTTTTGTGTTCTTGTAAATATACAGAAAGTAATTTTTATTATACCTCAGAAACGTATATCTTATTCATAAACTGTGAAATAGTTGAATATAATTAAAACACGCCCCAAAAAATGTTTTCCCGTATAGAATTATGTAGTGGAATACTTTTGTGTGGCTCTGTAATTTAATAATAAAAATTCTTTGCATCACAGATTGTACAGAATGGATATTTTAGTATATACTTCATAGATCCATGTCAATTCTATTATGTTCGAATGAGTGTAACATCATAAAAATGCATTTGAAACTTTTTCCCATTGACCGTAATGTAATGGAATACCTTTGATTGTCGCTGTAAATGATCTATGCATCCGACTTTCATAACTATTTGAAATGACTCGATAAAATTACATAATAATTATATGTTTTAAATTTCAAACGATTAAAATGCATTTCAATTTTTTTTCCCAATTGACCGTAATGTAACGGAATCCTTTTGATTGTCTCTGTAATTGATCTATGCATCCGATTTTCATAACATTTGAAATGACTCGACAAAATTACGCAATAGTTATATCTTTCAAATTTCAAACGATTAAAATACATTTGAAACTTTTTTCCTCATTGACCGTAAAGTAACGGAATCCTTTTGATTCTCCCTGTAATTGATCCATCCATCCGATTTTCATAAAATTTGGAATGACTCGTTAAAATTATGTTATAATTATGTATTTTAAATTTCAAACGATTCGGTTGGGTAGTTTTTGCGTTGTTATATGTGGACGGACAGACGGACAGACAGACAGACAGACAGACGGACGGACTGAGCGAGAACAATAGGTGCTACGTATTTACATAATTACGAACGCACCTAAAAATGCAATAAATATTTGGATAGGGGTTATGAATTAGAAGTAAGTCCGGTGAAATTCCGCTTTAATAGGAGGCAAAGCTAATATAGTATTTGATATGATGAAAGTAAACAATTTGACTTCCATGTGATTAAAGTATGTTTGAAAATTTCAAACATAGACATAGTTTGTTCAAATTGTCTCTTTAATGTCGATTTAACTAATGCTAAAATGCCATTGAAATAATTCTTTTTTGTTAATGCAATCGGAAAATTAGATATTGAAATTAGGATAAATTTTTATTTGTCATGTAATTCGAACAAAATACCATATGAAATCTGAAATTGTGAAAAAAAGATCATTCTGAACAAATTAAATACATATGTTGCGATGTATTTGCATAAGAATTTACAGAAGGGAGAGTTACATCTTTCCTCGACCAAATGCCATATACAAGCGCTTGAATATCCAAATGATTGAATGCGAAGAGGCGTAATTGAATAGACGAGTTCGCGCTGGAATTGTCACTCTGCGTTTTATTATATTTAGTTTTTTTAACCTTAACCTTAACATTTTATATGATATACATGTTAACATAAATCCTTAACATGTTTCATTAATGCAGTTTCACAGTGTTTTGGAATATTTGAGAATTATTAGCGCACAATTAAGTCCATTGTATTTTCAAGCACAAATTATAGAGAATATTTTGCGATTTAACACCTGTGTCCGTCTAAGTAAAAAGGGGCTGTAAAATTAATGCATCAATTATAATTAAGTCGAAAAATAATTACAATGTTATACTATCGTCTGAAACACACCCTTTTATTTAATTTATATAATTCTAGCTTATCAAGAAGATGAGTAAAAATCGACAGCAATAGTCCATCTTTGCATATAAAAATCAGATTGAATTAAAGAGAAGTGCAAAAATGAGCAAATTCTGAATAAAATTACCGAACGAGGATCGGTCTCTCAGATACTTTATTTTTAAATAAACTAAGTATATAATGAACTCAAATAAATTGAGATTGGAAAAGGTAAAAATTCAATTAAATTAAGTAAAATTAAAATTTTCGATGAACAAGTAATCCTTTAAAAATGCACATTTCATCTTTTAAACCATATTAAATATGAGGTACTTGATAGTGGGAATGTGGACTAAAAACCAAAAAGAAAAAAAAAGTGGTGCATTTTCAATCTGCATATTGAATTTTAATTACAGTCATTAAAGATCAAATCCACTTTTAAATATTATATTTCGTCGAGACCTTTCAATTTAATATAACTCCTGGGGGTATTTTAAAATATTCAATAAAGATTTGGTTAAAAAATTCAAATAATAATAATAATC
The DNA here is from genome assembly GCA_964019185.1 of Maratus speculifer. Lineage (NCBI taxonomy): Eukaryota > Metazoa > Arthropoda > Arachnida > Araneae > Salticidae > Maratus > Maratus speculifer. The sequence continues at coordinate 287,644,100 of OZ025297.1, read as the reverse complement.
ATTTACATACTAATGACTTCAAAAGAATACATAGCCACTAAGCTTAATGTAATACTATTTTAAAAAATCAAAATGGGGAGTTGTGAATTATAATTGTTTTAAATTCTCTAGGAACAAAAAACAATTTTTTAGTATTTCATAATAAAAAAAAATAAATAATTTATGATTTTCGATGATAATAGTTAATTTTAATAGACTAGGGGGGCGCCGCCCCCCTGCTCGCTATGCTCACCAACCCCCCGCGTAATCGCTTCGCGATTCCAAATTATTGGCTACCCCTGCTTGCTGCGCTTGCCAATACCCCATGGTATGAATAAGCAGTTGCAGATCTTTCAACTGATGTGTCACACGACTGGTGTTGTAAAGAAATTAAAAATGTGCCCCCCTGGGGGGCAAGTGGGAGGCGACACAAAAGACATCCATGATATGAATAAGCAGCTGCAGACCTCTCAAATGATATGTCACACGACTGGTGTTGTAAAAAATTGAAAATGTGCCCCCCTGGGGGGGGCAGAGTGGGGGTGACACACAAGACATCCATAAAATGTATAAACAGTTGCAGACCTTTCAAATTATGTGTCACACAACTGGTGTTGTAAAGAAATTAAAAATGTGACCCCCCCTGGGGAGAGCAGAGTGTGGGGGTGACACACAAGACATCCATAATATGAATAAGCAGTTGCAGACCTTTCAAATCTTGTGTAACACGACTGGTGTTGTAAAGAAATTAAAAATGTGTCCCCCCTGGGGAGCAGAGTGGGGGATAACACACAAGACATTCATTATATGAATAAGCAGTTGCAAACCTGTTAAATAATGTATCAAACGACTGGTGTTGTAAAGAAATTACAAATTTGGCGAATTATTACAGTTATCGCCAAGTTGACGTCACTTTTGACAACTAATTTTGGTCGCCAAATTTGGCGATATATTGCCAAGTTGGCGACAAACTTGGCGATTGTTGGCGATGGTAACCTTTCCTCTCTTTATGGTAACCCATACGGCGATGCATAGACGGAGCCCTTTCCTGATTGGTCTATTCGGCTCATGGAAGGAGTGGACAACCCGGATTCGTTAGTTCCGGAAATCTTCCACATCAGCATCATTCCAGGAGTCATTCCTTTTAAGGCTAGTTTTTTTTTACTATAGAAGGATAATTAATAGCGCCGGAAAAGAGAAAAAGACCTTCAATTTTGCATAACAATACTAACGTTATACGTTAAGGAAGTCAGAAGAAGCATGCGTTTTTCTGAAAGATAATAGTTCTTTGATAAATAATTAAATTGAAAAATTCTATACAAATTTTAAATTTATTTTTTCAAAATCAAATTTAAATGTCAATATTTTTTAAGTACCATATATTATATTGGATTTCTTTAAACTTTTAAATTTTGTTTCACATATCGTTGCTGAATAAAGATGGCATAAATGCAAGCAATTTTAATAATTTCTTAAATTTCAGAAGGAAGTTACTAAATGAAGTCTTTTATGTCTCTTATATAAGAAAACCCAACAAAGTTGAGCTTTTTAGTCTATTATCTTCTTCGTAATAAGTGCATTTTGATAAAATTTTAAATAATGAATACTATAACGAATATTTTTTTTTACAGTGACTTAAAAAATAACACCGATAAAAAAAAAGATAAAAAACTGTTAATGTTTTAAAAATGAAATATAATTAAAATATATTTTTATAAACGCCATAAAAAATGAAGCAAAAATTTTTACATGTGTTAATAAAAAGCCATGCTTTTTTTCGAGAAATGTGATTGAATCATTTTAAAATTAAAATATGATTAACAAAAGTTGCACCATAATAATAGGTTTCTAACTGATATCTATGCTTTAATCAAACGAAAATAAATAATTTGTGTGAGGTTCTCAAATTTTTCCAATGATAAAAAAATGTACTTTAAATTTTTAATTGTGTCTTCTTGAAAACTGTAGAAATAAAATGAAATTTTAAAGTAGAATATAGTTTAAGGAAAGTGTCATTAATAAAAATTACGTTTTAAAATAAAAAAAAATTTCGAGTGAACTCTTCAATTAAGTAATATTCCTCGGGGTAATTAAACAAGACTCCTTTACTTACTTAATAAACGCATTTTTTCAAAATTTCAAAGAAGGAAATAATGATCGGATATTCCCTAATTACTTGAATAAGAAAACTAATCAGAGAAAAATGCGGTGTAACTGTTTTGAAAATCTGATATAATACAAAAGTTATATCTTAAAGAGCAATCGAAATAGTATTCTATCAGTTTTACATACTTAAATATCGTACAATTAATTAAAGAATTGAATTGAAATTATGCAAAATAAAGATATTTATGTAGAAAATAACATTCAAATAATAATCTTTTTAATTATAATTAAAATAATAAAACATTATATAAGTTATCATAAAATTTAAACAATACACTGAACGAATCTACCAGTCTGTCATCAGTCAATACAAACATGTGTCCGTAAAAGAAAATCTTACTGAATGTGACGTTGCAATGACATTTTATGACCTTGTATCTTAATTGATTAATTTACTTAATTTTCAACATAGGCAGCCAATGCCATGCACTCAAGACAGAGATGGACATATTCTTTGTTATAATCCATTTTCGCATAGTTTTATATCATTTTAGCACAAAATGCTGTGATGAACAGTTTTCTTCAAGAATAGATTTTTCCATGAAAAGTGAAGTTTTTTTTTTCTATAAATCATTTTTGCGTATAACATTTGAATTTCCCTATGTTACATTTAATACATAAATGTTTGCCGCATATTTTCATCAAATTTGCTCTTTCTTTATTCATTCATTTGCTATCAAGACGAGAAAAAAAAAAACAGTTTTACCTCAACTTTCGGAAATCAGTGCATTTAGATGACTCACGGTTGTCATCGATAATTATTTATTGACTGATTTACAAAAGAAGAGTTACTAAATAATGAATATGTCGATGAGTGTATTTGAATCGGATGCTTGGATTTTTATTATTTATTATTTATTATTTATTTATTTATTTATTTATTTATTTTGCTGTTGTTATTTGTTGGCATAGGTTCTTTTGAGGGTTTTGCAAAAGGAACCAAAGCATCAATAAAAAAAATTCATAAAATAAAAAAAATGTCAATTTGTAGATAATTTTTTACTATCTTAGTTCTTTAGAAAGCAACTGAAATTCAGATCATCTAACTGTTTCTTTGGCTAAAAAAATTGATCTTTTCAATAAACGAAAATTTTACTCCAAAATTCACTGTGAGATAAATAATTAAAATTCATTTGCTAGCACAAATAAATGTACTAAAATAATTTCCAGGTGCATGCATATAATATAATTTTTTAAATACATTATCATATAGTAAAATAGTTTTCAATCATTACACTGCTGTCATCAGTAGGTTTTTTTACTTTTACTTTTACTGCCCGAGAAAGACTGCTGAGACTAGCTAGTCTATAGAGCGTAAATGTCACTCCTGGTCAATTTTTACTAAGGTCTTAAAAAAAATTACAAATTTCAGTCGAAGTTGAGTCCGCCAAAATACGCGACAGGGGGCGGAGTGATATGCACAGGATATAAGTAATTATTACATTTGCAAAGTTTATAAAATGACAAAAAACAAATTAAGTATGAAAATATTAACAAGGCTGTTGCGATCCGACAATGGGTACGTAATGAATGACTGGGAATCCAAGCCCCAGTCTCAGTGATGGATTGAAATTGAGAGATCACATAAAAACATGAAGATATTTTTAATCTTTGAGAGCAGAATTGGGCGCGATAAAATAATTGCTAGCCAACCGACTGAAAGAACAGGAGGACGGAGAATATACCAGACAGTTATTAAAGGGCAATTATGGAAATAATGAGAGGCATCGGCAGCAAAAAGAGGGGAAATGGCTCTTTTGAATTTGAAGAAGTATGCCCCAAGGGGACCATGACCGGTACAGAAAGCTGTAGTGAGCAGGAGAAGATCACTCCATTCACTACACCTTTTCTTACCGGTCATGGTCACTTTGGGGCATACCCCTTTAAATTCAAAAGAGCCCTTTCTCCACTGTGTGAGTGCGGTGATGTTGTCGATGCCTCTCATTATTTTTTATTTTAAATGTTGTTATCACTTTTGTTTGGGCTTTTCCGAGACTTATCTAGAAGAATCATAGCAATTTAATTTTTTATATCGCATGAGATGCCAGCAATAGATGTTTTAATTCCTAAACAAAACAAGTTTTATTTTTTATGCAACAGATCTCTACTTCAAAAATATGCATTAAAATATTTAATTGCTATAAAAGGCGTTAAATACTAATAAAAACATTAAAAGGTCTTAATAATTTTTACATGTTTCGATTGAATTTACTCAATCATCATCAGAAAAAGAAAATACAAATAAACACAAAGATGGAAAATGACAAAAAACTATTACAAATGAAATTTAAAAATTTTAAAAATAAAAATCACGCGCGTAATATTTTAATTATGTATCACGTAAAAATATTACGCGTGTGATTTTTATTTTTAAAATTTTAAAATTTCATTTGTAATAGTTTTTTGTCATTTTCCATCTTTGTGTTTATTTGTATTTTCTTTTTCTGATGATGATTGAGTAAATTCAATCGAAACATGTAAAAATTATTAAGATCTTTTAATGTTTTTATTAGTATTTAACGCCTTTTATAGCAATTAAATATTTTAATGCATATTTTTGAACTGTTAATGGACGTATATGAAAACTTCTATTTATAATTAAGATCTCTACTTACTTCATTGATTATTTAAAATGTTTTAAACATTTTAAATAAAAATATATAATATATATCCATGAAATTAATTTTAATGCATTTTTTACAGCTTTTTTTACGAATTTTAATTATCTTTTTCTTATTTTGAAAAATCTAATATGAACATGAATCAGTAAAAATACGGTATTACTGTTTTGAAATTCTATAATAATACAAGTTATTTCTTAAAGAGGAATCTAAATAGAAATTTAACTTTTTCACATATTTAAATGTGGTGTAATTACATACAGAAATATAAGGAAAATAAATAAAACAAATATATTAAAATTTATATTATCATAATTACTTTTTTAATTTCATATTATTCTTCTTGAATTCAGTAAAATATTTACATAATATAAAATATATTGTAAAATGTATAATAGAAGAAAACTCATATAAAAAGAATGAATGAAAAATAAAATAACAAATGGAATATAAAATAAGATTGTTTCAAAATATGTGTACTCAAAATTTAAAATATATCTGGAAAAGAAAAAGAATTTTCCTTCGTTAAAAGTATTTTTCCATTATAAAAGACTGAGTCATTTTTCTGCAAAATAAATCAAACGAAAACGCAAAACGCTTATAAAATAATTAAAAACACAATGTAACTTTGAAAAACAGATATTTAAATTATTGTTTTTATTTTTACATTTGAATTATACAATCAAAAAATCATCGCGAATAATGAAGTTAAATAATTATATGTAAAAATTATTATAATTTTAAAAAAATGCGCAACATTAAATTACAAAAGTGCAAGAGCTAATTAATAATTTTTTTTTTTTTTTTTTTTTTTTTTTTTTTTTTTTTTTTTTACATTTGAAATAGATAATCAGAAAATGTTTGGGGTTAATGAAGAATTACAGAAAAAAGTAATCTTATAACTAAAAGACAACTTTGTAGAAAGTAAGAAATAAACGAATAATATTATTTTTAGACATATGTTAAACAGAAAAATTATTAAAAACTAAAGTTAAGTAATATAAGACTTTTAATCTCTTCCAAATCCACAATTAAAATAATTATATATGTAGCAATATTTTATTAACAATTCTAAATCAGATATATATATATATATATATATATATATATTCACTACAGCGAAACATAATACACATTGTATCAAAAACAGTTATCAACTGGTTAGTATACTGAAAGACCTTAAATGTGTTAAAAATATAATTTATTTAAAGATCTATTGAATAACATCAATCTCTTAGACCTTAATAAAATAATTAATCAATTATTCAAACAATTTAAAAATCAATTATCTCTTCCTAATTATATATATATACAGCATATTTTCGGAAATAAAATAATTTCATTATTCACAATAACTTTATTTTACAAGATAATACTATATATGTACAAAGAGTCGAAATTCGTGAAGGAAGCTGTATGTCAAGTATTCTGTCTAATTTATACTGATATCAATATGAACGCACTTATTGTGATGACAATCTTTTAATATTTTACTATACTGATGACACCATTTTAATTGACACTACTAACATTGTTGGTAAATCATTTCGCTTAGATTAACCCACTAATCTGGAACTTACGGAAAACCTTTTATCCAACAATATCATTAACTTTTTAGATAACTTTTTAGACCTTAATAAAATAATTAATCAATTATTCAAACAATTTAAAAATCAATTATCTCTTCCTAATTATATATATATACAGCATATTTTCGGAAATAAAATAATTTCATTATTCACAATAACTTTATTTTACAAGATAATACTATATATGTACAAAGAGTCGAAATTCGTGAAGGAGGCTGTATGTCAAGTATTCTGTCTAATTTATACTGATATCAATATGAACGCACTTATTGTGATGACAATCTTTTAATATTTTACTATACTGATGACACCATTTTAATTGACACTACTAACATTGTTGGTAAATCATTTCGCTTAGATTAACCCACTAATCTGGAACTTACGGAAAACCTTTTATCCAACAATATCATTAACTTTTTAGATTTAGAAATTAAATTAGTGTAGAACAAAATAATTACTGATCTGTAGGCCAAACGGAAAGATTTTAAATTTAAATTTAATAAATTTACTCATTTTAAATCTCGCCTCCATATTTCTGTTTATCGGAATATACTTCTCAGTCACTTGTTCAGAATCAAATGTTTGTGTTCCCTTCATCTTATTAACAAAAACCTTAAGCACTTAATATGTGATGCAATAATTCACGGTTTACCTAAGATATTCATTTACTCTTTAATATACAATTAATAACTCTATTACATATAAATTGTTGTAGGATGTTTACTGTCAGTTACTTTTAACATTTTTCGCATTCAAAAAATACATACATACATATATATATATATAACATAAACATAACATAAAAAATAAAATTATAAAAGTGTAAAAAATACATTAATTAAGAGTTTTTCTGGGTGGGTAGATGTTACATTATGGCGGTAGGGTTGAGCTGCAGTAAAATATGTGCCCATATGTTAATATATTTATTATAAGAAGGGGGGGAAGAAATCGGTCAGTGTAACAATAGTTAAAGAGTTAATTATTTGTTTCTGGTATTCTGTTGACATTCCTTGTTAATGTATTTTGGCTTTAATTTGCAATGTGGTTTATGGCTGGATAATTGTTGTTAATTAATTCTTTATTCTTTATTCTTTATTATTATTTTATTTTATTTATTTTTATTTTTTAATTTAACAAGTAAGTTATCAAAATAAACTATCCACTGCTAGTATATTTTTAAATGCTTTAATATATTATTAATTCTCATATAATTGTTTTAGACTAATGTGTAATGAAATCTTGTTAATTGGAATTTATGATTAATATATTTTGCATAAAAATTTTTTTATTCTATTTACAAGCTATAGATGGCGCCATTGTAAGTTCTAACTCCCTCTTGATAGTAAAATTATTCCATTAAACTGCATTGTTTTTTATAATCATTTAATCTTACAATTAAATTAACTTTATATTTCCTTTTATTTACATAAAGTTTCTTAATTAATTGCTTATAAAATTCTGTTAAATTTGCATTCCCTGATAAAGATTATTTGCCTTATTCGCAATTCAAATTATGGTTTGGTAATTGTAAATACATTTATAATCTATCCTGTAAGTTATGAAGTTATAAAAAAATTTTAAAATAGAAATGATGTGTGTATCATTTGAGCATGCATTTTAAATATAAACATTTTTATACAGAAATAGTATCAGTTATAGCTATAAAAAATCGACCAAGAAGACGTTCCTATATGTTTAAATTGTGAATAATAACTTGGATATACAGAAATTTTATGTAACTGTAACCCGAGTTATAGATAAAATTTTAGTAACAAATTCATGTAACAGAATCAGTTAAGTTGTTTTTTTTGCTGTAACCGTAGCATATAAAGATTCCCACTTTTCTTAAAAAAATTGTTAGCTTTACAGATTTTTTGTAGTATTGTGCACTGAGTAAACTATGTCAAAGACTTTTATTTACAGAATTTGCAAGCCTGTACTTTGGAGCAACTATTATAGAAAAGCCTGCCAAGTGCTTTAACACTAGAATTACCACGTTTCTTGTATACCTAGAACTACCGGGCTGGGTCACCTCTGACCCATGGCTTACAAAGACGCTATTCTTGTTTTATATGGAAGATAAAGACGCGCAATAAGTATTCACGAGGAATACAATGATTTGTAATTAATAATTAACACAATTTAGCTTCTATACTATTACGTAATGTGAAATTTTGAGAATTGATACCACAAAGGACATTTTTTATTTTTAATTTTAGAATAAATGCTTCGAGGTTTTGATACCTCGTTTAAATGATATATATATATATACATATGATTAATCGATTTAAATTGTGTAATAGCCTACAAACTAGATATTCAAACACAATAAATTTAATTATGTATGCATATCCATGATTTTTTATCTTACTTTTACGTTACTTTTTTAAACAGTTTACTGTACAGTCAATTCACACAAAATGTCATGGTCTTTTTTCTTTTGCTTTTATTCTGTGCATAATGCACACAAAAGTTATAAGTAGTTTCCACAAAAAGTATTAGTTTTATTGTCTTAGCATTGCTTTATCTAGCAACATTTTTCGATCATTTGAAATTTCAGTGCTTGTCCGTGGACGAATATCATTACGTTCTTTTTCATTGTATTTATCTATTGTCTTAGTAAGAAAACTCTTCTGCTTATATTAAAATGTGTTGCATCTTTAAAATCTGCCCAAACATTTCTGTCCATTAAATCTTGAATAAATAGAATTTCATAAGTCAGAAAATATTGAACACTGCGGCTCTACTTTCCATATAGTTCAATGTTTCGAATCGATTCGAAAAGTGAATTTTTTTTTCATTCTCACTTTTAAAAATTCTTTCTTTTTTATATTATTTTCTTCAAAATACCATATGATTTATTTAAGTTTCATGCCTTTCTCCACAGCATTTACTCGACTATTTTTTTTCAGCTTACAACTGCTTGTACTGGATTCGAACGATAAAATTTTATAGTCATTTTTAAGAAAATTTGTTTCGTCATTTATTCCAAGATTGACAGCATTATCAAATGATGACAATCTTGAGTTCGTCACTAAATTTTGCACTAAAATAATTAAAAGACAATTCACTTTACAATTTTAAAATTTTTTTATTCGAAAAACCTTTGACATGAAGCCATCATTATAAAAGTGCGAAACTGGAATTCCACAAACAGTCTTTTTTATTCCTCTGCGTCGTTTATGAGAGGCAAAATATTCTTTTTAGTTACTTTCTAAGGTGTAACCTAAATAACAACTTTCTGCAACATTCTAAAAATAGCTTGAAATACGATAAAAACACTCACATTTGATTTTCAAATGCATAACAGATATGTGATCATCTCCCCCCCCCCCTATTCGCTTCTGTACACATGCACATTTCTTTCTTTCTTTTCTGAAAAAGAAGTTCGGATCATATTCATATACACTATTCTTATGTTATTATAAAATATAGAGTTAAAATTCCTGTTGAAATTAATGAAAAATGCAATTATTTTGTTCGGGTCAGCGATGACCCAGCATGGTAGTTCTAGGTATAAAGATATTTATACAAAAAAGTTTTCGTTCGATTTCAACTAAATTCATGCTTAGACATTATACTAAATATTCAGGAAAAGTCAATCAGTTTCAAAGTTTTACTTTGAAAAGCAACTGTGATACGAGCGAAAAATCACGTCTTGGGTCACGGATGACCCGCCTCGGTAATTCTAGTGTTAAAAGTTCATAATGATGTCGACAACATAATGAGCACAAATTCAATTACTTTCGATATGCTTCTGGATGATAAGGAATTTTCTAAATATCGTCATTTTTTATAAAATGAAGAAAAGAGTTTTTATTAAATGAATGTCATTTAGCAGATTTTACACAAATACTTCCATTTTCACCTTTTTTTATTGTTGCTTTTTTTAAAGGTTTTCCAAAATAAACTGAAGCATTTATAAAGAATGAAAAAAAAGGTATAAATAAAAAAAAGACAATTTGTAGAAAATCTCTTATCATCCAGATACTTTTAGAAAACAGTTTAACTTTAGATCAAAACTATGAATAGAAAGACTATAGACTCAAAATTAATCATTTTATATTACTTGCTCTATAGAGGTGACTACCGAATCTTGGAAATAATTCTACTTTAGCATTCGTGCTCATATAAAAATACTTACAACTAATTATCATATTTCATTCAATATTCTTTTGTTTGAATTCTAATTATACTATATAACTTCTACACCTCTTTTTAAAATGTTCTGAACACAGTGTTATACTTGGTTAACACGCTTGCTGCCGCTCACGCGTTAGCGCGTTATGGAGCGCCAACGTTCAGGGGTCACTCACGCGCCAGCGCGTGATGTGGTGTGATCACCAATAGCTAGTCACGCGCTGGCGCGGGAAAATGTTTCACTGATTCTTTGTTATAAAATGTTAATCGGCTTCTGGGAAAAACCCACTTCTACAGTGCGGCATTAACTATCATCACATCTTCAAGTAAGCGGCAGCGAACGTATTAAAGTCCTTGCATCCTATAAACAAAAGGCATGAAAAACTTTCACATTTTTTAAAAGAAAAAAGAAGAATATAAAAAATTACGTTGTTTCCACAAAAGACAACTTCAATATGACATTCTTAATTAAATAAATATTCCTAACTAATTAATAATGAATAAAACAAAAATAAGAGAAAAATATTAACTGTCTTCTGTAATTACTTATTTATCTTGAAACATGAAAAAAATCCCTATCGGTTTGGCCTATAGGCGGAGGCCAATTGCCCAGTTAAGACAACATAAATGAACTCTACACCCTTCAATTAGCGTAGAAACAGATTTACATGCGATTCATACGATAAGTATCCGTGAAAAATAATATTTTAACGAGTATATCTTAGGATCTATATCCAAATCAATGTTCTGTACTCGATTGTTGAATGAGAAACTCCTTTCGTGATCAAAACAAATTAGGCGTCACTGATTTTTTGTGATTTTTTTTTTCTCAGTGAGATGACTATTAGAAAGAAAGAAATCCAAAATATTTATGCTGTAGTACCATAGGTTATAATTTGGTGGAGGTGGGGGGGGGGGGGTGGTCAAAGCTCAGTACCCCGCTTGAAAAATTGAAACTGTATTTTTTGTGTAGCATTTTTCATAGTATGCATTGAAGTTATCCAATAAAATAAATTGCATGGTTGTATTGTATACGGTTTGTCGTTTGCTATTCAAGAATAAAAATTATAGGATATGTGTAAAGCAGTGAGCTAGAAGTCTGCAAAAATTGAGTTTTTTCAAAATTTCGCTAAAGTTTAGACACATGTAGCTCTTTGCATTAAAATTTTATCATTTTTAACTTCTGTATGCTTTTCTATGGTGAAATGAAACACAGAAAAATAGGCCCATCAATCGGCAGACTTTAGAGTATTCCAAAATTTTATGTCATGTTTTTAAAAAAACGTAAATTTGCCTATTTTAATTGTAGTATACCAGACATGCATTAAAGTCAGAAGCCTGTAAAATAATAATAGAAATGTAAAATTACTATTCACCACCTTTCAAAATAACCAAACATAATCATGGGCACTAAAGCAGTTTCAGAGGGTAAATAGGAAATCGCATTTAGGAAATATGAGCCCTAGGTCATAGCATTTGTACACTGCCAAAAATAAAAAACCCTTCGTAATTATTTTTGAAATGCACATATTTTATTATTCTAACCTAAATTGTGTTATTTATTATATAACAATAAATATTTTTTTAATGTTTTTTAGAGGCTGTGAAGTGAAGAGAAGAGAAAAGTGAATTTATTTTTAATGAAGTGAAAAGAAGTGCATATATTTTTTAATTTTTACATCAATTGTATTATATGTCTGTAACAATAAATATTTTTAATGTGTTTCTATTAGAGGCTGCGAAAGGAAAAGAAGTGAAAAGTGAATTAATGTTTAATAAAGTGAAAAGAAGTATCTAAGCAAGCTAATCACAAGCTACTTCAGTTTGAAGGCAAAAATATCTATAAAAGTTATTTTAAACATGGATGAATATTTTAATGCAAGGTATCAAACAATTGTGCTTGTGGGCCGTTTGTTTCTGCAAGATAATGCGGATTATTTCCAGCTTTTGAACGATTGTTCATTACTTATTCTAACTTTGTTTGTAAGCACTAGCTCAAAAAATATTCTCTTCATCAAATCCAAATTAAAAACGAAAACTTTTTGAATGAATTTAATTACCTCCTACATAATTGAGAGTTAAGCGTAATTTCAATTACTGTAGAGTTTCTAGAGTCTCAGTATTTATTCTATGTTTTTATTTATCAAACAAAAAGCAGCAGTTTTTTTCCTACTCGCAAATTAAAGGTTTGATAGGAGTAAAATTGCTTTTCCATTTAATATATTTAAGCTTGTAAGTATGGAGTAGAAACATTTCGAAATAAATTATATTGTAAAAATAATCTTAAAAACGCTCATACAGTATAAAAAAATCTGTAACCGTAGTAATCTAAATTTGCCGAAATCTGTTATGCTTACTAAAATTTTATGTGTACATTGTACAAGAAAATGATGTCAATCTACTAAACTTGCAAGCACTTTGGTAATTTTACTAAAATTTTATCTGTAATTCTCTAACTTAAAAAGATCTGGAAATTCGATTTTCCACAATATTTCATAGTAACCTTAAAAATTCTTTGCTACAAAGTGCAACTCTGTATCTGTTACAAGATTTTTTTTTTGTTGCCATTGCATAATTTTTTTTTTTAATATAATTCTACTAAAAAACGTTTTTTTTAATTTTCCAGATTTTTTTTTTTTCACAGTATAGGTTTAAACGTGAAAAAAAAACCCTTATATTCCTTATAAAATAACTTTTTTTAAATTTTATTGTATTAGTGTATTATAAACGACCATTTGTTTTTTGTAAAACTTGGAAAAAATATTTGTAATGTACCATAAAAAATATGTCATTTACGCCGTAAAAAATAATTTTTAATTTTAGCAAAATATTTCTAGGAAATTAAGATTCCTAAAACTTATATTTAACGGCAAAAGCAAAAAATATATGTAACAGATTTAACATTTGTATAGAAATAACAAAATTTTCTATGTATGCTGTTTTTTTATTTTCTCTTTTCGTTTTTTGAAATTGGGATGTCTAGATCTTTTTATGTAACTGTAGTTTTCCAAAAACTAGTTCTGTACATTTACTTACAGTTTTGTAATGCGTACGAATAAAAGTTTAATAAGCATGCGGATTTCTGCGATTTTACACCTGTAAAATTACAGTTTTTATTTATTTATTTATTTATTTTAAACAATATACGTGAAGGTATGTTAAATAAATAAACACCTATACAGAATTTTATGTATGCGATACTGGTTTTACCTTTAATTATATTTTACTTAATTCTATTCATTTATTTTTAATTTTTGTTTCCGATATAATAAAATATAACTTATTGTTACAATTTTCATTCATTACTTAGTTTAGCATGATTTGTTTATCATCATTAGCTCTAAAACAAATTGAAACGAATTATCTCATTTCTGATCGAAAGTTACATCTATTTTCAATTACTGTAAAGTTTCCAGATTCTTAGTCTTTATTCGTTTCTTTTATTTGAGAAATAAAAAGTAAAATTTTTTTCTAGTCGCAAATTAAACGTTTCCAAGAGGGAAAATTATTTTTCCTTACCACTTAAAGTATTTAGGATATTAAATATTGAGTAAAAGCATATTAAAATAAACTTATTTTAAGGGAGACCCGAACCCCATTTTCGGCCAAAAATCATGAAAAGTTCAATTTTTTTTTCCTCAGAAAACAATAAAATACATATTTGCGAATATCCATGCAAAATTTCAGAACTCGGGGACACTTGGAACAGGTAGAAATAAGCTTTTTCAATTGTTCTCACTATAGAGTTTAAAGGACTAGCGGCCATTTAAAATGTGTTTTCTTGAAAATGACTTATTTCATATTTTGCCTAAGTTCAAAGTACTAAGACTCAATGGTAAAATGATTTAGAAACAAAGTGTTTATGTTTTTAGAATCTTAAAAAAATTTGCAACAAAAGTAAGGAGAGATATTTTTTTTAACTATTTCTGAAAATTTTACATAAATTGGTAAACATGAAAATTATAACGAATTTAAGGAAATAAACCATGCGTATTTTATTATTATTATTATTTTTTAGTTGATTAAAATGAAAAAATAAAAATATCTCTCCTTAGTTCTTTTCTATATACTATAACACTATTTAAGAAATTTTAGTAATACCAAAATATTGAAAATTGAATGAGGAGTAGTAATTTTAAAAAGTGTATTTTTCGATAAAAAAAAATCATAAAAATCCCCATAAAAATATATTTTTTAATAAAAAGTGAATTTTTTTGCTAATTATTCCTTGCAAGAAGATTCTTAAATAGTAAACCAAAACTTATTACTTTAAAATCGATAATAAAAATTTCGGGTTTTTTCTTACGGGTCTCCCTTAAAGAATCTATTATACAAAACTGAATTTAAAAATTAGTCATAAATTAAGCAATTTGTTATATGAATACATCGACAATTCTTGAATCACGATCGCTACGGGAAATTTTGTATGAAGTGCCCACTTTGACAGATTTTTTTTTTTTGCATTTATCAAAACACTGACCAATACGCCACATTATGCAATGATTAAATAAGAGAACCTGTCAATTGAATACATTTGAGAGCAAAAATTGATTTAAAAGTAAGTTAGAAAAAACGCAATTTGTTATTTGAATATTTCTTCAATATTTCAATCACGATCACTACGGAAAATTCTGTTCAAAATACTCATTTTGGCAGCCTTTTTATTTTTTTTAAAATAAATACTGCCTTTGTGAACAAACTGGTCAATACATCACATTATATAGTTTATAAGTAAGAGGTCCTGCAATTTGGATGCGTTTAGAATTAAAAAAGAAATCTTTAAAAATGAGTCAGAATATAAGCAGTTTGGATTTGAGGTTTTTTCTTCAACTCCTATTATTGTTTAATTTATTTTTGCAATACGAGTTGGTCTTATGATAAACTTGTCAATATAAAAGTTGTAGATATTATTGAGAAGATGTAAAATAAATTTAATTGGATTTGATAGTTTAAGAATTAACAAAGTTATTTTTTCTTTTTCCAAACCCCCTCTTTATTTTCGTTTTTAACTTTTTTACCGGTAGGAGTTGGTCCTATCAAAAACTTGCAAATGCAAAAGTTTTAGATAATTTTAAGAATATTTATAAAAAATTTAAATGTATTTGATATATGGAGAATTGACAAATTTATGATTTTTTTTCTCCGAAAAACCCTATTTTTTTCGCCCCTTGAGCCCATTTTTAACTTTATCAAAAACCTGTCATGCATAAGATTTTGGCCCATTATTTAGAAGTAATATAAACTTTAAACTGATTCGATATCTATTTTTATTAAGAAGTTATGGGGTTTTTCTGTTTTCACAAAAACGCCCCCCTATTCCGACCCCCTTGGTCCGATTTTGCCCATTAACGAACTTAGTCGAGATTTTATCCCCTTTGATTTTATGTACCAGTTTGGTGGAGATTGGTAAAGAATTATAGAAGTTATCGTGTCCATAAAAAGGTGATTGGTGCGAATGCAATAGGTAGTGTTTCATACGAAATCTACCTAAAATGCACAGATGGATGAGTTTGAAAATATTTTATTAGAAAAATACTTTTTGAAGAAAATAGACCATTTATGACAATGGTATATTATTTAATTAAATTACCATTTTTCCATATAAATGGTGCGGAATTTTTATCTTGAAGAACACATCTAATATGACACAATGGTCTATGATATTACCCTTTGAACCCAATAAAGTTTGATGTGTATATTGAAAGGGTTATTAGACTATTGAAATATCTAGGCCTTTATGAGCCTAATTTTTTTAATCTTTGGAAAACAAGCTATATTTATTTGCCCTCTTCCCTTTTTGGCCATAAGATGTCATGTTTTTGTTGTAAAATACCTCAACCATCAGATATATTTGTGCACATAGATAGACAAATCATGATCGAGAAAAGACTAAGGGGCTTGCCCAAATGCACGCAGGCCCTCATAGATTAGAAAAAATAGGAGACGATTGCCTATCATTTACCCGAAGTGCAATCGGAAAACTAAAAACCCCGTACTGGTGGCTTCGCAAATAGAAAGGAGGGGTTGTCGTAAGAAATAAAATCGCTAGTTGGCAGAGACAACCAAAAGGAAATAACAAGTTGGAAATTGCACATAAAGCGTAGCAAATAAGGTACGTTCGTACGATAACGATGTTTTAAAAATATTCAGATCTTGCTGATATAGTACACAGTACTTCGGACGCAATATAATGGTCGAAATCTTTGTGTTCCTGTAAATATACAGGAAGTAATTTTTATTACACCTCAGCAACGTATATCATATTCATAAAATATGAAATAGTTTATTATAATTAAAACACGCTGCAAACAATGCTTCCCCGTATAGTATTATGTAGTGGAGTACTTTTGTGTAGCCCTGTAATTTAATAATGCCTATTCTTGGAATCACAGATTGTACAGAATGTATATTTTAGTATATATATACTTCATAGGTTTATGTAAATTTTATTATGTTCGAATGAGTGCAACACTATTAAAATGCATTTCAAACTTCTTTTCCCTTTAACCGTAATGTAACGGAATACTTTCTATTGTCCCTATAACTGATCTATGCATCCGATTTTTATAAAATTTTAAACGACTCGACAAAATTATGTAATAGTTATGTGTTTTAAATTTCAAAGGATTAAAATGCATTTGAAACTTTTTCCCATTGACCGTAATGTAACGGAATCCTTTTGATTGTCCGTGTAATTGATATATGCATCCGATTTTCATAAAATTTTAAATGACGCGATAAAATTATGTAATAATTATGTATTTTAAATTTCAAAAGATTCGGTAAAATTTCGGTTCCGTTATTTTTGCGTTGTTATATGCAGACATACAGACGGGCGGACTGAACGACAACTACAGGTGCTACGTATTTACGTAATTACGAACGCACCTAAAAATTATTATTTTTCTTTGCGTAAAATGAAATGTTATAGAGTAGAAAAAAGCCTTATTAAAACTAAATTTTTATAGATATTTTAAGGTATGATGCCAAAAATAGAATTAAAGTGCTACTACAATTTGAATTACGTATAAAACTGATTTAAATCTGATTAGGCAAGGACGTGTCTACAAATAGGAACTGACATCAGAAATAGAATGCTGTAGAACGTTGCAGAAAATTATTTTCCCAGAAGTACAGATATTAAAACCACTGTTATGATTTTCAAATAGAATCGACAATAAACGAAATGTTACGTAAGAAAGAAAAGCTTACAGCGGAAGCTTTAAAAAAGTAAGAAGAATAAAATTATTTTAGAATGCGAATTATAATATTAAATAAATAAAGATTAATGAAATACTTTCTTAAATTAAATTAAATTAAAATATGGCAATGGTTATATGTAACTACAACAATAAATACTTTTTAATTATATTGGAAAGTTTTAAAAGCACTTGTGCTTAGATATTTGTTTCGACGCAAGCGTATAAAGCGTTAGAGCCTTAAGCATTAGAGCCTTATTTTTTTATTACTATTTAAGTAAGTGTTTTTATGTCAGTATCTCTGAAAGACATTTTTCAAAATTTTAAATATTGGAACGAATTATTAAACAAATCTTCTTTCCATGTGGTTATGCACATTCAAACATTATTCAAATTACATGAGATCTATTAATCAAGTGATTAAGTGTGATCACGCTTCGCACAGAGGGTTTTGTGTAATATTTCTTTCAAAGCAACTTATCCTTTAATTAATAAATACAAATTGTTCATTTATAATTATTAAATTTTCCTCTCGATAGTTTCAGCAATAAATTTAATTTTAAAATAATTATAAAAGGAACTTATATTTTTACCAAATTAAAAACATTCAAATAAAACTATATAAATGAAACCCAAAATTCTATTTTTTTTTTAAATTTCGTAATTAAAAAAATAGCGGACATGAAAATAAAATTTTAAATTTCTAAAAATGAAAAAAGTTTCAACAAAATTTCCAGTGATGAATATTTGATAAATCGCAATAGTTTTTAAAATAAGAAGACGTTTTAATTCCAAAAGTAAATACTATGAATGTCACTGATTAAAATAGAAATAAAAAAACCCTTAAATTAGCAAAAAAACACGAAGATTCTTTTATTTCAATCCAACTTAATGTGAAAATTTCAATTTTCTGCACCGGGGCTCCATCCCAGGATTTTCCGTTTACTAGCGAAAACCTTTACGTTCAAACCATGATGTCAACACGAAAAGCATTAAAATTAATGTTCACTTCTAAAACTATAATCGCAGAAACGAACGGATGAAACTGATAAAATTGATTTAACTAAATTAATGGACTTTTCCAAGATTCTATGACTTGTTGTGTGACATGGGGTATTCAGATGTAAATACACAAAATTTGATGCCTCTGACTCATACAGTTTTTGTTTATGGACACTGTGACAGACAGACAAAGACAATCACAAATAGAATTTTGTCAGATGAACGAAACTAGCATAGCATAGAATGAAACGAGCATAGATAAAATATATATATGTGTGTTTCTCTTGATTGGTTTGCAATGGATCCTCGTACATATCTCCATCAAGCTATACACTGTAAACGAAAAAAAAAAAAAAACTGTAAATTTATAGATGTAATGTTGCAGAAATCTGTATTATTTATTGTATCTGTAAGACTATCTGTATTGGTTATTAAACTTTTATCTGTAGACCATACAAAAAGCGATATATATCAACAAAATTAGGTTTTCTAACGCTGCAGAAATCTACAACTTTACAAAAGAATCCACTAAAGATACAGTAATCTTACTAAAATATAATCTGTACCCTGGGTTTCGGTTACATAAAAATTTCTAGGCATCTGAGTTTGTTACAAAATGCTTAGTAACCTTACAGGTTTTTTTTCCTATTTTCAGCTGAAACGTGCATCTTTTACATGTGTATGTAAAAGACATGTGATGTTGTCATTACATAAAAGGTTTTAGTAATCTTGGTCTTATAGAAAAAAGTTTAGTAACGTTACAGATTTTATTTATTTATTTATTTATTTATTTTTACAGTGCAGTTTGAGGTTATTATTTATTATTTGTTCTACAAATTTAAATAATCTCTTCCAGTAATTGGTAAATAAAATAAATTTTCTCCAATTTAAAAGTATACATTGAAAGTATAAAAGCCCAAGTTTCTTTATCCAAATAAATGAAACTATTAAACATTGAAATAGTTATTACGACGCAGTAATTGAAAAAGTGGGTAAAATTAGATTAGGGGAAAGTAAGAGCTAATAAATGCTAACAATAAGAGAGAATAAAATAACATTTATTTCTTTGAGAAGTTTCTATTTTTATTTTGTTCCTGATAATGATTAAACTAAATAAGAGTGAATAACAAACAAGAAAAAATTAAATATGAATGATGTTACATTATAAGAAGAATGGAAATTACAATAAATCGAGATAAAATAAATAATGCATTAAAAACAAATTAGTTTTATTTTAAATTATTCTAAAACATTACTAATACTGTATATTAAAATTTTTAGATTTAATTTGCATTCATTTCATAAAAATATAGATGACATAGTCATATCATTTTTCCATAACATTTCGTTTCTAATTTAGTTTATATTTAACCTAAAAGAAATGCTTATTTGTACAAATATACAGTACCAAATTTCTGAAGTTAATCAAATATAAAAAAAATAAAGGTTAACTTAGCGTTTTATAATTTAAAATCCCTTGTTTGTTTTGCAATCAAAAAACTTTTCAATCCAATTTCTTGTAGTAATTTTATTTCAAAATGTTTGTTCTCTAAATTTAAAATATCAATTTTTAGAATTGATGTCGAAAAACAATTTTCTCCTTTTATAAAGTTAAGTTTGTAATAAAAAATAATCTCATGCTTTTTCTGTTAAATAAATAGAGTCAATAACAAATGAGATATTTAAAGTTGCACAACAATTAAAAAAGTGTCCGACTCTAAAGTATATAAAAGTAAGAGATTAAACAAATAACAACATAAAGATTATAAGATTAAACAGTTAAATATATTTATAAAGATTCTGATTTTCTTTTTGACTGGATGAAAAATAGGATTTAAGAGAACGAACAAAAAGAAACTATTTTAAATATATAAAGAAATAATCATATTAAATATTAATTGTACTTTATGATGAATCTTTCTTTAGTGAATTTACATTAACGTAAATATTTAAAAATATTAACCAAATCATTTTACTGATAATTTATTTTCAGCTGTCACTAAAATAAACTGTGGATGAACATTTTTTTTTCATTTTCAGTAATGAATTTTAAAATTTAAAATGACATGCATCATTTAAAAAATCATCAAGCCCTTTTTTTGGACATACCTTCATCTCTTATGTAATGTATATTATATCGATTAAATATACACAATACAATACTACAATGGATTAATTTATACATATCAAAATTTCTACACAATTTTAGAAAAATTGTATTCTTAGTAAACAGACATGCTTCCGCATTGTATATATTCGGTTACTATATCTATGTTTTGAGAAATAAATGATCTATTTCAACACGCCAAGCGAGATGGATGAAGAGAATGGTTTTATAGTTAATGCTTACAAATGAACTATGTTACAGTATGCAATGAATAAACAAATTAAATATTAAATCATGCCTTTTGAGAATAGAAGCATTAATTTAAAATAATCAAAGCAAATTAGGAAAAGTAATTTCTTTATCAAGTAAATATAAATCAAAGATACCACCAGTTATGCGTATATAAAATTGTGTAAACATGTTTATTTATTGATAGATAAGCGCGTTACTTCTGAACTTTTATTCATCGCTAAATGCCAACTGATAAGTGGATCATCCTGGCCGGCGAAAACAATGGGATTTATCTCTCCAGACTATTAATAATACTACAATAGATTAATTTATGCAAATTAAAATTTCTACATAATTTTAGAAAAATAGATTTATTTTTCAAAATCTGTTGTAAACAGATGCATAGCATATATTCCGTTATTGAATCTACATTTTAAGAAATAAATGATCCATTTCAACACGCTAAGTGGAATGGATGAAGAGAACGGTTTTATAGCTAATGATCGCAAAGGAGCTATGCTAGAGTATGTAATGAATGAACAAATTATATAATGAATCATGCCTTTTGATAATAGAAACATTAATTAAAAATAATCAAAGGAAATTAAGAGAAGTACCTTTTTTATCACGTAAAAATTATTAAAGATGCAACAATTCAGGCTTGTATAAAATTTTGTAAATGTGCTTATTTACTGATAGAAAAGCGCGTTGCTATTGTACTTTCTAATAACCTTTCATCGCCAAATGTCATCTGTCACGTCGTGTGATCATCCTGGCTGCACTGTTTACCGTAGAAAACAATGGGATATATCTTTCTAGATATGTTTACTCTTTGGGAAATGTTGAAGAGAATTATTTTTAGAGATAATGCTCTGAAAGAGACGATGTATTTTAAAATCTGTAAAGTTACAAAAGTTGTTCTAGGAAACTGGGATTCGTACACTTCTAACGGCTAAGAGAAAAAACTATCGTGTAAGAAATACATGTTTGCGCTGTTAATCAAAACATCTGTAAGGTTCCTACAGTTGTTATAGGAAACTGGGATGACTAGATTATTCTATAATTTTTTATATAATTTAATATACTCTTTTGTAAAGCTTCGGACTTCTGTAGATTTATAATAAATAGTTTTGTAGATTTATTAAAACTTTTTGATTTTGAACAGTGCACAGATAAAACTTTCGTAACCATACAGATTTCTGGTACCTTATATATATAGAAATACATATTTTTTAATGAGTAGTTGGTCTCTTCTCTAGAATCGAACACCCACAAATTTTGCACGAATTTCCATTCGCAATATTCGAAATCTGTAATGTAGATAAAGAGAACAATATTAAGTTATCTCGTAGCTAGGAAGGAATCTCTATCAACCAGTTATGATTATTTTGTAGGTACTATGGAACACGTTAAAAATATTTTAAAAAACAAAATTACAATTTATTTTAAAATGCTTCTACACCATATTTGAATTCTTTTAACCCTTGTTGACTGGGTGCTTCAAAAAAAGACACCTAATTTTAATTTTACTTGCACCAAAATTATTAAATTAATTATGTTTCTTTATAATTTAACTGAAAATAAACAAGTTCGTATTTTCTAATAAATTCGTTTATTAATTCTGGTGTAATTTAATTGTTTCAAACATATTGACTCCGCATCGGAAAGGATTAAGTGGTAAAGAAAGGAAATTTTCCTTCTTTGAAACCTTGCAACTAATTTGCAAATAAAAATATTGTTGCCTCTTTTTGTTAAATAAGTTAAACAAATAAAGACAGGAAATTGAGAAACTGTACAGTAATTGAAAATACATGTAACTCTCGATTGAGGTAGAGTAAGAGAAACTTAAATGTATTCAAAAAGTTCTAGTTGTTAATTTAAAATGGAATACGATAATGGTTTTAGAGCTAATGCTCTAATAGAAACGTAAATGGTATATACAAACTGTTATTTTTGTATATACCATCGAACACGTTAAAAATATTTTTTCAAACAAAATTATTTGAATAATTTTTTTTTAAAGATCTTTGACACCATATTTGAAAGCTTAATTCTTTTAAGTGGTAAATAAAGGAAATTTTCCTTCTCTGAAACCTGCAACTTGCAACTGAAAAATACTGTAACTTCTTTTTGTTAAATAAAGGAAACAAATAAAGACAGGGACTTTAGAAACTGTACAGGAATTGAAAATACATGTAACTATCTATTAAGGCAATTTAAGAAAAACTTAAATTTCTTCAAAAATTTCTCGTTGTTAATTTGGAGCGGATTAAGAGAATGGTTTCACAACTAATGCCACAAAGAAATTGTGCTAAAGCTTTAATGAATAAACATATTAAATATTAAGTTATATCTTTTGATAATAGAAACTAAATTAAAATTAATCGAAGGAAATTAAGTGAAATAAATTTTTATCAATTAAAAAAAATAAATTAATGGTATTTGAGAAACAAAAATTTTTAATTTTTCTAAAAATTTTGCGTTAACATTTTTTCTCTGTTTATAATGATATTTAAATCATGTTCCTATCTTAATTAGAAGAGGAAATACTATTTTTTTCGTTTTGGTTTGCTTTCAAAATCCAACTTTCAAGCAATGATTGTCATGAAAATAAGTACTTGTAAAAATATGGTTTTCTTCATGATGAGATTTTCACAATTTTTCAGGTTTAAAATGTTATAATTGAAGAACTGTTAAAGATAATCGTATCAAACTTGGATCATGTTTTTTTATTGTTTTATTTTAATTTTGTTTAAAATTTTTTTTTAAATTGCATTTGGAAAAATGATTCTTTAAAAATAAGTTAAATCAATAAATCAATAAGTTAAAAAATTTGAGAAAAACTCAAATTTTTAGTTGAAATATTTTTATTTTTTATTACATATTTAAAGAGGCTGAATCAAAATTTTGATTTAGATATTTCTGTTTATTTAAATGTAAAAAAATTGAAATTCCCCAAATAATATTTTGAGTTATAACGATTTTAAATTAAACTTTTTTTTAATAAATTCTAAATGTAAAAATAGATAAATAAATTAATAAACAAGAAGTTTTATCTCGTGATTATGTTTACAAATGACATCCTTAATCATCACAAAAAATCAAAATTTTAATTTAATAAATAAAAATTATTTTAAAATGTTTCCAGGTTCCCTTAAAGATACAAGCAGTAAGGCATATAAAATTTTGTATATGTGATTATTTGTTGATTTCTGTAAACAACTTATTTCGATTTATTACATGGTACTGTACCGTAATTTTCCCCCTCGTTTTAAATAAAACAAATGTTTGTAGACGAATAGAAAAAAATTTTCGAAGTATTCAATTAGGATAATTTATTTTTCATGCTAAAATCTAATAATTAAATGCTAATTTTAAAAGCTATTTTTTACAATAGATTCTTTAAGATAAATTTGAGAGTGTTTCTACTCCGCATTTGAAAGCCTAAATATTTTAACTGGTAAGAAAAAGGTAATTTTTCCTATTAAATACCTTTAATGTGCAACTAGAAAAAATTGTTATTTTTTGGTTGTTAAATAAAAGAAACGAATAAAGACTGAGACTCTAGAAACAACACAGCAATTAGAAATGCATGTAACTTTCTATTAGGAAGTAATTAAATTTAATCAAAATTTTTGATTTTAATTTTGAATGGATGAAGTGAATCCTTTTAGAGTTAATGCTCACAAAGAAACTGTAGTAGAGTCCGTAATGAATAAACAAATTAAATATTAATTTACGCCTTATAATAATAGAAACATACATTCAAAATAATCGAAAATTAAGTGAAATAATTATTTTTATTAACTAAAAATAATTAAAGATACAACCAGTGAAGCAAACATAAAATTTTGTATGTGAGTTCTTTTATGTAAGTATATATATATATATATATATATATGTGTGTGTGTGTATGTGTGTATTTTCCATGGTAAAGACTAATCTTTCAATGTTTACCTTAAAAGCCCTTTTTAACAATAGATTCTCTAAAAAAAATTTATCTAAGAATGTTTCCACGCGATATTTGAAAGCCTAATTATTTTAATGGGTATGATAATGGTAGTTTTTCTTCGAGAATACCTCTAACGTGCAACTTGAAAAAAACTGTTACTTTCTATTTGTTAAATAAAAGAAACGCATAAAGACTGAGACTCTGAAAACAGTAGAGCAATTGGAAATGCATGTAACTCTCGATTAAGTAGGGTAAATAATAAAATTTATTCAAACTCAATTTTTTCTTGAATAGATGAAGAGATTGGCTTTAGAGCTAATGCTCGCAAAGAAAGTATACCAGAGAAAGTAATAAACAAGAAAATTAAATATTAATTTATACCTTATGATAATGAAAATATAAATAAATAAAAAAGAATTTATGAAAAATAACTTTTTTATTAAGTAAAGTATTATTAAAGATGCAAGCAGTATGCCATATATAAAATGTTGTACATGTGTTTATTTATTGATTTCACTTCCACGTGTAGTGTAGGAAAATAGCATGTAAATCTACAGATCCAAAGTTGCAACTATATGTATGCGTATAAAGCTTTTATCCATACACTGTACAAAAAAAGATGCAAATGTACAAAACTACTTTATGATAAAACCACAGAAATCAACCTGGGATGCAGTTACATAAATTTCTCTCTATATCCTTGACCACTAAAATTCCTAATAAACTCACTTTTTATTTGTTTACAGAGCATATATGTATCTTTTAAATAAATTTTAGTTG
Source organism: Maratus speculifer (assembly GCA_964019185.1). NCBI lineage: Eukaryota > Metazoa > Arthropoda > Arachnida > Araneae > Salticidae > Maratus > Maratus speculifer. The sequence continues at coordinate 287,618,334 of OZ025297.1, read as the reverse complement.
TTACTGTTACATAAAAGTGGAATAAAAATCCCAGTTTCCAAGAAAAAATTAAGAAATTTTGAAAATATCTTTTCAGAGTGGCATAACTCATTTTTACAATTAAGATCCTAAACATAAAATGTGTGAAAACGGATGAACTATGCAATGTATTTCCATGAAATTTGATACAAAAATATATTGTAATGGGAGAAAAATGTAACAACATAACAATGTGGAAAATATTTTAATTGTGAATGAGAAAATAGGGTATATCTAAAGGTGTTAAAACGTATGTCAGAAATCAAGCATTACCTCGAGAAATGACTACTATGGATGACTTACCGTGCATGACTATACAAGCCTCACAACGAGATCTCACACTGTTTATGCGGATGTCAATAAATGTTTGTGGCAACAAAGTTCATTCTTTCAAAAGTGTGGTTTTTGACTCTAGGCTGGGTGGAAAGAGAGTAAAGCTGTGTAATGACTATTCATTAACATCCGAAATATATTAAAAATATTGATGCATAAATTCTTTTAATATGTTTTTCTAGATGTCTCTGACCTCGTGTGCCAATTTATCCGGGGAATATCATTTTTGTTTAATAAAATAAATAATGTATCTGTGTGGCTTCGCATTATCGCCCATAAATATGACATCCGAGCCAACAACACCCCGAAAAAGCCTCCCAAAGCCTTAAAAGACCTCTTATTTATCGTCCAACATTCAGTTGTGTGTGCCCCTGTCATTGTATCCAACAAGAGATCCCCGTCGGTATGGATATGAAAACATCAGTCTTGGAGGTGAGAAGAATTGGGCGTGTTCTTTTCAGAGATGAGTCGAGACTCACCACGCTCATTGAATTCCTTATCAAATCTACATATGGAGAGAACGTGAAGATCGCTATCATCCCTATTACGTGAAAAAAAAAATCGAGAGATTTGGTGACAAAGGGATTCTTGTCTGGGGCGACATAATGTTGGTCAGTCGTACAAATCAGCATGCTTTCGATGCGTGTACTGCAAACGCATGTTGCAATTAGAGATAAGCTTTTTAAGACTATATGAAATTGTTACGGGTGCTGTATGTTCGGAATTCATTTTTATGTACGATAATGCGAAATCCTAAACAGCTCACACTGTTGATTATTTTCTTAAAAAGAGGTTTTTTACCGTATGAATTGGCACTGGATGTCTCTGGATTTCAAACCTATTGAACGTGATTGGGAAGGTCTTAAGAAGAGCCACGTCACAGCGTAACACCCCTTCCCGGGATCTGCGGAGGGGTAAATCCCGAGTTTTCGGAAGAATAGTATTTCTTTCCACAAGCATTTATTGACACCCTCATAAACAGTATTAGAATGCATTGTGAGACGTGTATATCAGTGGACGTTGGTCACATTCCACATTAGACAGACTTTTCACAAGATAAATGCTTTATCACTGATTCATGATTTAACTCTTTTTTGATATAGCCTTTTTTTCAATTCACAATTAAAATCTTTTCATATTGTTATGTTGCTATATTCCTTTCCCCATTGTAATACACCTATGTGCCAAATTTTGTGGCAACAGTGTGAATAGTTCATCAGTCTTCTCATATTTTATATTTATTATCTTAGTTTTAGGAATGGGTATATATATATATATATATATATACATATATATTCGTAGTACTTGATACATTAGAATTGAAAAATTATTCATTTAAGAATATAAGGGTTTTTTCCACGTTAAATGCTATCAATGCACTAATAATAAATCTAACTGATATTCTTTAAAATAAATCCATATCAAAATGTATTTAGCCCATAATTGAAAGATTATATATTTTAAGTCGTACGAAAGTTTATTTTCCCACTTTGAAACCTTTAATTTGTGACTAGAAAAAAACTGTTGATCTTTATTTGTTTACAAAGGAAAAAAATAAAGAAAGTGAAAATAAAGCACTCGAAACTGTGTAATAATTAAAATTATATGTAATTCTCAATTAGGTAGGAGGTAATTTAATTTGTTCAAAAACATTTTCATTTTTAATTCGGAACGGATGGTTTTGATGTTAATGCTCCCTAATACACAACTTTAGAATATTTAAAAAACGAACAAACTAAATATTAAATCATACTTTGCGATAGCGGAAGCATAAATTAAAAAAAAAACGAATGAAAGGAATTAAGTAAAAAACATTTTTTATCAAGTAAAATATAATTAAGGATAGTAGTATCGCATATATAAATTTTCATACTTGCATTTATTTATTGATCTTACATTCACATAAAAGATATATTTCGATTTTTTCCATGGTTTTTAACTGTTTTTTTTAACATAAAAAAGGTTTGTATTAGAGTTCCAAATTATTCGATTAGGAGTATAATTTTTTTTTCATGTTGAAATATAATAATTCAGCTAGCGTTTAAAAGATTAATTACGCAATAGATTCTTTAAATTAAGTTTATTTCGAAATAATTCTACTTCATATTTGGAAGCGTGAATATTTTAAGTGGTAAAAAATATTTTTTCTCTCTATGAACTTTAATTTGCACTAGAAAAAATTTTGCTTTATCTTTCTCAAATGAAAGAAACAAATAAAAACTGAGACTATAAAAACGTTATAGTAATTGAAAATACTGTAACTCTCGATTACGTAGGAGGTAATTAAATTTATTCAGAAACCTTTTCATTTTTAATTTGGAAAAAACGGACATAATCGTTTTAAAGCTAACACTCACTAAGAAATAATGTTACAATATGTAAAGGATAAATTAAACATTAAGTCATACCTTGCGATAATGGAAGTATCAATTAAAAATAAACAAATCTAATTTAGTAAAATAACATTTTTATCAAATAAAATATAATTAAGGATACAACTAATATTTCATACATAAAATTTTGTACATGCGTTTGTTTATTTAACTTAAATTCACGCAAAGATATATTTGGATTTTTTCTGTTTTTTATTGCTATTTTTTCTGCTTTACATTAAAAATATCCGTATTAAATTTTTAATTTATTCAATTAGGAATATAAAGTTTTTTTCCATGTTTAAATCTAATAATTCAATGTGTATTGTAAAAGATTATTTATACAATAGATTCTTTAAAATAAGTTTATTTCAATATACTTCTACTCAATATTTAACATCCTAAATATTTTAACTGGTAAAGAAAAATATTTTTCCCTCTTGGAAAAGTTTAATTTGCGACTAGAAAAAAATGTTACTTTTTATTTCTCAAATAGAAGAAGCGAATAAAGACTAAGAATCTAGACACTTTACAGTAATTGAAAATACATGTAATTTTCGTTCAGAAAGGAGGTAATTCGTTTCATTAAAGTTTTCGTTTCAAATTTGGAACGGATGAAGAGAGTTTTTATAGAGCTAATTGTGAAAAACAAATTATGCTAAACTATATAATAAGTGAAAAATGTAACAATAAGTTATATTTTACGTTAACGGAAACATAAATTAAAAATAATTGAATGGAATTAAGTAAAATAATGTTTTATCAAGTAAAATATAATTAAAGGTAAAACCAGTATCGCATAAAATCCTGTAATTTTAAAGGTGTAAAGTTTCAGAAATCTGCATGCTTATTAAATTTTTATCCGTACACTGTAAAAAACTATAAGTAAATGTATAAATCTAGTTTTTGGAAAACTAGAGTTACATAAAAAGATCTAGACATCTCAATTTAAAAAAAAGAAAATAAAAAATATAAAAAACAATAAACATAGAAAATTGTTGTTAGGTACTATACAAATGTCAATCTGTTACATGCATTTTTGCTTTTCCCGTTAAATATAAGTTTTAGGAATCTTAGTTTTCTAGAAATATTTTACTAACATTAAAAATTATTTTTTACGGCGTAAATGACGTACTTTTTTTCATGGTATATTACAGCTATTTTACACAAAACAAATGTTCGTTTATTATACACTGATACACTAAAATTAAAGAAAAAGTTATTTTAGTAGGAAAATAAGTTTTTTTCACGTTTAAGCCTACACTGTGTAGAAAAAAAATGTTATATTCCAAGAACTTTTTATACAATTCAAACAATAAAAATTCATATAACAGATACAGATTTGCACTTAGTCTCAAATAAATTTTAAGGTTACTAAGAAATACTTTGAAAAATCGAATTCCCAGAATATTTTAAGTTTCGGTAACGAAAAGAGGATTACAGATAAAATTTCAGTAAAATAACCAAAATGCTTACAAATTTAGTAGATTGATATCATTTACTTGTACAATTTACACATAAAATTTTAGTAAGCATGACAGATTTCGGTAAATTTAGATTACTACGGATACAGATTTTTTTACAGTTTATGTGCGTTTTAAGATTTTTTTTCAATAGATTATTTAAAATAAATTTATTTCGAAATGTTTCTACTCCATACTTGCAAGCTTAAATATATCAAATGGAAAAGCAATTTTACCCCTATAAAACCTTTAATTTGCGAGTAGGAAAAAAACTGCTGCTTTTTGTTTGATAAATAAAAACATAGAATAAATACTGAGACTCTAGAAACTCTACAGTACTTGAAATTACCCTTAACTCTCAATTATGTAGGAGGTAATTAAATTCATTCAAAAAGTTTTCGTTTTTAATTTGGATTGGATGAAGAGAATTGTTTTAGAGCTAATGCTTACAAACAATTTTAAAATAAGTAATAAACAATCAGTTCAAAAGCTGGAAATAAACCGCATTATCTTGTAGAAGCAAACGGTCCATAAGCACAATTATTTGATTTTTGCATAAAAATATTGATCCATGTTTAAAGTAACTTTTATAGATAGTTTTACCTTCAAACCGAACAAGCTTGCGATTATCTTACTTAGATACTTCTTTTCACTTTATTAAACATTAATTCACTTTACACTTCTCTTTACTTCATAGCCTCAAAAAAAAAAAAAAAAAAAAAAAAAAAAAAACTCATTAAAAATATTTTTGTTATATATAAATAATACAACTGATGTAAAAATAAAAATATGCATTTCTTTTTACTTCACTAAAGATAAATTCACTTTTTTCTTCTCTTCACTTCACTGCCTGTAATATATTGTTACGAATTTTGTAAATAGTGTTTATACTGTAAAATAATGTAAATAATCTTATTATAATGTAAATAATCCATTTCTTTACTAATATTAATTTTTGTTATATTGTCTCTGTTATCAAGCAAACCTATCTATTATTTTCAGTGAATGTCTATGGCAGCTTTGCGAAATATTAGAGATATCGCCAAGTTGGCGTCTCTTTTGGCGATTAATTTTGGTCGCCAAATTTGGCGATATATCGCCAAATTGTCGACAAACTTGGCGATTGTTGGCGATGGTAACTCTTCCCTCTCTATGGTAACCCCCCTTAGATATGCTGATACATTGAATGTTTTTCCTTGGTTTCTGGATTTTTCGAGAAAGTTGTAGAAATTTCCAGCACATGCTGCGAGCCTATATAAGGAGAGCAATACGAGCTGTCGTTGTTAATATTTATCAGTCAGTCATTGAGTGAGCTGCGATTGTTCAAGCATGTTTGCTTGAGGTTTATCTACGTTATTTTGAATGTTATTTAGTGTTGAGATATTGTATGAAGAGTCTCTGGAACCTATATCTGCACTTGTACGATAGATTTTTACAATTATTTTTGAATATCTAGTAATATTTGTGAGTTTCGGAGACTCTGTTTTTCTGAAGATCTGCAAATAAATTATTTTCTACTTTTCTAAAAGACAAGAGTTTGAAGTTGTCTAACCATAAGATCAAAAGAACCCTATATACGCTGTAACATTTGTTGTCAGGAGTGTTGTCTTATGGCGAAAACAAGAGCAATGGAAGAGAGACTGAGTGAGTTGTTGAAAGCTATTAATGGATTAAGGACAGAGCTGACCAATAAAATCGACAAAGGCCAAGAAGAGTTATCAAATAAAATTGATAAAGGCCAAGAAGAGTTGGCAGATAAAATAAATAAAGGCCAAGAAGAGTTGGCGGATAAAATGAATAAAAGCCAAGAAGAGTTATCTGATAAAATGAATAAAAACGAAGAAAGGGTGGGACAGTTGATAAATAAAATTGACAAATGCCAAGAAGTGACTGAAAAGATGTATAAAGGCCAAGAAGAGTTGGCGGAAAAGATGACTAAAAACGAAGAAAGAATGGAACAGTTGACAAATAAAATTGAAGGATGCCAAGAAGAAGAAAAATTCTCGTCGGTAGAGAGAAGAATAGACTCGGTAGAAGAGAAAATAGAGGAAGTAGAAGAGAAAATAGAAGAAGTAGAAGAGAAAATTCAGAATGAAGTTAATAATGTTGAGGAGAAAATGGAAAAGAAAATAGTTGAATTAGATGAAAAGCTACATAGACGAGTACAAGATCTTGAGAAGAAGCTTTCAGCGTCCAGTGGTAATTATGAAGAATTTAGGAATCTGCCTGCTTCTCCTGTGCACGTTAAGCTGTCGACATACGACGGAAAGAGTTCCTGGCATGTTTACAAGACCCAGTTCACAATTGTAGCCGAAGCGAACAAATGGAGTGACGAGGTGAAAGCTTGTCAACTGGCAGCGTCTTTGAGAGGAGAAGCCGCCGGCATGCTGCAAACATTGCCCGATATGACGCAACTCAATTTTGAGACTCTAAGTTGTGCACTTGAAATGAGATTCGGGGAAAAATTCTTGAAAGATTATACGAGAATACAAATCAAGAGCCGCCATCCAAAATCGAGTGAAACCCTTCAAGAGTTTGCCTCAGAAAATGAACGGCTTGCAAATTCAGCATTCATCGACTGCCTAACGAATGTACGGGAAATGCTCTCACTGCAGTACTTTGTTGACGGAATAAAAGATCCAGAAGTGCAGAGAGCCGTACGAATGGCAGATGTACAGAATTTAAAGACTGCATTATTATATGCCTTAAAGTTGGAAGCAGTTACACAAGCCAGCCGAAGAGATCGTCATTCAGTCCGAGGGGCAACGGTGAACAAAAGCTCAGACACTGAGATCGACGTCTTGAAAGAAATTAGGAAAATAAACCAAGAGCTTGAAGCATTAAAATATGGAAGAACAAGCTCAAGAAGACAGAATCTCACGTGCTGGGGATGCGGCGATACAAGACATCTCCGAAGAAATTGCCCCAAAATCCACGAACGTAAGATAAATTCAAACAGTCAGCAGGAAAACTAAATTTTGGCCATCTCGCGGGGCGAAGGTTGCCAGAGAATGAAAAGCCCCACCTGAAGATCCTCCAGATATCGAAAATGAGTGGCGGCGATAATGAATTATATGTGATTGGATTTATTAACGGAATTCAGTGCCGTATGATTGTCGATACAGGAGCCAATGTGACAATAATAAGAGAAGATTTGGCTCGAAAATTGAAATCTAAACTCATCTGGACTCCACCATGCGTTACCCTGCAAACTGTGACGGGCGACAAGATAGACATTTATGGAAAGGCAAATTTAACCATCAACTTTGGAGGAACGAAATATTACCATACGGCATATGTGGCTGACATAACAGATCCTTGCTTAATCGGACTAGATTTTCTGAAGAAGTTTGGCTTCAAACTTGATTTCAAAAATAATAAAATGCTCTCAAAATTTGAAGAAATAAGTCTTTTTGGATTAAATAACGAAATTGAATGTAAACAAATAGTAACAGCCAATGAAGACATCAGTCTAGATCCAAGAACAGAATTTTTAGTTCCTGCTGTAATTAAAAATGAAACTAATTATCGATTTGGCCATATAGATTATCCCGAAGACAATAGTACACAAGCAGGCGTATTGGTGGCTTCTTCTGTAGTAGACCTTTCGAAAAAGACCATTCCAGTCAGAATTGCTAACATCAGTGATAAGACGAAGACAATCAAGAAAGGACAGGTGATAGCATCATGTGCTCCTGTAACGTGCATAAGTCAAAATTCCAGTCACTCTGAGAAATCTTCAGATAATTTAGTCAAGGATTTGTTACAAAATACAGACTTAGATCAAAAACAGATGCACGCTGTGGAAAATTTAATTAGGGAATTCCAAAGTTTATTCTCCCAAACATCTGAAGAATTTGGACGAACCAAAATGGCACAACACCGAATTGTTATTGGTGATCACTCACCTATTAAACAACACCCTAGACGATTACCTTTTGCCAAGCAAGAAGAGGTGCAAAATTTAATTAAGGATATGGAAGAAAATGACGTCATCGAACCATCGACAAGTCCATGGGCGTCTCCCAATGTATTAGTAAGAAAGAAGAATGGTTCTACAAGATTTTGTGTAGACTACCGCCGACTGAATGACGTAACTAAAAAGGATAGTTACCCTCTACCAAGGATCGACGACACTCTCGACACACTTGCGGGCAACACTTGGTTCTCGACTTTATACCTGAAGAGTGGTTACTGGCAGGTAGCGATCCATCCCGACGACCGCGAGAAGACTGCCTTCAGAACGGGACAAGGATTATGGTAATTCAAGGTAATGCCTTTTGGTCTATGTAATGCAGCTGCAACTTTTGAACGCCTTATGGAAACGGTTCTCCGGGGCTGTCATATGAAGCATGTCTTGTTTATTTAGATGATATCATAATCATAGGAAAATCTTTTGATGAACATCTGAACAACCTCAGGCGGGTGCTACAAAAATTAAAGGAAGCTAATTTGAAGTTAAGCCCTTCGAAGTGCAGTTTGTTTCGAAATATAGTCGCCTACCTTGGACACATCATTTCAACGGAAGGAGTTAGGACTGATCCAGAGAAGATATCGGCTTTGAAAAATTGGAATCGTCCAGCAGATTTTCTCCAGCTTCGGAGTTTTTTAGTATTATGCACCTATTACAGAAAATTCGTCAAGGGCTTCTCGATGATTTCAAGACCACTTCATAAATTAACAGAAGCCAATCAAAAATTTATGTGGACACAGGAATGCGACGCTGCTTTCGAAAAGCTTAAGGAGGTATTAACATCCACTCCAATTCTGTCATATCCTTAAATGGATAAACAGTTTATACTTGATACAGATGCAAGTAATGAAAGCATTGACGCTGTACTGTCCCAGGAAATCGACGGCCAAGAGCGTGTTATCGCCTATTTCAGCAAGTGCTTGTCAAAAGCAGAGCGAAACTACTGCGTAACAAGAAAATAGTTTCTTGCTGTAGTGAAAGCCATAGACCATTTCCACCACTTTCTTTCCGGTCGGAATTCCTCATCCGAACTGATCATGCTTCTCTAACTTGGCTATTGAATCTTAAGAACCCTGAAGGCCAGATAGCCAGGTGGATACAAAAGCTTCAAGAATGCGATATGCAGATACGCCATCGAAAAGGCTCATCGCATGGAAATGCAGATGCTCTTTCAAGAAGACCCTGCTCAGAGAATTGTAGATACTGCGACCGGGTTGAGAAGAAATTTAATGTCAATGGTCCTATAGTGAGACAAGTTACAAATGGGTCGACATCATCGCAAGACCAATGGAGTGATGAGAGCCTGTGGAAAGATCAACTTGCTGATCCTGAAATTAAGCCCATTCTAGAGCTGAAAGTGATGTCCAACATGAAGCCCAAATGGCTAGACATGGCCCATTACCATCCTACGACTAAACGTTATTGGGCTCTCTGGGATTCCCTACATTTGAAGAACGGTGTCTTGTACCAAAAATGGGAGTCTGACGATGGAAAGACATGTAGATGGCAACTAGTACTTCCAATGTCGAGAATTTCTATTGTCCTTCAAGAACTTCATGGTAGCCCCACAGGAGGTCATTTTGGTGTAATAAAGACCCTCCAAAAGGTTCGAGAGCGTTTTTACTGGAATAATGTTTGCAGTGATGTGGAGAAGTGGTGTCGAACTTGTGACACCTGTGTAGCACGTAAAGGTCCAAAGAGGCGCACCCGTGGACGATTGCAGCGTTATAATTTAAGAGCTCCTTTCGAACGAATTGCCTGGGTATCGATACGATATACGATATCCTGGGTCCTCTTCCTAGAACATCTGATGGCAACAAATACATCCTCGTTGTCATGGATTACTTCACCAAGTGGCCTGAAGCCTACGCCATACTTAATCAAGAGGCGGTAACCGTAGCAGAGATGCTGGTTCAACACTGGATTTCCAGATACGGAGTTCTTCTTCAAATCCATTCCGATCAAGGAAGAAACTTTGATTCGGCTGTGTTTAAGGAAATGTGCGGACTACTCGGCATGGACAAAACTCGAACTACACCTCTACATCCTCAATCGGACGGCATGGTGGAGCGTTTCAATCGTACCATCCTAAATAGCCTCTCTCTCCTGGTGTCTAGAGACCAACAGGACTGGGACAAGAAATTGCCTCTTTTCCTGCTTGCCTACAGGAGTGCCACTCATGAGGCCACTGGTTACTCCCCTTCTCAAATGCTCTTTGGTCGTGATCTTCGTCTACCTGCGGATCTTTTGTTTGTCCGTCCTCCTGACGCTCCTTTATCATCCGAGGAGTACGTGGATGAACTCCAGGCACGGATTGAGGAGATTCATCGTCTAGCGAGGAACCGAATTGGACTGGCATCGGAAAAGATGAAGACACGGTATGACACAAAGGCAACTGGACATGAGTTCAACGAAGGTGACAAAGTTTGGTTGTGGAATCCCATACGTCGTAAGGGACTGTCGCCAAAATTACAAAGAAACTGGGACGGTCCTTACACAGTCGTCAACAGGCTGAATGACGTCGTCTTACGTATACAAAAATCGCCACACGCCAAACCCAAGGTCGTACACTATAACCGGCTAGCCTCTTATTTTGGCCAAAGTGATAAGAAATTCACAACTGGAATTTCAGACCATGGTCATGAAAGTCACTTTTTGTAAATATGTAAATAGTAATTAGTTCTTATTTATGTAAATCTTATTATAATTTTTATTTAATTATTATTTATTTTTTTTTTTTTAAGTGTTTTGCCCTAACTCAGGGATTGAACTGCCCGGACGTGCAGTCTTTGACGAGGGGGTTGTGTTACGAATTTTGTAAATAGTGTTTGTACTGTAAAATAATGTAAATAATCTTATTAAGCTCCATTTCTTTACTAATATTAGTTTTTGTTACATTCTCTCTGTTATCAAGCAAACTTGTCTATTATTTTCAGTGAATGTCTATGGCAGCTTTGCGAAATATTAGAGATATCGCCAAGTTGGCGTCACTTATAGCGACTGATTTTGGTCGCCAAATTTGGCGATATATCGCCAAGTTGGCGCCAAACTTGGCGATTGTTGGCGATGGTAACTTTTCCCTCTCTATGGTAACCCCCCTTAGGTATGCTGATACATTGAATGTTTTTCCTTGGTTTCTGGATTTTTCGAGAAGGTTGTAGAAATTTCCAGCACATGCTGCGAGCCTATATAAGGAGAGCAATACGAGCTGTCGTTGTTAATATTTATCAGTCAGTCATTGAGTGAGCTGCGATTGTTCAAGCAAGTTTGCTTGAGGATTATCTACGTTGTTTTGAATGTTTTTTAGTGTTGAGACATTGTATAAAGAGTCTGTGGAACCTATATCTGCACTTGTACGATAGATTTGGACAATTATTTTTGAATATCTAGTAATATTTGTGAGTTTCGAAGACTGTCGTTCTGAAGATCTGCAAATAAATTATTTTCTACTTTTCTAAAAGACAAGAGTTTGAAGTTGTCTAACCATAAGATCAAAAGAACCCTATATACGCTGTAACAATATATATATATATATTGTTAAATAAAAAAGAACACAATTGGTGTTAGATTAATAAAATATGTGAATTTCAAAAATAATTACGAAGGGTTTTTATTTTTGACAGTGAATGAATGCGATGGCCGTAGGGAGCATATTTCCTAAATGCGATTTGCATTACCTAATGAAAACTGATTTAGTGCCCATGATTGGTGTTTTTGTATGTTTGGTGATTTTAAAAGGGGAATAGTAATTTTACATTTCTATTATTATTTTAATGTCTTCTGACTTCAATACATGTCTAGTATACTACATTTAAAATAGGCAAATTTACGTTTTTATAGAAACATGGCATAAAATTTTGGAATACATTAAAGTCTGCCGATTGAAGGGCCTACTTTTCCGCGTTTCATTTCACCATAGGGAAGCATACAGAAGTTAAAAATGACGATAAAATTTTAATGCAAAGAGCTAAGTATGTCTAAATTGAGCCAAATTTCGAAAAAACTCAACTTTTGCAGACTTCTAGCTCACTGCTTTACACACATCTCATAATTTTTATTCTTGAATAGCAAATGACAAACGGCATATAATATAACCATGTAATTTGTTTTGTGGCATAACTTCAATGCATAATGTGAAATATTATACAAAACGTACAATTTCAAATTTTCTAGCGGGGCGGCGAACTTTGACCCCCCCCCCCCAACCACCACCAAATTATAACCTATGGTACTACAGCATAAATATTTTGGATTTCTTTCTTTCTAATAGTCATCTCACTGAGAAAAAAATCACGAAAATCTGTTTACCATTTATCCACAGGTCCCTAGATTCTGGATAATTCTTATATAGAATGGGGACTGTTAAGTGACGCCTAATTTGTTTTGATCACGAAGGGAGTTTCTCATTCAACAATCGAGTACAGAACTTTATTTTAGATGCAGCTCCTAAAATATGCTCGTTAAAATATTTAATTTCACGGAATCTTATCTTATAAATCGCATGAAAATCTGTTTCTGCGCTAATTGAAGGATGTAGAGTTCATTTATGATGTCTTAATTAGGTACTGCTCTTGAAAAAAAGAAGTTTTTTTGGGGCACATTGATACACCCCCTGTACTGCTCAGAGGGTCGTTACAGGAAGTTTCACAACAGCTCCAAAAGGTGATACTAGTGCACTCAACTACATACAGAAAGCCTTGGAATGATCCAGTAATTTGATGGAATTGGATGGGTGATTTATTTGTGGGTCAGAAGTAAATTTGAGTTGTACAATTGAAATGGTATTATACAACTGTTCCAGAATTTTCAACCGAAAAGAATACTATCCCTGGCAAATAAAGCTACTCTTTGTCAGTTCATCATTCTTTATTTTTAGATAAATTATAAACTGTTGGATTTGAGACTCATTTTATTCAAAATGGCTGTATGGGGCACAATGATACAGTCTATGCCGGGGCATATTGATACAACCTAAATCCCTTCCTAGTTTATTTTTTCATTACTTTTTATTATTTTTTTAACATACACATATTAATCCAACTATTTTTCGCCAAAACATTTCTAATAGAATTTTTTTTTAAGTGAAATAGCTCTAATTTCTTTATATTAGAACATTTTATAGTACTTATGCAAACAGGAGACGTACGAACTTACCCAACGTCTAGTGCTAGTACAATTAACAAAAAAAAGGATGGCAACCTGGAAAATGTCAAATTTATAATGATTCTCCAGAGAAAAAGTATTTTCGACATGAGAAATATTAAGTAAGTGAAACAAGGTGGAGAATAGCACAGGATAATTATATTATAAACAGAAATTTTTAACAAAATTATTCTTTATTTCCTGTTTATAAACCGATTTATAAATAGACAACCTGGTAATTTTTTCACCTTTCCTAAGAAAGAAGATAAATCTGGTGTTGAAGTGCCAGATATGGCAAAGTTACCACAGCTAACAATCAGACAAGGAAAAGCCAGAACATCAAGTCATTATACATTTCATTTTGATTGGCGATTTGAATTTCTATAAATAAATATAAAATGGTTTGCTAACAATTTGTCTATGAAAAATATGCAATGATGTTATTTTGTCTCCATTTTCCCAACATATCAAAATGTCCATGATGTATATCAATCTACCCCGGCGATGGGGCACATTGATACAAATGACTTTTTTGATTTTTTTTTTAATTACATGCAAAAATAATATATAAAACAACGATTGTACATTTTTATAACACACTACACAAGATTTGCTGTCACCCTATGGAGAAATAACTTGACATTTCTACTTTCTGGACACCAAAAAAAAAAAAAAAAAAAAAATTCTTATAAAAAAGCTTTATTACTGTGCCCCAGTTCCCCCTACATAATTTAAAAGTACGCTTTATTTCTAATTGTTTTAAATCAGTAACTATTTTCTATGATAAATTTTTGCAGAGTTAGTAGGGAGTGTTTGCTTTTTTTCCATGACTGTATGTATAATTCTGCAAGACGCTTTCTTTTAGTAGTTTACATTAAGGTAAGTGAAATTTATGTATCTTAACCCTAACTATGTACACGTAGTTTGTTTTCCGTTTCATCTAAAGTAAACATTTACATGAAAGAAAAAATGAATGCAGAAAAAAATACAATTAAGAAATTTTTGATATATTCTTTGTTCAATTATTAAAAGTGAAAATATCCTATTCGCTTTGTAAACAAACATTTTTCAAAATAAATTACTTTAAATAAATTTTTTTTAAAGTATTTGTATCCCAAATTTAAAATCTTTCGTCCTGTACGTGGTAAATAAAAGCAATTTTCTTCCTTTTAAACATATATTAAGGTAACAGAAAAAGCTGTAGTTTCTTTTCAATAAATAAAAGGAAACAATAAACAAAGACACTGGAAACTGCAAGTAATTGAAAAACTGTGTAACATTCGATTAGGAGATTGTGAGATATAACTAAATTAATTCGAAAAATTCTTACTTTTCTTTTGACTGAATGGATGGAGTGATTTAAGAGTTAACGTATACAAATAGATTAAGCCTGAATAATAAATAAACAAAAAATAGAAATTTTAAATGTAAATTTAGAGTTATTAAACAGAAATTTGTATAAAGCAGGCTATGTTGAAAAAAAAACAAATAAAAAATGTTTAGAATGGTCTAGAATTTAACATAAATTATAAACATTCGTACATGAAATAAAAATTCACTTTTAAATATTTTATCAAAAAAAAATTCCTTTGTTATGATGAAGAATTGGGTATTGTTTAAAAAAAATACAGTTAGTGTTCAATGTAATATGTAAGTGATCCTATGTAAATTTTGTGTACATCATTTAAAAGCACACTTTATTCCCAATCGTTTTTTACAAGTAACTTTTTACTATCATAATTTTTTGCTGAGTTAGCTGGGGTTGTTTACTTTTTATTTAAATATCTGTACATATAATTCTATAATGTGCTTTCTTTCAGTAGTTTCACATTTAGGTAAGTGACATATTTATGTATGTTATCCCTAGCTCTGTGCACGTAGTTTGTTTTCCGTTTCATCTAAAGCAAATATATTTACCATGCAAAAAATTTGAATACAGAAAAAATACAATTAAGAATTTTTAGGCATATTCTCCGTTCAAATATTAAAAGTGAAAATATTCGATTCGCACTGTAAACATATATTTTTCAAAATAAATTACTGTAAATATTTATTATTTTTTAAGTACGTGTATCTCAAATTTAAAAGCTTTCATCTTGCACGATGTAAATAAAAGGAATTTTCTCCCTTTTAAACGTATATTAAAATAACAGAAAAGCTGTAGTTTCTTTCCGATAAACAAACGAAAACAATAAACAAAGACACTGAAAACTGCACAGTAATTGAAAAAGTGTGCAACTTTAGATTAGGAGAGTGTAAGTTATAATTAAATTTATTCGAAAATCTCTTACATTTTCTTTTGATTGAATAAATGTAATAATTTAAGACTTAACATATACAAATATATTAAGCTTGAAAAATAAATAAACAAACAAGAGAATAAGAATTACAATATTTACATGAAAAGAAAATACGTTCAAAAATAATCTTGAAAATACAACAAACGTTCCGTTAAATTTTATTTTTGAATATACACGAGATACATATAGGAAATTCTATCGTACTTGTAAATTGCATTTAAGTGCTGGATTTCCTTTTTAAAACTCCAATAAATTCTTATGAAAGTAGTAATATTTTCTTGTCTTATTAATATATAATATATTGTATGAACATACAATATTACCGCAATGTATACAAATCAAAAATGGACCAAATTTATGCTTATCATGGGAAACACCCAATTTTGACATTATATGTTAAATCATTGCTTCACTATGGGTAGAAATGAAGTTTTACGTCATTTGGAAAGTAAAATTGTAAATTTAAAACATACAAATACTAGAGCCATTGTTAAATTTTATTTTCTTATTTTTATTAATGTCTCTTAAAATTAAAATCTTAATGTGATGATGTTTTAGCTTGGCTATACCACTAAGAATAGCCAAACATAAATTTGTACTTTTATTAATTTTATATTATGAATTATGAATTTTGAACTAAGTTTTGGTAAAATATAAGTTGCAACCTACTGATTTTTTTGTGTTTTATATTTATTATGAATTTTCTTATACTAATTTTCACTTTCAAAATTTACCTTCAAGTAATATTCGAATTATGAGTAAAAATGGTCGTTGTGGGCCATCACAATTCTCCATACTTAAGAAATACTTAATTACTCCATCCGTAATAATCCATAGATATACATAATATAAATTTGGAAATAAATCATGTGCCAACTATTTATAAAATGCATTGCAATTTCAAAATACAATTTAAAGGTATATTGAAACATTTTTAGCCCATAGTAATACTCAATTACGAAATTGCGTGGAGTACTTCATTATCCCGGTGACACATTTTGGAAAAATTATATAAATTGCCAAAATAAATTATACGAATTGACATTTTTTTTTAATTTTAAATGACGAAAAAAAGACAAATAAATTAATAAAAGAATAATAAAAATACAAATTAAAACGTCGAATTAAAAATAATTTGATGACGTAACAAACACGTTTAACGTGTTCCATATCAAGTGAATGTAACATTTACGATAAGTCATTCTTGACATTTAATCTTATAGCTTGCTATAATTTTTTATTTGAAGGGATAATCAAGCAGTACTAAATAGCGTAAAGAAACATCTTTATATCTCCAAAAATAATAATAATATTATCTAACATTTCACTTTCTGGTATGAAAAATCTCATATCTAATTAAAATATACTTTTGAATTGAAATTTGAAAGGAATACAGAGATATGAAAAATCGAAGAGTTTGGAAAATTTTACGGTCGACCTCGTTCTTCATGTAAAATATATGTTTTTATTGTTTTAATTACTCACGTCTAAGATTTAAAAAAAATGTTTTTTTCTTTAGAACGAATATTACGAGAGTCCAAAAAAATTATTCAGTATAATCGTGGTTACTCATATTAAATAGGATTCTTACCCACTTTTAGAACTTAACTTAAGTAGTAGAATTTTCACAAATTTTAATTCATTAAAAGTATGCTATTATTTTCACAAAAAAAAAAATACATTTTAAAAAATTCATAAAAGAAATCGAAGAATTTTACCTGTTAGAATCTCTGTTCTTTTTCTTATAATAGTTGTATAAAACTGTTTGGAGAAAAAAAATATTTTACTGTCGTTTAAATTTATAATTATATTTTCCGCTTTGTATAATTTTTTCTGGGCTGTCGTTTTTCAATTGTATTCAATATAAGACATATCTCTGTCTTTTGTATTTAAATTTCCTGTAATAATAGAAAATATTTGATCTGTCTGCTCTAATTAAGAATATTTCATAAATTTCTGAATAATTTTTGGATATAATTGGAACACGATTGCAACGCTCACAAATTCCTTATTTAACAATACCTACCAAAACTGTGGCGCGAGTTGCTCAATGGTTTTAAAAAATGGAAATTTAAAATCCAAGTAAAATAAAAAGTAACACGCTCCATATGAAAAACAAAATGATGGCGTTTCATGCGTATCAAATTAGAAAATCAAAATAAATGTATCGCAATTGCTGCACGAGGGGATGAATAATTTTAAAAATAGAAAAAAAATTAACAATTACATGAAAAACTGAATAATTGCATTTCAGTTCAATGCTCCTTAGATCGTGCAATTGTGGAATATCATTTTTAATTTGTTTTGAAAATGACTCTGTGATGAGTTGAAACATATCAACAAATAAAACTAGTTTTCTGTTTTCAAAATCTTCATTATATATATTCAGAAATTAAAAATTATGTACTTATAATTTTTGAGTAAGGTGAATTTTTAATTTCAATGGTATTGACACATTCATTGAAGCTGTTTTCTGGAGTTTGTACCAAACGATGAACAAAGTTAGAATCCAATGAGGGACATAAACAACAATTTATATAATTGAAACATATTGAAAAGGGTTAGTAGAATCTATCCTAATTAGTTAAAGGACATCACAAATTAGACAAAAAAAAAAAAAAAAAAAGATTTCGGGCATTTTTTGACAAAAACTAAAATTTCAGTTTATTCTAAAACTAGACGTGATAGATTAAAAAAGATAGCAGTTTTGAAATCAGGTCAGAAGATGGATATAGCAACATATTAGAATAGTTGCATGTTAGAAATATTTCGACGTCAAGAAACATTATAATTTAAACATGAAAATATGCGAATTTGGCTCAATGCTTCATGTTCGCATGTTATTATAATCTCAAAAAACAAAATTTTCTAAACTACCCTAGACATAAATCATAACATAAAACAGAAAAAAAGCAGAGTGATAATACTTTATGCCTTAATTTTGATGTAAATGTACAATTTTTTTAATCGAAATACGGAAATATTGCAAAAAGCAATATAAAAAAAAAACACAATATACAAAGCATTATATATTACAAAAAGCAATGTATAACAAAAAAGAAATATACTATTATGTAATAATAATGTAATACTATTATATACTAATAATGTAATATTATTGTATAATAACACATCTAAAATTACATTTCGAATCAACTTATAAAATTGCATAAAAACCAACTAAATTCAATTTTATAAAAGAGCAAAAACTTACATACCGGGTGGTTATAAAATAAGTATCCCTATTTGGAGCTGTCTGTAGTTTGAAGGAATAACCCGAATGAAGACAAAATTTGTACACATACTATTTAAGAGGGGGGGGGGGAAGACTGGAACAATAAAAAATATAATTGCACTAATCGCCGACAGATGGTGCTTTTGTGTTTGAAATGTAATGCGCAATACAAGAAAAAAATAATTAAGGAACAAAACCGGATGGCATGCCTAATTTATTGGAAATTTTCACTGTGAATGGGGTTAAGATTTCGCATGGCGGTGCCAAACAAGTTCAGGTTCTTCATGACCATTGTGCTGCAAGACACAATCCAGGCGGTGGACGACGTGCTCAACTGTGGAATACAAGGCATCAGGAGTGATGTTTCGCACATGTTGTGATATGAGATCTTTTAAGTCATTGAGGTTTGCGACTCCTCCACAGTACACAATAGACTTTAAGTGTTCCCAAAGCCAAAACGTCCCTGATGGCTCCACAATCGCAGTAGCAACTTCTTCTTGAGTGCGGAGAAGTAATGGTTTCCTCCCTCTTCCACATTTTACAGTAAGCAATCCAGTCTCCTCGATTTTTTTTACCATTGTTCTCACTGCACACGGTGTCAAAGGACCTTTTCCTTTACGCATTCCTTTCACACGCCTAAATTCACGTAAAGCAGCTGCACTGTTTGAACCGTTAACGTAGAATTGTTTTAAAATTAAAGCGCAATCTGGTAAACTGAGAGCCATGTCGTGCAACACTAATGGCAGAAATGACCACGTTTTGATTTTACTAATAATTATAATGGTGTTTGCACCGACAGGACCCGTAGCGCCATCTGTCACCGATTATTGTATCTATCTTTTTTTATTGTCCCATTCTTCTTCCCCCTTCTTGAATAGTATGTGTACCGATTTTGGTTTCATTCAGGTTCAGAGCCTTCAAGCTACAGAATGCTCCAAATAGGGATACTTATTTTATAACCACCCTGTATTTTGTCCAGTGTTATTTGATATGACACATAATTATCTACACATACATTTTTAAGATATCGCGCAGTAAATTCTTTAATATAATTAGCAAACTAAAATAAATTACTTGACATGTCATAAATTGTATTTTTGGAAATATATTAATTTTTTTGTTTCTATCAGCAATTAAAAGAGAGCTACTGAAAATAAACATAAAAAAAGAACAAGTAATAGCATTTTATTGTACAAGCGTTATTTGATGTTTTGAATATAAAATTAGACTTCAGAATTATTGTAAAAATATTTTTTTGCATATTTAGTGGTAAAAGTTAAATACATTTATGTATAGAAAAATACAATTGTGCTCAAATTTCGTATACATGAAATCTTCAAAGAATACGTAAAGCAGTCGCATATTCCTGTAACTTTTCACATGCAAATAAGTTTATTTCTGCATTTCCTTCTTCTTATAGTAAATGGAATTTTATACAAGTAGAATGAAGCGCAAATTTTGTACAATTACATGCAAAGTCGGCATAAAGTATTATCAGAGAGTCTTTTAGGTAGATTTCGTAAGAAATACTACCTATTGCAATCGCACCAGTTTATATATATATATATATATATATATCTATTAGGTAGATTTCGTAAGAAATACTACCTATTGCAATCGCACCAGTTTATCTATCTATCTATCTATCTATCTATCTATATATATATATATATATCTCACTTTTTTATGGACACGATAACTTCTATAATTCTTCACCAATCTCCACCAAACTGGTACATAAAATCAATGGGGGTAAAATCTTGGCTGAGTTCGTTAATGGGCAAAATCGGACCAAGGGGGTCGGAATAGGGGGCGTTTTTGTGAAAACCGAAAAAATGCCATAACTTCTTAATTAAAGTAGATATCGAATCGGTTTAAAGTTTATATTACTTCTTAAAAATGGGCTTAAAATTATCTAAAACTTTTGTATTTACAAGTTTTTGATAGGACCAACTTTTACTGATGAAAAAAATTAAAAACGAAAAGAAAAAGGGCGCTGAAAAAGAGAAAAATCCATAACTCCGTCAATTTTTAAGATATCAAATCTGATTCAATTTATTTTACATCTTCTCAAAAATATCTACAACTTTTATATTGACAATTTTTTCTTAGGACCAATTCGTATAGCAAAAAAAAATTAAACAAAAATAGGAGTTGGAGAAAAAAACCTCAAATCCAAACGGCTTACATTCTGACTCATTCTTAAATTCATTTTTTATTTTAAACACATCCAAATGGTAGATACTCTTATTTAGAAACTGTATAAAGTGACGCATTGGTCAATTTTCTGATAAAGACAGAATATATTTCAAAAAAGGCTACCAAAAAGGGTATTTTGAACAGAATTTCCGAAAGTCATCGGGACTGAAAATTGAAGGAAATATTCAAATAAGAAATTGCGTTTTTTTCTGACTCGTTTTTAAATCCATTTTTGTTCTCAAACGCATCCAATTTACAGATCCTCTTATTTAGGAACTATATAATGTGATGCAGTGGTCAATTTTCTGATAAAGACGGAATATATTTCAAAAAAGGCTACCAAAAAGGGTATTTTGAACAGAATTTTCAGAAATCATCGTGACTGAAAATTTAAGGAAGTGTTCAAATAAAAAATTGCGTTTTTTTCTGACTCGTTTTTAAATCCATTTTTGCTCTCAAATGCATACAATTTACAGATCCTCTTATTTAGGAACTATATAATGTGATACATTGATCGGTTTTTTGATAAAGACAGAATATATTTTGAAAAAGGCTACCAAAAAGGGTATTTTGGATAGAATTTCCCGAAGTCTTCGAGATTTGAAAATTTAAAGTTTTCACATAGCAAATTGCGTTTTTTATGACTCGTTTTAAAATCCATTTTCGCTCTCAAATTCATCCAGTTTACAGATCCTCTTATTTAGGAACTATATACTGTGACGCATTGGCCAGTTTTTTGATAAAGATAGAATATATTTTTAAAAATGCTGTCAAAGTGAGTATTTCGCACAAAATTTTCCGAAGCAATCATGATTAAAGTATTAAGGATGTATTCAAACAACAAATCGGTTATTTTATGACTCATTTTTAAATTCAATTTTTTTCTCAAATGCTTTCAACTGACAGTTTTTTGTTATTTAGGAACTGTATAATGTACTGTTTTGGACGATTTTTTAATAAATTCAGAATCTATTTCAAAATATGTTGTCAAAATGGGCATTTGAGCAGAATTTTTCTTAAGATGATTCTGATAAAACCAGTTTTTGCAGAAAAATGAAATTAAAAATTTTTCATAAACGGCCAAATGAAGTTATTAAACTGGGTTTATCTCTAATCATATATATATATATATATTGTTGAAATGAGCACTCTTCGAAATCTACCTCCGCCTATAGGCCCAGCCGACAGGGATTTTTTTTGTTTTATGTTATGATTAATGTTTAGGGAAGTTAATGTATTCCTGGGTAAAGAATTTTGGAAGTTTCTTGAAATACCGAATTATTACACATTTGAAAACTTAGATTAAAAGTTATAGTAGAAACGTTTTATTAGCTACTGTTCATTTTAAATAAGCCAGTGCAAAAATACGTGTATAAGGACATACCTCGGTACTGTGTAAAGAAATATAGTTAAAAATTAATTAATTATATTAAAAAGCAAAATATAATAGAATAAATAGTTTAACATATGCCATTCTATGTAAGGGTTTTCGTGCATTAAAATGTCTATATATTGAAGTTAATCAATAATGTATATTATATTTAATATATTTAATGTAAAATGAAACTTTGAGATTTATATATTCTGCATTATAATGCGTAAAAGCTAGTTTAATTAAATTTCTTGAGGCATAATTTTATTTATATATAGCATTGTGAGATTAGTCTTTTAGATTTAATTCATTTATTTAAATATATTTTAACCGTTTTTCGATAATTTTTTAGTGTGATTTATATTTGGTAAAAAGACAAAACTGAATTTCAAATGTGTAAAAATACAGTTAACAGGAGGAACAATTTGTATATATATTAAAATGCCTATTAAGTGATAGTTATTTCTATACCAATTTTCATTTTTCTTGCCTAATGTTAACTTGTAGCGGTGATTTTGCCCTCGTGATTCTTCTATCAAAGAAAAAAAACTTTTTTATTCATTTAAAATATGCGGTTTTGTAAAAGAAATTTTTATCTGGATAGTTTAAACCAATTTTTTGTTGCAGTTGTGTTAAGTGTGAAAGTTTTAATTTCAACAATTGGTAAAAAATTAATATTTTTTAAATAAAATGCATTTTAATAGAATTATTTTTTAAATTATTTTTCAGACTTTTATTAAACATTTTGTCTCTCAAAAAACACCATTTAAAATTTTCCTATTACAAATAGAAAAGTTTTTGAAAATGAACTTCACAGATAGATAGTGTTTCTTATCCTTTTACTACTGGCATTTTAAGAATTCAAAAAATCTGAAAAAGTTTTCGTATATTTTTTCTGATACTTCTATTAAGACGGAATACACCTAAAAATATTATATTTAAATTAGGCAATTTTTAACATCAAAATTAAATTATTTTTGTTAAAAATTGAACAAAAATCATTGCCACACATTTTAAAATAATTGTATAACAATATTATAATTGCTTTGAAGTATCACTATAAATTTAAATCAAACTTTCCAATTTTCATAACAAATTGACAAATATAAGTTCTTTTTCCGAACATTACCATAGGTCAAAATTATATAATTTAAAAAAAAAAAAAACATATTCGTATTGCAGTTACCATTTTGAAACCATCTTGAAAGTTTGATTCAAACCCATCTAAAATATTCTACAAAAGTATTTTTTCTCAATTATTGATGTAATTTCTAAGTATTTGGGCTTTTGATTGAAAAATGATTGAAAAGTCGGTAAAAATTTGTAAGATACATTAGAATTGCCAGTTAATTAAGAAAGTTCGTGTGGTTTTCGTGAGATATTAAGTCACAAAAATTATAAATATTTATTTTATTATTGGATATATTCAGCATTGGCTACAATTATGCGTTTGGAGCGAGACAGAAGCATATAATTTCTATTTTTGTGAAAATCCCTCTTTTTAGAATCTAAAAAATCGTGTAACAATCTTTATGATTGCATCTAGATTTCGAAACTACTTTTCCAGTAGTTGGTTATCTATTGCCAAAAACTGATCCGGTAAGACGACGCCACGTCCACTGAGTAAGGAGAATGAG
The DNA here is from genome assembly GCA_964019185.1 of Maratus speculifer. Classification (NCBI taxonomy): domain Eukaryota; kingdom Metazoa; phylum Arthropoda; class Arachnida; order Araneae; family Salticidae; genus Maratus; species Maratus speculifer. The sequence goes on along the minus strand of OZ025297.1, from coordinate 287,594,290 downwards.
TTAAAACGTACCATTCCAGTATTTTTAACACATCCTTGGTCGTGTTCACTGTATGACAACTAGCATTATTTTGAAGCGAGAGAACTCCCGACTTGTTGAGCAACCCTGGCTAATTTTGAGCACAGTAACTGAAACCTTTTGCAAATATGACTAGTATACATCGGCCATATTTTTTTTTTTCGTTTTCTAAGAATTTGAAGAGAACTACACTAGAGCTGGTCCAACATACAAAATTATCTTTTCATTATAAATGTCCGGTTCGGCGGTAAAATAAAATAAAATAATAATAATAATAATTAAAAAAGTAGACCAATGTTGTATTTTCTTCTGGCTTATTGTAAATGATCCAAATTTTGTCCGTAACAGCAATGACAAGCAGTTGTTTAACTTGCGAACATTGCTTTCTTTGTTACCTACTTGTTGGACGTCACCCCATGGTTGTGCAAACGCAAATGAATGATTCCGTCATATACTGCAAGTCTGTATTATAGTTCTTGGTTTAGTTTGATAAAAAATCTGCTTGATTTTCTACTAGAGCTGAATTAGGAGGATAGACGACCAACGCAGAGCTTATCTTTGAGGCTCTCGTCTATGATCGAAAATTTGCTGAACAACTTATGAGCAGCGCGCTCACAAACAGAAGCTCTTACGTACAAGAATATTATTATTTTAGAGACTTCTGCAGTTTTGTTTACAAATTTGAACTCGTACAGCAAAGTAGGTCTCAAAATCTCTTTTGCCAACGACGAGTTCTTTCAAAGATTTCATTTTCTGCAATATTTATAAAATAATTTGAGGTGTGCAAAACTGGAGGAAGCTTCAGGGATATGCACAGATAGGACATCATCAGAATGTATTTGACCTCATGTACGACAAAAGTAACTGCTGTCAAAAACCGCACTAATTAGCGCAATTTTTTACCTGATAGATTAAACACCTTTAAATTTTTCTAAGAACTATGTTTTTGATCATAGAAACCAATAGCGAAAAAGTTAATGGCAAATGAGATTCTTGAAATTTTACAGGTATCTATTTCTGTTTTTTAAAAAAAATTGCTTTATGTAATAGTGGACCTTTTTTTCTCAACAAAATATTTTCGAAAAAGGAAAATACATTAAAAATTATTATTTTTTAATTTATCACTATTTTTTTCTGTTAATTATCTAGTTTTTTCTATAAATATCCCTTTTTTAATATTTTAATATAAAAATCTATCACACACACAAAAAAAAAAATCCTTAAGTGATTTAATTTTAAAACAAAATTAAAATCTCTTTCTTAATCTTTTTCTAATCTAAGAAATGTTTTTTTTTTTTTTTTACTTATACGAACGTATTTTAAAACGAATATATTTTAAACGAATATATTTTAAAAATTTTAGGGTGCAAAAAATATTTTTATCAAAGTTAGTTTAAATTAAATTTAAATTTACAAATAGAAGATTTGTTTGCAAGCATTAATTTCTAACCTGTTCCCCAATAGCGTAGAAATAATAAAAATAATAATAACAATAGTAATAATAATAATAATAATAATAGTATTTTAGGAAACGACGTAATCATTATAACATCGTATTTTTACATAAAAATGTAAAATGTATATAATACTTTAAGGAAGTTTTTCTAATACGCTTTTCAATGATTTCTGTATTTCATATAGGGGAGAGTGGGGATACTTGAGCATAGGGGATACTTGAGCCACCCCTATTAACTCTACAGTTGGTTAATATTTCTTTCTAAAACTGGCAATATAGTAACAAATTTATAGTTCTGTACGTGTAAAAAAGAAATCACATACCTTGGTACCATTTTGAAAGTATAGTGATTAATAGTTGTTTTTTCCCTACTTTACTTAGCTGCATGTTTTTTTTTAAATCAAAGTTTTGTTTAAAGTTGCAACTAGATACATAAATTTAAAAAGTATAATTTCAATTGTATTTTGAATCTAAAATACTTTTAATAGCTGTATGCGTCATTTAGTAAAACTCTGATAAACAAAAATAGTGGTAGTGGGGATACTTGAGCCAGTGAAATTGGGGATACTTGAGCCATGGCTCAACTATCCCCACCAGGAAATTATAGATGGGTGAAACAAACAAAAAATAAAATTGCACCTTTATATTCTTTAATAGATTTTTTTCTGGATAAAAGGGAGAATAATTTTTCATTTTTTTTCTTTAAAAAAAAAAGACCTAAAAAAGATGTTTAAAAGTGTATATTTTTTAATTAAAAAATCCATTTTATTTTTTATTTTGACTCACAAAATAGCCTGTCTAGATAAATATAAAAATAGTTTTCAATTTAACTTTTATTACATTAAAATAACTTTTTAAAACTGTTAGAGGTTATAATCTCTAATACTTTAATTAGTTGGGTCTAACATATTAAAATCTTTATTTTTTAATATAATATGTTAAGATTAATTTTTTATATTGAAATTTTAACCTATGTTACTGTAACTTTTTTTAACTAAGAAAATTGAAGAAGAATTGGTAAAAAGAGCGCTCAAAAAACAAAAAAGGCAAAATAAATCACAGTTCAAACTTATCTGCATGGAGCCAAAGGTGAAGACAAAATCTTTTCCTGTGAAATCAAAAAAGTGTTTGAAACAGTTGAATGATACATTTGGCTAAGATTCCGACAGCTACTCAATTAAAAGCATGAGATAGAGGAATATCATTAGAGAAAAAAATCTGTCAATGATGGTGATGATATGAAAAGAAAATCTTCTATTGATGATTGGTTACTGATAAAATATGCCGGAAAGAAAATTATAAAAAGATTTGTTGGACAAGTGCTTAATATTTTGAAAATGAAATTTGCTCGAGGAATTGCAGATTCAAAATTTAAATGGCTCACAACTGAGGATGTTTCTACCACTCAAGTTGAAATGATCCTTCGACCACCACAAAAAGTGATCGTATTACTAGCTTTGTTTTCTCAATTGGTTTTGAAGGACTTTATGCATTATAATTTATCATTCTGTAAAATATTTGTGCAAAAATAAAGCGAAAAAAATACTTTTGTAAGTATTTTTCCGACTGGCTCAAGTATCCCTTCACTATGGCTCGAGTATCCCTCTCATGGGGATACTTGAGCCACGATGTACAAAAAAAGGTAAAAATTTATTAGACATAGAAAAATAGTTCAAAATTAATTGAAAGTGGTTTTCAGTTGAAGAAAAATTATCAAATTTTTATTTTCAATATTTTATTTTGTTCTAAGAAATTATAAAAAAAAAAAATGAAATTCAAAAAATGGTTCAAGTATCCCCATCTTCTCCTACGCATTGCGATACTCTGACCAAAACCAACTGTAACTATTTCATTAATTTATCATACATAAATTTCGTTCTGAAACATGACTGTTGTTTTGTAATATACTCATACCTCATGAGGCACGTCTTTCGTTTAGTTGTCATTTTATTTGTGATGTTTTAATGGTTTAAATTTGTAAGTATTGAACTTGCGGAATTCTGGATCTGCCAAATAACTACAAAATATAATGTTCATTCTCAATACATATGATATTTGTACATATTTCACGGATGTGTATATTTATATTTTAACTCAGATTTTTATTTTAAGATTTAGAGGATATTAACATACTTTGTAAATAAATAATAATAAAAAAGAAAAATAAATAATTTTACATCTTATTTTGCATTATTTATATTCTAGTAAAATATTCTACTAGTTTCATTTAACTTATTTCTTTTCATTTTCAGTTTTAAAATAATACTTAGTAAGTTTTAAAAGAAAATTATGTTATTTTCTTATTTTTATGATTAAAATTTTATTTTGTGTTAAAGGAAAAAATACTTATAGAAATTTTAATAACAAATTCAGAGCACAGCAGAATTAATCACACGGAAAAAATCCTGCAAATTTTTTTTTTCCTTTTTCGGAAAGTATGTAGTTTTATTATCTGTCAGTGCAATTTATTTTGGAAATATTTTCAATTATTTAGTACAATGAAGTGAAAAACCCAAGGGAAACAAAACTTTTCAAGTTCCGTACTGAGTACTTTATGATAGAGGAAATACTTAATTTCTGAAGAATATCTATAATTAGGTTTTTAATATCTATTCCCAACAGAAGAGAAAATAATTAACATTTATGCATGAAGCATATGTCTCTAATTTCCATAGAAATCTCCACAACAGTTATTTGAGAAAGCCTTATAATGATGGATTTCTGTGCAACAACTCATATAATAATATGGCCAAAACGAGGATTAATTGAGATAAACAATATTTTCATGTTACATCATTTTGTATTCTGGTAAAGTAACTGTTTAGTTAATTTACATTATTTATTACTGATCAGAAAAAACAATTCTTTTTTAATAATCACACGCATAATATTAATCATTTTGAGTATTACAAATACAATATTTTCTCAATGATAGAAAATTTTGTCTAATAAAAAATTTAGATTCCATAATATATTTCATTTCTATAGAAATAAAACAATTACCTAAATGCATAGGTTTTAACAAATTTAAATTGTTTAAACACTTTTTTAAAGAAATATTTTATTTACTATTCACTTTTAACTACTGATGAACATTTTCGTTTCATTTATGGTAGCCATAGATAAAGTTTTAACATTCTTTACCAAATTTTATGAATAGTAATCTTTACGTTCAATTTATATAAGTATGTTAAAAAAAGATTATTATATGGAAATAGTGGTAAAAAATAATAAAAAAAATATTTTTCTTGGATTAAATACCTTAAAATAAAGATTAGTGAAGTATTTATGAAGATTTTGTTATATCATTTGAATGATTTGTGCATTTAATAAAAGAATTGCGATACTCTGATCGAATCTAAGTGTAACTATTCAATTAATGTATCATACATGATTTTCGTTGAGAAACATGATTTTTATTTTGCGATATAATCATATTCGATAAGACAACATTTTTTTGTTTGTTTGTTTTCATTTCTTTTTCTAGTTCTTTTAATTATCATTATTTTTCGTGTTTCAGTGATTTAAATTTCATAATATTTAATTATGTGGAGTTACGGTCTATATATATATATATATATGTACATTCATCGATGTGTATATTAAAATTTTAACTCAAATTTTTAAAAGCTTTAGAGGATATTGACATAACTAGATAAATTTATAATTAAAGGAAGTAAGTAAAAGATAAAAAGTATTTCATTTTATATTGTATTATTTACGTTCCTGTAAAATCTTCTAATAATTTCATTTATCTAAATTTTTAGAATTTTTAGTATAAAAATAAAATTTAGAAAGTTTTAAAAATTAATCAATTTATATCCCTATTTTTATAATCAAAATTTTTAATTTTGTCATAAGAAAAATAATTCACAGTAATTTTAATAGCACATTCACAGTACAGCAGAATTAAATACACGGAATAAATCTTGCAAAAAAATATTTTCCTTTTTTGGAAAATATATCCCTTTATTATCTGTCAGTGCAATTTATTTTGAAAACATTTTCAATTATTTATTACAATGAACAAAAAGACTCAGAAGAAACAAAACTTTTCAAGTTCCATATTAAGTAATTTATGATAGAAAAAATACTCAAATTCTGAAAAATATCTATAATTAGGCTTTTAATATCCATTACCGGTAAAAGAGGAAATAATTAGCATCTATACATGAAGCACGTGTCTTCAATTTCTATAGAAATCTTCCAAAGAGTTATTTCAGGAAACATTATAATGATGGATTTCTGTGCAACAACGCATATAATAACTTGTCCAAAACGTGGATTAATTGAGATTAACTATACCTTACTTTTATGCTACATCATTCTGGTAAAGCAAGTGTTTAGTTAATTTACATTATTTAGCACAGAGATGAAAAAAAACGTTCTTTCATAATAACTCAGAGGCAGAATATTAATTGTTTTGTGATTTACAAATATGATATTTTCTGAATGTTATACAAATTTATTCTTAATGTAAATATTACGTGGCAAATCATTTTGTATTTTTAAAGGAATAAAACATTTACTGAAATTTACACGTTTTAATAAATCTAAATACTTTAAACCTTTCTTTTTACTATTCATCCTTGACTATTGACGAACATATTCGGATCATTTATGGTAGCGAAAGGTAAAATTTTAACATTATATATGAAATTTTATAAATAATAACCGGTACGTTCAATTTCTATAAATAAGTTAAAAGGATTATTATATGAAAGTAGTACCAAATGTAAGTGTCATAAATAATAGTAAAAACGTAGTAGTAAATCGAGGCAATGCATAATTAGATTGTCGTTATTATCTAAAACTACTCGAAATAAATTTAAATTTAAAGTTATCTAATAAGATGAGCATCAATTTAAAACATAGATAATTTTTAATTAAACTTATCTAAAAGAGAACTACCTAATGTTATTAATTAAATAAATGCAAATTTTTAAAGGAAGTAAACACATATATATATATTAAACTAAAAATGAAAGGTCCAAAAATTATTGATGTTTCGCAGAACATCATAATTAAGTTGCATATTTCACTTTACCTCTTCTTATACATATATGCTAAAATTATTTAATTATTTTCATTGTTAATTTTTAGTTTTTTCCATAAATTTCCTGTCCTTATATCTAAATTTATGCTGTAAAAGACATGGAAAAATTAAATAAATATTTCTATCTCGATTTTCTTTGCTAGGAAGTATAAAGTTGACGTTCATATATTCTGATACTTTATATGGAGAGAGTTCTATATCTCAAAAATTATATTTATGTTTTCCTTATAATAATTTCTAGAATATCGTAATAAATGCTTTAATGTTTGCTGAAATACCGTGTGATCCAAAAGTTAGGACGAACTTTAAAAACGAATAATTCAAAAACGATTCAAGATACAAAGATACGGTTTGCACCAAACGGATGGAAAAGAAACCGGATTTGTGTGGCTGCGAAAAAAATAGTTGTATTGGTGACCAACAGATGGCGCTGTCAGATTTCTGAATTGGAAGCGTGACAGGCACTCCTAACAGTTATCTTTATGCAAGATGGAGCACCACCTCATATTGCTCTGCCTATGTTACGCCTGCTACGCTAAATATTTGGAGAAGATCGCATTATCAGTCGCTACTTTAATCACACATGGCCTCTAAGATGTATCGATCTGGCACCCTGTGATTTTTGGCTGTGGGGATTATGGAAGCCAATGTGTACCGCGACCAACCGGCAACACTACCAGCACTGAAATATGCCATCCGCCAAAATGTGTCTGCCATAACGTAAGAAATACTACTTAATGCTGTGAACGATAAGGTGCGTCATCTCACAGCTGTACTTCTGAGTGATGGACAGTAAATTAAACATTTACTGTAGTACTAATTAACTGTATTAAGTTGACTTGTAAGCTGTCAGCATTTTTTTCATTTGTAAATCATCTTTTGGTGCAAAAAAATCACTATAGCGCCATCTTTTGGTCGCCAAGAGAACTTTTTTTTTTTTGTTTTCAAAGTCAAGATGTATTTAAGTTTAGAAAAGTGCCATCAATTCAGTTTGATGTATACGCAGAAAGCCATTAAGTATTAATCCTCTGGATTCCAAACCGCCAAGTTATTTTGAGATATTTTAATTCGTATATCTTAATTCCCACCAGAAAATTAAAACAGCAATATTTGCTTTAATTAATAATATAAATTTAGTATTTAAATAAAACGAAGTTAGCCATTGAATTCATCTGGTGTAAAGTAACATTTTCTGAACTACATAATTTCTAGAACGTGTTCTACCTCGGGATTTAAAGTGTTAAACTAGAATAACATTGTTGTAAAAAAAGAATTTGAAAATGTCGACATTTTCCTGAGTGAAATTTCACAGTATAAACATTGGTTATAAAATGAGTTTCTTAAATCAATGAAAGACTACATTTTCTTAGATTCCGTAAAAAATATTTTCGAAAAAAGGATTATACAGTTTTAATTTGATGAACGTGGTATCGTTCGAAATATTTTAAACATTATTTTAACTTGGCAGACTCCTATTTCATTAAAACACGTTTTTTGATTTAAAAAAAAAAACACATTTTTTAGAAATTGATGAAAAATAAAAGAAAAAAAAACAGATAATTGTCTTAATGATTTTACTGCGAAAGTGACTCACAGAGTTACTGATCTTTTATCAGTTGCTTTATATTTAAAGATTTAAATGATTTCAACTATAATAAACAATATTATTACACTATAGTACATAAAATATGAATACATGGATATCTGAAAAATCTTATTTATTTGATTTAGATATAGTTGCAAATAATTTCATTCATTATTCTGTTAAAAAAGCATTCGTACGTATTTTTTTCACATTACTAAAACTGTAAAAATCTTTAATATAAATTAAATCATGTAATATTAAAAATAGTAACAATAGCTTCAGTATAAGTTTTTGGTAAAGCTTTTATAATACAGTTATTTTTTCTATGGGTTAGACGTAATGATTCAAAAATAATAAAAAAATACTTTCTAGAATCTGAAAGATGTGATTTAGTAAAGGAAATTTCTTTTATTGAAACATCTAAATTGATTTTTTGTTGGACTTTTTCGAAACCGAAAAATTTCAATCATTACAAATGATAAAAGTGTTACTATTGTTTTTAGGTGAAGATGTGTTTTAGTTTAGAAAAGTGCCATCATTTAAGTTTGATGTATACACAGGAAGCCATTAAGTACTAAACTAGAAAACATTGTTGGTAAAAAGAATTCGAAATGTTGTCATTTTCTGAATGAAATTTCATAGTAAAAACATTGGTTCTAAAAATGAATTTCGTAGAAAAATGAAATTATATTTTTTATCGATTCCGATCAAAATATTTTGGAAAAGTGCATCTGCCTTTGGCTGATTTTTGAATATTTGTTCATTGATGTGCAAAAATCCAAATGTTTATATTTCTAACTATTTTTTTTAATATAAAGATTTGTTTGATTGAACCGAAAAAATATGGCACGAATTTTTTTAGTGTAATATGATTTACATAATAATAATAAAATTTCAAATGTTATAAAATAGAAACATACTTATTGAAAATTATAAAGAATGCACGCATCTTGAAATAGGGTTTGTTTCTAAATATAAATACTATTTCATTAATACAAATCAGCTAAATAATTAATAAATATTTGTTTGAATAACAAAGTGAAACTTAATAATTTCCGCAACTTTACTGTTGTTTAGAAATATATATTGAATCATGGTTAAACGATAAATAACAGTTCACTTAGTAGGAAAAATTTGGAAGTGGAGAGCGTAATAAAAAAAAAAAAAAAAAAAAAAAAAAAAAATTAATTAGCATAATTCACAATGAAAAGTTTAATACCACCATGCAATAAAAACACTTGCTAATTTTAATTTATTAAATCAAAGATTTTTTAAAACCTCTTTCATTTTATTTTTTAAAAAGCGTACTAGCATAAAACACAAAATGGGATATAAAACATCAAAGTTTACCTAATTCAATTCTTTTGATCTAATGTGAGAGTAATGTGTAATCCCGATAACCATTTTGTTTTTTTATAAAATGCCTTTCATATATAAAAATGATTGTATAAATCTCACAAGGAAATAAAGCCTTGACTTATGTAGATTTACTGAAAACTAAACGCAAAGTATTTTTCTTTAAAAGAAAATTGTAGTTTACATTGTAATGACTACTTTATTCTAAACTATTGAAAAAACTTACATTTTTCATGTCATTTTAAACATAAGTTTATTCCTTGTTTCCTTTAAATATATTTAAACAATGAATTAAAGGAAGATGAAGTTTTAAACTTATTTTATGCTTGTAAGATTAAGGATAATGTAGCAAGAAAATCAAATAAAGACAGTTGCGTTAATCCATAGAAAACACGGTAAGCGTTAAAGTAAAATATGTAATTAGCATGCGTACTTGATTTAGTGGAAATGGTTTTATGCAATGAGAAGAAATACATGACTTTTTTAACTTCTAAGAAGACGGTCTCACTGCATTTTTTAATGCATATTTCATTTTTCGACAAGAGATTAAATTATATCGAATAGGACGAATTTTAAGTGCACAATATTATATATAGGTGAGATTAAAGAGAGATTTGACAATTTTAACAATAAACATAAGTTTATTCCTCGTACCGTTAAATATATTTAAACATTGAATTAACGGAAGATGAAGTTTTGAACTTATTTTATGTATGAAAGATTAAGGATAACTTAGCAACAAAATCAATTAAGACAGTTGAATTAATTCACAGGCAACACAGTAAGTGTAAATGTAAAATATGTAAGTAGCACGAGTCCTTGATTTAGTAAAATGGTCTTATGGACTATAAACAAATAAATGACTTTTTCAACTTCCATAAAAAAGGGTCAGACTACACTTTTTAATGCCTATTTTATTTACAGGAAAATAGATTAAATTATGTCAAATAGGACAAATCTATAGAGTTCAGTTTTATAAGTAGGAGGAATTATTGAGGACTGGGACAATTTTAACAAAAAAATATTTTTACAAATTATGTTTCGCTAATATAAAATGTAAGTTTTCCAAATAACATTGCGAAAAATTTTAGCCTGTTTTAAAAAATACAAATTTGGTAATAATAAGTCTAATTTTAGGTTAATAAATGAATTAATTAACAAAGAAAATGTCCCATCCCTCCCTTATATGAAGGAGAGATGCACTGTAAAAAAAAAAAGGTCGATCTACTAAAAAAACTTTAGTGATCCTTGTAATTACTAAAAAATGTTTAGTAATCTTAGTCGGTTACTAGAAAATCTGTAAGAATTACTAGAAAAAAGTTAGCAATGGATAAGAGTTAATAGTTTTACATTTTAATAGCTATTACTAAAACTCACTTGGTGTGGCCTTGATAGCATAGTGGTTATAGTAACGGACTCCAGGCTAAAAGGTCCCGGGTTCGACACCGCCAAATGCGCCCCGAATGAATGTAGTGTATGTACTCGTTAATAAAGGGATTATGAAAATCCTGTCAGAGCTGGTAGAAATGTTTGGTGCTGCCATCTATTGCGGTTTTACCGAAAATCTATCGCTTCAGAAGTTTTGATGCAGCTCGAAGGAAGCTCATGTACTTCGGGCGCACGTAAAGGTTATTAAAAATAATTTTGGAGCTATTACTAAAATTTTCTTGGTGGCTCATACTAAAAATTTTTAAGTTAGTTATACAAAAAATTCTTTTGTTCAGTTTACAAAAGAAATGCTTGTTTCACTTGCAAAAAAAAGTTTGTAATGGTTACTAAAAAATTCTGTGGAATACAAATTTACTAAAGAATTTTTAGTAACCTCTTGATTTTTTTTTACAGTGTGGGACATGTTTTTCCAATGGAAATTCATATTTAATTTATAAAAATCTGCCCTGAAAAAATATACTGCCTTCACCAAGAATGAATACTTAGCGATATCCTTTTTTTTAATATTCTATAAATATAGATGTCCAAACTCTTCGATTAAGTTAAACAACTAAGCTGAATAGACGAAATGTCCTTGAATTAAAATACTGCTAATATCTTCTCTTATAACATTTCGATATTAAAATAACAACTTATTTACACATCCTTAAAGTACATGCGTGAGGTATTCATGATACCATTCTTATTTTGTCTGCATTCACTGTTTAGTGAATTACTTTAAAATATCTATATATTAACCACCTTAAACTAGGAGGAATAGTTAGTCACTTTCTAAAACCCTCATCTAGAAATGTAGATAGCCGAAATATGTCAATAGGGTAAACTAAGCTTATTAGATGAAATAATCTAGAATATCTAATCTCTGTTTTTTTTAATGACGAAACTATGTTTAATTGTTTCATCAACGAGAAATTATTGCTTGATTTGGTGAATAATTTCACTAACTAGAATTATTGTTACTAAAACTAACTTTTATTTTGCATCAATTTTCAGGGATTTTATATTAAGTTTGACAACGATAATATCGAAAAATGTTCTTAAACTCTGGTAAGAGACTAGAATAATCTGACGAAGCGAACTAAAGTTTATTAGGATGACATGGAACTATATTTTTCTAGAGCCGTAATATAGATTCTAGATACCAAAAACATATTTTTTCTCAATGTTTACTAAAGTGACCTTTACTCAATTTAAACAATTAAGCTAATGAACTAATATAAAATATCTAATCTCTTATTTTCAAGGTGAAGAATTAGTATTGAATCTTTTCAGTAGCGAGAAATTATACATTGTTTTCTGGAGTAGTTTCATAAAATAGAATTATAGTTGCTATAAAACGAGCCTCTTGTGATCGCATCTATTTGCAGAGATTTTTTAATAGTTTTGACAATGAGAATATAGAGAAACGTACTTGAATTCTAGTAGAGGGCTTTAAAACTCCCAAGAAAAGGAATTGGAATTTATAAGGATGACATGGGACTAATTATTCTAGAGTCAAAATTTAGATTCTAGTTGCCAAAACCATGAGGCTTTTTCATCAGTCTTGCGAAAAAATGACAAATACATTATGGCAATTTCCATTCCTAAGGCTCACTGTAAATCATAACATGTATTTTATCTTATATTATACCAAAATATAAAATTCATGACAAATGAAAAATATGCTTGTACCCTACTAGTGCCATCAATTAATTTTGATGAATGCATCTTTCCAATTATGTCTTATTCATTAACGATAGAACATTCATTTTATTATGGGAAGATGATATTTTCTTCTTTATTTCTTCTCATAAATGGTACTGCTATATAAAACATCAAACATTATAGTTTAAGTCCAATATATATATCTAAACAGTAACCTTTTATCATTTTTTTAATTACCGAAATTTATACTATAGAAATAAATAAAAATGTTTATACTAATGACTGATGTTAATAAATAATGAAAGAATAAGAAAAAGAAAATCTGCACAGCTTCAGTTTTTTAATACATATTTGTTTAAAAAAATCATGAAAGTAGTTAAAATTCCTTTTTTTAATTTGCCAAATAATACGTTTTATTTGTTACGCTATTCAATTCCAGAACAAGATAATCTTATACATGTAAAAGTAAATGAAAGTTATTAAACATAATTATTTAAATAGATATATTATCTCGTAGAGTTAGGACATGTCCCATCGCTCCCTTAGACCTCCCTTATATTTAAAAAAAAATAAGTTTTTACAACAAGCATGTGGCTTTTAGGCTAAAATTAATTGTCCATATAGAAAATACATATTGTTGAGTTTACAAAATATTAAAATCATTTAATTTACGAATAAAGAATGAGACTAAAAGTACACATTAAGAATCCAAGTACTTAATTTACTTATGATATTGTAAAATAGATTTTTTCAGCTACAAATACAATTACAATTGAAAAGAAAAAGTTTATAGAAAAAAGTCTGATAGTCTGTTACATCATCTTGTGGATGAGTCATAAATTAAAAATAAAGCTTATTTTAAGCATTATTACAGATGTCCAATTTCTACGAGTATCCCATCCCTCCCTTATCGCATGAACCATACATGTGATTTTGTAGATTAAATTAAACGTATGTTTCTCTCTATATATATATACATATATATATACATATATGTATTATATCATCGGGAACTTCTAATTTTTAAAATGATCAAAAAATGTTTAAATATAGTTTAAGTATAGTTTTTGCAGCTATAAAACTTTTTTAATGGAGCAATTTAAAAAAAATACTTTAAAACAGCTTTTAATATAATTATTCCTTTTTAAATCTGCCTACATCAGCGTGTTTATCAAGCATTTATAATACCATCAATTTTTATACTTTTATGTGCAGAAGTTTTCTAAACATTAGCAAAGAAATATCTTAGGTAAAAAAAAAAAAAAAAAAAAAAAAAAAAAACTCATTGTCAGCGGATTTGACAGCGTAAATTATTATTTTTTTTAATTGAGAGAAATGCAAACTATACGTTTGTGAAATTGATGAAAACAATCCAATGTATTTTTTTTAACACTATATTTTTGTGATATATATAAGTCATAAGTTGATAATTAAATTCATCCGTTTTTTGTTAAAAATTGCATTAAAGATAAATAAACAAGTAAACACAAAATGTCTTACACTATCTTAAATTTTACGAAATGCATATGCTATGGATTTAGATGTCTAAATTTTAAAAGGAAATAAGCTAATTTGGTATTTGGATACATATTTTCCATGCATATAATCTTACTTTATCTTGTATATATAAATATAGTAATTCTCTTTGAATTTACAATCCTCATTGAAAGGAGAATATCAGGTCTCATCTTGTCATGTTTTAATAAAGAAAAAAAAAGGAAATATTCAGTTGTTTGATGATTGTTTATTCTATTTGTCCGCCAAAAACTAAAATATTATTCAACGGAAGAAAATAAAATATATCAAGGGGATCTGTGTTTTGCAAACAGAATAAATATTTCTAATTTAGTTTTCTCTACATAATACAACATAGAGTGCAGTTGACTGGTATTATTAACGATAAATATTAATTGTAAAATCTTATTTCAGTTTTCGATTTGACCATTTATAAAACACAAATATGCTCTTAAATTTTAAGAACTAATGTTTTTAAAAAATGTTTTAAAGAAATGTTGTTAATTTAATGTTCAGCTACATATTCCCTATACATATTATTTCTATCCTTTGTAAGAGTGGAATAAGAATTCCAACTTAGTTTCATACTGAAATGGAACAAGATTCATGGAGTCGAAACTGATAGATGACTCTCTCAAATTCAACGTAATTGGAATACTCGATTTCCTGCCAATACTCCATTTTATATGTTGGAAAATATTTAAAATATTAAAAAATGTATAGAACAGGACTACATAAAATATATGCGGAAAATTATTGCATTATAGCACAAATGTATGTTTTTAAATATGTTCTATTCAATCCAAGATAATGTATCATACAATTTCTTTAGATATGATTAATTTATTCAGATTATTTAAGTTTTATATTTGACCAAAAAAATAAATAAATAAATAAAAATAAAACCTCAATACTTTTTTTAATGTCAGTGAATAGTATGTGATGTTTTCGGAATATTTGTAATTAATTTTTAAAATTTAAATTTATTGGCTCTTTAATAATACCGGGTGTTCACCCTCAACGATGTTTATTCACTAAATCGTAAACCTAGTCATAAACATGTAGTTTCAACTACAAAAAATGTTTTAAATGATTTTAAGAAGTATTTTAAAATAGATTTTGACTAATAAAGTTATTTCTAAAAAAAAATACGAAATTAAATTTTTATGTGGTTTCTCTGTGATATAAGTTACATTTAATAATGTTTTTCTATTATAATGACGAGTAAGACGAAATATATCATTATTTTATGATTAAAATTGACTGGACAATAACTGTTTGTAATTGGAAGATATTTATTGCAGCAAAACACGTGACATTCACAAATTTAGTGAAAACATAAATTATTAATCAAATAAATTATTAAAGAAATTGCAATATCAATTTGAAATTTTTAATCATTCTGATGTATAAATGCAAAATGCACAATGTGTACTACATATGTAGGTTGAAAAAATAACAGAATTTTTATTGAATAAGAGATGATGAAAATTACAGTCCAGTTTCATTATTAAACTATACATATTTTTAAATGTTATTCGATTACATGAGACCAGGCATACTCAGTCTTTGTTTTTTCGCTGGCCACAAAAGTAAGTGTCTTTTAGGCGGGCTTCAACTTACTAAAAAAAAGGTAAAAGTAGTAATTAAAATAACATAAGTAGTATAACAATGCATTATGACTAATTTATTAAAGTTCAACGTTTATCGCGGAAGAAATGCTACCAAAGCATTTTACACCTCTCTTTACAAATATTAAACTTCGTAAAAGATTTCTGTTGCAAATGCTGTAGAAATATGCCACAAATTTTGCTGATTTACAATAGTACTGTATTTTCTGCGTTTGGTTCAGTAAAATCTATCGCTATTTTAAATATGTAGCATTGATTTCGAAACACTCTGTATATTTCTTTTATATATTATTCCTTTATTTTATTCAATGTTTATCTGCATTCATCATTAGTTCCTCGTTGAAGTGGAAGGAATCGTATGGAGTGGAAATAGAGAGAAGACTTTCTCAACATCCTCAGAAAAGGACCACTTGACTGTTTGTCAAATGTCTATTTTATTTTTCCAAAAAAGAGTTCAAATAACATACAAAGGGATAAAACGGAATGCAAAGAGTCATTATTTTGTACATAAATTTTAAATTAAGTATTTTTTCTTTGTATCTGTATGTTCATTGAAATATTACTTTTTTTTAATATTTTTATTACATAAAAATAGTGATAAGAGATATTCTGTTAAATTAATTTTATTTCTGTTTCAATTTTAATGTAAATAAGAAATGATCTCTAATACATCGAAATGTATTATTTGTTTATATTTGTGTGAGTTTCTAAATTTGTTTACATTGAGAAAGATTTTATCATGCAAATGTGCATTTAAAACCGTTAACTGCGTACCTGATCTTGATAATTTGAAATATAATAACATTTGTCAGATTCCAAAGAAGTATTTAGAGAATATGACACACTAATGCGTTTAATCTAAATAGTTGGGGAAATGAAGGGTGGACATATATTGCGATACATTTTAAATATTCACTAATAAGATTTTAAAGATGCAAAACAATTAAAAAATATATAATATGTTTTAAGTGTGCAGGAAAACGGACAGCTTATTAAAATATCCTGTAATTCTGCAAACTTAAAGTTGTAGAAAACTGTATGCTTACTAAAATTTTATCGGTAGATTATACAAAAAACATTTAAATCTACAAATAATCTACTAAATGTATAATCTTATTAAAATTTCATCTGTAATCAAAGTAACATTTACATAAAAGTTTCTAGGCAACCAAGTCTCCTATAAAATACTTAGTAACATTACATATTTTGTTAAGTTGCTTTGCAAACGTGGTCTGTCGCATGGATTTTTGTTGTTTCTGTTACACAAGAAGTTTTACTAATCCTAGCAGAAAAACATTAGTATCCCTGATATTTTTACGGAACAGATAAAGTTCCATTACCGTTTCCGAAAAAAAAATGTGTAACGATGGTCCAAACAACAATCGATTTTATGTATGACAATAATTCCAAAGTCATTTGCTATCCTACGCGATTAAACCTGCCTTCTCAGTAATAGAAATTATACCAGACTATTTGGATGAGTGAGAATTCAGTGACAAAACATTGCTATTTGCCATTTAGTGTACAAACATTTTGTTATCTAATGTGCTATTTCATTAGAACAATACAAAACGCCAAGCAGCGATATAAACGGAAAACTGGATTTTTCTTCTATATTTGTAGCGGCCGCTTCCAGCATGTTGAAAATGATTTCAAACTTTAGCATCAAGTGAATTTCACTTATTTTTTACATTAATGAAGGTTCTTAGCCATGAAGCGTAAGAAATGATTGTCCCACGAAGCTGTTCTATTCGTGCCTTTCGAAACTCTATTTATTTTAATTAAAATTTAGTTACGCAGATCAAAACGTTTACTTGAAAATTAATTAAAAAAATGATTTTTTGTGTGCAGAAAACGGTATAGTGCATTTTAAAAGCTACTGGAAAACGTTTCCAAAAATTTCGGGCAACTAATGAAAATTTATATTTTTAAATTATTCTTTAAATAATATAAATAATTTTTTTTCAGAAATTTCTAAAGTTAAAGAACGCTTTTCGAAATTTTGCGCGATTTTGAGCATGTTATTATATTTAAGGAATCATGATTATTGCACATTTTCGTAGATTAACACGTTCGCTGCCGCTTACATGAAGATGTGATGATAAATAATGCCGCTCTGTAGAAGTGGGGTTTTCCCAGAAGCCGATTTACTTTTTACAACAAAGAATCAGTGAAAGATTTTCCCGCGCCAGCGCGGTACTGCCTATTGGACATCTCCCCACATCACGCACTGGCGCGTGAGTGGCCCCTTAACGTTGGCGCCATATCACACGCTGCGGCAGCGAATGTGTTAAGAAACATCTGACATTTTGTCAATTGAGGGCAACTAATGAAGATTTACATTTTAAAATTCTTGTTTAAATTTCGTAAATAAATTGTATTCACAAATTTCAAAAGATAAAGATCGCTTTTCGAAATTTCGGGAGATTTGGCACACGTTATTATATTTTAGCGATCGTGATTATTGCACATTTTCGTACAGTAAGAAATATCTGTCATTTTTTATAGCGTATGAAGCTTTATTTCCTTAACTTATTCTATGCTTGTTTTGTGATAAATTTATTAGACGTAATCCAGAGTATTCCTTAAGTAGAATCAAACTCATCGAACGGAGTCAAATGTATGACATCATATACTTCCACCTATAAGACACTTGAAAGATACATGAATGTAATCTCACTATTTTTTGTTTGAAAAGTTATTTATTTGAATTCACCTATCAAATAACACTAAAAGTAAAACATATAATGTCATTATTATATTAGAAGTTATTATATTATATATAATATTTTTTTATGTATCTAAAGTTTAAAAAAATCCGTTTATAGTCTCGCATTTTATTATGTCTGTCAGAATAATTTTTCTCAACGCAACAACTAGAAAACAACTTAACAAATTACATGGATTTTCAGCAATGCATCTAGTTAGAGAAGTTTGTGTAAACTATATTTTTTAAATTTATTATTCGCTTATTTGATGATTTATTTATTAGACGAAATCGTGAGTATCACTGAAGTAGTATCAATCTTATCGACTGAAGTTAAATATATGATTTCTTGTACTTTGACTGATGAGACACTTGAACTATACACGAATAAGAATCTTATAATCGCATCTCTTTAATAGATTTTTGTTTGAAAAGTTATTTTTTTAATCAGCTGTCGCGAAACACCACATATGAAGCATATAATGTCATTATCATATTGTACGTTATTATATTGCATATAAATAAATTTTTAGCATACATATATTTTTTTTAAAATAACATTTTATAGTCTCGTTTTGTAGAATTTCTGTCATGACCGTTTTTCTCAAGACCATTCGAGGGTATAAAGTCAAGGAAACAATTTAAGACATTACGCGATTTTCAAGAAATACATTTAATTATAGAGGAACTTCGTATAAGCTATTGTTACTAAATTTACATTTCGCTTATTTTGTGATATATTATCCATACGAAATCTTGAGTATCGCAGAAGTAAAAGCAATCTCATTGATTGAAATGAAATAACTGACTTTCTGTGCTTTTATTGATGAGACACTTGAGCGATACATGACTGTGAATCTTACTATCGCAATTTCTTTGAAAGACATATGATTTAAAAGTTATTTGTTTGAATTCAGCCATTGAGAATCACTTAGCATGATACATATGATGTCATCATTATGTTGGGAATTATTATATTGCAGAAAATGAAATTTTTAGAATGTCTAAAGTTTAAAAAAAAGAACTTTTTATAGTCTTTCTTTGTACTATCCCTGTCACGACCGCTTTTCTTCAGAGCATCCGAGGTTATAAAGTCGAGAAAACAACCTAAGAATTTTAAGGAATACATCTAGTTATAAAAGAAGTTCGTGTAATGCATAGTTCCTAAATTTATATTTCGGTTATTTTGTAACATATTTATTAGGCGAAATCCTGAATATTCCAGAAGTTGAAGCAATCTTATTGATTGAAATCAAATATCTGACTTCTTGTAGTTTTACTGATGACACACTTGAGCAATAGATGAATGTGATTCTTACTATCGCATTTCTTTGAAATATATTTGTTTGAAAAGTTATTTGTCCGAATTCAGCTATCGAGAAACACTACACGCAATGCATATAATATCACTATTATATTTGAAGTTAATATATTGCAGGTAATTAAAATTTTAGTATATCTATAATTAAAAATAGAACCTTTTACAGGATCGTTTTGTTGTATGTCTGTCAAGACCTTTTTTCTGAAGAACATCCCTGAATATAAGGCTGAGAAAACAACTTAAGACATTATATGAAGTTTAACGGTTACGTCTATTTATAGAAGAAGTTCGTGTAAGCTATAGTTCCTAAAATTATATTTAGCTTTTTTGTGATAAATTTATTAGACATAATCCTGAGTATCATTAAAGAAGAAGCAATCTCATAGACTGAAACCAAATAAGTAACTTCCTGTGGTTGTTCTGATTAGTCACTTGAGCGATAAAATCTACCATGGCATTTCTTTTAAAAAAGAAAACAAAAAAGTCAAGAAAACAACTTAAGGCATTATACGGACTTTAAGGAATACATCTAGTTATAGAAAAAAATCATATATGCTAAGTTTCTTTCACTTATATTTCGCTTATTTTGTGATATATTTATTAGACGAAATCCTGAGAATCATTGACATAAAAGCAAGCCCATCGACTGTAGTCAAATATAGGACATCCTGTAATTTTGCTGATGAGGTACTGGAGCGATACGTGATGTGAATCTTACTATCACATATCTTTGAAAGATATTTGTTTAAAAGGAAAAAAAACATTTGTTTGAGTTCAGCTACAAGAAACAGTACATATAATACATATAAAGTCATTATTATATATTAGAAATTATTGACATTGTATATAACAAAATTTTTAGCACATTCTTAAGTTTTAAAAAGAACCTTTTAATACCACGCACTCTAGTTTGGCAGTCAGGATCGTTATCCTGAAAAACATCCGAGTGTATAAAGTCAAAAAAGAACCTAAGACGTAACGTGAATTTTAAGCAATACATCTAGTTATAAAAGTTTGTGTAAGCTATATTTTCAAAATTTATTCTTCGATTTGTGCTATATTTATTAGACGCAAATATGAGTATCTCAGAAGCAAAAACAAGCTCATTGATTGAAGTCAAATATATGACTTCCTGTACTTTTACTGATGAGACACTTGAACGATGCATAAATGTCAATCTCACTATCGCATTTCTTTCAAAGACATTTGTTAGAATTCAGCTATCGAGAAACATTCCATATAATGCATATAATATCATTATTATATTGGAGTTCATTATATTGCATACAATTAAATTTTAATTATACCTAAAATAAAAAAAGAACTTTCGTTGTCTTGTTTTGTATTATGTTCGTCATGACCGTTTTTCTCAAGAACATTTAAGAAAATTTCGAGAAAACAATTTAAAGCATGACACTCATTTTAAGGAATACATTTAGTTATGCACTGTAAAATAAATCTGTAAAGTTACAAAAAAATTTTTTTTAAGAAACTGGGATTCCAAGAGCATTTTATGTAACGGCCACAGCGAAAATTCATGCAACAGATACAGATTTGCATTGAAAATATAAAAAATCAAAAACTGGGATTCCAAGAATTATTTATGTAACTGCAACCCAGGTTACAGATAAAATTTTAGTAAGATAACTCTAATTTCAGTATATTCGTTTGTAAAGTTTATGTACCTTTACAAAAAATAGTTTTCTAAATTTACATCTTTCCTTGTATAGTATACAGATGAAATATTAATAATCATACAGATTTCGGCAATTTTACGCCCGTAAGATTACATTTTTATTTTTTACTCTATAGCAGAAATTCTAATAAGCTACAATTTCTAATTTTTTTCGGCACATTTTGTGATAGATTTATTTGACGAAATCCTGAGTACCACTGAAATAGATAAAGGCTCATTGGCTGAAATCAAATATATGACTTCCTGTGTTTCTGCTGATAAGGCACTTGAGCAATACATGAATGTAATTCTTACTATCGGATTTTTCTGAAAGACTTTTCTTTGAAAAATTATTTGTCCGAATTCAGCTATCAAGAAGCACTATATACAACACATATAATGCCATTATTATATTAGAAGTTATTCACACTGCATATAATAAAATTTTTATCCATACCTAAAATTAAAAAAAAAAAAACTTTTTTAATTCTACAGGGTGTTTCAAAAATGACCGGTATATTTGAAAAATCAATAAAAACTAAACGAGCAGCGATAGAAAATACACCTTTCGTTGCAATATGCTTGGGACAACTGCAAATTTTCAGACAGACAAGCTTTGGAAATTAGTTACAATTTTGAAAAACAGATCGCGCTGCAGTCTGAAAAATCTAAAGTACTATATTTTCCATATATCTATCATGCGCAGCAATAATATGGCGTAGTCTCTGAACGAAACTACCAAAAACCTTTGTAGACGTGTCAGGCGGTGTAGATTCACATGCAAAAGAGATGGAAGTAGTACACTTCGTCGACAATCACTTCGTCGACATATCATTTCGTCGACACCACTTCGTCGACATATCATTTCGTCGACAAGTACACTTCGTCGACATAGCAATTCGTCGACAAGTACACTTAGTCGACAGGTACACTTCGTCGACATAGCAATTCGTCGACATATCATTTCGTCGACATAGCATTTTGTCTACACATTGTATGTAATTTACCTTTCGTCGATAATTTCACTTGTGAACACATGGATTTTTTGTAAATTATTACGTAAAAAAATATTAACGTTGCCCATACCTTAGCCAAAACAATGTTTCCAGGGTACATCACGAGGAGGTGTATGAGCAAGTACCCCAACAAATTTTTATTGTTCGAAATACATTACAAAAAAAAATACAATACATAAATTGCATTGCGAAAAAAATATATATTAAAACACATTAAAATTGCAGTAAAAATAAATTTATAATACGATATCATGTACAATTCACATAGATTTGTTCTAGTTGCCAAGACATTTTGGATTCTCTGCTCTTTGTTTTTTTTCTGCATTTCGTTTTTTCTTTGGCGGTTCACCCCGTATAATATTTTCTATTTCTGATTCAGTTTTCCTTTGTTCCTTGCGAATTTCCGAAATAATAGCAAAAATCCCAACATGTGCACGACCTACCAAAGTATTCCACCGCCTATGCCAAGCTTCTACTTTATTTTGTATTCGAGGAAATCCAAACGCATTGTTTTCATATACAGACCATATTTCTGGTGGGAAAAGTGGCTGATTTCTTCATATTTCACCATTTGGGAAAATCTTACGTATACGTCCATGTATATAATTTTCTTCGAACCACTTAATGATAGGCTCAGCGTCATCTGGCATAACTGTTTTCAGTTCATCAAATGCATTAGGAATTCTAAAGGGCTTAAAATGCCAAAACCGTTATTTGCCGTATTAAAATACTAAAATTCTTTACAGAACCAAAAAAACTACATTAAATTTTCATATTTAAAGGTACCTTTACTTTTTAATCCAGGTATGTAGAGGCTGTTCTCAAATTCAAATTGGATATGTATTAACATTCATCATTTCATTCTTTTTCGAAAACGCTTAAAAATCGCCCATCTTAAATAATCACCCATTTTAAATAACCCATGTGAAATTATTAAAATATTAATCCTACGATAAAGCAATTAAGAATTAGCTTGAATAATTAATTATTAGCTTGAATAATAAATTATTAGTTTGAATAATTAAATATTAGCTTGAATAATTAATTAATTTCATAATTATTTTATTAGTTATTGGTATAACAATCGCTAATGTTTTTTTAAACTCCTTATTTTGTTTCATTCGTATGCTTTCATTACTAAGTGTTGATTCTAAATAAAATTATATTAACAATTAACTATTTTTATAGGTTCTTCATTACTGAAATGACTAAACCAGCGCTATCTCATGATTAATACGTTAATACTTATATGCAATACATATCACAAATATATGTCGACGAAGTGTACTTGTCAACGAAATGCTATGTCGACGAAGTGTACCTGTCGACTAAGTACTTGTTGACGAAATGCTATGTCGACTAAGTGTCTTGTCGACGAATTGCTATGTCGACGAAGTGTACCTGTCGAAGAAATGATATGTCGACGAAGTGGTGTCGACGAAATGATGTGTCGACGAAGTGATTGTCGACGAACTGATTGCCACCCAAAAGGGATGTACTGCTTCATTTGTTCAATTGTTTCTGGATTGTGGCGATACACCTGGTCTTTCAAGTCAAAAATCCTCCGTTTTAAGGATTAAACCATCTTTTTACAGCAAACTTGCAATCTTTGAATGGCACACGCTTATAGCAGAAAGACGACTTAGAAAATGGCGAACTCACAGACTGCGTTTTATTCTATATTTTTCAAATCGCCTGCAGCGCCATCTGTTGTTGAAAATTGTAACTAATTTCAAAAGTTTGTCTGCCTGAAAATTTACTGTTGTCCCAAGGATATGGCAACAAACGGTGTATTTATATCGCTGCCCGTTTAATTTTTATTGATTTTTTAATTGTACCAGTCATTTTTGAAAAACCCTGTATATATATTATTTTGTTATTATTTTGTTATATATAAAACCTTTTAGTTATAACCTCACTTTCTACTTTGGAAGTCAGGATTGTTATTTCGAAAGACATCCAGAGTCGAGAAAAAAACTTACGGCATTACATGGATTTTAATGAATGCATCTAGTTATAGAAGTTAGTGTAAGCTATATTTCCCAAATTTATTTTTCACTCATTTTGTGATATATTTATTAAACGCTATCCTGGGTATCTCTGAAATAGAAACAAGCTCAAAGACTGAAGAGAAATACATGACTTTCTGTACTTTTACTGATGAGACACTTGATCGATGTATGAATGTGAGTTTTACTATCGCATTTCTTTGAAAGATATTTGTTTGAAAAGTTATTTGTTAGAATTCAGGTATCGAGAAAATTTTCATATAATGCATATAATGTCATTATTATATTGGAAGTTCTTTTATTGAGTATAATTAAATTTTTAGTACATCTAAAATTTAAAAAAAAACATTTTATAGTCTTGTTTTGCAGTATGTCTGTGACGACCGTTTTTACAAATTTTATGGAATACTTCAAGTTATACAAGAAGTTCGTGTAAGCTATATTTTCTAAATTTATATTTAGCTTCTTATGTGATATACTTGTTAGGCAAAATGATGAGTATCGCATTCAGAAGTTATCTCATCGACTGAAGTCAAATATGTATCTTCCTGCATTTCTTTTGGTGAAGTACATGAGCGAAACATTTGTGTGTATCTTAGTATCACATTTCTTTAAAAATTATTTATAAAATTATTTGCTTGAAGTCAAATAACGAGAAATGTCATACATAATACCTATAATTTCATTATTTTGTTGAAGGTCATTTTAATACTATAATAAATATTTAGTACATCAAAAGTGAAAAAATAAACGAAATTTTTATATTCTCGCTTTGCACTATGTTTCTCAAGACCGTTTTTTAGGAGCATCTTTTTTATTAGAAAGAGAAAATAAAACATTTCGTTACCCAAAATTTAAGGAATACATCTAGTTATAGAGGAAATTCGTATATTATGTAAATGCGACATTTTTCACTTTTTATCTATGAGTCAACAAAAACAAAATTAAGATAAGCTATCAGATAGTAAAGAAAAGTTTTTTCATTATTTCTTATGACATTTTTAATGCGTTTATGGGACACAATACCTTGAAATTGATCAAAATATTGATCTTTTTAAATATTAACTGGAAGCTTCTTTAATTGTGTATATTTGGACACTTAAAAATTTCCTTAACGAAAATTTTATCTCGAGATATTGTAAATTTTGCTAATAAATCCAGCGCAACTATTCATTATAATAAGAATTTTAACTGATTTTTCTCCATGTTCATACTTTATAACGTGCTTGTTCGATAAATACTAAGTCTTTTTTGTTGATTTAGATAGAGGTGATTTTTTTATTGTTCTCCATGGTGTATTTAATATTTTCGTGCATGGAGTTAACATTTAGTTTTATAGTTTTCATTATTTTTTTAAATATTTAAAATGAGATTTTCTTGAATTTTCTTCTTTTTTTAATGTACACAAAAGAAAAAGTCTTTTTAAATATAAACTCCCATACATCTAAAAATCCATGCACAGTTTTATGTTGTATATTTTAATAAATTCGCAAAGACATTCGAAGCTAAAATATCCGTATTTATAAAAGTAGTAGTAGCTATCTATCTATCTAACTATACATACATACATGCATATAGACAGGGTGATTTAAAAAAAAACGTTGACAAAATGATATAACAAATGAAGAATACGACAGGGATAATAAAAATCACACAGAAACATAAGCACGCAAACCACTTATTGAGTCACAAATACAGGGTGATTCATTTTAATTCAATTAGGGTTAATAAGTTTCAGAAAACTGAAGTATACTATAATAAAACATTTAACAGACATTCTCAGCTTTATTTTAAATGTGATAACACCAATCAAACCTTGTAGAAATTTGCATTATGCGCACCAGCAACATGCACTTGACATCTCACATTTTGGATGTGATAATGAGTTTTTATGGTATCATCGATTGCTTGTGCAATATGTTTTTCCAGATCTTTTTTTAGCGTTATCGCATTTCACACAAAATAAGGTACATATCGTTGCATTTTAATACAATATTTTTATTTTCCTCGAAATTATTACAGTTAAACCGGATATAGCTAGAATGAAACACTCTGTATTTGTAACTCAGTAAGTAGTTTGCGACCCTATGTTCCTATGAGATTTTTTTATCATTGTTGTATGCTTGATTTGTCATATATGTTTGTCAACATTTTTTTAATTACCCTGTATATATATATATATATATATATATATATATATATAATGTGTAGATTTATCATGTACGCTGTCATCTTTGCATCACCCATAAAATGATAAAGAATGCCAACTCAGGGTTATCGCGCACAATAAATCCAGAATTAAATGCTAGAAGACACTTAAGTTAAAAACATATTGTTTGAAATTGATTAAAATAGAAAAGCATATTATCAATTGAAGATCCATTCTAAGATTGAATGATAAAGCAATAAATAAATAAATAAATAAACAAATAAATTTAAAAAAAACATAAGAGATGGCTAGCGCATGGTGCCATTTTAAAAGATAATTATAGATAAAAAATAAAAATTTATACTTTACTCAAGTACAGTGGCTCACAAAAGTGTTCGTACACTTAGAAATTTCAATGAAATAGTGCTCTATCCATTAATTAAAATTAATATTTTAGAATGTACATTTAAGAGTAAAATCTATGACTCATTCTTAACAAAATTACATAAAATATTTTAAAAACATAGCAAAACTTTATTTTGAAAAAATCGTTAATGTAAAAATAGCAAAAAAATTACCTCACAAAAGTCTTCGTACACTTAAAAAAATCGCTGTTATATTTGTAAATATTGTACCATTTTGCTAAAGTTGTACTTAATGGGATATTATTTAGCACCTACAACAGTTTTTTAAACACCTAGGAATAGATTTAATTAGTATTTTTTAATTTCTGCATGAAAGTTGATTCTTTCATCGAACATTGCTGTTTTTACTTCGATTTTACTTGAATACTTTTTGTTTCAATGCTGTGTCTTCGCATTCTAACTTCCAGTTATCTCCAAATATGTTTTACTGGGTTAAAATTCAGCAATTGAGGTAATGTTTTCAGAACTTGTGGACAATTATAGAGACTCCAGAGGCGAAAGTTGAGAGCCATATGCTTTGTATCATTATCCTGATAAAAAACAAAGTTGTTTCTATTACACATATTTTGAGCTGATAATTTAAAATTAACTTTTAAAACATTTGAATAAATATAGTGATTTATTATGCTATCAATATATACCAAATTACCTAATCCTGATGCTGATATGCACCTTTACAGAAAGACAACTCCCCTACCATGGTTAACTGTTCCAACTAAGTTCTTTGAATTAAATTCTTATTTTTTTTTCTCTTGCACCAATTGCAGCCAAGAATGGCATAGTAGTTTTCATATGTAAATAAAACATTATTCCAATACGATTCGGGTTTATTCATCATTGATTTTGCCGAAGACAGTCCAAGCTTTCTGTTTTTCGCCCTAACAAAAAAATTTCTATGGGTAGAACGCCTATATAAAGCAGCTGGGCTTACCACTCGTCGAACAGTTTCAAGTGAAAGTGAAGGTGAAACTGTTTTATAAAATTCTGTAGCAACTTTTACAACACTTAAACGTGGATTTTTTATGACTTTTCTAATTGTAAAGTATTTGATCTCATTGTTTTTACTTAGATTGATGACCTTTTCATACCTAGTTTTCAATCCAATTGTTTTGTATAAAGCCTTTTATCGCATACTTCACCGTAGAATGGAATAAATTAACTAATTTTGCAATATTCCGAATTGATCTACTACTGAAGAAAATAGCTATGAAGAAGTAATAATGAAAAATAATGAAGAAAAACAACTTCGAACGCTATTAGTCATGACCATTTTTTAATTAATAAGTAGAATATAACGGACCAATTCTGCAAAATATAAAACCAAGTGATTTTTTAAATGTCACCAGAATGCAAAAATAAAAATAAAGTGACAAACAATATATTTATTAATGATTTTATCCGAAAATGTTTCTGTGTACGAAGACTTTTGTGGCGTGTTCTTTCTGTGGAATCTTCCGTTTTCATTTTTAGATTAAAAAAAAAATCTCTTAATGTTAAACAAAAAGGTTGTGTGTTATTTAGAATAACTTGGAGATAATATAAAAAAATACTGGACTTCATATCCCAATTTAATTTCAGGGAAATTTCTTTTTAGTACAAATTTTTAAAGTGTACGAACACTTTTGTGAGCCACTGTATGTATTTTAAAACGTGGAGCTACTATCTGTGTTTCTGTGTACACTTAAATATGGATTCCAATGTATTATCAAATAGATAAATAAAGTGCTTCCATCTGTCATTAAATGATGCATTTAAAATGATTATACAGTTATCAATTATTAGAAAAATACATTGCTTAGAATAAAAACAATATATAATAAACATAAATTTGCTTATATATATAATAGTACAGTGGTTAAAGTATTAAACTCGGGATTAATTAGGTTAAATCTTGGGATTCTTTTAACCTCTTCAGTTTAGGTCTAGAATGAATATGCGACGTTTTCCCCCTCGTACTATGTTAGCGTTAAGAAATGTGTATAGATTTATAGTTAAAAAACACGGGGCTTTTTAATACCATAACAGTAACAGAAAACAATCAACTTTAGCAAACGCATTTTCAGTACAAATGCTGTCGAGCTTAAAATTCTGTACAAGTACTATTTGTTTTAAATTAGTACCTACATTTGTTTATTTGAATTCCATTTCGAAAATGGACCAGCGCAGCAGTTATAGCTTTAAAATGCATAGAGATGTTATAAATAATAATTAAAAATAAATTATACACATAACAATAAATGTAAAAATAAATAGGAAAATGATTTAATAAATAACAGTAATAACTATTAGTAAATAAAGGTTAAAGCATTAATTTTATTTAGTAAATAAAACTGATGAATTAAAAATATTTATATAAATACATACTATTATATGAATTGAAATAAATATATAACCAAAAATATGATATTAATTATTCATTAATTAATGTTTCATATAAATACACGTACAATATTATGTGTGCATCAGTTTTTTAAGGATACGATAACTTCCATAATTTTGTACAAATCTCTTCCAAACTCATACATAAAATCAAGAAGTAAAAAGTCTCTGTCAAGTGCATTAATGTGTTAGAACGGACAAGGAAATTGAAATAGGGGTTGTGTTTGAGAAAACGAATACTAAATTTAAAAAATCATTACTTCTTAATTAAAATACAATAGGAATAATTTCGTAGTGATTATTACTTCTAGCTAAAGTTTCTAAAATTTATTCATGGCAGATTCATGGTAAAATAAAAGATGAGATCAAGGAAGCAGGGTAGTCTCAATTAATGTGCTAAAAAAAATTATTTTAAAAAAGAAAAATCATAACTTCGTCAATTTTCAAGATATGAAATCTGCTTGGATTTAATATAAATATTTTTAATATTGTTTATAAGTTTTATATTAGTAAGTTTTTAATATGGACAACTCTTATAGAAAAATAGGGGTTGAAGTTAGTTTTCATGACTCTGATAAAACAAACTTTTGTAGAGAAAAAAATTTAAAACTCGTCAACAGCGGTCAGATAACATTGTTAAACTGGGTTTATCTTTAATCTTGATTTGGTTTTTGTTGGTGAAATTATTACTTAATTTCGAAATCTACCTATGTACCTATAGGCCGAGCAAAGACAGGGATTTTTTTCATTGATTTTTTTTTAAATTATTATTAATAAAAATAAAAATAACTTTTATTCTTCGTTTGAAGAAAAAGTTGCCAAAATATCTGATATAAACATATAAAAGTGAAAATATGTTACATATGAATAAAGGATGATTCTTAAACTAATTTGAAAATAGTTTCATTAGCAGCCAGTGAAGTAATGCACTTTAATAGGAAGTTTTAACTTTTTCATTCCAGAAGCTCGTGGAAAACAACATGCCAAAACTAAATGAAAAACTCCATTGTTCCGCTTTTGATAAATCATTCTTCTTGCTATTTATACGTCCTTGGATTAGTTCCAGTAGCCATACGTTTTATACTGTAAATCTGCTTTAAAGCGCCATAAGACAGTATATATTAAATATTAAAGATATATTATATGGAAGTTCAAAGTGTTTTTTAAAGAAAAAAAGATTTAATTATAAATATTTACGCGAAAATAAGAACTTCAAAAAACAAAAATCTCAATGCAGTATTTATTTTGTAATGTTATAATCATTATATATATTATCAAATAATTCTTATATATAAACATTCATAACAATTTTCCTTTATAGTTTTTTCTCTTTTTTAATTTTGTCATTTTTTGTGACAGTTTTACTAAACATGTTTTAACAAATTAGAATTACGAGAAAGCATAAAAATAATATACATAAACGATATAACGTTAAATATCTAAATAAAATAAACAAAACAAGACAGACTTAATAACACATTAAGGTAAAATTTGCGAAATTTTTAAATATTTGAATTAAGGTGTTCTGGTGTAATAACTCCAGAAGAGGTAATAACGCCAAGTGCTAATATTACGCATAATTATGAAATAATCCGGAAAATGGCACCCATGTGCTCTGCGCAGAAGGGTTTTGAGTTATATAAAACACAAACAACAGCTTAAAGTTAATTTGCTTCATTTGCAGGTCTTATCAGTTTTAGAAACAACTAAAATTAATGCTTGATCTAAAATTAGCGAGGTAAGTTCTGTGATGTGAAGACTACATATTTACCAGGAAATATTTTGTTTACTATTAAAATTTCTAGTGCATTTTATGTACTTTCAAAATGTTGTAGAAGATTTTTGATATATTCGCGAGATAGTTTAAAGTTTAATATGAACTGCGCAATAAGTTCATCGGGATAATAACGCCTCTCCTTTTCGTTAATACCCCGGTTAATTTCTTACAGTGACGGAACTACATCCAAAATGTTTCTTTTTTTTTTACTTTATGTATGAGACAGCATTATTTTCATTGCTAAAATGGTTAGATTAAAGGGAAGGGGGGGGGGGCAGTAACCACAACTAATCTCGCTTTTTTAATACTAATGTAAAAAATTTTTTAATTTCTTATAAATAAAACGATATTAAAATGTTTTCGATATTCCAATCCATACATTTTCAAAATCAGGTTTCTATTAAATTCCCACTTGATTGTTCAATTGAATTTTAAATTTTAACTGTCCGATTCCTCAACTTTCTCTTTTTCAAAATTTAACCTTTAACTGATGTGATGTACATTGAAATGTAACTATTGTGAAGGGTACTGTAACAGTACGATCGTAAGATCGAAAGATGAATAACAGGCATGATTAACTCATAGGATGGTATTTTGTACTAAACGTTTTGTACAAGGTGATTATAATTATTATGCATTTATTTAAAATTGTCTGGAGATAGTACTATAGTTCCAAATGAAACAAAATTTCGATAGTGTTTGTAGTTAAACTGAAAATTACGAGTTAAATTATAAAAAGTGCAAAAAAGAAATGCTCTGTGTGACTGGTAACCTTAGTTAAAGGTTAAAAGGAGATCAATGATTAAAAATCATAGAGTATTATTTCTGCACTAAATTTTTAGCACTTTTCAACAAAGTTGAAAAGTGCTTATGCATTCGGTTTGTCTGGCCGTCTGTCCGTCTGTCCGTCTGGCCGGATGGCCGTCTGTCCGTCTGTCCGTCTGTCCGTCTGTCCGCGCTCTAACTCCCGTAAATATACTCGGATTGCTATGAAATTTTTATACGTTATTGAAGTTTACCCTAGCACGAACCCTATTGAAAATGAAGTATCTAACATGATTAGTTTATCTACAGAGAGAATCAAAAATTTCCCATTACATTACGGCCTATGTGGAAAAATCGCTAATATACTCGGATTGCCATGAAATTTTAGGACGTTATTGACGTTTACCCTAGCACAACTCCTATTGAAAATGAAGTTTCTACCATGATTAGTTTATCTACAGGCCGAATCAAAAGTTTCCCATTACATTACGGCCTATGGGGAAAAAACTATAATATACTCGGATTGCCATGAAATTTTAGGACGTTATTGAGGTTTACCCTAGCACGAGCCCTACTGAAAATAAAGTATCTACCATGATTAGTTTATCTACAGAGAGACTTAAAAGTTTCCCATTACAATACGGCCTATGGGGAAAAATCGTTAATATACTCGGATTGCCATGAAATTTTAGGACGTAATTGACGTTTACCCTAGCACGAACCCTATTGAAAATGAAGTTTCTATTATGATTAGTTTATCTACAGGGCGAATCAAAAGTTTTCCATTACATTACGGTCCATGCGGAAAAATCGTTAATATACTCGGATTGCCATGAAATTTTAGGACGATTGACGTTTACGCTAGCACAAGTCCTATTGAAAATGAAGTTTCTACCATAATTAGTTTATCTACAGGGCGAATCAAAATTTTCCCATTACATTACGGCCTATGGGGAAAAATCGTTAATATACTCGGATTGCCATGAAATTTTAGGACGTTATTGAGGTTTACCCTAGCACGAGCCCTACTGAAAATGAAGTATCTACCATGATTAGTTTATCTACAGAGAGACTCAAAAGTTTCCCATTACATTACGGCCTATGGGGAAAAATCGTTAATATACTCGGATTGCCATGAAATTTTAGGACGTTATTGAGGTTTACCCTAGCACGAACCTATTGAAAATGAAGTTTCTACCATGATTAGTTTATCTACCGGGCGAATCAAAAGTTTCCTATTACATTACGGCCTATGGGGAAAAATCGTTTCAAAGGTATTTTAAAAATGTTATACCCTGTCAAACGTATTAAAATATGCATTCTATAAAATATAAGGTGAAAATGTAGCTATTATTCATTTACAGGGCCACACAAAAGAATTCCATTAGATAATGGTAAAAGGGGGAATTGTGTGTGACATAGTTTAAATATAGTGAGCTTTTTCATGTATAATAAAATTGATATATGTTACTGAAGCTTAATATAAATTATAAGCCACTGTCTTGCATAATATGAAGTACATAGCATTTACAGGGCCATACAAAAGATTTCAAATAGTTTATTCATTCCGAAGTACCGTATATGTGTCCGATGATAGCTGATGGAGGGATGAAATGCATTTCAATTATGATATTCGCGTTTGTATTTCGCTAAATATATGCACATTATATGGTGTGTATAAATGTTATGGTTGATATACAGGGCTACCCAAAAGAGCTCACCAACGTTACTGAATATGAGCGTAAATTATTTAAACGTGGTTCTTAAATAAGTTATGCATTTTTACACTGAGCTGCATTCAATTTACTGAGAAATGTTTGCAGAATATAGATAAAGGGATATACAGGGCCACGCAAAAAATTCGGTAGATGGACGCCTATGAATGATAATTTATGAGAATGTGATTTCAGTTGTTTTAAAAGTGTTTTAGTTTACAAAAAAATTTTAGCCTAATGCTGACGTGTAATAAAGGTAGAATGTAAACTACAGGGCTGAACAAAAGTATTCAAGTATGTTTCCATCTAATAGTATGAATTGCTGAAAAAGAAATTTCAAGCTACTGGGTATTTTCTTGCTGAGCTAAATTTTCCCATTATATGAACTGACATATGAAATACAGGGCTGTTCTAATGTACTGGAATACATATTTGGGTGTATTTGGCTATACACTATAATTTTCCTAAATAATAAAGTTTTGTTAGAGATTTCATTAAGTGTTGGAAAGTGCTTCATAATCTATGCTTAACGCATGATTTTTCTTACTTGTTTGTACAGGTTTAAGTTTAATTAAGTTTAATCTATTTAAATATTTCTAACTATAGTACGAGGACTTTAAACGGAAGAGAGTTCAAGTTGTACCCCTAGAGTTAAATTGGAAACTACAAGTTAAACTCTAAAAGTTGACAAAAAAAAAAAAAAAATCCTTGTCGGCTTGGTCTATAGGCGGAGGTAGATTTCGAAGAGTGCTCATTTCAACAACAAAAAATAAATTTAATTACATATAAACCCAGTATAACAACTTTATTTGTCCTCTTTTGAAAAATTTTTAGTTTCATTTTTCTGTAAGAACTGGTTTTATCAGAATTATCTTAAGCTTAATTCGGATCAAATGCCCATTTTGACAACATATTTTGAAACAATTCCGACTTTATTAAAAAAAATCGACTAATACGGCACTTTATATAGCTCCTTGATAACAAAAGACTGTCATTTGAATGCGTTTGAGAGCAAAATTGAATTTAAAAATCAGTTATAAAATAACCAATTTTGAATACAACCTCAATTCTTAATCATGATAGCTTCGGGAAATTTGGCGCGAAGTGCCCACTTTGACAGAATTTTTAAATATATATTCAGCCTTTATAAAAAACTGACCAATACGGGACATTATACAGCTCCTATATAAGAGAACCTGTCAAATGGATGCGTTTGAGAGCAAAACTGAATTTAAAAATAAGTCAGAAAAAACGCAATTTGTTATTTCAATGCTTCCTCTGATTTTCAATCACGATAACTTCACGAAATTCTGTTCAAAATACCCTTTTTGACAGCCTTCTTTGAAATATATTCCGTCTTTATGAAAAAAATTGACCGATGCGTCACATTATACAGTTCCAAAATAACACTTGTAAATTGAATGCATTGAGAGTGAAAATAGATTTAAAAATGAGTCAGAAAAAACGCAATTTGTTATTTGAATACTTCCTCAAATTTCCTATCACGGCCACTTCGGGAAATTCTGTTCAAAATGCCCCTTTTGGACACCTTTTTTGAAATATTATCTCATTAAATGTTTTCGTAAGCTTAGACTCAAACTTAAATTTTGAGCTCAAAATCTGTAGTTGGGAATGGTTAAGTAACACAAACTGAGCTGTGTTCAGAGGGTTCAAATTTCAAATGATTATAAAAAACGGAAAAATCGGTCGATTGATTTGCGGTTTTCACTAAAAATATTCTTTATTTAGGTATTTTCGTGAAAATAAATTATAAAGATAAATTTCAAAAAATGACGATACAGGGAGCTTTAGACTTTGGAGTAACGAAACACTCTTTTTTGACATTATTTTTTGCATCCTATTAAATTCTTTCGTAAGCTTAGACTTGAACTTAAATTTTGAGCTCAAAATCTGAATAGCTGGGAGTGGTTAAATAGACAAACTTAGGTGTGTTCAGAGGGTTCAAATTTCAAATAATTGTAAAAAACGGAAAAATTGGTCGATTCGTTTGCGGTTTTTTCTAAAACTAATTTTTAAATCAGCAGTTTTCTTGATCAATCAGTGTTTTCTTGAAAATAATTTTTAAAGATAAATTTCACAAAATGCCGATAGAGGGCGCCTTAGACTTTGGAGTATAGTACAACTATTTTTAACTGTTATTTTTTTAATATCATTAAATGCTTTCAAATGCATAGATTTAAATTTTGGGCTGAAATTCTGCATCGTTGGGAGTGTTAAAGTAGCGAAAAATTGAATTGTGCTCGAGAAGGAAAGAGGGCTAAATTTTAACTCCTGAACACACTTCAGTTTGCTCTTCTTAACTCCTCATAACGATTCAGGATTTGAGCTCAAAATTTAAGTTTAAATCTAAGCTTCCGAGAACATTTAAAATGCTTTTGCAAGCATTTAATTAGAACCAAAAAATAATGGTTAAAATGAATTGTTGGTTATTCTGAAGTTTAAGGCGCCCTCTGAAGAATTTTTTCAGATTTATCTTTAAAAATTATTTTCAAGAAGATACTGACTTTAAGAATAGTTTTATTTTAAACCGCAAACGAATCGACCAATTTTTCCATTTTCTATAATTACTTTAAATTTGAACCTCCCCCTCCCCCTTGAACACAGTTCAGTTTGTGCTACTTAACCACTCTCTGTTATTAAGATTTTTCAGCTCAAAATTTAAGTTTAAGTCTAGCCTTCCTAAATCATTTAAAGAGATGCAAACAATAACGGCAAAAAATAGTTGTTTGTTACTCCAAAGTCTAAAGCGCCCTCTATCGGCATTTTTTAAAATTTATCTTTATAATTTATTTTCACGAATACCTAAATAAAGAATAATTTTGGTGAAAACCGCAAATTAATCGACCAATTTTTCCATTTTTTTAAATCATTTGAAATTTAAATCCTCTGAACACAGCTCAGTTTGTGTTATTTAGACACTTCCAACTACAGATTTTGAGCTCAAAATTTAAGTTTGAGTGTAAACTTACGAAAACATTTAATGAGATTCAAAAAATACCGGCAAAAATAGTTGTTCGTTACTCCAAAGTCTAAAGCGCCCTCTATCGGCATTTTTTGAAATTTATCTTTATAATTTAATTTCAAGAAAATGCCGACATAAAGAATAATTTTAGTGAAAACTGCAAATCAATCGACCGATTTTTCCGTTTTTTTATGTTTATTTGAAATTTTGGTCCCTAAACGTTAATGGCGGCTATCTCCTTAGGAAAACGTTTTGGACCCTTGGTCTTCTGTTTAATATTGTTTGTCTTGATGTGTTCTATCACCCCTCTTTTATTGTAAAAAAAAATTGGAATCACCCTGTATATATAAAAACTGGTGAGAATGCAATAGGTAGTATTTCATACGAAATCTACCTAAAAAAAAGTAGAAAATAGCGTTTAGTGAGAGTGCTTACAGCAGTTATAGGTTAATTTTGTCGCTAATATAGAGCTAACGAAACATAACCACATGAATCATGTGTAAAATTTAAAAAGAGATCTCACAGGGATATTGATAATAGGGATATCTTATTTACTTAATTGAAAATACAAATTTATTAAAGAGTGTTTAATATAATGCCGACATTTTAACTAAGTTTGAGCTAATTTACAATTGTGTGGCGTTTATGTGTTAAAAAATATTTAAAAAACTCCTATAACAGTGTTAACAAAAATATTTATTACACATAACTCTAGTTATTATAAAATTTCACATGATAAAAATATTACATTATGATTATAGTGCAATGTTTTTTATAATTATATTTAAGCAGGACTTTTCAAGTAAACAGGAGCTAGGGGGTTATTGACTATAGATGCTCTACCAATCTCTTTTTCCTTTCACTTTCACAAAAAATTGAATATTTTCTATCGCATAGAATTAATATATGTGAACACAAATACTGATTTAGATAAACACTATTAAAACCGTGCAATGTTTCTAATAATTTTATTCAAGCGGTCCTTTTTTGGCAATAAACTTTTCTACCAAAAATTGAACCGACTTCATAAACTACTAGAAAGTGAAAAATAATTTTTTTACATAATAGTAATAAAAATTTAAATTAAGAGCATAGTATTTACGATGCGTATTAAGGTACCCTGGGGTAATAACGCCAGGCGGGGTAATAACGCCAAATGCTTATATTTTGCATAATTATGAAATAATCAAGTAAATGACACCCATGTGCTCTGCGCAGAAGGGTTTTGAGTGATATAAATCGCAAAAAACAGCTTGAAGTTAATTTGTTTCACTTTTAGGACTTATTCTTTTTCAAAGCAACTAAAATTAACGCTTGATCTAAATTTTGCGAGATACGTTTTGTAATGTGAAGACTATTTTTTTTTATCCGGAAATACTTTGTTAATTACATAAATTTGTAGTACATTTCATGGACTTTCTGAATGTTGTTGAAGATTTTGGATATCTTCTCGAGATAATTTGTAATTTAAAATGTACAGCGCAATAACTATAACGGGGTAATAACGCCAATCCTTGGCATTAATACCCAGGTTGATTCCCTACAATGGCCGAGCTTCATCCTAAATACTGATTCAAATAAACGTAGTTAAAACTGTGCAATGTTTCTAATAATTCTACTTAAGCGGTCCTTTTTAAGCAAAAAGAAGCTCACGGTCTGTATTCTTTTGCCTCATCCTCCCCCCCACACACCACACCTTTATTTTTCTTACATTTTCACAAAAAATTGAACATTTTCAATAGCTTAGAATGCAATTTGTCAATTTCTAAGTTTGTAGAGTTTGTATTTTTAGGATTGGGCAATCTACATGCAATTATTCCATCTTATTTCATAGTTTTGTTTGCATGGCGTTATTACCCATATAGGTGGGTAATAACGCCAAATAGCATTGGTCAAGAAATCACGCCATTACTTTTTATGAATACATATCTATTAAATTATTTTTTTTAAATATAGATAGTCAATGAGTTGCTGTATCAAATCATATATTTGTTTGAAAAATACAATCTAAAACTAAGCCGTGAAAATTGGTAGAACCTTAACGTGGCGTTATTACCCCAGGGTACCTTATTATATTTATGTACATTAATTTGATTTTTTGGAGTCGGTACCAGCCAAGCCTTTATTCTTTTAGGCTTTGCATTGGATACTTAATTTAATTTTTGAAATTGGCTTGGCTGGCACCGACTCCAAAAAATCAAATTAATGTACATAAATATAATAATACGCATCGTAAATACTATGCTCTTAATTTAAATTTTTATTACTATTATGTAAAAAAATTATTTTTCACTTTCTAGTAGTTTATGAAGTCGGTTCAATTTTTGGTAGAAAAGTTTATTTTTCTCTTTTTAGTTAAAAGTTAACGAATTTTTGAAGTCAGTTAATAAAAATTACAATACGGAAAATTATTGTAAATTATCCATGGATGTAAATTTAGTCAGGAGTGGGGTTCGAACGTACGCTCTCTTTCCAGCACCAGAGCTTAAGGCCCCTGTCCTCGTCGAGGAAACGCTCGCGAGCTAATGCTATTCTTATGGGTAAGCATTTTTCTAATAACTGTTTCGCATTTTGACATTTTTGAATATTTTTTTTTGCATTGGATAGCTGAGGTGCAGGCCGACAGCGCACCTTTTTTGCTTTTTCGATTTTGGTTGCAGATAATTTTTACAAAATTAGTTTCACTTTCAAAACCGGTTTCGAAACTGAATGTGCTTTTATAAAAAATATCTACGACTAAAATTGAAAAAGTAGAAATTGAATAGTTTCGGAGTAATCGGTGAACATACATAAAAAATGTACATACGCGTTGAATCGATAACTTTCTCTCCTTTTTGAAAGTCCGTTAAAAAAATACATACGCGTCGAATTGATAACTTCCTTTTCTGAAGCCGTTTAATAATAATAATTGTAATACGAAAAAAAATATTGCAAATTTTACATGGATGTAAATTATGTCAGGAGTGGGATTCGAACCCACGCTCTCTTTCGAGACACAGAACTTCAATCCGGCGCTTTAGACCGCTTGGCCATGCTATCGACAGCGAACGTATTCAACACTT
This sequence comes from Maratus speculifer, assembly GCA_964019185.1. Classification (NCBI taxonomy): domain Eukaryota; kingdom Metazoa; phylum Arthropoda; class Arachnida; order Araneae; family Salticidae; genus Maratus; species Maratus speculifer. Next base: position 287,554,597 of record OZ025297.1, on the reverse strand, counting down.
TTAATTAGCGAAAAATCACTAATTTCATTAGTTTTTGCCTAATTACTAAAAAGGTACTGAACTAATTTCGATGAAACGGAAGTGGTACCAATTCGAGAGCATCGTCTTTCATTTAAAACAAAAATAACAGAAATTGGTTAAATAGTTTCGGAGTAATCGGTGAACATACATAAAAAAAATTACATACGCGTCGAATTAATAACCTCCTCTCCTTTTTGGAACTCGGTTTAAAAGAAGCTCAGGGTCTGATATTCTTTTGCTCCCCCCCCCCTTCTTTTTCTTGCACTTTCACAAAAAAATAAACATTTTCTGACGCTTAGAAATTTTTTTTGCCAACAGTTTGTCCATTTCTAGGGCTGTAGAGTTTTTTTTTAGAAATGGGCAATCTACATGGGATTATTCCATATTATTTTATAGATTTGTTTGCATGGCGTTATTACCCGCATAAGTGAGAAATAACGCCAAATAGCATTGTTCAAGAAATCACGCCAGTACATTTTATGAATACATATCTGTTAAATTATTTTTTTTCTATAGATAGGTAATAAATTGCTGTATCAAATCCTACATTTGTTTGAAAATTACTACCTAAAATTAAGCCGTGAAAACTGGTAGAACCTTAACGTGGCGTTATTACCCCAGGATGCCTTAATTCAAATATTAGGTTGCCACAAAAATTCCTTCTTTTTTATTTATTTATTTATTATTATTTTTTTTACAAAAAGAAAATCATGGAGATTTTGATAAGTGCAATGTTTTATTGAAGAACAATTGTGCCAATCTGCTGAACAAACATTCTTCTATCTTTCCAGTAGTCTACAATCTGTAACATTTTCTTCCTAAAACTGTTGTGATTTGTGGCAAAATACTTACGGAGGTGATGTTTTATGTCATTCAAAGAGTACTTTTTTTTGAGCTGGAGGGAGGGGGGGGGGGGTGGGGAGTAGAACAGAATTTTTCAGAGAAAGAAACAAATGGCAGTCGGACGGAGCAATGCCCGAAAAGTAAGGACGATGCGTCAGAATATTTCAACCGAATGCAAGGAGTTCGGTAATGCAATTCAGCGAGTTAGACAAAGCAAAACTGCCCAGTTTTGTTTGTCTAGCTCGCTGAGTTTTTGCACTGAAGAAGAATCTCGATAGTAGATTCGAAACAGCTGTTTGCTCCCTTTTCATACTTTATTTGGGCATTTATAATCATTGTTTTTCTATCTTTTAACATTTTTCACAAAGGCTTTATTTGCTATTTTACATTCCATTATGTATACATAATAATGTTTGTATTAAATACGAAATGAAAAAAGATACTTGAAATTAAAATAAATCAATACGAAAAAATTATGTACAAAGCAGTATTATACACTTGTGCCTGTTAAATGTGTGTATCGAAAGGAAAAAAAGGCATTTTATTTATGAAATTGTATATTTCCCACTTAATTCTAACAATTTTTACAATCACATGTAGAACAACCGCTCACCATGATATATTATTAATTAATATATATATAAGCTTAAAAGAATTTGAAAAAAAAACTTCCAACTATTAGCATAATAGGCAATGAGAAAAACAACGTTTTTTACCTTGCATGCGAACCAAACCAAGTTATAACTTCCGTTACTGTATTCTTCCGCGCTGACCGTGGGAGATAATGTTGGGGAACAGTAAACCAGATCTCCTGTTATATGCCGAGCTCAGCGTGTTAAATAAAGTTGTCATAATTGAAAACACTACCTTTGCTTGGTATTTCATGGTGCTTCATGTCTGTTGCTACGTTCGGTTTAGTTAACAATAGTATTTTTCAAAATTAATAGTCTGGGTGGGTGGAAGTCCCTCGAAATAGATCTAACTTCACCAAATAGAGAACAAAACTTACTTCTGTTAGAGTCTGATTTTAGCGACAGAGATGTGACCTTTCTGCCGACTGGATAAGGATTGTTTGCGATCCTGGTTTTTATTAAGTATTCAAATTTCATCGATTGCGATCAATCTCTTCAAAAAGAGATATTTTTTATGTTAAAATTGCGATCTACAGAGAGTCTCGTTAACAGGTCATGAATCGGGACGGCCACTAGTACATAATTATTTTTATATTCTATTCGCACCAATATTTTTAAAAAACATATTTTGTAGTATTTTTCTTTTGCAAATTTTGTCAAAGTAAAGGTAAAAGTTTTCTTTTTTGAAAAGTGGCACGAATTAAAACGTAGCACATGGTTTGGAAAAGAAGCGTCTGGGTCATTCCACACCAAATGAGCAAATCAGGTGTGGCTCACATGTCACAGATTTTATTGAAAATCATCATATAATTAGATCACAATCATTTACGAGGAAACGCAAAGTAGTAGAGTTCAGACTAGTTTATTTCAGTATAAAAAATTACATTAAAGTTGAGACGAAATCGAGGTCTTGTGTACATGCTTGAAATTTCAAGTTTGATTATTTGCCATAGGAATGGAAAGATTGTAATAAAAATTATTTACACTTAAGAATGAACTATAAGTAACAGATTAGCATAATCTAGTAATATTATTTTTATTTTATAATTTAAAAATAAATAAATAATAAAAAAAATCGTGGAAAAAATAAAATATTTCAGTTATATATTTTAAAATGAAGGACACTTATTCCAAATTCAATTTTTTTTGCCATTATAGCTAATTGAATATATTTAATACATCTATAATTTAATTCATGCCTTTTTCATTCCTTTATGAGAAAAAAAATAAACAGTGAAAACTGCTGATTAAAAAGTCAACATTTTTTTCATTTTTTTAGAGACGAATAAAAACTTTTAAAAGTTTTAAACTCTTTGATATTACAGATAAAAGTGTATATTTTAAGTATACGTAGTTTTATTCTTGCTTTCAGTTTATTTTTCTCTCAAGAATATTTTAAATTTGTATAGAAGAGAAACTATTTTTTTCTTAAAATAACTGTATTTTAATCTTAAATTCAATTAACAAACAAAGATGGCAGCACACGTCTATTTGTAGGAAGAAATTTCCAAAAAAGCGCGTGTTTTCAAAGAAAGATTGTCTTTAGAATGTCTCAAATATTAGTTTTTTGAACCCATTTTTGTTATGTTAGAAATTAAAAAGGCAGTATTGAAACTTTTTTAGTGTGTCATGGACCTATTAATTCTTTTGTACGTGTAATATTGTCGATGTAGGAGTTGTCCTTTAATTGTTTTTTGAGGTAACATAAGAGGAATAATTATGATTTTGTCATTTTTTTAAAAGTTTCTAAGTTTTTTTGAAGATGAAGGAAATAAATAACAACTTTGAAACTTTGCGAATTCGATCTTCATACATAATACTACATCTTGCATCAATTTCAGAGATTTTTTTTAAATCCTTTAATTTTTATAACATTTCAAAATTTTTAAAAAATTACAAAATTTCAATATTTACAACCATTTTTTGATTAATTATGATATTACCAAATTATTGTTACTCAATAAATATAAAGATTGATATCCAGAGATTTCAATATCATAAAAAAACTTCATTTTTGTTAAATAGTTTTCAAAATATAGAACTTGAAACTTGCAACTTTCGACGATTATCCGCAAGCCATTCTATATCACAAGTTTTTTAAATGTTCAAAATTGATAAAATAATTAATTTTTCGTGAAAATATTGTGCACACATACATTTGAATATGAAATGAACACGTATCTCAAATTTTATTAAAATCGAATTCTATACAGCCACGGCTTTTTTTACATTTTTGCTCATTTGACGTGGAATGACCCGTCTGGGACAATCTTTGTCTTGGAAAAACAAATTCCTTGACTTCGACTAAAATGTTCTGGAGCACCTTCCCATCTCTACTCTTCTATTTACGATATCCTTCTATCTAATTGCTGTTGGCTTTTTTCTCTCGAATATTCTCTTCATAAAAAAATAAATTTATTAAATAAATAAATAAAATAAAATAAAATAAAAATAATAAAAATAAATAAATGTTTGAATGAGATAAAAAGTCAAGTAGGTAAGTATTTTGGAACTAAATCAAAACATTTTGGAAAGAAGGCATTAAATGTTTCCTGAAAATGTCGAAGAAGTTTCGCAGAGCAGAAAGCTGAGATATACTTCAATAAAATCTCGTCGTTTACGAAATTTGTTTCTGTTATTTTTATTCAAAAAAGCGGAAGAAAATATTTAGGATAAACCAGCACATATAGTTTCGCCAAGCAGCCGCAAAGCATTATCAGTCTAGATTAATTACTGTAAAATAAAAACACGACAAATACGTACTGTTAAATTTCAAATTATTTGCCTTAAACCAGATTATATTATCAAGAATAAACCTTCATGCACCGCCGACGAGCATATTAACCCTTCATTGCACGATTTTTTTTTAATTTTATGAAAAAAGTTATTTGAAATATATATGTCGGTCTAATAAAGAAAAAAATAGTAAAAAAAATAATAATAATAAAATAAAATTTTCAACTGAAATTTGATTTTATACTCTATATTCATAATTATTTTTTTTATATTGAATTGCTATATTTTGCAATTAATTGGGCTTAAATTAATTAATTTTATCTAGTCAACATTCTGCAACTTACTTTATATTATATTGTTAGGTAAGTGAAAATAATAAAAGTAAATCTTGCCTTAATAGCTTGTTCAATTTTTTTTTTGTAAGTGTTATTCCATTGCTACTGGATTTGACTCATTGTTATTGGATGGGTGATTACATTTTTATTGTATCTTCAAATTACTGGATGCGATCCTTTTCAAGTAAATGTTTAACAATTTTACAAATAGGCATTTTAATTAACGTTTTTGAATGCACAAATATTTTTTAAACGAATTTTCATCGATCTACCTTTTTACCACTATAAATGCTATTGGAATATTTAAAGAGACTGGCGTAAACAATACCGGTTAGTTTTGACTTATGATATTTAAATTTATGTTCACTAAAGAAGGAACTTATACAATTAATAGGTTTAAAATAAACACGATATTAAATAATCTCAGAATTCCAGAAATTATATCCGAAACGTTATTGAAATAAGGGATGCCGACGAAAGCACTTGGTTTATTATGCTGAAAAAAGAGGGAGAAGGGGGGATAGAATTAACAAACTTCAAAGTAGTTTTAAATATTTTCCTAACAAGGTCTTTAGAAAAGCTTTTATTAACGAAATCTTGTTAAATTTCACATCTTTCATTTTCAAAGTCAGCTCTGGAAATGTAATATTTAACCCGGCATTACACGAGCGAGAAAAACAACAAAAATGTCCTCCTTGAATTTCGAAATATTCCACTAGAAAGACTATTCATTGTGTTAGCGATGTTCGTATAATTTTCTCTATTTTTAAAATACACAGGACCTGACTAAAGCTATGGGGCGCCCCGGGACAAGCATCATTCAGTGGGGGGGGGGGGGGGGGGTCCTTCTGTTTATAGATAGAGTTACTTTTATGAATAATGTGGAAATGTCTAGTATTAAACTTCACATGTATTGTATGTATCTATGTATAAATTTTGTTCTCGTTGCAGTTCCTATCTGTATGCAGGGTATGACAATTTTAAGAATAAGTAGTAGCAGGATAATTGTAGAAAAAAAATGATAGATTTGGTTGACAGTCTTTAGTCTTTGCAAACTTTCTCTTTGCTTATCTACGTGCGTAATAAGATGGCTAAAAGAAAATGTGGCAAATGAGTCATAATTAATGCTTTTAACTTGCCACGCTACGAGAAAACTGTTAATAAAGAATTTCTTTAGAAAACAATAGCGTATTAAGTTGCTATAGTAAAAACTTTAATTATTAATTTTCTAATGTAATTACCCACATAGCATGCATGGTCACAGTGACGTCACAGTGACATCACTGTGAGTCACTGTGGTCACGTCACATCTGTGACCAAAATGCCACCGCTCAGTGACGTCACATTGTGACTGAAATGTGACGTCACACCTGTGATCAAAATGCCACCCTTCAGTGACGTCACATTGTGACTGAAATGTGACGTCACATCTGTGACCAAAATGCCAGCCCTCAGTGACGTCACATTGTGACTGAAATGTGACCTTCTTAGAAAATTAAAAAATATATACAAAAATTCTTCAAAAGATCCCTCATAGCATGCATGGTCACAATGACGTCACTCGAGTTACATGCACTGCGTGTAACGTGTACGTCATATCACATATGTGAGATAAACCTCCCATCATATGAAATTAAACACCCAGCAATGAACCTATCAGTGAAACTTCCATTTAAGGAAATTTCTCGTCGCTTCGTTATGAAAAAATTATCGTTGAATAGAAACCCACGAAAATTCATCAAATTTGTATAGTAAGCTACAGATAAAAATGGAAATATTATAAAACTGTGTTTTAATTTGGATAGTAATTTTTGTTATGCAATATAGCCACATAAAAAAAATCATTAGTATAATATCTAAAAAACAACGTAATAAAGGAAGGGAAACAAAAACTGAATCGCAGCCTTCTATTTCTCGTTTTCTCTTGTATTGCAAATCGAAAAATTGAAAAAAAAAATTGGAATATTACTTTGTGTGCGATCTCTTATGAAAGATATACTCATAAAAACTTTCGCATCTTTTTTAAGTATTCAGAGAATGGACCTATAATATTATCGTGGAACTAGAATCCCTTTCTTAGCATATCGAAAAATTTTCGCATTTTTCCCTTTTTATTTAACAGATAAAATAAATACATAATTTCAATTCATACAATCCGCTGAAATATATTCACCAATCAATCTTAACAGCAATCTATCCTTTTGAATATTGTGCACGCACGGAAGTGCAACAAATTTTGCTAAGTAGAATTTTTTTTAATATGAATATTAATTTAAATGTTAATTGCGTTCTAAATGAAGGTTCAACAGAAAATTAAAAAAGTAGATAATTTCATTAAATATGGGCTTCGTTAAATGAAAGTTCCACTGTATTTCGAAACTAATTAAAAGTAAAATAGAAATGCGTGAATTTTTTTTTTTAACTCAAAATTTTAATTAGGAATACCCTCATAAAACTAATGCGCATGCGCATTCAACTTATAAATCTTCGAAGCTCAAACAACCAATAATAACAAAAAATCACCTGCTTAAAAAATATCGTTTGGCAACGACCAGAATAGTTGACATTAGTGTATTTATTCTTTAGAATATTATGCAGCTGCTCTAGTAACTTTGTTATGATGTTATGTGTGTATATTTAGTACGCAAGTTGAAAATTTTTAAAAAGTTATGCAAAAATGCAATCTGGTGACATTTTATATAAAATGTCGGTCCGAAAAAATACAATGTCAGTGGCGTTTCGTTAATATAAGCGCGCCAATGTCATTTTACTTCATTCGGACATTCCGACTTCGAAATTATCTTCCCTATTTGGATTATGAAACTTGAATTAGAGGATAATGCCGATAAGAAAGAGGTAAGAAAATGTTATTTTTCCTGCTTTTTTTATAATGATTTCTATTAATTTCGTAAAAAACATGTTATAAAAGGAATAAGTATCATATTAATTTAACTTTTTTGAATTCACTTACCTTAGTAAATTCAATAAATTTAACATTTATTTTGTTGAAATACGGAACAGCATGTCAACGATTTGAAAATAGTTAATAATATTATTTTTAAAATGCACTTTAATCACATTTTTTTAATTACATGGTTAAAATCACATTTTAATAAATTAAAAAATATACATATAATCAAAAGTTAACGTTATAATTAATATATAAAGGAGTTTGGGGTTGTTTAATTGTTGAAAATAATGATAAATATACTAATTTATGCACTAATATTGCAAAAATACTTTTGTAAAACTTTTTTATTACCTATCTGAATTTCTCATAATCCCAAAAATTTGATAATTGTAATTCCATGACATTTATTATTTTAAACCATGTATCTAAAATAATTAAGATATTGATTTTGGGGTAATAACAATTATTGATATTAAAAAATGTGTAATTATCGCATTAGTTCATTAATTTTTGATATCTTAATTGTTAAATTGTGTTGAAAATAACAATTTTGTTTCATTAGTATGTGTTCATTAAATCCTGGTTCTAAATAGTCATAAAAACAATTACATGTAAACTTTTGTGGGATGTACATTGCTGAAATTTTTAGTGTTTGATGTATTTCTATTATTTTCAATAAAATTTTGTCTAATATTGGGAAGTGAGACTGAGAATACTTAAATATTATTAATAGATTCATCTAATACAAAAAAAATGAAATCTAATAATTATAACTATTAATAAGGAAACTTAAAAAAAAAATTCCTTAAGGATGCCCTTTACCGGCACATCTATACTATATGACATATACAATATATACAGGGTGTCCGAAAAGTCTGGAAACGGTCGAATAACTCGAAAAATACATATGAGATTGAAAAACGTAAATATACGTGTTAAATATTTTTAAATAAGCTACTCAGTGATACCAAATTTGACCTTCGTAACCGACCCCCTGGGGGTCAGAGGGGGTCCAACTTTGAAATCTTAAATTATAACCCCCATTTTTTATTGCAGATTCGGATTCAACGGACAAAAATACGTAACTTTTGTATTTGATGTTTATTTCGAATCCTCGTTTATCACGGTGTAATTGAGCATATTAAATCGATACATATTTCGGCTTTTCCAACGGGATTTTCCCTAATCGAAACTAATTGGGGAGAATTTATGACATCAAATTCCTCGTCTTTTGCAATAATAGCGTTTCCTGAAAATCACTCGTGCCGATTATTTCGGTAGTGCTAGACAGTTAAAAATTTGATCCATTTGCTGTAGCGTCACTCCACAGCTTTTATAGAATATCTCTTTCATGACCAATGAGAATGTTCCATAACACAGTTAAGTACACTGTAAAAAAATTGACCCCTTTTGCTGCATCGTCACTCCACCGCTTTTATAGAAAACGATTACTTTACTGTGTTATGGAGCATTCTCATTGGTCACAAAAGAGATATTCTATAATAGCTGTGGAGTGACGCTGCAGAAAATGGGTCAAATTTTTAACAGTGTAGCACTATTGAAATAATCGCCCCGGGTAATTTTCAGGAAACGCTATTCCTACAAAAGACGAGGAATTTGACGTCAAAAATTCCGCCCAATCAGTTTCGATTAGGGAAAATCCCGTTGGAAAAGCGGGAATATGTATCGATTTAATATGCTCGATTACACCGTGATAAACCAAGATTTGAAATAAACATCAAATACAAAAGTTACGTTTTTTTTTGTCCGTAGAATCCGAATCTGCAATAAAAAATGGAGGTTATAATTTAAGATTTCAAAGTTGGACCCCCTCTGACCCCCAGGGGGTCGGTTTCGAAGGTCAAATTTGGTATCACAGAGTAGCTTATTTAAAAATATTTAACACGTATATTTACGTTTTTCAATCTCATATGTATTTCTCGAGTTATTCGGCCGTTTCCAGACTTTTCGGACACCCTGTATATATGAGTTTGACTACGAATTTAAACCATGGTGTAATCATACATGCGCACAGGCCACTTTAGTAAGAAAATAACTAAGCGTAATACTAGAACTAATTGCCTCATCTTCATTTGTACTCGATTTTCAAATAAAATCTGTATATTACGAATATTGCGCATAAACTTCACGTAGTTTTATCAAAAGATAATTCTATATTATATTTAACAGAATGATTTTAATTGGTGAATTAATCAAACGAATATTAATTTTCCAAAATGAGTAAAAAAGTGTTTGGGTTAGGATTCGAACTAGAGACCCTCGATGTATATGCTGCCAATGCTCTTCCAACAGAGCAACTTAGCACGCACAGTTCACCAGGAGAAATATCATTATATACTCATAAAAATAGTATGCATTTATCATACGGGTAGTTTAAAAAAAATTAAAGTATTATTACATAGGCTTATGTATAATAATGATAAGTATGCGTTCGTATTTACTGTGTGAATTGTGTGCGTCAGATTCTTCCAAGATAGTTCAGTCGACAAAGTACTGACAATTTGCGCGAAAGACTGCTTAGTTCGAATAATGACCTGGACACTTTTTCAATCAATTGGAAAATTACAACAAAAGATAATTAAAAGATATAGGGTGGATGCTCCAGTTTTGGCCGCACTGGAATGATTTACCCTCTATTTAGGCTGTAAATTGATTTTAACAAATTATATGCATTCTTACTCCTTAATCTAACACTCTTTTATCATTTCCAATCCCATTTGTTTATTTTTTGATTAAAAAAAAAAAAAAAAAAAAAAAAAAAATGTGTAAAACTATAGTGTGCACTCACATATATTAAGGTTTTTGCTTAGGTAACAAGTTTTCATAATCTTTCAATATTAGGCATTCATCGAACTTTATTTGTTCAAAAACAAATTGCTATCAAGCTTTATGAAGTAGGCTTTCTCTCCGTTGTAATTTCATATCTAAATTAATAATTTTTACAGCTTAAAGTAGGGGTGGCCAAAACTAGTACTTTAAATTTGCTATGTGTACCAGTTATGGCCATGGTGTGGCCAAAGAGGCCACAACATTATGCTCCACTTTTGGCTACAAGACTAATTATAGTGAAAATTTCAGCAATATATTTAGAAATGTTTTATGACTTATAAATTTAAAAGTTCAATAAAATTACAGTATGATTTAGTGGTTTCTTGTATTTTTTTCAAAACAAAATGAGGAAGTTGCATAACTTTTGCAAAATTTCAAGCACATGAATTTAGAAATAACAAATAATGTGAAAATCTTTACACTATAAATAGGATTCATTTTAACAAGTTTAAAAAAGACAATTCTGTACTCTTAAAAATGGTCTAGATTAAACACTGTTATAAGACAGGAAGTAAAGTTATGGCTTTTCAAAATTCATTGTCAGCTTTTCAAGATGGTTAAGTTTTGTAGTATCTCGTTCTACCTTGCAACACAGGTTTACAGAATGGAGACCAGTTTTCACTATTTTTGAATCTCAAGTAATAGGGTTGTACTATTTATGATGGCCAATTATCTATATGAGAGATATGGGCCGAAGAGAAGGGGGATGCCCTCTGTGAAGGTCTTTCTCAGATCCTAGCCCATAGTTACACAAGGAAATCTAAGGTTTGAAGAAAACTAACTCCAAATGTTTAGGCTGACAGGCAGCTAAGTACGAGGAATTAAAGTTAAAAATCAGTTGAAAAAAAATGGATTTTAGAGATTGTCAAAATACTATTTCATGAAAAAATGGAATAATTTCAAGATTCTAGTCATATAACTGTAAATATTGGTATAGTATAACATATGATATATATTAATGAAAAAATGCAAAATGTTAAAATAAGCTTTTTATGTCCTATAAGTCTTTTTTATGAATTAAATATATTTTTTGTTTTTAAATTTAAGTGTTCAGTTAATATCATCTTAAATATATTTTATTTGATGTTTTTATGATTTCATTTAAAAAAAATACAAATCTTTTTATACAGCAAACAAATATGTGTGTGGTAAAACAGATTTTGCACAAAAAATCGCTTTATTTTTACTTATTATCAGTTAAAATGTTTGCAAAATTACAAGATATTAGGGTGGCCAAAACTGGTGCAAGGGTGGCCAAAACTGGTGCAAATTGAAAGAAATTACTTAACGAGTTATTACTGACAATTTAAAATATTTGATAGAAAATTATTATAATTAACAGAAAGACAACTAAATTTACTAAAGAATACTGTTATTGCGATTTAATATGCTTTATTCAGTCTAAAACTATAAAATTTCCATTTAAACTTTTCTCTTAATGTGGCCAAAACTGGAGCATCCACCCTATATATTTATAGACATCAGGATTATTGGTCAGAAATATTGGCAAGCTGTACAGTTTTAGATATGTGCTGGGATTTGTGGATATTAAAGCGAGTAAAAGTTTTAAAAAAAAAACTTCAAAAAGATTAAACAGTTTGAACAACATACTACAAAATGTGTGTCAGTTATAAATAAAATTGAAGGTATGCAATTTTCAGCATGTGGGGAAAAATATATAAATATTTTTGAAAGGTAATATTTTTCAAATTTTGAAAACAACACCAGAGTTGTAAGGCATGTGAGGTAAATCGAATTTTTAACTTTAATTTAGAAGAAAGTCTCCTAACTGCAGGTAACTATTTTTATATATTATGCAGCATTTGTTCATAAATTGTCAATATATGATTTTAGGACTCAAACCCTATTTTAACAGGAACATGGCATGGAGTTATAGTTTCATCAGATCCTGTTTCTTTTAAACTGTTAGAGAATCGTTAAGAAAAGTTAAATCGTCACAGAATCATCACAGTGTTAACCAAAGTTTTGTCACAAATGATCTGCAGCGTGAGTCTAAAATAATGGGACAAACATTAAGGGAGGTGGTAGAGCTCACTATAATAAATAATTATGGCATAGAAATGTATGACTGGAAGTGACGCGTTAAGACGTCACACTAGTCACTGCAAAAGACATGGATTATAATGTTAAGTGTATGGGAGCACTATTTTCAAATATCTCGCTAAAATTTTAATATTTTCGCATATTTTTTTTCCATAGGATAGCTGAAGACGACCTGCAACTGGGCTGGTTTTTACTTTTTTGATTCTGGTTACAGATTAAAAGAAAAATACTTTAACTTTCAGAACCAGTTTAAACCGGTTCTAAAACTAAAACTATTGTAATATAAAAAAAATATAACCAAAATCGAAAAAGTAAAAATTAGCTCGGTTGTGGATCGTCCTCAGCTATCCTATGGAAAAAATATCATGTAAAATATTGAAATTTGAGAAAGATATTTGAAAACAACATCCCCCCTCCCATAGACTTAACATTATCATCCGGGTCTTTTTTTGGTGACTAGTGTAGCGTTTTGACGAGTCACTTCCGGTCATATATTTCTGTGCCATCATTACTTGTTATAGAGAGTCCTACCGCCCCCTCAACGTTTGTTCCATGATTTTGGACTCACCCTGTATTTCACAATTTGGTCACAATGTGACTTGAAAGCATTGTCACTTTCGTCACAATTTCGTCACAATGTTAATGACAAAATCGTCACAAATGACACACTTTTCACAAATTGGTCACATTGTGACGTCACAAAGTGGTCACAATGTGACGTCACAAACAAGCTCTAAAACGGCCATAACGACTTCACATTTTAGTCACTGTGACTTCACATCGACGTCACGTGACGTCACATCGACGGTCACAAAGTCACAGTGTGACTTCACAACGACGTTACCGTGACGTCACCATGTCTTACGGGTAGTTTTTCGCATAAATTAATGGGGTACAGGAAAGAAGATGAGGAAAAGGACTACACCTACGTTCCAAAATGTTTGAAAATACATGAATTTTGATCCATTTTGGTTAATTCTAATCAGTTGGCACTTTTTAGTGAACATCCTAGTTACTATTATGGTGGCCCTCGAAAATACAGCAAAAATACACGTAAAATGCACCATGTTTTATGAAATGCAAATAACTGCATATTTATTTAAACGATACTTGTTATTCAACTTTCATTTAGTTAATTTTTCTTCTTTATTATTACTAGATGGAACCCGTCAAAACTTGACGGCACCAAAGAATGAAAAAGGTATTTTCCAGCTATTAAAGGATTTTTTTACGACTTATCTTCAGCAAAAATTTTAATAAATAAAAGAAAAACCTGCATTTTACATCCAGGCAAATGACCTGCAATTGGCAGAGTTCAAACATGCTGTCATAGAATTAGAATCTCTCTTATTTGATAATTTTCCATTTACAAATACAACACCAATAAATTGTACATAACATGGATAAATCATAAATTACTGTCATTACTCATTTCATACAAAGTATACATACTTCCTTACTTCGCAGTAAAATAAGACTGAATTTATAGTTTGCCATTTAGTTACAACTATAACAATGATCCTCTCAGTGGTTAATTTGTTGTTACATTACCCAACCTATTCAACAAATAAACATTTGCATTTTCAACTAACTTTTCTATTACCTTTTCATAAATTAAAAATAAATGTAAATTTCACATATTAAAAAAATTAGTGATATTTATTCTGGCTAGGTGAAACCCTTCAAAACTTGACGGCAACAATAAGAAAGAACCAAAGAAAAAAAGTATTTTGCCACTATAATTTTTTTTTAAAAGATTAATATTATATTTATTAAAAATTTCAATATGCTTTTCCATTTACCAACGTAAACCCAACATGACATGATCCTCGGCGAAGAGTCGGTGTAACGCTGCGACACACGTCGCAGACTCTTGAAAAAGTTTGAAGATTATTTTTCAACTGTTAAAGTGTTTTTTAAAAAACGCTAGAAATGATTTGCTATGTACAAAAATTTGTCTAGGTACCATAAAAAACACAAATTTTCGCAAATAATTACAAAAATTGCAAATGTCGTATAAATACCCCCCCCCCCAAAAAAAAAACACCCTGAAATTTTGTAAATAGATGTGGGGGAAAAAACAGCAAATTTCGTCAAGAGATTTTCCAAAACAACAAATTTCATCAAAAGATCTCTTAAAAATTTGTCAAAAAACTGCAAAAAAAAATGTCTAGGTTTCCCAAATAAAACAAATTTCTCGAAAGTATTGCGAAAAATCAAAATCTGACAAAATGTCTAAAAAAATGGCAATTTTTATGAAAAAATTTCGAAAAAAGGCAAATTTTGACAAAAAAAATCCCTAAAAAGTGGCAAACTTGTAAACATATTGTGAAAAAAATTCAAAAATATTGTGAGAAAACAACAAATTTTAACAAATGATTGTGAGTAAGCAACAAATTTCGTCAAAGGATTGAAAAAAAGCAAATTTTATCAAATAATCACAAAAAAGATAAATTTTGCAAAAATCAATAAATTTTGTAAAAAGGTCTTAAACAAAACGGCAAATTACATCGAAAGAAATAGAGAAAAACGATAAACTTTACCGAAAGACCTCAAAATGAAGAATTTTGTCCAGGTATCATAAAAGAAGCAAGATTCGTCCAGAGATCTCAAAAAGCACATGTCTAGGTTATCTCAAAAAAAGGTAAATCCAGCTAAAAATAGCGAAAAAACGACAAATTTCTCAAAAAATAACAAAAAACGACATTTCGCAAAAAAAAAAAAAAAAAAAAAAAAAAAAAAAAAAATCACGAAAAAAGGAAAAATTCAATAAAACAGCAAATTACATCGAAAAATTGCGAGAAGAAATGACAAATTTTACCGAAAATCCCCGACAAAACAAATAATTTTTTCTTGGTATCATAAAAGACATGAATTTCATCAACAGATCGCGAAAATAAATAAAATTTGTCCAGGTACTTCAAAAAACGCAAATACTGGTAAACAGATTGTGAGAAAAAAACACATTTTGTCAAACGATGAAAAAAAGAAAATATTTTGCAGAAAAAAAGCGAATATATGACAAATTTCTAAAAATAACAAAAAAACCCAACAAATTTCACAAAAAAATCACGAAAAAAGAATAAATTCGATAAAACGGCAAATTACATTGAAAGACAGCGAGAAAAAACGACAAATTTCACCGAAAATCCCCGAGAAAACAAATCATTTTTTCCTGGTATCATAAAAGACATGAATTTCATCAACAGATCGCAAAAATACATAAAATTTGTCTATGTACTTCAAAAAACGCAAATACTGGTAAACAGATTGTGAGAAAAAAACACATTTTGTCAAAAGATGAAAAAAAGAAAATATTTTGCAGAAAAAAAGCGAATATATGACAAATTTCTAAAAATAACAAAAAACCCCAACAAATTTCACAAAAAAATCACGAAAAAAGAATAAATTCGATAAAACGGCAAATTACATTGAAAGACAGCGAGAAAAAACGACAAATTTTACCGAAGATCCCTGAGAAAGCAAATAATTTTGTCCTAGTATCATAAAAGACATCAATTTTGTCAAAAGATCACGAAAATACATAAAATTTCTCTAGGTACTTCAAAAAACGCAAATATTGGTAAACAGATTGTGATAAAACAACATCATAAAAGACATGAATTTCGTTTAAAGATCGTGAAAATACTTTAAATTTGTCTAGGTACTTTAAAAACGCAAATAATGGTAAACAGATTGTGAGAAAACAACACATTTTGTCAAAAGATGAAAAAAAGAGGCACATTTCATCAAAAGATCACAAAAAAGGTAAATTTTGCAAAAAAAAGTGAAACAAAATGACAAATTTCTGAAAATAACAAAAAAAAACGAAAAATTTCACAAAAAAAGTCACGAAAAAGGATAAATTCAACAAAACGGCAAATTACATCGAAAGACAGCGAGAAAAAACGACAAATTTCACAGAAAATCCCAGAGAAAACAAATCATTTTGTCCTAGTATCATAAAAGACATGAATTCTGTCAAAAGATCACGAAAATACATAAAATTTCTCTAGGTACTTCAAAAAACGCAAATATTGGTAAACAGATTGTGATAAAACAACATATTTTGTCAAAAGATGAAAAAAAGAGGCACATTTCATCAAAAGATCACAAAAAAGGTAAATTTTGCAAAAAAAAGTGAAGAAAAAATGACAAATTTCTGAAAATAACAAAAAAAAAACGAAAAATTTCACAAAAAAAGACACGAAAAAGGATAAATTCAATAAAACGGCAAATTACATCGAAAGACAGCGAGAAAAAACAACAAATTTCATAGAAAATCCCTGAGAAAACAAATATTTTTTCCTGGTATCATAAAAGACACCAATTTCATCAACAGATCACGAGAATACATAAAATTTGTCTAGGTACTTCAAAAAATGCAAATACTGGTAAACAGATTGTAAGAAAAAAACACATTTTGTCAAAAGATGAAAAAAAGAGGCACATTTCATCAAAAGATCCCAAAAAAGGTAAATTTTGCAAAAAAAAGTGAAGAAAAAATGACAAATTTCTGAAAATAACAAAAAAAACCCGAAAAATTTCACAAAAAAAGACACGAAAAAGGATAAATTCAATAAAACGGCAAATTACATCGAAAGACAGCGAGAAAAAACAACAAATTTCATAGAAAATCAATGAGAAAAAAAATATTTTTTCCTGGTATCATAAAAGACACCAATTTCATCAACAGATCACGAGAATACATAAAATTTGTCTAGGTACTTCAAAAAACGCAAATACTGGTAAACAGATTGTGAGAAAAAAACACATTTTGTCAAAAGATGAAAAAAAGAGGCACATTTCATCAAAAGATCCCAAAAAAGGTAAATTTTGCAGAAAAAAAGCGAATATATGACAAATTTCTAAAAATAACGAAAAAAAACCAACAAATTTCACAAAAAATCACGAAAAAAGGATAAATTTGATAAAACAGCAAATTACATTGAAAGACAGCGAGAAAAAACGACAAATTTTACCGAAAATCCCTGAGAAAACAAATGATTTTGTCCTAGTATTATAAAAGACATGAATTTTGTCAAAAGATCACGAAAATACATAAAATTTCTCTAGGAACTTCAAAAAACGCAAATATTGGTAAACAGATTGTGATAAAACTACACATTTTGTCAAAAGATGAAAAAAAGAGGCACATTTCATCAAAAGATCACAAAAAAGAAAATATTTTGCAGAAAAAAAGCGAATATATGACAAATTTCTAAAAATAACAAAAAACCCCAACAAATTTCACAAAAAAATCACGAAAAAAGAATAAATTCGATAAAACGGCAAATTACATTGAAAGACAGCGAGAAAAAAAGACAAATTTTACCGAAGATCCCTGAGAAAGCAAATAATTTTGTCTTAGTATCATAAAAGACATGAATTTTGTCAAAAGATCACGAAAATACATAAAATTTCTCTAGGTACTTCAAAAAACGCAAATATTGGTAAACAGATTATGATAAAACAACATCATAAAAGACATGAATTTCGTTTAAAGATCGTGAAAATACTTTAAATTTGTCTAGGTACTTTAAAAACGCAAATAATGGTAAACAGATTCTGAGAAAACAACACATTTTGTCAAAAGATGAAAAAAAGAGGCACATTTTATCAAAAGATCACAAAAAAGGTAAATTTTGCAAAAAAAAAAGTGAAACAAAATGACAAATTTCTGAAAATAACAAAAAAAAAAAAAAAAAAAAAAACGAAAAATTTCACAAAAAAAAGTCACGAAAAAGGATAAATTCAACAAAACAGCAAATTACATCGAAAGACAGCGAGAAAAAATGACAAATTTCACAGAAAATCCCAGAGAAAACAAATCATTTTGTCCTAGTATCATAAAAGACATGAATTCTGTCAAAAGATCACAAAAATACATAAAATTTCTCTAGGTACTTCAAAAAACGCAAATATTGGTAAACAGATTGTGATAAAACAACATATTTTGTCAAAAGATGAAAAAAAGAGGCACATTTCATCAAAAGATCACAAAAAAGATAAATTTTGGAAAAAAAAGTGAAAACAAAATGACAAATTTCTGAAAATAACAAAAAAAAAAAAAACGAAATATTTCACAAAAAAAGTCACGAAAAACGATAAATTCAGTAAAACGGCAAATTACATCGAAAGACAGCGAGAAAAAACAAAAAATTTCATAGAAAATCTCTGAGAAAACAAATATTTTTTCCTGGTATCATAAAAGACATCAATTTCATCAACAGATCACGAGAATACATAAAATTTGTCTAGGTACTTAAAAAAACGCAAATACTGGTAAACAGATTGTGAGAAAAAAACACATTTTGTCAAAAGATGAAAAAAAGAGGCACATTTCATCAAAAGATCACAAAAAAGGTAAATTTTGCAGGAAAAAAGCGAATATATGACAAATTTCTAAAAATAACGAAAAAAAAACCCCAACACATTTCACAAAAAATCACGAAAAAAGGATAAATTTGACAAAACAGCAAATTACATTGAAAGACAGCGAGAAAAAAAGTCAAATTTTACCGAAAATCACTGAGAAAACAAATAATTTTGTCCTAGTATCATAAAAGACATGAATTTTGTCAAAAGATCACGAAAATACATAAAATTTCTCTAGGTACTTCAAAAAACGCAAATATTGGTAAACAGATTGTGATAAAACAACACATTTTGTCAAATGATGAAATAAAAGAGGCACATTTCATCAAAAGATCACAAAACAGGTAAATTTTGCAAAAAAAAAAGTGAAAAAAATGACAAATTTCTAAAAATAACAAAAAAAAAACGAAAAATTTCACAAAAAGGATAAATTCAATAAAACGGCAAATTACATCGAAAGACAGCGAGAAAAAATGACAAATCTCACAGAAAATCCCTGAGATAACAAATATTTTTTTCCTGGTATCATAAAAGACATGAATTTTATCAAATGATCGTGAAAATACTTTAAATTTGTCTAGGTACTTCAAAAAATGCAAATATTGGTAAACAGATTGTGAGAAAACAACACATTTTGTCAAAAGATGAAAAAAAGAGGCACATTTCATCAAAAGAACACAAAAAAGGTAAATTTTGCAAAAGAAAAGTGAAAAAAAATGAAAAATTTCTGAAAATAACAAAAAAACGAAAGTTTTCACAAAAAAAAAGTCACGAAAAAGGATAAATTCAATAAAACGGCAAATTACATCGAAAGACAGCGAGAAAAACGACAAATTTCACAGAAAATCCCTGAGAAAATAAATAATTTTTTCCTGGTATCTTAAAAGACGTGAATTTCAACAAAAGATCGTAAAAATACTTTAAATTTGTCTAGGTACTTCAAAAAATGCAAATATTGGTAAACAGACTGTGATAAAACAACACATTTTGTCAAAAGATGGAAAAAAAGGCATATTTCATCAAAAGATCGCAAAAAATAGCAAAATAAACGCCAAATTTTAAAAAAAGATAACGAAAAAACAACAAATTCGACAAAAAAAATGATAAATTCGATAAAACGGCAAATAAAATCGAAAGTTCATGAGAAAAAATGACAAATTTCATCAAAAGACCTCGAGTAAAAGACTGATTTTCTCCCGGTATCATAAAAAATGTGATCTTCGTCAAAAGATCCCGAAAACACCCAAAATTTGTCTAGGTACTACAAAAATAATAATAATAATAAAAAAGAGCTAGCAGTAAATATGGTACATAAGATTTGCATTATTACGAATGAATGCTATGCAAAAAGAGGTATCTCTTGTGATAATTTTATTTTTCTTCGTTGATTATAATGATCTTCATATTTTTGGAAAAACATTGTTGAGAGATCAAGAGATTGAAAAAAAAAATATATACATAGCAAATTTCATCAAAATATTCTCTTCTATGCCCCCCCCCCCCCCCAAAAAAAAAAAAAAAAAAAAAAAAAAAAAAAAAAACTCAGCAAATTTCGTTACAGGAACACTATTAAAAAAAGGGTAATTTTTTTTTTAAAGGGAACTTCGAGTCAACTCAAGACAAAAAAGTGAAACATTAAATAAATATTAATGATTTACAAAGCTGTTTAAAACTAGGCTTTTTTTTATTTCATATGCAATTCACCATTCTTCGGCGAAAATAATGTAATGTAATTACTTCCTACACATTATGAGTTAGCTCAAAAATGAAATTTTAAGGGGGAAAAAATCACAGATGTTATACAGATATCGCAGATATATATATCACAGTTTTCTTGACATGAGTATTATAAGACAATGAAGCACAAAATAAATAATGATTTGCGAATCTGTTTACATCCATAAAGTCAATAACATCGGTCAAAAATCCCTGCTTTTTTCTCCCTTCAAAAAACAAAAACAAACGAACAACAACAACAAAAAAAAAAAAAAAAAAAAAACGTGATATCTAACCAGGTTCTTTTACACATACTTAATACAAATTTGAAAATTACAATTCGGAAAATGCTTAATCGGCAAGAAAATAAATAAAAACTTTAATCAATAACTATTGAATGTTTCAATTTCATAGGAAACTATCGAAAAAAATCGTTTATATGCATTAAGCCTAAACTATGTTTGCTGCCTAAAAAATGGAATAGAAATGGAAATGAAATAACTTACGTAAAGTGAGAAACGGAAAAAAAAAATGTTTTTGAAAAAAATGAAGATCATTATATTGGCCAAGAACAATAAAATTATGAAAAGAAAAAGAAATCCTTCTTTTCGCATTCATTTTCATTCAACAGTACTAATGCAATCCCATATTTACCGCTTGCTGAAAGTATGTGTTTTCAGAGAGTAAGTAATCTTCTCTGATTGGTTCACGTTCTCAGATATCGGCGCAAATTTCCATGCGTAGAGACGAATTTAAAACTATGCTTACTTTTTTCGCTATTCTTTTAATATATATGATTATTAAATAAAAACTAAATCGGTAAAAAAAAAATGCTTCAGCGCACAATAGTAAAACTAACATCTTGGCTACATAAATGAAAAATAAAAATTACAAATTTCCTATGTTTGGTATTTTTGCTATATTAATATAGAACTATTTCATGTGCTACTGAAGAAAAGCAAGATTTCTAGTGTGTTAGTCCTAATTCTGCTTTTTCAGTAATGATCGCTTTAGTCAAATGAAGAATGTTTCATATTGTTAATTTTTCTATATTTTTAAAATGCATTTAAACATTTAATAAATATAACTGTTATTATCATAGTCGAAAACTCACCAATTCCGATGAAACCAACAATGTAAAAAATTAAACTAAATGCAATTTTTTTCAATAATTTTTACAAAAAAAAAAAAGTTCAAATATTATGCATTGATAATATTGAAAAATAAGACATTTCCAGATTTGCCGCTGTATGCAAAGTGCTTTTTAATATTTTATAAGGGAATATTAACTTTTCTGCCACACAAAATTTTCAAAAAAGGTAAGAAATAAAGCTATTTATACCGAACTTAATTATATTTGCCTCGAAAATATAAACGAAGCTAGTTTTTTCTCACGAGGTTTCATTATTTCTAAAAAATAGTATCCCTAAAAAATATTTATTTTAAAACATTGTATTAGTACGTTTAGCATTTAAATAGTACTAAATAAAGGTTTACAAGGACCACAAATTTCTACTTTTTCTCACTCACTGAGGGGGTGGGGGTGGGGGAGTGATGTTTTTCCACACTCGTTCCCTACCTGATCTCTAAACATTGATTTTGGCTTTACATTCAGGCCTGGCATAATATTTGTTTCAACTTTATTTACTGAAATTCATTTGGTCATTTATTCACTTGCAAGCCAAACCTAGAGTGAGCGTTATATGTCAGATTTAAAAAGTCGCCTTTTTTTTGTAAAGTAGGGCTGTGTGCTATACAAGCCTAAATACGGCATGTTGATATAAATAAACTTAGTATGCTTCTTTCAGTATTTATTTTATTACTATACGAATTTTTAGTTTAGTTTGCTTGATTAAAAGTGAATATTATATGTAATTTTATGAAAATTGTGATGTCATGAGTTCCGCTTATTTTAGGAACTATTTTGATTATTTTATGTAGAAAAAAATTACATTTTCATTAAAACGTAATCGTCAATAGTATTAACTTATTGATATTATTAAATTTAAAAATAAGCCTTACTAATGACAAAAATTTAAATGGTTTAAAT
Organism: Maratus speculifer; assembly: GCA_964019185.1. Lineage (NCBI taxonomy): Eukaryota > Metazoa > Arthropoda > Arachnida > Araneae > Salticidae > Maratus > Maratus speculifer. The sequence goes on along the minus strand of OZ025297.1, from coordinate 287,532,061 downwards.
ATTGACAAGCGTATAGTTTTTATGAAAAACATAAGATCTACAAAAATTAAGATTTAATTAATGCATTTTACTACTTTATTATGTAAGTTAAGAAAATATATTTTATTTTCTATAGAAATCTTCTTTAGGGCCAAAAATACATGAATATACAGTATGAGATTGTTAAAATCTGAACATTAAAAAATTCTTACAAAAGTACTTTGTCTATTTTATTTTTGTGCTTTGTTATATAATTTCACTTCCGATAAATATGCATAAATTTATCAGAAGCATGCTAAAGATTTTTTTTTCTCTGAAAGTCTCTATATTTGAAAGAAAGCCAAAAAAACTTAGAAGATAAATCAATCATTCATCTTATTGAATGAGGAATTGTGTAATATCTGTTGAAAATGCATTTGTTATTCCTATATAAAGCTGTTCAATATTGATTAATCTTGCGATTTTTCATCATTTACTTTTTCAGTTAATACATCACTGTTATTTTTTAAGAAGACGATGTACTTTACAAACGGCGAAAATCCTTCAAATATAAAATATTTTGTTTTTGTTTTACATTTATTAAATTAATTACTTGACCTATCTATATTAAAAATGAAAAAAAAAAAAAAACCTTTCAAATAATGCCTATTTTTCACGTCTTTTACAGCATTTTAAATATTTACCATCACCAACATAAATTTTTACACAATTGAATCAGAAAAATGCCCGGATCAAATAATCCAAAATTTACAATAAAAGTTTAATGGTAAGAACAATGAATCATAATTGGGATATGGATAGCCGAATGGGGTACGGTTAAATCATGATTGGCAAAAACATGTAACCTGTACTACTTATAGGCAAATCAGGGAAGAGGTTAGAAAATCGCTGCCGGCTCGGTTTACAGGTGCAAGAAGATACGACTTCGAAGATAAGTGTTAATTTCACGAAAGAAAAAAAAAATCAAGATTTGATATGAACCCAGTTTAACAAATTTATCATTTTAAAAAAAATTGTTTTTTATTATAAAAAAAATCATGATTTGATATAAACCCAGTTTAACAAATTTATCTGGAAGCTTTTGTCAATTTTCTTATTTCATTTTTCTGTAACAGCTAGATTTATCAGAATCTGTTAAAATGATTATTTTTTACTCATTCACTATGTATTTTTAAGTTGTTTTTGTTGTAAGAATTTGTGCTATCAAACACTTTTCAGTATAAGAGTTGAACATAATATTATGAAGAATTATGAAAAATTTAATTGGATTTTAGTCCAGGCATTGGGTGCTCAAAAAGGACAAATAAATGCAAGTTTTGGTGTAGTTTTGTTTTTTGGTTCCCTTTATGTTTCTTGGGTTGTTGAACACGAATCTCGCATTATCCAACAAAATTTCTCCCCGGAAACACGTTTTTTTGGCAAAAAACTTGCTTCGTTGCAAACTTGCTTCGTTTTTTCTAAATAACTTCTAAATTATACATTTTACATAAAAATCATCAATACAAAAATTAAAGAGCGCAAATTTTTCTACATTTTATGTCACAGAAGTTTTTTTCTCTGATCAATGGTTTAGCCGTGAGAGAGCCACAAAAATGGGTGTGAATAGCAAAAGTTTCTGAAAAACGTGAATTACTGCACCGTAAGTCGATGAAGCATGAAGAACAACCATTTTAAGCAAATTTTCCCCACTTAATAATACTAAATATATTATTTTAGCCCTCTAAGCGTTTGGCCCGTAAAATTCCGTACACTAAGCTCCAGGTTTCACTGCAATATAAGCAATGTTTAAGATATTATAATTCTATAAATTTAATGAATTTTCAAAGCATTGAAGAATGATTAAGACTCTCAAGGATTACATTTATATTCCTAAATAAGATTTTTTATGTAATATTGAAAGAATCATATTTTATTAGCATTTAAAACAAAATGTAGAGAAAACAACATTACAATTTTACCCCTTTGCAAGACGCTTGGAGGGTTACACTATATTTTATAAATCTGATGTTTATTGTTTGTTTCATAATTGAAAAATAAATAAAAATGAGCATATCTGTGATCAAAATCTTCATTTGCTCTTACAAAATAATAATAATAATAATTTCTTAATTTGACTTTTAAATAATGTAAATAAAATAACTAAAACAGGCTTTAACTGATAACAACTGACAAGCACTCCACTTCTTAAACTTTCAGTTTTATCTTAAACAGACTATTTGGGAGGAGGGGGCATCTCATCAGTTGACACAAGTTACGGCGATCTTCATCCTTGAAACACAGTTGTACGAATCCCATCGGCACTTTCCCCCTTAATTGAAGGGGATGCAAGTGTGAAATAACGTTGGTCAAGCGCCCACCCCCGCATCCCATCTCCACGTTCAGTGGAATACTACTCCCCTTCCACACCAATGTCGCCTCTGTTAGAAATATGCGTCGCACAGATCACTAGCTTCCAGGAGGACACATTCCTCTCAGTTTCCATATGCAACGGCTTACTTTTCTTACTTATAATTTAGTAATTCATTGTTTGTGTCTTCGTGAATATAGTGAACATCTAAAGAGATTTTGCACGATGTCGCTGTGTTTTATTTGTGACTCTCCTTTAGAGGAAGGGCCGTCAGTGGAAGTTATTCGAGGAATTGCAGCGTTAATCAAGGCAAGTACAGAAAGAAAGCATGGAAAGGCAGTTTTCCTAAAGGGGAAAACCTCAGTAGATGTGCATGTTAAGTGCAGAAAAGCATACGTAAATGAACGGATGATTACTGCTTATGTGAAAAAAGTTGAGGAACAAAGTGCTAGCACTTCTCAAGTTTTAAGATCATCAACTCCTCAGTTTAATTTTCGAACTAATTGTTTTATATGTGAACTATGCATTTTGGAAGTGTTCATTGCAACACAAGCGAAAAATCCACCCATCGAACGCAATACTGTATACAGTGTGCGACAAATGGGATTTAAAAGTACAATTCTGAAAGCAACAAGAGCTCGTAATGATGATTATGGGCAGGCTATAATTCAGCGCATCGAACCAGTGAATGATTTTATCGCAGCAGATGCTCAATACAACATCAAATGTTTTAAATATATTTATGGGAGGCCTAAGGCCCAAGAACAGAAGAAACGTGCACCATTTGCCAATGCAATCGACAAAGCAATGCAAAGCATATACGATTACCTTGAAAATCATGATGATGAGTGTCAATTCTCCGTGGAATAATTAATGAAACAGGTTACAGGGAGTTATCACCCTGATATGAGAACTGTGAAGTTTAACCTTATTGAGAGATATAGAGACGACATACTCATCACAAAGAATCAGAAAAAAAAGTCCATTGTGTGTTTCAAGAATGTAGGAGGGAAGATACTGACTAATGCATGGTATCAGCAAACATGTAAATCTGATCGAGATGTGAGGCTGCGAGTGGTTGAAGCAGCAGCAAAAATTATTTGCAAAGATATCAGATTGCAAGTGTATGACACTCAAGAGTATCCTCCACCAGACCGTTTTCTAGAAGAGAGTGAAGCTGTAATTCTTGAAACTCTTGACTATTTTTCGGAAACTCTGATTGTAAACACTCTCAAAAAAACTTCCGTCAATTCACAGAAAAAGTACTGGCAGCAGTGCTGCCAGCAAATTTCTGTAAAAAGACGGATATCCGTCTTTTTATTTTCCGTCGCAGGAAGAAATTTTTCTGTTTTTTGAAGGAGCGTCCGTCATGTTTTTTTTTCTTTAAAAGACTGAAAGTTTCCGTCTTTTGATGGAAGTCCGTTATTATTTTCTCCGTTTTAGGGAAGAAATTTTTCTGTTTTTTGAAGGAACGTCCGTTATGTTTTTCTCTGCTTTAGGGAGGGGGGGGGGGATTTTCCGTCTTTTGAAGGAATGTCCGTCATGTTTTCCTTCGTTGCAAGAGAAAATTTGTTTTTTGATGGAAGTCCGTTTTTTTTGCTTCGTTTTAAGGGGGGGGGGGGAGATTTTCTGTATTTTGAGCAAATGCGTAGCTCTCTTACTAAGGCCTGGAAGCGAAAATGAAGCCCCGAGTCACGTGATCAGGATAGACGGAGAAATGTGTGTTCAAATGAAAAGAAAGAAAACAATTTTCCAAATCCTCCAAAGATTATTACTGTTTTTTAATCATTAAAAATTTTTATATAAAAATACGATAAAAATAGATCAATATTCGTCAAATATTATTGACAACACTGAAAGCATTTTCACTTATATTAATATACAACATAGGCTAATTCTCTTTTAACTTATTTAACTAATAAAAATATGAATAATATGTAGATATAAATCATAAATATTTCCCTTTATGATAACATTAATCGAACATAATTTTTAATATTTAATAGTTTCAATGCTACAATCAATGTAATTAATAAAGTTAATAGTAATTTGTTGCATACAGAGTTGTTTTGTCATAGATGATGAATAAAATATTGAAAATTGACAGTAATAGATTTTTAAGAACTCATGTGAATTAAAAAATTGTTTTTATTTGAAAAAGAAGGGCTTACACCCCATGAGCATCTTCTTTTCCTATGCTTTTGAGAACTGAACTTTACTATCTGCTTTCTAAGTGATTTGTTTAGGGAGAAATTGGGTCCTTTAAAAGACCCTTCACAAAACTTTTTAAATCTCAAAACAGCACCCTTTATAAAATTCTTTGTCCTGAAAATAGGCTTTTGACAAAAATTTTCCATCTCTAAACTGAATTTTTCTCAAATTTGATAGTTAAAAACTAAAATCTAATCTTTACTTTTACACATATAAAGAAAATATATTCATTTTACACACATATATTTCCTTTGAAAAATGTAAACAAAAACCTGAATGGATGGATCATTTCAAATTTACAAAATTATAATTATATTTTTCACAATTTTACAAAAACAAAATTCTAAAAAAAAAAAAAAAAAAAAAAAAAAAAAAAAAAAAAAAAGTGGACAGATAGTTAGATTAAGATTTTCAACAATAAACCAGATTATAAAACATGCAATAAAATATTTGGAAAGTGTCAATAGTGCCTATTATTGGCATATTTACTTAATTTTTTTTAATATTAAAATAAAATTTGTCGCTGTTTCCATGCCACCCAAAGAGGTAAGCGACCAGCTCGTTTTTTTTAATGTGGTGTCCCCGTCTCATTTAAATAAAGTTACATTGACAGGCCTAGTCCACTATTTCCATCTTGGTTATAAGGTAGATGTGCCAGTAATGAACCCCCTTAAGGAATTTCTTTTAAAAATATTTTTTATTAATAGTTATAAGTATGATATCCCACTTTTTTCATATTATATTAATCTTTCAACAATATTTAATTTATCAATATTAATTAATAATAAATCTCCATAGTTACATTTCCCAACAGAAATAAAAATTTAATTTTAAATAATAGAAATATGTCTAAACACCCAAAAACGCAGTATTACACACCCTTCCTAAAATCTTAAAACTAGTAAATAAAATTTTGTAAATGACCATTGGTATATGAAATTCAAAGATTCAAATCCAAACAAAAACATTCAATTTTTACAAGTAAATAAAAATATTAAATAAATAAATTCAGCTCTCAGCATGTTCATTAAGATTTTCAATAGAAAAACAGTGAACAGTTATTTTCTGTTTCCTAATTGCTTTAATGAAATGTTTAAAAAAGTAATCTAGATTATAAAACATGCAAGGAGGAGTTAAGAAAAAAACAATAAAAACGTAACTATTTATTATTATTTTTTTATAAACCAAAAACTGTGAGGCGGCTCATTACTGGAAAGAGGTTGATTACTGGCACATCTACCCTGAAATAAATATTTACATATTTTACCACTGAATAAAATAGAAAACTAATACAAAAATTTTTAAGATTCTTAGGACTATTATTTACATTTATCAGATCATTTTTATGTTTAATAGAGTTATTTAACATGATTTTACATGAAATCGAAAGAATATTTCATAATCTAGTTTGTAACATCATTTGATAATCACAGGTAACTGATAAAGTCAAACCCATTTCTAGTTAACAATAAATAACAGTTCTCAGTTCTCTTAATAACAAAAATTTCAGAATATTATTATATAAATAATATAAATACCTTCTATAAATGTTATCCGCCTTGTAAAACACAGTTGTATGTATTTTTTAATCACAATAATTAAATAAAACGCGAGAACTACAGTTATGCATATCAAAGTATTCTTGACTTTGCGGGAATCACTCAAATCGTTCGACGCTTTGGTGACATGACTTTCGCATCCGGGCCATAGTAAGAGAGCTATGAAAAAACACACGCAAACATTATTTAGTCTTACGTCAAAAATCTACAAAGAATAATAATAATATTGCTTACATTATGTTTGCTTTTTCACCTGCCATTGGAAAGTTTGGAACGATGATTAAACGCGGAAGTAAAATGGCATCTGTCGTCTGCAAACATACGATTCTAATCAAAATAGAAAATTGATTTCTTTGCACTGAGTTTAGCGTTACATATCAATAATTTCGATTGTAGAATAGAATATCACCATTCCGAGTTTATTCTTACGCAAAATTTGATGTTTTATTGGAATAATTGCGACTAAAGAATAAAATACCATCATGCCGAGATTATTTTTACTCTTTTAACGGAGCTATTACAGAAAATAGTGTGGATTTAAAGTATATTTAGCATTTCATAACTTCAATTTAAATGCAATAATGCTCCTTTTTTTCACAGTGTAGATAATAAAAAAGATCTATGACATGTGCCAAAGACATGCCTAATAATTTAATAGTTATACAATGAAAACATAGAAATGATTAAAATCAAATTCTGAAATAAGTACTTACCCATTTTTGATGATATATTATGCTAATCTTTTAATATTTCGTCAAACTTGTGGCGCATGTGCCGACACAGAGAAGAAAAAGACAAATGCGCATGCGTGCGGGGAATAAACGGAATTTCTTCGTCTTCTTCAAACTTGCAGGAACGATTCACAGAAAAATATCCTCTTTCAGGAGTACAGAAATTATTTGTTCGAGAATGAGGCAAAATGTAGTGTATAAAGACGAATATTTCTGACAGTGAAGAGAAAACGCGGAAATATTCGAAAATGGAAAAATAAATGCAATGCTCACAGCATCATCACTTCTGTGAGTCCCAAATCATTTTTGTCTAACCTACAAGTTGGGCTGGCATCATTCATTTGTAAGAAGACTGGATCCCGAAAGTTGATAGAAGTAATAAATTTATTGAGGTTTTGTAGCTCGTATCAGGAAGCGGTACGTTTCTAGATCTCATCAGCTATGAAACCTGAGATTAAAATAAACAAAGAAGGATTTTGCCAATTTATTTACGACAATGCCGATTTTAATAGTCAAACAATTGATGGTTATTTCACTTGAAAACTTTCCATGTGATAGGTGGTATGTACACGGTAGCCCCAGCAACTGCAATACCAGAAGATGAAAAAATACCCAGACTGACAGAAATACCAACTTCTGCTGTTGTCTGAACTTTTGGTGAAGTGACTCTGGAATGTTTTGAATCAACACAGACTGGTCAAGGTCTCAAAGAAATTAAGATTCAGGACCTCAGCAATGAATTTCCCACCTCCGAAAACGCCTCTTTTTGTACAAATGAGATATTTTGGCTATATAGTAAATATAAAGACTTCACTAAAACACCTGGATGGAATGTTTTCATGGAGCAAGTGACAGCGGATCTCTCGTTTGAAAAAACATTTACCGCTTATCTTCCCTTTATAACTGCCCCTCCAAATGATCATGACACAATCTTTACTGCATTATTGAAATTTGCAGAGAAGTGTACAGCAATAGGTCACAAAATGTGTTTGGTGACTTTCGACCAACCTCTGTACTTGAAGGCACGATACATCATATCTAATTGCACAGATTCCAGGCTGCAAAACGTAATTATCAGACTGGGCGGATTTCATTTATTAATGACCTTTTTAGGGGCTATTGGTTACATAATGAAGGGCAGTGGCCTCAACGATTTATTCAACACCGTCTACGCAATGAACTCAATAGAAAAAATTATGCCTGGGCATGCATACTACAGAGCTGTGAGAGCACATTCTTTAGCACATGCAGTGCTAATGAAGAATGTCATGGGAATGATACGTCTAACCTCAGAAACGCAAACAAAATTGGATGAAATTCTGTGCAATTTAGAAAAATCAGTGATCTTTGCTTCTGATCCTTACGAATGTCGCGAAATTAGGGAAAAAGTGGAACATCAATTACTGCTATTGAAACAACGTGGCTCTACTGCTGAAATCTGTGTGCAGTACATCCAACTAGTGACTCTTGTGAAAATATTCATCTTATCTGAAAGAATGGGCAACTGGGACCAACACCTTCAGACTCTTTGGCAAATGCTGCCATATTTTCATGCATCAGGCCACTATGCTTATGCGAAATGTACTTAATTATACCTACAAGATCTGTTGAACTTGAAGCAAACAATGCCCGCCGAAGAATATGAAAAATTTACCAATCAGGGTTTCTTTACAATTCGACGATCAACTAAGTTCTGGTGTGGAACCTGGACAGATATGGCCATTGAACAGTATCTCATGAAGAACATGAAACTGCAAGGCGATCTCACACATGGTCGTGGGGTTGGAGAAGGTGTATTAGTAAGGTGGACAATGGGAATGACGTGTATGCAGCATATTTCTGAACAGATCGAAAATCACTGTGGCGTTCAATTTCTCTATTCAGAACAGCATGTAAGCCTGAAAGATTCTGCAGCTGTACGAGACGACATGGACGGTACCAAAATGTACGAATGTTTACTGCAGCATTTTCCTTTCCCTGAAAACCGTGTTTTATACTCGATAAGCACCGGTGTTTTGGCTGATGGACGAATTAACTGACACAAGGCTTTGGAATCATGCATTAAAGATATGAACAGAGTTGTTGGTCATGGTTTTGGATCTGTCAAGTTTAAACGGAGCGACAGAGTAAAACCTCTTGCTGTAATGACCAGTGTCATAAAAGTAGAAAACGAGTTGATTCCTGTCAATCCTACAACTTTGTTCCAACGAATTTCGGTTGCAAATCATTCGGATGAAGACCTTGAGGAGTTTTTAACATACGACATAGGCCCTTACTCCTTGTCCCTATTTGACAATGGTTTAAGAAAGGGAAATAAATTCACTCTCTACAAGGCATTCAAACCCCTTACAAACAAGCAGTTCAGCGGCAAGGTTCAATTCGTCATCGATGGGGTTTTTTTTATTACATAAAATTATCTGGCCTAAGAATCAGTCTTTTTCTTCAATCTGCGACAAATATGTTCAGTATGTGCAGTCAAAGTATCAACCACAGGCAGTAGTTGTCTTTGATGGCTACCCTGATGATGTGCAAGGTGACACAAAAACTGCTGAGATCAAGAAAATATTCTTCAGTCGACATATTGTTTGACGAAAATATGATACCAGCCATTTCCAAAGAAAAATTTCTTCATAACCCAAAAAACAAAGGTCGATTAATATCTATGATGATAGATAAATTCTCATCAGCAAATATTTCATGCAAGCAGGCAAAAGAAGACGCAGATACCTTAATTATAAAAACTGCTTTTTCTTTGGCTCCATTAAATGAGACGGTAGTTGTAGTTGGGGAGGATGTAGATCTTTTGGTCATTTTGATAGGTATCTTCACGTATAAAAACATTTTCTTTTTAAAACAAGGGAAAGACACCATTTCTCCAATGACATTTTCTCCAACTAATGCTGTGAGTCCAACATTTGCGGAAAGTATCCTCTTTCTACATGCTATGAGTGGCTGCGATACAACGTCAGCTTTATTTATGCAAGGAAAATTGAAGTTCCTCAAAACTCTTCTGACGAATTCACACCTTGCAGACGTTGTTAAAGTGTTCAAAGACTCGAACGCTACTCCGGAAATGATTACAGCTGCTGGGGAACGTTTCCTTGTCTCACTGTATGGTTATAATGAGACAAAAATACCTTCACTAAACCACCTAAGATATATTTCATACAAGAAGTCAGCCTTTAAATACAATTCGAACATTGCTGCACTACCACCATCTTCAGCTGCACTACAATAACACTCTTTAAGAGTATATCACCAGGTCCAACAATGGCTGGGTGTAGAAAAAAAATGCTGAATAGTGGGGATGGAAAAGAACAAATACTGGCCTTGAGCCTATGTTCACTGTACTACCCTCTGCTCCTCCTGCTTTATTGAAGCTTGTATCCTGCAAGTGTAGAAAGAGCTGCCAACGAAATTGTGAGTGCAAGGAGGCAGGGCTTTCTTGCTCCAACATGTGTCTCAATTGCGAGGGAAACTGCAACAACATCGCATTTGTGTGTCAAGACGATGAGGATGAACCAGACTTTGAAGCCGATCTGGAAATGGATTGCCCACAAATGAATCAGAGGACCCAATGGAAAGAGAAATAGTCGTGCCGTGAGGTATCAAATATTTACTATTTAAAAAACAACTTTTTTTTTTATAATATTGATAGTTATAAAAACACCCACTAATTCCATTCGTCTATTTTCTGTTTTGTAGATGTCGGTGAAAAGCAGGAACCCTCAAATAAAAGAAAGCGGAAATAGCACTTTGTTTTTTAAGTACATGTACTTATTAATGCACATAATTATTTATAATTAAATAATAATTCATAATGAGTCGTCATTTTTATTGTTAGTAACTTCATTGTAAAATATAGCCGATCATAATACCTTCAGTATCATTTAAAGTCAATCTTTGCGAAAAATAATCAGTTTTCATGTTAAATTTATATACAGTATTATATACACAGTATTACAGTATACAGCCATAATTCCTATTTCCGGATTTTTTTTTTTGTTTTGTTTTCACACCCACATTTTGAACTTTGAAAACTTTAAGAACTGGAATCCGTGTAAGCTTTTATATGTTAAAGCCGGTTTTAGTTATTTTATTTACATTATTTAAAAGTCAAATTAAGAAATTATTACTATTATTATTTTGTAATAGTAAATGAAGATTTTGATCACATATATCCTCATTTTTATTTATTTTTCAGTCATGAAAGAAACAATGAACATCAGATTTATAAAATATAGTCTATAATATTATATTTAGTATTATTAAGTGGGGAAAATTTGCTTAAAATGGTTGTTCTTCATGTTTCATCGAAGTACGGTGCAGTAATTCACGTTTTTCAGAAATTTTTGCTTTTCACACCCATTTAGCGGCTCTCTCGTGGCTGAACCATTGATCAGATAAATAAACTTCTATTACATAAAATGTAGCAAATTTTGTGCTCTTTAATTTTTGTATCGATGACTTTTATGTAAAATGCATAATTTTGAAATTATTTAGAAAAAACGGAAAAAAGCCACGTTTTTTGCCAAAAAAACGTGTTTCCGGGGAGAAATTTTGTTCAATAATGCCAGATTCGTGTTAAGCGATTCAAAAAACATAAAGAGAACCAAAAATCAAAGCCACACCGAAACTTACATTTATTTTTTACCAAATGCCTGGACTATTTGATATCTTGTGAGTTCATGAAGTAATGAATGTTTTGCTTCCTTATTCATTATATTTGTTTTGTTTTTATCTATTTTTTTTTTCGGTAAGAGTTAGATCGATCATGGTTGTCCTATTATATTTTCAAAATATAAAGGCTCCATTTTTGAAGAGTAAAGTAAACTTCGATTCAAACCCTGGGGAGAAAAATTAAAGAAGAAAAATGTAAAACAATACTTTATGTCAATTCTGTTAAGTGAAGCAGACTAAAAGGTTCTTTGCTTTTAACCCATAGTCGATCTAACAACTTAGATCAATAGTATTTACTTTGAATACACAGAAATATGCAAATTCAGTAACTTTTTTTTTTTTTTCACGAGAAATCTCCCACATGTCTTTTGAACTTGAAGCGTCAGCACAAACAATCATCTCATCCAGTTCACAAATGAAAATCTAGGACTAGTTAAATTTCGAATCGCTTGTTAAAAAGCAATTGGAATGTAAAGTCATGTGTAGGGGAAAAACATATAAAAACGCGATTTTAACGGTTGACTTATAGGTTTACCATTACGTGTTCCTGCTCGCATTTTTCTGCGTTTTCATACTTTTAGGTGCAGAAAATCACAATAGATAATCTACGAGTCAATCGTTAAAATTAGGTTTTATATGTTTTACCCCGAAATATGACTTGGCAGACTGATTGCGTTTTAATATGCAAATCCAGATTTAACTAGTTCTTGATTTTTATCCTTGGACTTGATAAGGTGATTGTCTGCATTGCCTCGTCTAGGTCTGTTTAAAAAATTAATTTATTGGATTATGATATATGGCTAAGAAGGGCTAACTGGAAGAATAAAAAGAGTGCAGCAACATTGTAAGGCTCTCAATTTTACAATTTTTGAAGGGGTATCTACTTAACCTATTGAAGTTTCCGTTGGTATTTCTAAAAAAACTATGAATACTATTATCAAAAGTATCCTAATCCACTTTACACCAGATTTCCTATATTGTTAGTTATTAACCCATTTAATTTTCAGGTACAGGACAATCTAAATTTAAAAGTACTTAAATCGTGACAAATTAAATATCTTCTGCAAATTTCCTATGTTTAGTTTATAAATTACGTAAGTTAAGCAGGATTTTAAAGTTGTTTTTCAATTTTTCCAACAAGTGAAATTTATTTTCTATTTATAATTTTTTGGAATTTCATTATCATAAAATAAATAATTTAAATTACGTCTTCTATGAAAACATATTTATCCTGGGCATTTCATATCTATATTCAAAGTGATGGTATTATGAATTATTAGAGTGCTTTTCCGTGTTAAATATTAGAATAATTAAACCTATTTTAACAAATTAAAAAGTTTTGATAATAAGGTTGTACAAAACATGATAATATTGCTGTGATGCTTAATTTATGAATATGTAATTTGATAGTGTCCCTTATTTGTTCAAGGTAATACAATTTAAAAGTTTTCAAATTACTGCATTTATAATTAGGAGATATTCACTGCCGTTCATAAAGTTGTATTAATATATTCATTATATTAGTTCAAATCAAAATATATCCTTATGCTGGAATTTCAATTTTATTTAAATAATATAAATGCATTTTACATTAATCAATAAAAAAATAAATCTTCATTAATCAACATTAAATGTATCACAACACTCTAACTAAGATCTCAAAACTAATTCTGGGTAATGAATTAACTATTTTTATCTTCATATTTCATATATTCATGAAAGTAACAATGGAGTATGGATTCTTTCTTAAATACCAAGACTTTATATTAAAAGTGTTATTTACAAAGATTGTGTTGCGCTTCATCTTTTCAGTAACACTGTTAATTTATTCGCACTCATAAAGGAATCAATATTTTCAAATACAAAGTTTAAAATTAATCACACAAATGCGTAATAAATTATAAAACGAAAATGACATAAGCGAATTTTAAAGATGTGCTTGGCATCCTTCATTCTGTAACAAGTTTACATTAAGTTATAACAATGAATTATAAGAAAGACTGATATTGCTAGCATCATTAATTTTCGCCGTGATTCCTCTAGGGAATATGTGTACTGTTGTTAAAATGCTTCTTAATATTTATTTAATATAATCATGAGAAATAATCTTACTCAATATGAAAATTTTAAACAAAAGCTTTATGTACAAAAAAAAAAAACTTATATATGGGTCAATCCATTTCAAGCCGTCCAGAAAATATTTCATTGGTTGCTCGATCTTTTTTTAAAAATCTGAAATTTTTTGTACAACAACCCTAAAATGATGGAAGTTCAAAATGACCGTTATTTTAATTTTACTATTTTTTGTTTGTGCATGGGGGCCATCTTTGTTTCATCGTGTGCAGCGATTTTCTCAGATACTAGGATACACAAAATTGTAAATATCTCATCTTTTATTTTCCCAATTGAAATGGGGTTTGCAGCATTTTGTTCAGAATAAAATAAGCTAAATGTACGGTAATAGAATAATTTTTAAAAATAAATTTTATGGGTGAAATTTTAGCACAAAATTTAAAATTTTTTCAAAAATATATCCGTATACAAGAGGAAATTTTTCATGCAAAGAAAACTGTCAACCTTACACAATTTCTTTCTACAAATAGCTCAAAAGTTCGTGTACTCATACACGAAGTCCCAGATCTGGGAGTTGATTTCTCTTTGCGAAAAAAATTCCGAAATTCGTCAAAAATTTCAAAAATCGCACTTTTTAGGCTTTGATATCTCTAGTGAGACACGAGATAGCAACTTAAAATTCTGGCCTTTGATAATATTTTATAGTAATATTATGCACAAAAAATTTCAAGAAGGAGATTTGATTACAAGCTGAGATATGATATGATCAATATGTAAAAACAATATTTCTAAATTATTGTAACCTACTATGTGTTTGTTCATATCTACAAAATGTTAAACTAATCGTTGATGATGCAAAGTTACAAAAATCATCTTCAAATTCTGTTTAAACCGTGATTTAAATATTTCAGATTGTATGCTAAGCCAACGCACTATTTGTCCAGATGAACAAAACTTACTAGAAATGCTATTCGTCCATTTCAATGGCCCCGAAAATATTTTAATTGATTGACCGTTTTTAAAAAAATCTGAAATTTTTTGTAGAACAACCCTAATATGAGGGGAATTCAAAATGACTATTATTTTAATTTTAATATTTTTCGTTTGAGCATGGTGGCCATCTTTGTTACATCGTGTGCAGCTGTTTCCTCACATTGAAGTTTGATATATCTTGTGTGGCGCGAGATAAGAATCTGGATTTCTGGCTTTTGATAGTATTTCATGGTAGTGTTATGCACAAAAAATTTCAAGGAGATTTGACTATAAGCTGAGATACGGTGATTAAAAAAATGTTAAGAAATGCTATTACGATTACATTAGGAGAAATGAGATTACAATAATTACAACTTTTTATTAAAATAACTACACAAAAAATATCGTGTGTTGAAAAGAGTTTAATAATAAATGTTTAATTTACAAAATACTATATATGCTCAACAAAGAGCTTAACACTATTTACGAGAGATGTTATGAGTTCGACCAGATACTGTTGTCAGTCCATCAGACTGTTCTTTTTGAAAATTTTATTTGACATTTTTTTACACCCAAGTCTTGTCATACATTATTAACTTGAGTGAAATTATCTAGGTTTAATAACTGAAACCATGTCAACTCGATCAGTCTCAACCCATTGTCTGTAATTTACTTTATCTGAAATGTGTTCCGAGTAAAATTGTTGGAATAGCATTTCTTGTAGGTTTGTTCATCTGGGCAAATAGTGTATTGGCTCAGCATACATTTTGAATTGTTTAAATCACACAGAAGCATTTGAAGAAGATATTTGTAATTAACAGTTAACTTTGTACCATAAATCATTAATTTAAAATTTTGGAGGTATGAGCAATTACATAGTAGGATACAATAGTTTGGCAGTATTGTTTTCACATATTGTCCATGTCATACCTCAGCTTGTAGAAAATCTCCTTCTTGAAATTTTTTGTACGTAACACTACTACACAATATTATCAAAGGACAGAATTTCAGATTTTTATCTCGTGCCCCACCAGAGATATCAAAGCCTAAATAGTGCGATTTTTAAAATTTTTGACGAATTTCGGAATTTTTTTTGCAAAGAGAATCAACTTCCTGATCTGAGACTTAGTGTATGAGTACACGCACTTTTGACCTATTTGTAGAAAAAATTGTGTAAAATTGGCAGTTTTTTTAATGATTTTTTTTTTTTTTTTTTTTTTTGCAAACGGATAGATTTTGGAAAAAATCTTAAATTTTGTGCTAAAATTTCACCTCTAAAAATTTATTTTTCAAAAGTATCTACCACCGTACATTTAGCCTATTTTATTCTGAACAGAATGCTGCAAACTCCATTTCAATTGGGAAAATAAAAGATGCGATGTTTACAATTTTGTGTATCCTAGTATCTGAGAAAATCGCTGAACACGATGAAACAAAGATGGCCGTCATGCACAAATAAAAAATAGTAATATTAAAATAACGGTCATTTTGAACGTCCATCATGTTAGGGTTGTTGTACAAAAAATTTCAGATTTTTTAAAAATGGTCGAGCGACCAGTGCCGGACCACTTGAAAAGAATTGAAACATATATTATTTCGAATAACTTTTTATTTGTCCGTACAGTGTATTTTAAAATCATCAATAAAAGTGTTAGGTTATGATGATAAAAATAATAGTACAGTTGAATTGCTAATATCTTTTGGAATATTTTCTTCTCGAGCCACTTATGCAGACTTGGAAAAAAGAGAATTATTCAATTACACAATAAAATTTCTAAAAGTTTTATAAGACTCTGGGATTCCTAGAACTTTTTATGTATCAGCAACAGCAAAAAATTATGTAACAGATACACATTTGCATTTAAAAACAAAATGTCTGTGAGGTTACTAAGAATTTTTTAGGAAACTTAAGGCGTGTCTAGAACCTATTATGTAATTGCAATCCAGGTTAGATAAAATTTTAGTAAAATATCTATAATTTTAGTAGTTTCGTTTGTAAAGTTTCAGATTTCTGAATCTTTACAAAAATTAATTTTGTAGATTTATATGTTTTCTTGTACAGTATATCGATAAAATGTCAGAAAGCGTGCAGATTTTGGCAACTTTACATTTATAGATTGCAGATTGTTTTAAACAGTGCTTTTTTTCCTTAGAAATAATCAAATATATACCAATTGATCGGGAAAAAATTATTTAAGATATTTCAAAATTTATGTCACTTGTGTTCTCTACATACTAAGCACTAGGCCAAATTTTATTTTCCAAATATATAGTTTTACATATTCCGAAAAATTTTGTTTTAATATTTCGTTTTAACGGATTAGTTTGGTTTGTAACTTCAAAATAAAGCAAGAAAATTTCAATTATAGCTATCCATTAATTTTTCATGTGCTTGAGGTTTCATTTATTCCTGAAAGAAACAATAATATGTGGATTCTTTTGTAAATATCAAAATTCAATTGTTTATATACAATATGGAAACTTTCTCATACACTTAATATTTTTACAGATGCACGAATTGGAATTTTCAAATATCTAGTTTGTAATAAATCACAAAATTATAATGGTCCCTTGAGTATATAAAAATGTATTTGATGTTCCCTTTTGTTTACCTGTTCTCTAAGTTGAACTAATCAATAACGAGTAAAATTGGAATTATTGTTAAGATAATTAATTTTTACTTGTCTTTCTTTAGGAAGGTATTACCCCTTACTATGCCCGACGATCGCATTCAGCCTTCAAGTTCATATTCTGGAGACCCATAATTGAGGCACATAACTAAAATATATATATACAGATAGAAACAATTTATAGATATTTTGTAAAATATAATTTATAAAGATATAGAGATATATTAGTTTCCTCTATTACACCAGATGGTTTCAAAACAAACTTACTCACAATCTGTTTGATGTACCTACCCAATTTTTCACAATCTAAGATTACATTTAAACATACAAGTTTGAAAAGTTATTTTAAAAATATAAATACATTGCTTTTCGAAAGAAATTAAACACTTGAGATTATTTTAAAATTTTAAATATATTTTTCCACCCATTTTGCAATATTTCAGGGGAAATTTTTATGGAAATTGCAACAAAAAAATAAACATTTTATGTTATTAGCATTTATTTGTGAAAAGGCAGTAAAGCATTGTTTCTTCATATTGTATTCATCTTAGCAACTTCATAAAGACACCACAGAGTGACTGTGACCATTGCAGTGGTGCCACTAAACGTCGATGTGGAATCTATGCGACGTGAATGTGAAATCGTTATGACCGTTTTAAAGTCTTTTTGTAGCTTTACGCTGTGACGTTTTTGTAAATTCACCATGCAACTTCAATATTGAGAATATGAAATTTGCGACAATTCAGTATCGAGTGCGGTCATAATACTTTGTCCAAGTCCGATGTGGATGTTTCAGACCAAGTTTTATTATTAGTATATCTATACATCTATAATGCCACATGATTGCTCTGACTCTGCATGATCTCGTGATTTACCCGAATCAAACTGCGGCTATTTCGGAAAAACGATTTTTTTCCTTTTTGTTACAGAATTGTGACATTAGTTCAAATTCTACATTGGACTGATTGACCATATTTTACTTGAATCAGACCCAAAAAATAAAGATTTGCTTCATTTCTAGATAGTTTTCATTACAAAAAGTAAAACACTACTTACTACAGACATTAGGAGGTAAAAATTTAAAAAAGAAATAGTTATATTTTTACCGATCATGATCCCTAGATCCCACAACCACCTTCCGTCAAAAGTTTACTTATATATTTATATGTATATACATATATATATATATTTAAATTTTCAGTTACGAAATGAACATTAATCGCGCACAAAAACTACAAAATCATAGCAACAAAAAATATTAAAATAAACCATCATAAACAATAACTGAAAATTGTCACAATTCTGTGAGGCATTCATTCTTTACTACATTGCTGGGAGATAAGTAACTCCTAGAGATTTAGTGCAACATTTCAGTCGAGAGTCAGATCATTATAATTTGATAAGCGGCCCTACTTTTTTGACGTTAACGCAAGTCATGAAGCGAACTTATACAGGCGATGGAATGAAAAAAAAAACGTTTCTCTTTAAAGAAAATATGAATCACCTTAGGTCTTCATAAATGTGATAACAGCATATCATTGAAAATATTTCCCACAATTCCCATGAGAAGAACAGGTTTTAAGATGTTTAGAATTCATCTTTATAGTTTTGGAAATAAATTAGAACAAAAGAGATACTGTTAAAACAAATTTCCACTCAGCAGTTATATTCGCTGGTGAAAAATCAAACAAAATATGTCTGATCGCTCCATGCATCTGCTTTTTTTAATAGTTTGTGTTAACACAAATCATTACACTGTGCACGCTCAGGACAAAGGCGGAATTAAAAGCATTCGTTAAGACTACATTGGGTTCATTGAGTTATTTTGTAAAGAATCCTGTCAGCTTGAATACAAATGAATTTTGAAGTGAAAAATACCCAAGCGCGTGAAAGATTCTCACAATAAAATAATTTAAAAAGAAATGTTCTTTTAAAAAACATTCGATTTCACGGTAAATAACAGAAATAGGCAAATGTAATGAAAAAATTTAGGAATAAATCAAAAGCTTCATATTTAAGTAATTTGAGTAAATTAATAATTAATTTACGGGGTATTCATTAGGATTACTGTTATATATTATTAAAAAATACAAATTAGTATGTATCCCTGTAATTTAGCTTAATAAAAGGATATATCACAAAGCGAATTCACAATATAACATTACCCCCCCCCCCCCCTTAAAAACGTATCAACTGGTAGATCTGACTGATCTATAATGTTTGGCTGATTTAAAAATGAATTTCCGATTACAATGCAGCCACCTTACAATTTTGTTAAAAGAAATTAACTCTGAATTTTTTCACAGCCAAAAAAAATAGTTTTCAAGAACGTGGCTATATGGGATTCTTTTAACTCTTTTAAGAATAAGGAATAATAAATTAGATAATTGTACGCTCATAACTTAAATTTCATTATCATTCATAAAGTCGTAAGTAAGTGTTCAGCTTTCTAACATCAAACCAATGTAAATTATAAAAAAGTAAAGTATGAATGTAGGATAACAATTTGAAATCTCAATAATAAAAACTATAATAATTATGCGATTTTTTCTTTCTCTTTATTGATATACTAAGATTAATTCTAAATCAAATTCACCTATTAAAGTTTAGAGTATTAAAGTCTTAGTACTATTGAAATTTTAATCTATAAATTAAAACTTGGTCAAAGTCCATATTTTGTTAAAACCAATGTTTGTGATCATAAATACTTTTTTGTAATCAATATCTGCTATAAGTCTATAGCATAATATGATACTGCTGAGGTTTGATGTAAATGTCTACTAAGTATCAATTTTAGATTATACATTTAATAATTTATTAAAAAAAAGAACAATTATCTTTATCATAAAAGTTATTGAAAATAATACATGCAAAAACAAAATAATAATAATAATAATAATAATAATAATAATAATTAAACATTAATAACCAACGAAAATTCTCATGTTTTCGTGAGTACACTGTAAAACATATGTGTAACGTTACTCCATAAAACTGGTGGCAGCCTTGCTGCCTCCAGTTTGGTGGAGTATTTTTACCGATATAATCGGTGTAACATTGCAATGTTACACCAGTAATGCATGTTTTTATTACAACATTATGTAAGTGAAAAATTACTCAATGAAGTGTAAATCGTAGCTGCCACCAATTTTATGAAGTAACGTTACCACAAATGTTTTACAGTGTATAATTTTCTTAATATTCAAATTAATACACCTTCTTCATAAGTGTCATCGTGTAAAGAATAACATCATAAAAGATTATATTTTTTATCACTTGATCCGTTGGGGACGAGGGACCGATATGCTTTGCATAATGGGCTCAGAAGCTTTAATTTTTCTCACCAGTAAATTTTTATAGAAAAATTTTGCCTTACTAATCTGCGTATTTTTGCAATTCAACAAGGAAAAAACTACGGTCATTTAAAAAATCGGGGATAAAATATTAAAATTCTCCAAAAGACTCTCGTCCCGAAGGCATTAAGAGGACGCAATCATTATTCAAAAGGGCATTATTCTGATTCAAAACATACCATGGGAGATATTGTGACCTTAATTTATCTCACTACATTATCAAGTTTGATTTAGAAAAGGCAACTTGAAAAAAAAAAATTGCCTTCAATTCAGAAAATATGGGGTGTATTTCTCCCCAAATCTCTCCCCTAAAAATGCATTAAATTATATAATACACATGCTTAAAAATGATTCAAATATTCTTTTAAAAAATGTTACATTATTTTTTACTCAAATTTAAGCAATGCATACACATTTACTCATATTTTTATATATTCTTGAAGAATTGTGTTAAAATGAACCTAATGTTTATTGATTAATTAATTTCTTTAAAATCAGTCGCGTAGTATTGTCTTATGGTGCTTGAATATTTATAATATTTACACTTCGTTTCAATTTTTTAGTATGTTTCAGTTAAACATTAATGATATTGCATAACTTTTCATATGCTTATTTAGATTATCAGGTATTTTTAGAGCTATGAAGTAAAACGTAATTATACTGCTTTTACAATATTGTTAGTCTTTCCTTACATTTTCATCTTGGGTTCTAGACAAATGAAGAGACTACACTAACAAGGAAGGTCTCCATACTGGGCATACTCAGAATTTTACGAAAAAAAATACTAATTAAAGTACTTATGTATGTAATAAAGGATCAGTCAAAATTAGCGGTGGAATAACATTAGAAAATATGTAAAAAAATAATAATAAAATAGTTTCGAATATTTGGCGTGAAAAGACGAAAGAGTCACTCGATTTGGTGAGCAGCCCTTTTCCTCGCCAAAAGCAAACGATTCTAATGCAATTCAAAACTGTTGGATGTTTAGAATGCGCGTAAATGGTATTTAATGAATTTAAACTTAAACAATGATAGACTTTAATATATTATATACATATATATACATATTGTATTACATATATATATATATATATATTACTTGTTTAAGTAGTTATTTAATTAATCGCTGGAAAAAATGTTTTCATAGATTTTTAAAAAAATCATAGTGAGAAAAATTATCTTCATTCATTTAAGCGTATTCAAAAATAATAAACGGATGTTTCCATAGCAACAAAATCTAATCAACAATTTTCAATAGGACTTTGAGCTTGAAAAAAATTTAATTAATTTAAATTATGAATTTCGTTTTAAATCTCAAATTTTTATGATTAAAATTGAATATAAATACATATAAATATCGATATAACAAAATACTTAAAACAAACTAAAACTTATTAAAGTTATTTAAATTAAATTTATCAAAACAAGTTCAACATGAAACTGTTTTCTTAATATATGTTTGACATAAAGTATTTTTTGAAATTGCATTCCATCGCCAAACGGCGATAAATCACCAAGTAACGAAATTTTCACTATTTTTTTTTTTTTTTTTACGGCTACTGAATGGAGCTTCCGCCGAAATTTTTTTTATAAACGTATATATCCAAACAAGAAGAATATTCTGTATTTTTTTCAGATTTTTGGGGTTATGCCCGTATGGAGACCTTCCTTGTAAGTACTCGACCATTTTTATTATTTCTTTTCAAAAAAGTTTTTTTTTTTCAAAACATGAAATTCAGCTTTCTCACTCTGCAGTAAATGTTTCTTAACACCAGCCTTTCTGAGAAGAACGTTTTTTTCTCAATCACTACTAAGAATTTTCTCTTAAATAAACATTACACCTCTATCCGATAATTTCTTTTTTTGTATAAGTTTTTGAAATTTAATTGAAGTTTTAATATCTTATTATAGTTGAAACTTAATATCTAAAAACTGTAAAATATTTGTACAACTACTTCAAAATGGCTAATAAAATATGCTTTTATTGTAAACTTAAAGTTTAATTACTTTTTAAATATTATATTACGGCTACTTATTTTTTTTCTAGATCTTATTCATTCTAAATGAAAGTTTCGGAAAACATTTTTGTTAATTCAAGAGAATTTCTTTATAAAAGATATTAAGTCTTTAATCCAGTAAGAGAAACTAATTGTATTGCATTCACCCAGAAAAAGGCATTGATTAAAACTACAAAACATGTTTTGTTGAGTACATTTTGGTTGTTTTAAGCGAATTTTTGAGTTAAAGTAAAAAATCAGTTTTGTTGCTCAGACAGAAAAATATTGGTAACACTTTTATAAAATTGTAACAAAATTTCATTTTTTTTTTAAACTTACTAAAGTCTTGTATTTTCAATTTGTAATTCCAACAAAATTTTGTTGTTTTGCAAAATTTAAATTGTTGTGAAATAGTTATAACTCTCTCACATAAGTTTGTTTAATTGACTTATACAGCCATAAAGTATTGACATAATTTTTGGAATATAAAACTTTTCAAATTGAGAAGAATTAATAGAATTATAATTACGTTATTATACATTTCAAGTGAAAATAGTGGACGGAAAATTGAAAAAAAAATTTCATTGACCCATATTTAAACGAAATGATTTGCTGTATCAAACAAATTCTTGTTGATTCAACAAAACTTTTTTCTGGGTGTTTAATTACAAGTGTCCCTTTAGATAACTGAGAAGACATGCTCTTTATCCAAATTTCATATCGTTATCGATGTATAATATTATTTTAGTTCATTATGATTATACGAATTGAATATTTCCAACTGAACGAAAAATTGCTCAGGCCGGGAATCGACCCCTGATATTTGGCTTACAAGGCCAATGCTTTACCTGTTAATTTAACCGGGCGATAACCGGTTGGGATTTTTCGTTCAGATAACCTTATTGGCCATAACATCTGGTCTGTCATTTAGACAGCTCGGCAGAATAAGCCGCAGGTATTGGAACTCCATAGAACGATGGATACGTAGATATATTATTATTTTAACACAAACTAACTGATTGGTAAAGTTATCATACGAATTGAATATTTCCAACTGAACGAAAAATTGCTCAGGCCGGGAATCGAACCCAATCGGACCAATCGGTTAGATTGTGTTAAAATAATAATATATCTACTTATCCATCGTTTTATGGAGTTCCATTACCTGCGGCTTATTCTGTTGAGCTGTCTAAATAACAGACCAGATGTTATGGCCAATAATGTTATCTGAGCGAAAAATCCCAGCCGGTTAACGCCCGGTTACTTAACAGGTAAAGCATTGGCCTCTTAAGCCAAGTATCTGGGTTCGATTCCCGGCCTGGGCAATTTTTCGCTCAGTTGGAAATATTTAATTCGTATGATAACTTTTCCAATCAGTTATATTGTGTTAAAATAATAATCTCATTATGATTAACAAGAAATTTGTAATAAATGTCACTGTGTAATGCTTTGTAGCAGCAAAAAGAATATTGAAATCATTCACATGAGAATTTCCGCTTCGCATTATTCAAGAAAATTTTAAGAAATAATATCGTTGTTTGAGTTTCTTCACATTCGATAACTTATGAAAATTTTATAGGACATAAGAATGATTTTAAAGAGAAGGTTGTTAATATATCGAAAAAAAAACATAATTTTTTAGTGAAAGATAAAGAATTATTTCTGAATTTTTTAAAATTATTTTGTGTGTGTGTGTGCATTACAACTACAGTTACTTCCCTATTTCTTTTAAAAAAGATGACTTACATTCAGTTTTATTTCTTTGATTTTGTGTTTCTATAAGAGCGTTTTTACAAAAGCTTTCTTTCGGTTACAGAACATTTCTTTTCATTCTATGTTACATTTCTAGTCCAGCTGCGGAAATAGAATATATTCCATTAAATCTGAATGCTTCTTTTATTGAATTCAAAAGACCAATTGTGTATTACGTTTTATTTTTTAGATAGATACCGGTGAGTAACACATATCTATTACGTTAAGAATATCAAAAAAGCGCCATTAAAGTATAGCACCGCAAAACATTATAACATCAACAAAGGAGAATAAAAAAATTCTGATTAATGAGTGAATTTTAGAAGCTTTATTTTTACTTTCTTCTATCTTCAACAGCATAAAATACTGTATTTGATTTTTTTTACATCCGGTTTTAGCTCGCCGGACATTGCTCTCCGGAACAATGTGCAAGAGCGATTTCTATCTCGGAACTCTAGAATGCCCCCCCCCCCCCTCCCTCCGAGCCACACAAATCCCTGCCGTTAAAAAGAATCTGAATTAATCACTGACATTGCTAACGTTCATAACTTCCGCATACTGTGTGTTAAATATCAACAAGAGTGCTAAAATCTATCAGAAAATGATCTATTGATTAATTTGATGGAAAAAGTGAAAAATTAATTTTATTTTAAGCTCAAAAGAATTTTGAATGCTTACACAGTAGGAGAATTAAACAGAACTGGAAAGTGTAACATTGAATATTTAATGATTTTTTTCCAGCTGATCAGCGTTTTATGTTGATTCCGATCTTTGTATTAATCTTTTTGTACTTTGTGACCTAATAGTCTGAAATATGTTTACATTTAATATTTTGTTTTTATTTATTATTCTTATGGAATATTATAATAATGATAGTACATGCTTTAAAACTTAAATCTCATTATGTATTCACTACTTTAAACGAAAAAGAACACAAAATAGGGGAATTATTTCGTAAACGTACTAGCATATGAAAATTGTCGTGGACTACAATCCATTATTGATACAATGAACTTTAAACGAATGGCCTTTTTCTTGCCGGTTCTTGTTAGTTCAAAGTCCCATCAGCTGATGTAGGGAAAATGAAAGGTATATTCAGTTTCAAATTAAATACCTTAACTTGCGTTTTGTGTCAAATTTATAACTAAATATAAATGTTTTGTGTGATTAATGCTGTACGAATAGAATAGTTCTCTGTAGCTTTGGCAATTTTAATATATATATATATATATATATATATATATATATATTACAAATCAGATTTTAAAGGAGACTGCAGATAAATGTATGATGATTTCTTTTGTGAAACGGTGGAAATATATTTTATCTGTAAAAATTTAAATAAATATAAAAAACAAAATATGTTCTTTGATAAAGATAATTTATAGATTTATGTGATAATTTTAACGTTCTAAGAATGAATTACAATTCACAGTAAATTTATTACTTAATAGGTACTAAATATTAAAAGTTTTAAAACATTAAAACATTTGAAGATGTTAAAAACATAGTTGCCAAGATGTTAAAAACCCAAGCGTTTTTAGCTAACCAATCGCCATCTGCCTATCGGAATGGCGAAAATCAAAAGCAATCGGAATCTGCCCATCACCAATCGGAAACAGTTGTGACTTTAAAGATATGAGCTGGCACAGCACAAATTAGCCGATATTAAAACGAATGCTAAACAGAAAAAGATTATAGGAAAATATTAAAAATCTACCGCGAAAAACTATTTAAAAGTTTCTCTTAACAATTTTTTACTACATTGAATATTAAGGAAACATACCGAAGTTTATTTATACTATTATTTATTTAGAAATCATTGTGTGTGAAAACCTCTATCTTTTAAAAAATTAGATTTCTTTTTGTAAAAACCGAAGTTAAAACCTAAAAGTAATGCCAGAGTTTTATAATAATTTGTAAATATATTTTTTTAACATTGAAGACCGCTCCATCATTTTAAATATACCTTAAGAATACAAATCATTTTTAAAATATTAATTAATCGTAAAAGGCTATATTTAACATTTTTATCATGCAAAACATTATGTCGTTCACTTCATGACTTCATGATTTCCATCAAGATTGATTACTTTTTAAAATTTATATACATGCAAAAAATTTTAAGAATGTGGAATTTCCTCATCCATTATCTTATTGTAAACTGATTTCTATTTCTTCTGATTGGCTTTTTATAGTGCTTCATTCGATGAATATGTGAGTTTTGCTAAGGGAAAACTCTATATCCTTGCATTTTCAAGAATATTTGAGCAATAAATAAATGAATAAATACACCTAATTACGTAATTGTGGACATTGATTTAAAATGGAAAAATTTTAATGTAATAAGTAAGTAATAAAATATTCTTTTTAAAGATCAAAACATGTTTTTAAGGTAAAAATAACAGTTATTGAAGATAAATATTTGAAATTTTCGATAAGGAATTTTTGAAATTTTAAATATTTTGGAAAACATATCTAATTTCATTGTTAACACAATTTATTTAAAATGCGAAAATAATTATTTTCGTGATTATTTTTTGTGCGTGGTTTTCGTTTGACAAACGAACAAATATTTCTTTTTTGATATGAATATTATTTAAATAAAAAACTAATCAGAAAATAAACTTATCGTATGTTAAGGAAATGACATCATTTACATGATAGTCGTTAAAGTATTACTTTCTTGCAGAGTGCATTAATATTTCCTTTAAATATTGAGCAAGTATTAAAAGTAAAGATAGGAAAGTAATATTACAATTTTATAAAACTTGTTTGATTTTTCTTTTAACATTTAGGCAAGCTTCATTATTTTAAAAAATCCTCACTTACAGAAGTCACAATGATAAAAGATTAGTTAAACAAAATGGAACTTTTTAACAATTTTCCAAATGCATAGCACTATGTCAGTTCACATCCTTATGATTTCCATGAAGTTTGGTTACTTCTCAAAATCTGTGTACTTGCGAGAAATTCTGAGAATGCAGAAATTTAAACCCATCAACACGTAATGCGTTTTATTTCCATTTTTCTGATTGACTTTTTAAATAATTTAATTTGACGAATATGTGAGTTTCGCTGGAAAAAAATCTACTTGTTTAGGTATAATTTTCGAGAATATGTTAAAGGTAAAATAAATATCCTGATTTAATATTTAAATGACTTTGAGTTACAAGAAAAATAAATCTGAAAATAAAAGGAATTAATAATATATCTATTTCTAAATATAACAGAGAATGAATTATAAGAAAAAAATAAGAAACGAAAAAACGTGAATTTTTCCTAACAATTTTTGAAATTTTTAAATATTTAGAAAAGCAATCCGATTCCATTGTTATTAAAATTTATGCACATTTAGTAGACTGATAAACATTTATCTTAAAAGAATTAGATGACTTGATTGTGTGTGATTTTTGTTTGATAAAGACAAAAAAATTTTAAAATAATAGTAATATTCAAATAAAGAAAATACATATAAAATTATATTATCGTACTATAAAAGCCTTAAAATCTTTAGTCAAATATTTTATTTATATGACATTTTTATAGTATTACTCTTCTTGAGAGTACAGTTATATTTCATTATCATGTTAAAAATAAAAATAAAAGGGAAAACAGAAAAGTGATGTCAGAGTTGTACAATAATTTGTCGAATTTTTCTTTCCACAGCCAGCGTTACTATTTTTAATGCACCCCATTTACGCAAGTGATTGTTTTAAAGATAAATTAATCGAATAGGGACATATTCAGCAATTTTCTCATGCATAGCACGATGTCATTTCATGACTTCGTGATTTCCATCAAGATTGATTACTTCTCAAAATTTATGTACCTACATGAAACTCTTAGGATCAGGATTATCGTCATCTATCATCCTGGTACAGATTCATTTCCATTTTTCTGATTGGCTTTTTATAATATTTAATTCAAGGAATACGTCAGTTTTACTGGAAAATATGAAAATCCTTAGATATAAATTTCAAAAATATTTCAAATATAAAAAAAAGTATGCATAGTTATACAAATAAACAACATTGTTTTAAAAGAGAACAAAAAATTAAAAGGAAAAATAAAAAATAATATACCTGCTTTTAAAAGCCAAGTGCAAACTTTATGTTTCAAATATAGCATGGAAATTCCTTTATTTTGAAAAATAAAGGGTTGCATTTCATTTATTTAGTGTTATTAGTAACTTTTCAACAGTTTATTTAAATCAAAAGATTAGTTGGAAAAAATAATTAATTCTATGTTATATATATTTAAATAAATAAACAGAAATGTTTTTAAGTTTAAATTAAAAATATTATTTTGATAGATACTTTTGCAAGAAATTAATGAATTTAACAACATTTTATATGTAAGGAGGGGAGTTACAAAATTATCTTCTTCAAAATTAAAAAATCGTGATGTATCTAAGCAGCCACTCCATTGGCAAATCTGCACTCGAGAAACTGAAGAAACATCAAAATTTAAAACTCTAGTCTTTGTTACCGCTGTAATGCGTACTTATGATGCACTTAGCCATCATGGATATGCATAATATAAAAAATTAAATTAAAACAAAAAAATTACTATTACAAATATATTATGTATAATATTATAATAATTTAGTATATATATATATATATATATATATATATATATATATATATATATATATATATATATATATATATATATATATATATATATACATATATTATATAAACTATTTATAAAATACATAGCAATTTCAAAATAAAATTTCAACATATATTTAAACATTTTTAATACATAAAAATGCTGTGTTACTGAATTGAGGGTATTATTTCATTATCTCGTCGACCCATTTCAACAAATTTTAAAAATCACCAAACTACTCATAAATTATACAAATCAGCATAAATTTTACTTTAAATAACAAAGAAACAAATAAATTGGTAAAAGATTAACATATATATATATATATTTATATATAAGCAAAATGTTGGATTAAGTATCACTTGATGATGTAACAAACACGTAGCGTGTTTAATGTCAAGTGAATGTGACATTTACGATAAGCCATTAGTGGCTTTTAATCTTATAGTTTCACGATAATTTTTTGGTCGCCAAGAGGTAATTCAGTAGAACCGAACTGCATAAAAGAAACATGCTTATAAGTCCAAAATTAATAACACATTTACTGCTTTGAATTAAGCGTCTCATTTTCAATTCAAATATATATTTGAATCCAATTGTGAATAAAATACAGGGTCATAAAGAATCAAACAGTTTTGAAAAATATAATTACACATATCTAGGCAACTAATCATCCAATCAACTTCTTACTTTATGAAAAATGTATGTTTTTTTTTTTTAAGTCTTCTTTTACATTTACTTAAAAAATTTTATACACCTTTTATCGGACCAAATATTTCGAGAGTCCTAAAAAAATTCCAGTTAATCGAGGTTACTGATATAGCATCATTTCGATTATTACATATTATGTACACACCAAATTTCAAGTGTCTAACTCAATCTTTTATTGAGAGCACATAGACGGCATATTACAAGCACATAGACGGCGAAGTTTTTCGGTATCCCCAATGTCTGAAACTTGTAAATCCGTGAAATGTCCGTCGAATTTCAAAACGATTGCAAGACTTACCCTGTACTTCATATAATGGGTAAGAAATAAACATTTTTAAGCTGCAATTTCTGCTATTGTGAAATCTTTGTTTGCAATGAAAATAAATTGACGCAGTTGGAAGTTTTTCACGATTTCGCAAAACTCCATTTTCTGCATAAGGCGAGTTTTTAAACTCATGGCTTAATATATTAACTATGCAAATATAGATACATGCATATATATTCTCTTAATTTTTTTCGAAAATATTGCTTTCTAGGTATTTAATTTTAATATTATATAGAAAAAATATGCAAAGTAACATATTACAAAGAATGCAGATGGTTGGTCAACCTTTTTCTAAATATATATATGTTTTTTTATTTGAAACCTGAAGTAATTTTTTATATCATTTAATTATTTATACAATCAGCTATCAAAATAAAATTGCGACATAATTGTAATATATAAGAAAAATTAAAAATAATTGTTTGTTATCATGAGAAAATAATATGACAATCCACCTGACATATGGGAGACTTGACTCACTTTGTTTTACATTAAAATATTCGCCAAGAGAAGCAAACTCATTTTAAAAATAAATTAATTTTTGCTTCATTCTTTAATTATTATAATACATTATTTAATTATGATGTTTGAACAGTCCTGTTTAGGTAGAATCGCAATTTACAAGACAAAATTCTATTTTAAGAAGAATTTCGTCTAATGAAATGCAATTGTATAGCAGGAAAAATGAAATTATAGGATTTTAAAGAAAATTACGTTAAAGACAGGTTTCTTTTCTATAGGGTGCCATGTATTTTTTTGCCCCGATTTTGAAACTACTGTCAGACACCTTTTTTTTTAAATCTCGTTGTTAATTTGTTGTGACATTTGACTTGTCAAGGCTAATTGTGTTATAGTCTGACTTCATTTCACAGTGTTCATCTCGGTAAAATTAATATACATACCTTCATAAAGTTTTTCGATCAAACTTATGTCCCTACCCACTTTCCCATTTTTATTTTATTTACTTATTTCTTACAGAGAATCATATAGTAATTTCTCAGATACTCCTTTCATCAAATTTGAACATTTTCCTATCGATTACTTCATTTTGTAGCTTTACAGACAAAATTTACATTCTTTTAGATATATAAACATTAACATTTCTTTATGTGCAGTGTATAATAAAAAAACTTCAAAAACCACTTAGTTTAGAAATCTTTGACTTGACCATCTGGTCAAACTTCCCACACAATGATTGTGCCAAATTTCCTGACAAAGCTTTTTTTTTCTAAAAAATAGCACATTTTTATCTTAAACCTAACTTGCTGTACAATCTTTATGCTTGGAGTGAAAGCCCAATATTTCTGTCTTACTTAAAATCTACTTACTGAAATTTCTATAATATATTATATTTGAGAAACTTCTTTCAAAATATTTCTATAAAATACAATATTAGGTCGAAAATCCTTCATTGTTGATTTGAACCAGGTGTGAAAATCCCTGTTTCAATTATCTGTATAACTCAAATGCTATTGTTTGAGCATTCCGGCATCTTTGACTGCCAGCTATTGGTAAAACTATGAAATTATTTTTAATAGGAAATCTGAGTGATGGGTCATGCTTTTCCTATGGTAATTCCTTCCCGATTCCCCCTATATATAATACGTTTCCAAAAAGTTATCATTTGAAAGAAAATGCTAGTGAAATGCTAAAAAAATATTAATTACTTTTAAAAATCAAAATGCAATTTTATAGCTCGTCAACACCTGTCCAAAAGCCGCGGGATACAAAACCACGCCAATTTTCTGTATTTCAAAAGATTATCGCATTACACATATCATATCACGTGTAACAATGTTTGAAATTATACTGCAAACTAAAATCTAAAGTTTTTAAAAAAGTAAACGCTCTTTCAACTATGTTTTACGCTCGCCAACACCTGTCGAAACGTCATGGGATACAAAACCATGCTAATTTTCTCTATTTAGAAAGATTATCACATTGTTAAAGATTGACTAGAATTATAAGGATCAATTGCAATTTTCATAAATCACTTGCCATTCAAAATACTTTGACTGTAGAATTTTTCTGTTCTCAAGGCCACATTACCTGCTGACAGGTGACTGCTCTTTTCGTTTTCATTAAATGAGATCTGTCATACATTTATACACTAAGAGTTTCAGGATAATTCTTCATGTATTTTTCTAAATATTTAGCAAAATGTCTAAAACCGCAAATAAACGGTCATCAATGATCATGTACTACATAAAAAAGTTTTAACTGTCAAGCATATTGAAATTAAGAACTGTCCGTCTTGCAATACGGCTTGAGAGAAAGCCCTGTAATTTACGATAATATGTGTTAATATATGGATAATTGGTCATAGTTGGAAAAATGTGTAATACCATGTGACCATTGATCACGAGTCATATGTGACATAACTGGAAAAATCACAATCTTTAAGGGATATTTTTAAAAAATTAAGCACTCTAATTATAGGGTCAAATCAGTTAGGATATATGGTCAGTTGGACGAAGGAATCTAATCACAGTTGAAATTTGCACGATCGCTTTTTTGTCTGAATATATCTGCACAATGTCGGAAGTGATTTTTTAAAATTTTTGAAATTTTGACTTGTTAATCAATGACATTTACTTTAAAACTTAAAAAATAAATAAAAAATTTAGCAATAACCCACAAATAATATTTTAAGAGAAAAACATTCAAAATTCTGTCAAAAATAACATTTCTGCAAAACGTGATAGCTCAAAAATAAAACTATGTGTTGACATTTGGTAAATTGTATAATAAACAGAATAACGTTTTCTAGGAATTAGATTACTATTTCAGATGATATGATAACAAGAGACCATAATCTAACATCTACCAATCTATCATAATGTCTCATATAATCTCATGGTAGTCATAGTACTAATGTAATGAAACATTCGCCTAAATTTGTCTCAAGTATGTCAGTTATACCAGTGTAAATACACTGTTCAAAACAATTAAAGGATATTGCAGTTTTAGGTGGATTTTGTATCTGGGAAACTTTTTAGCTGATTGATACATGGTCGACAGACATGGTAGGTTATATGAGAATAAATTACACGTTTGGCAGAAAAAAAAATGCATTTTATTGCGCATTTGTGTACAAAAGGAAAAAAACACAATTTGTGCATATTAGAAAAAAAGAATAAGAAAAGGTGTTTTCTTCAAAGAAAATCATTTTCAGTAGGGGGTATGGTTTCCACGGGTGGCCAGCAACGTTGAACACCTTTGAGGCATGACTCATTGAGGCTATTTATGACAAGTTGGGATATTCTGCCCCACCCTTCCAGAAGAGCTCTTTCCGTTCTTGGAGAGTTTGTGGGGGTTGTTGGTGGCCAGAAACTCGTCTTCCTAGAGCGTCCCAAACGTGCTCGATTGGATTCATGTCTGGAAAACACGCTGGCTATTCCATTCGAACGATTCCTTCTTCGAAAAGGAAATCCTCCACCAGGTTTGCACGATGTGGCCTGCAAGTATCTTCCATTAAAATTAAGTTATCTCCGATTGCTGCAGCGTAAGGGACAACAATAGGTCTGAGAATCTCATCCCTATATCGGCGACCAGTCAGAGCTCCATCTCGAATGATGTAGAGGTCAATGCGCCCATCAATAGAGATGCCACCATACACCAACACTCCTCCACCGCCAAATCTGACACTTTCGTGCACGAACGCAGGATTATTTCTACTGCCACGGTCCCTCCAGATGAAAATATGCCTATTGTCCGGATGTACAGAAAAACGGGACTTGTCAGAAAACAGAATATTGCTCCATTCATTTCTCCTCCAGTTGACATGCTCGGTTGCCCACTCCCTGCGGTCGCGACGATGCCTTGATGTTACTCTAACACATACCATCGGTCGGCGAGCATACAGATATACAGCATGGTGCCGGTTTCGGACAGTCTAAATTGAAATCGTGGTGCCTGTAGCCGAGCGAAGGTATTTTTGGAGAAGTGTAGCGTTCATGCTTCGGTGTCTCCGAGCTGTTAACGCTAAATACCGGTCTTCATTGGGCGTTGTTGCCCGTCTACGACCTTGCCCTGGTCTTTGGCCTGCACATCCACTCTCCAAAAACGATTCCAGATCCTGGAAATGACACTTTGTGACACTCCAATGGCTTGCGCTACTTCGGCTTGAGTTTAGCCCCCTTCTAACCTACCAACAATTCTCCAAGCTTCTGAATCTGTCAAATGACTTCTCTGAGACATCGTACTCATCGAAACAAAGCAATCATTGAATGCCGATCATCCTTGTCTTCATTCTATTTTATTCCCTTTTATCTAGTTGAAAATCCAATTTCATTCGCTGCCGCTGAAGGGACGTTTTTGACGTCGAACTCAAAATTTGCAGACTCCACAGTTTGAAAACCAGAAAAATTTGCATTTGTGATTCTCTTCTTGTATTTTCGGCAAAAAAAATTTCTTTTATATCTTTATTTTATATAAAACTTCAAATATCCTTTAATTGTTTTGAGCAGTGTATAAAACTATTTAATGCATTACCATGTGTGGCTTATTCTCTTAAATGTCGTTTTAACGAAAGTACAAAAGGTTCGTGGCATTTCATTCATAATTTTTTCATCCATTATGTTTCGCATAGTAAAAACCTGAAAAATATTTTTTGAGAAAAAGCTATAAATAAACTTTAAAACACAATTCAAAATCTGTCATAGATGTAATTTTAAACCGCTGAAACTCGGAGTCTGTTTTTGATACAGAAAAAAATTAAGCAGATTTTGATAGATAAAAGATTGAATTTGAATATTATTGAAAAAAGGAAAATTCAATATTTTGATCGAAAATTAAGTTTAAAGGTGTAATTTAACGATTAATCTTAGTTAAATTTCGTTACTATTGCAAATGCCTGTAAGGTAATTTAAAAAAATGGACACTTTAACAAGTCTATGCATATGTCATTGCTCGCAATAAAAGGAATCCTATTTCATGGAAAACCACTTATTACATTGTATGGGATATGCATTTTGTGAGAGAACACAAACTTGAAATAAGAAACATAAGTGTAAAATTTTAGTGTTATTACTAAATAACATCCGGTCCATTTTGGTGTCTAAACATGAGAAATTACACAAATATGTCGGAAATTTAGGCACCGAAATATATAAAGAAATTGGAAATATTTGCTTAAGAAAGTAATTTTGTTAGATTTAAACTTTTCTTTTAGTAAAATCAGATTTTCTTAAATAATAATTATTAACGTTAAACAATGAATCTTGTTAATGCAAAATACACAAACTTTGTATATTTAAACGTATTTCGAGT
Organism: Maratus speculifer; assembly: GCA_964019185.1. Taxonomy (NCBI): domain Eukaryota; kingdom Metazoa; phylum Arthropoda; class Arachnida; order Araneae; family Salticidae; genus Maratus; species Maratus speculifer. The sequence continues at coordinate 287,496,850 of OZ025297.1, read as the reverse complement.
TCGTGAATAAAAGTTGCAAATATACATTAAGCAACATTTTATGACTCTTCATAAATTTTAATAAATATAATTTTATTAGACGATAAAAATGTATCCTGTCGCAAGCATAAACAAACATTTTATTAAAATTTTATTTCACATTTACTTGTTTCAATAAGAATTTTAAACTGAGATCGTTTACCAAAGAATATCTATTCAGAATTCTCGAGTTTGCAGTTATTCACAAAAATATGCTATGTGTAATAAAATGCTAATGGAATAAGCAACACTGAAACATTCGCTGCGTATATGTGCTTTGTTTAACAAGAACTCTTTCGGACAAACTGATCAAAATTAAAAAGGATAGACAACATTTCTATTATCATCATTTTTCACATCATTTTCTCTGTAGATTACGCGTGCCATTAATAAAACTTTTCTAATCGTCTGCTAGTATTCTTATACTGAAATGTAAATGAATGACTCTCAGATTCAAATTGAATCTCCATCCGAGTTTTTTTAAAATGCTATTATGAAGAAACTTAAGAGTAGTTAGAACATATATTAGTTCAAATTTTTAAGTTTTTAATTATCAGTTTAAAGAATAAAACTACAAGATTATGCTTTCTAAAACTCTATTTCAGATAAACAGTTACAATTTTCCAAAATTGTGTAATTAACTTGTTTATTAAAAAATATCTACTAATATAGTTCTGGGTGAAAAAAAAAATTAAAGAATGAAAAATATATCCTTAAGAAATTTAGGATTTTCAAAGTATTTTAGTGCAATCAAAGGTATGACAGGATTGTATGACAAACACAATGATAAACTTACGAGTAAGAATTAATACCGTTGGGGGTATTAGCTTTTAATTAAACACTTCACTATCGCTGACATGGGTCATTAGATTCCCCCATTTCTACCCTTTCGTAAAATTAAGATTTTTTTTCTAATGTTCGATACCTTAATTTTTTGTGCTGTCGGATCTTGGACTATATGCTTTACATTTCAAAATAAAGCATAATTTACAATGTTTTCCTCTCCCTTCATATCTGTAAATCAGCAGCCTCTGCTCAAAATAGCTCAAAAACCACTTCGTTTAACTAATTTTTAATAGATTTGCTATCTTGAATTTCGCGCTTCACCCTATAACTGTAGTAGTGATGTATTGAAATGTCCTAAAATAACGAAAAAATCATTAAGCTTTTTGAGGTGGGAATTTCTAAAGTAGATAAAATTTATAATGTTTTTAGTAAACACATAGAGACTAAACACAGAGGGAATTAAAAAACAACTGAGCAAAGGGAGGTTATAAGGGATCTATATTAGTGGAAAAGTTATGTGATGGCGTTCCTTGGTTTCAAAAAGTAGAAAGGGTGCGAGCATGTATAAAAAGATATAAGGTGTTTAAGTATCAAAAATTCGAATTACTTGGCAATTAGTACCACAATAGCCACAGAAATAAGAATTAAAAGCTCCCCTTGTGGCAAAAAAGAAACTAAAAGAATGATGAATGGGACCAATATTTTTTAGGGATTATTTTACATTAATTAAAATCAGTTCCATAGTTTTACTATTATTAGAAGACATTTTGGTTAAATATTTTAAACGTACCTCGCCCCAGAAAGGGCTACGGAAGTGCATGATATCAATAACAGGTCATAAGGCTTGCCAAGGATATATCCCATGAAGAATGTCGGCTAAATTGAAAATAATGCTCCCCCCGCAGGGACAAAGTGGGGAGAGGAACTCGGCAAATATATAACATAAAATATTAGTCACAGAGCTTTACAGTGATAAGTCACATGATTGGTGTCGGCAAAGGATGAAAAAAGAAACCCCAAGGTTTCAAGTATCGTGCTCCTCAGAAAACACCCCCCTCTATCCGTGTATGTTTAAAATTTTCATGCATTATAAATGGTATTTATCAAAAAGCTCCGCAAAAAAATCTGATTTAAATGATAAAAACACTGCAATTTCTCAAAAGTTCAAAAATCGGGGTCTAAATTATGGAGGAGGAATGAAACGTCCATAATCTGAAAGAGTGGCCGAGTGCTTTAGAATGATATGTCACATATCGGGTCCAAAAACCCACTTTCAGAGAGGGTTTTACCACCGGGTCTACCAGAGGGTAGACCACCACTGATGGGGATATATAATAGCCCCCTCAGTGGTGGGTATTTTGAAATCGCTGAAACCCATGTTTAATTATTTTTATAATAAATTATTGTTATTATTATTATTTTGTATTTTCACATTCCTACTTAAAATGGCCGCTGAGATGCTCCAAACATTCTAAACTTTTCTACCCGTTTTAACTCCTTTATGCGATGCGGGATTCCTAGAATTGCTGAAATACGTGTTTTTTATTTTTTTAGAAGATTTATAATCTGGGATTTCACGTTCCTACCTATAACGATTGCTGAGACATAGCAATGTATTCAGTAATATTTTATCATCATTTAACTCCTTTAGGGAGAGAATTTTCAAAAATCCCGTCTCAGTGCACGGTTACATTACAAGAAGTACATTTTCCCCATTTTTTATGCTTTAAGGTTCAATAATTTGAGCTGTGCGTTAAATTTCAATCATTCAGGACAAACTGTTTCATCGTATCTATAAATTTCGAATATTTAATACATTGTTTATATCGTTTAAACTATTCTTTATCTGAATGTTAAATATAAATTTTATACTAAATTTCGAACTTCTAACCTAAACAAATACAATTGAATCCTGCTTATTAAAAGCTATGGAACGAGAATTTCCTGCTTTAGAAATTTAAAGTATTCAGAAATTGTTCTGAGTCATATAACCGGCAGCAGGTATAGGCAAACAGCGCTTTGATGAGCATTTTCCGCTTAAAATAAACTTTCATGCCAAATTACAGAGCTTGTAAAAACTATAAAATATAAATTCCAATTTGATACTGTTTTTTCCTCCTGTATCCATTTAATTTCGAAATATGAGAAAGCTGTTCCGTAAGAACACTTATGTCTCTATAGTAATAGCCATGCCAAAGTTTAACCCTCTGACAGCTAAAGCAAAAAAGCAAATATGAAATGATGTTCTCACTATATTTTTAAATGTAAAAAAATAATTGTTTTTAAAACATGATGTGTTTTGTTTTATTTTGAATAAAGATATAAGTTTTTAGATTATCAATTATAACTCAATTTCTTAAAAGTTGATTACATCTGCAGAATTATATTAATTTAAATAAAGCTTATATTGCAGTGAAACCTGCAGCTTAGTAAACGAATATATCAGTTCGCGGAGGGCAAAAGATAACAATCTACAAAGATAAAAATATGATAAAAATTTACCTCTTTATAAATACTATCTATTTTCTGACATATGAATGGAGCATAGTCAGAGAATAAACAGTCTTTAAAAACATAGGTGATTTTTCAGGATAGTCTTTAAAATGTAGAGTTTCAGTTCCCAATTAATCGTAATTTGAAATGTTTTCAAAACGTCATAGGCTGATTTTACACTTTGACAGTTCCAGTAAGATGCATCATAACGCGAATGCAAAGATTAATGTCACGCGTTTCATGTATGCGTTCATGCTTGCTAAGCAAGGGAAGGACTTACATGTAACAGCTCTCAAGCTTAGTGAAGGACTATCTTTGCTGTACGCAATGATGTTTCATCTTTTGCCGGAGTCCCGCGACCGCGTTACTGTGACCATAACAAGAATTAAAACTATTAAACGATGCACTTCAATTAAGGTGCTCAAATATTTGGGAATCCAGCAGACAATGCATTATAAGTCATTTTACACGATAAACGTCCTTAAAATAGAGCATATAATATTCTCAAAAAAAATATATATATAATGATAGATTAATTTGTTGCAAGAGACACGTGACATTAGTCTTTATCCCGCTATTTTAGTGTGGCTCGAGATTCCAAAGAATAGACTGCCGGAGTAATATTTGAGAAAAAATAAAACTTATATAAAAAAAGATATAAAGAAGAATACACGATAGACTGTTGGTTTTTATCAATGCAGATAAAGTAGCATTGAGATTGAATGGATTATATTGAATTTCCTTGGTTGCCATTGACACAAAATATTGTAATATAAATGCTTTCCGACCGAATGAAAGCTTTCAATGAAACATTTCTATGAAAAACGGAATGTCTGAGATATAAAAATTATATATATATATATATATATACAGAGTGTATCTAAAATCATGGGCTAAACTTTAAATGGCGACAGTACACATCAAAACAAACAATATTAAATAGGATACTAAGGGTCCCAAACGTCTTTCGAAGGAGATAGGCGCCATTAAAGTTTCGTGTCCAAAATTTCAAATGATTATAAAAAATGGAAAAATTAGTCGATTAGTAGGCGGTTTGCTCTAAAACTATTCTTTATGTCAGTCTTTTCTTAAAAAGGAATTATAAAGATAGATTTCAAAAAATGCCGATAGAGGGCGCTTTAGAATATTGAATAACGAAAAACAATTTTTCGCCGTTATTTTTTGCATCTCAGTAAATGTTTTCGGAAGCTTAGACTTAAACTTAAATTTTGAGCTCAAAATCTGAATAGTTGGGAGTGGTTAAGTAGCGCAAACTGAACTGTGTTCAGAGGGGGGGAGGCGGTTCAAATTTCAAATGATTATAAAAAACGGAAAAATTAGTCGATTCGTTTGCGGTTTTTGCTAACACTACTCTTTAAATCAGTATTTTCTTAAAAATTAATTTTAAAGATAAATAAAAAAAAAAAAAAATCCGTTAGAGGATGCATTAAACTTTAGAGTAACCAACAACTATTTTTAACTGTTATTGTTTGTATCTAATTAACTGATTTCAAAAGCTTAGATTTAATTTTTGAGTTCAATTTTTGAATCGTTGGAAGGGGTTAAGAAGCGCAAATTGAACTGTTTTCAAGATTTGAAATTTAACCCTCCTCTCCCCCCCCCCTTTTGAACCCAGTTCAGTTCACGCTGCTTAACCACTCTAAACAATTCAGAATTTTAACTCAAAATGTAAAGTTTAGTCTAAGCATTTGAAAGCATTTAATGAGATAAAAAAATAACAGTTAAAAATAGTTGTACGTTACTCAGATATTTTTTATTGGCTAATTTTGGAGATTAAATTTCGTTGCATAATGTTTGCATAAACTCCCTATAGCATCACATGCACTTTTACCATGGTCTGTAGCTGAAAATATCCATTTTTTTAGTACAACTTCATTATTTTTGTGTAATTCATAAAACTGATATTTGTTTTTAAAATGTGCTCACCTCCATCTGATATATACACAGTTGATGCCAGTGTTTGAATTTGGCACAACTTAAATAAATGTTTTTTTTTTTCTATGGCACAAACTGCATGAGCTGTATTATGAGTTATATGGGAAGAATAATTAAAAATGAATTAACAAAAGTTGAAACGTCCAGCCAAATAAAAAAACAATATTCAATGCATGATTTCCAAATTGGTGATTTCATTGGATGCATTTATGAAAATAATTGGTGGGTAGGACAAATCTATGGTATATCACGAGAACTAGATGACATTAATGTATCATTCATGTACCCCCATGGTCCAGCTAAAGATTTCCAGTGGCCAGAAGAATTTGGAAAGAAAAAAGATGAATGTGCATTAATATTGCAAAATGTGCTTCTAAAAATAGAAAAACTGGTTCCAATAGGACAATCTGTGCGACTTCACACTTTCGATGATAACGATTTGCACTTAATTCAAGAACTTTCCATTATCTAATTCTTCTGTAATGTATGTATCTGCATATTAATATATAATATCAATACTATATAACAAAATATTTAACACACTGTAGGTGAATTTGATACATTTATGAGTAAGGAATGAAATGACATATGCTCAATCTCAATTCTACTAGTGGCTGTATTTTATACAATTTTAAACTTAAGCAAATGGTTATCTATAATTTAACAGCAATAATTATGTACCAGTGCTGTACTTTATAGTTTGAAATATTAATTACATTATAAATTCGGTTAAATAAGAAATATCTTGACTTTCTGGTTTTTTAAAAAACACACAACATGTTATTTTCAAAAAATCATATAAAATTTTCTAGGCAAAAACACACGACTTGCCTGTAAGGTATTTATTAGAAACTAATAAGGTATCTATTGAGCATATTATCATATTTTTAAAAAAATGGTGTTTTTGAGAAATTGCACTTCAAATGTAGTGATTTTACAAAATTTTGCATAATTTAAAATTAAATTACAAAAGTTGTATGCACCGTAGGGTTAAAATAAAATTTGCTCTAAAACTGCCGTTAAAGGTCGTTGGATTGCCACCAATGTTTAGCTTTAAAATATTTTTTTCATTGTGAAAAAAAAATCTTAAATTCAGAAATAATTATACATTTTGGACTTACAAACTAGCTTTTTTTAATTAAGTAAAAATGCCACTATATTTTTTAAAACTGTGCTAAAGTAAAATTCGGATTAATAACTATTTGTAAAAAATAAATTGACTGAATATGTTGAATATGTTTGGTACTGTGTTCATTTAAAAATGAAGCGTTTTTCAGTTTTTCTGAAAATTGTCAATTTTATCACAAACTTGAAAGTGCTGTAACTGGAGACAAAAATTTTTTTTGGAAAAAATCCTTTTTTGAAATTTTGTATTTTACTTAAGTGTAACTACTGTATTTTTTTTTTATAAAAATCTGTGATTGTGAATTAACGCATATCAATACTGCCTGCCTGAATTGAGATGGAATAGCTCTGTAAAGTGTTTTTGGGTGATAAGATTAGATGCATTTAAATATGGAACATAAATAATGAAAAAAACATGAAAAAATTTGCACAAGTGTCCTTGTTCTTCATTTTTTTTGTTTTATGAATACTTTACTTACATCAATAGTAAAATACATAATAAAATTTAATAAGTGAATAATTTATTTACGAAATTCCCCACATTCTAAAAATAAGCTAATTATTAATGAGAGATCGAAGATCTTGAAGTAAGTAATTTAGACGTCTCTTTCCTTTTTTTCATGCAGCCTTTTTTATGCCTTTCATGCAGCATGAAAGGTCAACACAACTTCCAAAGCCGTAGTTTCATTTTTCTAAAAATTCTAGCAAAATTATAATAAAATAACAGGAAAGAAACTTAGTGAAAGCAGTAAATAACAGACAGCAGGAAACGCCGAGCTTGTGATCAGACAAATCAAGAAGAAGGAGCGGGGGATTGAACTGTTTTTTTTTTTTAATTTCACATGCTGTATTTTTTATTTCATTTCATGTGCGGGTCATTCCATGTAAAATGGGCAAAAATGTAAAAAAACAGCCGTGGCTGCATAGGAATTGATTTTAATAAAATTTTAGATACTGGTTCATTTCATATTCAAATGTGTTTTGCACAATATTTTGATGAAAAATAAATTATTTTATCTGTTTGGACATTTAAAAAATTTGTGATATAGAATAACATAAGGACAATCGTCGAAAGTTGCAAGTTTGAAGTTCTGTATTTTGAAAACTATTTAACAAATATGCATTTTTTTATAATATTCAGATTTCTGAAAATCAGTCTTCATCTTTATTGAGTAATAATAATCTGGTAATACCATGATTAATCTTAAATTTTTTGTAAAAATTGAAATTTTGTGAATTAAAAAAAAAAGTTGAAACACTATACAAATTAAAGGATTTAAAAAACATCTGTGAAATTGATGCATCATGTAGTATTATATATGAAGATCGAATTCTCCAAGTTTCAAAGTTGTTATTTATTTCCTTCACCTTCAAAAAAACTTAGAAACTTAAAAATATATATATAATCATAATTTTTCCTCTTATGTAAACGCAAAAAAAAAATAAATAAAAATAAAGGACAGCTCCGAGATTAACAATATTGCGCAAATATAAGAATCAAGAAGTCCATGTAGTCCAGAAGTTCATTTTAAAACAAATAAATTGGAAATATTTCATTTTTTCCGCATTTTTTTAAAAATTTATTTACATTAAAATTACGGAATAAAAACACAATTACTAAATTACGCTAATCTGTTAAATATAGTTGGTTTTTAAGTGTAAATAATTTTTATTTATAGTTTTTCCATTCCTAAGGCTAATATGTAATTAAATTTGAAATTTTAAACATGTACACAAGATATCGATGTCGTAACAAATTTAATGTAAATTTTCGTCCTGAAATAAACATGTCTGAAATCTATTACTTTGCTTTTACTCATATATGAGTGTGATCTACTTATATTATGATTTTCAATAAAATCTGTGATATGACAGCCACACCTGAGTTGCTAATTTCGTGTGTGGAATGACCCGTACTAGTATTGCACTTTCGCTTACCAGTAAAATAAAATTTCGTACCAGTACTGATACGCGTACCATAGTTTGAGAATCCCTGATTTAGAACAAAGCGTGTCCTGGCGGTTGAAATTGGAAATAAAGATTTTGCAGCGGGTGAACAGTCATCGGACACGTATAGGAGGTTCATTTAGACCACAATATTTCATTTAAAAATTAATGTCATATTTATCCTTTCACATATGTTTAATTTATCAAATAATTGTCTAAAGTATAAATATAATTAGTGTTTAAAATAAAGCATAAACCTTAACGTAAAAGGTAAAAACTTAAAACATCTTAAGAACAAATAAAATAGTTAAATAATTTGTCTTAGTAAAAATTATCTTTAAAATAAATGAATAAAGCATATCGCTTTTTTTTTCAATTATATCATTTTATACAGTAAATTAGTTAATATTTTTTTAACTGTTGCTCCTTTTTGTTTTTAGAGAAAAATCTTTCAATTATTTTTATTTATTTTTTATTTTTATTTTTATTTTCATTTTACACTGAAAGTAGAGTCGCTGCAAATTTTACTGTGGAAAAAAAAATGAAAAATGGTGAAAAATATTTTCAGGAATATTTTACTGGTATAATTAGGTAATGTTATAAACACTTTTTCGAAAAGATATTTTGAAAATAATAACTGCATTGACCTTTAAAATAAATTATTTTATTTCCAGTTTTATTGTTAGTTTATTCATACATTAAAAATGTACACAGTCAATATTGTATTTTATAAGTTTTAATTGCAGATTTTACAAACATGGATTGTGCCCGTATAATCGTTCCTAAATTACAAATGCATAATATGCACTCTTATAAAAATAAAAAATCATTACCAAATAAACAGAGTAACTGTTTTTTTGTTTATGAAAAATACATGCACATTATTCTGAAGCGTGGAAATTTATTATTTTTTCGTTATACCGTCTCATAATTTAACCAACTCAATCAAATCATATATACAACGTTATGATAGAATTAATTTCTCAATTTTTTTTTAAAGAATTATGATTTGTTTCTTCTATGTTAAATGTTTATTTTTTATTTTTCATTTACCAAAATATTTCTATAAAAAATTCCTAACAAAATTATTTTAATGTATTCCATTTCTTGCATCATTTAATGCACTGATGTAAGCAAATTACACTTATAACTATGTAATTATTATAAGTGGGTTTATATCACGTAATTCACGAAGTTGAAATTTGGTTATGGAGAACTGCATATAAATTTGATATTTATTGCGAAAAAATATTAATTTTTCTATTATTTATAATCTTATTATATTCTTGCATACTTTCAAAATCTTTTATATAAGCAAATTATAGTACAATGTAATATCATGATAATGATAATTATGATTCATGAATTTTACGTCTTCATAACATTAAAATACACGAGATTTTCTCCACTAGCATCTTTGAAGAAAAATAATATTCTTGGCTTAATTAATTTCTTTAATTATGTAATATTTCTCAATCTCCACAAAATAAATAAATATTTATAATTAAATTATTTCAATCGCATTTATTTTTGTATCGTAATATTTAACATTAATTACGTGAAATTAAAAGTATTTTTTTTTTAAGGGGTGATATAAAAACAGATATCTACATACTTATCATAGGGAGAAAGTATTTGAAACTGAAATATTGAAGATCATTACTTTTTTAAACTAAAAAATTTAAAACTTTTAAAACTACATTTTGAAGTGCCACTTTTATTTTCAGTAACGTACAAAAAAATATCCGTGTTCAGATAAAACCCTTATACCCATTATTAAACATAGACTTGTCGTTTTCCGTACTATCTACACATTTCTACCAACATTAATTTTGATGAGTTCTTCCAAAGAACTTTTAACATTGAAATTTTAAAATATTCAAACATTCCATAGCATATTCAAAACTAGATTACATATCATTTACTAAATCTTTACCAAGGTGCAAAACTGCCTAATTTCCTACTACTCGACTAGAACTTTTCTCGTAAATCAATTTAGTGACGCTTAAGATTAAAAAAGTGATACGAGAAAGTGACAAGATCTTCGAATATTTTAATATTAGATAACTGAAAAATTATAGGAAGCATCGAATCAAAGATTAAATTTTCAGATGTATTTTGAAATATTTTAATGACATTTTAAACAGGCTTTTTGGTGTAACATTTAAATTACTGTAAAACTTTATATACTCTTTTTCAGATATTTCACAAATTTGAAAGTGATATATATTATAAAAATATTGTCATTTCATTTCAGTTCATTTTTAATTGGATGTGTAATTAATTCAAAATTGGATTCTTTACAGAATAAAATAATTTTAAAACTTTATATTATCTTTTTTTTCACAAAGTAATGGATCTATATCTTATACCTTGCAAGTAGAAAGGCGAATATATATGCTATATATCATAATTGTATATTTTATTCATCCTTCACAATGTGTGGAAAAGAGAAGTAAAACAAATAAATAGTTTTTTTTTTTAATCTTATATCATTAGAATTTGAAAGTATTTAAAAATATGTATATTCGGAAATATATTTACCCAATAGTTCTTAAAAATTGATATTTAAGATTTGAAAATAAATAAACAAAAGGTAAAGGACCTATCTAAAATATTATAATATTAGATAACTGAAAATACTTAAGCATCGTGAGAAGATATTAAATTTCGTGATGTACTTTGAAATATTTTAATGACATTTTAAACAGACTTTTTGGAGTAACATTTACTATAAAAATTTATACAGTCTTCTTGAGATGTTGTACGAACTTGAATATGTATTATAAAACCATTGTCTTTTCAGTTAATCTGTTTTTTTAAATCACTAGGCATGTAATTAAAACAAAATTTAAACCCTTACAGAATAAAATAACTTGAAAACTTTATTTAATTCTTTTTTTTTTTTCACAAAAAATGAATCGATGCCTTATATCCTGCATAGGGCATAGGTAAAGAGATATGTAACATATCTTAATTGTAGCCTTTGTTATTTCTTGACAAAGTGCGAAAAAGAGAAGCGAAACCAATAAATTGTTCTTTTTTTCCATTGTATAGCACCAAAATTTATAAGTACTTAGCTAAAAATTCTATATTTTGCTAAAATAAAGATTTTTGTAATCAGAAGCATTTGATACTGTTTTGAAGAATACATTTCGAATATGTATAAAAACGAAAAATGACATTCTCTAAATGTAATAATAAGGTACGCGTATCCCTCCCGTTATAGTACAATACTTTTTTTTAATTTTTGATTTTTTTATTGTTGTTGTTTATATTTCATCAGAAAATGTCTATATAATTCATTTGGAAACGAATGAAGAAGAAACAGAAGCAAAATTTCTGAATTTTCCTAAAATAAAGATTTTTAAGGTCAAAAATATTAATTTATTTATTGAAGAAGAAAGTCCAAATACGCATATAAACAAAAACTAGCATTCTCTAAATATAATAATAAGCTATGTATTTCAATTTCTTTTCAAGCGGTACGTTTTTAAACTTTACAGATTTTTTTAATAGTGCAGAACAAAATAGGAGTTTTGTATCTGTTAATGATAAACTCGTTTTATGTAGTATTAAATGCAATATTAATTATGATCATACCACAGATGTATTAGAAATAAGAAATCAAGGAAGTAGATTATTTTCTTACAAAAGTATCTAGAAATATTTTTTTCTATTCCCTGTATCTGAAGTTTATTAATGTTCTTGTCAACTATGGAAATTTGAGTTTTATTTTCTGTTTCATTGGAAAATAGAAGTTTCATTGTCATAAAATTAATTTTTGTTATTCTACAAAATAGTGTGTAATTTATTGTACTTTTTTTAATTAGTTATATGCCTAATGTCTGAATTATGTAGTTAGTCTCAAGGTACAACATCCTGTTGTACCTTGGAATAGTTTGCCTTTCTTATTTTAAATGAGTGGCAAATTTTGATTTTCTGAATTCCTAAAAATTTGTAATAGGAAAATATGTTGGTTTATTGAAATGCTGCTTTTAAGTTTTAAATTTGATTATAATCTTTGAAGTAAAAAAATATTCATTTTTCATTAAAGAGAGATTTGGATTAACAATTTTACTCAAAGTATGGCACGTAACTCCTTTACTACGGAATATAAAAATCAGGATAAATTTACTTTCTGTGGTTCTATACGACTGACCATAAAAAAGTTTTCAGAAATAAAATATATGAAAAGAATTTTCAACGCAGTATTCGACTATCTAAATATTTACCAGTAGATTGAAAGCATCAATGCTTTCACATGATTTCAAATCTTATATGCATAATATAAAAACTATAAAACTAAATCTACAAATCACAGTGTATATTTATCTGTCATATCTATCGTACGTAGATAAAAATGGGAAATATGAGTAAAATCAGAACACGAAACATAACAAATGCATGTAACATTGTATACACTGTAAAAAAAATTCTGCAGATCTACAAAACTAGTTTTTGTAAAGCTACAGAAATATGCATGTTTACTAAAATTTTATCTGTAACCAGGTTTAATATTTACCCCTCGCATAGTACAAATACACGAAATATCTTAGTTTCAGCTGTCAGCCAATCAGAAAGAGTCTCAGTAGTGACGTAATCACTATTTATGTAGCCACAGAGGCTTGAAATGCATCCATCGTGAATCCGGTATTGACAAAAATTTCTAGTTACTGAGTAAGTAAAGTTTTATTCTGTATGAGTTAAATTTTATTATATTTCCTTTCTGCTTTATTAATAATAAGTAAAAATCAAAAACTCAGAAACGACTATTTGATTTATATTTATTGGCAAGCTAATCTTCCAATTATGTTCTGTTTATTACATATCTATCTTTCGTTGAAATAACTATTATTTACGTTTGTGTTTAATACATGTGAAATTTCTAGTGTTTTATGTAGTAAATCAAATTCACCAGCTGTTTTTCTGACATTTCACTTCTCTTTCTTGCCCCCTTCTCCACAATACCAAAATTTAAAGTGTTAAAAACTTGCTTTAAAAAAATTATTGCTCAATTTGTTTCTTCCATAGTGAATAAATTTCATTAATCATTCTTAAATACATTTATTTCATTAAAACTTCACATGAATTTCGCCCTTAAAATTTTGCTTCCGAATTTCCTCCAAAAACTCTTTAAAACTGCTTAATTTAAAATAGCATAAAAAAGTACAATCTGTGTTCTATGTGTTAATTTATTGTCGTAATAAATTATTAATTCTTTCTTGTTCTTCCTCCGCACCTTCTTCAACTAAAAGAACGCATAGAATTACATACAGAAAGTCTAAAACTTTTTATACCCCAGTGGTAGGAGAAGAAAAAGTCGAAAACAGAATTAGTTAGAGGAAAGCTGGAAATTATTTAAATTCATTTAGTTTAGGTCTAGAACGAATGTATTAAGTTTTCCCCCTCTTACTTTGTGTGTGTAAGAAATATGCACTAATTTATAATAGAAAAACACAATTTTATTAATTATCATAAAAATTTCTATTAAAAAATCCTCAGGAAAAATATTGTCAATGCAAATGCTGTGGAACTTAAAATTATAAATAAAATGATAACCGATATTTAACATTTTCGTTGAATTTTCACAATTTTATTTCAAAGTATTGGCTAAATCGCTAATCAAGAACCTGAAACACGAACAGACGAGATTAACAGTTTAAAGTGCTTGTTATTATGTACATGTAACTTTTTTTTAGTTATTGATGCATTATTTAGAGTGGGTATTTTTTACATTTACGGCTTAACATCTTTATTACGGATTATAGCCCAGTGCTGGGGTGTACAAGAAAAGCCAAAAGTCTGGTTTAATTACAGGAAATCTGGATATTGTTTTAATCCTATCGACATAGATTAAAAATGAATGAACCAAGTTTCCTCCTTTTGAAGGCGAGCTTTAGTCTCTACAAATTAACTTAAAGTGCATATTTTCATAATTTTCAGAATATTTCAAAAATGACTCGTAAATGATGGGAAATATTGTTTATTATTTCCGATATTGTATTTGAAATGTGTGTACCACTTAATATGATGAATAGACTGAAAATAAATAGCAAGGATAAAGGGGGGTAGAGCGAACAAATGGTTTTACATAAGACTTTTTTCTAGAGGAATTAAAGGTCAAATAATAGTACTATTATAAATTTCGATATTTTGCGTAAAGACAAAGATGGTACTAATAAATGATTTTCGACAAGTATACAAGAATCTTCAGTTAAATTCATAAAAGTTTAAAACCTTAGAAACATTGAAAAAAAAGTATTATAGTCTTTACGTAAAAAATCTTTCATTTTAAAATATGGTTTAAGGTTTGCGGTGTTCGTTGCAAAATGAAATGGAAAACGGCTATCATTTATGCAACACTTTCTTGAAAACTACTAAATTATAATTCTCAAAATGGACAAAATAAATTCCTAACATAATTACAAAAACATCGTGAAGGCTTCAAGAATTAAAAATGTATCTGTACACGTATGTAACAAATGTAGAAAGGATGAATGGGTAACTTGGTGTCTCCTTGTTCCAAGCTTTGGATTAGCGGTTAAGGCAAAATTTTGAAATAGAATTGCGACAAAATTATGAACATGGGTATTCATTTTATAGCAAATTTTAAACTCTAAGACATTTGAATTGTCAATGATTTTTACAGTATTACTCATTTTGAGATATTAAGATAATTTTAAAAAATGTATT
This sequence comes from Maratus speculifer, assembly GCA_964019185.1. Taxonomy (NCBI): domain Eukaryota; kingdom Metazoa; phylum Arthropoda; class Arachnida; order Araneae; family Salticidae; genus Maratus; species Maratus speculifer. The sequence goes on along the minus strand of OZ025297.1, from coordinate 287,481,829 downwards.
TTCTAACGTAAATTTAGAACATTGGGGGGGGGGGGGTGAGGATCTATGTTAATTCTAGATCTAAACTGGAGGGATTAAAACAATTTCCAGTTTCCCCTAATTAATATTGAGTTGAACCTCCTGACCACTGCGGTTAAACTTTGAAAGAGAATTGTGGCATTAATATTCGGCAAAAATATTAAATGTAGGTGGTCATTTTACTCAGAATTTTAAACTTTACAACATCTGTATTGACAATGTTATTTAAAGTTAATTCTTTTGAGATATTTTTATGATATTAAAAACAATTTTACTGTACATCTATATCTTTTTTCTAATTCTCACCTAGTAGGGGAGGAAAATTAAATATATTCATTGTAGATCTAAGCTGAAGAATTAAACCAATTTCCTACTTTCCCCTAATAACGAGCTCTACAACTAATCACTGAGATATTAGTATTTTACTTATTTCTAATTTTTAACTAGTGTATATAAGTCGTCTAATATTCCCCCTTTCTAAAAAAAAATCCTGATCTGTTACTTTATTGTAACAATAAGTAATAGATCATATAGCTTTACCCCTCCTCTCACCGAAAATGACATTATCTCTTACCTTGTCTCCTTAAAAGCATACAAAGTTTAGTTTTTTACAGTGATTAATTTTCATTTTTTGCACAATTTGTAAGTCTTCAGTAAGTTAAATATTCAACCGTTTGGAAATTCCTCCCTCCCCTCCTTCAATAAAAAAAAGAAAATATGGTTATCTTTGTCGGCATGCTTACTTTTAAAATTATAAATCTTTAAATGCCTATTTTCTTCCTTCTGTATTTGTTACTTTATTATGACAGCAATTAACCACCTGATATCTTCCTTAAGTCTCTCAACCTAAGATTTTATTACTTAGTAAGGGAGAGTGGGAGTAAAGGAGAGTGGAGTGGAATGGGACAAGAGATTTTTATGTTTGTTTCATTTATAAATATTTCACCAGTCACGTATTAGATTAAGGAAAAGCATCCCCAATGTTTAGTTGAATAAAGTAGCTAATTTGCACAAACTTGTAATTGTAAAAAGAAAAAGATTATTTCAAGAACCAACAGTAAATTTGCTTTATAATTTTTTATGCTTTTTGTATATTAATGACTTGTTTATGTATATAGGTAATTGTTTCCCTATTTATAGAGCATTATACTATATATTATCCATAATTTAAACTATGTCTAAAAGCAGCATTTCTGTCTATACAAGAAGTTTGACGTAGAGTATAGGGAGGAATGGGACATGCCAGCAAATGAATAATTAGGATACGTCCAATTTCTTTACTTTTTTTCTCTTAGTTACAATTGCATTACAATTATAAAATCGTTTTGAAAATTATGTTTCTATAATGTTCAAAAGCATTAAAAATGTTTCATTTTGTATTTTATAAATCGAAATTTTGTTTTTTGTGTCACATTTGATTTTCTCATCTTTAAAAGTTGTCTCATTCCTCCCCGCTCTCCCTTAATTTTTTTTTTCATTCAGGTAACTTCAGAGCTTTAAGCGAATAATTCCGTTGCATGTTTGTTAATTTAATTATTTATAGAGGAAGTTTTATTTTTATGTAAAATTGGAAAAAGAGATCTCTTTATGTTTTGAGAGCAAACAAATTAATCTTTGGGGCTAAACAAATATAACTTTATCATTTTTTTTTTGGCGGTGGGGTTGTCATTTGACATCGATGTCATTTCTGATCATCATTTTTTTCTCTTTTTATTTGTAACATGGTCTTTGGTACAAAATAACATGTTATCTTTTTAGCCTGTTATTTATTTTTATGAAAATACAGTTATTAAAATAACTGAATTATTATAAAATTATTTAATTCTAAAATATAGTATAACCGAACGTTTAAGATTTCTATTTTTCTTATATGTGTATGCATATGTAATCACAGTTCGAGAATCCGTATGAAAAATGTACTTGAAATGAAGCTGTGTTTACTAATAAAGAAAAAGAATGTTGTCCTTCTTTTGCTGATATGAATTTCTATTTGCTCCTCACCCCTCTCTGTTTGGTGCAAGTACAACAGATCTTTATTATTGTTTCGAAATGATCTTCGTTCACCAGTGTATTTGAAAGAGTTAAAATTCATATTTTTAATAATCAACTGCACTATCAATTATAGCATTTCAACTTTTAAAGCATATATTTTGTTTATCGGAACTTTAAAAACAGAATCTTGTAGTAAATTGCTTAGGTAATAAAAAGATTTTGGAGAAATAGTTTGAGATTTTTTTTTTCAAACGGCTTACTGTGGGGGCTTATAGATATCAGAAATTTAATATCAGAATATATAAACATGTTAAAATATGTACTGATGATATATTGCGATAACTATCTTAAACTGTATGGGAATAGAAAAATTGCCAATTTTAAAAGATAAATGTATAGCAGATATTTATGTACAAATAGATGCAAAAAGCAGCTAATTATTTTTTATACTATTTGCTCCTGAAGCATCTTTTAAATCTGTGTGTATTTTTACTTAAGGGAAGAATTTGTAAGCATGCACTAAAAATCGATTTAAAACCATAGGTTATAAAACACTTTCTAACATATTCAGAATTGTATCTAAAATTACCACCGCTTAAAAAGGTTATGATGGCTAAGTAAGCATTTTTATAAAACACGTAACGCATTTGAAAACTTAATTTTAAAAATTATAATCAGTTATCGGAAAAATATCCGAATTATTTTGTAGAACACTGTATATGATCTATAGATTTGTACGTACAGTACATGGCCAAAGAGGACCGGTCACTTGCGATTTTAGACATTTTGATAAATATCTAGAAAAATACATGAGTATAATCTAAATGTGTAAATATAATAGTAAAAGTCATACATTTCCATGAAGATTTTTTTCCCGAAACTCAAAAGGGGCCAACAAGAAATTTAAAAAAATAATGTTTTAGATATTCCTGTCAAAATTAATGTAGCAAAAGCGTTTGAACTGTATATTATGATTAAGTGGGTTATTCTAATAAACTGTGCTTATTTTTATGTGAATAGCATGTATACTCGTAGAAAAATTAAGGTTTTTATAAAAACAGTCCTAAATTTTTCCAAGTTTTGACGGATTCTGTTAGCTAATTTTGAAATAGTTGTAACATTCGGTACTAAGATTATTTTTGGTTTTTCTATAATAATATTCATTATAAATTTTATTGAATTTTATTTAATTTATGTTAACATTTATCTTTTCTTTTTAGACGCATGAAGAAACTGAAGTACATCTTAAAAACAATGTGAGCCTGCTTGACAGCGAAATTTGAGGAAAAAGCTCTATTATCAATCAGAAAAATCTCGTGAACATCATTCTTGCGCTTTAATATATTCTGCAGCACTGAAGTTTTCCAGTAGTTTTATTGTAATAACATTTTGACAATCATTTTCTAATAGTGTTTTAGCATATATATACATATGAGTTTGATTCTTGTTATTTAGACAAAACATGACTTCAAAAATATAAAGTATGAAATCCATAGGCATTTGTATAAATACTAATTATGTAATACTTGCAAAATGTGAGTTGTATAAAAATATGTTTTTTTTATTGCAATGAATTTAATAAATAGTTATTTCAATAAATTTACTGATATTTCATTGTATTTTGTTATTTATTCATATTGCATTTATTGGTTGTACTGATATGGATATTATATTTATATCAAAGGACAACTTATAACATTTTCCAAAGAAATATGCATTTCTTTTTGTTTCCCTTTTAGTTTCCATAAGCTTTCTACTTTTATAAAATTGCTTAGTTATACTGATTATAACATACCGATAAACACTAAAAAGTTCGAAAGGTGCCCGCAATTACTGTTGATGTATCAAAGATGTATTTTTTCCATACATATGTTAAGGTGTATATCAACTCTCATATATGTAACTATTTGAGTTAAAGATTCTAATTCCAAAGGAATGTTACCATATTTGATCCATTCTTCCGGATCTTTAATCTAGGTTAGTTTTAAATTCGTGGTCTTGTCAATAATTAAATTTTTCCTCTTTAATATTTCAATTTGAAACAAAACTCTCAGGCAAATAAAGTATTAAAGACATATGTCAAATATGTAATGCATTAAGTGTGGGCGGTGCAATAAATATATGAAGAATAAGTCGTGGAAAAAGATCACCCACCCCCCTCACAAAAAAGGGGGAGGAGAAAGATTTTAATAATTAGTTATAACTTCACTGCATATTCACCTGAAATAAGAATAAGATGTAAAAAAATCTTAAATGCGACATTCAGGGAAATACATTATTATTATTATTTTTTTTTTTTTTTTTTTTTTTTTTTGCAGATTACCTATCTGTTTTTGTGCCATTGAATCGGTTATTATGTAGTCTTCAAACATATGTACCAGGAGTTAATGAAGTTCTTACGACTATAGAACCGAACAAAACTTCTTTAAAAAATATATAAGACTATATATTTTTTTTTCTAGTTTAGTTTAGTAGCATATTTATATAAAATGAACAGATAGTATTTTCTCACAATATAAAAGTTTTTAAATCATGTATTGGATTAGATGAGGCACAGTGCTTAATTATGTATGTATATATATATATATATATATATATATATATATACAGAGAGAGAGAGAGAGAGAGAGAGAGATAATATAGTCCTTACAATCTGTAAATTTCGTTTGTCACAATTATACCAATAACATTTTTTAGGCATATTTTAAAACTCAATTATGTACCTTACTTTGTTTTTATTGGCTTTTTTTAATTTAACTAAAAACCGTAAGATCTACTTCAGCTTATCTGCTCATTTAGTGCTGTTGTTATAATGGCCATTTAATATAAAATATGATTTTGTACCTATTGAAATGTCTAAAGTGAAATTTAGTGCGTAACATACAAATATTTATGTCAATTGCTGTGGAAATAGTGAAACACATGTCAGGCCATATTGTTTATTTTGTTTCGAAGTATTTTGATACATGAAGAAAATTTCACTCTGGATATCTAAAACTCTAAAAAATCAACTTCATATTGAAAGAATTCGTAACAACTCCAAATAATAGAAGTATTAGTATACAATATATTTATATACACGTAAAATCTTTTCGGAATATTGCTGGTAAACCACTGGTAATACAACTGCAAAAAATTTTACAGTTACAAATATATTTTGGAAGTGCAAATAAAATGTTTTAAATATAATACTAAAAAATCATTAGCATTTTTACTGTATTAATTCTTGTATTGTTGCAAAGAACTTTCTGGCGAGAATACAAAAACTGGCTCAACAGCATATAAAACAAAAAAAAGGTAATTTTTCTGACGGTACCTTAATAAATTTCCATTTTTTTATAAGTACATTAAAAGTTTAGTTTGCAATTTTAAAAAATTCTAAGTAAATGTGCCATGAAGTTTCTTGAAAATGTACAAGAAAATTCTTAATAAATTTACTGAAAAATCCTTGGTAAGAATACTAAAAATCAATAGAAAACTCACAAAATATTGTTTAGAAAACTCCCTAAAAATCATTTGTACGTTTACTAAATAATTCTCAGTAAATTTACCAAAATATGATTAGTAATCGCACTAAAATATCGCTAGTAAGCTTACTAAACTATATTTAGTACTTTTATAAAAATTAATGTGGAAACTCCCTTAAAAATCATTAGTAAACTAGCTAAAAATTCTTTAGTAAACTCCCTGTACAATCATTAGTAAGATTACTAAGTAATATTTATTAAATTTACAGGCGATTATTTGGAAAACTCCCTAAAAAAAGGTTAGTATGTTTCCTAAACAATATTTAGTAATAATTACTAAAGCAACTTTTGTAATATTACACGATTTTCTTCTGTTACGATTACATAAAAAATTCTAGGCATCCCAGTTTCCTAGAAAATACTTAGTAACCTCACAGAATTTTTTTTGCAGTGTAATACATCTTTATCGACGTATCTTAGATGAAATATCTTCACAAATGTTAAAATAATTTATATCGAAAAACTGCGTAGTTCATTTGCCATATATTTAATAAATTCCCTGCTAAAATAGCACTTTTCATGATACTGGAAAACAGCATAATCCAGCCTGTTATCTCTTACAAAGGAATTCAATTAGATACATATGCATATGCATATACACAAACAAATACATAATATTTACTTTTTTAAAATTACAATTTTATTTAATATTTACATTTTGAAGCAACGAAATGAAAAACAAAATCCTAAGTCCATTTAATTTGCTCAAAGAAGCCGTGTACATAGTTTTAAAAGTAAGTGATTTTTCATAAATCGAAAAAATATTTCTGTAACTTTACCTTGTTTTATACCTCCTGTTAATTTGTTTTCTTATTTGAACCATTTAATTATCTTGAATAAGCAAATTATTGAAGCTGTTCTTATTTTTTATGACGTATCTTATACATATTAAGCATAAATTTCAATATTTGTTTGAAAGTCTAAACAAATGCTTCAAATTTAATAAAAATGTCTTAAAAATCTAAATTTAATTTTTATTGGCGTTAAATTTAAGAAAAATTTAAAATAAACAGAAAGCTTTATTTCATTTGCTTGTCATACCAAATATATTGTGCATTTAGTATACGCAACATGAATGATATTCGCACATTAAAACATAAAGTGAATTATTTTCAATAAGTAGTAATATTCAATTTTAATAAAAATGAAAGTTAGTTTTGATTTTTTAAAATTAATTTGTATATAATGATTAAATACTATATAAATTACTTGTTAAAGTACTATGTTATTCCCTTTAATACCTTTTCATGCTATTATGCATGTTACGTTTTGTCTTTATTACGTTTTATATTTATATAAATGAAAAGCTTATAATTCTAAAAAGTCGCGATATAATTTTAGACTATTTTATTTATTTACTTATTGTAAATCTTATGAATCGCCATTTAAAAAATAAAACGTAAGAACAATAAGATTAGAATATATTATAAAATAAGAAAATAAAACGAAAAATTTACATTCGGTGGTTCTGTAGCAAATGTTTTCGACTTATATATTGTTTAAATAAATATATAAAAACAAACGTACAATTAATTGAATATAAGACCATATTTGCCATTTTCGGAAATAAGTTCCAAAAGTGTGGGTTAATTTAACCCAGGTTAAATATCTTTCACTCAAGATTTTCATTTTAAAAATGATAGCTAAGAGTTTCTATGTGAAAACTGAAATTTAAATAACTAATGATACATTGTTTGGTTAAAAATCTGTTTAAACTGGTTTAACAAAGTAATATTTTACGGAAGTCATGTCCCGAGTTTCAGGATAATTCCTCATGTATTTTTCTGCATATTTAACGAAAAGTCTAAAATCGAAAGAGGCCATATAGTGTCTGCTGCAAAAATACTGAAAATGTCATAAAAATATAGAATTAGCTTTCTTATCTTTATATTAAAAATATATAATTCAATACGCAATTTTATTTGTATGAATAATTCAAACCGTCAGAAAAATACTCGAGCTTTTAACTGTCATAATACTGTCATAATGACTGTCATAAAATGTTGTTTTAATTGGTATTGACTGAACATGTAGCATTTTTAAAATTTGATCATAACGCTTAAAATGTTCAGAAAATTTCCGTATAATTATTTTATTTATTCTATATTGATTTATTTTTTATTTTTGAATTTCTTGGACGAAAATAATGCGCCATAATCATATTGTGTGCTCTTTAACATTATTATACTGCAATAAAAAAATAATTTTAAAACAGAGTTTAATGATCATTTTTCTCCTTATTGTATTCTGCTCTATTTCTCAAAATAAGACGGAATAACGGAAAAAAATAATAACAGTCATCTGGGAAAAATATATTAAAAAAATGATTTTAATTGATGCTTTTTTATACTTTACATTAAAATATAATATGTAAGAAAATAATGCTTTCAAATAATGAACGCTGATAAATAAGCAAAGAACTACAAAATTATTTTGAATTAGGAAAAAATGCTGAGCAATTAGAAATGTGATCTTAACAATATGTGAAAAACAAAACTTATTACGTTATTAATTTGCATTTATTAAAAAAAAAATAGGTGTAAAAAATGAAAAATAAATTTAAATTAGCATTTTACAATTAATATATTTTAACATTTTATATAAAGAAACTTAAAAAAAATAGTACGATAACTTTGCTTTCAAAAGCTGTATAGAAACTCTTTTTTAAATATATTTAGAGCAGTTTCAATGCAATATTCGGATACATAAATATTATGCAAGCAGGCTGAATGCAACAATATATCTTCCTGAGTACACAATTTTACGTAAAGAATCTAAAAACCATAAAAGTAAATCCGCAAACCCCTAAGTACATCGTAGTGCCAGCAATTTATGTTTCCACAGAGAATGGAGAAGTATCGATAAAAGGAAGACATAAAACTAGAAATAAATCTGCTTATAAACCACGGAATGAAAACTTTGAAACGTACATATCTGAAGGAGGTCTAGATTATGCACTTCAGGGTTTTTTTTTCCTTTTTTAAAGTTCAATATATTTTCGATATAAATGCACAGGAGAATTTTTAATCTGAGATATAATTGATAATTTATTGAAATAAAAATGTATATTCGTTAACCGTACGAAAAAAAAAGTTACACCATTTTTTTTTTTTTTTTACTTTGTCGATATAAAAACACGCATTGCTTGAAATCCTAAAATAATAGGTTATTGCATTTCACATTTAATTATAATAAATGCTATTATAATATATTAATATAACACACATCATTATAATGCTCTAAGTACATACATTAAATATACATATATTGAGTTAAAATGTATATTTAATATTACACATTATATTAATGTTATCTTATACATTCAAATCTGCACAATCATCATGGTTTAAAAATGTAAAAATTTTCTTAATATCTTTGGGAAGCAAACACGATAATCATCAAAGCTAAGAACAAGTCATTGTCTAAGAATTTATATGTAGACAAATATTAAAAAATAATCATACAGCAATTGTGGGAGAAGAATTCAAATGGAAATAAAAGCATTGTTAGTTTATATTTTATCATGATCAAATAGCTTCTAAATAAAATTTATTATCAATTTCCATGAAATTCATATTCTCTACATTTAGCCTTTTTGAGAATGCATATCTTGTAGAAAATTCATGTATTTCACATCTAAATTCATTTTTCGTATAAAGTATATTAAGTTCATCATATAAAAATTTCGATATTTATTTATTTATTTTTTGTTACATTAAAATAATTTTTTTCATAAGAAATATATATATATATATATATTTATATATATATATATTATACTCATTTATGAAATCAAATAACTGACAAAACTTTATATATATATTAATCATTTATAAATAAATAAATAAATAAATAAATACAATAAAATAATTTTACTTTCAGAAGGTGTATACGAACTCTTTTATAAATATATTTAGAACACTTTCGATGCAATATTACGAAACATAAATATTAGCATGCAGACTGAATGCATCAATATATCTTCCTGAGTATACATTTTACTTGGAGAATCTAAAAACCATAAAAGTAAATCCGCAAATCCCTAAGTACATGGTAGTGCCAGCCCTTTCTTTATGCTTCCGCAGAGAATGGGGAAGTACCGGTATAGGGAAGTTGTAAAACAAAAAATAAATCTACTTATACCGTGAAATGAAAATTTGCTGAAGCATATCTAGATTATACACTTCAGTTTTTTTTTTCCTTTTTTAAATTTCAATGTATTTTTGACATAAATGAGTTGGAGAATTTTATTTCTGGGATATATTTCAAAATATAATAAAATAAAAATGGATATTTGTTAATAATAAGAAAAAATATATTAACACAAATATTTTTTATAACATTTCGATATAAAAGTTATGCGATGTTTGAAAACATTAAAAATAGGTTGCTGCATTTTATTTTAAATTATAATAAATGCCATTATAAAACATTACTATAATGTATTTTATTATAATGCATTAAATACACACATTAATTGATACCTAATGTGTTTAGATTTATCTTTATTAATAAACATGCTATTATTAGTACATAATTAATTCAAATCTGGACAAACACCATGGTTCATAAATGTAAAAATTGCCTTAATATCTTTTATAGTTAAACATAATGATTATCAAATCTATAAAGAAATTATTGCGTAGGAATTTCAATGGTAAAAAAAAAATATTAAAACTGTGAGATAAAAATTAAGGTGAAAATAAAATCATTGTTAATTTATATTTTATCATCTTAAATAGTTTCTAAGTAATGTTGATTATCAATTTTCTTTAAATTTATGTTCTTCCCTTTTATCCTTTCTCAGAATGTATATATTTATGAAATTTATGTATTCCACGTGTGAATGAATTTTTTGTTTGTAATATATACAGTTTATCATATAAAAATTTTCGTTCTTTTTTTTATTACATTAAAATAGTTTTTTATTTATAACGTTAATAAGTACAAAACGAAATAATTGACAAAAACTCATCTATTTTTAACACTTATTTTTTAAAAATAGTACAAATACTTTACTTTCAGAAGCTGCACAGGAACAATTTAATAAACATATCTAGAGCACTTTTAATGCAATATTCTTATATATAAATATTAGCATTATTGATGCAGGCTGAATGCATGAATGTATCTTCCTGAGTACACAATATACAGGGAGAATCTAAAAAACATAAAAGTAAATCCCTAACCTCCCAAGTACATGGTTGTGCAAGCAGTTTCTTTATGCTTCCACACAGAATAGAGTATTATCGATAAAGAGAAGACGTAAAACAAGAAGCATATCTACTCATAACGCGGAATGAGAACTTCGAAATGTCCTTTGCGAAAGCTGGTCTAGATTATGCACTTCAGTTTTTTTCCTTTTATAAAGTTCAATATATTTTCGACATAAATGCGGCGGAGATTTTTCTTTCAGGGATATATTTCAAAATATATTAAAATAAGAATAGATAATCGTTAAACGTAAGAAAAAAATAATTTAACATGGTTGTTTTTTACAATATTTTGATATAAAAGGCACGCATTGTATGTCATTGTAAAAGAATAGATTATTGCACTTTAAAAAATGTATAACAAAAGATATTATATTAATTTATTATGATATATATAATTATAATATATTAGCTAAATATTACATATTTTATTTCAATTTATATTTACTATTACGCATGATATTATTAATATATAATTAATTCAAATCCAGGCAAACATCATATTTTACCACTGAAAAAAAATATCTTAAAAACAAAAGCTGAACCCGATAATCATCCAAATTTGAAACAAGTCATTGTCTAAGAATTTATTTGTATTTAATTATTAAAACAGATGTTAAAACGGCGGGGGAAGATCAACATAAAACAAAAAACATCATTAATTTATGGTTTTTCATCTCAAATTATTTCAAAATAATGGTTATTGTCAATTTCATAGTGTTTACTTGATGTTTTTCTAGTATGAAATTCATGTATTGCACATATGAATGCATTTTTCAATTGTAATATTTGCAAGCTCATTATAAAAAAAAATTCACTCTTATTTTTCTTGTTACATTAAAATAGTTTTTTATTTATGATGTTATTGCGTACAAAATAAAGAAAATATATATTATACTGTTTCCTGGAATGAAATAATTGACAAAGTTTAATATATTTCCTGAAGGTCGCCTATACTCCATGGTCCAAGGACATTTTTCAAGAATGCAGGATGGCAATGAGAGATAGAGAGGAAGATGGACGTGGGTCGTTTGATGATGCGTGCTGCGACGCTCTCCAGCGTAATTCTATTATTCTTTGTGTAGTTTTTTGTGTGTAATGTTCGTCTATATAGATGTTTTTTTAAATATAGCAAGGCCTCTCGTTCATTTAGAATAAACAACAGTCTCGTATATATGCACAACTTGATAAAATGGCGCAGCTCGCCAAGGATGTTTACCATGTTTCTTTCAAGTTCTTCAGATCCTGCAAGTTATATTATTAAAATTTAACTATATATATCAATATATAGTAAACTATAATAAACTATATAATTAACTATTATTAAAATTTAATTATTATAAAGAGTATGCTTCAAATTATGCTAACCTTGCAAAACCTTTGCCAGATTTAACAAGAAAAACAGTCCCAAACGACATTCCATGGTCAGAAGAAGATGAAAAGGCGTTCAATAAATTAAAAGAAAGCTTATGTAAAGTTACAAATCTTTATACCCCAGACATGTCCAAACCGTTTGAAATAAACACTGATGATTCCATATCGGGTATTGGTGCATGTTTAATTCAGAGGGACAAAGATGGCATGTTAAAACCCATAACCTTTGCCAGCCAAAAGCTTATTCCAACTCAATCAAAGTGGAGTACAATTGAAAGAGAAGCGTATGCTGTAATCTGGGTACTTGGTAAATTCAAAATGTGGACTTATGGAACGACCATTATTTTGCATACGGATCATAATCCTCTAAAATACTTAACAGAGAGAACTCCTAAGAACGCCTGATTACAGAGATGGTCTCTGGCACTATCTCATTATCAGGTAACTATTGCTCATAAACCAGGGAGTGCTAATACAGTGGCAGATGCTTTATCTCGCATTTATGAGTAAAAAGAAAAATACTTCTCATTACTTCGTATTATTTCATTATTTGCATTTCTAATATGTATGCGTATAATATTAATGTGTATTTGTAATATGTATATTTTTGGATATAGTTTTTGAGACTTTATATATATATAAGCAGTTCAAGTAAATGCTCTCGATGGGAAGAGGGATGGGAAAAAGGTATAGGACTCTCTAAGTAGGACTTTTTATGTAGAACTCTAAAGTAGGACATTTGGTAGAACTTTTAAGAGTAGTTCCACCGTGTGGGACACCGTCCAACATGTGGAAACTGGAGGGAAGGTGTGAAGGTCGCCTATACTCCATGGTCCAAGGACATTTTTCAAGAATGCGGGATGGCAATGAGAGATAGAGAGGAAGATGGACGTGGGTCATTCGATGATGCGTGATGTGACGCTCTCCAGCATAATTCTATTATTCTTTGTGTAGTTTTTTGTGTGTAATGTTCGTGCAGTGTTCGTCTATATAAATGTTTTTTAAATATAGCAAGGCCTCTCGTTCATTTAGAATAAACAACAGTCTCGTATATATGCACAACTTGATATATTTAATCATTTATAAATAATATATAAATGAATAAATAAATAAATAAAAATTTTAGTATAACTTTATTTTCAGAAACTGTAGAGGAACTCTTTTATAAATATACCTAGACCACTTTCAGTGCAATATTCGGATACAAAATTATTAGCATTCAATCTGAGTTATTCAATATATCATCCTGAATACATATTTTACTTGGAGAATTTAAAAACTTTAAAAGTAAATCCGCAAATACCTAAGTACATCGTTGTGCCAGCCCTTTCTTTATGATTCCGCAAAGAATGGGGAAGTATCGATAAAGGGAAGACGTAAAACAAGAAATAAATCTACTTATTCCGTGGAATGAAAATTTCGAAATGTCCTTTGCTAAAGCACGTCTAGAATATACACTTCAGTTTTTCCCTTTTTTTAAAGTTCAATATATTTTCGAAATATATACATTGGTGAATTTCATTCAGGAATATATTTCAAAATATACTAAAATAAGAATGGATATTTAACAAACATGGGAAAAAATTATTTTGACAGAGTTGTTTTTTACAATCATTCTGTATAAAAGGCATGCAATGTTTGAAATCGCAAAAGAGTAGGTTTTTGCACTTTTTATTTAGTTATAAGTAATGCTATTATAATACATTCCTATAATACACATTTATATAATGCTCTGAATACTTACGTTAATTAATACATATTGTGTTTCAATTCACATTTACTATTAGACATGCTGTTAATATTATTTACTTAATTGAAATCTGGACAAACTGTTAGGAATTGATAAATTAAGTTATCCCAGTTTATTCACAGAAAATCGTTTGCATATTTGCAATTGTGATATTTAATTTATTTATAAGACGCGACTCGTTGCTATGGAAGCGAAGCTGTTTTTTCGTCTGCTTTGCTTTTTATATTTTTTATCTTACGAGATGAGTTAAAAGTTTAGATAAAAAAGTTGGCATCAATTTTTGATGGAATGTAAAAAGAATTTTTTGAGAGAGAGAATGTTTATATTTTTTGTTTTGTCGTGCGTGTCTTGAGTTTTATTGAAGAATTATGTTAATTTTATGAAAAGGCACGCAGAAATGCATAAAGGATCATCTTTCCAGTTTTTAGTATGATGATCAAAAATTATCAAGGTAAAAACATTTATATTTTGTACATATTATACATTTTGTACATAGTATGTAAATAATTTGAATTCAATATTTCTTTATTCTATAATTCTAAGTATGTAATAAAATTTTTAAAAAGAAAATTCAAGAATATTTAGAAGATTTTTGAACCCAAATAAGTTTTGATTGTTTACAGAACAAATCTGGCGCCCCGAGCACGGACATTTGAATAATACTGTTGAGATATTGAATTGTTTTTATAGCGTATAGTGTTTTCATAAGCTGTGCATTACTACTTAATTTTTCTAAGATGAATAAGCTAAAGAAAAAGCGTACACCACTACGTTCGTCATTTACCAGAACTTTAAATGTTTTGAATGAAGAAATTAACAGCGAGTCATTAGATAAGGACAAAATTTTAGACGGTTTTAGTAAATTAGAAAATTTGATTCATGAAATTAAAGCTATTGATGAAGCTATAATTGAACTCATGTTAGATGATGATAAATGCGATGAAGAGGCTATTGAAAATGAAGTAGTGGAAAATGAAAGTTATTCAGATCAATTTATTACCATTAAGCGTAAAGTTAGCGAAGCATTGGGTACAAATAAACGTAATCAAGATGATAGTGAAAAAAGCACAGATCACGGTTATTCCAAATCAAAGCATTATAAATTACCTAAACTAAATATTAAGCCATTCGATTCGCAGTTAATAAATTATCTTTCATTTTGGTCTCAGTTTCAGAAAATTCATGAAGACATAGATTTGGATAATAGTGACAAATTTCAGTATCTTATCCAATCGGTAGAACCTGGAACCAGTGCCAGGCGCTTGTTAGAGAGCTATCCAATGACCGCAGTTAATTACCCCAAAGCTGTCGAGGCATTTCAAGAGCGTTTTGGAAATAAAGATTTACTAATAGAAGTGTACGTTAGAGAATTCCTAAAATTGATTGTAGCTAATGTACAGGCGCACGGCAAAGATAAACTTCCCTTATCAGATTTATTCACAAAAGTCGAGGCATATTTAAGATCGTTAGAATCAATGGGTTTAAGTTTAGAAAGCAATTCGGCGTGGCTCTATCCCATGATAGAATCTAGCTTATCGGAAGATGTATTAAAAGCATGGCAGCGATATAATATTTCAATCACATCAAACACTGTTAGTAATAATAATGCATTGTCAACAAAAGCAAATATAGTAAGTTTGATGGAATTTCTGAAACAAGAAGTTGCAAACGAGGAAAGATTCAAATTAGCCAAATCGAGTTTTATAGAGCTGGGCTTTAAAGACAAACCTAAAGAAAAGTTAAGAAAAGCAGAAAGTAAAATACCTACTGCGGCAGGGCTATTTAGCGCAAAAGAACGCCTTTGTTTATTTTGCAGTAAATCTCATGAAAGCAAGGACTGTGTTAGGGCTAGATCTCTTTCCTTTAATGAACGGAAGGCCAAAATTAAGAATAAAAATTGCTGTTTAAAATGTCTTCGTTTTGGTCACCACGCTAAAGTTTGCAAAGTTTTTATTCGTTGCCACGTTTGTTCTAAACCCCATACCGAGTTATTATGCCCTGAAATTTCAATGTGTAAAGAACCAGAAAATACAGTTAAGACCCCAGAAGTTATTCAAAGCACCATAGCAAGTAAGCAGTGTTCTGCTGAAGTAGCCCTTATGACTTTAGAAATAGTTATTAAAGGTCGAATAACAAAGAAAGTACGAGCGTTACTTGATTGTGGGTCGCAAAAGAGCTATATTTTAAAAGGTACAGCTGAAGAGTTAGGTTTACATCCCACTTCTTCTGAAGCTATTGTACACACTTTGTTTGGTGGTACGCAAACAGAAGCTAAATCTCACAATAAATTCCAAGTTGAGTTAAGTTCTTCTGATAGACAGAAACAAACGAAAGAAGTCTTAGAACTTTTGGATCAAGATATAATTTGTAACTATATTCCTCGGATACCAAAAGAATCAGTAATTAAAGAGCTTAAACAAAAAAAACTATGGATCACAGATTTAGGAGCAGGAAGTCCAAAAATTGAAATTTTGATTGGAAGCGATTACTACGGACAACTTCTTACAGGTCGAGTAAAACAGTTAAAGAGCGGTCTTACAGCAATAGAGACAAAGTTTGGATGGACACTTTGTGGTCGTTTAGAAAGTACATCACAGTCTTGCCTAAATTATGGAAATATGTTTATCACGAACCTAGCTTTAAAAGATATGAAGATTCCAGAATTATGGAAGTTAGAGACAATTGGTATAACAGATCCCTGTCAAACTTTGTCTAAAGCAGAAGAAGAAGAACTCGCTCATGATAATTTTATAAAAGAAGTTGATAGAAATATAGAAGGTCGCTATATTGTAGGTTTTCCTTGGATTAACGGCAAACGTGAGATTCCCTCAAATAGACACATAGCTGAACGAAGATTGATAAATTCAACAAAGAAATTAAAATCAATGAAAATGTTTGAAGAATATGCTAAAGTTTTTTGTGAATGGGAAGAAGAAGACGTTATCAGTAAAGTACCAGATGAAACACTCAAGATTCCGGGACATTTTTTACCTCATCATCCCGTCATCAAACCAGATAGTCTTACTACAAGTGTTCGACCAGTTTTTGATGCATCGTGTAAGGTAGGGAGGTCTCCTTCTTTAAATGATTGCCTCTTCAAAGGACCAAACCTCATCGAACAAATTCCTGCAGTATTAATAAGATTTCGTGAGAAAGCTATTGGGGTAGTAGCCGATATAAGAAGAGCATTTCTTCAAATTGAAGTCAAAGAATCAGATCGGCATTTCTTGCGATTTTTATGGTGGAAGAGTCCTGACGAATTTCAAGTTTATCAACACAATAGAGTAGTTTTTGGATCAACTTGTAGCCCATTTTTGCTAGGTGCAGTTATAAGATATCATTTGAGTAATGTTGATGAAGAAAACAAACAGATAGCTGAGAAGCTTATGAAATCATACTATATAGATAACTGCGTTACTTCAGTCGACAATGTGCCTGAACTAGAAAATTTTATTTCAAAATCTACAGAAATCATGGCTGATGCGAAAATGGAATTAAGAATGTGGGAATTCGGACCAATTAAAAGTGAAGACAGCAGTTTCCTTAACGAAAAGAAGGTGCTCAGCAAAAATGTAACAACGATAGTTCCGGTTTTAGGGTTGAAGTGGGACACAATGGAAGATAGTTTGAAGATCGCTTATAAATTTAGTGATGAGATAGAAAATCTGTCGAAAAGAAAGATATTAGCTGTAACCCAAGGGATCTTCGATCCAATAGGATTTTTAGCCCCAGCATTGTTGCCAGCCAAACTGATAATTCAAGACGCCTGGTCGACGAAATTAGATTGGGATGCTCCACTTCCAGAAGAAATCCGGAATAATTTTCAAAAATGGTATAGCGAACTCAAGTATTTAAATGACGTGAAGATAAATAGACGTGTAGGCTATGGTTGTAAAGAAAAATGGTCTATTCATACATTTTGTGATGCAAGTACCAGAGCTTATGCAACAGCAGTTTTCTTACGTTGTGAAGATAAAGACGCAGTCTTTGTACAACTTTTAGGAGCTAAGTCTCGTCTTGCACCAAAGAAAAATGTAACCATACCACGTTTAGAGCTTCTTGCTTGTATTTTAGGAATAAGGTTGACTAAATTTGTTTTGAAAGCCTTTAATTGTATTTCCATACCAGTAAAGTATTGGACCGACTCTTCGACTGTTCTCGCTTGGATTCGAAGAAATGATCAATGGGGAACGTTTGTAGGCAATAGAGTTAGAGAAATTTGTAAATTTTCCGAATCTCAACAATGGAACTTCGTACCTGGTCATCTCAACCCTGCTGATCTACCTTCTCGCGGATGTAGTCCTAAACAGCTGCTGAAGATGAGATGGTGGGAGGGACCAGAATGGTTGAAGTTATCAGAAGAAAATTGGCCACATTCAGAAACAAGCCCCAACGAAGAATTAGTAATGATGGAAAAGAAGAAAACTTCAGTACCTACTCTTTTATGTTCTAATTCACATGAATTTATGATATATAGTAGAATTTCAAAATTTGGTAGATTTATTAATGTCGTATGTTGGGTGAAGAGATTCATAATGAAGTGCAGAAACAGAAATATATGTTTTCCATCAGAATTGTCAATTGAAGAAAAAGAAGATGCGGAAAGGTCGCTCTGGTCAATAATACAATCTGAAAGTTTTGGTAATACTACTGATGCAATAAAAGGATTAAAGGTTATGAAAGATCAAGAAGGTTTGTTAAGAGTAAAACCAAAGATATTAGAGCGAGATGACGAGTTTTCTTTCAGATATCCAATTTTATTACCATCGAAACATCATGTAGTGAATTGTCTGATTCAAGAATGTCATTTAAAGAATTGTCATGCTGGACTTCAAACAGTTGGATCCATTTTGAGAGAAAAATATTGGATAATTTCTTCTAGACGCATCATTAGAAGTCAATTGTCTAAGTGTTACAGATGCAAAAGATACTCTACAAAGCCATATACTACACCTCCAATCCACCTACCTCTAGATCGAGTCAGAGATTCCAAAGTTTTTGAAGTTGTTGGAGCTGATCTTTTTGGCCCTCTTTTCGTAAAGCAAAGATCCAAAGTTTGGGTTGTACTTTTTACATGTGCAGTATATAGGGCAATACATTTGGAACTTGTATCCAGTCTCTCAGCGGAAGGATTCATTCAGTCACTTCGAAGATTTATATGCAGGAGAGGAAGGCCGACTACTATATACTCTGATAATGGCTCAAATTTTAGAGGAACCAATAACCTTTTAAAATCATTGGATTGGAAGGCAATAGTTTCTTCGAAAGAACTGTTTCCTATTAATTGAAAGAACTGCGTCCTATTAATCATCCATCCAGCAGCAGCTTGGTGGGGTGAATGGGGAGAAACAGTACATCTAGAAGTGGCAGAGTAAGTAAAGAGACTTTTGAAATGACTTTTTCCAGAGCTCTGAACTGACTTTTTCTAGAACTCTGAACTGATTTTTCTAGAACTCTAAATGTTTCATTATTATTTTATTATTGTTTAGTTATTATCTTTATTTATTTGCATATTTTTTATTTTGAATTAGGGCTTAATTTGATCAAAAGTGATCTTAAGTTTAATTTGGCTTCCGCCTAAATTAAAGGTGGGAGTATGTTAGGAATTGATAAATTAAGTTATCCCAGTTTATTCACAGAAAATCGTTTGCATATTTGCAATTGTGATATTTAATTTATTTATAAGACGCGACTCGTTGCTATGGAAGCGAAGCTGTTTTTTCGTCTGCTTTGCTTTTTATATTTTTTATCTTACGAGATGAGTTAAAAGTTTAGATAAAAAAGTTGGCATCAATTTTTGATGGAATGTAAAAAGAATTTTTTGAGAGAGAGAATGTTTATATTTTTTGTTTTGTCGTGCGTGTCTTGAGTTTTATTGAAGAATTATGTTAATTTTATGAAAAGGCACGCAGAAATGCATAAAGGATCATCTTTCCAGTTTTTAGTATGATGATCAAAAATTATCAAGGTAAAAGCATTTATATTTTGTACATATTATACATTTTGTACATAGTATGTAAATAATTTGAATTCAATATTTCTTTATTCTATAATTCTAAGTATGTAATAAAATTTTTAAAAAGAAAATTCAAGAATATTTAGAAGATTTTTGAACCCAAATAAGTTTTTGATTGTTTACAAAAACACAAACATCATGGTTTGCCAACGTAAAAAAATTGTTGAAATCTTTGAGAAATAAAACCAATAATCATGAAAATTTATAAGAAGTCATTGTCTAAGAAATTATTTGTAATTAATGATTAAAAAATATTAAAATTGCCAGCGAATTCTTAAAATGGTAATAACTTTTTTAAAAATTTATATTTTATCATAGTCGAAAAGTTTCTAATTAAAGTTGATTGTCAATTTCCTCAAGTTCCTACATTTTTTTTTTTTTTTTTGACATTTTCAGAATATAATTCTTGTGTGAAATTCACGTACTTAACCCATGAATTCATATTTCGTATGTAATATATTCAGTTTTTCGTATAAAAAGTTCGTTCTTTTTTCTTTTATATTAAAATAATTTTTATGATGATGCTATTGCGTACAAAATAAGAAAAATATATTTAATACTATTTCTTATATTATATAATTGCAAAACGTATTATATTTTAATCATTTATTTAAAAAATCCATAAACAAATTAAAATAATACAATAACTTTACTTTCAGAAGCTCTAAAAAAATTCTACCATACATACATCCAGAGCACTTTCAATGCAATATTCGAAGACGTGAATGAGTGCATCAATATATCATCCCGAATACACATTTTACGTGGAGAATCTAAACAAACACAAAAGTAAATCCGCAAACCCCTCAGTACATCGTTGTGCCAGCCCTTTCTTTATGCTTCCGCAGAAAATGGGGAAGTATCGGTAAAGTGAAGACGTAAAATAAGAAATAAATCTTCTTATACCGCGGAATGAGAACTTTGAAATGTCTTTTGCTAAAACAGGCCTAGATTATGCTCTTCAGTTTTTTCCTCTTTTTTAAAGTTCAATATATTTTCTACATAAATTCAGAGGAGAATTTTTTTCAGAGAGATATTTCAAAATAGAATAAAATAAGAGTGGATTTTAAGAAACTTAAGAAAAAAATAATTTGACTGAGGAGTTTTTAACAATCTTTCGATATAAAAGGCATGCATTGTTTGGAATCACAAAAGAATAGGTTACTGCATATTTTAAAAATCATAATAAAAGCTATTATAATACATTACTTTAATATACATTATTAAAATGCATTTATTAATGTTACATGTTATATCTCCATTTATATTTACTATCGCGCATGATATTTTTATTATAAAATCAAGTCAATTCTGCACATAAATCATGGTTTACCAATATAAAAATTATTTTAAACTTTTGAGGGGTAATCCCAATAATAATCAAAATAAAAAACAAGTCATCGTCTAAGAATTTATTTATATTATACAATAAAAAATTATTAAACTGCGGGAGAATAATTAACATGGAAATTATAAAACATTATTAATTTATCTTTTATCATCTCAAATATTTTTTTCACAATGTTTATTGTAGAGATGGGCATTTCTAACATAACAGGATAAATATTCGTAATATTAACCAAAAACTTATTATTCAATAACAGATTACCAAAAAGTCCCTGTTAATTTTGGAACCCCTCGTATGATAAGCATTTTAAAAAGAGGAAACAAATAGTAAGGCTGAAAATCATTTTAGGAATACATATTTATAAATTAATAAAAGTTTAGTTATGTGAAAAAAAAAATCCAACTGATAAATCTATTTGAAATCTGACGCAAAGAATTTCTATTACTGCAGAAAACAAAAATCCCCAAATGCATTAAAACGCTTTAGAGACAGAGAGAGAAAAAAAAATTCCGACGCAGAAAAAAAAAAAAATCCTATGAAACTTTCTTTTTGACGCGTCACTGTCGATCTACGATTCCAAGATATTAAAAATCATTTTAGTCTAATCAAGGAAGTCAATCATAGGAACCATTTTCCTTTTGCATCGTCCAAGACATTAAAAATATTTTTGGTCTAATCAAGAAAGCCAATCATAGGAAACTTTGTCCTTCTGCTATCTCAAAAGTTCACATGATAAAATCCCTCAAAAACTATTCATTGTGATTATTCTATGAATGTTTAAAAACATCTGGCTTCGATTCTTCACAGAATATATTTTATCGTTTGACTTTTTATAACGCTCACAGTTACAAAGATTAAAGCAATAGAATCAGTTTTTAGAATAACGAAAACAACTATTATTGAAAAAAAACCAGCTGGAATAATGAAAACTGGTTAAAATACTGAAAATCAAATGGGGGGGGGGGAATGTGTTTTTATTCTAGAGTACGTGGAGTTAGTGACGCTTGCAGATTATTAAATTGTGTCGGCCATAAAAATGTCGGCCATCTTTGGTCATATTTTTAATGGGAAAGAAAATCTGTTTGAAAAATGGAATTAAAAAGATTTACGGATTTAATTGTTGATAGAAAGCTGTTTTATCGCTCGGACACGGGACATAATCTTTTGTTGATGTAGTTAGATGAGTAAAACGGTGGCAATCTTTGAGTTTGAATATTTAAAAGGGATATTACTATGTACTCATGGTATTTGGGGAAGGGGGGGGGGAGGTATTCTGGCGCTATGATTTTTATTTAATAAATTATTTATTACTGTTTTTTTATCATTATTATTTTGTCAATATTGCGTCGTTAGAAAATACAAACTGGAAAACATTACTTTTGTAATTGTATTTTCCTGAAAAAAAAGAAGAAAAATAGCCTGGTGAGGACACAGCCATTCGAAAAGGGATGGGAGGGGGGGGGGCGAAGGGTGGCGGTCCCGACAGACGCGTAAATTTATACGGCGCCAATTTTATACTACCAGAGTCATTTTTTGGCCTGTCACAAGTTTTAGGGGGGAGACTTTAAATACTTTTTTGCACATACGAAATTTGTGGGATGAATGACATTTGATTAAAAATATAGAAGTAATATTTCGTGCTCTTGTGGAATAAGCTTTGAATATGCGTTGACAGATATTGATTCGGGGATGTCAAAATTCGAACTTCAAATCAAGGTGCTAACGAATGAAGATCAATTTTTTTTTGAACAAATGGCATTGTTAAATTGTTTTTATGGAGGATATTTCTAATCGTTTAGAAAAAAATAATCTCTAAGCCGTCAGTTTTGGAGTCATTGTAACAATTGCAAAAATGCTTTAAACTTTCTTCTGCATCATATAAATATTAATTTACATTAAAATAATTATTTTTTAAATTGTTAAGAAACTACATACAGTCAAACCCCGTTAATACGCGGCCCGCTTAATACGCGAAACCGATTAATACGCGAATTTTCTTTGGTCCCTTGAAATACCTCTATCTTACGCATAGAAAAAAACCCCTTTAATACGCGAATGGTTAATACGCGAACCCGTTTAATACGCGAAATTTTATCAGTCCCTAGAAAGAAAAACCTACATTTAATACGTGAATGAGCTTAGTTCTAAACATACGAGTTTTTAGATGAAGTATTTTACCAAGCATTTCATACAACAATTATTTATTTTTTACACAACAATTATTTAAATCCAATTAAATTGAGCCATTTTTCCCTCAAAACCACACGCTGAGTAGATATGGACCCCGATCCGAGGCTAGCACAAAACTGCCCAATCAAAACTCTCCCAATGAAATCTCATAAACGAGACGAGACTACCGTTGTCACAATATGTCTGCTTTGAAAAACTAATCCAACAAAAAGCAATCCTTTCCAAATATCTCTCTGTGATATTTTTAAAAGAAGAGAGTCGCTTGTCGCTCCCAGTATATTCTAGTCTATGATATCCATTTATGCTTTTGCTTTTATAATCTAGTTGAAACTATGGGGAAGCAGCAAAACATATTTAACGGAAGGCTCTCTCCATCACTGAGAAGTTACAAATTATATATCACTACGATGCCCAAACTGTCTCAAAGTAAGTCTGAGATCGCCAAAGAAAAAGGCATACCTGAATCAACTTAAAGGACTTTATTAACACGTTCGCTGCCGATAACTACACAATCCATGTTAAATGATTGAGAATTTCACGCGCTAGCGCGTGACAGGCAGCGAATGTGTTAAAGAATCGGTTTGCCATCGTTAAACAATCTGTGGTTGGAGGAACAAAGAACAAGAAAATAAAAACTGTCAAGTTTGAGGACATGGAAAAAGGCGTTTCACGAGTGGTTTGTTCAAGCGCGCTCTGTGAATATCCCAATAAGCGGCTTGTTAAAACAAGAAAAAGCTTCTGAAATCGCAGCAAAAATGAGATTGCTAGATTTCAATGCCTCAAATTGATGGCTGGATTGCTTTAAAATTACGGCATAAAATTCAAGCAAGTGTGCGGTGAGTCAGCTGCAGTCAACATTGAAGATGTTCACTGTTGTAAAATTCATGTGCTTCCGCAGCTTGTAAAAAACTACTCAAGTCGGGATATTTACTACGAGGACGAATTTGGACTTTTTTACAAACTGACACCCAGTAAAACAATGGCCGTGAAAAGAGAAACATGCCATATAGGCAAACTGAGCAAAGAGCGTCTTACTATTTGGCTCGATGCTAACTGTGATGGATCAGATAAATTAAAGCTGCTGGTTGTGTTGCCAGATGGGCTACTTTTTTAAATTCAGATTCTGACTGGCACCACTTTTTTGAAATAGTAAAATGAATCTTATTTAATGACATATTAATAAAGGTGGAAAGAAACGGAATTTTGCCATTTCAAAAAAGTGGTGTGAATCAAGAAATCTGAATTTAAAAAAAGTAGCCCACTGGCAATACTTTCTGGTTATAGGGAAAACACGCAACCCGCGATGCTTTAAAAATGTTATGAATTTCTCCTGACTGTACGAAAGCCAGCGTAATTAGATTCACGGACTTTTAGGCGTGACAAACTTTTCAGCAGATTTTAACACCAACATTTTCCCGTTCAAAGGGGGACAAAGGTTATAATAGTCTTTGAAAAAGTCGGAGGAAAAGCCGGAAAACCAGTTTCTAATCGTGCCAGGCGTTAATATTTATCGCCTACTCGTATCAATCGCTTATCTCTGATTCGTTCAAACGTTCGATGTTGGATGAAAAATCTGGACTGGCCCAGACTTTTTTGCGACTGCCGAAAAAAGTTGGGGAGACATTGCAGTTTGCTATTACACGGGATGTTGGGAGGACATTTTGCAAAATGTTGGAGGAAATAAAGTGTTGGCTTAAAAGTCTTACAGAATGTTGGTGAATCTAATAGCGGCTTAAAGCATGGATGACGGACAACATTTTTACAACATGGCTTCGTAATTTTGATCGGCGTATAAAAAAAGAATCGCGTCATGTGTTATTTCTTGTGGACAACTGTCCTGCGCATCCAAAAAATAATGAAGTCCTGAATAATCTCCAAGTAAAATTTCTACCTCCAAATTCGACTAGTGTCAACCAGCTAATGAACCAAGGAATAATTAACAGCGCCAAAGTAACGGCAAGACTTACGTCATACGGTGATACCTTCACCAAATGGAACACGACAGAAATCTTTTTTACTACTAGTGTCGTCTAATTACAGCCTTCGACGCTATGCACAAGTTTACTGCAGCATGGGAAAGTGTCACACCAACAACAATTACAAATTGCTTTCACAAAGCGAGTTTCGGAAGTAGCGAGGACATCATTTACACAGAGCCAACCTCACATCCTAATATTGAAGAAAATTGGCTTGCCACACAAGAAACTATAGGGGAAAAATATTGTCGATTTAGACACGTTCATTAATATCGACAACGATCTTAGTTGCCTTCGAACTTAGAAGTCTGGATGATATCGTAACCGATGTAACTGCGACCGACAAATCGGATGAGGAGGAAGAAGACGATGAAGATGCGCTTCCAGCTCCATCCTCGTTCTCCAAAGTTACAGAGGCATTTAATTGCCTAAGACAATATGTGTCGTCGCTAGATGAAGGACCCTCAACAAGCGGACTATACCACTACCTAAATAAGGCGGAAAACATCATGGTGATGGTGCGATCGCATGTCAAACAGGTCAAAATTGACAGCTACTTTTCCAAAAAGTAATTTTCATGACATTATTGACTTCAGTAATTTTTTTAATTTACTTTTTATCATATTATTATCAACACTATTTATTATCACATCTATATGTTCTATATAGCTAACAAAGATTTCAATTTTCTTAACTTTAGTTTTAGTTAATATGGTTAGCAGAAATTTTTGTGTTCGTTTTATTCAATTTCATGTGTTATATATAATAAATCTAAATTTGAAAAGACATAGGATTTTTACTTGAGAAAATAACGATTATTTGAATTTTCAGCTTTCAAATGTTCCTGCTTAATAAGCACATAATAATTTAAATAAATAAAACGTCATTTTATGCCCTAAAGACGCTGAAAATTGACAAAAAATGTGTTTTTCCGCATAGATTGTTATTAGATAAGACCACTCGACGAAAATTCGTGACCTTCGGTTAATACGCGAACCCGTTTAATACGCGAATTTTGATCGGACCCCTGATTCGCGTATTAACGAGGTTCGACTGTATTTTATACAGTGTTCATTAAGTTTCCTATAACTTTTATTTATAAAAAGTTTTTATGTGTTTTAATAAGTAAATTAGCAAACGAAAAAAAAAGGTTCTACGGGCAAAATTTACTGAGTTATGAGACGTATAAATTTTAAATGAGGAAAAATGCATTTTTAGTGCAAGAAAACGATAGTAATACGTGAAATGTAAAGTATCACAACTAACTAAGTTTTTGTCTTGCAAAAATTAAAATTTTAACTCTATGTTGGTTTTAAAGGCGCAGGTTTATCTGAACTAAAACAGCGTCTATACTTATGTATCAAAATTATTCAAGATACCTTAATTAACGGCCCTCTAACTAAAAATGTCTGTTGACAACACAGTCTCATCGATTAGTTATACGTTACAAAAATAACAGGTTATTGAAACCAGTTACCTGTGAATGTGTGGAATGATGTAACCTGTTAACCAAAAATAACTATATTTCCCATCTCTAGTTTATTGTCGATTTCCATCAATTTCACATAATTTAATTTTTGATTTTTCAGAATGTACACTGGTTTCAAAAAGTTAAGTTGCAACTGGTTTTTGGCGTCTAATTTGCAAATGAAGGAATTTAGAAGCAACAAATTTAGGGGGAATGTGCGCTAAGCTGTTATGTATTAAATTCGACGTAGAAATTTACATAAATTAAACGTACAAATGAAATTACTGATGATTATGCTGATGATGGAAAATTCCATTCTTGGAGAAATCAGTACATCGCTGTATTATTCAGTATAATATGACAGAAACATTAAAAAACAGCTTCTATACGGAATATGCCCCCCCCCCCCCGGACTTCAATGCAATGTTGCATCGGATTTCCATTCTCTCAGTTAAATTGTCGGACACCGAAATAGGTAGCGCTGACCCACTATTAAGTAAGTATTATTCTAGCTCATTTGATGACCTTGGAACAAGATATAAAACCGCAATCTGTCTTCCAAGATAGTCCCAACTATGTTCTATCGGATCCAAGGGTGGAGAGTCAGCTAGCCATTCCATTCTCTGCAAACCGTGATCCTCAAGATAATCCTCAAGAATCACAGCTTGGTGTGTTCTCGCATTATCATCCATTAGAATGAAATCATTACCAATAGCACCGGCATATGGGTGCACATATGAATCGAAGATCTCATCCCGATATATCTTACCAACCAGAATTACTCCATAGAACACATGCAGGTCAATATGACCACCGTGTGAGATCCCTTCCCAAACCATGATTCCATATGTTTTTGTACCTTCGTGTCACGACAATGTTTTATTGATGGTATCGAGTATATTGTTCTCTCCAGATCAGAAGATGTTCTGATCACTCACCAATGTAAATCTGTACTCGTCTGTGAAAAATACAGAAGGCCACTGTTGCATAGTCAGAAAAACACGTTCCCTGGCCCAACATAAGCGGTCCCTTCTTTATCGCCTGTTGAGGAGGACACACAACTTGTCGCCTCACATAGAAATCTGCATTGTGAAGACGTCTTCGCACCGTAGTAGCGGAGATTCTTATCCCTTATGCTGCAAAGTGGTTTGCAATGAGTTGGGTCAAAGTAGTGAGTTTTCTCCTATTAGCCATGACATAGAATCTTCGGATTAATATAGATCACTGAGTCTCTGGACTACACTGCGAGACACATTTAACCGTCTAACAGTATCGGTCTGTGACAACCCCATTTCCATCCATCCTAACACCCGCCACCTTAATGAATCGGGAGAACGAATTCTTCTAGACATTTCTAGTTTTTATTGGTTAATGTAAACAAAACTGACAACAATAGTTCAAAAACAACAAAACTTACACAGGGAATTACGAAAGCTTCGTAATTGCATATTTTTACCTCATTTACAAACACCTATTCTTTTCTATAAAATAAATGTGGCAGCTGTAATTATTGCATAAGTTTTTTAAAGCTTATTTATGTCATTCATATAATCTGTGAAGTTTCATCTGATTGCCAGTTTTTTCCGGAGAGCTTCGAAAAACATGTACCTTAGCTTTTGAAAGCTAGTGTATTTCTTGAATGAAATTCAAGTATTCCATATATGAATTCATTTTTCGTTTGCAATATACGCAGCACATTCTATAAAAAATACTTTTTTTACTTAATAATAGATTTTTCTTCATGATTTAATTGCGTACAAAATAAGGAATATATATTATATCATTTTCTGAAAAAAGATAATTAAAAAAAAACAATATTTTTTAATCATTTATAAGAAAAAAAATAATCAATGAAAAATATAATGCGATATCTTTAGATTCAGTAGGTGTACAGGAATGCTTTTAAATATATATTTAGGGAACTTTCAATGCAATAATTGGAAACATACATATTAGCATGCAGCCTGAATGCATTGATATATCTTCCTGAATACACATTTTACGAGGAAAATATAAAAACCATAAAAGTAAATCCGCAAACCCCTAAGTACATAATTGTGACCGCACTTTTTTTATGCTTTCTTTATGAGGACATATCGATAAAAGAAAGAAATAAAACAAGAAATAAATCTACTTATACCGCAAAACGAGAGCTTTGAAATGTTCTTTGCTAAAGCCTGTCTAGATTATGCATTTCAGTTTTTTTTTCCTATTTTAAAGTTCAATATATTTTCGACATAAATAAACGGCAGAATTTTTTTCAGGTATATACTTTTAAAAATGTTAAAATAAGAATAGATATTCGTTAAACGTAAGAAAATAATAATTTAACATAGATGTTTTTTTACAGTCTTTCGATATAAAAGGCATGCATTGTTAGAAATCATAAAAAATAAGTTGTTGCATTTTATGTTGAACTATAATAAATGCTATAATATTAAATTACTACCCTACACATTGCCAAAATGCATTAAAATACAATAATTAATACATATTTTGTTTCAATTTATATTTACTATTATACATGCTATGATTAGAATCCAATTAATTCAAATCTGGACAAACATCGTGGTTTATCAATATAAAAATTTTCTTAAAATCTTTGAAAGTAATAAATAATCGTCAAAATTTAGAACAAGTGATTTCCTAAGAATTCATTGTATTTAATGATAAAAATATATATTAAAACTACAGGAGAAGAATTAAAATGGAAATTAAATTCATTGTTAATATATAGTTTATCATCTTCAGTAATTTCTAAATAACATTTATTTTCAATTTCCATCAAATTAATATTCTTCATATTAATCCATTTTCAGAATGTATTTCTGGTATGAAATTCATGTATTTTACATCTTAATGCATTTTTTGCATGTTTTATATGAAGGTTAACGCATGCATTATAACAATTTTCGCTCTCTCTTTTTTTTTCGTTACTTTAAATTAGACATTATTTCTGATGTTAGTAAAAAATAAGAAAAACATATTTTATACAATTTCTGAAATGAAATAATTGTCAAAACTTAATATATTTCATCATTTATTAAAATATAAATTAAAAAAAATTGTACGATAAATTTACTTTCAGAAGCTGCCATGAACTCTTTTATGAATTTTTAAAGAGCACTTTCAATGCAATATTCGGATACATAAATATTACTATGCAGGCTGAATGCATCAATATATCTTCCTGAGTACACAATATACGTGGAGAATCTAAAAACGATAAAAGTAAATCCGCTAACCCGTAAGTATGCCAGCACTTTCTTTATGCTTTCACCGAGAATGGAAAGTATTGACAAAGGGAAGACGTAAAATAAGAAATAAATCTACTTACACCATAAAATGAGAGCTTTGAAATGTCCTTTGCTAAAGCAGGTCTAGATTATGCAGGTTCTTTTTTTCCATTATTTTAAAGTTCAATATATTTTTCGCATAAATACACTAGAACATTTTCTTTCTGGAATATATTTTATAATATATTAAAATAAGGATGGATATCCGTTAAACGTAAGAAAAAATAATTTAACACTCATTCTTTTTACAATATTTTGATATAAAAATCATGCATTGCTTGAAATTATAAAAAATAAGTTGTTGCATTTTTTTAAGTTGTAATAAATGTGATTATAATATATTGCTATGATACACATTACTATAATGCTTTAAATATATATATTAATTAATACATATATAAATACTTTTATAAATAAATCCAAAGTTATTCAGACAATACCATTAAATAAACCAATGAAACCAGTATTTTTACAATCATATTATTAAAACCAGTCGAAGTTTGAAGAGAAATAGAAGGCAGATTACCAAATTGCTAAGAAATATATGGATAAATGGACATTATACAACCAGAGTAATTCATATATTACCATTCAAAAAACCAATGAAACCAGTATTTTTACAATCATCTTATTGAAAACAGTTGAAGTTTGAAGTGAAATAGAAAGCAGATTATTAAAATAATAAAAGGTAAATGGATAAAAAAACAGTAGAAGGCTTTTCTATTAAACAACTTCTTCAGGGGTGTATAGTTTAACAAAAAAGCAAAAACATCGAACCAGTTTCTGTTATGAGTCGTGCTGAAAGCTAAGAATTCGACTCACAATACGCCTGACTGGCTGGAAGCTATTTACCTGAAAAATTAGTAGAAAGATACTCATTGAAGAAAATAAAATCAATATGACAAAATGACAATAATATAATATTCCTTAAAAAAGGATATATATACTAAAATATTTACCATTACCCAAATCCTAGCAAGATTGGTAGTGCAATCAGATACAAACTGCATGTGACTTACTAACAGTCAAGGTTATGGTCATAGTATAAATCACATAGATAATAAAATAAAGTTGTAACAATGATTATAAAATTAGTAGAACATATATTATACTATATAATTCATAATATATTTAGAAAAAAAATAAATGCTACTGTTAGAAGTATTATATTTTTATTTTTAATCAATTGTTAATATTACTATATTAATTATTTAACTAGATATATTACTACAACTTCTAGCAGAAAATTATTTTAGTGCTGCCCTCTATAGGATTAATATATTAATTAAATTATATGCTTATGGTGCTGCCCTCTATTATAGGAAAAAATTATTTAATAGCTAAGAATTTCCAAGAATAATTTCTATTCTAATATTTTACAAATAATTTCTTTAAGACAAATACAATAGACAACCATATCTTATCTCAATAACTTGATCATTTTTAGGTTTTTCATATTAGTTTTTAGGTAAACATAAACTTTAATACTATGCGTAAAGTTAATTTTTTTTGTTTAAATGTATAATAATTAACCATTGCGTATTATCGAGACAACACCGCCCTCCCCCGTAATCTAACATCTAATCCACCCAACCATCCTATTATTAATATTTTTTAATTTTTTTTGTATTTTTTATTTTTTTTTTATTATTTTTTTTTATAATTTTTTTAAAACATTTTTTACGTAATGTGTTAATTATTTTTAAGATCATGTAATAACTTATTATATATTAAAGACTATAGGAGTTCTTATCAATAACATCATATGGTGCTGCAAAATTTGGTTGTTAATGTTTGCAATATTGGTTGAAGAGAAAACAGACAGTTAATACTAAATACATGTTTATACAGATAATATTTTTTTAACCAAATGTAAAGGATAACCATATCTTATAGCAGTTTCTTGTACAGTTTTTAAATTATGCATTTTAAAATTATGTGAACAGATATTTATAATTCTCTGGGTAAAATTAAGTAATATATTGACATAGATAGATTTATGTAGGCAAGAATTATAATGAGTAAAGAGGTTTACTTTAAAAGGAAAGTCATTACGTTTATCATAAATATCAAATAGAATTTTATTATCAGAAAGAGTAATAGTAAGATCAAGAAAGTTAATTTTATTATTACGCATATCATTATAACTGTATTTTAAATTTCTGTGGTATTTGATTGGTAGCGAATAGTTAGATGACTTTTTAGAATATAAAATTATTATATCATCAAGATACCTATATAAAAAACAATTAACAATAGAAGTATTACGTTCATAATAATGTAAACAGAGATCAGCACAGATAGATGATACAATCCCACCTTGTGGAAGACCGACTATTTGTTTAAATATTGTATTATTAGATAATATATAATTATGATAAAGAATAAATTGGGTTAAAGATTTGAAGTAAGATAAAGATACTTGTATGTTAAGAGAATTCCTATATTCCCTGAATAATAAATTTATGATCCTGAACATATCTGCAATATCAATTGTATTAAATAAATCATTAAAGTCATATGTTTTGATGTACTTAATGTTTTGTAAATTTTTTATATCATTTACAAGATGTAAACTATTTTTTGTACTATAGAATTTATTACTAGTTTTAGCAATTTCTAGCATTTTTGCAAGTATTGTTAATAATTCTTTACCTGCATTATTGTTATAAGTATTACACCCAATAGTTATAGTACGAAACTTTATAGGAATTTTATGGAATTTTGGAATAACCACAATGTAAGGATAGTTATGATTATGATTTTTTAATTTTATTAATTTATAATATTGAGCTATATGTCTATTTTTAATAATACTATCAATATCTGTTTTAATGAAATTTGAACTATAATTTATTGTTTGATTTAATAATGTAGAGTAATAATTTTTACATATGAAAGCATAGTTGTTAGGAGATTTATCGACATATGTTATAATAAATTTATTTTGTAAGTTTTTTATTTCATCATTTAATTGTTTAAAATTTAAATTAAAGGTATCAATATTCCTATAAAGTTCAATATTTAATTTATCATTAACATTAAGTTTCCATTCAGTGAAGTATTCCAGAAACTTATTGTAGTCTATCGAAATTTTATAAATAAAAAGATATAAATCTAAATTAAACTATTTTATGATTGATTTGATATTAGTACATGAAGGAACACGATATTTAGTACCATTAGCCATTCAATTGCGTAAAGAATCATTTTCAACGATATTAATATCCCCAGTAATAATGTGACCATGACCTTATTTACGAAGTTACTATAACAGGGATCATTACAATAACATAGATAATTAGTATTATTGGTTAAAAATTTAGAAAATGTATTGTAGTTAAATATCTTATGTCCAAGTGTAACATTATATTTGAAGGATTTATGTATAGAAAAATTATTTATAGGGAAATAATTATTTTTAACACTAATAATGTTATGTAGATTAATTTTATTAAGGGGTGTCAGGAGTTTTAAAATGGTCAATTTTTTTTTATTATCTATTTCAAAAGTTTGAATAATCTTAACAAAATACAAAAAACCGCTTAACAATATTCGCATTACTTTTTGAGTTATATGTGTTTAAACATGACCCACTCTCAAAATCTGCTTCCGCTTCACCCATTTAAAGGGACCTTGGCATTTGTTTACATTTTCGCCTGAAGCTTGAAACTGTGTTTCTGTCTCACAAGTGAATCTAGTCATTCGCATTTTTCGTTTTTCTTTACCCTATGATTTACTGAAAACATTTTTGAACAGAAGAAGGATGTGCACAACTAAACTTTCGCTGATTTTGAAGCTCATGTTATGATAAAAAAAAGCAAACGTGAGTTCGCTGCTTTCGATTTTGATGATTATATTCTGCATTATTTTGCAAGTTATCTTTATTTTTTCGAGTTTATTAGAATAATTTCTAACTGAGTATTTATTATACTTTGAAAATGAGAAAAGCGTACAACAGATCTGTGGGATATAGAAGTAAGAAACGTCGTTTTCATGGAAGGAAATCTGAGAACAGCTCTGATATTTTTACTGGAAAATCGGCTTCCTCTAAGAAACTGAAGCTTGACATTTCAAGTGCACCTGAAAATTCTAATTGTTGTGAATTGACAGGCTATCGTCTAATAGATATAGCTGTTTTTTTCAAAGAAATTTCTAAGTATGTTTCCTGCAATATTTGTCATACTAGTGTAAATTTTACAGAGGAATCAATTCGTGGCAATGCATCAGTTTTCAGTGTGAACTGTGAAAACTGTAATCTGAATAATAAAATAAATAGTTGCCCCATGATTGGACCCAAACATAATGTTCCAGAGGTAAATATTAGGCTAGTTTATAGCTTACGTTCAATAGGTCAGGGCTTAGCTGGCCTCAGAACACTGTGTTCTCTTATGAATATGCCACCACCTATCTCCCAGAAAAGTTATGATACCATAACCAACAAACTGAAGGTCGCCTTAAAAAAAAGCTGCAGTGAAATCAATGAAAGAAGCTGCTGAAGAAGAAATTACACTGAGTGGAGATTCCAACATTTGCATCAGTAGAGATGGCACGTGGAAAACACGAGGGCACACATCAAAAATTGGTGTGTGCAGTGTTATTGGCATTGAAAGTGAAAAAGTAATTGATGTAGAAGTACTTTCCTCATACTGCAAAGCCTGCGAGACATCATCATCTTCAAGCAATGATTGTAAAACCAATCATTCGGGAAGTTCCGGCAGTATGGAGGTGATAGGTATGAAGAGAATTTTTCTACGTTCCGAAGTTACTCGAAGTGTGAAATATCAGAAGCACCTCGGAGATGGAGACACAAAAACATTCCTCGAACTAACCAAAGCTGAACCATATAAGGAACTCAAAATAGAAAAACTCGAGTTCATAGGGCACGTGCAGAAGAGAATGGGCTCTCGTTTACGTAAACTGAAACAGACGCTGCGCGGTGTGAAACTTTCCGATGGCAAAGCCCTAGGAGGAAAAGGCCGTCTAACTGATGGTTTGATCAATAAATTGACAGTGTACTATGGCAATGCAATAAGGTCAAACACGCATTGTTTAGAAAGTATGAGAGCAGCGGTTTGGGCAACGTACTGCCATATGTGTTCCACGGACGAAGAACCAATGCATATGTTTTGCCCAAAGGGTATCGATTCTTGGTGCAAGTACCAAAGACATGTCTCTTCACCTAATACTACAGCACCTTTTCGCCATAAACCCTCAGTGTTTTTAGAGGTGATGAAGAAGATAAAATGTATATATGCGGACCTAGTTGCACCTAATTTATTAAAACGCTGCCTTAGTGGTAAAACACAGAATCAAAACGAAAGTTTTAATTCAGTCATTTGGAAGTTTCGTCCAAAGGTATCTGGTGCTGGTTTCACAGTTGCAGAACTTGCCACTTATGAAGCAGTAATTGCTTTTAATGATGGCAGTAGTGGTCGTCTAACTACTTTGGAAGAATTGGGTATTAATCCAGGTACCTACACAGTCTAAGCTGCTAAGTCGTCTGATCTGAAACGAGTGCGCGTTGCTGAAAAGCGAGCCGATTTCAGTAGTTTAGAAGCTAGAAGAGCTAGAAGCTTAAAAGAAAAATTAAAATTTGATAAACTAGAGCTAAAGGAAGGAACAACATATGACTCAGGAGCATTTTAAATAGTCCAGGTTAGTTTTTAAACTTTTTTTTTCATAATTTTAACTTTAAATGTCGTTTTCTCAGAACTGTATTTTTCAAAACAATCCGTAAGATTAAAAAAAATCTATTTGAAGTATCATCTGGAAATTTCTCACATATGTTTATATTAACATTCCCTATAAAATGAATTAATTTTGCAAAGATAATGTAAAATTTAATTAATTTTTTAATGATTAATTAATTGTAATTTTAACGATTTTTCAAATTTTCAAATTCAGATGCCATTTTAAAGTAGTTAATTTCAAACAATGTCTATATCCTTAATTCATTCTATAAAATAGAGTTTAGAGATCATTTTAGTCTATGAATGAAGTTTATAGGTCTACTCAAAGTTTCGTTATCTTACGGATAGTGATAGCCTTTTTGAAAAAATACATGAAAATTTCATTACTTAAATGTTCTTGCTATATTTTTTTAGTCTGTTGTGAGTCTTTATTTTATGATATTATTAGACCTAAACCCTATCCCAAATATACCACAAAAAATTAAGTAAATACTTTGAATATTTATGAAGTTATGCGAACTCGAAGCGGAAGCACATTTTCATGAAGTGCGTTAACTCCTGACACCCCTTAAGTACATTATTGGTAAAAGTAATTATGAGTTGAGTATTATTAGATTTTTTTATATGTATTTTTATAAATTTTAACATTAAGAAGATTAATTCTATAGTACAATAAATCAAAGTAAATATCACTAAAATGTGAAGTTGAATCAAGAGATAGAAATACTTTATAATATAAATTTAGATTTTTTTTTTTTTATTGAAAAAATATGTTTCCTAATATCCATCCATTGATACGAGTTATTATATTCAGATTCCATCTTAATTATTTGTTGTTTGATCTCATTTCTAGAAATAAATTGATTATTAGCCTTATTACTTACCCATCATACGTAGTATAGGGCAATCGTTTTGAAAATCGAAAAAAATTTTTTGACGGATTTACACGTTTTAGATAGTGGAGATTCCGAAAAACATATTTTTAGAAGAAACATTTTGCCGTCCGTCATTCTGTCTGTCTCTCTGTCAGTCTGTCTGTCAGTCTGTCTGTCTGTAAACGCTCTATCTCCCGAACAAATTGAGATAGAGACTTGAAATTTTGTATGTAGTTAGTATGTAAGAATGGGACGAAGCCTATTTAATATCAGCAACCTCGATTATCCGGAACTATTTTTTTCGGACTCTCGAAAAATTCATTCTGATGAAAGGTACATAAAAATTTTCGAATATTTTTGTTCTAAGGAATGGACGTAAAAGGCAATAAAATAACACACATTTTGCATATAGAACGAAGTCGATCAGATTATTAGTTGCCGAGATATTTGTAATCTTGTTTTCCACATTCTTTGATTTTTCATGACCCTGTATTTCATTAAAATTTCAATTCAGAGGTATATTTTAATTGGAAATAAGACGCTTAATCCGACGCAGTTAATTGTTAGTTAATAGAATTATTATTTTAGTAGTTATAAGGATGTTTCTTTTACGCAGTTCGGTACTACTTGAGTAGTTTGGCGTTTTATATAATTTGTCGAAATTGGTACAT
This sequence comes from Maratus speculifer, assembly GCA_964019185.1. Taxonomy (NCBI): domain Eukaryota; kingdom Metazoa; phylum Arthropoda; class Arachnida; order Araneae; family Salticidae; genus Maratus; species Maratus speculifer. The sequence goes on along the minus strand of OZ025297.1, from coordinate 287,444,422 downwards.
CAGCAGTTATTTAATATAGCATTACTATGTATATTAACAATATTTAAATTTTGTTTATGAATTGCAATGCATTGTATAAATAGTTTTCACATGTTTTATTTTCATATACATATCCATGATGGGTAAGTATTACGGTGGCCCCCAACGACTAGTTTTTACCTCTTCTTGTACGTGTAGTTTTTTATTAGCAGAATGATTTAATTTTGCATACGTACTACTATAAATTCATAATTATTAGTATTAGTAAAGACAATGTTAGTACGATTAAATAATTTAGAATTTAGAGCATAAGGGTATAAAGAATTACGAGATTTAATATAAATTTATTCATAAAGTAATCTATCATTTAGATTTTTATATACTTAAGATTTTGATGGTTATATTTTTAAAGTTATGGTGCCTGAAATGTATATGTTCAACATTAATAGAGCAATTTTTTAAAATATCCTGTCTATGTTGATTGATTCTTCTATGCAAAGGGTTACATGTTTGACCTATATATTCTAACTTACAGATGTTGCAATTAATTGAGTATATTACGTTGTATGCTTTACAAAATATCACATTGTTTTTAGAACTGGAATCATTATCAATTTGTTGTGTATCTGCATGAGGGCAAGTTAAGCGTTTGGGAGATAAGCACTTTTTAAATTTAAGTTTAATCGAGGGACAATATGACAGGTAACTGTTTGACGATCCAAAGAAATCCCTATCTATTTCTTTGTACCGAGCATTAGACATCTTACATTTTGAAGAGCCTAAATTGCCAGTCACTAATTTTTTTTTGTAACTAGTCATCATAAGAAAGATTATTTATATCCAATAGGACAAAATATATTACATTTCAATTTATATTTACTATGACATATGCTATCATTAACATTAAATTTATTTAAATCTGCATTCAATGCATCTTTCTTAAGTATTATGTGCAGTTTATCATATAAAAATTTTCGCTCTTTATTTTTCCTTGGTTTCATTAAAAGTGTTTTATTTCTTGTGAATCTACACTGTAAAAAAAAATTCAAGAGGTTACTAAAAATTCTTTAGTAAATTTGTATTCCACAGTATTTTTTAGTAACTATTACAAACTTTTTTTTTGCAAGTGAAACAAGCATTTCTTTTGTAAACTGAACAAAATAATTTTTTGTATAACTAACTTAAACATTTTTAGTATGAGCCACCAAGAAAATTTTAGTAATAGCTCCAAAATTGTTTTTAATAACCTTTACGTGCGCACGAAGGACAGGAGCTGCATCCAAACTTCTGAAGCGATAGATTTTCGGCAAAACCGCAATAGATAGCAGCACCAAAAATGCTACTTGCTCTGACAGGATTTTCATAATCCCTTTATTAACGAGTACTTACACTACATACATTCGGGACGTATTTGACGGTTTCCGGTGTCGAACCCGGCACCTCTTAGCCTGGAATCCGTTACTATAACCACTATGCTATCAAGGCCACACTAAGTGAGTTTTAGTAATAGCTATTAAAACTGTAAAACTATTAACTCTATCCATTGCTAGCTTTTTTCTAGTAATTCTTACAGATTTTCTAGTAATCGACTAAGATTACTAAAAATTTTTTAGTAATTACAAGGATCACTAAAGTTTTTTTAGTAGATCGACCCTTTTTTTTTTACAGTGTATAGCATACAAAATAAGAAAAATTTTTACTATAAAATTTTCTCAAGAGAAATTGTTGACAAAACTCATATATATTAATCATTTTTATGTATAAAATATGTAAATAATTAAATAAAGAGTACAATAACTTTATTTTCAGAAGCTTAACAAGAACTGTTTTATAAATATATCTAGAACACTTTTAATGTAATATGCGGAAACATAAATATTAGCATGCATACTAAATGGATCAGTATATCTTCCTACGTACACATTTTACGGGGAGAATCAGAAAACCATAAAAGTAAATCCGCAAACCTCTCAAAACATCGTTGTGGCAGCACTTTCTTTCTTTCTAACCGATGACCAGGCCCCTACCTGCCGAGTTATTTCAGCTTAACTGGTTAGATACCTGGTATCGGGGCGGATGATCTCGTATTTGCCGCGTAGCAGCAACAAACCTGATTTCTTTGCTTCGTATGCCGCAATTTCTGCTTCTTGTTGATCAGATCTTGTTACATCCAGTTGTTTTAACTGCAATGGCTACTCAAGATGGTCTCGTAATTCAGAACCTTGATCAGATGACGAGACCTTCACCTGGCAAAGCACCTCCAGAGGTATAATTCACAGTCAACTTGGAGGACGACCCAGGACGGATTTTACATGCACCAAGCGCAATTAGCGTACATGATACAGCATTTTATTTATCCTTCCACAGAGAATGAGGAAGTATCGATGAAGGGAAGACGTAAATTAAGACATAAAATTACTTGTACCGTGGACTGAGAACTTTAAAATGTCCTTTGCTAAAGCAGGTCTAGATTATGCACTTGAGTTGTTTTTTCCTTTTTAAAAGTTCAATATATTTTCGACATAAATGCAGAGGAGAATTTTCTTTAAGGATATATTTCAAAATGTGTTAAAGTAAAAATGGATATTCGTTAAATGTAAGAAAAATTAATTTTACACTGATATTTTTCACACTATTTTAATATAACAGGCATGCATTGTTTGAAATATAATAATATACATTAATACATTTATTAATTATTACATATTGTATTTCAAATTATAGTTACTACGCGCATGGTAATATTATTATAAAATTATATCAAATCTACACAAACATCATGGTTTACCAATATGAAAACAATTTTAAAACTTTGGAAATTTAACCCGATAATCAGCAAAATTTAAAACAAGTCGTTGTCTAAGGATTTATTTGTATTTAATTATTAAAAAAATTTAGAAGCGTGAGAGAAGAACAGAAATGGAAATAAAAAAACATTGTTGATTTTTATTTTATCATCCTAAATAGTTTCTAAATAATGATTATTGTTATTGCCATTAATTTCAAATTGTTTAATTTTAGATTTTTCAGAATGTGCTTTTTATATGAAATTCATGTGTTCCACGTATGAATGTATTTTTCATTTGTAATATATGCAGTTCATTACATGAAATTTTCACTCTTTATTTTTTTATTACATTATAATAGTTTTTCCTTTATGATGTTATTACGTATAAAATCAGTAAAATACGTATACAGTCGAGTCTCTCTATAACGAAAATCCATACATTGAATTTCTCCATATAACGAATTTTTAGTAGGAACGGTCCCCTTATTGCATGACTACATTAAAAAAAGTAGCGAAATATCTATCTCCATATAACGAATTTTTTCATAAATTGGTCTTAATTTTTCCAATTTTAAAAAAGCTTCGAAATCATATGGGATCACCATTTCCACCATTTTTTTTATTTATCGTTCAGTGCTGAGTTTTTTTTTTTTTATTATTATTATTTTTCTCCTTGTTTTTTAAATCCAACGAATTCGTCCAACCTCCCACACACCTTTCCACTTCCTTTGTAAAACAGAGTCAATTGGATTGTTACACATATAAGAGAAAAATCAATGAGAGGCACATAAGAGAGACCTTCAAATGGTTGAAAATGTTTAATTGCAATTTTCATTCCTTGCTAAAGTTTGAGCATTTTTTTTAAAGCATAACAATTTTAAAATCAAAACAACAAAAAATAACAGACATCTTCGTCTCAAATTAATGTAAATCTTCCTCATTTGATTTTCATATAAAGTTATGTTCTCTTTTTTGAAACAGGTTAAATAATTAAGAAATAAATTATTAAGTTAATATTTACTTTTAAACATTTCAAATTCTTAATTGAAACGACCAAAAATAATATTTTTTCAAAATTTACACATTAAAGACGATTTTAAACATCATTCTCTATACATCGAATTTCTCTATATAACGGATTTTTTACTGGAACGATGGTTTTCGTTACATAAAGACTCGACTGTATTACTCCATTTTTTAAAATTAAATAATTGTCAAAACTTAGTAAATTTTAATAATTTATAATATATATATATATATAATGATTATACGATAATTTTATTTTCAAAAGCTGTACAGGAGCTCTTTTATAAATATGCATGCAGAACTTTCAATGAAATATTCGGATACATAATCATTAGCATTCAGTCTGCGTAATTCAATATATCTTCCTGAATACACATTTTACGTGGAGAATCTAAAAACCATAAAAGTAAATATCTCGAGTAATGTTTACTCAGGTAAACCATACTATAAAATGTTTGAAAGGTAACAGTCTCTTTTGATGTTAAATATGAACTTCTCTCTGAACGGCCAATCGTTGAAAAAATTGAAGTAATTAAAAACAAAATCAAGGTAGACCGCCATATTTCTTCCTGTGACATTGCAACGGAACTAAACATTGACCATAAAACAGTTTTGAATCATTTACATAAGACTGGATACCAAAAGAGACTCGATATTTGGGTTCCACATGAAATTACAGTGAAAAATTTAATGGACGGAGTTTTCATTTGTGAATCGCTACTGAAACGAAACGAAATCTAACCATTTTTGAAATGATTAATTACGGGTGTTTACAAGTTAATCACGTACGACAATAGTGCGAAAAAGGTCGTTGTCGAAGCTCGGAGAAGCTTCACAAGCGGTGGCAAAGGATTGACGCCAAGGAAGGTGATGCTGAATATTTGGTGGGATTGTAAAGGAATCGTAATTCATGAGCTGCTTGAACCTGGCCAAACTATTAATTCAACTATTTACTGTGAACAACTAATGCGATTGAAACAGGCGATTAAAAAAACCCAGCCATAATTGATCAATAGGAAAGGCATTAGCTTCTATCACGACAACACTAAACCAAACATATCTTTAGTCACACTACAAAAACTGACAGAGCTTGGCTTTCAGATTTACATGCAGTAACCATATACTCCGGACCTGGCTCCAACCGACTGCCATTTATTCCGCTCTCTGTAGAAGTTTCATAAAGATGTTCAGTTGAAAAGAAGCTTGTAAAAAACACCTTGTTCAGTTTTGAGCCCAGAAACTCAGAAGTTCTGCAGTGAAGAAATTATAACTATTTTACAAAAAAAAAAAAAAAAAAAAAAAAAAAAAAAAAAAAAAAAAAAAATTGGCAAAAGGACATGGAACAAAACGGCGCATATATTATTGATTAGTTTTTGAAATTTATATGAATAAATTCACTTTGAAAAATACAAAAAAGCGAAATTACTTTTTCCCCAACCCAATATATTATACCATTTTTTGAAATGAAATATTTGACAAAACGTAATATATTTTAACCATTAATAAAAATAAAAATAAATAAATAAATAAAAAATATATGACAACTTTACTTTTAGAAAATGTAGAATTCTTTTATAAATATATCTAGAGCTCTTTCAATGCAATATTCTGATACATAAATATTAGCATGCAGGCTGAAATCCACAATATATGTTCTGTTTACACATTTTACTTGGAGAATCTAAAAACCATAAAAGTAAATCCGCAAACCCCTAAATACATCGTTGCGCCAGAACGTCCTTTATATTTCTACAGAGAATAGGGAAGTATCGATAAAGTGATGACTTAAAACAAAAAATAAATCTACTTATACCGCGGAATGAGAACTTTGAAGTACCCTTTGCTAACGCAGGTTTAGATTATGCACCTTAGTTTTTTTTTTCCTTTTTTAAACTTCAATATGTTTTCAACATTAATTTAGAATGTAATATGTATATATATGTAATATGCATATATATATATATATATATACACTGTTAAAACTAATGGTGACACATTGCACCTTTTAAGGGTGAAAGGCTTGTCTCACTGGTGACACCCCTAGAGGAGCTAAAATGGCACCCTTAACTAGGGTGAAAGGATGGCACCCCTAATCCAGGGTGTTTCAGGGGGTGAAAGGACGGCACCTCAGGGATGAATAATGGCACCCCTTATCCACAGTGTTCAATAGGGGGAAAAGATGGCACCACAGGGGAGAATAAAGACACCCCTTATCCAGGGTGCCCCAGGAGGTGAAAGGATGGCATCTCAGGGGAGAGTAATGGCACCCCTTAACCAGGGTGCCCCAGGGGGTGAAAAGATGGCGCCTCAGGGGAGAGTAATGGCACCCCTTATCCAGGGTGCCCCAGAGGGTGAAAGGATCGCATCTGAGGGGAGAGTAATGGAACCCCTTATCCAGGATACCTTAAGGGGTGAAAGAATGGCAACTCAGGGGAGAATAATGATACCACTTATCCAGGGTTCCCCAGAGGGTGAACGGATGACACACATAATCCAGTGTGCCCTGTGGCATCCTACAAGAAATAGAACTCACAATCTATGGCCCACAGTTGCAACCCCCTCCCCCCACCCCGCTTGTCAACAAATTGTATTGCTTTGAATCATGAAATACAAAGTGTTTACCCATTTTTAAATTGAATTCTGCAGAGAAAATTATCATGATCAGTCAATATTTTGAGTCTTTTTTTTTTTTCTTTTAGACTGATGGAATATTATATTTTTAAACTCATTATCAGGTGTCCGAAGAAAAATTGTAGCATATTTTTGTAACTCAGAGAGGGATAATATGAACTACAAAAATAATCATAGAAAGGCAGAGAATTCAAATTGTACTTTCATTTACATGGAGAGTACTTAAGAAAAATTCAAAATTTTTAACTTTTATACAGTCTTTGCATTTTAAAATCACCAATCATAAATCATCACTGTTGCATTGTTAGTCATACCCAAAAGGTTTTGTTAGAATAAATCGCAAAATTTACACAACCTCTACACCTATTTTCTGCCTCTAAAAATCACTGAGTTAGAGTCAAATATTGTGACTTTGTCATGCAATTTGAAGCCTGATTTTCAATTTTATGTTTTGAAGTTCTTGCAAAATGAAATAAATCATGATTTTTGACTGTCTCTAACTCGGATGTTTGGATCAAACTTTTTGGGTATATTTAAGAAAGAGCCAGTAACTATTTTTGTGATTGGGCATTTTTAGATGCAGGAACATTATAAAAATTTGATGCTTTTTGACTCTAAAATAAGAGAAAGTACAAATTGAATTATCTATCTTCATATGAATATTTTTATAATTTTCTTATAGTTTCAGAAGTTGTCCGTAACCATCTTTTTTGACACATAGTATATTGCTTGACATGTATTTTCATTATTTTATATACAGGGCAACTGAAAAGTATGGGGACACAGAAAAATGCTATATCCTGTAAAATATATGCCATATTTTAATAAAAAAAATAAAAGAAATAACAATATTTTAACAAATTGTTCACTGGCTTGATATTTATTTTTTACACAAGTTTGAAAACGAAAGATCACAGAATTCTGATTTAAATCATTCTATGCCTTGATAATTTCGCATCACATACAATACAAACTGGGGATTTTCTATTTCTAACTTTTGTACAGAAGTCAAGTGAGTTAAGATCTGATTGTTCGAAGGCAATATACTTGTTATTAAATATCCACGCAGATGGGCGTTGAAGGTCCAATGTTGTTTTTGCTCCATGTGAAGGCCTCAATACTGGTGGATGTTCCATTAAAATTATTTTGCTTCCATGAGGCCAACACTTCGTTGAACATATTAGTTGCTGATCATTTTGACGGTTGTGAACTCTCCGGAGGATTAAGATTTTCATATAATAGAAGAAATGCTACAAAATTTTAAAATAAGCATGTCTCAGATTTTAGTTGTGAAATGTCAAACAACGCACCAATATTTTTCAGATACCCTGCTGTATCTAATTAAAAAAATGTAAAACACAAATTAGAAAAGAATATGTAATAAATGCTGTGCAACTTTTAAATTAGTAAGAATATTTCATCTTCTTTAAAACTCTTACAGAAAGTTAGCCATCAAACTATGAAATGAATTATAGAAAATAAGTTCATTTTATAGTTGTGGTAAAATCACAGATGGAATTGAGTAAAAAAAAAAAAAAAAAAAAAAAAAAAAAAACATTTTTACAATATATGTAGTACTTACCTTTATAGTGAACTTATGCAAATCCATATTTTATAGCATATATCCACACAAGATTAGAAATTAAGAACTGTATGTAAGGTGTCAAAATAATGCCTACAAATTTTTTCGATGTGCCAACTGCATTTCATATTTTCTTATTTCTTTTCACAACCATGTTAATAGTAATAATATTGCATTGCATATTTAATTTTAATGTATTGAAGGGAAGTGGAGAGGAAACTTTATATATTAAACACTTTTTCTTACTAAACAAAAGAAAAACTGACTTTGCATAAGTATGAAACCTGATTAAACTACTGTTGTGTTTGGAGAGATAAGAGAAACACTTATTTATTGTTTCAACTCAGAAGTAGGCTAAGTGATCGTACTAATTTTGTGAGGGACATTGCGTTGAATGCAGGCCAGCAAACGACCCAACAATGCTACCATTATAGCACTCTTAAAAATAGTGAAAAAAGGAATCTCTAACCATGATGATAAAAATTCAAAGCAAAGTTGTAAAAAATATAAAATGATAAAAGATAAAAGTTACCTGTAATTTCTTGGTTGCTGAGGATCAAACTCAGGTGGATAAATACACATGTATGAAGACAAAAATGAAGAGAATATTTTTTGAAGAGGACAAATATTTTATTTAATATCATATGAGAACTTCTTTACGGACTGATTATTCCATATATATATATGTATATACTTTGTTTCATACGAATTCTCATATAAATAGAAATTATTAATTATTTTGTTCCAAACTTTCACAAAGGTGATGTATTATGAGTTGACATTTTTTCTAAAACAATTCTTCTTCACAATATATTTTTTGTATACATTTTCATAACATGAATAAACATTTTTCTTGATCGAAACCAAGATAACGTCATTTTCAGAATATTAATTAGATATTATTTTAAAAATATGCCTGGATAAATCACACAGAAATGTTTTCAATACTTCCCTTTGGGGACGCCGTTCCATATCCAAATAAAAATATATATGGCCGAATAATACAATATGAAGAGGGATTGAATTTTGTAAGAAAAAATATGTATGAGATATCTTCAATTCTTGAGTAAGAATCACCACCTCAGCATTTTTCTCAGAGGGAAAGTGAATTCACTAAAAAAAATTGAAGAATATGAAAAATCGGTTGGAGAAAATATGATGATAGACTGACGAATAATCTCTTTGAGAATAACTATGACGCCACTTAAAACATCTTGAGTAGCCAGAAAGAAGTAAAAACCAAAGGATTCAGGACTTGAGTAGCCAGAAGGAAGTAAAAACCAAAGGATTCAGGATGTGTTAGAAGAGGAGCTTAAGAGCCCACAATAGTCACAGAAAAATTACTCAAAAAGACCCGGATGACCATGTAAAGTCTATGGGAGCGTTCTTTTCGAATATCTCGCTCAAATTTTAATATTTTTGCAAGATTTTTTTGCACAAGATAGCTGAGGGCAATCCACAACCGGGCTAGTTTTTACTTTTTAAATTTTTGTTTCAGATTTTCTTAAAAAAATACTTTAACTTTCGAAACCGGTTTAAACCGGTTCTGAAACTGAAACTAACGTAATATAAAAAATATATAACCAAAATGGAAAAAGTAAAAACTAGCCCGGTTGTGGATCGCTCTCAACTATCTTGTACAAAAAAATCATGCAAAAATATAAAAATTGGAGTGAGATATTCGAAAAGAACGCTCCCGTAGACTTTACATGGTCATCCGGGTCTTTTTGAGTAATTTTTCTGTGACTATTGTGGGCCCTTAACTCCTCGCAGCCTTAAAAAATCATCCTTGAGAATCCCTTATGCGGTCAGTGTAGAACAAAACGGTTACGCTCAACGGCCTCGGGGGGCGCACACTTGTCCCGGTGTCCGCTAAAGTTTCCGGCACATCGATCACCCAACTGCATCCATCTCGGCTGAGCTCTAACTGCGCAACTCCACTGGTGGCGCGGAGTCAAGAGGGAAAAAGACAAGGGTTACTGTAAACCCGGGATACGCCAAGTTGGCAACGCACGAAAGAGGGGAGCGAGGAAAAATAAGCCAAGTTACGAATCAATGTATAGTAAAATATGGATTTAATAAGGAAAAAAATGATAAACACATAAAGAAGGAAGGCCAAAGCAGGTGGCCAGGCACTCAACGGCTTAAAACACGTCACCTGCGGAATTTAATTTGATAGGCCAGGGGCGGGCCAGATTAACCGGAAATTCCACCCATAGAACGAACTAGATTGTTCTAGAAGGTTTTCTAAACCGGAAGGAATGAATTCAAACAGGATTTTACTGGTTTGGAACATTCGAAAGCTAGGTTAAGAAGAAAACATTACAGGCGACAATATCAAAAGAAACGAAATCGAAATAATATTTAAATAAGAACATGAATAAAAAAAGAGATGATATGAAATAAAATAGTTAATAAAATTGAATTAAACTAAAAAATATGGGGGGGTTATCGAGTAACCACCACAACTACAATATTTGGATTCTGGAAAAACTTATTCTTTTTATAAAGCTAATATGCATATAAAACAGATAATCAAGCAAATATGTCCACAGAAAGAAAATATGAGCTTTAGATATAACTAGGGATAAGCTAATTTTTAAAAAATCCGAGACTAACAGTACATCAGAAAATAAAAAGTTAGCAAATAAATGAATCTTTGATTGTCAATTATGGTGTCGCATTTAAAACATTTCCAAATCACACATATTTTTTTTTTGTTTGTTTGAGAAAGGGAGTACAAAAATTTTAAAACAATTTTAATACAGTTTCTTATTTTAGGAACATATAAGGATGCAGAAATATCTCATAATAAAAGAAAATCTTGTTTACAGGGATGTAATATCCAAGGACCAGTTTTATCAGTCCTTGGTTAAAGTGAAGTTAACTTAGAGGTTATTGACAGGTTCAAAATTCTTCAGACACGTGCTGATGTCATGGTGCAGAGGGGGGGGGATGTATGCTAAAATACAAATGAAAGCATTTGCTAAACAAAAATTAAAGTTAAAGAAAGCTAGTTATCAAGATTTGACGACTAGGAATAATTTTTCTATAATTTAGTTTTATTTGACGACTAACGACTGCTGATTTCTAGTCCTGTATCCACATCAAAACACTTTCTGCCAAATTGTTTTTGTGCTTTGACTTATTGCATCTGAAATTTTAATCCAAAGAGTAATTATAATGAAAGGAATAAAACATTGAATTAAAAAAACAACCTTTTAGTTCAAATAATCTTTTTATTGTAAACACCAAGAATCTATTAAATATTATTAAACAAAGACGTGACACTATGTGGAACTGATGCCACTAAGAGAGTTTTGAAGACATAAGTATCTAATAAAAATGATAAAAATTTAAATTGGCTTTTGCTATAGTTAACGTTAAACAACCAAAATAATGCATACCACAAAGTAACTAAGCTTATAAAATTATCAGTTTTTGTAATTAACTGTTTATATAAAATTAATACATCATATGAGGAATTTAACAAGTTGCTTGAGTTGTGGAGCACAATAACAGGTTGAAACACAGAAATTTCTGCATCTTCTTCATGATAAAGAGTCGGAAACTTTTCTTGTATCAAACATGGTAATGTAAGTACTGTAAATGTAAGTTCATTATCTGAAATAATAATAATAACACATTAAGGAAAACACACAACAAGACAGTCCAATTAAAATGTATCATCAAAGTACAGAAAAAATGGTAGATGAACAAAAAAAGAATGAATAATATTTAAATGAAATTTAAATTATAGCTCACAAGGCTGTCAAAGCCTGGCAGCTAATGTGCCTGCAGGTTCCGTATGTAACGTGATAACTCTTTATATAAATATCAGATTTGATTGAAATTTTATATGTAAGTTCATTTTGATAAGGCTCTTCACTGATTAGCATTGGAAGTTCATTGGTTAAATATGAAGGGGGGGAAGTGAGTGCTACTCCCCCTTAATTTATATAAATATGCAGAAATCATGCAGAATTATCAAATTTTTTTCAAATTTTGTTAATAGGTTCACTCTGATAAGTCACTTCCCTGTTTAGTTTTAGGGGCTCATTGGTTAAGTATAAATAGGGGTGGTAGTTAATCCACTGTCCAATAACTTACAGTTGATTTCTTTTATTTTTGGAAGGGCATTATTCTGTGAAATAAGAGTATAATATACAGTTGTATGTATAGCCTGCGAGCTCAATGACATCAGTTTAACTGGGCACTTTCCTCTTTATTGCCTATTTTCGGACAGCACGAGAAAATTACATGAGTAACTCATACTTGTCATTCAGTTATTCTTTTCCTGTGTTATCATTAAGAGTTACAAACTATTTACATTATTAACCACATTTACAAAACATATTTTGCAACAAAGTGTCTATTCCAGATTAACAACGAATTTCCCTAACATATCCAGATATTCCATACCAGTAATAATAATAAAAAAATAAGGAATTTTATTTAAATTTATTAGTACGCCCCTATTATGTATCCTATATTCGCACTAATCAATAAATATATGGATACAACCCCTCGTGTTTTTCCTTCATTTTGGGAATAACGAATTTTCAACGTATTCTATTGACAATTATTATCAAAATTTTCAAGATGTGATTTTGCGACTTTCACAAAAGTTGCTCTATATACATTTGGCTAACATAATATGTAAATGAAATTTTGATATATTTGGCGCATGCGCAGTGAAAAATTATTTAGTAAACCTACTCAATATTCGAACAATTTTTATTATTTTTTTAATTCTGACTACAGGGTATTATGTGCAATGTTGTTTGTCGCATTTTCTGAAAAGAATGTTATTTTATATTAAGAACTCTTCAAATTATAAAAAAAATCTTGGGTTAATTTGAGACTGTTTTTTGGATTAGTAGAAAACCTTAATTTTTCTACGACTATACATGCTATCGACATAAAAATGAACACAGTTTATTACAATAAACCACTTAATCATAATCTACAGTTTGAGCGATTTTGCTGCATTAGTTTTGACAGGGTTATCCAAAAGATATCCAAAAGGCATTCATTCTTTTTTAATTTGTTGACGGTCCCCTATTGGAGTTTCGGAATAAAACCTTCAGGGAAATATATGACTTGTACTACACTACCTGACCATTCATTATCGTCCACTTGCGATTTTAGACATTTTGTTAAATATCTAGAAAAATACATGAGGAATTATCCTGAAACTCTCAGTGTATAAACATAATAGGACAAGTCATATATATCCGTGAAGATTTTTTTCCAGAAACCTTACAGGAGACCCTCAACAAATTAAAAAAGAATGAATATCTTTCGGATAACCTTGTCAAAACAAATGCAGCAGAAGCGCTCAAACTGTAGATTGTGATTATGTGGCTTATTGTTATAAACTGTGTTCATTTTTATGTCGATAGCATGTATACTCGTAGAGAAATTAAGGTTTTTATAAAAATAGTCCCAAATTTTTCCAAGATTTTTGCTTATAATTTGCAGAGTTCTTAATATAAAATAATAATATTTATTGAAAATCTGACAAACAACATTGCACATAATACCCTGTAATCAGAATTAAAAAATAATAAAAATTGTATGAAAGATGAGTAGGTTTACTAAATAATTTTTCACTACGCATGCGTCAACGATATCAAAATTTCATTTGCATATTATGTTGGCTAAATGTATAGAGCAACTTTTGTGAAAGTCGCAAAATCATAGCTTGAAAATTCTAAAAATAATGGTCAATATAATAAGTTGAAAATCCGTTGTTCCCAAAATGAAGCAAAAAAAGAGGGATTTTATCCAAATGTAGTAGTAAGTTCCGTATTGTGTATTCTATATTGACACTAATCAATGAATATATGGGTACAACCGCTCTTGTTTTTGCTTCATTCTGGAAATAACGGATTTTTAAGTGATTCTATTGACGATTATTTTCAGAGTTTTCAAGCTATGATTTTGCAACTTTCACAAAAGTTGCTCTATATATTTAGCTAACATAATATGCAAATGAAATTTTGATATCGTTGATGCATGCGCAGTGAAAAATTATTTAGTAAACCTACTCATTTTTTATACAATTTTTATTATTTTTTTATTCTGATTACAGGGTTTTATGTGCAATGTTGTTTGTCACATTTTCAGAAAATATTATTATTTTATATTAAGAACTATGCAAATTATAAGCAAAAATCTTGGAAAAATTGGGGAGTATTTTTATAAAAACCTTAATTTTTCTACGAGTAAATTTTTTTCTACATGCTATCGACATAAAAATGGGCACAGTTTATAACAATAAGCCACTTAATCACTATCTACAGTTTGAGCGCTTTTGATGCATTAGTTTTGACAGAGTTACTTTGACAGAGTTACATTCATACTTTAATTTGTTGGCGGTCCCCTATAAAGTTTCTGGAAAAAATTTTTACGGAAATATATGACCTGTACTATATTGTTTATACACTGATAGTTTCAGGATAATTCCTCATGTATTTTTCTAGATATTTTGCAAAATGTCTAAAATCGCAAGTGGACGATAATCAATGGCCAGGTAGTGTATATTATATTTATACACTAAGATTTTCAGGATAATTCCTCATACATTTTTCTAGATATTTAACAAAATGTCTAAAATCGCAAGTGGACGGTCATCTCTGGCCATATAGTGTATATCAAGAGCTTTAGGGAACTGGTTAATTCTTTATTTCCCCTTTTGCTATATGGGGGAAAGTCGGGGGGAATGGGACAGTAGGTTTTTCTTTTTGTGCATTATTCTAAACTTTTCATCGATCGCACACAAGATGGAGCAATGGTAATCTATTCTTCAGTTTACAAAAGATATTGTTATGCATAGACTTGCAAATGTATGAAAGAAAAAATTATTTCAAAAATCCAATTAAAATTTGATTTATTTGCTTTCAATATGTTAAAGGCTTGTTTATGTATAAATGTAATAGTTTTCCTATTTATGGAACATTATACTGTATATTATCCATAATTTAAACTAAGCCTAAAGCAGCATTTTCGTTTGAAGAAGAAGTTTAACACAAATAAGGAAGTGGCGAGGAATGAGACATGCCAGAAAAGGGAGGAATGGGACGCGCCCAGTTCCTTTTTTAAATTAATAATAATGCGAATTGCTAACATGCAAATATTTTTAGAGGATAATATATTATTTATAACATTGATAATATATATATTCATACTTCAAATCGTAAATAAATTGGTGATTAGTTAAGGCGCAACGCTAGGCACAGAAAAAGACCCGGATGATAATGCAAAGTCTATGGGGGCGTTCTTTTCAAATATTTCGCCCAAATTTTAATATTTTTACGTGATTGTTTTGCACAAGATTGCTGAGGGAGATCCGCAACCGGCGTAGTTTTTACTTTTTCAGTTTTGGTTTCAGATTTTTTTTAAAAAAATTACTTTAACTTTCGAAATCGGTTTAAACTGGTTCTGAAATTGAAACTATCGTTATACAAAAAATATAAAAGCAAAATCGAAAAAAAAAAAAAAAAAAAAAACTAGGCCGGTTATGGATCATTCTCATCTGTCTTGTTCAAAAAAATCATGTAAAAATATTAAAACTTGAGTTAGGTATTTGAAAAGAACGCTCCTATAGACTTTTACATTATCATCCGGGTCTCTTTCTGTGCCTAGTGTGGGGCCTTAACGACACCTATGAAAGAGAATCCTGAATTTTCATTCCAGTTATGAAGATACTGAAATTTTATATTGTGGCATATACATTATCAACTTACAGCCTTTGTTTGATTGTTTATCTTACCGACATTATAGATTATTTTGTGCCTTATAGCTTTTTTTTAATTATTATTGCTGTCCCATAACTCTTAATGAGGATGTATGAGACACATTTTGAAACTTACGTTCTCTTTAAAATAAAATAGTATTTGCACGTTATGTTTCTATATTGTTCAGGGGGATTAAAAAGTGTTTTACCTTGCATCCTATAAATTGAAATTTTTCTTTTTGTATATAAAAAAAAATCTTACTTTTGTAAAAAAAGTCCCACACCACCCCACTCTCCCCTATATAGATATTATATATTAATACACCAATTACATGAAAATAGAATTTTTATCAATAGTATTAAAATACAGTTTAAGGGCCAACAGTTTATTGTATATCCTTAGGTTTTTACCACCTTCTCCCCAGGTTTTTACCGGTAAAAAGCCAACCCTGTTTATTGGTCTTGTTTCATAACGGGTGGAATGAAAGATTGTTAGATTGTGATTTAAGATTTATAAATGACAGTGCAAATATCGCCTTTAAAACACGAGATCTTCATCACCTGAGGAAAAATTTCACATTTGTGTAAAATTACGATATAAGTTTTTATTCATTATTATATTTTTTGAACACACACTATTTCTGTAAACTATTCTGAAAGTTCAGTGGAGTAAATACAGATTGTTTTCCTTTTATAATTTGAATGCTCATGACTAAAAATTTGTCATATCGGATGATGTTGATGATTGAGAAAGGGGGGGGGGTACTGATTACGGTCTAATCAAACTTAAACTACTATTATTGAAAAAAAAATATTTTATTTTATTTAACCCTAAAATTCTGCTACTAAATAAGGTTTAATGCGAAAGAATACTTTCGAAAAAAAATGGGTGTAAATCTGCATAGCCGATAATCAGATCATAAGGTATATTCATTTCAATTCCCTAACATTTTCTCACCTTTTTGAAAGAAAATGAAACCAAAAGTATGAAAATATGAAGAATTGGGAGTAAGAAAACATAATGGTAAACCGAAGATACCGCTAAATTCGGGTTTTTAGGCATTTCCCACCAAGGTATGACTTGGCTGACTAATAATGTTTTAATATGCAAATCGAGGTTTTATCCGTGATTTTTATTTTTAAATGAGACTAAATGATTGTCCGTGCTACCGCCCCCCCCCCCCGATCTAATCTTATTATGAAGATTATTTTGGAAATAATGGTGGTTAATAAGGAAAATATTAATAATGAAAACCCTGTAAATAAGTTTTGATTACTTTAAGATTTGCAAGTATTCAATTGTCTTAAATGAAAAAGTTACCCCCCCCCCTTTCAAATAAAGACAAATAAGGTATACTGAAACAATATTAGAGAAGTTACGCGAGGCTGCAATATGGTGTGAATTAACCTTTACAGAAGGGGTTCGGATAGCATCTATCCGACAATATATGCAAAGCCAGCCAGATGCTGTCCGAGATCCCGTGTAAAGTTTTAAATTAAAATTTCGCGAATAAAATTAATTGCTTTTAACTGTATATAGACGCAAAAACATATTTTAACCTTAACTGCTCTGACAAAAATTGTTACATAACTACTGTGACCTGTCTGTCAGACTATTTAATCTCAAGATGAATAAAATGTTTCATTAATTCTCAGAATGCTATTTATGTATTAAACTTTATGTACAAGAATATTATAAATAAAATTCAGCTATTCAAAAGTATTTAGAGGTAGTAATAAGACTCCAAACTAAAAAAAATTGACCAGTATCTATAGTTAAACTAAAAATTACAAGTTAAACTGTGAAACTTGAAAAACTCATGGTGTCTGAGACCACTAACAGAAGTTAAGGGTTAAATCTAAACAGTTGAGTTTAAACACAAGGTAAAATGGTCATAGAATATTCCGATTGGAACAAGATTCGTCTATAATAACTGATTTGTAATGAAAAAATTTGTAAATATTTTTACAATCTTTCATTTCGCTCTTTCTAATTGTGCGTCCTTAGGATTCCCGTGCCTAGAGCAGTTTGCTCCAATTGCTCCTCGGTAGCTAAGGCCTCGATAAATCATTTAAAAATATTGACATGTAAACGAGAAATTGTAAAATAACTGCCTCATAGGTTTAACAATATCAAGCGGGTATTTTGGTGAGAGTGTAGCTTGTAGCTTCACATAATAAACTTACCAATCAATCATACTAACAAAAAAATCTAATTTACTGTTTTCTTATGACATTACATATAGGGATGTACGATAAACTAACGTAACAATAATATAAAATAAAATAAAGTTAAATCTTACCTTTAATCAGACTTTGCCCGGTTCACTGGTCACCAAATCGGATCATAAAGTCCTCATTGTTGTTTTATTGTAGCTCAGTGGTTAGTCCTAAATTAATATAGCCAGTTTACACACCGCCATGTTTTGCTTTCCTCACACCCGTAAGCTTTACTTGCTGACACCGAAAGCAGAAAGACACACGTCATAGCGCATTCGCAAGTTGCCAGTCACCCGATGAGGTGGTACATTGCTACCAATACGAAGTACATGGCACCTTATTTAGCTCCCATCATCCAGGAACAGATCTGTCGTCACCCCAACCACATATTCAAGCTCCTATGACACCCTAGGGTTCCAAATGGCACCGCCTTTTCACCTCCGGGTCCCAAATGGCACCGGTTTGTCACCTTTATTTTTAACAGTGTATATATATATATATATATATAGTACAATAGCTTTAGTTTCAGAAGCTGTACAGAAACTGTTTAATAAATATATGTAGAGCACTTTCAATGCAATATTCGTAAAACATAAACATTAGCATGCAGCCTGAATGCATGTATAAATCTTCCTGAGTACATATTTTACTTGGAGAACTTAAAACCATTCAAGTAAATCCGCAAACCCCAAAGTACATCGTTCTACCAGCGCTTTCTTTTTGCTTCCGCAGAGAATGGGGCAGTATCGATGAAGGGAAGACGTAAAATAAGAAAAAAATCATCTTATACCGCGGAATTCGAACTTTGAAATGTCCTTCGCTAAAGCTGGTCTAGATTATGCACTTGAGTTGTTTTTTCCTTTTTAAAAGTTCAATATATTTTCGACATAAATGCAGAAAATTATTTTGTTTCTCGGATATATTTGAAAATTTATGAAAATAAGAATGGACATTCATTAAGCGTAAGAAAAAGTAAATATGTACGTATATAATACATTAATCAATACATATTGTTTTAATTTACTTTTACTATTTCACATTCTGTTATTATCATCTAATTAATTCAACTCTGGACAGACATCATGGTTTCCTAATGCAAAATTTCCCTTTAAATCTTTGACAGATAAGTCCATAAAGAATCAAAATTTAGAACAAATCATTTTATAAGAATTTACTTGTTCTTAATGGTTAAATATGGATATATATATATATATTCAAATTGTGGGAGAAGAGTTAAAATGGAAATAAAAAACATTGTTAATTTATATTGTGAAGTGTAGATAATTTCTATATAAAGCCTGTTTTTAATTTCCATCAAATCCATTTTCTTTACATTTAACTTTTTTTATAGAATTCATTTTTTGTACGAAATTTCTGTATTTCATATATCGATGCATTTTTCGTATGCAGATCATCATACAAAATTTTCCTTTTTTTACAGAACAATAGGTTTTTATTTTAAAAAAACATGCTATTAGTGGTATTATAATTAATTAAAACCGGTAGAAATATCATGGTTTATCAATGTAAAAATTTTCTTTAAATTATTGAGAGGCTATCACATTAATCATTAAAATTTAAAACAAGTCATTGCCTAAGAATTCATTTGCATTTAATGATAAAAAAATAAAACTGTGAGAGATGAATTAAAATTGAAATAAAAAACAGTGTTAGTTTATATTTGTCATCTCAAATTGTTTCTAAATAACATTCATTGTCAATTTCCATCAAATTCATAATCTTTACGTTTATCCTTTTTCAGGATGAATTTCTTGTATGAAATTCATGTATTTCACATATGAATGCATTTTTTGGATGTAATATATGCAGTTCATCATATAAAAATTTTCGCTTTTTTGTTTCTTATTTTTCTTTTATTACATTAAAATAGTTTTTTATTTATGATGTAAATAC
Source organism: Maratus speculifer (assembly GCA_964019185.1). Taxonomy (NCBI): domain Eukaryota; kingdom Metazoa; phylum Arthropoda; class Arachnida; order Araneae; family Salticidae; genus Maratus; species Maratus speculifer. The sequence continues at coordinate 287,424,541 of OZ025297.1, read as the reverse complement.
GTACAAAATAAGAAAAATATGTATTATACTTTTTAAATGAAATAATCAACACAATTTAATATCATTTAATCATTTATAAATAAATAAATAGATAAATAAAAATATTACGCTAACATCTCCTTCAGAAGCTGTCCAGAACTCTTTTATAAATATATCTAGAGCACTTTCAATGCAATGCTCGGATATATAAATATTAGCATGCAGGCTGAATGCATCAATATATCTTCCTGAGTACAATTTTTACATGTAGAATCTAAAAACCATAAAGGTATGTCAGCAAACTTCTAAGTATATCGTTGTACCAGCACTTTCTTTATGTTTCCACAGAGAACGGGGAAGTATCTATAACGGAAAGACGTTAAACAAGAAATAAATCTACTTATTCCGGAGAATGAGAACCTTGAAATGTCCTTTGCTTAAGCAGGTCTAGCTTATGCATTTTAGTTTTTTTCTTTCTTTTTAGAAAGCTTAATATATCTTCGACATAAATGCATTGGTGAAATTTCTTTCTGAGAGATATTTCAAAATATAGTAAAATAAGAATGGATAGTGGTTAAACGTAAGAAAAAATAATTTGTCACTGTTGTGTTTTACAATCTTTCAATATAAAAGGCACGTATTGTTTTCCATCGTAAAAGAATAGGTTATTGCATTAAAAAATCTATAATAAAAGCTATTATAATATACATAATTATAATATATTCATTAAATATTGCATATTATATTTCAATTTATATTTACTATCACACATGATAGTATTCTTAGTTAGTATCCTGGTGCATGAATTTGAATTTTTTATACTAAGATGGATTTAATTAAAAAAATTTCATATTTTTTTTCCAATTAAAGAGTACATATTATTTTTTTTTCATCACTGATATTCATATATATCTTTTTTGGAATTCAGTTTTTTTTTCCATTTTAAAAAATCTTGCGATTTATTAATGATGCAGCATTTTAAATTTCGTTTAAATATATTTTTATCATTTTTAGAAATTTTAAATTTTGTTTATATCTCCGCTTTTTTTAAATTTTGGATTAAAAAATTTTTGAAATTTTGGACTTTTAAAAATAACTTAGATTTACTTTGATTAAAATAAATAACTTTCTTTTACAATTAACTTAAAATTAAACTTATTGGTACTATCATCGCTGTAACAATTTAATAATTATAAATTAACAATTAGGATTTATTTATTAAATGCTAAGTTTTTTTATAAAAACAAATATTAAATGAAATCCACTGTGCGATCTGCAATCACAGTTACCCACTTGTTGTATCGATTTTGAGAACAGAAATTAAAAAAAGAGACACAGAAAAAATATTTTCTAATATGTTCGATCTGACAGATTTTTCATAAATTATCATACTTAACTTTCATATATAAAATGAAAGAATTTCTCTTAAAGTACGAAAGTAAAATCTTTTCCACTTGTTGTCCATAATATTTCAGCTCTAATCAATATTTTGCGATGTCGCTTATAAAGTGTTTGTTTTAAAAGTTTAAACATACAGTAATAAATAAAGGGTGTCCAGCAAATAAAAGCCTGAGGAGCCTGAGGTCAAAGTTAAGTTTCCCCAAAACAAAGATGAATAGAATATGTGGTAAACGGTTTGTTTATTATGTAAGCTGGAAAAATCTTATACACAAGTTTCGAATCGTGAATTTTTTTAAAAGAATGTGTTCTGATTGCAAAGAATGCTTGATTTGACATTTTCTGATTTTAGATTGATTACCGAGAACGGGGTTTTCCGCTTACAGTGCTATATTTTAATGATTTTTGGAATAATTTTTTTGAAATTTCGAAATACAAAAAGTATGCATGGAATGTGCAATTAAATTTATACTATGCGAGGAAATATATAGTTAAATCTATGTTAATACCTGATATAATACTTTTATTAAATTTGAAACAATTATAGTATTACAAAAAAGGTTATATATTATTTTCATATATTACTTATTTTCTTATATTTCATTTAGTCTATTAAGTTTTATGCTATGCATTTTTTTTTCAAAATATAGAATTATGTCCTGTAAAATATTAGCATACAGATAGCTGTTTTATTACTGATTAATTTAGAAATTTCGTCATATTTACATTAATATATTATGTGTACCTTCATGCTCATAAATTATATGTTTAATCAAGTTTACCTGCATGAAATTCATGTCAAATCCTTCAAAATGTATTTTTAGGCAAGTATCAAATATCATATGGATTTACAATTCAAAATGCAGAGTAAAATCTACAATGTGATCACTACAATTAGATTTTAGACATTTCCTAATTAGAACTGATATAACTACCAAAATATAGATACTGATGTCAAATGCTCAAATTGCAGTTTTCTAATTTCCAATTTTAAGAATTGAACATACTTTCAGATACTTATTTATGTTGTGATACATCATCATACATTTAATTGACATTTATAAATTATCTAATGAGTAATATTTGTAAATTATGTAGAATAAGTAGCATTCAATGGTAAATATTTCAGTTGTGATGTAAATACTAGTTAAGATTTGATATAAGAATGCATAAAAATAATTTCAGTACAATTTTATTCGTCAAATCTGACTAAGTTTCCAACAATCATTTAAATAATAAAATATCATAATTGAAATTTCCGGAAAATGACTTCATAGTGATGTTACAATTCCTCAAAACAAGACAATATTTCATTTTGATTACATCAAAATTTAGATTACTTATCATTATGAAGGATCTTTTGAAAAGCCAATCCTGAATAATTGTGTAAATTATTAAAACATAAGAGTTAAATATTCGTTATACTTTACTTGTTGCAGAAAATTGTGCATTCAACTTCAGGTTTAAAGTATTTCTACTGTTTCGTGAAACTGAATTTATTGCGACTGTATTTGAGATTGTAAGATAACGAAAATTTTTATTTGTAATTATATATTAAATTTTTCATATTGATTTTTATTAGAAAGTTTATTCTAAAATATTAAAATTATAATTTTTTAATTGAATAATACATGAAAGAGAAGCTATATTTAAATGAATACGCTATAATATATAATTAAATTGTACATAAATTGTAAGTCTTTAAAGATTAGTATTTATGAATAATTCCATATGATGAAGTTAAATAATTAATAAATATGCAGCATGAAACACATATAATCACCATTTAAATTAATTCATGAGTAAATATTGATTATTATAGAAATGCCGTATGAGAAACGTCGTAAAATTTGCATTTTAAATTCATTAAAATAACACTTTTGACATGTTGTAATTGGAATAGAAGTAAACATGACTAATACATAAAATCACAGATCTAAATAGAAGTCGACATTTTCAGTTTATTAAATAAATATCTATGCTTGTTTAATTGATATTGCGATACATGAAGTAAAATATAACCGATATTAATAAGTAATCAAACAACCTACATTCATTTTTTAAATAGTATAGTATATGGATTCATTAGTACGTTTTTCAATTTATCATTTGAAACGTATATATTACTGGAAAATGTGACAGCGAACGACTACTTTTGAACAAATCACTCTCATAGACATTTTGAAAACATTTTAGTTTAAATTTGAATAATTTTATATATTATAAATGAAAATTTCCTTTTAAATTTCATTATATAATATTATATATTAAATATTAAATATTAAATACTTAAATATTCATTATATATTAAACTGTCAGAATAGGTAAAATTGGTTTATTAATTATCGCCATGCAGTTATTTACTATTAAATTAGAGACATTTGATTAGAAAAAATCACTATTCTTCTGCCGTTGATAACGGCGAAATCTTCACAAGCATGTGTTCTTAAAATATAACTCTGAATCATAAGGCACAAGGTCAAAGTAACTTCGATTATTTTAATACAAGTATAAGAGGACTGTAGATAAAGTACCTCTGATATAGTTCCTCTAAAACAGGAAGGAACAAGGGAATGACAGACACTTATAACAGAGCGAAATCTCTCAGAGACACCAATTTGGTCTTGTGATTAAAAAGATTTATTGACAAGCTTCAGTCATACACTAAGAAACGTGCATACAAAACACACGTTTAACCATCATGCATCAGGGCCCGCTACTTATTTTAGTTTTTTTTCCAATATTTACAGTTCCGACGAATGGTAATAAATTAGAGAATCAACACATTTATTTGATATTTAACTATGTTAATGTGCTGTTTAACTCTGAAGATGGATTAAAAATGCAAGAGTATTAAAAAAAAGAAACCGTTCTTAACAACAAATTGACGCTCTGTCGAGGTTCCACCGACTTTTTAAAATATATATAAGTGTATTTAATAAACCTACATTATGTGGCCCAATTGACCGGGCAATTTGAATTTTATACATTTTGTCAAATATTTAAAAATATAGTTGTCGGATCCTTCTGGAAATTCAGTTTTATAAAGTTTATATTTGACTTCGTATTTATAAACGTCCATTTCATAGGAGCACAATTAGGGGAGGGGCGACAAAGTATAAATAATAATAATAATAATATTTAGTATCACCCTGTATACTGAAATGTACGAAATGATACATAGCTATAAAATGTAAATTTGTGGATATTGTGCACAATATCTACTGATTTTTGTAAAAGTATCACATTTATTCACGGAAAAATAATAACTTTTTTGAAAATTTAAAAAAAAAAAAAAGTTGAATGTTTTTAGCTTATATCATGCAATTTCTCGCAAAAACAAATGCAAGTTTCCGAAAAAATGGCAAAATGTTGTAGAAATAATATAGTGGAATTTGAATAAATTATAACTTTTAATAGAATTTATATTAAAATTTTTATAAAATATGAGTAGTTTCATAGAATAATACTTAACTTCGCATGGGGGAACTATAACAATGATTTTTATACACAAATTACTAGTGAACTCTATGGACATACAAAAAAATCCCGTCATATATCGAGAAAATTCAGAACGATATCGGCAATAAGAGTGAGCTGATTTTGACTTTTTTCTAAAAGTAACTGAATGATAAGGAACTTTTCCACACATTTTTATCTTTAATTATCTTTTTAAAATTTTTTATTGATTCATTAGTTCTTAGATAAATGCAAGAACCGACCTATTTCATAATAAAAAGAAGCATCAAAATCGAAATATTTGCTTCAAATCTTCTCATTGATGTTTTCAGTATAAACTATTTTTTTTCTCAAACTCAGTTAATAAGAAATGGCAATTTGTTAAAAATACTTTATCATTCAACTCTTCTAGAGAGTAACTAAAAGATAGCTCACTCTATCAATGCTATCGAGTTTTTACGATTTTTGATAGGATTTTTTTATGAGTTGTTCCATAGGGTTGACTCGTGAAAATCAATTTTACATGAAAATTACATCACGTTTTTGTAGAACGAAAATACCACCCTGTGATTGCGGTAAATTACACTTTAAAATAATGTGTCCAACGAAAAATGATAAGGAAAACCCGATTACAGAAAAGTCAGATATCGAAATTAAAAACGACACTGCTTTATCCAATAAAACAAGTACTCGCCATGTACTTTTGCAAACGCTTATTGTCCGACATAGATGTAATAGTAAGATGAAATATATAAGAATATTATTTGACTCAGGTAGCAGTAAATCCTATTTGTCATCTTTTTCACTAGCCGAAATGGAATATGAATGCATAGGGGAAGAAAATTTGACACATAGTTTATTTGGAGACACAGAAACTGTATCAGCACATAAGAAATATTTGATTAGTCTGAGTGACTTCTTTGATAATTATCGCTGTTGTTTCGAAGTGTTAGATCAAGAAAAAATTTGTTCGGACATTCCAAAAATTCCCCGTGGCTCTTTTATGAGTGAAATAAAGAAGCATAAAATTTTTCTATCTGATTTGAATAACCAGGTTGAATTGCTGTATGAATTTTCACCTAACGGAATTCATGGGCTTATAGGAGCTGATATAGCAGGCAAATTGTACACCGGAAAAATAAAACAATTGATTTCTGGATTAGTAGTAATGGAAACAATCTTGGTTGGACTTTGATGGGAAAAACCGACATCAGATAGCACAAACACCGTCATGTCACTTCATGTAAATGATGCAAAAATTTCAGATTTATGGAGGCTAGATACGCTTGGAATTCTCGATCCTGGTGAAAGCGGAAACAGACAAGAAATCGAAAAAGTAACTGAAGAGCATTTCAATAGAAATATAAAAGTAGATGCTGAAGGAAGGTATGAAGTATCCCTCCCATGGATTGAAAATCATCCTCCGTTACCAACTGGTCGAAAAATTGCGGAAAGACGATTAAGAAGTTGTGTTTAATCACTAAAGAAAACAGGAACATTAGAAGAGTATGAAGATGTGTTAAAAGAATAAATAGAAGAGGGTGTTATTGAAGAAGTTAAGAATACTTGTAATGATGAAAGTGAACACTACTTGCCACATAGAGCTGTGATTAAAGAAAATTCGACCACAAGAGTTAGACCAGTCTTTGATGGTTCAGCAAGACAAAAGGATTCACCTTCAATCAATGACTGTTTAGAAAAAGGTCCTAATATAGTAGAACTCATTCCGACTATATTGAATAAATTTCGACAGAAGAAAATAGGCGTGATTGCGGATATTCGAAGAGCATTTCTGCAAATAGGTTTAAATGAGCGAGATAGACCATTTCTAAAGTTTTTATGGTGGGAGGAAGGCGACCCCGAAAAGTTGAAATTTTTCCAGCATAAAAGGGTTGTTTTCGGTCTTACATGTTCACCTTATTTGCTTGGCGCAACTATTCGATATCATCTAAAGAACGCACCTTCTAGATTTAAAGAAACAGCAGAGAAATTGAGGAAAACCTTTTACGTAGATAACTGCGTCACTAGTGTTGATAATCATGAGCAGCTTGAAAAATTTATTGAAGAATCCAAACTTTTTCTCCAGAGTGCTAAGTTTGATCTTCGAGGATGGGAATATAATATCCATGAAACAGTAGTAGAAAACTTCCCAGAAGAAAAGATTATTCCAGTTTTGGGACTAATATGGAATTTAAAGGCTGATACTTTGAAAATAAATTTACGAAAATGTTTTGAAGATTCCACTGTTGTAACGAAAAGAACAATTCTCAGTGCTGTTCATAGGATTTTCGATCCAAATGGCTTCACATGTCCTGTCACCTTGGGTCCAAAGATTCTTCTTCAAGAATGTTGGAAATTGAAAGTTTCGTGGGATGGTGAATTACCTGAATCTATTGCCAAGAAATTTGAAAAATGGCGAAAGGATGTTTCTAAATTAAAGAAAATAGAAATCCCTCGATGTATTATTTCCAATTATGAAGCTCCAAAGAATCTTTCATTGCACATATTCTGCGATGCAAGCAAGAATGCATATTCTACATGTATATTTTTAAGATGTGCGACTGAAAACACAATATCTTGTCAGCTTCTACAGGCTAGGAGCAGAGTTGCTTCAATGAAAACCATTTCTATTCCTCGATTGGAGCTGCTTTCCTGTAATATCGGAGCTAGACTAGCACAGAGTGTTATAAATGATCTCCAGTTGAAACATATCCCGAAATTTTTCTGGTCTGATTCAGCAAATGCTCTATATTGGATCAAAGGAACTGAAAATTGGGCTCCCTTTGTTTTCAATAGAGTTAAAGAAATCCGATCTTTGTCAGAACTTGAAAATTGGTATCACATCCCAAGATCATTAAATGCTGCAGACCTCCCTTCTCGTGGTTGTAATGCAGAAACTTTAGCAAAATCTAAATGGTGGGAGGGCCCAGAATGGTTACGAAGACCAGAAAATGAATGCCAAAATCCAATGTTGTTCCTGATTTCAACGTAGTATATTAAGAAAAGAGAAAAACTGTTATTAGCACTACAAATCATGAAGAATCAACAGAAAAAATTTATAACAGATTTTCATAGTACGACAAATTGATCTGAATTATTGCTTGGATTTATAGATTTTTTACTAACTGTAAAGTGAAACTTTCCAACCGGATTTCTGGACTCTTAACGCTAGAAGAAATAAACAGAGCTGAAATATCTTTGTTAAAAATAGTGCAAAATGAATCATTTTCAGGAACTGAAGATAAACGCTTAAAATCACTTCAATGTTATAAAGAATCAAATGGACTACTTAAAGTTAAGACTCGTATTCTGGTGAGAGAAGATAAAAGAAATTTCCAATTTCCAATACTGTTACCCTGCAGTCATCCAGTTGTCGAAATACTTATTCGGACAAGACATCTTAGTTTAAATCATGCTGGCACCCAGATATTAATGAGTAACTTAAGAGAAGATTTTTGGATTTTGAAATGCAGGAAGGCAAGAAGAGAAAGGTAATCAGAAGCTGTGTTCGCTGTAAAAGATTCAATTCAAAACCTAAACCAATTATAGAAGCCCCTCTTCCGGAAGATCGTATAAAAAAAAGCTGCAGTATTCGAAGTTGTAGGAACTGACTACGCCAGTCCTTTACTCCGAGTCCCTACGCTAGTCCCTACGCTAGTCCCTACGCTAGTCCTTTACTACGTTAGTCCTTTTAATTCTTCGAGGCGGTCAAAAAGCTTGGATTGTTATTTTCACATGCGCTGTCTACAGAGCAATACATTCAGAGATAGCCACATCATTACCTACTGACAACTTTTTGCAAGCTTTTAGAAGATTTATAGCACGAAGAGGTAGACCTGCGATAGTTTATTCCGACAACGGAAAAAATTTTACGGGTGCTGAAAATTTGCTGAAACAAATTGATTGGGATGTCATTTCTCAGTGCAGCGCAGCTCAGAAGATAATTTGGAAATTTAACCCTCCATCTGCGCCGTGGTGGGTTGGATGGTGGGAGCATTTGATAGGCATAATGAAAGGGATCCTTCGAAAAGTCTTAGGACGAAGATCTTTAAATTTAGAAGAAATACAAACTGTTATTTGCGATACTGAAAGTATTGTTAATCAGCGACCTTTGACCTATTTTTCAGAGGAAATTGATGATTTAACACCACTTACTCCTTCTATGTTTTTACAAGACATCAGACAATCAGGTATTCATGATCTTGACATTTTGGATTCATCATCTATTAATAAGAGACATGCTTATAGACAACGGTTAAAACAAGATTTGAGAAAAAGATTCCGTACTGAATATTTGGGATTTTTGAGACAATCCTCGAAATTTGACAAAAAATCCGAGACCTATCCAAATTGGTGATGTTGTTCTAGTGTCCAGCGAGAATGTTAGAAAACTTGAATGGCCGCTTGCCAAAGTTATTGAACTGTATCCTTCCAAAGATGGAAATGTGCGATTAGTGAAGGTTAAAATAAAAGGTGGTGAATTTCTACGTCCTGTTCTGAGATTGATTCCTCTAGAAATAACTCAAGAAAAAGGTACAGATCTGCCCACTATAGCTCAAAACTTCACACCTTCCGAACAGACTGTTCAACCATCAAATAATAAAGAATTCCCTTTAGATCCTGTTCCTTCTAAACCGACGGTAAAGCTGAATAAGAAAAACTGTTATTTAGATCCTTCTGCGAGTAAGCCGATGAACCAGCATTCTGTTAAAGACTGTGTTAGTGACTCTCCTGCAGTGACTGTTCCAGAAAAACGATCTAAATATGGTCGTTTATATAAACCCAAAGTAAAGTTTGAGTTTCATTGAATTCGAAACACAAAAATGAGAGTGTGTTGCGTACTATCGCTGCTTCCATGGTTTAATTTAATCGTTTTTACTTTGCGCCTCGCGCAAACGGTTTTTTGTTGTTGTTTACATTATGAATTTGTAAGAACCTTTTTGAATGGAACATTTCTTTGAACTGAAAAATGCAGTATGTATTGTATTAAGGTATTATATTGATGAAAAGATATTATATGTGCACAATAATGTTATTGTTTGTAATGTAAAAGTTAATAGATGTTTTTTTATACATCTGTGCTTGAATTTACTCCGAAGACATGAAAATTTATTTACTTAAGATATAGAATTCGCTTGATCTCCCTTGATCCATGATAATAGGTAAGATTAATACATTCATGCTGTAGTTAAGATATTTTAATTTTTGAAAATGAATACTGATAATTTAAATATCAGTATTAAAAAATATTGAAGAATTTTATAAACAGGGATAGATTCAATAACATGATAACATGGAGTTTTGGGGGGAATTAAAATTTAGTGGTTTTATAAACATACCACCACCACTCAAATGATTTTTTAATTGAGAAAAAAAACATACTTACATGGGATACATGGAATTTTGAGATTTAGCGTCCATCCTGTTTTTAAGCCGGTGGTGTTTCCCTATGCTATACAGCATAAATCCGGGTTAGGGTGTTGGTCTAACAGGGAACATTCTGTGTTTTGTTCTCAAACAATCTTCGTATTCATTTTGTCTATCTAGAAGACCTGAAACTGAGTAAGACTTGTTCATCCGGTGATTCGAACCGGTGACTACATATGTAGTGCAGCAGTCAAATGCTCTGATCGTCACGCCACTGGGCTTTTCTTAATATAATTAACATTTAGTAAAACTTAAAAGCTTTCGAATGACTCGAGACTTTTTATACTATCCTTAAGATGTATTTCATTATTAACTAATTGAAAAGTAAAACTCCATTAAATCTCCACTATACAGACCATTAAGAATTTAGGCATTCAGTGCCAATCTTTATTTTTCTGACACTATGCTCCGATATGCTGTACAGCATGTATCCTGGTCAGTGTGTTCATCTTACGCGCGACCTTCTGTGTTTGGTTCTCAAGAAATGTTCGTATTCATTATACTTACTCAGACGAAATGAAACTGAATGAGTTAATTTTCCATTCAGTGAATCGAGTTTGCGACATGTAGGGCAGCTGTCAGATGATCTGACCAATATGCTCTTGAACTTTACTTAAAATAATTAACTTTTTGAAAAACTTATATGATTTGAAATGACTAGATATTTCTTATATTATACTTAAGATGTATTTCATTGTTAACTCTTTCAAAAACAAAGTCATTTCATGGCTAGAATATTTAAATGAATGAATGACAATTGAATTTACTAGCAAATGTATCTGGGAAAAGGAAACAGCTATGAAAGACTTACATGATAAAATGGAATTTAGTTTTGTTAATTAAAATTAAGTGATTTCATAAACATACGATCGCTTCCCAAATGGTTAACTAATCGAAAAGTAAAACTCTGGCAATACAACCCATGAAGAATTTAGACATTCAGCGCCCGTCCCTGTTATCTTGACCCGGGGCTCCAATATGCCCATACTGTATATATTCCGGTCAAAAGATTCATACAACACAGAATCTTCAGTGTTTGGTTCTCTAGGAATCATTGTATTTTTTTTATCCAGCCAGACGGAATGAAGCATAATTGAGACATGTCCATCTGGTAAATCGAATTTTTGGTTTGTAGCGTAAGATTAAGATAACCTGACCACTACACCATTAGACTTTGCTTAAATTGATTTTATTTTAATCCTTTTCGTACCATTGTAGAGCACATTTCTAAGATTAACATGTGAAAATAAATTATTCAAAAAGCTCAACATTGTAGGAGTACAACACTTGAATTTTCTAAAATCTTCAGATAATAAATTATTACATAAATAAACTCCAAGTATTATTAAAAATATTCGTTTGTTCTCGATTAAATCTATTTTTCGTAAAATTATTTAATTATTTAATAATGTGTCTACAACGCAAAAAAATTCATATATAAATATTGATTCAAAATACATCCGGTCTCTTTAAGGATTTATCTCTTATCAGTTCTTCATATCCAAATCATAAATATTTCATAATGAAATACACACATCCAAAAGAATATTTTCCCCATTTCTCTTTTGTAATTTATTTTCAGATTTAATATTTTTGTTTCTATTCATAAAATTTAAAGAGATGATCTAAGGATTTAATTTTCTTTCCCTTTTGAGATTTTCTACATTTCAATATGACATGCTATTAATGTAAAATTATGTATTGGATAGGATTTAAGTGAAGAATAATTGCTTTATCATTTTTTGAATAACGAAACGAAAGTTAAAATCGATAAAAAAATACAAATCAACGGTTCTTTATTATTTTATTGATGCATTTTACACCGTTTATATTAACTATTAAAGTAAAGACATTCATATATTTTTACTTTATTTCATTTTCACATTTTTAATAAATTAACTTAGAAATTCCTTCATATAGACTATCTATATTTTTTTTAAATTAAAATCTGTATTTCGATATTAGTCACCATTAAAAAATTAGTCTTTAAAATTAAAAAATATATATATTAGAATTTTCAATAACAGAATAATACATCTGTTCAGATTTGGAAAATAATTTTAAATAAGTGTTTTACATTGTGAGCCAAAACAAAAATCGTCCTGTGTTTTGCCATGTTTTTATGTATTTTTAATTTTTGGCATTAAGGCAAAGTAATTAGTTATAATATTAGTCTTCGTAAATGATTTTATAGGAAAACACATTTAAATACAATCACTTATTTTCAGTACTACACTTGTGAGAAAGAAAGAATGAAAATCAATTAAACACTTCGTACCTGTATTTCGAGAATATTAACATCGTGCACACTATACGGCACACATCTGTCTATTTAATAAATGTAGCCGTTCGAAAATAATTATTATTGAAAAATTGAGATAGATTTTATATTAATTTAATTTATTACATTATTAAATTTATTATACTATTTTGATAATGAAGCAGTTTTTCTTTCTTTTCTTTTGTTTTCTTTTTTTTCTCCATAGGATTTGTGAAAAACTTTGTTGCATGGAGCATTACTTAACTTTAATTAAAAAATAACTTTAGTGGTTAATATTCTGGTTGTGTTTATATTTTATATATCAATAAATCATATCCTATAAACTACATTATTGGCCTCCCAACATGTATGTTAAACATACTATCCACAATTTCATTTCATAAAGAGCTAGTACTTTGGTACATCATATTTTTAAAACTCAACAAAATTATATAAATGTATAAGTTATTAAAATAAATTTTAAAGAGGTCAAATTCGTTTTTAATTAAACCCAATAAAATTAAACAAAGGAATTCTATTTTTAAAATTTCAATTTGATAACCACAATGCAAGACTGGAACATTTTAAGAATCGACATTTTTTTTAAATCTCATATTTGAAACATTCAGTTCTAGTGAGTGGAATTTATTTCTCTTCCATATAATAATGTATTTTAATATTGTTTAAATTAATAAATATCTTTTGATGATGAGTTCATATTATTAATGTATTATTCTTTAGAAACACAAAACTGCAAAAAATGTAAATGCATTCTTTAACCTTATTTCTTAATTAAATTTGTGTATTTCAATAATAATAATAACAATAATAATGAATACCAAACATTCAAATATTCTGTGAAATAAAAGTTACATTTCTCAGGTGCACATTTAAAATATTGAAGATGTGTAGTTATTTTGTGATAAGAATTTTATTTCTGAAAATAATATCTAATTAAAATTTATTACAACATACAACTGTGTGTGTTTAACTATTTCAAAACACTCACTTATTAATCAATTTTTCTTTGTTTAAATAATTTCACTTATGCATTTAAAAAGCAAAATGGTTGTTAATTACATGTGCATTTATGTTAATATGCATTTAATTTAATGCAAACATAAAGTATTATAAATTATTATAATGTAAATGTTGAAATAAAGCTTAATGTGACAGACTAATTCATCATATGACACAAAATCATAACTAAAATACATCTCTCTATATAAGTGTTTAAATATATATTGCAAAGGTAAACGTTTCAAAAGAAGGAAGTTAGTATATAGTCTCCTACAAAAATAATTTAATTTATTTGACAAACATATCATGAAACATAAGATTTGACTGGGACTAAGAAGTAATCGATTAAGAATGTCGAAGTTAATCGATTTACACAAGGGATTCTTTGCAACATTTGTTCTATATTGCCTGATATACTGCTAACGATGCCCGGTAAATTCTTTGGACAACCCTCTGCAAATTAAGAGAATCAGAGCATTGTGTTATTGAACTGGGTTAAAAGAATGAAACGACATTCCTTTCACGAATGTGGAATAACTGCTAAATATCAAATAAAAAATAAATAAAATAAATCTAAACAAAAAATCGAAAATAGGGCTTCGAGGTTCAAAAGTCATACACAAAGGTACCATCCCTCCAAGTTTTGTGCAGCGGTTTCTTAGAACTGCGCTGACACACTTACAAACTTCTCTCTTTATTATTATAGACTAGACTCTGAGACCTAGATTAAGAATGAGGAGTAATTCCATATGAAATCAACCAATAAAAATATTTTTTTTTATGTTAATGTTTTAGATTGCACTGGTTTTTTACCAGTTTATTATACTTACGTATGAGATTAAAATTGTGAAGTTTAATTTTTTTTCGACAATTCGTTTTAAAGTTATAAATTTTTGAAATTTTGAAAATTTTACAAAATTTGTATAGTTTTGTAATCTTTAATCGGTTATAACTTCCAAACTATTAGATCTAGAGAATTAATATTTGCATCTTTTTTTCAGTTTTTTATACTGTTTCATAGGATACATAACATGACCAAATTATTTTTAAAAAATATTTTTTTTGTAAAAAAATTTATATAAATTTTTAAAAAATTCAAAATCGGAATTTTTGATTTTCTTGAAAAAAATATACTATGTTTAACACCCTTTTAGCAAATTTTATGCCAAATTTTATGATGGAACTCCTATGGTATCATACAAAAAAAAATATTTTCTGTATCAATATTCATATAAATCTGTAATTAAAAAAAATACTTTAAGGTATACTGCACAGTTTAGCCCGAAGTGTTACTTCATAGGAACAAATACAAATTGGAAAACTTTAAGAATAGCCTGTTTTATTAAAAGACAAATAATAAATTTTAGATATTTAATAAACAAATCTTTTAACTTAACAAATTACGTACTCAGTTTGGCACGGTGGAGCTCAATTTTTAGATCTTAGTACAAGTATTTTTTCTTTTTATGTAAAATTTGACCTGCTCTTTACATTTCCTCTTTGGGTACTGTGTATGTTCTGCCTGTTGCAGTGATTGGATGTAGTATGCATAAAATAAAGTATTTTGGTATTGTGAAAATGTCTGAATTTCTAGGATAAGAGAATGACAAAGATGGTCCGCTTGGATGAAGGAAAGAAACTTTAACATCTTCTTCCACCTGATCTTTTGTTGAAAACACATGCCATCCACTACTCATTCTCATAGGCACCAGCAACATACATTACAATTTCTTCAAAGAAGTACCTTTTACTACTTTTACAATTACTTTTAATAATAGGTGATTCTACAATAAATGCTAATGATGCATTCAAATTATCAAAACCAGATTCCACGTCCATGAATTCAAGGTCATCTTTACTACAACCTGTTTTTGGATTGTCATTGTTTGGAATGCCTGAAAAATTAGTATCAATGTCATTTTCACAATTTGAGGGATGTTTTTCCTTGCCTAATGTAAGCGGCAATGAGTGCAGATTTTCATGCCTTTTCCAATGCCCTATTTTAATGTTGTCATCCATAATGTAATATTTCTTAAATTTTTACTTACCTAGTGTTCTTGCTTTTTGAATGGATTATAACAAAATTTATTCTATTTTTTATCCATTTTCAGTTTAAAGCCACTTCCCTCTTAATATTTTATAACGCAAATCCACATTCAACTCAAAGAAATAATAGTAAAAAAAAAAACCTAAATTGTACAGTACAAGTTATAAACAGACAGCAATAGACTTGAGATAGTGTGCCACTACAGAAGATCTTAGAGAAATTGTCGATTTCAAAAGCCTTGTAAGAAAGGCGTGCAGGTTTCAGCAGAAAACAAACATGTTAATGTTTGAGTGTGACTCATTGTGATTGTGAAAGCATTCAACCTCAGGAGCATAATTTGTTTTGTTGAACACTACTTTGAGATTTTCTTTCATTAACTCATTTATTACCAATTTATTCATTTTTTAAACATAAAATTTAATTAAAAGAATTAAATTAAGAATAATTAAAAAAACATTCTATTTAAATTCCAAGAAAATAAATTAAAAAGTATTTAGCTTGTCAATTATACAAAAAACAATTATCTTGATTACTTTAAAATTTTACTGTTATGTGTTTAACAAAATAATAAAACCTAGCGAATTATATACTAAAATTTTATTTGATAATTGAACTTGACTTGAATGAGACTTGCATGAATGAGAAATATGAACATTGGAAACAAAAATAGACTACCTTTTATAGTCAATTTGCTTTTTAACAAAATATAATTAGATTTTTTTACAGAAATTGGCCGATCATTGATATAGAAAATAATTTTTTTCTTTGTGATACCATAAGAGTTCCATCATGAAAGTTGGCACAAAAGTTGCTAAAAGGATGTTAAATGTAATATATTTTTTTAAACAAAATCAAAAATTCCGATTTTGAATTTTTAAAAATTTTATATACATTTTTTACGTAAAAAATATTTAAAAAAAAAATTGGTCATGCTATATATCCTATGAAACAGCATAAAAAACTGAAAACAATGACTTAAATTTCATCTCTTTAGGTCAAATAGTTCTCAAGTTACAGCAAATTAAAGAACACCAAAAAATACAAATTTCATTAAATTTTGAAAAATTCAAAAATTAATAACTCAAAAAGAAATGGTTAAAAAAAATCTTCAAATTTGTATTTTTTATCTACTATTCTTGTCCAACATCTGAGCCAAAAATTAACGAAACCAAAAGGCCTGAAATTTTGTCCATGGGTTGGTTTGATGTGGACTGACCCGGAGATTAAAATCTTTTTATAAAAATTTTCTTCCAAAAATTTTGTTTCTTAAATGCTTTTTCGTAACGAAAAAAATGTGGCAAGTACCAAAATTCTATGAATTTTATTTAAAAAAAAATTTAACTTTTACTTCAGTTTTCCAGTATGAATAAGATCTAGGAAACTCTAAAACACTCATTTACGCACATATATATAAACGGAACTCATTTAAAAGGGACAAAACAAATTCAGAGGTTTTAAAAATATTGAAATATGTCAATGTTTCCATAATCGGTATTTTATCATGTTTCAATACGTTTTCTCAAACTCAGTTATAACGTTATTTATTTATCTCCAGACGACCATTATATTTCCCAATATGACGTCACTTTTGTTTTTGTGTCACGATTTACTTTTTGTTTTTTAAACTTGTCAAACTACTTATTACATTTTTAACGTTGAGAACCTTACAATAGAACAGATATGACGCATTATTCATTTTTTTCATTCGTCGAACTATTTACTTTATTTTAATCTTTCACAGGGAAATCTTGCAAAAAAAAGAACTGTTGTGGTAATTCATACACATGTAGGTAACATTATACAATCTGGTTTCAAAACTGTGGATTTGTATAGTTGCAAACATAAAGACAAAAAATTTTCGATTTTTTTTTTTTGTATTAGAAAGATATTTATATATGTGTTATTTTATAGAACTGATATATTTTATTAGCTTCAAATTTAAGAGTTTAAAAATAAAACGCTATTTCGTGATTTACAATGTTTCTGAAACATTAAGCGCTGCTATAGACAAATTGCATTTGGACAATCGTTATTTAAAAAAAGACGACTATTCGGGAGTTTTGTTGATTTTAAATTATATTTCTATTTTTATCATAAAAAAAGCAGTGTATCAAACGCATGTTAATATGTACATTTTTGTGAAAGAAAAAAAATAGCTTATTACTGTTTTATCTATGCTTTTTTATACCAAAATGTTTGTTAAACTAATAGAATCATAGCTACCGAATACTAATGTTAAAAATCTGAAAGAAAGAATCTTTCTTTTTTTATTTTTTACTTTAGAGTTATTTCAAAGAGTAAACAGTAATTGTGAATTCTATTATTAGAAAATATATATAAATCTACGAAGAATTGCAGATATTCAATTTATTTGAGAAACATTTTTTTTTAAAGAAGAGTAAAAACAAACAATGAAGAAAAATGTATTTGTATTTAATTTTAAACTGTAAACATCGCTTCTAAGAATTTTTTTTTGTTCCCAAAAGATTTTTTGTTATAATGTGAATTGCATAATGTAGATGAAAATTATATCTGTTCATCATAATAATAAATATATTTCTGAGTTATTGCAAATGTTTGTTATATAATTAGATTAATAATTTTAGATGCAAATAAAAGCAAAAGTTTTATAAGACCTAATGAAAAAAATCAGGCGTAAAAATTATGCTATGTAAATATATATATATGTGTGTTTTACTCTTCTTATAGGTATAAAAAAGTTGCATAATATCTATAACATTTTCCATTGGAATAATAAATTAAGTAATATAAATGGCTATATTTGAAAAAAGCGAAGGATTGCATGTGAAGAACGAGACATATGTGAACCTCTCTGTTTCTACTAATTAGCATCAGATAAATATTTAATTTATTTTGAATAAATTAAATCATTCTTTAAAGCTTTTTTGAGTTTTATTTTATGCTAGTTAGATAAAGATTAATGATATTCAGGTGGGCTATTCTGTTCACATATGTTCCCTTTTACCTCGTATACATATACCGAGTGATTTAAAAGTCAGGACGAACTTTAAAAACGAATAATTTGAATACGAATCAAGATACAAAGATACGGTTTGCCCCAAATGGATGGAAAGGAAACCAGGTTTTGTGAGACTACGAAAAAAATAGTTATATTGGCGACCAACAGATGGCGCTGTCGTATTTCTGAATTGAAAGCGCGGCAGGCACTTCAAACAGTCACCTTTATGCAAAATGAAGCACCACCTCTTATTGCTCTGCCTGTGTAACTCCTGCTACGCTCAATATTTGGGCAGGATCGCATTATCAGTCGCTATCTTATTTCGCATAGCCTTTAAGATATCCCAATCTGAGACCCTGTGACTGTTGTCAGTTGAGATTATTGAAGTCAAATGTGTACCGCAACAAACCTGTATTACTAGCAGCACTGAAGATGCATCCGTCAAAATATGTCTGCCACACGAAAGAAATGCTATTTAATGCTGTGAACGGTGATGTGCCTCGTCTCACAGCTGTACTTCTCAATGAATCTGTACATTTGAAAAGAAACATGGTTTTGTGTGACTTCGAAAAAACATAGTTCTATTGGCAACCAAAAGGTGGCGCTGTCGTATTTCTGAATGGGAAGCGCGGCAGGCACTCCAAACAGTCACCTTTATGCAAAATGAAGCACCACCTCATATTGCTCTGCCTGTGTAACTCCTGCTACGCTCAATATTTGGGCAGGATCGCATTATCACTCGCTATTTTATTTACGCATGGCCTCCAAGATATCCCGATCGCATATTTCAGATGTGTATATTGCTGGGACGATTACTGTTTCTAAACCAATAGGAGACCGTCATTATCACGGTCAAGTACACGCCCACACAGTTTGATTGACAGGAACTCGTGGACAATTGATCGTGTGTGTTTATTATTTATTTGTACTCGGATTGTTTGAATTTGTACTCGGTAATTAAAAATTAAAGGTACGAAAGATTTTTTTTTTTTTCAAAATGACTGAATTTTATTTACTTCAATTAGAAATTATACTTCCTCTGATCCTGAAATAAATAAATAAATAAATAAATAAAAATTAAAGTAAGAATTTTGCTTATACGGATATTTTCGCAGAATACTTTTTTCCCATTTGTTTAATATATATATAAATCATTTGGAACGATATTTAGAATATTAAAAGGGTTTGAAATATTTTTTTTAAATGTCCTATTTATTAATAAAAGACAGCCTCCAATAATTAAAAAAAAAATCACCAACGGACTCTCGGCCCGCGATGGACTCGAACCCATATCCTCCGGTTTCAAGCTCGACGCTCTAACCATTCAGCCAGTCAGCTCACTTTCATCCGCAACAGATTATCGTTATAATTAGCACCTTCAATTGTCCACGAGTTCCTGTCAATCAAACTGTGTGGGCGTGTACTTGACCGTGATAATGACGGTCTCCTATTGGTTTAGAAACAGTAATCATCCCAGCAATATACACATCTGAAATATGCATCCCGATCTGAGACCCTGTCACTGTTGTCTGTGGAGATTATTGAAGTCAAAAGAATACCGCGACAAACCGGCATCACTAGCAGCTATGGAAGATGCATCCTTCAAAATGTGTCAGTTATAACGAAAAAAATGCTATTCAATGCTATGAACAGTGATGTGCCTCGTCTCACAGCTGTACTTCTGAATGATGGACAGTATATTGAACATTTACTGTTTGTACATTGAACATTTACAAATCAACTTATTGAGCAATTAAAGTTGATTTGTAAGTTGTCAACATTTTTTTCATTTATAAATCATCTTTTTTGCAATGAATTACTATAGAGCCATCTGTTGGTTGCCAACAGAACTATTTTTTCGTTGCCACACAAAACCCGGTTTCTTTTACATCCGTTTTGTGCAAACCGTATCACTGTATCTTATTTCCTTTGCGAATTATTCATTTTTAAAGTTCGTTCTGACTTTTGGATCACCCGGTATGATGATGTGTTTGTGTATGTATACATACATATATATATATATTTATGTGGAAATCAAAGCAAACTTCACAGCTTAAACTTGTATATTTCATGAATACATAATGCACGAGTTTCGCATTTCGTAATAAGAGGATTTCTGCTTTAAGATTAAATTGCGATCCTATGATACAGTTCAAGGCGCTAACGTAAATAGAACGCCACATTATGCTGTTTGTGCGATAGAGCATTAACTAAAAAAGCAGAATGTTTTTTTCGTGAATTACATTTGATTTTTTTATTAGTATAAAGACGATAGAATGTTATTGTAATATTTTTAGAAATATGGTGCGGTTTGCTACTATGTTCCTGTTCAACGACGATGAAATATGTTGAAATGATGTAATTCTTGTTTCCCTTTTATCGCTTTGTGTTATTAAATGTGAATATTTCTATTAAATCAAGTTTTGTAGTTTTGTAATTGGTGTGCCATTCGGGATTCATGGAACTTCACAACCTATTCTTACATTCTAATAGCGCACACTTGTCACTGATTTCGAGAGCGATTAATAGTAACTTAGTTTTAAAATCAAACAACAACACTGTGAGTGAGATTAACCTCTTCAGTCCCGAGAAAAATCTACTGCATAGAAAAATTATTTTATTAGCAAATTATGATGCTTTTAGGCTTAGAAAAAAGAAAATAAAATTAGTTTTTTATTTTTAAAATTTTTAAATAGTGAAAATTTATGTCCCCATGTGGGTAAATCACGTCACAATTAAGTAAAAATGTCATTTTTTAAACAAATAAAACCAATTTTGTTTTACAAAAATAAACATATTTATTGTTAAAAAATTATATCAATTTAAACAACTTAAAGGATTTTTTACCTAAAGTTATGTATTGCGCAAAAATATTATACATATCTTGTAATAACTGTAATACATATCTTACTACTATACTATATCTGTGTTTTCCGGTAATAACCAGGAAAGGCACATTTTTGAAAAAAAAAAGATAATTTTGGAAAATGTAGCTTTAAAAGAGCGCTTTCATCTGCTATAGTACTGAAAAAAAAATCGAATACTTCCCGTCATAGGGCCACATAAATTTTCATTTAAGAATTGGGAAAACAACAATAATCGTTTTCAATTAATAAAAACCATTTTTATATTATAACTATTTTGGCAAAAAAAGACATTGTTATATCCTAATAGAATGTAAGGAAAAGTATTAAGTTCTAATCTATTTTATAAAAGTAATGATAAAAAGACATTTAAAAACTTTAAACGTTAATTACTCAAAATATTAAAAATGTGCCTTACCTGGTTATTACCGGAATCCACAGATATATACTATACATATACTATATATATCTGGTAATAGTATACATACCTTTTAATAATAATCTTCCAATAAGATATTATTTATTATAAACTTTTTTGACTAATACATGCGGGCTTGTACAACTGTACAACGTTTCAAAACGTGTTAGAAATTTTTTAGGTTATTAAAAATTATGACATATTTTAGCAGTAAATTCAGTATATTACTTCATATTATTTTTAAAAGTGAAAAAAGTCCTTTTAAATTGTTTTTTTAAAACTGAATGAATAATTTATTCGTTCCTAAAAAAATTTTAATAACCAAGTGTACACATTAGTTACATAGAAAATTAGTTTCTTTAGCTGGAAATGTATAGTAAAGACCCATTGTACCTAAATGGGTACAACATATTTACAGATATTTTCCACATCCATGCACATATGAACAACATTTATAATCAACTCCAAATCATTCTTGAAACATCATTATTTATAAAAAATGGAATAACTTTTTTTTTTAAATTTACTCACAAATTTGTATTATTCACATATTTTGGCGTGAAGTTGTTGGTAAATTGTTTCTGTCTTCCATTTTGGAAATGTCACATTTTCAAAGTTGCATGGTTCCTCCTTCTTTAAACGTGTAGCACATCTATTGGTAACATCGGACACTGTGATGCATCTAAATAGCGTTAGCAAAAAAAAATATGCATTTATTATAATTTTTGGGGGTTAATTTTGCCTTTTTCTTTAATGTACCCAAATGGGTACTCCAGGACTGAAGAGGTTGAAGAACGAAAGTAAATAGAAAGTTCCTTTATGCTGTTGGTAGAACGTAGCATTAAAAATAAAAGATTACATTTTTGTGATTAGAGGGGACCTTTTAAAAAATTATAAGGATGATAGAGACGTTTTTGCATCATTTCTAGAAATATAATGCAGTATGTTGAAGGTCAGTGACAGTAAAATATTTGTAATTGATGCAATTCTTTATTATGCTTCAACTGGTTGTGTTATTAAATGTGAATGTTACTTTCAAATCAATTTGGCATTGTTGCGGTGTTTCATGCGATACAAAAATCCACCTACATACATATGTATATTTATTTGCTCATGCAAATATAAATACATAGATAACTACATATTACCACTGAAACCAGAAATCAGTCAAATCATTATAAAATGACATAAAATCGCACAACACGTAAGAAGAAGACAGGTGAAATTTAGAGAGTTAAGCAATTTTGCCTCCCAACACAATTTGCCTCCTCCACTCCCCAAGTGGCCAAGAATATACATATAGCGTAATAACGAAACTTCGCGGATATCTATATTTATAAAACTTTTGCTAGAGCAAGATCCACCCATAGTCAACAGTTTAAATGGATTAAAACACAAAATGAATTTTTGTAAGATTCCTCACCTTTTTTTTACGGGCGCGGGATATCACGACAGCAAGTGGAGGCACATTATTAACTTAGTCTGACTTCGTTTAGAGAGTAAGCATATGCTAAGAAATATGTCTAACACTATATCTTTATATTACGAAATTTTTCTAAAATATAAGATATTTCCTTAAAAATAATTTAGTACATTTTAATCAATGCCTTTCAAGAGAGTATGGTATTATACTCAATATACTAAATAACAGTATCGTATTAGATTAATTTATAACACAACTATACAATCGGTAAATGAATTATAACAGATGTAAATTTTCCAAGTGGGTGAAAAAAGTTCGGGCCAGGATTAGAAACAGGGATGTTTTGGCTTAAGCCATGATCACGTGTTTCGTTTATATGAATATGCGATTAACGTATTATGGTTTAAAATGTATAAAAAGAATACTCACATGTATTAAAGAGAGAAATTAAAATATTTCTTTTGACTTTTTATGTTACTGGGGAAAAAAGGTGAAAGGTCTACAAAAGCCGGTAGTTTGTAATTACCATATTTGTTTTAAAAATTGATGAATATTGGTCAATTCGAATTACATTCCGATAAATCGTGGCAACATTCGATCGGAATTAAATTTAGGTTCCTATTTTCAGCCGTAAATGGCAATGGAAATGAAACTGTCTAAGTAATAATTTGAAAGTAATTAATACATACATATATATTTATATAAAATTGTCAATCAATTACTTATGTAGAAAGACATTTCTCATGTATATACAGGGTGTCTTTAAAATACAGACCAAACTCTGCACAGCCAGATTCCTTGTCGGGAGAATATAAAAATTCCCTAAGAACTATATCTGTACATTCCATAGTTTACAAGAAAAACACGAAAAACAAAGCATGGCACTACAGCAAGTGCAAGAAAAAAGCACAGTACTAAGCACAACAACAGGAATAAACTGAATTTCAAAATTATATTTAACGTAGCATTTGTCTTCCTTATTATAAATAAAATAAATATTATAACTTTTAAACTTTATATTTTTTTATTTATTTGGCAATTGAAAATGGTACACATTTGATACAAATATTTTTTTTATTTCCAAAATAAATATTTTAAAATAAATTTTTGCGGTTTTACGTAATTATTTAAACGTCGTAGCGCTGGGAAGTGTATTAGTTCACTATACTACAATTTTCATTAAATAGAAACGTTATTTAAATTATTATAATTCTACAGAAATAATGCTGTTTAAAAATTTAGTTAGGATTAATACTTTCAAAGATTATATTTATAAGCATAATTATTTTTTTTACATCAAATTGGGAAAGTAATATATTTTCAGCAATTAAAAAAACATAAATAAAGAAGATTAAAATTTTTCATTTTGCTCGGCGGTAAGAGGGATAAGATGTTATTATATATATATATTTGGAGGGGAGGGCTTTAAAATAAAATATTTGGAAAAATCTTAATATAAATTTTGTTTTAAAGATATAATAAAATAAAGTAGTATTTTTGGATAGGTCTCTATAAAAATTTACAACTCTAAATAATCATCCATATTACAAAGGACAAAGCGTGTCTGATCGTAATGTTGGCGTCATTGTGGCAACAGCAGACGATTAAAGCAGGTGGCGAATACATCTTTTTAATATTTTTGAATATATATATATATATATATTATTATTTATTATTATTATTATTATTATTATTATTATGGCATAGGACATCTGAGAACGATGTAGAACAAAGTTACATTTTACTTTTTCTATTTTGCTTTCAGATTAAAAAAAATACTTTCACTCTTGGAGCAGATTAGACATTTGAATCTAATTAAACTATCTTAATATAAAACAAACTTTATCAACATCGAAAAACGAAAAACTAAACCGATGTAGATCAACTTCAGTTATACTATTAAAAAAAGCATTCAAAAATATTAAAAATCGGAGTGAAATATTTGAAAATAACTCTTATATAAACTTAACAATAGCACTTTTCTTTTTATTTCGTGACTGAAGTGGCCTCATAAAAATCAAAATCTCCAATTTACAATTCTCCTTATAGTATAATATCCTCTTTGATCCATAATTCCTGAAATAACTGGTCATGCAATTCAAATTTGTCTATTCGCTGCTTTTTAATCTAATAAAGGTGTGGCTATTTAATAAATACCTTGTACTATAAACATACATTATGAACAGCTTTTTTAGTTTTAAAATTTTCTAACACTACATAACACAGCTCGATACAATGCACATTGTGCCGAAATAGAGAAATTTTCTTAAATAGGTGAAAGTTATATGTCTTTTCAAACATGAGGAATCGCGTGTGTTTTTTGCCACATAGTGTACTCGCACTTCTAGGAGAAAAAGCATCTGAAGTAAGAAAATTCCGTTAAAGTTTATAAATGAGTAACATGCGATATTTTTTTAAGCTTAAATACACCTTTTTGTATTTCTGTAGTTTTGTTTCGGCAAGTAAACAATGAACATTTGAATAAATAATTTATTTTACTTGAGAGAAGTGTAAGGAAAAATTAAAAAGAAATATTTTGGCATGTTTTGATTCCTAATTATAATAAACTAAAAATACAAATACAAATCGTTTCACGGTCAATACAAACGGCACTATTGTAAAAATAATAAATTCAAAATGGACCATGAAATTAAAATTAATTGTTAACTTGGTTCATCCTACTTAAGCTTTCACGAGGAATTTATTTATAAACCATAACTCTAACCATAACTTTGGTTTATTAAAAGAAAACTTATCATTTCAAAACATGAATTTCTTAAAATCTTATGATTTAAAAATCTAAAAGATATAACAACTTTTTTATGAAAGTGAACAATGTTTTAGTTAAAAAGTTTTATTTTTTTGTTTTGTTTTATTTTGATACCTTATGAATTATTATTTGATATATTTTCGTCATTTCTGTCTTTTAAAGCTCGGTTTCCACGACATAACCTTGATATTATAATTACATTCTTCAACTATAGATAGTCGCCCATGAAAAAACTGATACTGAAGCATGAAACATTTAAGAAGGAAATGTTAGATAGCGTTTTTATTTATTAAACATAAATAAATATACTTTTGTATTAACTTTATTAAAAACCTTTTTTAAATACTACACTAAAAATAAATATAACAGTATAGTTACAATTTTTGGTATTTTGAATGGTACCAATCGATTATACATTCAAAATATATACAAACGCATATTGAATTATAAAATTACTTATTATATGTGATCAATGTTTTTAAAAGATATTGATTTTTGATTTATAAAAGACAAAATCACTAATAAATATGGTAATTGTAAAGGCAAATCGTATGTGAAAATTACATTCTCAAAGACTATAAAGATTTAACTTTATGGAAATTAAATAAATAATGCTTGCTAGGACATTTAAGTTCAGCCATGGTATATAGTATATGCGTGACTACAACTTTAAATTGGAGAGTATTATTTAATATATAGTTTTAAGTTCTTTTCCTTTCCTAAATTAATTTATTTGCTGCAATTATGCTAATTAGGGAAATAAAATATATACTCCTTAGTTTAAAATAAAAATATCATACATCTAGAGATATTTGAAAAAAAGAACAAAATTCATTAATTTATTTTACCTAATGTATTAGTTGTAATTAACTAATTACTATCACAAACTTTGTAGAATCTCCGAAATATCGTCACTTTTCTTTTTATACAACAAAAATAAAAATGAAAGATGCATCTTAACAACGAAATGTTAAGAGCTCATTACGTTGAATATGAAAAAAAAAAAAAAGTTTTTTTTTTAGATTATTAACTTGATCAGATATAATGACTTGATAAAATACTTTATCATTTTTTCTGTTTTTTTAATTTTATTTTATAATTTTTTCACAGATTTGCAATTTTTTTAATTGTTTGAATAATATAATATGTTCTTTTATCTTTGTAAATATAGCATTTGCAAATTCATAAAATTTTGAAAAATCTTTGTAAAATAGTTTGAATAGTTAATGAAATTGATGAAAAATATTTCGTGTGTATTCGAATTTTTTATCTTTATGTTGCTCTTATAAAGAATGCACATTTAAAAAACAATGGAAAACGATTAATTATGAAGAGCTTTAAATGAAAATTAAATTTAATTACATTATTATAAAATCTAAAATTTCTGTTTCTAAATTTAATTTCAAAACCATTTTTTTCCCTCAATTTTTCACATGTATGATACTTTGTCAATGTATCAGGAGAAATATTTAAAATGTGACGGGAACATTGAAATTTATTGTGCTGCAAATAAGTCAGTAACATTTTATGTTATTATATGTGTGATTCTCAAAATAGGGGACAATTTATGTCTTTTGGCTTACAAAAACATTTGAGAGGTTTTCTGTCATGTTTTTATATTTAGATATGTTTGTCTTAATATTATTCATTATTTCACTCAAGAATTACTCATTTTTTAGTTAAAAACACATTAAAATAACAGAATAATTGTTCAAAATGTCATTAGCATGGATGTCCACAGCAGCTGTGAATTTTGTATAATAGCATTTTTCAAGAGTTAATATCATGTTTATAAAATAAAACAAATGTTATTCTTTCTTTAAATTAATCAAGGAGAGGATTTATACAATAAATTTCTTTTTAAAAATAAAATTATATATATAAAAAAAGAATTAAAGTTTGTCCTCCATATTCTATTTTCAAAACAAGATCATACTATAACAGCTGGTTATTAATCAAAATTTCATTTTCACATATGACAATAGTTTGAAAATATAAAGTTTCTCCATGGCAACAAGTAGCCATTTTATCTCAGCCTGAAAATAGAAGCATGTATTGTATTTTAAGAATAGAAGTTGAATATTAGGGGCGTACATCAATTGTATGTCATTAGAATGATAATAATTTTCATGTTTATTTTATAGTTAAAATTTTTATTTTACTTATTTGCATAGAACTTTTGTGTTTTAAAAAGCCCCAGAAAGGACTATTGCATTGTGATTATATTATGGCTCATAATCTTATTTAAATTAAAATTTGTCATTAGCATAGACAAATATCAGTGTCATTAGCATGGTCTTTCTGTCCATGCTAAAGACTCCTATGTGCATAAATGCAACCAGTGCTTATATTGTATCCTTTATAAAGTTTAATTTTACATATAAATTTACGTATTACATTTATTATCCCTAAAATATGCATTAAATCTGTCAGAAAAGCACTAAGACAGCTTCTTACATTGTTAGTGTCAGAATGTTGCTCATGTAAACAAAGTTTGTTCTTTGGTAATGTTTTTATTCTCCTTGTATGTATATATGTAAAAATGGAAACCATTTGCTGAAAAGGAAGGCTAATAAATATAGAAAAAATTATTTAAACAGGAAGAAAATAAAAATTTCTTAATATATTTATTCCATGCAATTTGTTTTGTCATTAGCATGGCTCAAAAAATACTAATTATTTTTTTTAAGTTAATTTTTAAATATTTAGCTCTACTTACTACATGTAAAGTATACCTAATACTATATTAACAACACCTATTTTTTTCAGAAATTTTGCTAACAGTAATTTTTTTAAGATTTCACTTTTGAAATTGTCCCCTATTTGAGAATCACCCAAATATATATATATATATGCATATATACTGGTTCCAGTCAATTTCTAGTTGAAGGTCTAAAACAGATTTTTGCAATTTTTTTGTCTTGAGATTTGGTCATTCATGTAACTTCAACCACGTTTCGTCGATTCATCTTTTCTCATTTATCTTCTGGGTCTTCTTACATCTTTAAGAAATGCCTTTTGAGTGTGTACCTTTAAATTGCTGTTTTTTCTTCATATTTAACTCTCAGTAGATTTCCAATTAAAACATTAAATTCCTTCAATGATGTCAAAAACTTCAGTTTGATTTCTTATACAAGTAACTTTGTGACTTTTTTAGGTATACGCATTTTTGCCACTTTTTATGCTTTGCTGTTTTATTTGTTATCTTTGTACATTTTAAAATGTACATGGATTTGACTTCTTAGGAAAGATCTCTAATTTATTAGTTTGTGAATGAGTTGACCTTTAAGTTTTATTTAACTTGATTTAAATTGCTTATTTAAATTATTGATTGCTTATTCAAATCACTCATCTTAATTTAAATTAATACCTCATTCTCGCGAGTTGCTTTCATCTATTTACGTGAAGCTGTCTTTCAAATCATAAAATGATGGTATTTCCGCTCAATTTCAGTTATTTTGGCGCTTTTGTTTTAAGAGAGTACCATCCGTTTTGAAGTGTCTATAACTGAACTGTAAAATTCGACACAGGCAAAATACCCAGGTTAAAGACTTTTCATTTCATGCAAATACGTGTATAATTCTTCTGATTCTGTTCTTCTTTTAAACACTCCATCCATGTCTTGTTGTTGTGTTGATTTTCTACAAAATGCTGTTATACAAATTTGATTTCTGATCAAGATACTTATAGCTCTGCATTTCTTTAATCTTTCTGGTTTTAGATGATATTCTTTTTTTTAATACAATGTAACTGAAAATTATCTAAATCTTCTTCAAAATTATTTTTAAACATATCTTTAGGATATTAAAATTAAAATTATTAGTATTTTAATGTATCAAAATGCTCCAAAGCTATGTTTGAAATTTAAAATAATTGTTGTAAATCGAATAGGACTTAGGGATTTACCATTTATTACAATCTCTTTCTTTTATCAATCCAGATTATTGAAAATATTTTGTAAAGCAGCATTTAAAGTACTTGGAAGGACGGTGTAAAATTGTCCAACTCCGCTTCTAATCTTAATCTTTGGTTCTCATGTGTACAAACTGATAACTTGTGTTGTCGTTCTATAAATATGCTTTATTGCATAATAATGTTTACTATCTAATTTGAACGCTTATTAGTTATATTTTCTTCTTTCCCTTTCCTTCATAACTGTTTTAAAATAATGGATCAAATGATGCAGACATTTGAGCAAAGGTACGTATTATTGAATGTTAAAATATAACGAAAGTTCACGGAAAGTTTTAGAGAGAGTTTTAAAGACTGAAACAGACCTCCTTAAGCTTATTATAACTGCTATAAGAGAAACAAATTTGAGAACAGAAGAAACTGTGAAAAGCATTTCCCGTAAGGCATGGTGACGTCACTGCGACGTCGTTGTGAAGTCACACTGAGACTTTGTGACCATCGATTGTCGATGTGACGTCACAGTGACTAAAATTTGAAGTCGTTATGGCCATTTTAGAGCTCGTTTGTGACGTCACATTGTGACCACTTTGTGAAGTCACAGTGTGACAAATTTGTGAAAAATGTGTCATTTGTGACTACTTTGATATTAACATCATGACGAAACTGTGACAAAAGTGTTTTTAAAAGTAAATAACATGTTTTGAAGATTTTTTCTAATTTTCTAAAGATTTTTAAGAAAGTCACATCTCAGTCACAATGTGACGTCACTGAGTGGTGGCATTTTGGTCACAGATGTGATGTGACCACAGTGACTCACATTGACGTCATTGTCACGTCACTGTGACCATGCATGCTATGAGGGTAATTATGAATGTTTGGGATCATAGTGTCATCCGGAAAACCCGCAGGTATGTTTGGTAGAAACCATAATAGAAGCTTTTGTAGAAATTCTGTCAGGCATGATATTATTGAGCAGTAAGATTATACAAAACCCGCATATTTTAAAGCGAACCCAGATTGGGAAATTTTGATTTCATTTTATATATAGATCTTTCATACATTTATATTACATATTTTCCTAACAAGTGTATGTATTATTTATTTATATAAATGTATATATTAACAAATGCGTACATACTGGTAGTGAGAATCACATATAGGTTTGCATCATTCATTGGTTAAGTTATCGTGAGTGAGCTAATGTCTGACGGTCGATTTCTGTCAACGGAGAAATGAACGACCTCTTTTCAGAATGTGGTAATCTTCTTGCTTTATTTGAATGCAGTTTATGGGGAAATTATACTCATGCGGAGGGGTGAGGAGAAAAAGTTAAATATTTTCTTTAACAGAGTGCGCTGTAACACTGTCATGCGAAATTGGACCCAGCTAAAAATGAACTGCAGTTTTTTTGTAGAAGTGAAGTGTTTTTGAGGTTTTTCTAAAATTTCTCTAGTCTTTCTGTAGTGCAATCTCAACTATAAAATCACTTCAGTTATTTTGTAGTTAATTAAAGTTGATTTTGCAGTAATTTATTTTAAACATTCTGTGCGCTATTAACTTTGAAAACACTGTAGTTTTTATAAAGTCACTTTATAATCAAAAATTAAAAAATATATGACTTTATAACCGTAGAATCACTGCAGTGAATTTGAAGTTATAATCCAACCATTATTTTAGAAGTACATTTCCGATGCATCTTTCGTATAACTGTAGTTATTGTCCGATAAATTCACAGAATTTAAAAGGAGAAAAATAATTTCAAATATGCTTCAAAATCGAACTAGGGATTTCTCATCCCATCGAACCACTTCCGTAGTAAAAAATTTATTAGTTCCTACTTTGTTTTGTTACTTGGAAATTACAAGTTTTAATACATTAAAATCAATTTCTTTTTTTTTTTTTAATTCAGATATGGGAGTCCCTATCTATGCTTTCTTCCCCCTAACATAAAATTCTTAGTTCCTTTATTATTTTAAGCTAAGAGAAAAAAAATAATTTCACTAAATTACAATTCGAAATCCAGTGAGGGGTAGTGACTACCAGTGTCCCCTGCATACAACGGAAATTTCTTAGTTCCTTTATTTTAAGTTACTCTAAACGAATAAATTTTGCGAGGTTTATCAAAATCAGAGAAAAAATATATTAATTTTCAAAAGTTATGAGGGACAATGGGCCTTTCACTCACCAGCCCCTTAATGCGAAATTTCTTCTTACTTTTTATTGTAAATTTCTTGAAAATTATACATTTTACTAAGCTTTTGAAAATATCAGAAAAGAAAAATTTTGTTAATGTATATATATATATATATTTTAATTTAGGAGGGGGCAAATACTTTCTTCTACCTTCCTCCCCCTAACAGAAAATTCTTAGTTCTTATATTTTACGCTAAAGAAAAAGATTGAATTTTAGTATTTTTTCAAAAATCGGAGAAAAAATTAGTTAAATTTCAAAATCGAGTGAAGAAAAATGGCTCATCTATTCCCCCACCCCTCACGGAAAATTCTTCTTTTCTTTATTTAAATCACATTAAAAGAATAAATTTTATTATGCTTTTGTAAATTGGAGGAAAAATTGCTAATTAAATTTCAAAATCCAGGGAGGGGCAATGAGTCTACAACCCCCTCCTTAATTGAAAATTTCTTTTTCTTTCTTTCTAAGTTACTCGAAAATTTTACAATAGGTTTTTGAAAAAAAAAGAAGAGGAAATTTTATTTAATTAAATTTTAAAATCCAATGAGCTCCTCTGCTTCCTGCCCCCATACATCTCCATCTTCATAACTGAAAATTACTTGCAATTAATTTACTATTACTTCATTTTAAAGCCGATATACAAGTATTTGAATTATCAAATAATTTTTTAAATCGCTCTTTAAAATTATTATTCGATCTAAATTTAATGAATCGTAGAAAGAAAAAAAATACTTCATCAGTTAATTGAAGTGTATTTTCTAATTATGTATTCATTTTAAAAGCACATCAAAGTTTCTTATTTCATGCAAATATTAAATTATTAAAAGTGTTTAAAATTATTTTACAAGTCATAAATATATTGAAAAATCTAGTCATTTTTTATATTAAAATTTTAAAAAATCAGAAATTTCCCATTGTAAAAAATTATTTACCAAAGAAGAAAAAAAAAGAAGAAAATTAAATTAATGTAGAAAGAAGAAAATTAAATTATTTTTAGGTAAAAATGTAGATAAGTTAAGAATCAAATATATCTACATAATCATTAAAAACATATGCTACATTAAAAAATAAAAACGACATAAAATGAGTCCTTATTCTAATTCAAAGTTATTAATTATGAACTTCTTATTTTATAAAATTAATTTTTCCTTTTTACAAATATATATTTCTTAAATTAACACATTTAATTACATTATAATTCCTAAAAAATTATATTATCAGAAAAATCTCTAAAATCCGTTTATTTATTTATTTATTTATTTTTTATTTATTTTTATTTTTTTTATTTATTTTTTTTTTTTTTGCAAGAAAGATTCAGAAATATTCCCCATTTAAAAAACTCACTACCAAAAAAATATATAGATATTATTTTTATTTAATTTTTAAATTAAAAAATGTTTATAAATAACAAATTATTATTCTAACACAATATTATATTCTTATTTTATAAAATTAATTTATCATTTTTACAAATATATATTTCTTAAATTAACACATTTAATTACATTATAATTCCTAAAAAATTTATATTATCAGAAAAACCTCTAAAATTCGTTTATATTTTTTTTAATTTGCAAAAAAGATTCAGAAATATTCAGAAATATTCAGAAAAGATTCAGAAATATATATATATGTATATATATATATATATATATATATATATATATATATATATATATTTTTTTTTTTATTTTTATTTAATTTTTAAATTAAAAAAGTTTATAAATGACAAATTATTATTCTAACACAATATTATATTCTTATTTTATAAAATTAATTTTTCCTTTTTACAAATATATATTTCTTAAATTAACATATTTATTTACATTATAATTCCTAAAAAAATTATATTATCAGAAAAAACCTCTAAAATTCGTTTATTTTTTTTTAATTTGCAAGAAAGATTCAGAAATATTCCCTATTTAAAAAACACACTACAAAAAAAATATTTTTATTTAATTTTTAAATTAAAAAATGTTTATAAATAACAAATTATTGTTCTAACACAATAATAAAAATATGTTTTACCTTATCATTAAAAGACATAAAATGAATTTTTTTCTAAATAAAAAATATTAATTACCGACCCATAATTTATTAAAGTAAGTACTTCCATGTCAAAAATATATATTTTATAAAATTAACACAACTCATGTTATTCATAATAAAAAAATTACTATTTTCGCAATTAGCCTAAAAATAAAATTATTTTATTAAATATTTACTAATTTTTAAATTTAGAAGAAAAACCAATTCATTTGCTTTAGCTAATTTGCTAAAGTATCTGTTTAATTCATTTAATATTAAATTGTTTTTAAAATACACGCCCATATAAACGAATTACAATAAATAAATAAATAAATAATAAAATAAATACACTTTAAAACATCCAATTTTTCTGCCTGCCATTCAGCTTTTGCAACAATTAACCTTTAATTGAAATGCCTCCCCTTTATATCTCGCACAACACTAACTACACAAGTCTCAACGGGCAAGTGGTCAAAGAGTGTCTCTCCTGTACCTGGGATGGTCAGTTCAAGTACAACTGTTTCCACAGTCAAAATCTGTCTTTGAAATGTTAAGAAGCAAGCTTACCAGTATGGTCAATAGATGGCGCCAGCAGAGCCAATTTTTTTGGGTGGGAGGGGCATTTAACTTCAAATTCAACTGCAGAAAATGTGTAGTTATGACCTACACATTCACTGTAGTGATTTTGTAGTTGTTGACTTCAAAAAACTGCAGTGATTTGTGCCAAATCACCACAGTTTCGCAACTGCATTTTTTCTGCAGTTTCATTGAAGTTCATTTTTAGCTGAAGAAAATTACGTTTATTAAGGAAGGATATGAATACTGTTGTCTTTGGTAATGCAGAAATTTTCTGTACTTCGCTTGCACTACCTTCCCAACTCGCGGACATTTTACATAAAGTCACCACTTGCTAAGTTATTGCAGAGGTACGGGTTATTGATAAACGAGCTACGCCGGTTCCTGGTCGATCTCAATCTTCGAAATGTTGAACGAAAGACAACAGTTCAAAAGGCGTTATTGGATCTTTTCCTTTCTTTATTGCATTCTGCGTCGAAAACCATCGTATATATTCGAGTGGAATCTCCTGAATAAGGTAAAACTCCTTCACAAATTAAACTTTAGTCATCAAATTCAATATCATATGGAAAAGAACACGACTCTCTTAGTATCAGTGAAATTTGAAATAAACTATTAAATTTAAGTCGGTACTTTATAGGAATTTAATTTACATATTCCTTGTAAAATAAATGCAAAAAGCGACAAACAAATGAAGCAGAAAAAATTCACTCACTTGTTTTGTCTTTGCCAAAACGTATTTCCTGCACAAGAATATTTTTTTATGCATCCTGAATTCAAATAAACTAATTTTTCAACTTATTATAAATTTTTTAAATTATATTAACAAATTTTAAGGCACCTGGTGTTAGTAATTTATCTTATGGATGATATTTGTTAAAAATAATTTGAGTGAAGCACTAAAAATCCCAGCTAAAAATGAACTCTAGTGAAACTGCAAAGAAAATGCAGTTGCCAAACTGTGGTGATTTGGCACAAATCACTGCAGTTTTTTCGAAGTCAACAACTACAAAATCACTACAGTGAATGTGTAGTTCATAACTACACATTTTCTGCAGTGAATTTGAAGTTAAATGCCCCTCCCACCCAAAAAATTGGCTCTGTTGGCGCCATCTATTGATCATACTGGTAAGCTTCCTTTTTAACATTTCAAAGGCAGATTCTGACTGTGGAAACAGTTGTACTCGAACTGACGATCCCAGGTACAGGAGAGACACGCTTTGACCACTTGCCCGTTGAGACTTGTGTGGTTAGTGTTGTGCGAGGTATAAAGGGGAGGAATTTCAATTAAAGGTTATTTGTTGCAAAAGCTGAATGGCAGGCAGAAAAATTGGATGTTTTAAAGTGCTTTTATTTTATTATTTATTTATTTATTGTAATTCGTTTATATGGGCGTGTATTTTAAAAACAATTTAATATTAAATGAATGAAACAAATACTTTAGCGAATTAGCTAAAGCAAACGAATTGGTTTTTCTTCTGAATTTAAAAATCAGTAAATATTTAATAAAATAATTTTATTTTTAGGCTAATTGCGAAAAAAATTTTTTTTTATTTTGAATTATAATGTAATTACATGCGTTGTGTTAATTTTATAAAATATATATTTTTGACATGGAAGTACTTACTTTAATAAATCATGGGTCGGTAATTAATATTTTTTACTTAGAATAAAAATTCATTTTATGTCGTTTAATGATACGGTAAAACATATTTTTTATTATTGTGTTAGAATAATAATTTGTTATTTAGAAACATTTTTTAATTTAAAAATTAAATAAAAATAAGATATATATATATATATATTATTTTATTTTATTTTATTTTATTTTATTTTTTTTGTAGTGAGTTTTTTAAATGGGGAATATTTCTGAATCTATCTTGCAAATAAAAAAAAATAAATAAAGGAATTTTAAAGGTTTTCCTGATAATATAAATTTTTTAGGAATTATAATATAATTAAATGTGTTAATTTAAGAAATATATATTTGTAAAAAGTAAAAATTAATTTTATAAAATAAGAAGTTCATAATAAATAACTTTGAATTAGAATAAGGTCTCATTTTATATCATTTTTATTTTTTAATGTAGCATATGTTTTTAATGATTCTGTAGATATATTTGATTGTTAACTTATCTACATTTTTACCTAAAAATAAAATAGAAACATTAATTTAATTTTCTTCTTTTTTTTTCTTTGGTAAATAATTTTTTACAAAGGGAAATTTCTGATTTTTTTTTTTATTTTAATATAAAAAATGACTAGATTTTTCTATCTATTTATGACTTGTAAAATAATTTTAAACACTTTTAATAGTTTAATATTTGCATGAAATAAGAAACTTTGATGTGCTTTTAAAATGAATACATAATTAGAAAATACACTTCAATTAACTGATGAAGTATTTTTTTTTTCTTTCTACGATTCATTAAGTTTACACCGAATAATAATTTTAAAGAGCGATTTAAAAAATTATTTGATGATTCAAGTATTTGTATGTCGATTTCAAAATGAAGTAATAGTAAGTTAATTGCAAGTAATTTTCAGTTATGAAGATGGAGATGTATGGGGGCAGGAAGCAAAAGAGCTCGTTGAATTTTAAAATTTAATTAAATAAAATTTCCTCTTTTTTTTTTTTCAAAAACCTAATGTAAATTTGTCGAGTAACTTAGAAAGAAAGAAAAAGAAATTTTCAATTAAGGAGGGGGTTGTAGACTCATTGCCCCTTCCTGGATTTTGAAATCTAATTAGCAATTTTTCCTCCAATTTACAAAAGCATAATAAAATTTATTCTTTTAGTGTGATTTAAATAAAGAAAAGAAGAATTTTCCGTGAGGGGTGGAGGAATAGATGAGCCATTTTCCCTCACTCGATTTTGAAATTTAACTATTTTTTTTTCTCCGATTTTTGAAAAAATACTAAAATTCAATCTTTTTCTTTAGCTTAAAATATAAGAACTAAGAATTTTCTGTTAGTGGGAGGAAGGTAGAGGAAAGTATTTGCCCCTTCCTAAATAAAAAAAAAAAACATATACATACATTAACAATTTTTTTCTTTTCTGATATTTTCAAAAGCATAGTAAAATGTATAATTTTCAAGAAATTTACAATAAAAAGTAAGAAGAAATTTCGCATTAAGGGGCAGGTGATGTGAAAGGCCCATTGTTCCTCATAACTTTTGAAACTTAATATATTTTTTCTCTGATTTTGATAAACCTCGCAAAATTTATTCCTTTAGAGTAACTTAAAATAAAAGAACTAAGAAATTTCCGTTGTATGCAGGGGGCACAGGTAGTCACTACCCCTCACTGGATTTCGAAATGTAATTTAGTGAAATTAATTTTTTTTTCTCTTAGCTTAAAATAATAAAGGAACTAAGAATTTTAAGTTAGGGGGAAGGAAGCATAGATAGGGACGCCTATGTCTGAATAATAATAAAAAAAAATGGATTTTAATGTACTAAAACTTGTAATTTCCAAGTAACAAAACAAAGTAGGAACAAAAAAAATTTTTACTACGGAAGTGGTTCGATGGGATGAGAAATCCCTAGTTCGATTTTGAAGCATATTTGAAATTATTTTTCTCCGATTAAATTCTGTGAATTTATCGGACAATAACTACAGTTATACGAGAGATGCATCGGAAATGTACTTCTAAATTAATGGTTGGATAATAACTTCAAATTCACTGCAGTGATTCTACGGTTATAAAGTCATATATTTTTTAATTTTTGATTATAAAATGACTTTATAAAAACTACAGTGTTTTCAAAGTTAATAGCGCACAGAATGTTGAAAATAAATTACTGCAAAATCACCTTTAATTAACTACAAAATAACTGAAGTGATTTTATAGTTGAGATTGCACTACAGAAAGACTAGAGAAATTTTAGAAAAACCTCAAAAACACTTCACTTCTACAAAAAAACTGCAGTTCATTTTTAGCTGGGATAAAACTGCAATATTTCTATGTCATCCGTCCATTTCTAGTTCCCTTTTCAAAAGAGTTCTCATTAGCCCTATAAAAATTCAGTGGCGTTTTCGTATATTATCGTGATCAAATTTATTTAAAAATATATGCAAATAAATGTGAACACAAAAAGTGAGTTTTAGTAACTAAAATTTGAGTTTATAAATTAATTCTAAAATCAAGTGATAGTTTCACGGATTAACAATCCATGGTATCGGTTCATCTCCTATATAACTGTAAATTAGAAATCATAAAATTGTACTTTTATAAACTATTTTGCGTCATTGATTTTCATAATTATTTAGAATAAACCTTACTCTGAATTTCTTTTTCACTATAATGTGGTATATCATTATATACCACAGAATTTCATTGCAAAATATGCATTTATTTATAAAAAAAAAAAAAAAAAAAAAAAAAAAAAAAATTCATTTTATTGAAAGAAAAAATATAGCACCTTCATCTAGAATGAATAGGTAATTATTTATTGATTACCTAAACTAATAGCATAGATTAAACTAATAGCTATGCGAGCAATTAAAACAAATAAATTGAATAGACGGAATTTTTGAAAATTTCGTGTTTTCAGTTTATTTGTTTATTAAGGTTTATTCTAAAACATTAATGGCAGCATTACAAAAATCAATGACGCAAATTAGTTTAAAAAAGTATAACTTTTTGCTGACAAGAATAATGTCGGAAATTCATAACAAAAAACAAAAAAAAAAAATTTTTTTAGTTTTATTATTATTGAGTAACGAAACACTTTTATTATAATTATAAACAAAAAAAAATCCATAAAACGCCGGCAGGTTTAACAGTTTACCTATTTTTTTATTACCCTTTAGAATGAAAATTATGAAAATCATTAAATTACTTTGCTCTCTGCAATAGCTGTCTTTTATTTATTTTTTTTTGTTGTTGTTGTTGTTTATTTTTTATAAATCATTCCCTGAAAAAAATAACCGTTTTTTCTAACGAAATTCTTTTATTATTATTATTTGTTTTATTTTTTTCCTTTATAGTTACAGGGATATCTAAAAAACAGTTAATTATTGTCTCGTAATCTTGGGTGGCGTGTCTTTGCAGGACATATTTTAAAGTACTTTCCAACACAGGTGATAACATAAAAATGGGAAATGCTGTATTTCTTGACAATTTATTAAAAGAAAAAAAAACAACGTAAGACAAAATTTCAAATGAAAATGTATATAAATCACAAACAGTTTACGATTTTTACTAAACCGTACGTCAGAAATCGAATGTCAAATTTTCGAATTTTCGCCATTCACTATCGAGCTGTGAAGTACGCCTCTTTAGCTATCTGCCCCCCCCCCCCCCCCCCCAACTATTAATCTACGAAACCTCCCATTTATGATCATTTTCATTTTTAAGCAGTGATGGTTAAAATTCAGAAGTTTCGAAACCTCTTTTACTTACCCATCATACGTAGTATAGGGTAAGTCTGTCTGTCTGCCTGTAAACGCTCTATCTCCCGAACAATCTGAGATAGACACTTGAAATTTTGTACGTACTTAGCATGTAAGAATGAGACGAACCCTATTTAATATCAATAACCTCGATTATACGGAACTATTTTTTTCGGAGTCTCGAAATATTCATTCTGATGAAAGGTAGATACAAATTTTCGAAATTTATTATTTCAAGGGGTGATCGTAAAAGGAAATAAAATAACACAAAATTTTGCATAAAGAACGAAGTTGATCGAATTGTTAGTTGCCGAGACAGCTATAATCATGTTTTCCACATTCTTCGATTTTTCATGACCCTGTATTTTATTTAAATTTCAATTCAAAAATATATTTTAATTGGAAATGAGACGCTTAATCCAACGCAATAAACTGTTAGTTAATAAGATTATCATTTTTTGGAGTTATAAAGATGTTTCCTTTCCGCAATTCAGTACTATGTTTTAGATTGGCGTGTTGTATAATTTGTCGAAATAGATTCATCAGCAACTCATTAATAGAACATTACTATGCATATTAAATAAATTTAAATACACGTTTAAATTTTGTTTTAGAATGCAAGCATTTTATAAATAGTTTACAAATGTTTTATTTTCATATATTATATATGAAATATAATTGGTACGTATTACGGGGGCCCCCAAAGACTAGTTTAGATTTATGTGTATGCCTATATGTGATTTTTTCTAACGTTGCTTTTTATCTCTTAGCAGAAGTTATCACTTATAGTTTTTAAAAAAAATTACGATTGGGATTGTTTCGTCGTCTGTATGTTTGTCTGTCCGTAAAAAAATTATTAATGTAAATGTACTTCGTCTATCACGAGCTTTGTACATGTAATATATGCAATTGCAATATAGCATAGGACATCAATAATGAAAGTGGAGTGTGGAATTTGTTTTCATGTACACTAGGGTGAAGTGGAAAAAAAATGAGTAGATGACAATAGTTACCTTTGCACTAGTACATCAAATATGTGCAATTTTACCTTTGATAAAAATGGCTTGGGTCTGCGCTTTTGATCCAACAGTCGAAATTTTTTGTAAATATTCTCGCAGGGATATTTTTTCTTTAAAAAATTTAAAAAGTACTATAGAGCATTTTGAAACTTTATTTAACTTTTATTTAAACCTTTATTTTTAAAGTCTTCATACAATTAATTGTAAAACGTAACGCTTATTCTGTATAACTTGAACAAGTATGACAATGTTCGGTAAAAAAGCATTTTTTTTAAGCATGAATACCCAGTTTGAATGCATTTTAATACAATTAAACAGTAATTCTTTTTCAAATGCGAAAATCTTTTTCAAAAGAACTTAATAGGAACGCTCATATTTATATTAAAGTTCACTAAATCACGTTGAGAAAATCTTTAACTTCTTATTCTGAAAACAATTAATGATTTACTACATAAATGTTAGTTTATGCTTTCGAAACGAATTTCATTAGCTTTACATTTTCAGTTTCGGAGATTTTTCACCAATAAATCCATTTTGCAAATAATAAAACTTCGGATATTTATCAATAAACTTTCTCTGAAAATATTTAACTGACAAGATATCATTTATCACAGAATCATTTTTTAACAGTTTAAAAAGCTTTTTCCAGAAAAAAATAAATACCGTATTTACTCGTGTATACTGCGCACGCGTGTATAGCGCGCACCAATGGTTTGCAAGAAAAAGTGGCGATTTTTTAAAAATCTGGAATATAATACGCACCATGCATTTTATATGTTAATGAAGAATAACCAAAAGAATTTCAGTAAAGAAAGTCCAAACAAACATTACATCAGGCCAGAAAACAAGACGAAAATGCATTTTTAGACTTCGGACAGTAAGAAAATGACGGGAAGTAGGAATGAATGACAGTAATTATAATTGCTAATTAGCATAAAAATAATTTTACTAGTTTTGCTGTATAAAAAACAGCAAGGAGTAAAATAAAGACGCAGTAATACTTCAATTACGTAACGTCTTCTTTGAATAATTTCTCGTTTCATATGGATATCGTGTGATTACATCTAACAGTAAAAAAGTATTCCGTGTGTAACGCATACCTAGGAGTTTTGCGCTAATTTTCTGAAAAAAGTGCGCGTTATATACGAGTAAATACTGTACATTAAAAAATAATATTGTTATGTTTCTGTGTTTTTATTTTTTCAAATAAAGTAAAATGTCACAAATAGTAATATTTACAAAATATAATACACTTTATATATCTGAATGCAAATAAAACAAAAACTTATAAACTACATTAATTCAAAAAGAAGAAATATAAAATCCACTACATAAATACCCACTAACATTCCATTGAATAAGGGAAATTTTTTTCATCTTAACCATAAATCGAATAATGAAATAACAAAAAGCCTTTTTCTTATTGAATTTTTCTCAATACATATGTTCGTGAAAATATATATTTTTAATCTTTCTGTGAAATATTTATAATACATTTTCTTATTATTTGAAAGGAATGAAAAATTTCTTTGATATAAATATGAAATTGTATCACTCTCAATATCATATCTATTCAAATTACATAAAAAACGTACTTTTTGTTGCAAAATTTCATCCAATAAATTTCTTCTTTGATAAATATAAAAAATGGTTTATGAAAAATGTTACCATATACTTTAAAATAGAAGTATTTAAATCAGCTTTTATTTCATATCAGTTGATTCTTATTTCAGCAGAGTATGTTTTGAAGATGCATTTAATTTTGCTTTTAAAATGCTATGAATAATTATAATGATGAATTATTTTCAAAAGTTATAAAAACATACGTGATTGTGTATGAAAAGTTTTCCCTAATTTGAAGGGTGTCAGATTCTTTTGCTCATTTTCGGAGGTTTGCATCGTTTTATTTTCAGTAAAAGTTTTACTAAAAGCAATTATTCATTATTTTAATATTGTTTAAAATTATTTTTAATCGTAATAAATACAGTTTATATCGTATATTGATCAAAAAAAAAAAAAAAAAAAAAAAAAAAAAAAAAGGAAATGAATGAACTTGCTGTTTATAAAATAAGAAAAAATACTTTCTACTAGTCATCATCATCATAACAAAAACACACCTGACGCGTTTCGTATTATAAATTTTAGGATGTCTTTAATTGGAGAACGTTACAAAGAGATGAGATTAATAAACAATGTCACAGTCAATACTAGCTGGAATTTAAAATCCAATCATAGACAATCACATGTCGAAGGGAAAAGTTTTGCCAAAATGATAGAACTGATTTTAGAAAAGGGAAAGTAAATAAAATAAAAATAAATAAGCAAATTAGAATAAATAAATATAGAAAAGAGTAAAAGAAAGAAGTAAATTGTCATGTGTACTAAAATCGTTGTACAATCTAATCTTTTTCAAAAAGATTATGGCAATAGTAGGATTTGTGATGTTTTTGTTGTTTGTTTGATATCTTTTAACAATTGAAAAAAATGTATGATGTAAGTCATAAAAATTATTTCAACACTTCTTTAAATGCGTCATGTTATCAATACGCGTCTTGTTGTATAAAAAAAAAAATATATTTTAATAGGTATATTTCATTAAATAGAAAAAACAATTAAAACAGAATAATTGTAATAATTAATACTCAAATCGTACTTAAATTAACTAACAAAGTGCAGTAAACACTCGTAGTGCATTTAAACGATACATTTTAAATACAGCAATTAAAAACTGAAATAAATAAATAAATATATATTTGTAGTTCCAAACGCATTTACGCTTTAATACTTAATGCAAAATAAATGCTTTCTCAAGCAAAAGAGTTATAAATTACAAAACCATTTCGGTTAATTTACTTCATTTCACCTAGAAAGAAGATTGTAATTGTAATACTCTATAAAAACGGGAAGAGTATTTTAAAATTCATTGGGTAAATCCAACTTTATTGACCGGCAAAATCTCCAAAGCCTATTTAATCCTTTTAAATATTGGTAAATTGCCTTAAACATTGTAAGCAAATTTTTGAAGTGACATTTATTATAGTGTAGAAGCTTAAAAGTTTGGGCGAAAATATTTTTGCGAAGCAATGAATGTTTGTTTTTACTTAATAGCGATGCTTAAGGCAATTTATTTTATTTTATCACTTTAAAGAAACATTATACAAAATACTTTTTAGTGTATTATGCATGAGATCATTTTTGTGTTATTTATTTGTTTAAAAAGAATAATAATTGTTTTTATGTTTTGTTTCAATTTATTATAGTTATTTTAGCTTTAAATTATGTTTAATATGTAGGCGATGCAGAAAATTGAATACATAAAGCAAATCTAGCTAAAGAATATGCTTTCTATTAACAAAGTTGTTTTATCCGAATCAAAATGTCACATTTTAATTTGAAAATAATAAATTATTTTGAATTCAATTAGTGAATAGTTAAATTAACAGTTTTTTCTCATTTGGTACATTGAAAATAAGTTAAGAAAACAAAATTTGTTAATTAGAAAAAAATTGTACATCTATACAACGAATAGCTTTAATTGGCAAAAAGTGACACTAAAACACGAGTACGACTTTTTAACTATTTCTGTGAAATAACAACTTTTAAGATCAATAGCGTTTAAATATGCCTTTTCCAAAGAAACGGATTCTATTACGTTTAGTAAAATAAATATGAAAAACATTTAATCCAATATGTAAAATTTAATTCAATTAGTGAATTAGAAAGGTTTTAATTCCATCAAGAGAGTTTAATTATA
This sequence comes from Maratus speculifer, assembly GCA_964019185.1. Classification (NCBI taxonomy): domain Eukaryota; kingdom Metazoa; phylum Arthropoda; class Arachnida; order Araneae; family Salticidae; genus Maratus; species Maratus speculifer. The sequence continues at coordinate 287,379,618 of OZ025297.1, read as the reverse complement.
TCTAGTGGGCAAAAAATCCGTAAAAACGTCTAAAATTTATAAAACTTGGAAAAATAACCGAAATAAAAAATGGTTCACAGGGTTAGCATCCATAGATAACGATTTTTTTTAATCAGTAATAAAAAATAACTTAAAAAAAGTCCGACAGATTGCGCTGGAAATATTCAACTTCGGTGGAAATATGCAAATGAGACAGTTAAAGAACTTGCGCTGCTAATCCACAGTAAGTTCATGTCTGAGAGGCGTGCACTTAAATAAGGATTCTGAGTGAGAATGAAAAGATTTGTTCGATAAGGTATTTTATTGGAATCAGAAATCAGAAACGAGATCTTGATTAACTATACGGCTGTCAATCATGAACAAATTGCTGCAAGTTATTGCAAGCAATGAGCAGTGTGCAAGTTCATTTAACCGTCTCATTTGCAAATTTCCACTGAAGAAGAATATATTGCATTGAAATTAATAATATTATAAGTTCATATTTTTATTCCTATATATATATCTATTTCATTAAGTAAATATGGCAATATAGATTTAAATTAAAAAAGAAATGTATATATAACAATTCAATTATGAAAATTTAAAAACAAAATGAATATAAAACATAATGAATAAGGAAGTCTGTTCTTTTTCAAAGGGTGGACAGACTAATTTAACCCCACATTTTACTGTTTAATTCTTGCAGATTTCTGACTATCCGATCATCTTGTATTCAAAACAAAACAAAACAAAAAATAAACAAAATTGCAAATAAAATTAACTATTATAAATATAAAGTACTTAAAAAGCAACTTATAAACAAGAAAATAAAAAATGCAATTTCATAACATTTTTTTTAGTTTAAAAATTTAAAAATGTTTAAACTAAAACAAAACCAAATTACATAAAATATCTCTTATAACTAAAATAACATTAATTTTAATTTAACATAAATACAAAATTGACAAGCATCCCAGCTGAACTACAAGAAAAGACAAAAATATGAACAGAGATACCTGTCAAATTTCCTTCGTCTGCTTTAAACATCAAAACAACAAAAAATACTTGTATCCATATCCATTCTCTTTAAAAACTCAATTCCATATCTACATACCTCCTTCAGTTCAAGACATTAGTCGGTATCCATTCTCTTAGAAGATTTTAAGAAATAAACTTCATGCAGAATATTCTGGAAGCATGACATTTTAAAATGATCCAACTACCAATATCACAATTGTATGCAGTTAATTACATAATCCATTCAAATTCCTACATCGCTAGGAGTCTTTGGCAAACCATACTGAATACCAGATAGGAAAATAAATAAAAATACAAATAAATGAATAATAAAATTAAAAAATATATTAAACAAAGTAAAAATCACATAATAAAACAAAATAAAGCAACATATTAAAGAATATAGCATAAAATATTACAGTTATATAATTAACAATATTAAAAAACATATTTTAAAACACTTAAATTCAATTTAATGTTCTTTTTTAGCCATGAATATTTTTAATAAATTAAGTGAATCTACTCACATAGAACAATGGAGATCATTTTCTTTTTTCTAATTCCCAAATTTCCTCTGGTCACTTATTACAAAATTACAGTAATTCACTATTAGGAATATTGTCTCTTGTGACATTCTACTTATTTCCTGCCTCAAGCAAGACTTACTTATGCCTTGTTTTATTATAACGAAGTCTAGGAAACGGATTCGTTCATTATTCATTTTCAGGAAGTGTTATACATAATATATAAGGAATTAAGTTCATATAATATGGTTATTTCATTCCAAAATATGCTTTATGCATTAAATTGAAAGGTATTTATAACATAAATGATTAAGTAAAATATGGAAGATGTGATATAGAAATGTTTGGGAAACGTTTAGCTCTTTACATGGAATTTATTGTTATGATATTTTTATAATATTTCGATGCAATATAATTTTTATTGTGCATAAAATTAACAGATTTATTGAATGAATAGTCAACAAAATTTGCATGATGAAACAAACTTAATCCGGAATAATTAATAAAAATAATTATTGTGCGTAGGAGTATTCTGAATTAATTATATTCACAAATGTATGTGTATTTGTTTACAGCTGTGAGTGCAGGTGTATTTGTGTGTGTTTGGATATGATCGCCGGTGTGATAGGACGGATAACACTGGGTGTGTGCGGGCGTGTATAGGGATTATAATTAAATATCTTTTTATATCAAATTATTAACTTAAAATTTATATCATAAAAGTATGGATACTGGGACAAAATAAGTACAGTTTATGCTTTAATTTTAAGTAGTACGCTTAAAAAATATTCAAGGGAGCAATGTCATTTTTATATCTAAATATGTGAATGTTTACAAAGAAGGAAAGTTAGCGACTCCAAATTTTGAAGCATTCTGCTTCCAAAATTTTTGTTTAAAGTGACTTGACTTTCGTTATCTTTCCATAACTTTTAATAGAAAAGTTACTTTATTTAAATTTGTGTCTGTTATATCACAGTTTTATTAAAAATAATTTTTGAATGTAGATAATGCAGAACTTCATTTTTATATTTTTTGAAATATGCTTTTGTTCTGCAAATCTAATTGTGAAAGATTATTTATAAAATTAAAATAGCTATAAAGTATATCATCATTTGACACAGCATCTAAATAAAAACTTTTTAACGAAAAAAAATATATGTTTGTTTAGTTAATTAAATAAGCTCATATTGTTCGTTAATATATTTAAATGATTTTAATGCATGTAAATGCATCTCTTTATTCTAAAAAGTGTAACTAATGATGTCTTCGCAGATGACATTGAAATTTTTTGTGACCGGGGTCGTATATAGATAGTATATTTAGGTAGCATATATTAGATCGTATATTTTGTTAAATGAGAATAAAAGAAATTAAAACAGAATTATTGCAATAATTAATACAGAAATCATACTTCAATTAACTAAGAAAATACAGCAAACATTCGTAGTACATTTAAATGATACATTTTACATATAACAATAAAAAAATCTAAAATAAATAAATAAATAAATATTTGCAGTCCCAAATGCATTTACGCTTTAAATTTTGCATTAAATATAACACTTAACGCAAAATAAATGGTTTCTCAGGCAAAAGAGTTATAAATTACAAAATTATTTCGGTTAATTTACTTCACATCTGCAAGAAAAAAAAATGTAGTACTCTATAAAAATGGGAAGAGTATTTTAAAATTCATTGAGTAAATCGAACTTTATTGACCGACAAAATCTCCAAAGCCTATTTAATCCTTTTAAATAATGCTAAATTGCCTTAAACATTGTAAGCAAATTTTTGAGTGGCATTTATTATATGTGTAGCTGCTTAAAAGTTTGGGGTAAATATTTTTACGAAGCTATGAATGTTTGTTTTACTTGATAGCGACGCTTTAGGCAACTTATTTTATCACTTTAAAGAGGCATTATACAAAATATATTTTAGGTAAATTTCGTATGAAATACTACCTATTGCATTCGCACCAGCTTATATATATATATATATATATATATATATATATATCACTTTTTATGGACACGATAACTTCTATAATTCTTCACCAGTCTCCACCAAACTGGTACATAAAATCAAAGGGGATAAAGTCTCGGCTAAGTTCGTTAATGGGCAAAATCGGTCCAAAAACGGGGTCAAAATAGGGGGCGTTTTTGTGAAAACAGAAAAAAATCCCATAACTTCTTAATGAAAATAGATATCAAATCGAATTTAAAGTTTATATTACTTCTAAATGATGGGTCAAAAGTTAATAAATGACAAATTTTTGATAAAGTTAAAAATGGGCTCAAGGGGCGAAAAATAATAGGGTTTTTGGGAGAGAAGAAAATCATAACTTTGTCAATTCTCCAGATATCAAATCCATCTAAATTTTTTATAAATATTCCTAAAATTATCTAAATCTTTTGCATTTACAAGTTTTTGATAGGACTAACTCTTACTGGTAAAAAAAATTAAAAACGAAAATAAAAAGGGGCATAGGGAAAAGAAAAAAAAACCATAACTTTGACAATTCTAAAACTGTGAAATCCAATTACATTTATTTTACATCTTCTCAATAATATGTACAACTTTTATACTGACAAGTTTTTCATAAGACCAACTCTTATTGCAAAAATAAATTAAACAATAATAAGAGTTGAAGAAAAAAACCTCAATCCAAACTGCTTATATTCTGACTCATTTTTAAATTAATTTTTTTGACTCTAAACGCATCCAAATTGCACATCCTTTTAATTATAAACTATATAATGTGATGTATTGGCCAGTTTCTTGATAAAGGCAGATTTTATTTCAAAAAAGGCTACCGAAATGAGTATTTTGAACAGAATTTCCCGTAGTGATCGTGATTGCAAAATTGAAGAAATATTCAAATAGGAAACTGTGTTTTTTCTGACTCATTTTTAAATCAATTTTTGTTCTCACATGCATCCAATTGACAGGTTGTCTTATTCAGGAACTGTATAATATGGCGTATTGGTCTGTGTTTTGATAAAGGCAAAATATGTTTTTTAAAAAAGCTGTCAAAGTGGGCACTTCGTATAAAATTTCCCGTAGCGATCGTGATTCAAGAATTGTTGATTCCTATAACAAATTACTTAATTTATGACTCATGTTTAAATTCAATTTTCCTTTCAAACGCATTCAGTTGACAGTGTTTTCTTATTTAGAAACTATATATTGTACTGTATTGACGTATTTTTTAAGGAAGTCAGAATGAATTTAGAAATATGCTGTCAAAATAGGCATATGAGCGAATTTCAGTTAAGATGATTCTAATAAAATTTGTTCTTACAGAAAATTGAACATAATTTTTTTTCAAAAGTAGCCAAACAAAGCTGTTAAACTGGATTTATCTCTAATCCTATTTTATTTTTTGTTGTTGAAATGAGTATTTTCGAAATCTACCTCCGTCTATAGGCCAAGCCGACGGGGATTTTTTTTGTCTATTATGTATGTATATAAGTTCATTTCTTTATTTTTATGTGCTTAAATGGAATAATAATTGTTTTTATCTTTTGTTTTAATTTAATATATATTTTTCCTACCGTATAAATTACGTGTAATAAGTGGGAGATGTAGAGAATTTTATAAATAAAGTAAATCGTACTAATGAAAATGCATTCTAATTTAAAAAGTTGATTTGACAAAATCAAAATGTCACAGGTCAATTAAGTAATAATAAATTATTTTGAATTTAATTAGTGAATTTTGGTGATTACTTAAATTAACAGTTTTTCTCATTTGGTAATGTGGAAATATGTTAGGAATACAAAATTTGTTGATAAGAAAAACAACTATACATCAATATAACTAAACAACTTGACATTAAATTGAGTACCATTCGGCTGAATAGATTGTTTAGGAATGAATTTAAGCCTATAACAAATAACAGAATTATTTCAGTGATATAATTTACAATATTTTTGTACATATATATATAACATAATTTCAAACACATAAATTCAATGTAATGTTCTTTTCAGCAATAAATATTTTAACACATTCGCTGCCACTTACGTGAAGATGTGATAATAGTTAATGCTGCACTGTAGAAGTGGGGTTTTCCCGGGAGCCGATTTACTTTTAGGTAGCTTTCATTACAAAAAGTAAAAAGCTACCTATTGCAGCCATCCGGAGGAAAGCACTTCCGGAAAATTTTGGTATATTTTCACCGATCATGACCCCCAAACCCCAAAACCACCCTCCGTTCAAATGTTGACGTATATATATATATATATATATATATATATGTATGATTTTTGTCATGCGATAACTAACGTATTTATGAACCGATTTAAATGAAACTCGGTATGTATATAGTACATAAAAATGTCTCAACCGAGTTCGTTGGTCAGCATCATCCGCCATTTTGTTTCAAAATGGCGGCCATTTTAAATTTTAAAAAAAATTCAAAATTTAAAATTAAATGCGAAAAATCAAACTTTGAAAAATATTTTTCTTTTACGTGTTAGAACTTAAAACAATGATTCCAGAACACTTTTTATTTTGTCTATATCTTACAAAATAACTGAGTTATAGCACTTTGAATTTTTCTAATGGCTGACATTTTGAAACGATCTGATTTTTGTCACGTGATAACACGCGTATTTATGAACCGATTTCAATGAAACTTGGTATGTACATAGTACATACAAATTTCTCGACCGAGCTCGTTGGCCAGCATCATCCACCATATTGTTTCAAAATGATGGCCATTTTAAATTTAAAAAAAAAATCATCATCGATCATCATCATCATCGATCCATCATGTTGCTTTAAAATGGCATACACTTTATGATGTCGTAGAATTTGGCGACTCTCTAAATCGCTTAAAATAAAAGCAGGTTGAATAAAAGGTGACTAATTTCTAAAAATTCCTATTAATATTCAGTCTTGACAAAAACTAGTATTTAATCTTATAAAATCACAAATTTTATAAGATTATTTCCACTAATTTGAGCTTAGTATTTTTGAACAATGTAACTTACTTTAAAATAAATAAATAAATATATAAATATATGAAAGCTACCTCTTCCTCCCGGCATTGCCGGAAGGACTTTTTATAACAAAGAATGCGTGAAAGATTTTCCCGCGCCAGAGCGTGGCTGGGTATTGAGACATCACTCTACATCACGCGCTGGCACGTTAGTACCCCCTTAACTTTGGCGCCATATCACGCGCTGGCGCGTGATCGGCAGCGAATGCGTTAAAGTAAATTTACTCACATACAACAATCGAGATCATTTTCGTTTCTCTATGATCTAAATTCCCTTTCGTCACTTATCATAAAATTACAATTATTTTCTATTAGAAATATCGTCTCTTGTGACTTTCTAGTTATTTCCGGTCTCAAGCAAGACTTATTTTTGCTCTGTTTTATTATAACGAAGTCTAGGAAACGGATTCATTCACTACTTATTTTCAGGAAATGTTACACATAATATATAAGGAATTAAGTTCATATAATATGATTATTTTATCCCAAAATATGATTTTTGTATTAATTGAAACGTATTTAGAACATACCTGATTTAGTATACATATGTGATACATAAATAATTGGGAAACTTTTACTTCTTTCCAAGGAATTTATTGTTTGTAATATTTCAATGCAATGCAATTTTTATAGTACATAAAATTAATATATATATTGAACGAACAATCAACAAAGTTTGTATGATGAAATAAATTTAATTCTGAATAATTAATAAAAAGTAATGAATTGTGCATAGGCGTATTTTTAATTGATTATATATCTAAGATTATGTGTATTTGTCTCAACAGCTATGGGTGCGTGAGTGTCTGAGTCTGTTTGGATATATGTTGTGTATGACTCAATGGATAAAGCTAGATACGTGTGGGTGTGGATAGGGAGCTTAATTGGTTGTTTTTTATATTGATTTAATAATTTAAAATTTATATTATAGAACTATGCTTACTGGGAGAAAAATATGTATTTATGCTTTAATTTTAATTAGTACGTTTAAAAAATATGCACGACACCAGGGACATTTTCAGATATAATAATATAAAAGTTTACAAAGAAGGAAAGTTAGCGAGTCCAAATTCTCAATAATTCATTTTTCAAAATATTTGTAAAGACGTGACTTTACGTTACGTCTCCATAATTTTAAATAAAAAGTTACTTTACGTAAATTAGTTTTTCTTATATCATAATTTTATAAAAGATAAAAATATTAATGCAGCGTTTTTTAAATGATACAATGTGTTTTCTACATTTCATGAAGTATGCTATTATTCTGTAATTTTAATTATGAAGACTATTAATATAATTAAAATGATTTTAAGCATTCAAGCATTTAAGGATTTAATATATTTAAGCATTTAAAAGCATTATAAAATTTTTAAGGATAACAAATACATTGTTTTTCTTATGACCAAGACGATATTTATATTATTTTACTATTTTCAGCCATTTTCAGTACTAAAGGTATTTACTTAACTAAATGTAATGTTTCTTTATCAAGATCATTCCCAAAGGAGAAAATATGAATGTTTTTATTGGAAATTGTAGAAAAATTACTCAATGTGGCAGCAGATGAAAAGGATTTATAGCCATTTGCGCCTAATTTTTCAGGAAAGCGTTTTAATAAAAATCCTTTTAATAGGATTAAATACAATATTGAATTTTATTGACACAAACTAACATATCCTTGCTTCAGTCTATTTATTATAGCTTGATCTACTCACTAGATATAGATTTTTACTAAGTACTTTCATTTTATTTATGTGTATTAAATAGCAGCTTATATGTATTGAAAACTGTACGATTTATACATTAAGAAAATAGTGAAACATGAGTTCAGAATGTTAAAGAATAAAGACTTTAAAAATTATTATTTGTATCGATGTAAATTTACGTTCCTAAAAAACCATAAATATAATAGAGATCATTATCACTAACCATACTTTCATCAAAGTAATTTTAAAATAAAAGTATATTTAGCAATGCTTTTTACTTTCTTCTATCTTCAATAGAAGACAGTATTGTAATCGAAATTTTTTTGACTTCCGTTTTTCGACGGATTTACACGTTTTAGGGGTCAGAGATTCCAAAAAACCTGTTTTTACAAAATGTCTGTCTGTCCGTGTGTCTGTGTGTCCGTATGTCTGTGTGTCTGTATGTCTGCCTGTGTGTATGTCGCCATTCTACCATCAAAAAGTGTATGAAGTTATGCATAGAAATGAACCAATTTTTTTGTGGATGTTTCTGGCTGTGGCAAGCAGGCCCTCCTTCAGTTTTGAAATATTCTCCCAAAAGGGGGCGCTGAAATCGCGATTTTTGTGCCATTTTCAATATTGTACCGGCCAAAAGTATATGAAGTTATGCATCGAAATGAACCAATTTTTTTGAGTAAGTGTATGACTATGACTAATTGGTCCTCCCTGAATTTGAAAAAAATCTGCCGGAAGTGGGCGCTAAAATCGCGATTTTTGTGCCGTTTTCAATATTGTACCGGCCAAAAGTATATGAAGTTATGTATCGAATTGAACCAATTTTTTTGTGTAAGTGTATGGCTATGGCTTGTTGGTCCTCCCTGAATTTGAAAAAAATACGACGGATGGGGGCGCTAAAATCGCGATTTTTTTGTGCCACTTTCAACATTGTACCGACGAAAAGTATGTGAATTTATACAACTAACTGAACCAAATTTTGTGGGTAAGAGAATCGCTATGGCTAGTTGGTCCTCCTTGAATTTGTAAAAAACCGACGGAAGGAAGCTTTGCAATAGCCAATTTTATGCCATTTTCAATATTGCACCACCTAAAAGTGTATGAAGTTAGTCCTAGAACTGAACTAAAATTTTTGTATGTAACTATTTTTTGTTAAGGCAAATAGGTCCTCCCTGAATTAAAAAAAAAAATCTGCCTATTGTTCTCTATTGTTCATCGGCTCGTGTAAAGACGGAAATTCGTTTTTACCCCGATTAATTGATTGAAGCAGAAATTTAAGATGAAAACCAAAGTTCGTATGGCATTGAATTAAAATTATTAAAACATTAAAATGAGTAACTATTTTTAAAAAGAATTAAAAATATACGTATGAGATAGAAGAAAGTTTTGGGATTGGCACATCCAACTAGTTTTATACTACATTTTGTTAGGACAACAAATCATTCTAACTTCTTCGAAAATTTTTATTTTGACATAATTGAATGTTTTTTATTTCAAATACAGAAAGTTTATCCAAATTACTATGTAAGCCTTGCAATGTAAAATATTTTTATGAAAGGGGTTTCGAAAAACATATTAAGCTCTAAAACAGATTATTTTTGTAAAGCAACAAAGTATTTTGATCTTTCCCATAATTGCCAGTATTTTTTAAATGAAGGAAAACTGGTATTTCTGGAATCCATTTAAATTTAATATGTTCCATGCAGTCATGTTTTTATTAAATTTCTTTTATCTCTTTTGACATCTTTATAGAAGTGTTTTAAGAAATAAATGATAAAATACATAATTCAGGATTTTTTTAGAACAGAACACATTTCTTTATTTTTGAATATTGATTAGAAATCAATAATTGCTGCATGTAAATTTGACTGCGAAATTAAATAAAACAAAAAACAATAAATAAATAAAAAAAAATAAAAAAAAAATGCATGGATAAAAATAAAATATTGTAGCGTATATAGGGTTCTTCTGATCTTATGGTTGGTCAAGTTCAAAATCTAGTCTTTTAAAGAAAATATAGAATAATTTATTTGCAACACTTCACAGTTACAGAGTCTGCGGAACTCACAAATATCACCAGATTTTCAGAAATACACTATATCCTATTAAAAACAGCGCAGATAAATCATAATATTCAAGCAAACCTGCTTAGATAATCGTCTAGCAGTTCACTCAATGACTGACTGACAAAAAAATGACCACAACAGCTCGCATCGCTCTCCTATATGTAGGCTCGCGGCATGCACTGGAAATTTCTATAAGCTTCTAGAAAAATCATGAAAACCCCGGAATAACATTCGATGTATCAGTATACCTATAAGAGGGGGATTACCATAGAAAGGGAAGGGTTGTCATCGCCAACAAGTGCCAAGTTTGTAGCCAACTTGGCGATAGATCGCCAAATTTGGTGACCGAAATTAGACGTCAAAAATGACGCCAACTTTTCGATAACTATAATATTTCACCTATCTGCCGTAGACATTCACTGAAAAATAATAGGCAGGTTTGCTTGATAACAGAGACAATGTGACAAAAACTAATATTAGTAAAGGAATGGAGCTTAATAAGATTATTTACATTATTTTAGAGTATAAACACTAACTATTTACAAAATTCGTAACGATATGAATTTTCCCTCCATATTTGTTAAGGGGACCTTACTTTTTCATTTTTTTAATATGATTCAAATTGTAAATTCACTGCTTCTCAACATTAAAAAAAAGTAAATTTTGAAAGAAAAAAAAAGTAATTGCACATTTAAATAAAGTTTTAGAAAGTATCAAGAAAATTACATTTTTAACAATTATCTACGACATTTTTATATATTTATATTTTTGCTCCTTTTTTCTAAGATTCAGAAATGTTTATTACACTGTTTTTGGACTTTAAGATACAACTAATATTATGTTTAATATAATTTTTTACTGATATATACTGTGTGTTTATCTTAATATTTACAGATTATATCTAACGTTTGATCAATTTTGAAGTAAAATGTCCCCTTTAATAAAGAATTCACTCTTTAAAACTAAAAGAATATTTTCTTGTACAGTATTAAATAATTCTCCACAATGAAATTATCGAATATTTAATATGCGATTTATCACTTGCTAACTATCTGGGTGTTAAATGCCCAAGCCGGGAATCGAACCAGGAATTCTTGTTATAGCGCTCCAAGTTCTCTACCATTTAATCTATGAGGAAGATTCCCAGCCTGTCATTTTTCACACCTATATGTCGGTAAAGCTGCCCAGCAGTACGAGAGTGAATAGTCTTCATGAGCTCATAATCATGAGGCGTAACATAGTTGCATAGTGTTCACCGATGCTGGGTTTGTTTGTGTCTCAATTTACGCCTTTAGGATTTTGTGCTCATGAAGATTATATTATCTGGTATTCTTGTGCAGACCTACCAATTTATGAATGCGAAAATTGCCAAACTGTCCTTCATGCGTAAAGGATAGATTTCTCGGAGCACTATTCCAAGTGTTCCGGGTTCGATCTCCGGATTGAACATTTTTCATCCTGTTGGTTTCTATGTTTAGTTAGCAAGTGATAAATCACGAATTAAATATTCAAGATTTTTTGCAATTCAGTACATTATATTATGTTGATAAGAAAACACTAAAGAAAGTAACTTTATCGAAAGTAAACATTCACCATAAAAGTTACTTATCGGTGAATCAATATTTTTTAAATATTAATAAATATTATAACTAAAGAGTTTTTAATAAGAATATAATTTTAATGCTTTTCAATTTCCGATGTCATAAAGAACATGAAAAATATGGGCTTGATGTAAATATAATGTGAAAACTTCAAAATTTATATTTTATAAAGTTTAAATAAATCATAATATGTCATAAAAATCTTTTAATTGTTTTTAAAAATATATCAGTCTTCAGCATATTGATATACACTATATTGCCATTGATTATGGGACACTTGCGATTTTAGACATTTTACTAAATATCTAGAAAAATACATGAGGAATCATCTCGAAACTCTTAGTGTATAAATATAATAGTATAAGTCATACATCTCCGTGAAGATTTTTCCCCGAAACTCCAAAGGGGACCGTCAACAAATTAAAAAAGAATGAATATCTTTTGAATTATTCTGTCAAAACTAACGTAACAAAAGCGCTCAAACTCTAGATTGTGTTTGAATGCCTTATTGCAATAAGCCTTGTTCATTTTTATGCAAATAACATGCATACTCGCAGAGTAATTAAGGTTTTTATAAAAATGATCCCAATTTTTTTCAAGTTTTTTCCTTATAATTTTCAGAGTTCTTAATATAAAATATTTTTTTTTCAGAAAATATGACAAACAACATTGCACACAGTACCCTGTAATCAGAATTTAAAAAAAAATGAAAATTGTATAAAAAATGAGTTGGTTTACTAAATAATTTTTTACTGCGCATGCGTCAACGATATCAAAATTTCATTTGCATATATTATGTTAGCTAAATGTATAGAGCAACTTTTGTGAAAGTCACAAAACCATAACTTGAAAATTCTGACAATAATCGTCAATTGAATAAGTCGAAAATCCGTTATTCTCAAAATGAAGCAAAAACAAGAGGGGTTGTATCCATATATTCATTGATTAGTGTCAATATAGAATACACAATATGGGATGTACTACTGCATTTGGATAAAATCCCTCATTTTTTTGCTTCATTTTGGAAACAACGGATTTTGTCCTTTTTCTATAGACGATTACTTTCAGAATTTTCAAGCTATGATTTTGAGACTTTTACAAAAGTTGCTCTATACATTTAGCTAACATAATATGCAAATGAAATTTTGATATCTTTGACGCATGCGCAGTAAAAAATTATATAGTAAACCTACTCATTTTTCATACAATTTTTATTATTTTTTTATTCTTATTACAGGGTGCTGTGTGCAATGTTGTTTGTCATATTTTCTGAAAAAAAATATTATTTTATATTAAGAACTCTGAAAATTTTAAGGGAAAAACTTGGAAAAAATTGGCACCGTTTTTATAAAAACCTTAATTACTCTGCGAGTGTGCATGCTATTTGGATAAAAATGAACACAGTGTATTACAATAAGGCATTCAATCATAATCTAGAGTTTGAGCGCTTTTGCTACATTAGTTTTGACAGGGTTATTCAAAAGATATTCAATCTTTTTTAATTTGTTGACGGTCCCCTATGGCGTTTCGATAAAAAATCTTCACGGAGATGTATGACGTATACTGTTATATTTATACACTAAGAGTTTCGAGATGATTCCTCATGTATTTTTCTAGATATTTAGTAAAATGTCTAAAATCGCAAGTGTCCCATAATCAATGGCAATATAGTGTATACTTATGACATATATTTTTATGTGTTTTATTTATATTTTTAGGTAGCTTTCATTACAAAAAGTATTAGGTAGCTTTCATTACAAAAAGTAAAAAGCTACCTATTGCAGCCGTCCGGAGGAAAGCACTTCCGGAAAATTTTGGTATATTTTCACCGATCATGACCCCCAGACCCCAAAACCACCCTCCGTTCAAATGTTGACATATATATATATATATATATATAACCATATATATATATATATATAACCATATATATATATATATATCTGATTTTTGTCATGCAATAACTAACGTATTTGTGAACCGACTTGAATGAAACTTGGTATGTACATAGTAGATACAAATGTCTCGGCCGAGTTCGTTGGTCAGCATCATCCGCCATTTTGTTTCAAAATGGCGGCCATTTAAAATTAAAAAAAAATTAAAATTTAAAATTAAATGCGAAAAAAATTAAAATTTGAAAAATATTTTTCTTTTACGTGTTAGAACTTAAAACAACTATTCCAGAACATTTTTTATTTTGTCTATATCTTACAAAATGATTGAGTTATAGCACTTTGAATTTTTCTTATGGCTGACATTTTGAAACGATCTGATTTTTGTCACGTGATAACACGCGTATTTATGAACCGATTTCAATGAAACTTAGAATGTATGTATTACATACAAATGTCTCAACCGAGTTCGTTGGCCAGCATCATCCGCCATTTTGATTCAAAATGGTGGCCATTTTAAATTTTTTAGAAAATTTAAAATTTAAAATTAAATGGGAAAAAATCCAAATTTGAAAAATATTTTTCTTTTACGTGTTAGAACTTAAAACAACAATTCCAGAACACTTTTTATTTTGCCTATATCTTACAAAATGATTGAGTTATAGCACTTTGGATTTTTCTTATGGCTGACATTTTGAAACGATCTGATATTTGTCACGTGATAACACGCGTATTTATGAACCGATTTCAATGAAACTTGGTATGTACATAGTACATACAAATTTCTCGACCGAGTTCGTTGGCCAGCATCATCCATCCTTTTGTTTCAAAATGGTGGCTATTTTAAATTTTTAAAAAAATTTAAAATTTAAAATTAAATGCGAAAATATTAAAGTTGAAAAATATTTTTCTTTTACGTGTTAAAACTTTAAACAACGATTCCATAACACTTTTTATTTCGTCTATATCTTGAAAAATGATTGAGTTATAGCACTTTGAATTTTGCTTATGGCTGACATTTTGAAACGGTCTGATCTGAACGATCCATCATGTTACTTTAAAATGGCCTACACTTTATGATATCGTGGAATTTGGCAACTCTCTAAATCGCTTAAAATAAAACCAGGTTGAATAAAAGATGACTAATTTCTAAAAATTCCTATTAATATTCAGTCTTGACAAAAACTAGTATTCAATCTTATAAAATCCCTAATTTTATAAGATTATTTCCACTAATTTGAGCTAAGTATTTTTGAACAATGTAACTTACTTTAAAATAAATAAATAAATATATAAGTATATGAAAGCTACCTCTTCCTCCCGGCATTGCCGGAAGGACTTTTAAACATGCATCATTATTATACCGCTATTTTTTCAACTTATGCATTTGCAGTATAAGCAGGTTCTTATGTTTCAAATATTCTTTCTTCTTAATGTTCTGTTGAGTATGCTAATCATAAACTGAATAGTATTCTAAATTTTCAGAAAATTTATTATAGCCTTGTTAGTTCAATATAGAAAACTTTTTTTTTTCAAAAAAGCTTTTTTGTTGTCTTTACGTTTAAATTTCCTGAAATTCTGGAAAGTATTTTTGAATGGGTAGTAACAGTATGACACGTTTATCGGAATAAAAATAATAATAAAATAAAAAACAACCTTAATAAATATTTCAATAAATGTTTATTTTAACTATGTTAATGTCGGTTTTACTTATTATTCTAAATTATCAGAATCACTCTCTGTTCATGGCAGATATAATCGAAATTAATGCCCAAAGAGAAATATTACATAATTAATCCATCTATAACATTTGTAATGTTTCTATAACAAAGAGAAAATCATTTTAACTGATAGATATTTTGACAATGTGAACGTTAAAGTATACTCTTCATTTTTTAAAACACTTATACTAATATATAAAATAATTTTTCTTTTTTTTCTTTTAAATTCTTTCCCATCATATTTAAAAACTTTAAAATATAAATATAAACACATAACATTTAATATTTTCATATTAGTTTTCGCTGAACTAAAAATATTATTAGAAAATAATAATTATTATTATTGTTATAGAGTCATATATATATATATATAATTTTTAGGGCTCTGTACTTAAAAAATATAAACGGAACCATTCAAAGTTCACTCTTGCATCTGTATACCTTTCGCAGCCATTTTAAACTTAAATTATAGAAAATGGAAAGTTCCCAATTGGAAAAATATTAAAGTGTATTGACGTAGACATTTAAATATTAAACATTCACAAATATACCTAGGAAAAACGTAGAAGTGCTAATTAAGTTGCCTAAAAAAATCTTTCTTTTTTTATCGTGTGAAAGCTTTCGTAAAATTGAACTCAAAAATACACGTCTTTTAATTTTAGATATCATATTTTAGATATATCGTCGGAAATTTAATACTAAAATATACCCCCCGTCTTTCTTTTTCAAAATCTATTGAAACTAAAATTATGAAAAAACTAGATGTAATATACATTAATTTAAACCTTGCTGGAAGATTATAGTGTCATGAGCACTAAATCTTCAATTTTTGTCTTTAAGCAACATGATCGCACTACTTATATAAATAGTGAAGGAATATAGTTAAAAAATTTTAAGCTTAATTATTGTCTATATTTCGTTAATAAATGTATTGTTTATTAGTTATTATAAATATTTCTTCTATAAAAAAATTTTCACAGCAAAATGATGACGGTAATGCATCACAGTCATTTAGTTATGTCGAATGTTAAAAAATAAAAAATATCGTAGTGGAATCGCGTATAACCCCAGTAGTAAGCAATGAAAAAAAAAGTTGGTGTTAAAAGGGTTAAAATAAATAATGGAAACAACATATTAAAACTTCTCATTAAAAAAAAAGCAGTGAAACAAAAGTTTATATTTTATTTATCGTCGGAGCAACATTCTCACTCCTACAGCACGGCTGCTATATGTCCCATTTCCAAACTCCGGCGATAAAGACAATGTCTTACAGCGCGGCTGCTATATATCCCACGCAACTAGGTGAAAGCCGTGGCTAACGGCTGACACTTTAGAACTGAAGTGAGAGCAGCAAGAGTAGAACGATAGCTGTCGTTCGGAGAGAACGACGTGGAATGACGAATTCAGATATGATGGAATGTTATACTACGATGTTTGAAATGTCTGTAATTTATTTGTAAATAGACTTATGTAAATAACATTCTTTTTGTAAATATTTAATAGTTAATGGAAGTTCTAAAATTTTGACGGTGTCAGAATCGACTTTATGTCTCTCAGTTTACTTAAGATTTCAAGAACTTAAGTTTCTAGATTATTATTCCCCAATTATGTACATTCTACTGTATATTTTTTCGCAAAACGAATTGCGGATAGTTATAAGGATGTGAATTTTCCTTTTTACACAAAAGTTTAAACTTCTGCGAACAAGTATAAATTTCATAGAATTCGACCGTTATTCAAAATTTTGAAATTAAACAGTCTATATTATCATAGTATAAAAGATCAGATATCCATGACGTGTAATTCTAAACAAGGGTTTACGCAACAAGCAAGATTCGTTAGAAGGGAGAATTTTCCGACAAAATTTTCCGGTTTTTGAAATTTTAGATGCTCGAGTGACATACGCCTCCATCTGTTGTCTTAGCTTTTCTAAATTGTAAATTTTCTATTTGTATAGTGTTTCATTAGAAGTTTAAAATTATAAATAATTATTCCGTCAGATATTCCGTCTTAGATGCAAAAATACTAATTAAGTTAAATAAGATACTTTAAAAAATATATATTTTTTATATTATATGTGAAAGATTTGTAAGGCTGAACTTAAAATACATGTCTTTAATTTTAGATATTATATTTTTAGAGATATCGTCGAAAATTTAATATAAAAATATGCCTCGTTAAATTTTTTTCAGAATCTACTAATACTAAAATTATGAAAAGAAACTAGAGGTAATACGCATTAATTAAAACTTTGCTGGAAAATCATAGTGACATCAGCACTAGATGTTCAAATTTTGTGTGTAAAAAATATGCTCATCCTATTTATATAAATAGTGAAAGAATATTTTTCAAAAATGGTAAGCTTAATTATTATATGTATTTCTTTAACAAGTGTATAGTTTATTAGTTATTACACATATTTGTTTTACATATCAAATTTTTTTGCAACAAAATTATAACGACACAATCGCACGATGCGCACAATCGCAAAAAAATATAAAAATCGAAGTGGGATCACATATAACCCCAGTGTACGCAATGACAGAAAAAGACAGTAATAAAAGGGTTAAAATAAAAAATGGGAGCAATATAATAAAACTGTACATTAAATAATTCATTCTATAGAATCAATAAACAGTGAAAAATATGTTTATATTTTATTTATCATTATATATCTCTCTCTATATATATATGTGTGTGTGTGTCTATATGTATATTGTATGTCTAATCTATTATAATCTATCTACACTGCTCAAAACAATTAAAGGATATTTGAAGTTTTGTATAAATTAAAATATATTTTATTCAGTGATTGCTTGGTTTCGATGAGTACGATGTCCCAGCGAAGTCATTTGACAGATTCAGAAGCTTGGAGAATTGTTGGTAGGTTAGAAGGGGGCCAAACTCAAGCCGAAGTGTCATTTCCAGGATCTGGAACCGTTTTTTAGAGAGTGGATGTGCAGGACGAAGACCAGAGCAAGGTCGTAGACGGGCAACAACGCCCAAGGAAGATTGGTATTTAGCGTTAACAGATTGGAGACACCGAAACATGAACGGTACTCTTCTCCAACAACACATTCGCTCGGCTACAGGCACCACGATTTCAACTCAGACTGTCCGAAACCTTCTCCATGCTGTAGGTCTGTATGTTCGCCGACCGATGGTATGTGTTAGATTAATATCAAGGCATCGTCGCGACCGCAGGGAGTGGGCAACCGAGCATGTCAACTGGAGGAGAAATGAATGGAGCTATATTCTGCTTTCTGACGAGTCCCGTTTTTCTGTGCATCCGGATAATAGGTGTATTTTCATCTGTAGGGACCGTAGCAGTAGGAATAATTCTGCGTTCGTGCACGAAAGTGTCAGATTTGGCGGTGGTGGAATGTTGGTGTATGGTGGCATCTCCATTGACGGGCGCACTGACCTCTACATCATTCGAGATGGAGCTCTGACTGGTCGCCGATTTAGGGATGAGATCCTCAGACCTATTGTAGTCCCTTACGCTGCAGCAATCGGATATAACTTCATTTTAATGGACGATAACTGCAGGCCTCATCGTGCAAACCTGGTGGAGGATTTCCTTTTCGAGGAAGGAATCGTTCGAATGGAATGGCCAGCGTGTTCTCCAGACATGAATCCAATCGAGCATGTTTGGGACGCTCTAGGAAGACGAGTTTCTGGCCGCCAACAACCCCCACAAACTCTCGAAGAACTGGAAAGAGCTCTTCTGGAAGAGTGGGGCAGAATACCCCAATTCGTCATTAATAGCCTCATTGAGTCCATGCCTCAAAGGTGTTCAACGTTGCTGGCCGCCCGTGGAAACCATACCCCATACTGAAAATGATTTTCTTTGAAGAAAACACCTTTTCTTATTCTTTTTTTCTCATATGCACAAATTGTGTTTTTTTCCTTTTGTACACAAATGCGCAATAAAATGCATTTTTTTCTGCCAAACATGTGTAATTTATTTTCATATAACCTACTATGTCTGTCGACCATGTATCAATCAGCTAAAAAGTTTCCCAGATACAAAATCCACGTAAAACTGCAATATCCTTTAATTGTTTTGAGCAGTGTATTATATATCTAATTTATTTATTTTTATATACCCTAAATATGTACATTATAATATATATATATATATATATATTTACAATATGAACTATGTATAATTATGTCAATGCGAAACTATAAAAGTTAAAGTTTCATATAAAAGTTTAAACTTTTAAATTTAGACATGCAAGTATTTCATAAAGTACAATATTTTCTCGAAATTTCAAAATTACCAACACTCTATTATCATACTATAAAAGATCAGATATTTATAACGAGTAATTGTCAACAGGGAATTACGCAACAACTGAGGTTCTTCAGAAGCGAGAATTTTCAGAGGAAATTTTCCGGTTTTTGAAATTTTAGATGCTCTAAGTGACATACGCCTCCATCTGTTTATTGACTTAGCTTTTGTAAATTATAAATTTTGCATTTGCATAGTGCTTCATTATAAGTTTAAAATTCTAAATATTTATTCCGTTTAATATTTCGTCTTAGATACAAGAATATTTTCAATAATCAGATGCAGATGCAGATAAATTTTTACTAAATTTAACTGCGCAAAACACAAATTTTTATTAGTTATTTTGAGATTTTGCTAAAAATAATACAGATAAACATTTTTCATAAAAGCAGCAAAAGCCAAATTGGATGAAGTAATACTTGTAGAATATAACTAGACAAAAATCCTTGTCGGCTTGGCCAATAGCCGTAAGTGTATTTCGAAGATATCTGCTCATTTCAACTACAAAAATTAAACCCTGACTAGAGATAATCCCAGTATAGCAACTTTATTTGGCCGCTTTTAAGCAATTTTTAATTTCATTTTTTTTTGTAAATAGCACTTGGTTTTTATCAGAATCATCTAATGCGAAATTTGGTTCAAATGCCCACTTTGACAGCATTTTTTTAAATGTATTCTAATTTCCTTAAAAAATCGACCAATACGGCCCGAATTTTGCTGAGATTTTATACATCTTCATTTTATATAGCAGTTTGGAACAGATTTGAGTTAAATTACAAAAGTTATCGTGTCAATAAAAGAGTAATACAGACAGATAGCTAGATAGATATATAGGTAGATAGATATATAGGAAGATAGATATATAGGTAGATAAATAGGTAAAGATTTTTACTGATGGTAGTTTTGAGGTCTACAAGACATGATCGGTGTAGATCTGCAAATTTTTTCAGAAATTCCATCGTGGGAACGACTCCGATAGGTAGTATTTCACACGAAATATACCTAAAAGCTTGTTTTGTTTTAAAAAGGAACTTGTTAATAAAATTAATAAATACTTTTTACTTTTTTCTATATTCAATAAAAGAAAATATTGTATTCTTTTTTTTTCAACTTCCATTTCTTAATTGATTCACACATTTTAGAAGTCAGAAAATTAAAAAAAACATGTTTATACAAAAGGTCTGTCTGTCCGTGTTTTACAGTGTAGCATCGATAAGTGTATGACGATATGCATAAAATTGAACCAATTTTTTGTGTGTCTGTTTGGCTGAAGCAAGCAAGTTTTTCTTACTCTGAAATATTCCGCCGAAAGAAGGCTCTGTAATAGTGATTTTTGTTAAACTTTAAGTAGTGTACCATCGAAAAATGTATGAAGTATGCGTATAATTGAATCTTTTTTGTGTGTGTGTGTATGTGTGTAAGTATTTAGCTGTGGCTAGTAGGTTTTTCCCTGATTTTGAAAAAGAGATCCTCAAAAGAGGGCGCTGTAAAAGTGATTTGTGTGCCATTTTTATAAGTGTACCACTGGAAAGTATATGAAATTATGTATAGACTTCAACCAATTTTTTTTTATATGTTTGGATATAGCTAGTAGGTCCTACCTTAAAAAAATAATCACCGTTAGGAGGCTGTTCAATAGCGATTTTGAATCATTCTTACTTTCTTTTATTTACAATATTTAAAAAAATATGATGCGATCTAAATTTTTTTCGGCTTACAATTTTTCATGGATATACACGTTTTAAAGATCAGAGATTCCCAAAAAACATGTTTATACAAAATGTCTTTCTGTTAGTCCGTATGTCCATATGCCCGTTTACCAGTTTGTCGCCATTGTTCCATATATGAGAGGATGGGGATATGCATAGAATTGAATAAAATTTTTGTGTATGACTTTGGAGGTTTTCCTTTAATTTTGAAATAAAAAAGGGCGCTTAGAAATTTTAGTGCCATTTTCACTGTTGCACTAAGGAAAAAGTATGAAGTTAAGCACAGAATTGAATCAAACTTTTTGCGTAAGTGTATGGCTTTGGCTAGTAAGTCCTCTTTGAATTTGAAAAAAATTCACCAGAAATGTGCGCTGTATTGGCAATTTTGGAGCAATTTTCAATATTGTACCTACGAAAGCGGTGTTAAGTAATGCATAAAATTATTTTTTTTTCTGAGTAAGTGTTTGACTATGACAAGTAAATCCTCTTTGAATCTGAAAATGATCCGTCGAAAGAGGCGCTGCAATAACAATTTTTGTCAAATTTTCGGTATTTTACAACCGATAAGTGATGAAGTTATGCATAAATTGAACCAAATAATTTTGTGTAAGTGTTTGGTTATAGATAATAAATCCTCCTTGAATTTAAAACAATGTACAAAAAAAAAAGCGCTGTAATAGCGATTTTTGTGTCTTTTTCAATATTGTACCACCAAAAAATGTATGAATTTATGCATAGAAGTGAGCCAATTTAGGTGCGTTCGTAATTATGTAAATACGTAGCACCTATAGTTGTTCAGTCAGTCAGTCCGCATATAACATTGGTAAACCGATTGATCGGTATTACCGATTGAAAAAAAATCGTGTTTAAAATTAATCAAATGTGATTTCGTATGCAGCGATTTTCTACAGTTCCATATATTGACCTTCGATTTATTCTCTCGAGCTGATCCAGAGTACACTGTAAAACATTTGTGGAAACGTTACTCCATACAATTGGGATAAAAATGGTAGCAAATGGTGCCTCCAATTTCATGGAGTAATTGTTTTCACATATGCAATGGTGTAATTTAAACATATATTACTGGTGTAACATGACAATGTTACACCAGCATTGGCGGCATTAACCAATACATCCCTGTTTCGAATCCTGGACCGGACTTGTTTCACCCAAAAATGAAATAATGGGAAATTTGCATCTTTTATAAATGTCTACCTTTACAAGAAGGAAGTATTGGATTCTTGAAAATCTTAGAAATCCGATTTCACAATAGCCATATCTCAAGAACTAGTGCATGGATTTTCATAAAACTTTATATTTAACTAGCATTTGATAAAACGGGATACTGATTTCATTTTGGTGCAAACAGTTCAACAGGCGTGCATAAGATAGAAGAATGTTTTGGGATTGCCACACCTGACTACTTTTTTTATTATTTTACTTGGATGTTTATTCTATTTTCGTAGCCATTGAGTAACTCGATAAATAATTTTGGCAAGTTAAGTTATACTGCATCGTTACATATTGAATTTTTATACAGGGTGATTCAGCTCGTCGGTGACAAACTTTAAGGATCGATAGAGCACACCTAGACGAACATTTTTGAATAGGGAATGTAGGGTCCCTGACGCGATGGTAAGGCGCTAGGCGCTTTCGAAAATTTGGGTGCCGAAATTCGAAACGTCATAAAAACTAGGGAAATGGTTAGATTTTCTTGCTTATTGCGTCGAAATGATTCTGTTTGTTTAGACTTTCTTCAGTACCAATTTGATAAGCGTATCTCTTAAAACATGGATAGGGGGCGCTGCAGACTTTGGAGAGCTAGACAACAACTTTAAGCCCGTTATTTTGATAATTTAACACATGCTCGCCAAAGTTTATACTCTAACTTAAAGTTTGAACCCAAAAGTAGAGCCCTGCAAAAAGCGTAAGAGCCGGAATAAAATGTCAAAGTACAGGGTGGTCGAAACTCGAAGGCTCCTAAGAGATAAACAAACAGATTTCTTGACTTATGGTATGCATTTTCATGATTCTGTTTGCTGGGGCTCTCTGAAACTCAGTTGAACGGTACAAAAAGAAACATCGATAGGGGGCGCTTTGGGCAAAAAACATAATTCGTTGACATTTCGGACGCTAACTGGAAACGGGGCGCTACGATCAGTTAGTAATAATGAAAACACATTTTCTACCTCTGCTCAACACTTCTGAATAAATTTAGACCAAAAACATCAATGATACTGGAAATTTATTTACAAAAAATAACACTACAGAAGATGCTCGAAATTTCGACCTTGGGCCATGATGCAGGCTTCGCACCTCCGTCGCATTGAGGAGTGTGTGTTTCCAACAATGCCAGGAGTATCTCTGATCTGCCCTGCAGCTGCCACAATGCGCGCCACAAGTTCTTCAGCACTGCTGACAGGTGTATGGTATACCTCGGCCTTCAGGTAACCCCAAAGGAAGAAATCCAAGCAGGTGAGGTCTGGTGATCGGGCAGGCCAGTGAACTGGACCCCCACGCCCGATCCACCGCTGGCCATACCTTGCGTTTAGATGGAGACGCACGTCGTTCGTGTAATGGGCCGGAGCTCCATCGTGCTGGAACCACATCTGGCGACGCGAACCTTCGGGTACGTTCGCCTCCTCCAGAAGCTGCGGCAGCACTTGATCCAGGAAAATCAGGTAATTTCCACCTGTCAGCCGTTCAGGTAACAAATAAGGGCCAATGAGGCAATCCCCCAGAATGCCGGCCCACACATTTACTGAGAAACGCTCCTGGGCTGCTCGGCTTCTGGTTTCATGTGGATTTTCATCACACCACACATGACTGTTGTGGGCGTTCCACATTCCCTCCCGGCTGAAGGTGGACTCGTCCGTAAACAAAATGCTGTTTACAAAACGGGGATCCCTGGATCTCATCGCCAAGTACCATCTTGAGAATTCCACTCGAGGGCCAAAATCCTGCTCTCTGAGCAACTGCACCCGCTGGATGTGGTAGGGGTGCAGATTCCGGGAACGTAAGATGCGCCACGCAGTTGCTTGCGAAATGCCAACATGTCTGGCGATATCTCTCGTGCTAAGACCTGGGTTGTCCTCAACCAGGTTAAGCACAGCCTCTTCGTTGTCGGGGGTGCTCACTGATCGCTCCCGTTCAGGCCTGCCTCCGTCGAAAGATCCCGTTGTGGACAACCTCTGGTGTACTCGAGCGAAGAAGGCATGGCAGGGGATTTGCCTGTTGGGGTAACGCTCGGCGTACAACCGCTGAGCGGCTCGTCCATTACAACCAGCAGCGCCATACGCCAAATGCATGTCAGCCAATTCAGAGTTTGTGTACCGTTCCATCCTACTACCGATCTGCAGACAAGTAACCCGAAGCTTAAGTAGGTACCGCACGTTCAAAAGACGTGTCTGCGCATACAACTACGTTATCTCGCGTTGTCGTCTACGCATTACGTATCTTTTGCATATCGATATGGTACGATATCTTTTGCATAAATCAGCAAAAAGCACCTTATGTAAATTTTTTTGCGCGCATTGTGCATGATTGAAACCAGCTATGTTTGTTAAAAAAAAAAAAACAAACTGCAGTTTTAATAGCTTCTTATGATAAGTAAATTACTCTCTTGTTTTGTTTCTAACTGATCGTAGCGCCCCGTTTCCAGTTAGCGTCCGAAATGTCAACGAATTATGTTTTTTGCCCAAAGCGCCCCCTATCGATGTTTCTTTTTGTACCGTTCAACTGAGTTTCAGAGAGCCCCAGCAAACAGAATCATGAAAATGCATGCCATAAGTCAAGAAATCTGTTTGTTTATCTCTTAGGAGCCTTCGAGTTTCGACCACCCTGTACTTTGACATTTTATTCCGGCTCTTACGCTTTTTGCAGGGCTCTACTTTTGGGTTCAAACTTTAAGTTAGAGTATAAACTTTGGCGAGCATGTGTTAAATTATCAAAATAACGGGCTTAAAAATGTTGTCTAGCTCTCCAAAGTCTGCAGCGCCCCCTATCCATGTTTTAAGAGATACGCTTATCAAATTGGTACTGAAGAAAGTCTAAACAAACAGAATCATTTCGACGCAACAAGCAAGAAAATCTAACCATTTCCCTAGTTTTTATGACGTTTCGAATTTCGGCACCCAAATTTTCGAAAGCGCCTAGCGCCTTACCATCGCGTCAGGGACCCTACATTCCCCATTCAAAAATGTTCGTCTAGGTGTGCTCTATCGATCCTTAAAGTTTGTCACCGACGAGCTGAATCACCCTGTATATTAGAATCTACATAGTTTATAATGGATGGATAGTACATTAATATACTGACATGACTAACAGGAAATTTAACCTTCTCATTCATATGGGCCTCATATGAGGACAGACAAATATTGTTCTATAAAGAAAAAAAGTAAGAAAGAAAATTAGAATTTATTTATGAAGTTGTGATTTGTGGACGAGTAATAGATAGTATGCAGCACAATAATAAAATTATTTCAGAATGTATCCACGTTTAACAAAAAAGAAAAAAATAGTAATGAACAATGAAAAATAATGAAAAAAATATTTAGGTTTAAAAGAGTTAATATAGAAATAAAGAAAAATAAGGAACGTGTGTGTTAAATGCATAGAAAAAAACAAAATTCCTATCAAAATTGCATCAAGAAGAAATCATCCAAATAATTTCAGTGTAATTAAAACAATTTTTCCTTACAGTTTATACGACCCATTCATTATAAGATAAACCATATAGATTTTAAAACGTAAAAATTCAGTATGTCCGGATGCAGCATCATTTAACTTACCAAAATTGACTTGAGAGCTACTAAATGGTTATAAAAATATAATTAAACACCTAAATAAGATATTAAAAAATATTCATGTTTTAATTTTGTATGAGCGGAATGTTTAACAAATAGTCTAATTAAAGTTATTACATTAAGATAAAAAAACTAAACATTTATAATTTTTCAATTAATTTTCAAAAGTGATATTATTTTTGAATTTCTCGAATATTTTAAAATGTGAATTATAACATTGCTAGGTACGTTTAGAACCAACACAGAGAAAAATGTTGGAATTTCTCGCTCACGTATATTAGTAAAGCTGCAATTGCAGCTAAAGATAGAAACGGCTACATGAGCACACAAGCATATGGCGTAACATGATACATAAATGAAAACCAATGAACAACAGTAATGACAGCAATAATCAACTATAATGAACAACAATATATTGTTGCAGCGTATATAGGGTTCTTTCGATCTTATGGTTAGACAACTTCAAACTCTTTTCTCTTAGAAAAGTAGAAAATAATTTATTTACAGATCTTCAGAACAACAGAGTCTTCGAAGCTCACAAATATTACAAGATATTCCAAAATAACTGTTTAAATCTATCGAACAAGTACAAATATAGGTCGCAGAGACTCTTTATACAATGTCTCAACACTATATCACATTCAAAACAACGTAGATAAAACTCAATACATCAAGCAAACTTGCTTGGACAATCTCTAGTAGCTCACTCAATGACTGACTGGTAAATAACAACAACAACAGCTCGTATCGCTCTCCTTATATATAGTCTCGTAGCATGAGCTAGAAATTTCTAGAAAAACCTGGAAAACCACGGAACAACAAACAATGTATCAGTAGACCTAAGGGGGGGGTTACCATAAACAGGGAAGGGTTACCATCGCCAACAATCGCCAAGTTTGTCGCCAACTTGGCGATATATCGCCAAATTTGGCGACCAAAATTAGTTGCCAAAAGTGACGCCAACTTGGCGATATCTCTAATATTTCGCAAAGCTGCCATACACATACACTGAAAATAATAGACAAGTTTGCTTGATAACAGAGACAATGTAACTAAAACTAATATTAGTAAAGAAATGGAGCTTAATAAGATTATTTACATTATTTTACAGTACAAACACTAACTATTTACAAAATTCGTAACACTACCCCCTCCTCAAAGACTGCACGTCCCGGGCAGTGCAATCCTTGAGTTAGAGGAAAACACTTAAAATAAATAAGCAAATAAATAAATAAATAAAATAATAATAACAATAATAATAAAATTTACATAAATAAGAACTAATTACTATTTACATATTTACAAAAAGTGACTTTCATGACCATGGTCTGAAATTCCAGTTTTGAATTTTTAATCACTTTGGCCAAAATAAGGGGCTAGCCGGTTATAATGTACGACCTTGGGTTTGGTGTGTGGCGATTTTCGTATGCGTACGACGACGTCATTCAGCCTGTTGACGACTGTGTAAGGACCGTCCCAGTTTCTTTGTAGTTTTGGCGACAGTCCCTTACGACGTATCGGATTCCACAACCAAACTTTGTCACCTTCGTTGAACTCATGTCCAGTTGCCTTTGTGTCGTACCGTGTCTTCATCTTTTCTGATGCCAGTCCAATTCGGTTCCTCGCTAGACAATGAATCTTCTCAATCCGCGCCTGGAGTTCATCGACATATTCCTCAGGCGATGAAGGAGCATCAGGAGGACGGCCAAACAAAAGATCCGCAGGTAGACGAAGATCACTACCAAAGAGCATTTGAGAAGGGAAGTAACCAGTGGCCTCATGAGTGGCACTCCTGTAAGCAAGCAGGAAAAGAGGCAATTTCTTGTCCCAGTCCTGTTGGTCTCTAGACACCAGGAGAGAGAGGCTATTTAGGATGGTACGATTGAACCGCTCTACCATGCCGTCCGATTGAGGGTGTAGAGGTGTTGTTCGGGTTTTGTCCATGCCGAGTAGTTCACACATTTCCTTGAACACAGCCGAATCAAAATTTCTTCCTTGATCGGAATGGATTTGAAGAGGAACTCCGTATCTGGAAACCCAGTGTTGAATCAGTATGTCTGCTACGGTTACCGCCTCTTGATTAGGAATGGCATAGGCTTCAGGCCACTTAGTGAAGTAGTCCATGACAACGAGGATGTACTTATTGCCATCAGATGTTCTAGGAAGTGGACCCAGGATGTCTAGGGCAATTCGTTCGAAAGGAGCTCCTACATTATAACGTTGCAATCGTCCACAGGTGCGCCTCTTAGGACCTTTACGTGCTACACAGGTGTCACAAGCTCGACACCACTTCTCCACGTCACTGCGAACATTATTCCAGTAGAAACGCTCTCGAACCTTTTGCAGGGTCTTCATTACACCAAAATGACCTCCTGTGGGACTACCATGCAGTTCTTGAAGGACCATAGAAATACTCGACTTAGGGAGTAGTAGTTGCCATCTACACGTCTTTCCATCGTCAGACTCCCACTTTCGGTAGAAGATGCCTTTCTTCAAATGTAGGGAATCCCAGAGAGCCCAATAACGTTTAGTCGTAGGATGGTAATGGGCCATGTCTTGCAAACTGGGCTTCCTGTTGGACTCCTCTTTCAGCTCTAGAATTGGCTTAATTTCAGGATCAGCAAGTTGATCTTTACGCAGGCTCTCGTCAGTCCACGGATCTTGCGATGATGTAGACCCAGTTGTAACTTGTCTTACTATAGGACCTTTGACATTAAATTTCTTCTCAGCCCGGTCGCAGTATCTACAATTCTCTGAGCAGGGTCTTCTTGAGAGAGCATCTGCATTTCCATGTGATGAGCCTTTTCGATGGCGTATCTCCATATCGTACTCTTGAAGCTTTTGTATCCACCTGGCTATCTGGCCTTCAGGGTTCTTAAAATTCAATAGCCAAGTTACAGAAGCATGATCAGTTCGGATCAGGAACTTTCGACCGTAAAGATAGTGATGAAAGTGGTCTATGGCTTTCACTACAGCAAGAAGCTCTTTTCTTGTTACGCAGTAGTTTCGCTCGGCCTTTGACAAGCACTTGCTGAAATAGGCGATAACACGCTCCTGGCCGTCGATTTCCTGGGACAGTACAGCGCCAATGCCTTCGTTGCTTGCATCCGTATCAAGTATAAACTGTTTATCGATTTGAGGATGTGGTGGTTACTCGATAACCCCCCCATATGTTTAGTTTAATTCAATTTTATTTGCCATTTTATTTCCTATCACCTCCTTTTTATTAGTGTTCTTAATTTAAATATTATTTCGATTTCGTTTCTTTTCATATCGTCGCCTGTAATCTTTTCTTTCTTACTTAGCTTTCGAATGTTCCAAACCGGTAATATCTTATTTTGAAATCATTCCTTCCGGTTTAGAAATCTTTCTAGAACAATCTAGTTTGTTCTATGGGTGGTATTTCCGGTTAATCTGGCCCGCCCCTTGGCCTATCAAATTAAATTCCGCAGGTGACGTGTTTTAAGCCGTTGAGTGCCTGGCCACCTGCTTTGGCCTTCCTTCTTTAAGTGTTTATCAATTCTTTCCTTATTAAATTCATTTGTCACCATACTGGGTATCATAACTTGGCTTAATTTTCCTCGCTCCCCTCTTTCGTGCGTCGCCAACTTGGCGTATGCCTGGTTTACAGTAACCCTAGTTCTTTTTCCCTCCTGTCTCCCCGTGGTCAGAGCAGTCGCACTGTTAGACCCCAACCGAGATGGTTGCTGCTGGATGAATCGGAAATGTCGGAAAAGTTTAGCGGAGTTCGGGGCAGGTGTGCGCCCCGGGGACCGTTGAATGCGTCCGTGTTCGTTCTTCAATGTCCACGCCAGGGCTTATCGAGGTTGATTTTTTAAGGCTGCAAGGAATAGGGTCATCTTCAACCGCATCCTGAAATCAATTGTTTGTTGCTTCTTTCTGGATATGCAACAATAAGTTAACTGACGTCATGGTAATTCTCAAATATTTTATTTCGTCAATTTCTCATCGAAATCCTTCTAACCGAATTATTTCTCATTTCTTCAACGCCTTTTTTGTAAGCTCACTTTTCCTCTGAAAAAAATGCTGAGGTGGTGAATCTTATTTTCAAGAAGTCAGGATATATTTTTCATAAAGTTTTTCTCAATATCTCTCTTCATCATATTATCATTTGGCCATAAAATATATATATATATAATTTTTGAATATGGAACGGCGCCCCAGGAGCGAATATTGATATATCTCTGTGTGAAGTTTTTCAAACATATATTTTGAAAATATATATATATAATTGATGTTCTGAAAAAATGATATTATCTTTGTCTTCGATCAAGAAAAATGTTTAATTCTTGCTATAAAGATATATATAAGAATACCTTGTGAAGAAGAATTGTATTTCGAATATGTCAACTCGTAAAATAATACCATTGTGAAAAATTTGCAACAAAGTAAATAATCGATGTACACGAAAACAAAATATGTTTATATACATATATAGAAAATATTCAAAGCTCATAAAGAAATACGCAAGTTATCTTAAATAAAAAAAAAATTTATCTTCATCAATTTGTGTCTTGATTCCTGTGCACTTGTCTGTCTGGATTTTTTTTTATTCTTCAGCAGCCAAGAAAATTTACAGGTAACTCTTATTTTTTATCAATTTTATATTTTATAATTTAGCCTTTTGAAATTATTGTCATCTTGATTAAAGAATTTTCCATTATTTTTTAAGAGAAACGATAATGGTAGCCTTTCGGGTAGTTTGCAGGCCCGCATTCTTCGCAATGTCACTTAATCATTTATACGATCACTTAGCCTTGTTGTGAGTAGAAACAAAAAAAAGTGTTTCTCCTCCCATCTCTTCTTCTCACCCACCTGTAAACATAACAGTACAATTTCCTTTGGCACAGTGACCAACGCTTGACCATCATCTTCCCTGGCTACCATTGTATTTTTGTTATAGATACATATTTTCAAAAAAAAATATCTTCAGTTATCTTCAATTATTTTTCATTATCTTCAGTTGTATTTTCATTTTCTGCAAATTATTTCTTCATGCAATGATTAATATTTTATAATTATATTTTATTCTGTGTCGTACAATAAATAAATGCAATATAGCTTCATTTTATGCTGACATAATATTTTTCTGGAGCAGTGCAGTATATATATAACATAATTTATCAATATTTTTTCTTGCCATGATATAATTTGTAACTTATATATATATTATTTAACGGAGGTGCAGGTAAATATAAATGATAATGCTAACATAAATTATTCTCTTCTCATAAATATAACAATATATGTTTTGAGCCATATAATAGATATTTACATAAGTTTTTGGGCCATGTTATTTTGATCGCATGATAAGAAAGATATTTTTGCATTTTCTTCTCTTCGTCATATATTTGTTATTCTTTTTAATATATAAAAATGGTATATCACGTAAATGAAATTCGTCATTTTTTTTCTAAATAATGGGTCAATTTATATATATATTATTATTCATTACAAGACCAGTCTATAACCAAACTTATCATGTCATTTATTGAGCTCTTATATTAATTTTTTCATCATGCCACCCAAGGCAAAATTAAATATAGCAATTCAACCTTTCGACGGCAACCCTCAGAATGTGGAATTCTTCTTCGATCAATTATCTGACATACAAGAGTTAAATAATTTTACAGATAAGGAACTTTTTGTTCTCTTCAAATCGAAACTGGAGGGTAACGCCTTACTCTTCTTTCTTGAAACTCAGTCTCAGCTCAAGAACTCTAATTTCCAGGACATTCGAAAAACTTTTATAAACTATTTCTTACCCTCAAAAAAGTCTGTTTCTCTTAAGTCCTTGCAGAACTTAAGTTTAGATTCAAATGAATCAGTCAAAAATTTTGCTTTTCGACTGGATAAACAACTTCGACTTGCTTACCCAAAATTGGATCTTTCTGCTCTCAATTCATTAAAGTTCACTCATTTTCTTGAGGCTTTGCCTAAACAAATCAAACGCAAAATTTTAGAAGAGAATATTACATCTTTCGAGTTAGCTCTTGAACGAGCAACTTTTCTTCAAAACATATACGACTCTCCCCCTAAAAAATCTTATGAAAATTATAATCAAGCCTATTGTTTGGATACTGAAAAAGTCCACGATAATTCTAATAATGTTCTTCATAAAACTCCTATAAAGCATACGAAGGATAAAGTTTATCACAATTCTCAAACCAACTACTCTCCTTTGCAAACTCCAAAAGACAACTCTCATGCTTCTCGTAATTTTAAAAGAAAACCGAGAACATATTCTCCTTCTCCAAATAAACAAGAGCCTACAGATAAACGTAAAAATAATTTTCGACTACAGAATTTTTATCGGAAACGTCCTTATCATCAACCCACCTTCGACAAATTTTCTCACAAAAAAAACTCTGCTTCCTTTTATCATAAACGTGATGTTGTGCAGTGTGCGTTCTGTGGAAAATTCAATCATCGTATGGACTCATGCTACAAATTTAAAAACATTATTAGTAATTCTAATCAAAACTCGTCATCTCATTTTTCGTCTCACCCTCACAGAAGACAAAGCCACACCTCTTCTTCTGAAAATAAAAACAATGTTTACCATTTAAACACATAAGGGAGACTGGTTCTACTGACCGCCTTCTCTCCCGTAATTTTCATTCAGGGTCAGTACTCTTTGACAACAAAAACAAACATCAACAATTTGACAAACGCTCTTCAGTTACCTTAGTGTCATCCACAGCTGTCCAAACTTCTCCTATGACAGCTAAATTTAACAAATCTCCCTGTTCATATAATTCGTTGACATCCAAACAAAATCCTGAAATTGATGATGATGTACAAGAAAGACATGTCATCTGCAGTTCATTTAATAATTCATATGTTCTTCCATGCATACTCATAAACATTCAACATAATGAAATTTCAACGTTAATTGATACGGGATCAAGTTTGTCACTCTTGGATCAGGAATGCTTTAATAGCATTAAATCCAGGCTTCACTATAAATTCTTATCCCGTAATGTATCTGTGTCTACCATAAATTCCAAAGTTTTTTTCAAGGGATGCATAGAGATTGCGTTTAAAATTGATAAATTTTTCTTTCATCATGTTTTTTACCTTACAAAGATACAAAATGTTCATTTTCAAGCCATACTTGGATTTGAGTTTATCAACAAACATTCTATTACCATATCACCCAGCTTTAAGTCTATTTTAATTAAAGATAAACATATTCCTTTTCACAGTTATAACGAATCTCCTACTTGCTATTTTATGAATTCTGAATATAATTATGATAATTCAAATGTGCCATATTCTTTAGATGTACACAAGATGCCTTGTTACGAAGATTCTATGTCAAATAATCTAAGTAATGGTATTTATACTGATAATATATGTGCAAATTATGATGATACAAATTTACAATTAGTCAACAATTATACAACCTATCCTTACAATTATAGTTTTCAAAATAATGGTTTGTTTACAAATAATGTTGCTAACACTGCTATGAATTGTCATACTCCTTATATTGATGGTAATATTACTTATTTTCCTAACTGTTTTTCTACTGATTATGGTAATGTGGTGAATTATGTATCTACTAATGATAATATACCTGGCAAGAATTTCTCATCTGAAAATACTAATGATCTTAGTTATGTTGGTGAAAAGCAAACTCATTTAAATATTGGTAATAAAATTTTGGTGAATTCCAATATGGTACAATTACTCAATAGAGAATTAATACCTCCTTATTCTTTTGTTTATTTACATGTTAAGTATCTCAATCCTCCATCTGAATATTTTATTTTCAAACCCAATTTAAAAAATAAAGGTCTTGTGTTACATGAATCATTGCACTCAAAATCTTCAAGTCAAAATGATTTATTTTTGGTTGTATGTCAGAATATATCAAAGCTGGATATTCATTTAAATAAAAATTCAATTATTGGCGAATGTATCAATGTAGATGAGAAAGATATTGAGGAGTATTCTTTTGATTTAGACTTTGAAGATGAATATTGTAATCTAATTTTACCATCTGAAGAGATTAAAAGAAAACGTATTCAAGA
Organism: Maratus speculifer; assembly: GCA_964019185.1. Taxonomy (NCBI): domain Eukaryota; kingdom Metazoa; phylum Arthropoda; class Arachnida; order Araneae; family Salticidae; genus Maratus; species Maratus speculifer. Next base: position 287,345,242 of record OZ025297.1, on the reverse strand, counting down.
ATTATCCCCAAATGACTTTGATCTTAAACATTTACCTCCTCATGAAAAGGAATCTTTAACAAAATTATTATGTAGTAAAGCTCTTGCTTTTTCAAAATCTCTTGACACTTTAGGTCATACGGACCTGGTCAATCCTCAATTCACTATGCTAAATTCTCATCCAGTCAAAACTCTACCTTTTCCTGTGCCACAGGCACTTGAGCAAGAAGCTCTTGACCAAATTAATCAAATGTTAAACGCTGGCATTATTGAGAGATCAAATTCATCTTGGGCGTGTCCCATGCTTCTTGTTAAAAAGAAGAGAACTGATATGTCCAAACCTCAAAAGTATCGTTTGGCTCTAGATTTAAGATTGCTAAATTCGATTATTATTCCATCCTCATATCCTCTTCCTAGAATTCAAAATCTATTGGTGCAGTTATCAAAATTTAAGTATTATACTACTCTTGACTTGCCCTCTGCATACTGGCAGATTGCGGTACCTAAAGATATGCAAGATAAACTCAGTTTTACTACTCCATGGGGAATTTTTACCTATTTACGTCTAGTATTTGGCCTGAAGACAGCCGCCAGCACTTTCCAACAATTAATCGACTCTGTTATTCAATTATCTCAAATTGATTCCTGTTATGCATATCAAGACGATATTGTAGTGGGTGCTAATTCATTTGAAGAAATGTCCATAAAACTCACAAAGCTATTAGACACTCTCATTGCTAATAACATTACTCTGTCTCCTGAAAAATGTGCATTTATGCAAACAAGTATTAACTTTTTGAGTTTCCAACTCACAGATCATAAAATTCTTCCTATTACGAGTAACATTTTAAAAATCACTTCTTTTCCAACGCCTAAAACCAAGAGGCAAACGAAAAGTTTTATAGGTTTGTGTTCATTTTATAGGTCAATTATTCCAAATTTTGCTAAATTGATTACTCCTCTCATTGAAGTCACCAAACCTAAAAATAAATTTTCTTGGAAATCTGAACAAGAAAATGCATTTAAAAAATTACAAGACATTTTCTTCCAAAAACCTATGCTCAATCTCCCAAACTGGAATGAAACTTTCTATGTTAATACAGATGCATCAAAGACAGCAATATCAGCTGTTCTTATGCAGAAATTTGATGGTGAACTCAGACCAATCTCCTATTATTCCAAAACTCTATCTCAGTCAGAAAGACAGTATCCTGCCATCAAATTGGAACTTTATGCCATTTACAAAGGCATAACAGCTTTTAAATATTATATTTTTGGTCGACCCTTTATTCTATTATCTGATGCTAAACCTCTTAATAATTATAAAAAGGCTACATCTCCAGCTGATATTACTACTCGATGGATGTTAGAACTGTCAGAATATTCGTACACATTCCAGCATGTTCCAGGCAAAGAGAATGTGTTAGCAGATTTTCTGAGTAGAACACCTCACATTCCTACTGAAGATCTCCATAATAATCCAGATCTTATTTCTACACAAGAACCTCTACCCATTGTTGATAATCAAAAAGATTTACATAATGAAATTCCTCATTTTCCATGTGGTTTAGTTGACAAAACACACCACACATGTCATCTTCAAAGTGACTCTTCGCCTCCAAATAATGATAGTAATCAAGATCCATTATTAGAAATTCTTGATCACACCATCTTCTCTGAACAAAAAAAGACCCAAAAATTAAACAAATTTATGAAGATCTTAAAAATAACAAAAAATCTAAAAGTTTAAATGGCTACTATATTAATCCAAGTAATGAGTTACTTTGCTACAATGGTCATTTTTCTTCTGAAGATATTGAGCTACACAAAGCTGTTTTACCTTTGTCACTTAGAGCAAAAGCCTTAAGAATTGCTCATATTACTCATACTGGAATTCATAAAACCATTGTTAATTTAAAGAAAAGATTTACCTGGAAAACCCTTGTTTCAGATACCATTAATTATGTCAACTCTTGTGAAATTTGTTTAGTAAACAAAAATCATAAAAAAAATACTGCTCCATACCTACCTGCGCCTCTTCCAACAGCTCCCAATCAAAAAGTCTCTATGGATTTACTCGGCCCATTGAGGAATCGTCAATATGTGATGACGGTCATAGATCATTTTTCTCGTCATTTAGAATTATATGCCTTGAATAATATCAGTGCTGAGTCTGTTACAAAAGCCTTATTACACTACATTTCCACGCATGGAAAACCCGAATTAACGCTCACTGATCATGGCTCTCAATTTACTAGTGACATGTTTTCTTTCTTTAATAAAAAGCTTGGCATTAAATTAGAACACAGTTCTGTAGCCCATCCCCAGGCCAACGGATTAAGTGAACGAGTCAATTCTCAAATAAAATCGTCTGTGAATACAATGGCTTTACAAGGATGTGATATACCAACTGCTCTAAAAATTCACCAATCCATATATAATGCTACACCTCATCCAGCCACAAAATTCACTCCAAATCTTCTTTATTTTGGAAGAGAAATAAACGACATTTATTCCAATTATAAAACTCAAGTTTCATGGAAAATTCTCAATACTGCATATGAAATTCATAAATTGATGGATGTTATTGAAAAAATATACTATCAAGCTTACAAGAATAACGAATCGTCTAGACAAAAGGTGTACCAAAAATCCAGAGAAAAATTAAAGTTTTCCAACATCAATGTTAATGACATTGTTTACGTAAAATTTCCCACTGTGTTTAACAAAAAAATACAAGGCCCATACGTGGTGAAGAAAATAATTTCTCCTGTGCTCATTCAAATTCAAGATTCCAATAATAGTCACGCTTCACCAATGTTGATTCACACTAATCGAATCTTGAAGCTTCAAAAGAGAAATGAAGCACTGCAATATCCTTCAATTTCTTCTAAGAATGTATCACATGATCACACTCCTGTTGGTAATGCATCTTCTACTCCTGTGAGACAACACTCTCCTACTCAAGTTTCAAATCATGATGCTGCATGTAACACATCTCCTCAAATTCTTTCTTCTTCTAGGTCCCAACAAACATCTTCATGTTCAAGTAAATCAGTACTGTCACAAGCTCCTCCTGATAGCACTCATACTGGTGTTAAAAACAAGTCCACTCAATATAAAAATTATGATCTTCGCCCTCGCAATCATAAATTGTATAAAAAATAAACTAACCTTTTTTTGTTCTTTCACAGGATGACTCTTGAGTTGTAGTATAATCAGTCAATGCTAGCTAGACTGATATTCCAGTAAGAAGAATCACTGTGTAATTTTTTTTTCTTTTCTCCAAGCTGCAGGCAGCTGTTATTATATTTTTTTTCATTATCTTAGTCTTCTTCTCCCTGATACAATACAACAGTCATCCTCATGATGTATGTATGGTTTTCAATAGTTTTATTATTTAATGCATTTATCTCTAAGTCATAATTATTACAATAAATATATATATAATCTCATGTATGCCATACTTTTAAATCTTATAAAGTCTTTAATTACAATGGTTGGTGCTAAAAAAAATTGAGAAAGAATTTGTCCTGTTATATTCTTGTTATAATATTATGTCATTATTCAAAATTATTTTTTTTGACAAATGTTTCATTCTAATAAGAAAAGTGAATTTGTAATTGATATAAGGTAAACATAAATTGGAGTACTCATCAAATTATTTTCTCTATTGTGACTTCTCTTTACAATGCATGCATGCTTTAACATTTAACCTCTTTTGATAAAAAAAAAAAGAAAGTGCATGATAAACTTATACATACTAATATTTCTTCTCTTCTTGTTGAAATATAGAAGGTGAATGACTCACAATAAGTAGTATATATTTTTTTTATACTTTTGGGTATTTATACTTTGGATCCAAAGAGGTTGGTTGAGTCAATATATATTTTTATATAAAGCAAATACTTGATATATGACAAATACAAAAGTGATCACTTACTTAATTTTTTTTTTTAAATGTTTGAGAATTACAATTAAATATGTTCAAGATATCTTTTATATAAAATTTTGACATAATTGATTTTTTTTTGTTTGTAAGTTGACATTATCAAGTCATATATAAGATTGACATATTCATATAAGTTTCTTCCTTTTTTTTTCAGAATATTAAATATCTTAGCTTTTATGTTTATTTTGAATGAAGTATAATATTAAGAGTATTTATGCAATTATTGTCAATTTATTTTGAAAGTGTTCAAGAATATTCCTTTATGAGAGTGTAAAGATTCTCTCTGTGAAAATTGTTATATTCATGTTGAAGATGTTTTTATTGAAATATAACATCATACTTTTGCTACCAATTTAACATATGTCATTCTTTTTGCAACTTATTATTTTATTTTCTGTGAGAATGTGTTATTGAATAATGATAAGGTTATTCATTTAAGATTTATTGAAAGATTAAAAGGCTATGTGGTGATATAAGTAAATTTTTTTTATGAGAGCCTAACTAATCTCTCTGCACCATTTATATTTTTTTTTATTGTTCAATTGTCAACTTACAAATTCATTCAATTTATCATGTGTTATTTGAAACCATATATTTTATATATAGTTATAGTATGATTCATATACAGTTATAGTATGTTTCATTTTGTTGACAACTAAGAATATAAATATACATATTATTGTATAATCCAATATTTTGACATATGCTAAAGCATTCTACTATTATAGTGCATTTTGCACAGCCTAACAAGAGACTCGTCAAAGTTAAGGACTGTTGTTCTGCACATAGACATAGACTTTAAAATTTTTTTTTGATATATGATAGATACTTCTGGAAGAAATTTTGTATACCTTCCATTTTAACATTTACTATAGTTGGTATATTTACATAAGGATTACTATCATAACAATAATTATTTTTTTTTATTATTTAAACATCATGTAAAACAATTATTTACATTCATATAACTATTTCTGATACATTTATTTTGTGTACTTATTTTATTTCTTTGCACATGTTTTAGAAAATATTGTCTCGATGAAAAAATTGTTACATTTTTGTCATCTCACCAATATTTTCTTTTGGGGAGCCCCGGGTAGATATGTGGTGGTTACTCGATAACCCCCCCATATGTTTAGTTTAATTCAATTTTATTTGCCATTTTATTTCCTATCACCTCCTTTTTATTAGTGTTCTTAATTTAAATATTATTTCGATTTCGTTTCTTTTCATATCGTCGCCTGTAATCTTTTCTTTCTTACTTAGCTTTCGAATGTTCCAAACCGGTAATATCTTATTTTGAAATCATTCCTTCCGGTTTAGAAATCTTTCTAGAACAATCTAGTTTGTTCTATGGGTGGTATTTCCGGTTAATCTGGCCCGCCCCTTGGCCTATCAAATTAAATTCCGCAGGTGACGTGTTTTAAGCCGTTGAGTGCCTGGCCACCTGCTTTGGCCTTCCTTCTTTAAGTGTTTATCAATTCTTTCCTTATTAAATTCATTTGTCACCATACTGGGTATCATAACTTGGCTTAATTTTCCTCGCTCCCCTCTTTCGTGCGTCGCCAACTTGGCGTATGCCTGGTTTACAGTAACCCTAGTTCTTTTTCCCTCCTGTCTCCCCGTGGTCAGAGCAGTCGCACTGTTAGACCCCAACCGAGATGGTTGCTGCTGGATGAATCGGAAATGTCGGAAAAGTTTAGCGGAGTTCGGGGCAGGTGTGCGCCCCGGGGACCGTTGAATGCGTCCGTGTTCGTTCTTCAATGTCCACGCCAGGGCTTATCGAGGTTGATTTTTTAAGGCTGCAAGGAATAGGGTCATCTTCAACCGCATCCTGAAATCAATTGTTTGTTGCTTCTTTCTGGATATGCAACAATAAGTTAACTGACGTCATGGTAATTCTCAAATATTTTATTTCGTCAATTTCTCATCGAAATCCTTCTAACCGAATTATTTCTCATTTCTTCAACGCCTTTTTTGTAAGCTCACTTTTCCTCTGAAAAAAATGCTGAGGTGGTGAATCTTATTTTCAAGAAGTCAGGATATATTTTTCATAAAGTTTTTCTCAATATCTCTCTTCATCATATTATCATTTGGCCATAATATATATATATATATAATTTTTGAATATGGAACGGCGCCCCAGGAGCGAATATTGATATATCTCTGTGTGAAGTTTTTCAAACATATATTTTGAAAATATATATATATAATTGATGTTCTGAAAAAATGATATTATCTTTGTGTTCGATCAAGAAAAATGTTTAATTCTTGCTATAAAGATATATATAAGAATACCTTGTGAAGAAGAATTGTATTTCGAATATGTCAACTCGTAAAATAATACCATTGTGAAAAATTTGCAACAAAGTAAATAATCGATGTACACGAAAACAAAATATGTTTATATACATATATAGAAAATATTCAAAGCTCATAAAGAAATACGCAAGTTATCTTAAATAAAAAAAAAATATTTATCTTCATCAATTTGTGTCTTGATTCCTGTGCACTTGTCTGTCTGGATTTTTTTTTATTCTTCAGCAGCCAAGAAAATTTACAGGTAACTCTTATTTTTTATCAATTTTATATTTTATAATTTAGCCTTTTGAAATTATTGTCATCTTGATTAAAGAATTTTCCATTATTTTTTAAGAGAAACGATAATGGTAGCCTTTCGGGTAGTTTGCAGGCCCGCATTCTTCGCAATGTCACTTAATCATTTATACGATCACTTAGCCTTGTTGTGAGTAGAAACAAAAAAAAGTGTTTCTCCTCCCATCTCTTCTTCTCACCCACCTGTAAACATAACAGAGGAAACGACAGAATTGGAATGGATGTCAAGGCCTCCTTAAGCTTTTCGAAAGCAGCGTCACATTCCTGTGTCCACATAAATTTTTGATTGGCTTCTGTTAATTTATGAAGTGGTCTTGCAATCATCGAGAAGCCTTTGACGAATTTTCTGTAATAGGTGCATAATCCTAGAAAACTTCGAAGCTGGTGAACATCTGCTGGACGATTCCAATTTTTCACGGCCGATATCTTCTCCGGATCAGTCCTAACTCCTTCCGCCGAAATGATGTGTCCAAGGTAGGCGACTTCATTACGAAACAAACTGCACTTCGAAGGGCTTAACTTCAAATTAGCTTCCTTTAATTTTTGTAGCACCCGCCTGAGGTTGTTCAGATGTTCATCAAAAGATTTTCCTATGATTATGATATCGTCTAAATAAACAAGACATGCCTCATATGACAGTCCCCGAAGAACCGTTTCCATTAGGCGTTCAAAATTTGCAGGTGCGTTACATAGACCAAAAGGCATTACCTTGAACTGCCATAATCCTTGTCCCGTTGTAAAGGCAGTCTTCTCGCGGTCGTCGGGATGGATCTCTACCTGCCAGTAACCACTCTTCAAGTCTAAAGTCGAGAACCAAGTGTTGCCCGCAAGTGTGTCAAGAGTGTCGTCAATCCTTGGCAGAGGGTAACTATCCTTTTTGGTGACGTCATTCAGTCGGCGGTAGTCTACACAAAATCTTGTAGAACCATCCTTCTTTCTTACTAATACAATGGGAGACGCCCATGGACTTGTTGATGGTTCGATGACGTCATTTTCTTCCATATCTTTAATTAAATTCTGCACCTCTTCTTGCTTGGCAAAAGGTAATCGTCTAGGGTGCTGTTTAATAGGAGAGTGATCTCCCGTGTCAATTCGGTGTTGTGTCATTTTAGTTCGTCCAAAGTCTTCAGATGTTTGGGAAAATAAACTTTGGAATTCTCTAATTAAATTTTCCGCAGCTTCCAACTGTTTTGTATTTAAGTCTGTATTTTGTAAGAAATCCTTGACTAAATTATCTGAAGATTTCTCAGAGTGACTGGAATTTTGACTTATGCACGTCACAGGAGCACATGACGCTATCACCTCTCCTTTCTTGATAGTCTTTGTCTTATCACTGATGTTAGCAATTCTGACTGGAATGGTCTTCTTCGAGAGGTCCACCACAGATGAAGCCACCAATACTCCTGCTTGTTCACTATTGTCCTCGGGATAATCTATATGGCCAAATCGATAATTAGTTTCATTGTTAATTACAGCTGGAACCAAAAATTCTGTTCTTGGATCTAGATGGATGTCTTCTTTGGCTGTTACTATTTGTTTACATTCAATTTCGTTTTTTAATCCAAAAAGACTTATTTCTTCAAATTTAGAGAGCATTTTATTATTTTTGAAATCAAGTTTGAAGCCAAATTTCTTCAGAAAATCTAGTCCGATTAAGCAAGGATCTGTTATGTCAGCCACATATGCCGTATGGTAATATTTCGTTCCTCCAAAGTTGATAGTTAAATTAGCCTTTCCATATATGCCTATTTTGTCGCCGGTCACAGTTTGCAGGGTAACGCATGGAGGATTCCAGATGAGTTTACATTTCAATTTTTGAGCCAAATCTTCTCTTATTATTGTAACATTGGCTCCTGTATCGACAATCATACGGCACTGAATTCCGTTAATAAAGCCTATCACATATAATTCATTATCGCCGCCACTCATTTTCGATATTTGAAGGATCTTCAGGTGGGGCTTTTTATTCTCTGGTCTTGAATTCATCTCACGTTCGTGGACTTTGGGGCAGTTTCTTCGGAGATGTCCTGTATCACCGCATCCCCAGCACCTGAGATTCTGTCTTCTTGAGCTTGTTCTTCCATATTTTAAAGCTTCCAGCTCTTGATTTATTTTCCTAATTTCTTTCAAGACGTCGCTCTCAGTGTCTTAGCTTTTGTTCACCGTTGACCCTCGGACTGAATGACGATCTCTTCGGCTGGCTTGTGTAGCTGCTTCCAACTTTAAGGCATATAGTAATGCAGCTTTTAAATCCTGTACATCTGCCATTCGTACCGCTCTCTGCACTTCTGGATCTTTTATTCCGTCTACGAAATATTGCAGTGAGAGCATTTCCCGTACATTTGTTGGACAGTCGATGAAGGCTAATTTTGCAAGCCGTTCAATTTCCGAGGCAAACTCTTGAAGGGTTTCACTCGATTTTTGATGGCGGCTCTTCATTTGTATTCTCGTATAATCCTTGAAAAATTTTTCGCCGAATCTCATTTCAAGTGCACAACTTAGAGTCTCAAAATTAAGTTGCGTCATATCGGGCAATGTCTGCAGCACGTCGGCGGCTTCTCCTCTTAAAGATGCTGCCAGTTGACAAGCTTTCACCTCGTCACTCCATTTGTTCGCCCCCCCAGGGGGATACCTTCTTTAGGTATTCACGGGCTTCACAACCCCGGGGCACCTGAGTGATCTTTCTCCTTACTCCTCTTGTCTTCCTTTCATCTTTGTTTCACTCTCATTGTGGTTTCCTCTCCGGAGGTGAGGGCAGTTCTGTATGGGCCGATGTCATCCTGTATATCGACTCATGGAGAATTGTAAACCATCCACGTGTTGGCCGTGCGTGGCGACCCGTGTCCCTGGAAAGGGGGATCCTGGCAGTTGAGGGAAACAAACACACTGCTTTGGCCTCTGCTTCAGGTAAACGGGAGGTGCATATTGGTCCCGTATGCATCAATCGGCTGGTCAGCTGGCTTTTGTCACTGGCTTTAGGGATCAAGTGAGCGAGCAAATACTAGTTATCTCGTTAAGGGTGGAGACTGACATAGGTTTGTCTTGTGACCGTATGGGCCCTGGTTAGCACTGGTGCACGAATGTGCATCCCCTTGTTGGGCTCGGTAGTGGGTGGTGCGGCCGGGGTCTGAATTTTATTATTTTTAACATGGGTGGGAAAACTTCATTTCCTTCTATGTCTCTCCCCAGTGGAGAGCACCAAACTGTTCCGACTTCTTCCTTCACACGCTTTTTTATTGTTAAACGCACTGATAGCCACTCTGATAGTTCTTTTGGCAAAACGTCACCATTTCTCATAGCAAAAACTTTCCAGTCTGCCTTAGGGGATGGTCATACTCTCAAAAAATTAAAATCTGGGGATTTACTAGTGGAGGTTTCTACAACTAAACAATCACAGATTCTTTCAAATAGCTCTACAATAGGCCCTTTTTCTGTTTCTGTTCAGGTGCATAGAACTCTAAATACAAGCCGAGGCGTTATTTCTGAACCAGATCTTTTATTCTCTACAAAAGATGAACTCTTAGAAAACCTAAAAGACCAAAATATTATAGATGCACGTCGTATCACGATCCGTCGGAATGGCCAATCCTTCCTACAAAGCATGTCATTCTCACTTTCAATAGCCCTACTTTACCAACAAGAATTAAAGCTGCTTACCTGAATTGTCCTGTCAGACCGTACATTCCTAACCCTCTCCGTTGTTTTAAATGTCAGCGATACGGCCACACTAAAACTAACTGTCGCGGTTCCCTTACCTGTGCACGCTGTGCAGAAATTGACCACGACAGCAATTCATGTGAAAAATCAGAACGCTGCATAAATTGCAAGGGTAATCATACAGCTTTCTCTCGCTCTTGCGCAAACTGGATCCGTGAAAAAGAAATTCTAACTGTAAAAATAATGCAAAATCTTTCCTACCTAGAAGCTCGTAAAATTGTAGAAGCCAGAACCCCGTCTGTCGGCGTATCTTATTCAAGTCTATTGAAACAGCAGTCTAAATCTGTAAGACATATTAGCACCCAGACTGACGTGTCTATGTCATCAAAAAAGTCAGCCAAAACACAATCAATAAACACCCCAGTCAAGGAATCCCGTGATATCTGTTTACCTTCGTCAGAACCTATTACTATTTTACACACACCTACTCAGACACAAAAATCTTCTGCTCAATTTAAAAGTCAGAAATCTCAAGCTCAATCTAAGGGATTATCCAAACCTCTAAATGAAACTAAGGCCGTTACCTCACAAAAAAATGACCCGAACTCATCTGCATTAAACTCTAAAAAACCCAAATCTAGTCAAATAGTGAAAACTGGCGCACAGAAAGAAGGGACCAAGGCTGGGATCCAAACTGCTACAAGTTCAAAAACATTACACAAATCACATATGCTTAAAAAACAAACTGAAACCATAAAAACCCCAACTCCAGCAACATCACGGCGGAAGACTGTCGTTAAAAGATTGCAGAATTCATCGCTGGGTCCATGCAAAAGAAATTTTAAAGATCCCAGGCAGCTGCAGCATTATGTCCAAGAGGCTATGGAATCCGAGTCTTCCGGCAGTGGCTCGGATTCCGAGGAAAATACTGTGTTTGAAGAGTATGTGCCTGGTTAAATTAAATTTTTTTTATTGGTCTTTGTTTTAGTTGTATTTTGTGTTTTCTGTAGTACTTTTCCAATTTGGTTATCGTGTCACTATCTTACTGTTTTAGAATTTTTAACTAGTTATAGAATTTTATCTTTTTTACAATTTTAAATATGTTTGTCTGGTTTTAATTGATTTTTAATTTCATGTATCACCGCATTGCTTTTACCAACTTAACTCATATCTACAAAGGATTTTTAATGCAACTTTCACTTTTTACATTTTGTTTTGAAATTTAATCTTATCTTATTCCTACCATAATCTAATGATTAAGTATTTTACTGTTTTTGCCTTCTTATATTTACCTGACCACATCCGGATATTTTGACGTTGTCTTTTTTTCCTCATTTTTACAATTTTGTCTTTGGTTTGGCGCAGCATGTCCCTCAAGGGATTTTGTGCCATTAAAACCTATACAACCAACCAACCAACCATTTGTTCGCTTCAGCTACAATGGTGAATTGGGTCTTGTAAACTTGCCAGGAACTCTTTCCATCGTATGTCGACAGCTTAATGTGCACAGGAGAAGCAGGCGGATTCCTAAATTCTTCATAATTACCACTAGACGCTGAAAGTTTCTTCTCAAGATCTTGTACTTTTTTATTTAGCTTTTCATCTACTTCACCTAGTATTTTCTCTTCAACGTTACTGATTTTCTCATTAACGTTACTGATTTTCTCTTCAACGTTACAAACTTCATTCTGAATTTTCTCTTCTACTTCCGCCATTTTCCGTTCCATTTTCTGTTCAACATTACTAACTTCATTCTGAATTTTCTCTTATACTTCCTCTATTTTCTCTTCTACCGAGCCTATTCTTCTCTCTACCGACGAGAACTTTTCTTCTAAAGTTTTCTTCATTTCTTCTTGGTCTTTATTAATCTTTTCAGTCACATCTTCTTGGCATTTGTTCATCTTTTCCGCCAACTCTTCTTGGCCTTTCGTCAATTCTGCCTTTATTCCATTAATAGCTTCTAACAGTTCTTTCAGTTGACCATCCATTGTTCTTGTTTTCGCCATAAGATCCCGACTCCTGACACCAAATGTTGCAGCGTATATAGGGTTCTTTCGATCTTATGGTTAGACAACTTCAAACTCTTTTCTCTTAGAAAAGTAGAAAATAATTTATTTACAGATCTTAAGAACAACAGAGTCTTCGAAGCTCACAAATATTACAAGATATTCCAAAATAACTGTTTAAATCTATCGAACAAGTAAAAATATAGGTCGCAGAGACTCCTTATACAATTTCTCAACACTATATCACATTCAAAACAACGTAGATAAAACTCAATACATCAAGCAAACTTGCTTGGACAATCTCTAGTAGCTCACTCAATGACTGACTGGTAAATAACAACAACAACAGCTCGTATCGCTCTCCTTATATATAGTCTCGTAGCATGAGCTAGAAATTTCTAGAAAAACCTGGAAAACCACGGAACAACAAACAATGTATCAGTAGACCTAAGGGGGGGGGGGGGTTACCATAAACAGGGAAGAGTTACCATCGCCAACAATCGCCAAGTTTGTAGCCAACTTCTTGGCGATATATCGCCAAATTTGGGGACCAAAATTAGTTGCCAAAAGTGACGCCAACTTGGCGCTATCTCTAATATTTCGCAAAGCTGCCATACACATACACTGAAAATAATAGACAAGTTTGCTTGATAACAGAGACAATGTAACTAAAACTAATATTAGTAAAGAAATGGAGCTTAATAAGATTATTTACATTATTTTACAGTACAAACACTAACTATTTACAAAATTCGTAACAATATGTATCATACATTAATGTTTTTATTATCTTCTACAATATACCTAGAATATATATCAATTGTCAGTACATCCATAAAATGTCTCTAAATACATCTATAATAAAATTTTATACCATATTTTTTAAGCATTTAATATATGTAAAATGTAATGATATAAATATTATGAAATTATTTCCTGTTGTGAACAAAGATCTATATAAACTAGAAATCTCAGTATATTACGTGTTATTTTTAAGGCAGAATAATTTAAAGCTCGCAAAAGCATTGTAAAAGTAAATTTTCTAAAATCATTAACATTTATTACACGAAGTAAAAATTATTGTGTCATTTAAGACATATTTTACTATAGTAGCATAATGAAAATATAATGCATATGAAGAATTACGAAAGACAAAATTGAATGTGATTGAATCTCATAAGGTTAATTTCCCGTACAAATTTAAAAAACATTTTTCCCTTTTATCAATTGTTTTATATTCAGACATACCTTAAAGCATGGAACCTGTTCAGAAAACTATCACGTACTTCATTTTTAATTAAGTCTACAAGAAAAAAGGCATGCCCTACCCCAACTCTCTCCAATCATTATTCTTTCAATACGCAACATCATGATTTCTTGTAAAAATACTCTTTTTATTAATGACTTCTATCCTAGGGCATTTCTTTCAAAACTAGAAAAGTAATATTTCTGTAAGATCCTATTCGTGACGTACATATATTTCTAGCCTGCAGATGTTGAAATAAAAACCTCTACAAACTATATATTAATGTATCACATAATTTTCTTTCTTATTAAAAATATCTTTACAATATTATTAATTGTTTTATTTTCATTACAATAACGATGCATACGGGCAACACTAAGTTTTATATCAAAATATTTAGCACTTTAAATATATCTTAAATTCTATGTACAAATATGTTGATTTTATTTTATTTTTTAATAAAATAATTAGAAATTAAAAAGTGCAATTATATATATATATATATATAATACCATTAAAAGTAGACAAGATTCACCAATGGATTTTATCAATAAAACAATAAACCAAAACGAAGAATTAAATTGAATTATAGTAGACAATATTAACCATTTGAAATTAACCATTGAATTTAATAACTTATAGCACATTGAACATGGAAGGAAAAAAGAATAATATGAATACAAATGAAATTTGTAGAACCAAAGCAAAATCTTCAGGTCCCAAATACTTTGGAACTACAAATGGAGTATGTGGTTTCATCTTCGTATTTGCCATGAAAAAGCAAAACAATACGAATTTGGGACTACCATCACACAAAAACCAAATTATTAAACAAGGAACAAAGATATTTTACAAAAAAGGAGTTGAAAGTAAGTAAAAATAATAGTTATCCATAACAAGCAAAAAAGATAAAGCAGAATGGAAATATAATTGAACCGGAGAAAATAATTAATAATCGATATTAACATAAAATTAAATTAATAAAATGATTAAAATTAGAATTAAGAGATAACATTCATATTAACATATAACTTAAAATACATTATTGTTACTTTAATCAGTAACATTTATTGTGACTTTACATGGTAAAAACTCATTATCTTAATATAGGATAGTAAAAATTAAAAAATAAAATAAAATAAAATAAAAATAAAAGAATAAAAATTAAAAAATTAAAATAAAAAAAATAATAATAGTAATTGTATATATATATATATATATATATATATATATATATATATATATATATATATTTGTAATCGTCAAACTTTATAATTATCATCATTGTAGCTTAGAGATTGCAAAGGCATTAATTAAAAACATATCTTTCTATAATTTGTATACATGATATGCAGAATGAAAAATAGTATTTTATAAAACAAATATGCAAAAAATCTAGTAATACTGAGTAATATTAAATTACCGTTTAATATATATATTTTTGTGTGTGTGCGTGTGTGAATTGCCTAATATTTCGACAAATGGTAAAATATAAAAATTCGTTTAAAAAAATTACATGGATCTTTTTTTTTCCTTTTTCTACAAAATAAATCCCCAATAAATGATCATTTTAATCAGTTAAACTATTATTTGAATGGATAAATATGCGCCTTCTGGATTTAAAAGCTTGTTTTATGTCTAGCACTTATTTTCAAATAAATATTTTCGAACTTAGAAAAATGTTTCTTTATATATTTTTTCATAGCATCTTTATTATTATTATTATTATTCTGTTGATTTCAAAGACAAATTGTGCAAAAACTACATTTTTTATTATTAATGTCTTCTTGAAAAGTCAATTTCCAGCATGTATTAATGCAACTTCGCGTACACACTCTTTTCTTATGATTATATTAGAATGGCATTTTAAATATTGAATTATTGAATCACATTTTTCATTTAAAAAAATCATTTATACTAAGTCAAATTATTCTGTCTTTCTCCACAGGTGTTATAAAATAGCATGGATTATTTTTTTTTCTTTTTACAGGAAATGAAAAAGCGTGGATTACACTGAATTGTTTAAAATTTATTTTATATTACAACTTTACTCAATGAGTTAAATTTACAGTATTTCAATTATAATTCTAATAATTTAGTATTTGAAACAAAAAAGATTTTTTACAATTTGAGACATTTCCTTTAAAATGTTTACCTTTATGTGTTTTACAAAAATCATATTCTTTTACCCGAGTGTTTTTGGCTTACTTTCAATTAAATATTTCTTTAAACTTTTTAATTTTAATGTTCTTTTTAATATGTTCACTACATCTGGTTTATGATATGTGAATAAGGGTTATAAATAAATTACCAAAAATATGTTTTAAAATGGTTGCAAAATTTCGGTTTTAAATGAACATCCTTAATATTTATAATGCATGCAATAACATAAAAAGTTTTAGTAGCTTGAAATACACCCATGCATTATAAATTAGAATTCTAAAATAATAATAAATAAATAAAAGGACTTTTTAAACCCATAAATTACTTAAATGCCAATATGGATATATCATCAAACCTGATTTAACGTCAAGCCTAAAGTTTCTCGTCCATTACCCAGAAGAGCGCTAAATAGATTGAATAAAAATTGAGGTATGCGGTTTTGCTCTCTTTTGCGGCTTTATCCTATATTATACGAATTAATCCAATTAAGTTTTTTCACTGATTCATAAAACAGGAATATCTTATTAATGTCAAGTGCTGTAAACTTACGACACTTTTTTTTTTTCAAAAATGGCATTTGTTCAAATACTCTTTAGAAAATATTTTACATTCGTCTTTTAAGAACGGTATGAAGCAATATCTTATAACAAAAACATTTGTGGGAAAAAAATTAAAAAAAAAAACATTTGAAAAATAGAAAGATTTGAAAAAAAAAGAAAAAAAATAAGCTACAGAAGAAAGCAAAAAGATATATGCAGAAGACCAATTTATTTATAACTATATATTTTTATATAAATCATTTTTGATTTGCTATTGTTTGTATTTATTGTTTTTAATTACGCCTATTGCCTATAGTTTATTATTTAAAATTTCAAAAGAATAAAATTTTACTGTATCAAAATAATAACAATTTTAACGTTCTCCAGAGAAAGATGAAGTTAACGTAGAAGGAGAATACTTAAAAGTATAGGAAAATAATTTATATATTTAAATGTAATTAATGTATTTACCTTTTATTCATCTTTGTACATTCTAAATTAGTAATATAATTCGATAATATATATTCACATAAAGACTTCTTATAAAAAAAAATATTTATTATAAACATACTTTTTCAAAATTTGTTTAAAAATAACGTAATTCAACTTAACATTTTCTGTAGGAAGTTAATTTAGTGTTCTTTTCCTTGTTATACATATATTAGAAATAAACTCATAAAATTTTAATTAATGCAGTAAAAATGCAAACAAAGCAAACCAAAATAACAAAAATAATTAAAGAAATGTAAATAAAGAAAAGAAAAGAAAAAATGAAACGCACAACGCGAAATTTAATAACCGATTTTGGCTGATTTTCAACGTATTATGAAAAACAGTGATTATCAGCTTATCATGATCACGTAACAGACAAAAATCGGGGAACATTCGCGGCCTGTTCGCTGCGTCAATATTAACACGAAAATATAAATATATTAAAAAATAAAATTTTAAGCATTTTTAACTAAATGATTTTTTATGTTATTGTAATGTTTTTTTAATTATATTTCAAGGTTATTAAGGTTGAGAATTATCAATTATTAGTCATAGCACCCTCGTATCCAAATCTGCCGTTCATATGTCAAGTTGTTGTATGTCCTTCAGGTACACTTTATCATCCGCTTTATTTATTGCCTTTGACTTTTTACGAAAATAACTTTCAATGAATTAATTAAAACATAAGCAAATGAGAAAAAAATTAACCTCAAATGCCCAAGAAAAGACTATTGCAGTACCTAATTTGAGTAGAATTATTTCTTGTAAAAAGTATAGAATAAATTACTCTAAAAAATATCAAGATGCCAAATCTTTATATGAAGTTTTAATTACCTTTGTTAAAATGGCATAATTATTATTTTTTTATTACGTGAAAAAAAAAATAAACAGGAAACTATTAAAATAATATTTTATTTAAAAAATATTGGTATTTATTCAAAGGTATTATAGAAACATACTGCTTAGTTAATATAAACCGATACTGAGAGAAGTGATTGTACACGTCAAGTCAAACGTTTCCATAGAAAAAGAAGAGATAAAAATAGATTTATGTGAAAAAAAAAATCATATTCTCACTGTCGATCCCTGGTTTTTTGTTCAAAACATAAGAAATGAAGTTAACGAATGAAAATTCAAAATGAACTTGCTTCATTCTTTATTAGTTAAATAACATTGGCACAAGTAGTGCAAACTTTTGAAAAATATTGGGTGCTTCAAAACTTTTTGAGTAAACGAACACATGTATTTTTATCTTTTAAAGAGAAAAATGAGGAAGAGCGAATGCCTAAATATGATAGTTTGAATTTGTTATAAATTTTCTACGCAAAATATGAAATTATAATACTTTCATAATTAATTTTATTAAATTACATTCTCACACGTTCTTCGTTATAAATGCATCTATGTTTCGTTATAAATGCTTCGTTATAAATGGATCGATAAACACATCAATGTTTACTATAAATAACATAAAACTTGCTAATGACTTAAAATGCATGAAACTAAAAGTAAAGAAAAATTATTCACATATTGCTTTGTTTAATCAAGACATTAAGACCGATGGCAAATGCAAGAAACTATGCAGAATATTTGCTTTTGAAAGAAAATTAAATTATAAATCCATTAAAGGAGCTTTTAGTGCTCCTATAAGTCTAACTGATGGCTATTTTTCAAACAAAATTATTTAGTTATTGATCAACAAAGCCATATTTAATTACAGGAATTAAATAAAAAAATAACGGTATAAATCATTTGAAAACTGGTGAGCGGTAAAACCAAATTATTGGGTTACCCCACGAATCCATATAAGTTGGTGCCACTGTTGGCACACCAATTTGTGGTGGAAATGCAATGACATTTATCAAACGTCACTATAATTACTATCAGTCCTACGTCGAAAAATGTTGTTTTCAAGAACAGAAAACACTGTACATGTATTATATAGACTATGAATATTTGTTGTGGTGTTAAAAAAATTGAAAAAAGTATAAATAAAAAAACATTCTTTATATGCTCCCTAAATTCTAATATATTCCATTATATGCTCCCTAATTTTACATTTTTTTAAATACATATGTACACTATATATTATTTTGTTTTAAGCATTAAATTGTTTTATTGGTAATCTTAAAATATGAAATAAGTTTCGAGCATAATACTCTGTAAAAAGTAAAACATCTAGAATTATATTATGTATTATGAAAAGATATTTTATTAAAGTTAATTTTAAAACTGAAAATGGAACAACATAAAAGATTTTTTTACAGTTTGAAACAGCTAAAATTTTTCCATTTATATCAAATATGACATTTGTTTATAATAATTTACTGAAATTCTAGAAAAAAAATATGGTTCATTAAGATTAAAATGTTACACTAGAACAATTTGAAATAACAATAAAATTAAAAATATCCATTATTAAATAATATATAAAACCTTTTTCATATGATGACTCATACATCATTTGTCTTTAGTAATTATTCAATTCAATTTGCATCATAAGTGACTCAGTCCCGGAGTTTCCCATTTATGATCAATATCGGCAACTTTCTGTTTTTAGAACATTAGCTACGGTTATTTACTCCACTGCAAATGACAGTCATAAAGAAGAATGACTTTGAGGTTCAAAAATAATATCAATGGGTGAGCAGAGAGTCATGAAATGGGGAACTTGCCATAAATAATGCACCCTTCTTCGAGTTCTTAGCTTCTGTAATTGATTACTTGGCGCCTTTCACGTGTTTCCATGATACTTAAAGAATTTATAAAGGCTTTTAAATGAAGACTGGTCTGATTCACAGATATTGTTTGTATGTTTGAACATTTTTGGTAATTTTTTTTTTTTTTTTTTTTTTTTTTAAGACTAACTGCTATATTTCAATATAGTCTATAATTGTTTTAACTAGCACTGTTTATGTAAAATCGCTGTATTTATAGTTCGGTACAGGTTCTTTTTATTATTATTATTGTTGTTGTCACGTGTTTTATATCGACCATGAATATTTCTTACGATGCAAACCGTTTTACACAAAAAGTGCAAATTTGAAAAAAAAAAGTAATCGCTATAATTCACAATACTTTTAACACTATTTAATCAATTATATACACTGTGTATTGTTTTATGCATTTTAAAACTGAAAATTGAACGCTCATAATTTTTGTTGTTTAAAATAACTAAATTTTTCCTTTTACATCAAATATGAAATACATTTAAAATGGTTAAAATGGTTTAATCGAATTAAAAAAATGATTGATTAAACTTGAGATGTTACACTAAAAAAATTGAATATAACAATAAAAACATTCATGGTAAACTTATATAAAAATCACCTCAAATGTAATAACTAATCTGCCGCTGATTTTTAGTAATTATTCAATTCAATTTGCGTTAAAAATTACTCAGACACGCAGTTTCCTATTGTGAATCAATATTGACAACTATCTGTTTTCAGAACATTAGCTGCGGTCATTTACTCCACTGCAAATGACAGTCATAAAAAAGAAGGACCTAAAGGGTCAAAATAATATCATTGGGTGAGAGAGAGTCATGAAATGGGAGCTTGCTAATAAATAATGCAGCCATCTTCGAGTTTTTATCCTTTTTAATTGATTACTTGGCACCATCCACGTGTTTTCGTGATACTTTAGGAATCTATAAAAGCTTTCAGTGAAAAGTAGTATGATTTATAGAAGTTATTTGTCTATTTGAACATTTATGGAAAAGAAAATAGTTTTTAAAGAATAACTAATGTATTTTAATAAAAGAAATTTCAAAACTGAATGTTGAACAACTTATAAGATGTTTTACAGTTTAAAAAGCTAAAATCTTCTCATTTACACCAAATATTAAAATTGTTTATAATGGTTTAATCGAATTTCAAAAATCAAAAATTTTTTAAATAGCTAAACTTGAAATTTTACACTACAACAATTTCAAATAACAAAAAAATTAAAAATTAAAAATACCCATTATTTACTTATATTAAAAAAAGATCTTAAAGTATGATGACTCATTCGTGGTTTATCTTTAGTAATTATTCAATTCATTTTGCATCATATATGACTTAGGCACGCAGTTACCCATCTAGAGTCAATATCAACAACTTTTTGTTTTCGGAATATTAGCTACGGTCATTTGCTCCCCTGCAAATGGCAGTCATAAAGAAGAATGGCTTTGAGGTGCAGACAGTCATGAAATGGAGAATTTGCCATAAATAATGCACCCTCCTTCGAGTTCCTATCCTTTGCAATTGATTACTTGGAGTCTTCCACATGTTTTGGTGATACTTAAAGAATTTTTAAAGGTTTTAAAACTGGTCTGATTTATAGATGTTATTTGTCTATTTCAACTTTTATAAAAAAAAAGAATTTTTTTTGAAGAACTGATTTATTTTAATCTATTGTATAATTGTTTTTACTAGTATTATTTAAAATTTCTTTAATTTTTAGTTAGATACAGTTTTTTTAATCTTATTATACATGTTTTATATCGACAATGAATGTTTATTAAGTAATAAAAAAGTTTTCGACAAAAAATTGAAAAAAAAAGGAATATTTTCCATTTATAATAATTTTAGCACTATTTAAATAATTAGGTACACTGCATATTGTTTATGTATTTTAAAACTGAAAATTTAATAAATTATAATACCTTTAAAGTTTAAAATAGCTAGAATCTCACCATTTACATCAAATATGATTTTTTAAATAGTTTAAACGAATTGTAAAAATAAAAAAAAAACTATGATTGTTTAAGCTTGAAATGCTACGTTTTGATAATTTGAAAATAACCGTAAAATCAAAAATACCCATAATTAATATATGAAAAATGTCCTCAAATGTGATGACTCATTCGTCGTTTATAATTAGTAATTATTCAATTCAATTTGCATCATAAATGCTTCAGTCCCGCAGTTTCCCATTTAGAATCGATATCGACAACTTTCTGTTTTCAGAACATTAGCTACGGTCATTTACTCCCCTGCAAATGACAGTCATAAAGAAGAATGACTTTGAGGTTCAAAAGAATATCATTGGGTGAGCAGAGAGTCGTGAAATGGGGAACTTGTCATAAATAATGCAGTCTTCTCCGAGTTCTTATCCTGGATAATTGATTACTTGGCGCCTTCCACGTGTTTTCGTAATATTTAAGGAATTTCTAAAGGCTTTAAGTGAAAAGTGGTCTGATTCAAAGATATTATTTGTTTATTAGAGCATTCAAGGAAAAGAAAATTGTTTCTTAAGAATAACTTATATATTTTAATATAGTGTGTAATTGTTTATACTAGCACTGTTTATGTGAAATCTGTTTAATTTGTAGTTAGATGAAAGTTTTATTACTATTATTTAGCAACAGCATTTTTTTACATTCTCAAAAATTGCAGAAGAAACATAACATTTACAGCTGTATTGATGATTGAGTATAAGAAACACAAAATCTAAACGATAAATAATAAGACTATGTTATAATATTATAATTTATTTGTATACATAGAATTTAAAATTATTAAAGTAAAAACATTTAATTTTTGAAAATCATGTTTAGTTTTATTTCTTGCCATAAAACGTTTCCTCGCAAAAAATTTACATAGCTTAGCCCATATCAACTTCATTTATAAGAAATAGTAAAATCATATTATATTAAAATAATTTATTCATATCACTGATTTATAACCGAGAATTCAAAAGAGTCAGTCGTAAGCTAATGTTTTAATATGGATAACAAATATTTGTAAAATGTTTGTGGTTTTCGCTCGAGACAAAACCTCGTGATATTCGCATTTTATTTTTTTATTTCTTTTGACGTCCATGACCTTTTACCTCCAATTTTTCTAACGCCCGTGACCATTTACCTTTTTTTTCTCTTATTGCGACTATCTAGTGGAAGCCAAGTTCAAAGATTCCAACCCACGTCCCTAATAGCCGGAAACCAGGTTGTGGAAAATAAATCAAAAACTGACACTGGAGAAATTAAAAATGAAAATTAATTAAATAAAAGCCAATACTTTTTTTCAGTTTCCCTATGAATTGCTATACAACCTACTTATATATAGGGAGTGGAGTAGCTTTGCTACTGGGAATCCCATCAACAAGATCAACTATCCTATGCTCACTGTTCAGGAAGACTTGATTCGCGGCTCTGAAGCTACCAAAGGGCCGTACTTTATCGAGCTTATTATTATTAAAGCATTAGCTCACTATTTGAATTGGATAAACTCGAATCCGAATCCGATAGACTTAAATCAAATAAATTTTCTTCATCTGAAGCTAAATGTAACATGTCAAATAAAATATATTTTCATTTTTCACACTGTTGTTATAATTTCTTAAATTACATTTATTATTATCATTATTATTTCTCAATTAATATACTGAATATGTGATTTTTAAATGCGATTCAATTTGTGATCCTTTTCGTCTCAGAACAGTGCTAGAGAATAAACCAAAGCTTTTTTTCAATAAAAATGTTAAACAATCAAATAGAAACAAACTTTGACCTGTAAATTCAAATTTTATAAAAAACCTTGCTATAAAAAATAGTACAAATTTTACATTTAAAAAACAAATAAAATAATGTATAAATTCTTCTGTTTTTGTCGAAAATATTATACAAACAAACAGCATATGTACGTCAAAAATACGTTAAACAAACTAAATGAAATTTAACAGATTTAAATAATTGTCTATTTATTTAGTTAATGCAATTTTAAACTTTATATTTTATTTTATATTTATAACCATGCAATATGTATTCACTAGTATAATGCATTTTTAAGATTTTTTTATTTATAAGTTATTTATTTACCCTTATTTATTTATTAAAAAAAACGTTTTATTTTTGTTTTTCCTTTTTAAAATTCTAATTGTTTATGCTGTATTTATTTCTCTCTCCTAAGTTCATTTGATTTCAGAAATAGTCTCTTTTGATCCTGAGCCTAATTTATTTCATTCCTGGGGATGCTTAGATATTTTTATCTGTCCCTTGCCACTAGTATGGTAAAATTAAAGCAAATTCACGCATGTTCCGGTGATTTTACCATCTCACGCACTCATTGGTTAACGACTTTTGCCGCAATGGATCTCAATATTTCTATGGTTAAAATAATACAACGCATACAATTTTGCACTGTGTCTGTGAGTTTCTTTAGTTGTTCGTATGGGCACTGTCGTAGGAGAGTTGTAGTTTGGTATTGTAATTAGATAATTTCTTGGATTTTTTACTAAACGTTTTCATTTTTTTAATTTATGTAAATTGTTTCAATCATGTAAAATTGTCTACTTTTTTTAGCTCAAATTTACAATGCATCGTAGAAAATCATCCTTTATAATGCTGTCATTTATTGATTGAATAAGAAACTTACTTTTAGATTTGGCTGTTTATTGAGGCGATAATTCATTGGTTATTTATCTCCAATATTATTATGTCTTTTGATAGCCACTAATATTTCGAATAAATAACATCTTCAAATATACCTTGAAACATGTAATTACATCAATGTATAATCTATGACCTTGTCTGCCAACGGCATAGCGGCCGCGTCGACAGAATATACAAGGAAATAATTTATTATTATTAATTGCTTTTTCTAATACCATACCTGAAGTAGTATGATAAATTTTATAATATTTTAGGATCGTGACTGCCAATATTGCGGCAAAACAACACAGCAGCAAACAACAAAAAAATACGTTCCTTTAATCATCTCTATCTGACGTTTGCAAATCAACCTCGCTGAATTAATTCTTAAAATGATACATATGTTCTACATTTAATAATGATTTTTTTAAATATGGTAAGGTATCCTGGGTAAACAACGCCACGCTATGGTTTTACCGATTTTCACGATTTAGTATTAGATTATCTTTCCAAACAAATTAGGCTTTGATACATCAACTTATTGACTTTGTATACAAGAAAAAATATTTAAGTGGATATAAATTCCTAAAATGTAATGACATCATATTTTGATCAATGCTATTGGGAATTATTACCTAATAATGCCCAATAGGCATTATTAGGTAACAACGCCATACAAACAAAACTGTAAAATAAGGAGGAGTAATGTGGAGATATGTAATTTGTCTAACTCTAAAGATACAGAATCTATAGCCCTAGAAATTGACGATATTTTTTTTTAATTACCATTAATTTCGATATCGAAATGCAGTAATAATTATTTGATATTTTATTTTTTTGACATGTAAAAATTAGGAGCACTTAGGTTATGCAAATTTCTCTTTAATCTTTGTGTTTTTAAGAATAACAATAATACTCTCACATGTATAAAATAAATAAAATAAGTCATCTTCGGATGTTGTACCAACACTGAAAAGAATAAACCGGAGTAATTACGCCAGTATATGGTGTTATTACCACTGCATACTTACTGCGTAGTATATTTTAAACTACAATCTACCTAGGGACTCACATCCAAAATCTTCCACAACATTTTGTTAATATAAGAAATGCGCTACAAATTTATATAGTAAACAAATATTTCCTAATAAATTTATAATTTTCAGATTGTAGAATTTACTTTGCAAATTTTAGAATACACATAGCTATTTCCATGTTTCTTCTTGTAATAAAGTCTGGGGAACTTATTGTTACACCAACGTAATATTAAATATTTTGTAAACAATGGCATAATGTACTAGAAAAATTCCTAAGTATCAAAAAATAGTAAATTATAAATAGTAGTAAGAATAAAAATATTAAGCAGTAGATATATTTTCCAATATTTATAGGCCGTTTTTTAAAGGGATCTATTATATCTAAGGAAGTTAATTAAGAAATGTACTACGTATACATGTGATATTTTATTGATTGAAAATTGATTTCAGTTATTATCAAAATTCTCTTTCCTATGACCTAGGATTTCGAAAATACTTCATGAAATATAATGAAAAAAAAGACATTATTTTTGCATAATATTGCAAACTCAAGATTACGTAAGCCCAAGAAGACAGACTACAACTGAATCATTTCTCATGCAAATGACATATTCAAAGCTTGTTTATATTTCATAAATCATCCTAAAAGATAGTTTTATCCCATTTTCTGAATAACCATTAATCAGATTAAATTACCAGATTACATTTTTTTTCAAAATTACCTTAAGAAAATAAGATTTGTTATTAGCATATACTCTTAAAAAAATATTTTATAAAAAAATATATCATAAGCAATTGATTAATTGATTTTTCAAACAGAAAAATGCATAAATCAGAAGAAAAAACACGCAATGACAAAAAAGAGAAAGCATTATAATGTAAAAAGAGGTAATTCATTCATTTGATAAATAACTGTAAGACTTAAATAAACAACGTATTTTTTAATATTTATTTGTTATGCTCATAAACAAAATACATATTTAGTGTTAAGAATTTTCAATTTTTCTACATACTTCTATTACAGTTTAATGTTAATACTGATTAGATCAGAAGAAGTCATATCCAAATTTAAATTAAATGAGACCATTATTAACCATATGAGTAATGAATGACTTCTTGGACTAGTTGAAATATGCAAGTTTTGGCCATTTATGTCTTTTGTTAAATATGGTCTATTAAACAGTTTTAATAAGAAATGTATTACGTATTCATCAGATTTTTCCAAGATTGAATATTGAAATCAGTTATTATCAAAATTCTCTTTTCCATGACCCAGAATTTTCAAAACAATTTATGAAATATAATGAAATTAAGATGTTACTTTTTGCATAATATTGCAAACTCAAGATTACATATGCCCAAGGAAACAGACTACAATTGAATCATTTCTCTTGCAAACGACATATTCAAAGTTTGTTTATACTTCATAAATCAAGATTGTGTTATCCCATTTCCTGAATAACCATTAATCAGATTAAACCCCCAGATTACATATTTTTTTCAAAAATAGCTTAAGAAAATAAGACTTGTTATTAGTATATTTTCTTGAAGAAAAGTCAGTTTATAAAAAAAGTGACTAGTTGATTAAAGTGACTAGTAAGTAAGTGACTAGTTGATTTTTCAAACAAAAAAAGCACGAATAAGAAGAAAAATCACGCAAAGACAGAAAAGAGAAAGCATTAAAATGTAAAAAGAGGTAATTTATTCATTTGATAAGAAACTTGTATACAAGACATATTTTTTAATATTTTTTTGTTATCCTTAGAAGAAAAAATACATATTTAGTGTTCAGAATTTTGAATTTTTCTACATACTTCTAATAGAGTTTAATGTTAATACTAGTTAGATCAGAAAAAGTCATATGCAAATTCTATTTAAATTAAACCATTATTAGCCATATGAATAATGAATTACTTCTTGTTCTAGTTGAAATATGCAGGTTTTGACCATATGGTCAATTTATGCATATGAATAGGGAAATATCTTGAAATATATTGTAAAAGAATATAAAAAGTATATATATATATATATATATATATATATACAGGGTGCCACAAAAGGACATTTACAAACTTAACATATTGATCTGTCAGGTCAGGAGTGTGAGGCAGAGTGTCTGTCAGTGTCATCCTATACAATTCAAAAAATGTATAGGATTGCGTCGGAAACGCAATCTGGATGGTGCAATTGCATCATGAACGCAACGCATAAAGTGGCAAAAACCACTATAAAAATATCCTTATTTTATAAAAAGCTTAATTGATGTACAAAATGGAAATTAAAAATGATATAACTCATAATAAGTTCTCAAATTATGCCCCATTATGGATTCATGATTCATGCTTAAAATCGACTTTGCATGGAATCACAAAGACATTGCAATTAGTCTTGTAGTTTGGCCCCCACAATCACTTCAGCCCACTTCCCTAAATTATTACGTCTAGCGATATCTTAAATCTATAGTCTGCAAGACATCAGCTTCATCGGTTATGGAATTGATAGCATGGGTTGCTGAATGACACGTGTCAAGGGGAACTGGCCAATTGGAATTTGTTCGCGATTCCATGTGACACCAATGTGCAGTGCAAATGACGACAAATGAGGCACATCTTAGACATTTTTATGAGTTGTATCATTTTTCATTTGCAATTTGTTCTTCCATTAATTTTTTTGCAAAATAAAAGTACTTTTAGATTTTTTGTCATATTTTCTTCACGCTGGGGTCACGATGCAAATTGTGCTGTCGCATTGCGCTTCCGACCTTCAGTTCCCCTATCAATCTTATTCATCATGGTATGACAGACCAGCATTTTAAGTTTTTAAACGATATTTTGAGACACTCTGCCTATATTATAAATAATTTAGTAACTTACACCCGGATGGAATCGTATCAACAACCTTCAGCCCAAGTTTTAAAATGCTGGGAAGAAACATGTAACACATGAAAAAATATCTACTAAATCTAATTAATTTACGATAGGTTTTTCAGAGACATTAAAAATCTTCAAAATGTCCTTATTATGATTTATATCATATGTTAACAAATTAACGCATATTTAAAAAATCTCCTCTCTTAAAATGTCACCCAAAAAATAACTGAAGTTGAGCCGAAATTCGCTCATATCACGTTTTGAAAGGCAGCTTCTCATAAAGAGTTGAAACAACTCAAGTGAGTGAATTGTTTTTAAGCAATTTAAATCAAGATGAGTTATTTGAATAAGCAACCTAAATCAAGATGAGTAAAGCATTTAAAAAACAACTCATTATCTATTTAGTATATTGCAACTCTTTCCTGAGAAGCCAAATCCACTCTTTCGTTGTGAGAGTGTCCTTCTTAAGAAGGACATAGCAAATATAAATTTATGAAAAAGAAATCGTGTATTGTAATTCATATTTTTTCGAATATTCATTTTATAATTCGAAGTTCATATCACAAAATTGTTTAATTTTAAACTTTATATGTTTATGTTTGTGTTTTTTAGTACTATAACCACATAAAAACAATCACATTATGATTATAATTTCAGGAAATAATAATAAATATATAGAAATGTAAATTTACATTAGATGTTGTAAATTTTGAATGTTTATAATTCATAAACTTATTTTCCACACGATATGAAATTTCGATTTAGGAAGAGCACGAACCGAAAATGTAAAATATTTTGTCAAAATTGAGAGTTACCATAGAAAAAAAAAGTATGTGCTAGTTTTAATTTGTAGATGACCTCCTAGAAAAATTTTCTATACATTACTTAACAGTAGACGTAATGTCTAATTGTTTGGTACCTATAACTTTCTTTTACGATTATTTGTTACAGAGTTAGAAGGGATGTTTACTTTTTTTCCTACGACTTTAAATAATTTTACTTTACAAAAATATTAAATGTATTATCACACGAAAAAATCTTGACAATCAGAGATAAGATGGTTAATGAGATACTATTAATCGCTCTTTATTTCGAAAAATAATTTCTTTTTTGAAAGTGATTCCGATATTCATATTGTGAATTAGCTCGATATAAATAACTAAACGAAATAAGTAAACGAAAACCCAACAATAATTAGATCTGATACAGATATTTTTTTCTTTGTGTTCGTATCTCTTATAAATTCAGGAGGCATATAAGCATTTGAAAACAGATCAATCAATTTAATGTGATCTGTTTTATGTTTCCCAAAAGTATTCTATCGTATACATTCAAGAAATTATACTATTTTGTTCTGAAAAATACACAGTATAAAATAAATGATTGATTTTTAATTTTTATGACATTGATTTGATTCTTTGTTTTTCTTTCTTAGTATATTTTTTTCTATGCATGGATATCAATTTTCTCACAACTGTACGATTGTTTGCATGAACGGAGTAAGTGAGACTCCCAGAGCTTGTTTAAAATTGGTCTAAAACTACAATTTGCTATAAAAAGACAAGCGATTTTTTTCCTTAGTTGCCGTTTCCATCTCGCGCAACATATTTTTTAGAAATGACGCTGTTTCCAAATTTCCAAAAATTTAAATCCTTCAGCTCCAATTTTTTTTAAAAATCGGTTTTTAGTCTTAATCGATCTTAATCTCAAATTAAATAGAAAATATTTCCTGTTTTAAAAATTTTCAGTTTTCAAATGTAATAGAAAACAAGAAAAAAGGAAGAAAAAAATATTGTTGCTGTTTTTCTGACTTTTTCTAATTTTTTATATTTGTTTATACGTGAATAGACACTATTTTGCCATCACTCAAAAGAGAATATAAATCAACAGAAAACATTAAATTTGTGGTAGTCTGAAGGAAACAGGCTTTTAGGCTTTTAAACAGCTCCATCATATTTTATTCAAACAAAAAGGTACTAATGATGTTTCTTACTTATATTTTTAATCTAGAACTTGTTTTGTTACAGCAGGGAAGAAATTAAACGTCTAATTCTTAGGAGAGAATGGTTCCAGAAACTACATAATTCAGAGAAATGGAAATTATTCTAGAAAATCTAAATAGCAAATTTCGGTTTATTTTATAACGAAATTACTGCGGCTATTTACAGCAAAAAATTTAATTTTAAATTCCTAAGTTTCTGGTGTGAAAGCGGAATATTTGATCTTAAAAAAGTCCACTAAATCGGAAACACTGATGGTACCATGAATGCTACCGCAGACATTAGAGGCCCTGTCTACAGAGCAATAATTATTCTGAAATTCAATTAAAAAGAAAGAGATCTGAACACTTGCCGGATCGCAGTTCTTCTACAAGAAAAAAAAAATTAAATGAGGGACTGAGATTGGAATTTACAAATGAATTTATTAGAAAACAAAATCTTTCTAATATTTGCGGTACTATATGAATTTTTTTTTTAATTAAATATTCATATTATTTATCCTTTTTTTGCGGAAGTAGAGCACTATAGGCTTAACGCACTTATAAGTCAAACGCTTCCATTATTGCTTAGTTTACAGACCTTCCATTTTTAATTAAGAACAATGTAGTATTTTTATAACAAAATTACCACAATCTCGTGTGTGTAAAGATGCTCGTAATTAAATCAAACTGCTTTTTTTTTTTCAAAGAATGATTTTAAAAATTTTAAATGTATAAATGATTAAATTTTATCACTCAGACCAATTTCATTTCCAACAATTTGTATTCGAAAAGTAAGTTTTGTTCTTACAACCGATGTAGAAAAGTAGTTCCTTTTGTTTTAAACAAATGCTTTTGATTAAGAACAGAAGATAAAAAACAGAGCTTTCTTTCAGCTAAATAAATGAAACAAATAGGCAATGAAATTTTGTAAGAGGTGCGGTAATTGAAAAACTGTGTATTGCTCTGTTAGGAGGACTGCACTAAGATCTAATTAAATTTACTCGACGAAGTTTCCCTATCTAAGAGAAATATCTGACAGTTAGGGAATAAAAAAATAACTGGATGCAGAGTGATTTTAAGGAAATGATATTTATTATAGAGTAGAACATTTAGTAAGACACTAATTATTATCTATGTATTTATAATCAATACTTAATCTGGGAAATATAAATATAAATTGGATATTGCTTACAAAAAGTACTATTAGAATTAATGAAGAAACTAAAATATAATTCACAAATTAATGTGACATGCCATTATGCGGAATAAAATATGTTTTGAAAAACATTTATAATACATATTAATGTATGGATATTAATACATATTAATGTATAATGGATGTGCCAATCTCAAAACTTTCTTCTACATTTTACGTGCATTTTATTATTTCAAAAATTAGTAACACATGATAATAATTTAATAATTAATTAATAATTTAATAATATTTAATAATTTAATAATTATCAGTTAATTTAATAATTATTAAATAATTTAATAATTGAAAATCATACTAGAAAATCTAAATAGCAAGCTTCGGTTTATTTTCTAATGAAACGCCCTTTTACTTATTAGAGAAAAAGTTTTAATTTTTAATTCCTATTTTAAGATTCTGGAGGGAATTCAAAATATTTAAATAAATAAATAAATAAATAAAAATCTACTAAATCGGAAACACTGACGGTATCATAAATGCTACCACAGGAAATTACAGAGTTCATATCTACAAACCAACGTTTAATGTTAAATTCAATAAATGAGAAAGTGATCTAAACAATTCCCGGTGCAGAATTTTTTTTCTTTTTTGTATGTAAAATTATGAAATTATAGACTGATATCGGAATTTATAAATAAATTTGTTAGAAAACAAAAATTTACTTATTTTTCCGCAAGAAAAAATTTAATTAAATATTCTGGATGCCAGTCCTCTTAATATTAGGTGTCTGTTTGTGTGGACACCGCCCAATAAAAAGTTAACACGCTTTTGTTTCAAACGTCTCCATTATTGCTTAGTTTTGAACCCGTTCATTTTCACATAGAAACAATGTAGAAATTTTATAACAAAGAAAAAAAATAGATAAATAAATAAAAATTAATTAATTAATTAATTAATTAATAAAAAATACAATTTCTTGTATGCAAGGATGCACGTAATTGTATCGAAATTCTTATTTTTTGTTAAAGAGAGATTTTAAAGTTTTAGTCTTCAAATGATTAAATTACATCGCTCAGACCAATTTAATTTCCAACATTTTTTTTTGAACGGTAAGTTTTGTTTTTTCAATTGATGTAGAAGAGTAGTTTTTTTTTTTTTGTTTTGTTTTAAAGAAATGCTTTTGATTAAGAGCAGGAGAAATGAAACAAACGTTTATTTAAGCTAAATAAATGAAACAAATAGGCAATGAAATTTTGTAAGAAGTACATTAATTGAAAAACTGTGTATTGCTCTGTTAAGAGAACTGCACTAAGACCTAATTAAATTTACTCTACAAAGATTCAGTATCTAAGAAAATTATCTTACAGTTAAAGAATTAAAAAAATGGATGCAGGGTTTTTTTAATGAAATTATATGCTTTACAGAGTACGACATTTAATAATACACAAATTAATAACTATGTATGTACAACCAATACGTAATCTAGGAAATATACATATAAATAGGATATTACTTACAAAACGTACTTTTAGAATTAATTAAAAAACTAAAACATAATTCACAAATTAATTAAACATGTGATATACCATTAGGCGGATTAAAATGTGTTTTGAAAACATTTATAATAAATATTAACTAGTTGGATGTGCCAATCTCAAAACTTTCTTCTACTTTATACGTGCATTTTATTATTTCAAAAATTAGTAACACATGTTAATAGTTTAATAATTAATTAATAATTTAATAATTTATTAATCGGAAATCATACTAGAAAATCTAAATAACAAGTTTCAGTTTATTTTATAACGAAACGTACTTCAACTTATTAGAGAAAAAGTTCTAATTTTTAATTCCAATTTTAAGATTTTTGTGTAAATTCAAAATAAATAAATAAATAAACTCTACTAAATCTGCAACACTCACGGTATTATAAATGCTACCGCAGGCAATTACAAAGTTCTTGTCTACAGACCAACCTTTAATATTAAATTCAGTAAATGAGAAAGTGCTCTGAACACTTGTCGGTGCGGAATTTTTTTGTATGTAAAATTATGAAATTATAGACTTATATCAAAATTTATAAATAATTTTTTAGAAAACAAAAATTTACTTATTTTTCCGTAAGAAAAAATTTTAATTAAATATTCTGGATGCCAGTCCTCTTAATACTAAGCGTCCTAACATACTTTTGTTTTAAACGTCTCCAATATTGCTTAGTTATTGCTCTTTTATTGCTCCAATATTTGCCCTTTCACTTTCCCTTAGAGAAAATACAGATATAATATAAAAAATGAAATAAAATAAAATAAATTCTTGTATGCAAGATGCACGTAAATGTATCAAAATGCTTTTTTTTTTTGGTCAAAAAATGATTTTAAAATTTTATTCTTTAAATGATTAAACTGTACCGCTCAAACCAATTTAATTTCCAACAATTTGTATTCGAACGGTAAGTTTTGTTTTTTCCACTGATATAGAAGTTTCTTTTGTTTTAAACAAATGCTTTTGATTAAGAACATAAGAAATGAAACAGAAGTTTCTTTCTGCTAAATAAATTAAACAAATAGGCAATGAAATTTTGTAAGAGGTACAGTAATTGAAAAACTGTGTATTGCTCTGTTAGGAGGGCTACACTAAGATCTAATTAAATTTACCCTACGAAGATTCAGTATCTCAAAAAAAAAATCTTACAATTAAGGAATAAAAAATAATATAATTTGATATATCTATATATAGAAGCATGTATAATTAATATCTTTATCTAGGGAATACAAATATAAGTAGGTTATTGCTTACAAAAGGTGTTATTAGATTTTTTTTTAACTGAAACATAATTTACGATTTAATTAAAAATGTAGCCAATATTATGCAGATTAAATTATGTTTTGAGAAACAGTTAAAGTAAACATTAAAATTATTGTACAAAATTACCTTAAACCTGCTCTACATTGTATTTATTTTCTAAAATACATTGATGTGATTCTAATAACTGTTGAGTGCCAGAAAATAATTAAAAATTTCAGTCGAAATTTTGGAACAATTCAAACAAATAAATGTGTTATGAAAAACATTTTCATTGTTAGAATAAACAAACTAAGTAATTTTATGCATGTTTCATTATTTTGTTAAAAAATAAAAGCATTGTTGAGTTTTAACTTTTAACTTTTTTTTTCAATCAAAAGCATACTAGTTAATATAAATAATATTTCCCAATATTATTATTTATTTATATTTAGATACAACGAAGCATTCCATTTTAAGTACTTAATTTTTTTTCGATACTTTTGTGATTATACATTCCCTCTTTGTGTTATGTCTGTATTTAACATAAGAACCTAACTTAAAAAAATAATCTCTTGTTCATTTACGTTAGTTTATTTGCCATGTCTTTAAATCGTCATTCATACATAATGTCAGCCAATTGAAATTTAAATTCAAACATTTCGTAAGTTTCAGTCCGAATCATCTACCTCTATGCATGTGTGCATACAATACGTTATTCAAGGATTTATAATTACAAGGGATAAACAAGAATAAAAGTAATAAAGGATTTTTTATATATATTAGCAATTTTGATGCCTACATTTATACATCTAATCTACTAGAAATATTCTTGTCTCTATATTTGTATTATAGACGGGACTATTTGGGCGCAACAGACAAAGGCATGACTAAATTCCTAAGGTTTTCTACAGTCCACATACACGTGTAACACAGTAAAATATTCAGGTATTTCTTTAGCATTGAATATTTTGCTGGTTAGAGCTCTTCACAAATCCTAAACCCTCAATTTCTTTTAAAAATTCTCTTTCAATACTTTTAAAATTTAGGCGCACTCGATTGATACGTGCTATTAATCAGGCATTTTGAAACTGAATAGAGTATTTTAATTCAGGATGAATACCAAAGATCTTTTAGAAAATTTTATAATGGTTCTGGTTTCAAATCATATTTCTGGAAACGAAAGTCCTAGAAAGGCTGTCATGAAACAAAAACCTTTATAACTTAAAAAACAATACATCTATTGAGCAACGAAAAACATCCTTTTCTTTCAAATTATTTGGCAAGTTATTGTTGTCAGGTTTTTGCTTTAATGCCTAATGAGTACTTGTTATGTCTAGAGCTGTAATGTGATTAAGCGGAAAAAAATAATTTTTAAGAATCACATTGAAAATGGGTGCCATTGTATAGTCATTAAAAAAAACCTTTTTTTAAAAACTTTAACACATAATAGCATTTGTTTCTTTTCCTTTTTAGAGCAATTCGTTAAGCGGTTGATTAAAAAAAAATAATAATAACTTGTTGCTGTGTTCCCTGTTTTCAAAAGTATCAAACAAAATTGTACCACTTACAAAAATTTCAAATACGTTTCCTGAAAATGATATTTTTTATTTGAAGGTATTATAGGAAAATCATAACATGTTGACTTCCAAAATGGAATCACAATTATATTAATAAATTCTAAAACAACATTAGATGAATTTGTTTCTACAAAAGTATTAAGTTTCTCATTTTGCTTCCGATGAGTTTTTAAAAATCTGGCAGGGAAAAAAATCGTTATGGCTGAAATCTTTGACTGATCAACGATTCAGTTACAATCTGTGACTGAATCGGTGTGATAAAAAATTTTGACTTCAGAAAGCAAATAAAAAAAAACAATTCTTTTTATTTTATTAAATTTATTTCTTTTATAAGATTTCTATATGCATTTGAATTTTTGCGACTTTTTTTTAGTCAAAGTATAAGAATTAACAATAAACAGTGTCCCATATTTAATGGTGTACATTTTGTGGTTTAATAATGCAACCATTGGGAAAAATTGGTAGGTATGAACTGGGGTAGATCTATAGAAAAACCTTATAAAAAGATTCTTTAAATAATCACCATGCATTATATATTAAACAAAAGTGAAATATTTTTTAGTTAGAGACAGGCTCCTTCAGTTTTAATATTCGTACTGTGCACGATATTTTTCATTTTTGTAAAGGTAATATTTAGTTAAATTTGGGATTCAAATCTAACTATGACTAAATCATTAAAATTTATGATGAAAACTTCATCTTTATCTGCATCTCGTTTGCAGATATAATCGCTAAAAAGTAAGAGAGTGGATGCTATTATAATACTTGAGAGATTTTGAAAACTTTTTAATGTTTAAAACTTATATAAAACGACAATTATATTCCTTATCCATATCTAAATTGCATTTCCAGTTCTCATCTATCAATTTTTAATCTGTTTTATTCGTCGAGAAAAATATGCAAAATTTCTTTAATGTTTTCTAGAAGTGAATAAGTTAAAAATTGAGAGCATACATCTGATATTTTAACTTTAATATATTCTGGCCTAAAATATAACAAAAACACGTGACACTAGAATAATATTTTATAAGCAAACGTTTATCACATTAATTCATTATATTGCAGCAAATTATACGTGATTATTTTCTCAAAGTTAATACTTAATATAGTTTTTTAAGAGGGTCCAGAACTCATTTTCTATTGATTTTTATTTATCTTTTTTATTATTTATTTATTTATTTATTTTAATGGCAATACAAATTTTTCTGTTTTACTCTGCTTAAAATGACATTTAAATCATGTATCCATTTTATATGGAACAGGCATTTTTTATTTTTGTCTTGTTTTGTTTTCAAAATCTAGTTTTCGAACAATGGCTGTCATGATAAATATTACACCAATTTTTTCGTAAATTTAAAATTATATATATATTTTTAGTTCTGAGAAGTTTCATTATGCGATTTTCTTACAAATTATTTTTTTAACCATCACAAAATGTTCAGAATTTTAACGCAATAAATAAAAATTATTTTAAAAATGTGTCTCAGATACTTTTAATTTCTAAAAACGAAAAAAAATTGCTTTTTTTTTGTAATGCTCATTTATTTAATATAAAACAGAAATAAACAGAATATGAGCCTCCATTTTATATTTTTACTTCAAAATTTCAAGTTGTTCACATTTTATTCAAAGAATTTGCCAAAAGGTAACCTGTTCTACTTTACTCCTTGCTGTCTATAATAGAATAAAGTGCTGCAAATCGACATTTGTTTTTATTCCCACTAGTAGACCGATTTATGCATTTCAAAGATCAGAAATCCGTAAAAACATGTCTCCGTGTGCCATTTTATTATTGAAGAGTGTTTGAAGATATGCATAAAATTGAACCAAAATTCATATATGACGACCAAAGACGCCAAGGAATAACAGGGACTAAATTTAGGTTTGGAGTTAATTGAGTTCCATTTTTTAACATCGAAGCTGAACTGATTTAAAATATGAAACAGTTGATTATTCCACAGCAGCATTTAAACTCTGAGTTCAGTAACTCTTAAAAAAGTGGAGTACTATATTCTTTTTTAAAAATTTAAGAAACATTTGAAGAGTTAAGCAGTTACGAAAATTGGAAAGCTGAAGTAGTTTGACCTCTAGAAAACAGCACATACTTAGAAAATCACTTATATATTTTTCCCTCCAAACATATACCCTTTTTTCAGATAGCCTGTGCTCTTAGTTCAGTTTTTTACAATTTTATCACTTATGCCACCTGACTGTTGGGGTCCTCACATTTTCTTTTGGTTATGACAAACAGGTTCCACTGGAATGTGGAAATAATGCACTGGAAGTTATCTCTATCTTATGGTGTTTTGTGACATTTTCATTATTTTATCATCAAAAAGTGTTTGAATTTAAGCACAGAATTGAATTAAATTTCATATATATGCATTCAACTATAAAAACATTTGAGTTTGGAATTATTATTTTTATTTTTTGGCATACATTGTATTTAAATTAGACCACAATTCATCTTTGAGTAATGTGTAAATATTTCTCATCAATAAAATCCAAATACACTCTTCAAATCCATACTTCATTCAAAGCGGGTAATCTATTGAAGACTTTTTTTTTTATTTATGACTCCAGGGACGATAATCTTAAGAGCATTTTAGACATCTTTTTCAAAACTTTAGTGAGTATTCCGAAGAATAATGGAAATTCGTTTTTGATCCCTAGAGTAAAAAATTATTTGAAGAAGTAAAAAATGTTACTGTGTAGAAGAATTTCCAAAATTCAAATAAAACATTCAATTTCAAAAAAGAGAACAACTTTTATCAAGACTTTACGTTACTCTTTTTATGTTAAAAAAAACAGTTTTTTTACACATATAGAATTATACATATTATTTACAGAAAGAAAAAGAAACGCTTTTCCAGAAATTTCTACGCTTTTTTTATTAACACGTTACGCGCCACGTGAGTTTTGAATTTAATTTTCTTTTATGTATTTTGATCAATTTCTTTATAAACTTTAGGGATTGCATAAGCATAAAAAATATGTTTAAGGTATTTTGCCTAAAATAGACTAAATGCTCCACATTTTTGTTGCATATAGTGTATATTTTGCATTTTATTAACATATATGTAATGATACGATGACGACGTTCTATAATAATGTATAAGCTCAAGTGGAATACCATGTTTGCTGTAAAATACTACTATTCACTAAGACTCAATAGCGGGATGAGCTGAGCAGTCGTTCTGGTAAGTGGATAAGCCATTGATTTGTTCTCTTAGGAATTTCTCCGGAATAAATGTAAGTCAGTTCGTTTTTTAATCCATATTTATTTAAATAAAGCCATAAAGTTATTACACTGGTAACTATTGCACAAATCTAAAGCTACAACTTTCGCTCACCAAGCTGCAACATTCTGGCGTTCTACATTCTCGGAAAAAAAATTAAATGGGCTTCTTAGGCGTTAAAGGATCAGATGCATTCTGAGCTCCGAAAATCTAGAATAAAAATCCAACACTTGCACGAAAAACTAGCCCATCCTCTCTCCGCGTCAGTCGTTTTAAATTCTAATTAGGATTAACTTCGAGGCTATGCGTCAGAAATCATCACCTCTGGTTAGTATACGAGGCGTGTCCTTCCGGTAGGAACTCCATCTTGTCTGGAAAATAGACTAGCCTGCTAACATATCGTGCATTAACACGGATCAGATGATTTTAATAAAAAATAAAATTAAAATCCCGAGAATATTCTAAAAAGGAAAAAGATTACGAAATTGCTTCCCGCACTTTTTGAGAAACAAGCAATAAATTATTAATAAGTGAAATAAAATAAAAAAAAAGAATTTTAGCTGTTAAAAGATTAATACATTACGGAACTAAGATTAAAAATATGTTCCACAAATTTAGAATTAAAAGCTCAGAGAGAACAAAATAGCGCAATTTTTTTTAATTACATGTATGTATATTATGACACACAAAATTATTGAATACTAAGCTTCTAATTCAAAAGAAACTTCTTTTATATAAATGAAATAAATATCTGCAACATAATCCTATAACCTATTCACATTATGTGCGTTTTTTCATATTTACAGCAGTTAAAACCTAAATGAAATGTCCGCCGCCTTAAATGTGACAAAACATTTCGTTCATACCAGTATATCTGATAAAAAAAAAACATTTAAATCTTTACTCTTGTAACAGAAATTATCCTATGGCTATTATAACTCTCGTGGCCGCTTGAAAAATAAATTAATTAATAAAAATTTTCATTAAGTCACAGATACTGTTTCTGTATTAAACATTATGTATCGAATTACTATAATTTAAATCGATTGTTTTGAAGTTTTTATTGTTAGTGAAAGCTTCAAAAGGATAAAAATTTTACAAATATTTATAGTTAAACACAACATTTTGAGTTAATCCGTGACAATTTTAAAATGATGTGGTCTGTAGACAGCTAAAAGCAGTTAATGGTTAAACATATGTTGTGGAAAATATCGTTAAAAATTCACAACTATCTCTCGTCGCAAATTAATCCATAAATTTAGCATTATCGTGAAATTTGAAACTCCGTAAATTCAACTGTCTACCTTTTTAATAATATATAAGTTAATTTACAGTGTATAATTTAAGTGTGTAACTTTTTCCCAATAGTCCATATTGTAATAGAATACTTTTGACTATTACTGTACATAAACTATAAATGTTACATACTTCATTTTCAGTACAGAAAAACATATTAAATCCCAATAACACATATAAATTACAGAAGAGTCCAATTATATTAAGCCAAGTTAAAGAGCGGACAGTTAGACAATTCAAATTCACAAACCGGTTTCACTTTCAGCAATTTATACAAAGAAAAAGAAGTATAATTTTGTACAATCCTTCACTTTCCCTACAAGCTTTATACATGTGCCACTAATTAGCTAAAAACTTAATAAGATTTAAACACGCTTCAAATTACTGAAGTTACACTTCCAGAGATTATTGTCCGTAGACGGCCCATGCACTTTGGGAGACATTGTATATCGTCTTTGTCAGCATTCTACAAAAATAAATTATAATATAAATGACTGTACTCAACAGTACTTCAGCGTAAAAAAAATAAATAATAATTTTTTCGTAGTTCTATACATTATTTACAGCGACCATAACGTAAAATCCAGTAATTTAGCTAAAAACGCATTTCACAACCAAAAATGAGCTTCCAGCAATCATAGTACAGTATCTTTTTTGTGTCTTTGAAAATACTATGTGATTTCTAATATACAGAGAGTAACTTGTAGTAAATTTCAGTAACGTATATCTATTTCATAAAATATGAAATAATTCATTGTATTCAAAGTACGCCCTACACAATGCTACTAACTATACTATTACGTAATGGAATACCCTTGTGTGGTCCTGTAAATTAATAACAAGTATTTTTACACCGCATATTGTACAAAATATATACTTTAGTGTACTTCATAGATTTATATGAATTTCATTATGTGTTAAGGCGTGAAACATAAATAAAATGCACTTGCAACTATATTTTTTTCATTGGCCATAATGCAACGAAATAATTCTTACAGTCCCTATAATTGAACAGTAGATCCAATTTTCACAAAACTTGAAATTACGCGACAAAATTGTGCAAAAATTAGATATTTTAAATTTCCAATCATTGTATTGTGCAAATTTTTCTCTGTTATATGCGGACGACCGGACCAAACGACGACTACAGGTGTACGTATTTATGTAACTACGAACGCACCTAAAAATGATTCTGATACTGTCTGCTTGCTGGCATTTTTCTAAAAGAAAATTATGTATGTTTGAAATAATAGCTCATTTAGTAAAAATTCTGTGTATCTTTTGCTAAAGGTTCTCGCATTATAGACAGTATTCAAAAGAGGATATTAGAAAAATACTAAATAAATATTTTTTTTGGGGGGGGAGGGGGAGGGGGAGGGGATGAAAGACTACATTATTATCCGAATCTTATTTAGTTATTATTATTGTAGTTTACTTTATTCAAACTATAAATTATTGTGTATATCCCCCCCTTTAATGTGGCAGA
Source organism: Maratus speculifer (assembly GCA_964019185.1). Classification (NCBI taxonomy): domain Eukaryota; kingdom Metazoa; phylum Arthropoda; class Arachnida; order Araneae; family Salticidae; genus Maratus; species Maratus speculifer. The sequence goes on along the minus strand of OZ025297.1, from coordinate 287,303,812 downwards.
CAGCAAACCATTTTTCTGTAATAAATTCCCGAAAACAAAAACAGCTAAAGGGGTAACGAGGTTATAAGATATAATCACACTTAATAAAATGCCGCTAAAGTTTTTACATTGGAGTTATTTAAAGCCAAAGAGCAGAAAATACCTTTAAAAAAAAAAAAATTGTGTTTTTCCATCAAGCTCCTAAGTGTAATTTTTTTACATTTCTGTGCGGTATGTATTTTATTAAGAAAAAGACGAGAAACGTAAGTTTAAAAATTATGTACTAAAGCAAAGTGCAAAAGTATGTTAATATTCCACAAGATATTCTGAAATTCCGCAAAAGCAAATTTGAAATGATTTCGAATAAAAGCATTTTACATTTAAAAAAGACTTTTACATTTTTTCTGGAGTATTCTGACATGTAAACAGAATTTTTAAATAAAGATTTTGAATAAGATTTATATTTATTTTTCTTTCTAGCTTCGTTTTTAGAGAATGCATTTTCTCTCAAATCTTCCTTATTTAATATTCTGTTTCACGGTGCATTGAAATTCAATAAATGTTTATTGGTTTTTCTCAAAAATGTTAAAAATATGTATGATTACCTTTAAAAAAATAATAAATACATTTTTACATCATAAAGAAAAAAACACGGATAAAAACTATAAGTTACTAAAATTCCATTAAAAAATCAAACATAAATATACTTAAATCTGTTAATAAACTAAGATTTTTAACAAACATAACGGTATGTTATATTGTTTTACTATAACAATGACTAAAGATGGTAGGGTGGAAACTTATTATTGAGCTGTACGCATCACCCCCCCCCCTCAATTATAATAATAATAAAGACATTTTTATAGGTAAATGTAATTTGAAGGATATATAAACATTTTATAACAACAACAAAAAAAAATGGCACACGATGCAGATTTAATACATAGATAATAATGGAAAAAAAAACATAATTTTTTTATTTGAACTTCTCAAAAATACAGTCATTATTTTAAAACAAACAAACTTTTATGTTTTTATTTAGAAAAAGTCGAGAAACGTAAGTTGAAAAATTATATACTAAAGCAAAGTGCAAAAGTATGCTGGTATTCCGCAAGCTATTTTGAAATTCCACAAAAACAAATTTAAAATTATTTCGAATAAAATCATTTTATTATAAAAAGAAGACTTTTTACATTTTTTCTGCGGTATTCTCGTATGATAACCGCATTTTTAAATAAAGGAATCTGAATAAGAAGTACAGAAAGTTTATTTTTCTTTCTCGCTCCTTTTTTCAGATTGCATTTTCACCCAATCTTCCTTATTTAATATCCTATTTTATGATGCATTGCAATAAAAATAAAAATATCTGAGCAAATATTTATGCAAAATAAATATATATATATATATATATATATGTGAAAAATAATGCTCTTTACTTTAAACAAAATTTTCAAAAAGCTTCTTCAAAAAAAAAAAAAAAAAAAAAAAAAGTACGCATTTTTACAAACTAAAAAAGCTTCTTTAATTACCATAAAAAATCAGACACAAATATGCTTAAGTCCAATAATTAACAAAGTAAATTAACTTTCTATATGAAAAAGTAAATTAGGATAGGGTGAAATAATAATAAATAAATAAATAAATAAATAAATAAATAAATAATACTTAATATATTTACTAAATAATAGTAAAATAATACAAACGAACAAAACTATATTACATAAAAAGCTATAACAAAATTATAATATAACTATGTTATAATTTTGTTATATGACAAAATGTGAATATCTAAAGATAGGAACTGAGCTGAACGCCAACCCTCTTCCTCTTATAGTAATAATAATAATAAAAAATATCCGCTACTCATATGTCCAAAGTATCCTATTCCAGAAAACAATTCAAAAGTTTTTGAACTCAAACATATTAGATTAACTAATGTGTCATCATATTTATTCGCCAATCGATTTTTTTTTCAACTTTCATATATTGGCATAAATGAATGCTTTTATTTATTTATACTCATGACATGAATAAATGCCTTATATAAAAGGGTTGTATTCCGATATACGTCCTTTATAAGAATAGCTTTTCCAAATAAATATTTATTGTTTAGATTTAAAATGGATATATATTTTTTTCTCGCGCGTACGAAGTTAATATTTATTCTGCCATTGAGCTTTTCACATGCTATTAAATGTTTACTCGTTCCAATAAATTACTATCGTAATTTTACAAGTTTAGGAAATATGTTTCCCTGCACAAATCTTGAGCAATATATTAAAACATTACTTTAGTTAAAAAAAGAAGAAAAAGTCGACCAGGGTGCATGTAGAATTTGATCTAATGTAAAGTGAATTTCTGTACTTTTTACAAGATTAAAGTTAAAATCAGTTAAAATAACAGAAATTGCAATGTAAATATAAAAAAAGGATATTAGCGCCCTGGTTCACATTTTCTCCCATCAAATTCAAGTTTTTTTTTTCATTTTTACATCTTTATCTTTTTAAGCATTTTTCTAAGTTTTCTTGCATGTTGACCAATTCATAAAATAATCGCTATGAAATACATTGGTATGAAGACTGCATTTGATAACCTTACATATTTATTACCTTATGCACTTCAAAAAATAACACTAACGTCAGTTTTTGTTAAACCAACCACTGAATTCAAAACTGAAATTAAAAACAAAAAATTAGAATGCTTTAAATATTTTTAAAAGAGTCACTTATGTTAAAACTAAAAGCAGTTAATATATCTTTTTTTATTTAGACTAGTAAAAAAATCTGTAAATATTCCATCCCCTCCCCCCCAAAAATGCTCTATTTCTTTCGATATAACACTACACTGTTAAAGTAACGGATATTCGTGCAATCAAAAAGTATATGATTGAGTTACTCATGACCCCATTCTTATTTTGTGCTTTCATAATGAATGATAAATATTTCTTTATCATCAGGTGGAAGATGTTGCCGTGTCCTGCTTCATTCAATCGAGAAATTTTGCAATAAATAACTAAAATATCCCAAATTAAGTGACATTATTAATTAGAAAAAATGTGGAAATTTTCTGCAGTTTATGATATTATATTCAACGATGAATAGTAGTATTACGTTTTCGTTATACGTGGCCAATCTCGATGGATTAAAGGGTTATGTATTCATGCTCAATCATACTTCAAAGTAATTTTGACGTATTATAACAGGAGCATTTAAAACCAGCCTTATTATTCAGACATGGCTGAAAAATAAAATATTATTAATATTCTTGAATTTTTAACCTCTTCTGCCTATGTTAGCATATGATGGTTTTACCACAGTAGAATTCACCAAAGTAGTAGTTCACCAAATCCACGCTGAAAAAGATAGTCAGATGTGCGAATTTCAAAGTTTTTTCTATCTTATCCACGATAGTACTTCGTAAAAAAATCAGCATAGCAGGGCCAACGGTTAGGTGGTTTAAGCAAAAATTCAGGCAGCAACAATTTATGTCAACTTGTAACTGAATCTGAAATTAGATGAAAATCCGTGTATTAGTTTTTGAGATAGAGTACTGCAAAATCTTTAAAAAAAACCCTGCTTCACAGCTCTACATGTTGGGTCATATACACGAAAAACTAAACAGGATATATGAGGAGCCCCGAAGCCAAGGGGTATTAGTGACAAAAGTGAAAAAAAAAATGAGTTATGTGCACAGGCTATCTGGACATAAGTCTATTTTTCGTAGGTAAAGAGTTATGAGTGACTTTTTTAATTATGCGTTGAGTTTTAGGGGTCAGTCACTTAACCTCTTTCTCAAAACCGTGAAACGCGTGGAGGCCAAGGGTTATAAGTGCAGGTGTATTCATTAACGTCCATGTAGCTGAAGCGCGACCAACGATATGCAAGGCTAGTTCATGACTCTGAAAACGCTCCTGGAATTTGATCCTTTTAAAACTTCGATTGGTACAGAAACACGATCATATGCCAATTTTTACCATTCACAATTTAAATTTATTTACACCATGTGACGTTTTAAACCTTATGAACTGGAGTTGTATGTCTTTTTTCAAAATGTTTTTCGTCAGTTTTTTTTTCTGTTTAGAATTTGCTTTTTAATGCATTAAATATTACATTAAATAGATGCAAACTGTTAACATGTAAGAAAAATCAAACATTAAACATAGATTCTGAAACACTTTCCAATATTTCCTGAAACCTAAAAATTCCGCAATTTAAGATAATAAAGTGTTACTGTCCATATAAAAATATGTATTTTAATACTTTTAAAAAGCCCTGCACTGTAAAAAAAAAAAAATCAATAGGTTATTTAAAATTTTTTGTAAATTTGTATTCCACAGAATTTTTTAGTAACCATTACAAGCTTTTTCTTTGCAAGTGAAACAAACATTTCTTTTGTAAACTGAACAAAAAATTTTTTGTATAACTAACTTAAAACTTTTTAGTATGAGCTACCAAGCAATTTTTAGCAATAGCTCCAATATTATTTTTAGTTAATTAAAAATTATCTTTTGACTTCTAAAGCGGAAGATTTTCAGCAAAGTAGCAATAGATGGCAGCACCAAAAACTGCTACCTGCTCTATTTTGACATGTTTCCAAAGGGGCGGGAAACTCCAGAGATCATTACCCATGGTAACTGCTACGACAGGACTTTCACAATCCCTTTATTTAACGCGTACTTACATTGCATACATTCGGTGCATATTTGCTGACGTCCAGCATCGAACCCGGGTACTTTCAGCCTTCGGAGCTATGACCACTAGGCTATAACGGCAACACCACGTGAGCTTTAGTAATAGCTATTAAAAATGTAAAACTATTAACTCAATTTGTTGCAAGCTTTTTTCTAGTAATTCTTACAGATTCCTTGTAACCGAGTAAGATTTTAAAAAAAAAATTTAGTAATTACAAGGATCACTAAAATTTTCTTAGTAGATCGACCTTTTTTTTACAGCGTGTGTTTGATCTGTCGGCTATATAGATACTGTATAATGGAAAAAACTAATTTAGGAAGAAAATGCGTAACAGTTTGAAATTTCTTTTTCAGCATTTTGTACTAATAGATTTAAACATACTTGTATACTTTTGTTCATCCCTGGAGTTTACCAAGAATCTGTATTATACGCCAGTATTTAGCTAAAACTTAGTTCCAAGTAAAACATTCTTAAGACTACTGAAATAATATTTCAAGAAATTATCATCCATAGATGACCATGTATCCAATTCTGTGTGTTGCTCTGTGTATCATTTTATCTGTATTCTACAAACATTTCTGAGTAAACTGGATGAAATTCATCATAAAAATACATAACTTATTTAAAAACAATCTTTAAGTAAATTATACTCATATTCAGTTATTTTTACCAGATCTTTTGTGTAGCCCTGTATATCAAATATAGCATTTATACATACCATGTAATATGTATAAATTTAGTGAAACTTAAAAGCGCATATGATAATTAAGAAGGCATTTCATCCATCCATCAATCATATCGATAATGTACAGTAATTTGGATAGAATATACTATTTCAAATCTTTTGTGTGTCCCTGTAAATGCTGTGAACTTCATGTTATGCGCGATATAGCTTATAATAAATCTCGTGGACTTATATCAATTTTATTATACATGAAAAGTTTAATATAATTAAAATATGTTGCAAAAAATTTCCACTTTTCTATTATGTAATTGAATTATTTTGTGTGGCCCTGTAAATGAATATTAGATTTCTTTTCACCACATATTTTGCAGAATGCACATTTTAAGGAACTTCGTAGATGAATATAAATCATAATATATTTGACAGGGTGTAACACCCTTAAAAATCATTTGAAACGATTTTTACCCCATAGTTCGTAATGAAACGAAAAACTTGTGACTGTCCCTGTAAATAAATTAATCATGCTACAAACATTATTTGAAATAGGGTTTGTGCTTGGATAAGCGTAAATAGCGGAATTAGAGTATATTTACAAGAGTTAGAGCGCGGACAGACGGCCGTATGGCCAGACAGACATACAGATGGACAGACAAACTGAAAATATATTCACTTTTTACCTTTGTTAGACAGTGTTAGAAAATTTCAATTTTTTTCAAAACTTATAATAAAATTTTTAAATCTTATTTTAGAATAAATGTTTGTTGTTTTATACATGTGTATCAACATTGATCTTAAATTTTTCGTATTTTCATTTTTTTATTTTATAATTTTTCCTTTTTAGAACTTTTATTAAAACAAAATTTTGTCCATTTATTTATATCAACATTGCTCTTCATTTTTTTATAAATTTCTTTTTATTTCATACATTTTTTTTATTTCTTGTATTAATTCGGCACTTGTATCCTTTGGCTTCCAAGCAGTTTTCATTACTGTTTGGAAGCCAAAGGGTACAAGTGTCGAATGCTGATAAATATTGCTTAGTTATACATTTAAAACAAAATTTAATCCGATGTTTTTTTAAACAGTTATTGAAATAAGAGTTCAAAGAACATTAAGAAATAAGGAAAAGATTTCTATTTCAATTCATTCTATTACAATTGATGCTTAACTTTGAACTCAATTTACTTGAAATCTAAATTATGTCACTTGTACCCCTTGGCTTCTGAGATCCTCATATGTATATATATATATACATATATTATCAGATATTAACTGAATCTGAAGTTTTATGAAAACCCATGCATTGTTCTTAAGATACATTTATTGCGTAATCGTGAAATATGTAGTATAGAAGCCCCATCTGTAGGGCGATTTACACCAAAAGCTAAACAACTTTAATTTAAATCGGGGATTAACCGAATCTGAAGCTTTAGAAAATTCCGTGTATTAGTTCTTGAGATAAAGCTCTTGCAATAGTCACGAATAATACAACAAGGCAGTGCCACCTATTGAGCGATATACATAAAAAACAAATCAGTCTTAGCTTATATTAAAGTCTAATAGAATCTAATGTTTTGTGGAATTCCGTGTATTAGTTCTTGAGATAGAGCACTCACAAAATTTTTGTTACATATTAACAGACTTACAGAATCACAGACAGAAATTTTGTAAAAACATGCTTTTCGAGTTCTCTGACACCTATAACGCGTAAAACCGTCCAAAACCGGATTCTGAAGTTTTTTACGAATCCAATACTTCTTGGTAAGACAGAAGAAAGTAAAAAATAAAATATACCATTTATGAGGTGCATAAAGTGTGCTTTATCCACTCCTTCAGTAAACCAATTCTGTAAACAGATGACATACATGAGAATTTGTGTGAAAATAAACTTCATTTACTTAGGGCATGGATAAAACAGATTTCCTACGCACTCTAAACGGATGGTCTCATTTTTTAAAATTCAAAATGGAATTGGTCTACTGTAGTTGTGAGCCCCAGATATATGCTTTCAGAAATGTTCACATTTAAATATATTTTTATTCATATACTTTGAATTTATTTCAAAAACTCTATAGCCAACAGTAGCATATGAGGGGATTCGCAATTGTAGTAGACCAAATCCAAATCCATTTTGAAATAAAAATGGAGATATCACATTTAGATGGGGCATAAAGCCTTCTTCATCCACTTCTTCAGTAAACTAAGTCTGTAAATAAATGACATGCCTGTAGAAGTATGTATAAACAGACTTGGTTTACATATGGCGTGGATATAACAGGTTTTATGTACATTCTAATTGGACTATCTCATATATATATATATATATATATATATATATATATATATATATATATATATATATATTATATATATTATGACTTGCTCTACTATGGTTGTGAACCCATTACAGATGTTACCGGAAGTGTTTCCAATTTAGTAAATATTGTTATTAATATACTTTGAATATATACCAAAAATTAATCACAGCAATGTTCACTTTGTTTAATAGCATACATGCCCAAGTGTTTTCAATTTAATAATTTCATTTTACATATACTTTGAATTTATTACAAAAATTTAACCCTCTACTGCCCATGTGAGTATATGAAGGATTCGCAACCGTAGTAGACCAACTCGAAGTCCATTTTGAAAAAAAAAGGAGCTAGTCCTTTTAGAAAGTGCAGAATGTCTGCTTCATCCACTACTTCAGTAAACTAAGTCTATAAACACGATACACATAAGAAAGCATGTTCGAACAGAATTGATTTACCTATTGCGTGGATAAAAAAGGTTTTATGCAGATTCTATTTAGGATATCTCATATATGTATATTTTTTCAAAATGGACTTGGCTCCACTATCGTTGTAAACCCATTACATATGCATAGGTTTTAACATACCTTAATTATGACGGAGTCTGATCCAAATTGTGCAAGCTAAAACCGGAAAAAAATATATAAAAAAATGTGTGTTGTTTTTACAAGGTACATTTACGATTTTATTTTGAAATTTTAGATTAAATAAAATTTGCGGTTGAAAACATGTTCACCTTGGATCAAACTCCGGAATAATTAAGAGATGTATGCATGTACTGTCAGAAGTGTTCCCTTTTTAGTACATATTTCTTTTCATGTACTTTGAATTGATGTCAAAAATTTATAACTTCAATCTTTGCTTTATTTAATAACAGACATCCAATAAAGCGAAATTAATTATTTAGTTCCGTTTGGTGAATTTGAATTCTCTTAATTGCGGAATTTGTAGAACGAATTCTTACCATAGACATTGTAGATTTATGACTTATAAATGTTGATTCACTTCCTCAGTTATTTAACCTCTTGGGGACGAGTGACCGATATTTGTGTCGCATAAGGTACCCCGAATACTTGATTATTCTCACCTGTAAAATTTTATAGTAAATTTTATTTTATTTAATCCGAGAATTTTTTCGATTCAGTAACAAAATAAATTTTAATTTTGAAAAAAATGTGATAAATGAATAAAAATTCTGCAAAACACTATTGTCTCAAAAGGGTTAAAAATCTAACAATGAGTGTGTTTTAGGATTGAGTTACAATTATATTCTATTAGTGAAAATATGTACATATTGTCATATATTCATTATAAATGATACATTGCTGTTATAGGACTAGTTGTCAAGTTCCGTTATGTAGTAGAATGTAAATTATATTTAAACCATGTCCTTTAATTTCGTTAAAGAAAGAAAAAGCTTGCATAATTATCAGTCATTCACCAAAATTACTTTCCATTTATGTTAAATTCCAATTGTTTTGTTATTCATGGAACTTCAACTGACTGAATACATGCATGTCTAATGTTGTAGTTAGCATAGTGACTGATCTATTAAGAAAATTCGAAATTAGTTCATATTGAATATTAATTCATGAATCCGCATTATTCAGTTAAACTGTATTAACATAATATAGATTTACCTGTTACATCCCATTATATCTACTTATTCTGCTACTATGTTTGCGTGAAAACATTTTGGCAATGTAAACAATGCAGATGCATATTTTGTGGTGCCTTTATAAATAAATATTTGAATAAGTATGAAACATCACTGGTTTGATAACTCATTATCCTATCAATACACAGTCTGCTGTTTCAAAAGAAAATTGTATAATGTTTAGCGTATGTCATTTAAAAAAATTCGAATAGAATAATGATATTATTAAAAATTCTTATCCATAATATATATATTTATTTATTTATTTATTTAAATGTGCTATATTATAGTATTATTATACTTTTTGAATATCCATGAATTTCTATCAAAATATCTTATAACGTAACAGTGGTAGAAAATTTTTATCTAAGAAGTTATAAATTATAAATTTTTTATTAAGAGATTTTACTTTTAATGATAGCTTTAAGAAGTTGTTAGGACATCACGTAAATTTTCAATACCTTTAAAATACCCGATTCTTAAAAAGGAAAGAAAAAATCTAATACATTTTTATAATAAAAATAGAGTCTTTGATTACAAACATGTTTAAACTGAATATTAAAAAAAATTATAGTAAAAAGTGGTAGAAACATACTGATGTATTGAAGAATATTATAAGAAAATTTGTTTTAAAATGTGTTATGCTTAGCTAAAAATTAATGTTTGTAATCTCAAGAGATTTATACAACGATATTAAACTTAAAAAATTGTATTTTCTGAAAGTAAAATATTTAAAAAGTACCTCGCTTATTTCTTATGTGGTTTAAACAAATACTAATTTTACACAGTTGTAATGAGTAGATTTTTCAACAACTATCCTATGTATTTAAGTCATTTTTAATAAGTATTTTTTAATATCTAGTAACAAAATATTACAAAATCATTAAATATTACAACAGAAAGTGCAGTTTATTTGTTTCTTTGTCAGTTTGAAATTTATAACTATTAAAATTCAGTAAATTACGTATTATAGATAATCTTAATACGAGAGAACGTTATGAAAATGCAATCGTACTTTTATAAGATCTAATGTATATGTATATATCAAATCTGATATAACATGTATATATTAGATCTGATATAACATGTATAAGACATATATATAGTATGTAATTCTGCGATAATATAATACTGTTACGAATTTTGTAAATAATTAGTGTTTGTACTGTAAAATAATGTAAATAATCTTATTAAGCTCCATTTCTTTACTTATATTAGTTTTTATTACATTGTCTCTGTTATCAAGCAAACTTGTCTATTATTTTCAGTGAATGTGTATGACAGATTGGCGAAATATTTGAAATATCGCCAAGTTGGCGTCACTTTTGGCGACTAATTTTGGTCGCCAAATTTGGCGATATATCGCCAAGTTGGCGACAAACTTGGCGATTGTTGGCGATGGTAACCCTTCCCTATTTATGGTAACCCCCCTTAGGTCTACTGATACATTGTTTGTTGTTCCGTGGTTTTCCAGGTTTTTCTAGAAATTTCTAGCACATGCTACGAGACTATATATAAGGAGAGCGATACGAGCTGTTGTTGTTATTATTTACCAGTCAGTCATTGAGTGAGCTACTAGAGATTGTCCAAGCAAGTTTGCTTGATGTATTGAGTTTTATCTACGTTGTTTTGAATGTGATATAGTGTTGAGACATTGTATAAAGAGTCTCTGCGACCTATATTTGTACTTGTTCGATAGATTTAAACAGTTATTTTGGAATATCTTGTAATATTTGTGAGTTTCGAAGACTCTGTTGTTCTGAAGATCTGTAAATAAATTATTTTCTACTTTTCTAAGAGAAAAGAGTTTGAAGTTGTCTAACCATAAGATCGAAAGAACCCCAAACTTTAAGGCATATAGTAGTGCAGCCTTTAAATCTTGTACATCTGCCAGCCGAAGAGATCGTCATTCAGTCCGAGGGGCAACGGTGAACAAAAGCTCAGACACTGAGAACGACGTCTTGAAAGAAATTAGGAAAATAAATCAAGAAATTGAAGCTTTAAAATACGGAAGAACAAGTTCAAGAAGACAGAATCTCAGGTGCTGGGGATGCGGTGATACAGGACATCTCCGAAGAAACTGCCCCAAAGTCCACGAACGTGAGATGAATTCAAGACCAGAGAATAAAAATCCCCACCTGAAGATCCTTCAAATATCGAAAATGAGTGGCGGCGATAATGAATTATATGTGATAGGCTTTATTAACGGAATTCAGTGCCGTATGATTATCGATACAGGAGCCAATGTTACAATAATAAGAGAAGATTTGGCTCGAAAATTGAAATGTAAACTCATCTGGAATCCACCATGCTTTACCCTGCAAACTGTGACGGGCGACAAGATTGGCATATATGGAAAGGCCAATTTAACCATACACTTTGGAGGAACGAAATATTACCATACGGCATATGTGGCTGACATAACAGATCCTTGCTTAATCGGGCTAGATTTTCTGAAGAAGTTTGGCTTCAAGCTTGATTTCAAAAACAACAAAATGCTCTCAAAATTTGAAGAAATAAGTCTTTTTGGATTAAATAATGAAATTGAATGTAAACAAACAGTAATAGCCAAAGAAGACATCAATCTAGATCCAAGAACAGAATTTTTAGTTCCAGCTGTAATTAAAAATGAAACTAATTATCGATTTGGCCATATAGATTATCCCGAAGACAATAGTAAACAAGCAGGAGTATTGGTGGCTTCATCTGTGGTGGACCTCTCGAAGAAGACCATTCCAGTCAGAATTGCAAACATCAGTGATAAGACGAGGACTATCAAGAAAGGAGAGGTGATAGCGTCATGTGCTCCTGTGACGTGCATAAGTCAAAATTCCAGTCACTCTGAGAGATCTTCAGATAATTTAGTCAAGGATTTGTTACAAAATACGGACTTAGATCCAAACCAGAGAGATGCTGCTGAAAGTTTAATTAGAGAATTCCAAAGTTTATTTTCCCAAACATCTGAAGACTTTGGACGAACTAAAATGGCACTACACCGAATTGACACCGGAGATCACTCTCCTATTAAACAGCACCCTAGACGATTACCTTTTGCCAAGCAAGAAGAGGTGCAGAATTTAATTAAAGATATGGAAGAAAATGACGTCATCGAACCATCAACAAGTCCATGGGCGTCTCCCATTGTATTAGTAAGAAAGAAGGATGGTTCTACAAGATTTTGTGTAGACTACCGCCGACTGAATGACGTGACCAAAAAGGATAGTTACCCTCTGCCAAGGATTGACGACACTCTTGACACACTTGCGGGCAACACTTGGTTCTCGACTTTAGACTTGAAGAGTGGTTACTGGCAGGTAGAGATCCATCCCGACGACCGCGAGAAGACTGCCTTTACAACGGGACAAGGATTATGGCAGTTCAAGGTAATGCCTTTTGGTCTATGTAACGCACCTGCAACTTTTGAACGCCTTATGGAAACGGTTCTTCGGGGACTGTCATATGAGGCATGTCTTGTTTATTTAGACGATATCATAATCATAGGAAAATCTTTTGATGAACATCTGAACAACCTCAGGCGGGTGCTACAAAAATTAAAGGAAGATAATTTGAAGTTAAGCCCTTCGAAGTGCAGTTTGTTTCGTAATGAAGTCGCCTACCTTGGACACATCATTTCGGCGGAAGGAGTTAGGACTGATCCGGAGAAGATATCGGCCGTGAAAAATTGGAATCGTCCAGCAGATGTTCACCAGCTTCGAAGTTTTCTAGGATTATGCACCTATTACAGAAAATTCGTCAAAGGCTTCTCGATGATTGCAAGACCACTTCATAAATTAACAGAAGCCAATCAAAAATTTATGTGGACACAGGAATGTGACGCTGCTTTCGAAAAGCTTAAGGAGGCCTTGACATCCACTCCAATTCTGTCGTATCCTCAAATCGATAAACAGTTTATACTTGATACGGATGCAAGCAACGAAAGCATTGGCGCTGTACTGTCCCAGGAAATCGACGGCCAGGAGCGTGTTATCGCCTATTTCAGCAAGTGCTTGTCAAAGGCCGAGCGAAACTACTGCGTAACAAGAAAAGAGCTTCTTGCTGTAGTGAAAGCCATAGACCACTTTCATCACTATCTTTACGGTCGAAAGTTCCTGATCCGAACTGATCATGCTTCTCTAACTTGGCTATTGAATTTTAAGAACCCTGAAGGCCAGATAGCCAGGTGGATACAAAAGCTTCAAGAGTACGATATGGAGATAGGCCATCGAAAAGCTCATCACATGGAAATGCAGATGCTCTCTCAAGAAGACCCTGCTCAGAGAATTGTAGATACTGCGACCGGGCTGAGAAGAAATTTAATGTCAAAGGTCCTATAGTAAGACAAGTTACAACTGGGTCTACATCATCGCAAGATCCGTGGAGTGACGAGAGCCTGCGTAAAGATCAACTTGCTGATCCTGAAATTAAGCCAATTCTAGAGCTGAAAGAGGAGTCCAACAGGAAGCCCAGCTGGCAAGACATGGCCCATTACCATCCTACGACTAAACGTTATTGGGCTCTCTGGGATTCCTTACATTTGAAGAACGGCATCTTGTACCGAAAATGGGAGTCTGACGATGGAAAGACATGTAGATGGCAACTACTACTCCCTAAGTCGAGAATTTCTATGGTCCTTCAAGAACTGCATGGTAGTCCCACAGGAGGTCATTTTGGTGTAATGAAGACCCTGCAAAAGGTTCGAGAGCGTTTCTACTGGAATAATGTTCGCAGTGACGTGGAGAAGTGGTGTCGAGCTTGTGACACCTGTGTAGCACGTAAAGGTCCTAAGAGGCGCACCCGTGGACGATTGCAACGTTATAATGTAGGAGCTCCTTTCGAACGAATTGCCCAAGACATCCTGGGTCCACTTCCTAGAACATCTGATGGCAATAAGTACATCCTCGTTGTCATGGACTACTTCACTAAGTGGCCTGAAGCCTATGCCATTCCTAATCAAGAGGCGGTAACCGTAGCAGACATACTGATTCAACACTGGGTTTCCAGATACGGAGTTCCTCTTCAAATCCATTCCGATCAAGGAAGAAATTTTGATTCGGCTGTGTTCAAGGAAATGTGTGAACTACTCGGCATGGACAAAACCCGAACAACACCTCTACACCCTCAATCGGTCGGCATGATAGAGCGGTTCAATCGTACCATCCTAAATAGCCTCTCTCTCCTGGTGTCTAGAGACCAGCAGGACTGGGACAAGAATTTGCCTCTTTTCCTGCTTGCTTACAGGAGTGCCACTCATGAGGCCACTGGTTACTCCCCTTCTCAAATGCTCTTTGGTCGTGATCTTCGTCTACCTGCGGATCTTTTGTTTGGCCGTCCTCCTGATGCTCCTTCATCGCCTTAGGAATATGTCGATGAACTCCAGGCGCGGATTGAGGAGATTCATTGTCTAGCGAGGAACCGAATTGGACTGGCATCAGAAAAGATGAAGACACGGTACGACACAAAGGCAACATGACATGAGTTCAACGAAGGTGACAAAGTTTGGTTGTGGAATCCCATACGTCGTAAGGGACTGTCGCCAAAATTACAAAGAAACTGGGACGGTCCTTACACAGTCGTCAACAGGCTGAATGACGTCGTTGTACGCATACAAAAATCGCCACACGCCAAACCGAAGGTCGTACACTATAACCGGCTAGCCCCTTATTTTGGCCAAAGTGATTAGAAATTCGAAACTTGAATTTCAGACCATGGTCATGAAAGTCACTTTTTGTAAATATGTAAATAGTAATTAGTTCTTATTTATGTAAATTTTATTATTATTGTTATTATTTATTTATTTATTTATTTATTTGTTTATTTATTTTAAGTGTTTTCCTCTAACTCAAGGATTGCACTGCCCGGGACGTGCAGTCTTTGAGGAGGGGGTAGTGTTACGAATTTTGTAAATAATTAGTGTTTGTACTGTAAAATAATGTAAATAATCTTATTAAGCTCCATTTCTTTACTTATATTAGTTTTTATTACATTGTCTCTGTTATCAAGCAAACTTGTCTATTATTTTCAGTGAATGTGTATGACAGATTGGCGAAATATTTGAGATATCGCCAAGTTGGCGTCACTTTTGGCGACTAATTTTGGTCGCCAAATTTGGCGATATATCGCCAAGTTGGCGACAAACTTGGCGATTGTTGGCGATGGTAACCCTTCCCTATTTATGGTAACCCCCCTTAGGTCTACTGATACATTGTTTGTTGTTCCGTGGTTTTCCAGGTTTTTCTAGAAATTTCTAGCACATGCTACGAGACTATATATAAGGAGAGCGATACGAGCTGTTGTTGTTATTATTTACCAGTCAGTCATTGAGTGAGCTACTAGAGATTGTCCAAGCAAGTTTGCTTGATGTATTGAGTTTTATCTACGTTGTTTTGAATGTGATATAGTGTTGAGACATTGTATAAAGAGTCTCTGCGACCTATATTTGTACTTGTTCGATAGATTTAAACAGTTATTTTGGAATATCTTGTAATATTTGTGAGTTTCGAAGACTCTGTTGTTCTGAAGATCTGTAAATAAATTATTTTCTATTTTTCTAAGAGAAAAGAGTTTGAAGTTGTCTAACCATAAGATCGAAAGAACCCTATATACGCTGCAACAATACTAAAGATTACTTATTCGGTGCGTGGGAATACCTATATTATAAAGGCCAAACGTATCTTAGAGCAACGCATACGTCATTTTGCGAATTGCAAGACTCTCATAACCAATTCGGCTTTGTAATTTTCAGTACTGCAAATTTTATACTTCGAAGCATCGCACGCTTTCAATTTTTACACTATCGTATAGAGAAAAAAATTTACTTTAAAATGCAATTTGTTTGAAAGCTGTATCTCAATTTATTCTTGACACATTAATTGTTTTATAGTTTTTTGTACGAATTTTGTAATTGTAGCAAGAGAAATATGCCATTTTCTTTTAAAATCAATAAAAATTGAAATGTGCGGATGTAAATTTCGAGAAGATGAAAATTATGACGGGTTTAGATTTCACGTGAAATTCTAAGATCGTGTCAATTTGATCTTCTTTCATGCGCATTTATACCAAAAATAAGAGCCTCAATTGATAACATCATCTTAATAACTGATCTCTATTACATTTTGCTTTATTATTATATTTTTACCTATGCGATTAAAGTTTAATTTTAATCATTTTGACATCTGAGTTTTATAGAAATAGTATTTTGTCTTCTTAATTTTAGCTTTAAGTAATATTTGTTTGAAAATTAGACTGACCATTGTAAGATGACTTTTTCACTGTAGCTAATTTTGTAGGTTATTATTATAAAACAATGAAACATCTCCTTCTCAAACAGTTTCTTTCGTGGAATTTCGACGGGCATCAAATCGTATTTCTAAAAGTAAAACTTATACGCACATGTTTAATCTCTACTCAGACATTTCCAGCAATAATAAAATCTTCATGGCATGTACTTGTACATGCATAGTCTTTAAATGAAACCACATTTCTTCTTTAAGTACTTTGTAAGTATTCTTTATAAGTTTGCTTGAAATCCATTATTTATTTACCCATCATACGAAGTAAAGGGTAAATCTTGCAATCGTTTTGAAAGTCGAAGAAAAAATTACACGGATTTACTCGTTTTAGGTAGTTGAGATCCATAAAAATATATTTTTAGAAAAAAATGCCGTTCGTCTGTTTGTCTGTGTGTCTGTAAACGCTCTATCTCACGAACAAATTGAGATAGACTTGAAATTTTTTATGTACATAGTATGTAAGAATGGGACGAAGCCTATTTAATAACAGTAACCTTGATTATCCGGAACTATTTTTTTCGGACTCTCGAAAAATTCGTTCTGATGAAAGTTATAAACATTTTCGAAAATTTTTATTTTAAGGAATGGACGAAAAGGTAATAAAATAACACAATTTTTTCATAAAAAACGAAGTCGATCGAATTATTATTGCCGAGATATTTATTATCATGTTTTCCACATCCTTCGATTTTTCATGACACTGTATTTTATTCAGATTTCAATTCAGAGATATATTTTAGATGGAAATGGGACACTTAATCCGACGCAGTAAAATGTTAATTAATAAGATTATTATTTTTCGTTTTATAAGGATGTTTCTTTTACGCAGTTCGGTACTACTGGGGAGTTTGGCATTTTATATAATTTGTCGAAAATTGTTCATCAGCAATTCATTAATAGAGCATTAGTATGTATATAAACAATATATTTTCATACATTATATTATGCATATGCATAATAGGTAAATATTATGGTGGCCCCCAACGACTAGTTTATTTATAGCGTTTAATATCCATTGAGGATTTTTCCTTTACATATGCCTCCAGAGACCATAAACGTAAGACAATTCCAAACATCTTTTTCAATACTTCAGTGAATTTTCTGAAAAACAATGAAAAGTCATTTTTCATCGCTAAACAATATTTGGAAAAGTAAAAATGTTACTACACATAAAGAAAAAAAACTTGGCTAAAAAAAAAAATCTGCATAAAAAAATATGAGGACATATTTTTTAAAGATTTTACAATTCTCTTTTTCCTTAAAAATTTTTATTTTTTTGATGGAATGATATATTTTTAAAGGAAATATAATGAAATTCTTTTCTATAAATGTATAACCGTTTTTATCAAATATTTAAAATCGTTAATTTTTTTTAACTTTTTTTTATACTTATCATTTAATATATTATAATGAAAATGAAATACATTTTAACAAAGCTCTTTAGAGAAAGCACATTTTAATAGTTTAGATACAATGCATGCAATGCATTTTTAGCTTAAATATTATAAATATTTAATCCTTCACTACACAATTTTTTCTAATGTTATGAGAAAAAAAATATTTGAAATCTATATATGAGTAAAAAATACGGAAATATAGTAAAAAAAAAAAAGTTAAAATTTTATAATTTACAGCGTGTAAATTTATTGATTTTGCTGCTTAAAACTCTGCAATATTTGTTATCTTAATATTTTTAAGTATTTCATTAAAAATAATGACAGCATTAATGGCTTAATCGATTTTTTTTCGAAGAACGAATTCTAATATTTTTGCAAAATGCACCCATCTTAAATAGACAAAATAAGTGTTTTTCAATTCTTGGGATTGTTCTTAACCCTTTCGGGTCTGTTGTACGATTAATAGTACATGCCTTTTCATCGACTATTATTTTGTCTTAACACTTACGCAGTTATTTTTTTATATAAAAATGATATTACATCGCTATGCCTTTCTTAGTATAACTTCATTTAGGTTTTAACATTTAGAAAAAATAGTAATAAAAAAAGATTATTTTATTATCTTTCAACCAGTGGCGATTCCTTTAATTTATGCATATATTTCACTCTTTAAATTTAAAATATGAGTTATTTTTCTCAATAAATCATGCATGATAACACGCAAAAAATATTAGAAAATTGCAATACCCTCTCAAATCCGATTATAATACGCTATTTTCCAAGCGCATTCAAAAACTCTTCCTTATTCTATTATCATATAAATATGAATTGAATTGTACACAAAATAAGTACATTTGTAAAACTTCAGACAATGAGGTATTCTTTAAATTTCAGTAAGTGTATTTAGATAGCTATAATTAACATTATTAAGATAACATTAATTTTGTTCTCAAAACGGAAAAAAAAATCAGTCCTGGGAGGGTTAATCAGGAATAGGGAACATATTGACGAAATTCATGGAAAATAATGAGAAAAACAGCGTTTTTAGCGTTTTTAGGTATGTGCGAGATGTGGCACAGGGAATTGTTATTGTCAAGGGTTAAATATTCTTTGTAAGACAATGTAATAATGTAAAATTGTAAAAATTGTTATTATTATTATTGTTGTTGTTGTTATTTGTTATTATTACTTTTGTTGTTGTTGTGTAACATATGAAAGGCTTACTACCTACAAAAAAGGGTATTTAATTACATATATATTTAGTTGTTTGGTCTACACTGTTAAAATTTTTGCTGTAGTTTAAACCAAATTTTGGTGTTCAGCTGCTGCCACCATAAGATGGTGAAATCTCGTACCAACATTTGGAGCTTCCAATTTCAACCGCGTTCCAGCTATTGGAATTATGCTTCAACAGGAGCTTAAAATATTGGTTCAATATTTCACAAACTTTCAGTGGCAGGTAATGAGCACCAATATTTGGTTCAAACTAGGACAAGAGTTTTAACAGTGTACTTAAAATCACTTTTAAAGGACTCGTTCTAAAACATCGGTTAAAAAAAAAAATCACTAAAGAAAAAGAGCTTTTTTTTTAGTTACATGTTATATTTTTCAAATTACAGTTAGTCATTGATTTCTGGATTTATAAGTACAAAGCAAAGAACCAATCACGCTTGTATTCGAGTTTCATAAAGCTTTTTTATGCTTTAAAACAAAAATAACGTTTTAAATATTTCGAATTAACCCTTTATCTACGGACGGTACCTATATGTACCATTTTATAAAATGGTTTATTACATGGTCTTATTATAAAATTCATTTAATACGTCAATTAGTTGTAATAATGTTTAGAATATGCTACAGATACATTACTTTATCTTGTTTCGAAAGCATTATTGGTTATACAAAACAAAAATATTTTTTAATGGATAATTTCTTTTGCCTTTGTATCTTTTCAGCTTTCTCGGCGCTGAGGGAGGGGGGTGGGGATTATTCAATGTGGAAATATTTCTATATTTATATTGTAAGTACATCATATTTGTACATTGTATAATTCTACAAAATACTAAGAAAATATTTTAAAATAAAAAATTTCAGTGGTGAATGAAAATTGCACAAAATTCCCGAAAATTCAAATTTAATTAATCCTTTTAAATCCTTCAATCCTTCTAAAAATCTTTGAATATTTATTAAATAATTATGTAAATCTTTGAATTTAGTTTAAGCAATTTGCGTAAAATACTTTAGAATGTAAAATTTTCATGAATTCATACTGCGGTAGATAAAGGGTTAATAAACATATTCCAGTTAATGTAATACGTAACAATATTCGAAATACAGTAAACTCTGTCTAAGACGAAAACGATCGGGAAAGTGAAAATTTTCTGTAGTACATAATATTCCGCCTTAGGCAAATTTATTTCTATTTTAATTGAATTTGCGGTAAAACGAAAATCATTCCGAGGTAGATAGATTTTCGTCTTACGCAGAATTTCGCTTATAGAGAGTTTACTTTATCTAATAAATATTCGAAAATATACATATATAAGTAAATATATCTGTTTTTTATGATCAGTTATCTTCTTTTAAATAAAGTTTATGTATTATTTAAAAATCCGTCAAGTTCAGGATTTGTATTCATTCCTTGTTTACAACTAATATAGATTTCGCGATATTTTGATTTTTACCTTTATCTTTGAAAATATCGATTTGGAGAACTTGCAAGCCATCTTTTTAAATTCTTGAATGACTGTTCCAAAGGACAATACAAATGTAATTTATTTTTTTCTCCCTTGAGAGAAAAACTGTTTAAAGAAGGAAAAAACCAAGTGGAAAGAAGAATTTCAAATACACACAAAAACATTCTATTTCAGAAAATATAGAGAAAAGAGAAAATGCGTTTTTTCATGAAATATTTAGTTTGTTTTATTATTCTAGGTATAAAAAGTTTAATTTAAGAGATGTTTCGTTAAGAAATAATAAATATTAAATAAAAAAATTACCATTTTTTTGTATTTTTGTTGTTTGAAGAAATTTTATGAAACTTTTACCAGCGATAAAGTTTTTATTTGAAACAAATTTTTTGATATACATTAGAGTCAACAAAATTAATAACCATCTGGAATCCCTAAATACAAATCTCTTTATATGTAATACTTTTTCATGTTATACATAGACATAAAATCAAGCATATTATAGATTTAAATAATGTATAAATGCAAGCATATGTAAATTTTCTTACATATACTTGAATTATAAAATTAAATATTTGATTATAGTCCAGAACTGATGACTGTTCTTAAATTAAATCGCAACAAAATTTAAAAAAAAGGAAAGAAAAGAAAAAAAACTTTTTATATATTTTTTTAAAAACATTCTGTTATGAGTTATGATGTATATTATGAAAAAAAAAATATAG
This sequence comes from Maratus speculifer, assembly GCA_964019185.1. Taxonomy (NCBI): domain Eukaryota; kingdom Metazoa; phylum Arthropoda; class Arachnida; order Araneae; family Salticidae; genus Maratus; species Maratus speculifer. Next base: position 287,282,387 of record OZ025297.1, on the reverse strand, counting down.
GATTCCAAAACAATAAAGAAAATAGTTTGTAGAACTTATGTTATACGACACCGCTTTGAAATGGTAAATATATGGCTACATTAAATTGACTCAATTAATAAATACATCCATTTTTATCAGAGAATTAAAAACCATTTTAATTTAAATAATACAAAATATAATTCACAGTTACACATTATTTTCCAAATATTTATTTAGATGTTTGCCTGTTTCACCGGGGACACTGATCTGAAGAGAAACACATTCAAGTTTTTTGTTAAATTTGAAATAAAAATTTTAAACATAACTAAAGTCTAATTGATACTTAAACATTTTAGATAAAAATAATTTGCTGTGATGAAAATGCTGTTTTAATTATTTTAAAATTTTTCAATTTCAGGAAATAGACACAAACAATTAGCGGAATTTTGCTGTTGAAAATTTTTCAATTCTTATCTTTCATGTTTACGAAAAGTACTTACATTTGGGTATTTCCATGAGCACTTGTCATGTAAGTCACATTATTAGTAACTGCTAAGTTGTTGGGCACATGGGCACCGTTAATTTCGAAAGGTTTGCATGGCCTTATGACCTTAATAAAATATCATGACCTTAATGAAATATCTCTGATAAAATAAGTCAAAATTTTCCGATCTTAAATACCGGTATTCAAAATCGTAGTATGTGACTTACACGACATGTGCTCATGGAGATACCCATTTCTAAGTTGCTACATTTTCCGAATAAACAAATAGCTAGATACATATCCTATCCATTTTGATTCCTTTTAACAATGATTTTAACAATTCTTTGTCAAATCTATCTGTTTATCAGTCCATTATGCGAGGGTGGCTCAATAATTATTGTCCCTAGAGTATATAAAATATTTGTACTGCGATGCTTTATGTGGAATATCAATGTCTAATGTCTTAAATGCCTATATCCTCAATTATAGAATCGAAGATGCTATATTAAAATATGTTTAGAGAACAGGTCGAAAGGTGATTGGTGGGGGTGAAAGACATTTTTGCAGCTTATGGGGCTAAATTTGTTACAAATGAATGGTAACTAACTACTGTCGTTTCGACTGGGTATCATAGTGATGTAACCACATCTCATCTATTATTACAAATCTCAAAAGCTCCAAATCAGCTTTTCTCCTCAACGCCCCTTTAAAAATAGGTCTTTAAAACTTCATCTTTCACTCCAAAAATGTGTTAATATAGCAGCTACGGTTCTAAAAATGAACATATAGGCATCTAGGATTTTATGATTCAATATTCCACATCAATCTTACAGTTCAACTACTTTACACACACTAAAGATAGTAATTATTTGACAATATATATATACAAAGAGAGATATATATAATCTGCTCGTCTAATGGTTTGAGCTTTAGCTACTGGACAAGATCCTGGTCTGTTTAGTTTTAGGTCATGGGATGCATCACAGCAGATGACTACAGTAAAGTACAGAAAGTAACCTTCCCTTATTTAGCAAGCAGGTTATTCTAATAATTTTAAAGGATTCTTATAATTAGATCGTTTGTGAAATATATATAGGCAAAATTAGGAAGGTGAGTGTATATGGGTGATTCTCAAAATAGGGGACAATTTATGTCTTTCGGCATATAAAAAAAATTGAGTGGTTTTCTGTCATGTTTTTATATTTAGATATGTTTGTCTTAATATTATTCATTATTTGCACTCAAGAATTACTCACTTTTTAGTTAAAAACACCTTAAAATAACAGAATAAATGTTCAAAATGTCATTAGCATGGATGTCCACAGCAGCTGTGTCTTATATATACTAGCTTTTCAAGAGTTAATATCATGTTTATAAAATAAAACAAATGTTATTCTTTCTTTAAATTAATCAAAGAAAGGATTTATCCAATAAATTTCTTTTTAAAAATAAAATTATAGTACATAAAAAAAGAATTAAAGTTTGTCCTCCATATTCGATTTTCAAAACAAGGTCATACTAAAACAGCTGGTTATTAATCAAAATTTCATTTTCACATATGACAATAGTTTGAAAATATAAAGTTTCTCCATGGCAACAAGTAGTCATTTTAAACCAGCCAGAAAATAGAAGCATGTATTGTATTTTAAGAATAGAAATTGAATATTAGGGGGTTACATCAATTGTATGTCATTAGAATGGATAATAATTTTCATGTTTATTTTATAGTTAAAATTTTTATTTTATTTATTTGCATAGAACTTTTGTGTTTTAAAAAGCTCCAGAAAGGAATATTGCATTGTGATTATATTATGGCTCATAATCTTATTTAAATTAAAATTTGTCATTAGCATGGGCAGATATCAGTGTCATTAGCATGGTTTTTCTGTCCATGCTAAAGACTCCTATGTACATAAATGTAACCAGTGCTTATATTGTATCCTTTATAAAGTTTAATTTTATGTATAAATTTAGGTATTACATTTATTATCCCTAAAATATGCATTAAATCTGTAGGAAAATCACTAAGACAGCTTCTTACATTGTTAGTGTCAGAATGTTGCTCATGTAACAAAGTTTGCTCTTTGGTAATGTTTTTATTCTCCTTATATGTATATATGTAAAAATGGAAACCATTTGCTGAAAAAGAAGGCTAATAAATATAGAAAAAAAATATTTAAACAGGAAGAAAAAATAAAAATTTCATAATATATTTATTCCATACAATTCGTTTTGTCATTAGCATGGCTCAAAAAATACTAATTATTTTTTAAAGTTAATTTTTAAATATTTAGCTCTGCTGACTACATGGAAAGTATACCTAATACTATATTAACAACACCTATTTTTTTCAGAAATTTTGCTAACAGTAATTTTTTTAAGATTTCATTTTTGAAATCGTCCCCTATTTTGAGAATCACCCATATACTTGGAATTTATAAATTTCCCTGGAATATACAGCTTTCAAATTTAATATAGAATGGGAAAAGCCTACAATTGAAAGGCATGGCCTAATTACCGCACAGGCCAACTAGGCCATGGCATTGGGCCCACTGCTATTGGGGGACTCATATTGGATAAAATTATCGGAAAATAATTTTAAAATTGCAGTTTCTGCAATTATTTTTCCAAAAGAAAAAATATATTTTGATTAACTTTGCACCCATATCGTATTATCTAAAAATAATCCCCTGCTCCCCCAAAAATATTGCAACTATTTTGGTGCAAAGGGCCCTAAAATCTGATGGGCCTTGGGCCCCGCACATCCTTAATAGGGCTATGATAAAGAAGCTTACTTTCCGTACTTTACGTTAGATGATAGTAACACTGACAGCAGATGACAGAGAACACAAAATCCAAGCATTTGCAAGCGTGATAAATTGGTTAGTTTACATGTACAAGGAATATAAAACGCCCTATATAATTAAAAGTTGTTCTCGCATAAAACCTCTTGAATGTATCTATTTATTGTAAATAACAGCTAAAACGTAACGGAACATTTACTTTCTTTTATTTATTTTTTATCTTTTTTTATGTTGAAATATTTTTTTGACTAAAAGAAAAATAATAAAGTAAGCAGAAAAATTTCCCATAATTCTTTTTGATTTTTTGTAACGTTAATATTTCTTTATGCATATATCTATAGGCATATGTATGTGTTCATACAATTTCGTGTATTCTCAAAAACAGAATATGTTACAAATATAATAATAGAGTATCTGTTTTTCTGGTATTTGATTTGTTTTTCACAGGATAGTTTTGTTTTGTAAAGCAGATATCTTCTTTAAAAGATGATCTTAGCGCCAGTAATCAGCCAGAGAAAAAGTAATACACAATAAAAAAAAATTCACTCATTCCTCATGCATTTACAAAGTGATAAATTGTCGATATTGTTCTTACACCACATTCTTAGAGCATATCTTTTATATAAAACATCGCTGCCGACTCAGCCTACAGGCGAACGGAAATTCAGTTCAAAATGAAGAGATTTTTATTTAAGATGATTCTAATAAAAGCGGCTCTTTCAGAAAAATGAAATTAAAAACTCTTTAAAAGCGGCCAAATAAAGTTGTTGAACTGGGTTCATCTCAAATCTTATTTACTTTTTGTTGGTGAAATAAGAACTTATCTTCGAAATCTATGTGCACTTGTAGGCCGAGCCGACAAGGATTTTTTTTATAAAGAATTTAACTTTGTTTATATTTAAAAATATATAATGGTCTTTTTTACCCCAAATAAATTTTACAAATGCTTAAAGCTTTTCTTGGGTGTATGAAAGAATGAATGGATTGCTAGTAACTACGCATCACATATATAACCTCTTTCAACAAATACATCATTTTCTCTGCCACTAAGATCGCTATACAGAAAGATTACAATTTTCATTTAATGATTAAAAAAGTCCTTCCGGCAATGCCGGGAGGAAGAGGTAACTTTCATATACTTATTTATATATTATTTATTTTAAATTATGTTATATTATTCAAACAAACGAAGCTCAAATTAGTGAAACACGATTTTATAAGATTGAATGCTAGTTTTTGTCAATACTAATTATTAATAGGAATTTTTAGAAATTAGTCATATTTTATTCAACCTGGTTTTATTTTCAGCGATATACAGAGTCGCCAAATTCCACGATATCATGAAGTGTATGTCATTTCAAAGTAACATGATGGATAAAACAAACCAATGAGCTTGGTCGAAATCTTAATTCATGTGGAAATGCACTCTCATATCGAAATCGATTAATATAATATGACTACAGTCGCGGGCAAATTGTTTTTTTTTTTTTTTAAATGTCACCCACATTAGAAATTCAAACTACTATATCTCAGGCGCTTTTTAAGATAAAGACAAAGCAAAAAATACTCCGAAACTCATTATTAAGATAAATGCATGCGAAAGATTTTTTTTCAATTTCTAATTTCTATTTGTACATTATTATACATTTAAAAGATTTTTGATAAATTTAAATAGCCGCCATTTTGAAACAAGATGGCGGATGAAGTTGGCTAGTGAACTCGGTCAAGACATTGATATGTACTATGTACACATGAAGTTACATCCAAATCAATTTATAAATATGCATATTATCGCGTTTCAAAATGTCAACCACATTGGAAATTGAAAGTGCTATAACTCAGCCACTTTTAAAGATATAGATGAAACAAAAAATGCCCTGGAATCTTTGTATCAAGGTCAAATACACAAAAGAAATATCTTTTTCAATTTCTCACATTTTTGAACCAAATTTAAATTTTAAATTTAAAAAAAATTTAAATGGCCGCCGTTTTTAAACAAGATAACGGATGATGCTGGCTAACGAATTCGGTCGAGGCATTTGTATGTGCTATGTACACAGCAAGTTTCATTCAAATCGGTTCATAAATACGTTAATTATAGCATGACAAAAATCAGATAGTTTCAAAATTTCAGCCATAAGAAAAATTCAAAGTGCTATAACTCAATCATTTTTTAAGATATAGACAATGTAAAAAGTGTTCTGGAATTGGTGTTTTAAGATCTAACACATAAAATAAAAATCTTTTTGAACTTTTAATTTTTTTGCATTTAATTTTAAATTTTAAATTTTTTAAATTTTTTAAATGGCCGCCATTTTGAAACAAGATAGCAGATGATGCTGGCCAACGAACTCGGTCGAGATATTAGTATGTACTATGTACATACCAAGTTTCATTCAAATCGGTTCATAAATTCGTTAGTTATAGCATGACAAAAATCAGATCGTTTCACAATGTCAGCCATAAGAAAAATTCAAAGTGCTATAACTCAATCATTTTTTAAGATATAAATAAAATAAAAAGTGTTCTGGAATCTTTGTTTTAAGTTCTAACACATAAAATAAAAATATTTTTCAACATTTAATTTTTTCGCATTTAATTTTAAATTTTAATTTTTTTTAAATTTTAAATGGCCGCAATTTTGAAACAAGATAGCGGATGATGCGGGCCAACGAACTCGGTCGAGATATTTGTATGTACTATGTACATACCAAGTTTCATTCAAATCAGTTCATAAATACGTTAGTGAAAATCGCATCGGAAGAAACTATTAAATTGCACAATGAGGCAGTTCCTGGTCATATAATTTAGATAATTGAAATGCTTCATAAAATTTCACTTGATGATCCGAAATGGCGGTCCGAGACTTAAAATGTATTCAACCCAGTTTTACGTCAACATGCTCTGAATTCCCATGTCTTGAAAGACGAAATTGAGCTCTGTATTAACAAAATTCAATCACGTTTATGCAAATTTGTCATAGAAAATTTCAACAAATGAATACGTATCTACCAGCAAGGCTGTAGAAGCCATTTATCTAAAATGCTACTTCATACATAAACCTATAATGTATATATTGTGAATCAATTACTAATTTACATTTTTTACTTATGAACATGTGTTTTCTACCAAATATTATTTTTTTATTAATTTTGGGACGCATTTCTGACTACTTTCAATTAACCTTATGCAATAAAATGTATAATTATAAATGAATTGCCTCCTTTAATTTTGTTTAAAATTTAAATTGAAATCTTGCAAAAAATCAATCCCTTAACAAGTTTATTTCTTAATTTTGTTTAATTACCATTATTCATAAAGCTGCAACTGATTAATAAATACATGCCAAATGAGGAGAAAATATTTCATTTATTAAGAAATTTTTATTGAGTTTATATTGCTTTATAATTCATTTAATAACATTAATGAATGTAACTGTATCTATCTAATGGAGCTTTATCTGCTACGTTCGATTAGTATCGACTTATTCAGCCATTGTGTTTGCGTGAAGGCATTTTGGGAATGGACACAATGAATATGTATTGTATATTATTTGCCACATTTATAGTTAAATATTTCGACATGTATGAAACATAATTGTTTAGAAAAATCATTGCCACATCAAAATATAACCAGCTGTTTAAAAGGAAGATAGTGATGCTTATCTTGCCATAAAAAGAATCGAAGGAAAAAATGGCATTATTAAAACTTTTGATTTAGAAAATAAAAATTTCTTTAAACTTTTTAGCACAGTTTTTACGTTTAATATCTCATGCAATTGCCGGTTTGAATAGACTTCAATTGCCTATAATTTTTAAACTTACCAATAGATACGTACACATAAATTAATACAATACATAATATTCGAAATGTATAATCAGTTTTCTAAAAATATCAGCATATAAAAATATCTATTTTTTATGAATGGTAACTTCCTATCAAATAAAATTTAATGTAGCACTTAAAAATTCCTCAAGAGTAGGATTTGTATGCATTCCTAATTCACAACTAATATTTTATTCGCTATACTTTGATTTCTGTGTTTGTCTTTGGAGGTATCGATTTGTAGAGCTTACGAGACATTTTTTTAAGTGCTTCAATGACTATTCCTGAGAACAAAATATATGTAAATTATTTTTACTCCTTTGAGAGAAAAAACTATTTAAAGATTGGAAAAACGAAAGTTGAAAAAGTCCTTCCGGCAATGCCGGGAGGAAGAGGTAGCTTTCATATACTTATATATTTATTTATTTATTTTAAAGTAAGTTACATTGTTCAAAAATACTAAACTCAAATTAGTGGAAATAATCTTATAAAATTAGTGATTTTATAAGATTGAATACTAGTTTTTGTCAAGACTGAATATTAACAGGAATTTTTAGAAATTAGTCATCTTTTATTCAACCTGGTTTTATTTTAAGCGATTTAGAGAGTCACCAAATTCCACGATATCATAAAGTGTATGCCATTTTAAAGCAACATTGTGGATCGTTCAGATCAGACCGTTTCAAAATGTCAGCCATAAGCAAAATTCAAAGTGCTATAACTCAATCATTTTTTAAGATATAGACAAAATAAAAAGTGTTCTGGAATCGCTGTTTTAAGTTCTAACACGCAAAGGAAAAATATTTTTCAACTTTTAATTTTTTCACATTTAATTTTAAATTTAAAATTTTTTTAAACTTTAAAATGGCCACCATTTTGAAACAAAATGGTGGATGATGCTGGCCAACCAACTCGGTCGAGACATTTGCATATACTATGTACATACCAAGTTTCATTGAAATCGGTTCATAAATACGCGTGTTATCACGTGACAAAAATCAGGTCGTTTCAAAATGTCAGCCATAAGAAAAATTCAAAGTGCTATAACTCAATCATTTTTTAAGATATAGACAAAATAAAAAGTGTTCTGGAATCTTTGTTTTAAGTTCTAACACGTAAAAGAAAAATATTTTTCAACTTTAGAGTTTTTCACATTTAATTTTAAATTTTAAATTTTTAAATTTTTTTTAAATGGCTGCCATTTTTAAACAAAATTGCGGATGATGCTGACCAACGAACTCGGTTGAGACATTTGTATGTACTATGTATATACCAAGTTTCATTCAAATTGGTTCATAAATACGTTAGTTATCGCATGACAAAAATCAGATCGTTTCAAAATGTCAGCCATAAGAAAAATTCAAAGTGCTATAACTCAATCATTTTTTAAGATATAGACAAAATGAAAAGTGTTCTGGAATCTATGTTTTAAGTTATAACACGTAAAAGAAAAATATTTTTCAACTTTTAATTTTTTCACATTTAATTTTAAATTTTAAATTTTTTAAAAAATTTAAAATGGCCGCCATTTTGAAACAAAATGGCGGATGATGCTGACCAACGAACTCAGTCGAGACATTTGTATGTACTATGTACATATCAAGTTTCATTCAAATCGGTTCATAAATACGTTAGTTATCGCATGAGAAAAATCAGATATATATATATATATATATATTGTTATATATATATATATGTCAACATTTGAACGGAGGGTGGTTTTGGGGTCTGGGGGTCATGATCGGTGAAAATATACCAAAATTTTCCGGAAGTGCTTTCCTCCGGACTGCTGCAATAGGTAGCTTTTTACTTTTTGTAATGAAAGCTACCTAAAATGAATTCCAAATATAGAATAAAACATTTAATTTCTGAAAATATAAGGAAAACAGAAAATGCGTATTTTCTTCAATTTTTATATTGTCTATTCTCTAATAAAGTCAATAAATATTTATTTCTATTGATTGTTTTTAAAGGATAAATAAATATTAAATAAGGAACATTTCAAGTCAACGTATTTTTTATTTGTTTCAAGAAAGTGTGTAACAATATTGTTCGTAATAGATTAATATTTCGTACAAAATATTTTTGATATATCACAGTGAACAAAGTTTAAATACATTTTGATGTTATAGTTCAAAATCTATATCGAAGTGATGAATTACTCATTTTATACATAGACATTTAAAAACATTAAAAAATATTACAATTTTAAGCACATAATTAAGGCATACATAAATTAATTATATAACAGATGTAAATTTTCCATGTGGATGAAAAATGTCCGGGCCAGGATTCGAAACAGGGATGTAATGACCAAAGCCGCCGATGCTCTTCCAACTATATGCCCCTGTTGGGAGAGCATGGGCAGCTTCAGCCACACAATACATCTCTGGTTCGAATCGTGGCCAGGACTTTTTTCACCCACTTGGAATATTTACACGTGTTATAAGTATTTTTATTTAGATAAACTACAAGTACCGAGATTGTAAAAGATAAAATCTGTTTGTAATATGTTTTCAGTAATATATATATTCATTTTTAGGTAAAAACGGATAAGATGCGTTTTAACGGACGGAAAATGCTAAATATTAGTAGAATGGAATCATAACGAGAAGTTTTGCCCCCCTCCCCCCCCCAAAAAAAAATGCTCCTCATAATGTCCTTTCTAGAAGCAGAGAAACATTTTCCAGACATATTTGACAGGGAATAGGAATTGCATTTTGTATAGGATGTATGTATAGGAAAATATCATCTGTTATATTTATTTTACTGATTGAATAATCGTGTTATAAAATTAATCTAATATTATTGCTTGTACCCAAATTATACAATTAATACATCGGCCATATATATCAGTAGATAATAAAATTATCACATGCATGGATTTTATTCTACGATTAATGTATATATACAATTGGGGGTACATTTATCTCAAAATTTGTCAAAAACGCAATAATTTAAATATTAACTGAAAACTTGTTTAATTCGGAATATTTTCACACCTAATTTTTACTCATATACCAGCTAATCGACAAATATTTTAAATTTTGTTAATACACACAGTGTAATCACCTATACAAATTAGAACTTCCAATGCCTTTTTTCATCATGTGTCTAAGTTCGTTACCTTCCTGTTCTTTTGAAGGGGTGGTGGATAGTTGAAAAAGAGATTTAAACATTTTTCTGTGTGTTCTTTATTATATCATACATGTGTAATAAATTTCACACATGAAATTAATCTTGAGGATTTTTTCTTCTTTTATTTTAAATAAATATGTATGAAGTTGTGATACATTTCATCGTGAATTATTGGGCAAAGGTTTTCTGTACAAATTTATTTTCCTAAACGGACACGACTTTCCGAACGTCATATTATCTGTACATCAAGGCCTGTACACATAATGAATTAAAAAATATAGACATTTCATATCAAATTCGTAGCTTTGTCTGAAGTTAGTATTGTTTTGCAATAAATCCGCAAATAGTAATTTATTTTAAAGTTCAGTTACTAAATACTTATATATATACATATAAAACCTTTAATTACGAAACAATATATATTAATAAAATATGAAAATTTGAATTTAAATAAATGTTCGAAAAACGAAATCTTGCCTGGTATATACGTATATAGAACATAGATAAGTAACCATAATATAATACCACAATTTAACATCTACAAGAACTACATACATATATATATGAACTATAAAGTTCGTAGCAAAATTACCGCATTGATCATGTAAAAATTAAATTAAAATTAATATAATCGAAATTTATAGAAACAAAATAGAATACTCAGGTCCACAAATATTTTGGAACTACAAATGAAATGTGTGATTCATCTTCGTATTAGTCATAAAAAAGGAATATAGTACGAATTTGGGGTTACCACGCCCATAAAGCTAAGATAAAATAAAAAAAAAAACATTAAAAATAAAATGAAGGCGAAAATAATAAATACAAAGATTGAAATTAATTTCATTTAATTTGAATTATCAACCTAAAATCAGTATCGTAGTAAAATATAAAAGGATGATTAAAATAGGTAAATTAATATATACATTTTATACAATTAGAAATAATATTTTAGTTATTGCAAAATGTTAGATTCATGCTAATTTTGAACATTAATTATTAAATTATACTAACAGATTTCGTTGACATAACTGTATAATTATTCACGCATATATATTAATTCAACATCCAGCATAAAATGTGTTAATGAAATTTAGCAGATGTATTTCCTCCTCAGTTTATTTTTATTGTTAACCATTGCGCATTTTCCAGACAACGCTACCTTCCTTTATACTCTAACATCTACTGACCCAACAATCCCATTTTTTAAATAATTATTTTGCCTTTTTAAATTTTTAGTACTATTTTCTATGTTTTTAATAAATTTTATATAGTTGTTAAGCAATGCGTTATTTATATTTAAGATCATGTAATTACGAATTGTATATAAAAGAATATATGATTTTTTTAGAAAAATCATTATTTAATGCATCATAAATTAGTTTTTTTTAATATTTTCGTCAATAATATGAGAAGAACATCATTTTATTCTATATAAATAATTAGGGAGTATATCACAACATACAGAGTTGTATACATATATAAATAAATATTTAATTTCTTATGTGTAAAACCTTGATACATGATAAAATTATAAACAATTCAATATTTTTGAAGCACTTAAATAAACATGAATAACCGTTGGCTTAATATAATCCTAAATAATTATAGAGAGATATTTAATAATGTGCTAAATGAATTTCGTATAGCCTGTACATTTAAAATTAATCCCCATTTCGCACATACATCAAATATAAAAAAATCTGAATTGAATAAAACTCCAGGGTGATTTTTAAATTTCTTCTTTATAAATAACTTGCAATGTTTTGCCGCTTATATTTATATATTGTGTACCATTGTCTCCGGAGACATTGATCTAAAGGAAATTCTAGACATCTGTTTGAATGCTTCAGTGAATATTCTGAAGGAAAATGGAAAAGTAATTCTTTCTTGTACCCATGTCATGGACAATGCTGAAACAGGTGAAGAAGCGATTGTGTAGTAGAATTTAAAATACTTTAAAAAGCTTTGAATTTCAGGAATGGTAAAAAGAAAAGGCGTTCTTTTATTTATTTTCCTCATTTTTATAATGGCAGTAAAAATTTGACTAAATAATATTGAAAAATAGAACACAAAACATATAAGTGTAATAAATAAATAAATAAATAAATAATCATATATAAGACTACTTAATGTAGTCATTCTGTTCGGCATGTATAATAAAATATTTTTTAAAGAAACTTACATAAAATACAAAATTGGCAGAATTTTCTAATGAGCAAGATATTTTGGACAGTCGGCATATTAAGAAAAATATTATAAAAACTTATTATATAATTAGAAAAAATATTATAAAAACAGAAAATAAACAATTATTTTCAATCTTATTCTGCAGAAAGCATATCTATTTCTAAAATATGCAGATGCTAACTGAAGTTTCCCCATTTAAGTTCTGACTATTTTTTTTTTTCATGTCTGTTAGTTTTTTTTTTCTTTCATTAAATGAGATTTCCGAATTATTTTTCCTTTTATTTGATGTAAATACTTTTGAAATATTATGTTTCAAGCTTTTAAATCGGTTGATTTTTTTAGAGAGCAGACATTTACAATAGTTTGTAGTATTAAAATTCTTTCTGGTGTTTTTTTCTGCTATATCCACAGCGAAAAAAAAAAATCCGTTAAATTCACGCTAAAAACTGCTGGCAGCAATGTATCCAGCAGTTTTTGCTGCAAAAATTGCAGTAAAAATAGGTGTAATAAAAGATTTACTAATTTTACTGCAATTTTTTATAGCAAAAACTGCTGGAAACATTGCTGCTAGCAGTTTTTGCTGTAAATTTAACGGATTTTTTTACAGTGCTTGGTTTCTCATATATCTACGAGTATTAATATTCTGAAACTTCTAGATACAAAAAATATAAATTAAATTGGTTATTAATAAACATTAAAAATGTTGGTCAGTCATGTTTTAAAATGCCATCTACTGGCGTTATTACTCCTGTTTATTCTATTTCCTGTTGATATTAAATATGATGAGGTTTTTTTTTTATATACACAAGTGAGCATTATTTACATTATTTAAAACGAAAAAGTGTAAAGTGAAATTTGTATGTCCTAAGTGTTGTTAATTTTTATAAATTTGCTCGATATTTTCACGAATTTTATATCAGAAAAAAATGACTATAATTGCATCCTGATATTGCAACTCATGCTAAGTAAAAAAAAAAAAAAAAAAAATTGTCAATTTCTATGATTCTATCATTAAAATTAGAACAATTAAATGTCACTGCTCCATCTTGTTTTACAGTTTTTTTCCATGTCATTATTGCCGAATACATATAAATAATAACGCCAAAAATCATTTGTCAAGTAATGGGTCCATTACATTTTATAAATACATATCTATTAAAATTTTCTTTCTTTTATATATAGCCAATAAGTTCCTGTATCAAGGCTTATATTTGTTTGAAAAAAAATCTAGAACTAAGTCGGGTAAATCGTCTTTCTACATACATTTTGGCTTAATTCGACAAATTAGAAAAATGAAGGGATCATTTGAAAAGAGTATGAAGGTATATGATAGTTATAATGTCATATTAATAAAAATGCATTCGTCTCACATAGATTTCACATTTTTGTTAGGAATTTGTGATATGAATAACCCAACCCTTTTAATCTGAAAATTTATAACCTATATATATATGTAACATTTTGAAGTTAGGAGCCAGAAGCATCATCGCCGGTTTTTCCGTTTTACAGCACAGAAGTCGTGGCAACCAAGAAAAAAAAAATGTAGAAGCTTCATTAAACTACATTTTCTTTAAAAAAAGTTGACCAAAGAAGGGAAAAATAAATTTTATTAGGAGTTTTAAGGAATAAAGTTTATTTAAGAATATTTTTTATTTAGATCTATTTTTTTAAATTACGCATATTGAAATAAATGTTTTTAAGGCAAATTAAGAATTTATATCGTTTCTATAAATATTATTAGATTAGATTTAATAACAGGATTTTTATTTAATAAGTTGCAATAAATACAGAATATTGTTAAGAGGAAATTAATATAGTATAAGGTTAATTTTGGCGAAAAAAAATTAAATTTGATATATATGTATATATCAGTAAAATTGAGCTTTGCAAATGTCTCCTATTGAGTGCTATGTTTAATAAAAGCAATATTATTTATTTTTTATTACTCTTAGAATACAAAAATGGATCTATTGACTGCGAATTTTTCCCTTGGTGGAAGTACTCATGTATACTAGGGTGGAGTGAAAAATCGAAAGTTGGAATTTTGATTTTGGACAGCAGCCAAAAGTTGCCTTTTTGTGCCTCTAATACACGTGCAAAATTTCATGAATTTTGAAAAACTTCTTGAGTCCCCTACCAAGCCATTTATATTTTCATTGATTTATACGATAGATTTTTACCATAAATTGTGCATTAACAGGATTTTTTGATAATATCGTTTGATATTTTTATATTTAAAGTGTACAGTGTAATTCCTTTTATCATTTTCAAACTTTAAGTCTTTATTTTTAAATATTTGAAACGGTTTATTGAGTTTTAAAAGTTGTAAGTTGTCATTTTTATAGTCAAAATGAGTACGTGTGTAATCAAATCGAAGTTTACCATTACTAGAAGTTGGTGATTCTTCAATACTAAATAAAGCTGTTTTGCCATCAATAGCAGAATGCTATAAAATATTGTTATTATACAAAACAATAAATAAAACACATCGGTAATTGTAAAGTTTCGTCAAAACCAGGGGTAAAAAAAATCCTGAGAGAAATCATCGAAGGCATCAATTATTGTAGTTTCCCAAAGACTTATTGATCAAATGATAAGCAACAATTTTTCTCAATAACAGAAGCTTATTCAATTCCCCAAAATCAAAAGAAATTATGGAAAATTGGAGATATATGGGAGAACTATAAGTTACAAACATAATCTCTGATTTTAACAGTCAAATGAATTGTATTTGGGACACATTACACCATCTTTTGGACCAGGAAAGATCATTGCAGGAAGTATTAAAATATTGCACTGAAAAACATTTAAACCTTGATAAATTTATGGAAATAAGTTGTGACGGAACAACTGTAAAAAGTAAGATAAAAAAAATCATGCTAATAAATTTTGGAAACTAAGATTTAGTCGTCCGTTTTAGAGGTTAATATGTCAGCTCTCTGCAAACGAATTGCCTCTACCGATTGTTTATTAAGTCATTGAATTTGATAAACAAAATAAAGGCTCACGAGCTTTTTCTGTTCTAATTGGAAAGTCGTTGTATCAATCTGAACAATAGACAGTTATGGAAATTAAAAAATGTCTGCTACTATCACACAGAAATGAACTCTGGAGAGTTAAGTGCAGACCAAAATTATCTTTATGACATGTGTCAAACATTTGCAACTGGATAATGTTCCTCAAATATGGTAAATCGTAATCCAGCAAGAATATCGCACTCTAAATGATTGACAACTGCCAATTGATTACTTATTTTGCAGAATTCATCCCAAAATCTGAAGATTATAGCTGAATTTGTAATGAAAGTACATTTGTCTATGTTGTTTCACTTCAAGAAAGATTCTTCTTGCAACAATAGAGCTCAAAATGTTTTTTTATATTTTTTTATAAACAATTAAGTTGTTTTGTTATTTGAGGAAATATTAAAAAAAAATTCTCAATCCCGTTATTCAACAAAACGCATACGTCTGTCATTGAGATGAAAATTTACAGGAACGATAACTGATAAAAAAAATCATGTTGGAGAATTTGGATTCCGAAGAATATTAAAGGTGAAGGATATTATATGTTCTACAATAACACAATTTCATATTCCAATATTGAAATTCAATGTTACAAACTATATAAACATTATTAACTGCCAAGAATGTGAAATTACCCCACATTCTTAAAAGAATACCAAGAGAGAAACTGGAAATTTTCAGAAAAAAAAATCAAAAGTCCCATCTTTTCAATTGAAAAATTTCCCTGTTAGATTCAAGTATTCGAAAGATGCGTAAACTTAGTTGTTGAAGCGCCATTAGCGGCTGTAATAACCGGATATATATGAGCAAAATCAAATCACGAAAGGTAATACCTAATTTTGATAACAAAGACCAATATAAATTAGAATGAAGTGAAAGATCGTTTTACAATACATCGTATATATTCTTTTCATTTAATTACTATATATTCAGAAAACTGCATTTCCTTTATGTTTAGAGAACTATGTTTCATGTGCATTCGAAAAATAAAAGCGAAAGCATGTCTATTTATTGTGTTTTCTCTTCTCTGCGACAATACGATTCACATTTTAGGGTTTTATTTGCGATTCAAAGAGTTAAAACGCAACTATACTTAGATCGTTCACAAGTAACATTTTAAGAAGTCATTTTTGTGGGTTATTTTACTGAAATCAGAAATTTAGTTTTTTTAAAAAAAAGTTAATTAATTTACACTACATTTTGGAAATCTTGATTTTCACATAAAAAGGGCATAATCTTTAAGAGCTAGTAGGGAACTAAAATGAATTCCAAATGAAATGAAATTTTAACAATATATTCAGTGTGCCAAAAAGCAATATTTTTGACCTATACAAAGAAAAAATTCCAAAATTTTTTTTTCGGTCATTTACACTACATAGTGAAATCTTGATTTTTACATATAAAGAGACTACAATCTTTAAGAGCTGGTAGGGGACTAAAGATGAATTCCAAACGAAATGAAATTTTAACTTTATATTCAGTGTGCCAAAAGGCAACTTTTTAGACCTATCCAAAGAAACAATTCCGAAAAAAAATTTTTTTTGGTCTTTTTCACTCCACCCTTGTATACTTATGGGGACACAAATTCGTTTGCATAATATGTGTTAAACCTCTCATGCATAAATTTTTTTGCAATTGTCAAAACAATTTCGCTGGCAATTTATCTTGAAGTAGATATGAATAATAACATGAAAATTAATTTTTATTCTTTTTCTTTTTAATTCTTAAGGATATTGTATGAAGCTTGTATGGAAAAATGCGACATTAGTTGCAATAACTTTGTAATATTACATTCTTTACAATATATCTTTTTTCTGAAAAAAATTAATGAAAATGTTCGAAACACTCTTCACATAAATGTACTTGACATTGGGCAAAAATATGTCTCGCTTTACTCAAAAAGTTTTCGTTGTTGCACTTCAGAGCAAATTTACCATCAGACTTTTTTCGATAACATTTACCATTATCCTATCTTTGTTCTTTTACAATTACAGGAATTTTTCTTTTCTTTCCTGGACATTCGAAAGCAGGAGAACAGCTATGGATGATAGACCCCTGTACTTCAACTTCAATGATGAGGTTCCTGCATATATTATGCTTCTTCCTACGATATTTTTGATTTCTAATAACTCATAGAAAGATCTTCCAACTTTTTTCCGAAGAAACCTGCATTTGTAACAGAAACATTCAGAAAATAAAAGAAAATATGCATACCAACTTCCATTTCTTTCAGAATGACAATAATGTGCCATGGGAAAATCCATTAATCCACACCTCCTTAAGTCAAACCATATGTTGATTATACATTTGCAATGAATCTATAAACTTCTACAATGAACTTAGTTGCAAGGAAAAAAGTTTTACATTACCCACTGGTTGAAATCCTGTAAAGATGATACCACGTGTACAATAGCTTAATCAACCCATCTAAAAACTGTTATATTGTCCTCAGACGTAGTTACAGAAAGTGATCCCTTTACATCTTTCTGATATTTATCAGAATGTTAGATTATAATCTAACATCTTTTAGTTTTTTTCTTGAAGCTCTACATTCTATTAACTCAAACAGTTCTAATAAAATAAAATTTTCGTTTTTTTTATACCTCAATTTGAAGAATTGAAGTATATAAATTGTTAGAGTATAGTTTGGGATGTTTTAGCTATATTAAAACACAAACTCAAAACTATACCTAGATATACAATATTCTTTTACAAAGGCATTATGTCACTAATTTCATAAACAAATAAATTATTTTCTTCAAAAAGAGAAACACTGAAATAGAGAGAAAATAAAATTTTAAAGGAAGCAACTCCTATACATTACATTACATACATTACACCTTTAAAAAAAAAAAAAAAAAAAAAAAAAAAAAAAAAAAAAAAAAAAAAAGTTTATAAAGGAGGGGGGGGTGAGCTTATATTCAGAGAAGAGCTTACTTTCCGTGCTTTACTGGATATATATATAAAAAAATCCAATATCGGAAGTTTGTAAATGTGTAAACTGCCTTGTTGCTTCTAACACACACATATATATAATTCAAACTATAAAATTTATTACCATTGCGTTTTTTATAGTTTTACGTCTTTGAAGTTTGCATAATATAAGTAACAGCCTCAAATGAAGTTTCCAAACAGGGACCGCTTTAAATGCTTTAACTTTATTGAAGCCTCGTTTCAGGTTTCAAACTAAATCGTCTTTCATATCTCCAAAAACATGTTTAATATCTTATATATTTTAACATCACATGTTTAACATCTTATATATTTTAATTTTTGTAATCAAAATTATGTAAGAGACATACAATATATTTTTATTTAATTGTTATGCGTTTTTGGATGTGTGAAGCACTTTTAAATTAGCTGATTGACTTTTTAGAATAATGGAATTTAAAAACTGCGCAAGCAAAATGAAAGGCATCTTTTGCCACAAATTAATTCTTCTGCAAAACTCTTTGGATCTTATATGATGCTAGTTTGCAATAAAAATCCAATTAATTAAGAAAAATGACTTTAAAAAAATATCTCATAATCTCATTTCAAGTTTTAATGCATGAGAGGGATAATAGAGTTAGTAATCAGTATTAATAATTAAAAAAAAACTGCCACATTTCGAAAGAATGGACTCGGTAAAAATAATTTTATTCAATCCTCAGTTAATTTCATTGGATAATTTATTTTGAACCAGATATTTTCAAAATGTGTACTACTCTGCCATTTAATTATTATATTAAAAGAAATTGTAATATGCAGTATGTTTTGTGCTGTAAATATTGTAGTTTCTAAATTGTTTGAATTTATTGTCGAAAATACCAAATTTTCGTTTCTATTATTTGAACTTTTGAATAAAGTACACGAATAAATGTAAACTATAAGCTTTCTTTTTACTTTAACAACTGAAAAAATATATAAATAAAATACGATAATAAAGTAAATATATGTCACTTAGTAAGATATTTTTGGCGTTTCATGGATTCAAATCAAAATCTCTTTTTTGTAAGACTTTCTATATTTAGAAATAACTCACAAAAGTAACATTTTAAATTTTTATCTGACAAAAGTTGTGTATACTACTATGTGAAAAATGACAAACACAAGCTTGGGGATAAACATAAATTGGAATAAAATGCACAAGTGCTTTTCGTATTGTTCATTCACCTTTTGCAAAAGGAAATTTTATATATTCCAAAATAATAGCTTATTTATTTAAAGAAAGCACTGAATAGTTTTTACGCTGCATTTTCGAATGTATACATTTTATTTAATTATTTTTTGATAAGACACATAAAACTTTTTCATTAATGTACTAGAATTTGCGACTGCACACTTATCCGAATCACATTTATTTAATGGTACACTATTATAAATATTTATATTTAAACGAAATCAAAGAAACTTGGTGTGTCTACGCACATAATAAGACGTGTTGAAAACCAGCTTTAGTTTATGAAAAAATCATTTAAAGGGGAAGTGAGATTATTAAATGTATCACACAAAATAAATTAAAATTTCATTTAATGTTTTAGCATTTGATGGATTCAATTCAAATTAGCATAAAATCATTGAAAGATATTTCTATTCATTTAACACATAAATAGATTATTTTTCATTTTTTATGTGACTGAGTTATTCTTGTATTCCGCAAAAGCAAATTTGAAATGTGTTCATATAAAAAGTTTTTTACTTTTAGAAAAAGTTATTTTTATTTATTTATTTTATTTCTTGTAAGTACAGTCGCATGTGTCAGCCTTTTAATACAGGGAATTTTCAATAAGATTTACAAAACATATTATTTCTTATTTACTTCTCTTTTGAGAATGCATTTTCAACTGCATTTCCTTCATATAATATCCAATTCCATAAGGTAGTGAATTTTCTTTTTTAAAAAAATCATGTAGTTTTCAGAGATAAAAAGTAAAATACATACATACATACATATATATATATATATATATATATATAGTTATTATTACAAATTTTCGCAAAAACTGTTTTACTCGATAAAGAATAAATAGATTTATGTGAAGAAATTAACAGGTTAAATTAACTATTCTATAAAATAACATTCCTTTCAGTTCCGATTTCTCTCGATTTAAAAAAAAAATACTTTTACGTCAATAACATTAATACTAGCTATCCAAATAGATTAGTAGTGTTTTGGATATACTTAGAAAATATTGTATTACAATAAGATTCAACTTATATTTCAAATTTCTAATACTTTTTGCACTTTATTACGCGTGATTGTTTTGGGAAAGTAACGTTTATTTTAAATTTAAAGTGTGAAATATATGCTTAAAATAAAAGAACCGCAAACGGCACAAAGAGGATAAATTAAATAATAATTGTTATTGTTATTACGAAATGTCTAAACATAAATGAAGTCATATAGTAAATACACAGACGTAGACTAACATTACTACTTGTAAACAGTAGCAAAAGTATTTCTTAAAACAAAACAGTACTCCTTTAAAAACATGTACTATTAACAGTACACTAAACCCCAAAACACAAAAAAACTATTATAAATTAATTATTCTATAAAAAAATTAATTTAAAAATATGTTTAAAATGTTTATTGATTTCAATATAAATTTATCACTGAACAAATGAATTAAATTTAAATACAACGTAATTCCTCATGTCAAGAAAGATGACAGATTTTACAAAAATATAAAAAGATAAGATGCTATTATTTTTTTACATTTTATAATAAGTAAATTATTCATTTATTAATAAGTCACGGATAATTTTTATTAAAAATAAATTACGTGTTAGATATCAAACAACAAATACAATTTTTTGTTATCAGGGTTAATATGGTTTTATAATGATGTTCCTAATTTAAAAAAAAAAAAAAAACTGGAAAAAAATCTTCAAATACTTATTTTATCTCAATTGTTAAATTTGTTTGCAAAATATTAGACAATAATCATTTCTTTATAGAAAAAGAATTTATGTATTTTGTATGTAATTATCATTAATTTAATGATCGTTCGAGATATTTTATTTATATAAAAAGCAATATTATCTATTATGTTTAATGTAATTATCTTTTTTAAATAAACTATATTTCAGTATAAAAAAATAAATAACGAAAAAAAATGAAAATTTTGATCACATAAAGTTCTATTAGATGTTTTAAACGTTTCTTTTTCTCCGGAGCTTTTAATTTTATTATACTTTAATCCTTTTAGCACTGCAGTTTGTTATTTTATGTGCCAATAAATTTAAAAATATTTTATTAAATGAACTTTTATGATGAATAAAAAGAAAAATTATTTATAAAAAAAGTGGAAAAGAAAGTTTGTAATTAATTCTTCATTACTATTTGCAATAAAATATTATGCATAAATAATTTTGACATTAAAAAAAAATCTAATGGTATTTTTTAATAGTTAAAAAAGTTTAATTACACTTTTTAACTTCAAGTGCATAAATATTGTATATTGGTAAATGCAATCATTATTAAATGAAATGAATGTTGATTTTGTTTTAATTCATAAAATATAAAAACTCAAAATCACTACCCCAATTTCTAATATTCAGTCTATTTTATACGGCAAAACAGCTCAAACATTTTTTTTCAGTCATATTAGGATTAAACTATCATCGTAAAAATTATTGGCAAATAGGTTATTTGATAGTCAAATAGACTAAAATATTCACGACATAGCAGACATCATTAGTTAGAAAAAGTAGTGACATTTTATGTACTCTAAGATACTTTAGTCAATAAGTAGTATTTTTCTGTTATTCAAGTCAATTTCAATAGATCTCAGTGTATGTGTTCATCGGCAATCATTTAAGACAGTATTTTTTACGATCGCAATTCAAGAGTATTTAAAACCAGTTTTATTATATCACTATAAAATGCCAATAAAAAAAATAAATATGATTCGATTTTTTTAAAGCATATGCATCTAAATTTAATTCATCATCTATAAAGAAATTTAGCGGAGGACGAGGATTAAAATTTAATGATAATCTTGCTAGTATGACGAATATATGTATGTAGTCTCACATATTCATTTTAAATGTACTTTGTTATTGTACGTGCATTTTTAAATTTACTTTTTGTAGTAAACTTTATAATTGCATTTAAATAACGCATTTTTACTTTGATAAAGTTTGAAAGAAACATTAGTATAATTATCAATAAACTATTAACATTATTTCTTGTTTTCGTTAAAGCATCATTGATATCATTCAAGAAACTACAACCGATTGAATAAATAAATGCTTGAAGAGGTAGAGAGCATTTTATCTATTAAAAAATTTGCATTAAGATCATACTGATTAATAATTCATTTGCCGCGTTAGTCAGTTAATCAGCATTAATATAATGAGAACTTACCTTTTAATACCAATTACCGATTAATATCTAGTTATTTAAATATTGTGTTTTGCGTAAGAAATTTTGACAATGTAAACAAAGGACATGTATATTGTATGGCAGCTTTACAGAATACTATCTGGATATGTATCAAACTTCACTGATTTGTATGTTTCATTATCTTTACAATATAGAACTTTCTGTTTAAAAAGAAAATAGTAAAATTTAGCATATGTTTTAAAGCTATTTTAAAAAGAAAAATATTTTTTTAATCATTTTATTTTAAAAAAGTTCATTAAATGCATAATACTTTATTACGTTTCTATATAATTTATATTTTTATAAATGTCAACAAAATAATTTATAAAGTGATAGAGGCAGAAAATTTTTAATTCAAATTATTTGTAAAGAGATTTGTAAAGAGATATTTTATTTGTAAAGAGAGCAAGGGTGTTCTTAAATGCAAATCGGCAAATTTATGACATAAGTTTTAATTTATTTTTGTTAAGAAATACATGAAACGACAATATCTTATTGCTCAAAAACGTTCTAATTCAACTGCTTTTTTTTTCAAACATCATAGACCTTTTAGAAAAAAAAATCGAAGTCGTTTTCAGCCGAACTTCTACGCGAAAAAAGAATAAACACCAAATTAAGTGTGAAAATCGTGTTTGCCATGTGATCAAAATTGTTTGTAGTTCAATAGGTTATTTATATAGAAAAAAGTGGTGAAAGAGTGCAGTTGATTCAAATCATTTCCTTAGTTAGGCCTTTCAATTTTCTATCTTTCTATTTAATTTGTAAACGTGTCAAAACGTTTTGTGCTTGTTGAGGGGAACAGTTTTAGAAAAGGATTAAGAAAATAATAGACTACCGCATGATGTTTTTATTAACATTGGAAAAAATAATTCGGAAAAATTATCAGAATATCCTAATATATGGTTTACAAAAAAACAATGAATTACATTTCTTTTAATTAAAAAAAAGTTTTTATTTAAAGGAATTTCAAAGTGCATTTGAAAAAAAAAATAATAAAGTTTAGAATCGTAGTGATGTATTGAGATACATTGTTATAAAAATACGTTTTCAATGACTTTAATTTTAATTACACTTTATAATTTCTAATCTCAAGCAATTATATACAATGATATTAAACATAACAAAATACATTTTCTGAAAATAAAACAATTGCGAAATACTTATTAATAATTGCTCTATTTCCAATATTTTTTTTAAAGATATTTTGACAAAATCTATACATATTATTATGAATTGTCTGATTCAATTTATGTAGCGTAAAAGTAATGTCTATTTACAAACCTCAAAATTGTTTTTAAACGATTCTTTTCCTTCATGTTTATTCTTAAATGGTAACGTATTATTCCGTCTGTCACATTGTGTATAGCTTTTAAAATAAAGAAAATCGCTGATGAACAGTCTTAAGAAAACTAATTTAAAATACTATACAAATGGAAAACATTTTAAAAATGCATTGACAATACAAAAAAATACAGTGATTTAAATAAGTTTAAATTCTCTTTTTAAAGCAATTTTTTTAATTGCGTTTAAAACTTATAATTTTGAGTTGCCATTTATTACCGCATTTTACCAACATTTAGAGTTACTATTAAAAACGAAGTAATAATTTTATAATATTCTCATATAAAAAGGGATTTCAGTCTTTTTTAACTGTAGACTAGAAATTAAAAATGAATGCAAACATGAAATGTTTAGTTGCATATTTGATTACATATATACATATATATCTATATCTATATATATATATATATATATATATATATATACCTTCAAAATTATCAATTTAGCAAGAACTAGCACACCACCCTCATAAAACAAAACTCCCTTAAAATTAAAAATTCAACACTCTAAATACAAAAACAATAGGCTTCGTCAGCGATGGGTTTTATTATTGATGGCTTGCAGCCTATTATTTTTGTATTTTGATTGTTGAATTTTTAATTTTAAGGGAGTTTTGTTTTGTGAGGGGGGGTGCTAGTTTTTGCTAAATTGATAATTTTGAAGGTATATTTTTAATTTATGTGTTTTATTGCAGCGTTTCGGCGCAATTCACATGAATTTGTATTGTTTATTGTTGATTGTTGGTTGTTTTACATACTGGATATATATATATCAGGTAACCAAGAAAGTTCGTGCGGTTTTCATCAGACATAAAAAGCAACCCACAAAAATCTCAAACACTTATTTTATTCTTTGAAATAATTACCATGGGCTTCAATTACGTGTTCACAACGAGACACAAGCTTATAAATACCCCTTTTGAAAAAATCTTTTGGTTTAGAGTCCAAAAACTGGGTTATAGTTTTTGTGACATCATCTTGGGTTTGGAACTGCTGTTCCCGCAGGTGATTATCCATGGCCAAAAACAAGCAATACTCCGATGGGGCGACGTCCGAGGAGTAAGGTGGGTGATGCAAAACTTCCCAGCCCAATATTTTTATGACGTCCCTGGTAGCTTTAGCCATATGAGTTCTGGCGTTATCGTGGAGGAGAAGAATTCCTCTCCTGTTGACCAGCGCTGGCTGCTTTTCGAGCAAAGCAGATGAAAACCTTTTCAACGCCGATAAGTAGACTTCGGCTGTGATTGTTTCCCCGCTTTCTAAGAATTCATAGTGAAGTATACCAGCGCTAGTCCACCAAATACACAGCATTATCCTTTTTTGATGGATGTCCGGTTTAGCAAACAATGAGACGGAACCAGAAATCGAACAATGATGTTTTATCTTTCGGTTATCATACATTACCCCTTTCTCGTCACATGTCAATATCTGATCCAGGAAAGAAGCTGTGTTGTGGCGCGATATCAATGACAAGCATATGTTCAATCGTTGGAGTTTGTTTTCCTCGGACAGGACATGAGGCACTCACTCATCAAGTTTCCACGACATCCCAAGAAGATGCGATCTGATGGTTTCGTCAGATACTCCAAACCTTTGCGCAAACTCCTGGCATATTAGATCAAGATTCTGTTTAATTTCTTCTTCCAGCTGGACTTGGTCTAAGATGAATGGCCGACCAACACGGGGCTTGTCTTTGAGGCTCTCGCCTCCAAACGAAAATCTGCTGAACCACTTTTGAGCGGTCCGTTCACTCACTGAAGTCTCTCCAAACACGGAGCATATTCTTCTAGCGGCCTCTGCAGCTTTGTTTCCGAATTCCAGCTTTGTTTCCGAATTTTGTTTCCGTGGTCATTAGAATTAGTATGACCACGCCTACGCAACAAAAGTAGCTGTTCTCAAAAACCGCACGAAATTTCTTGGTTACCTGATATATATATATATATATATATAGCATGCAAAGAAGTTAAGAACAGAACAGAAAAAAAGATGCAAAAAATTGTAATTGAACTTTAATTCTTTGAATTGATGAGAAAAAACATGAAAAGATGATTTAGTGAAACAATTTAGTTTCATGTTAGTGATATAAAAGAGTATTGGTTAAAAATGATGCAAGATTTTTAATATGGTTTGGGGTTTCCTTGAATAACTAAAACTGCTGCACACTTGATTTCCATGTACGCGAAGATTTTCTCGACAAGACTTTGGGGATAACTGTCCCACTCCTCAAGACGTGAAATTTCCAAGTCTTGAACAGTAAAAATAGACCTTGGTCTCTCAGCAATACATCATCCGAGCATGTCGCAAACATGCTCGATCGATTCATGTCAGGAGAGCACACTGGTCATTCGATGCACTGTATTGTTTCAGCGTCAAGCATGTTCGCCACATGACGAGCTGCATGCGGTCTAGCATTATCATGCTTGAAAATAACGTAATCGCCACTGGCAGAAGCGTAAGGTATGACATGATGTCTGAGTATCTTGTCTGCATACCTATGGACCGTCAAATTACCATTCCAAATGCAGGATGATATGAAGGTGGGTATGTCCACCTATGCTGATTCCACTCCATATCATCGGCACACCTTGTATGTATTGTGACCTTTCACGAACGATGGTCGACTTTTTTAGAGTGTCCCTTTTCTTCCATACCAATACACATCGGGTGTCACTGTCCAGAGTGAATCGGGATTCGTCTATAAGAGTATACCATATAAGAGCTTAGGAGTCCGATGCTAATATAAGTGTCCATATGAATCCCTAACAGATGATCTTAAAAATCTTTTTTTCTGAAAAAATGTCTTGTTAGAAAGGTTGTAGGTAGCAAAAAAGCACTTATCGCGGATATAAATTAGCATTTAAGCAAATGTTTGGATTCTTTGATTAATTTATTACAAGTTCTACAGACATATTTTGCACGCTATAATTAAACAGACCGAAATTTCCACTCAATGTTGAATACATTTATTATAAACAAATACAAGTATAGGTGAATGTAACAGGAAGATACATTTAGAAGTACATCATTTTTCGACTGTCCAATACCTCTTTGCCATGTATCGCTAAAGTCTGCCACCTTGATGTGGCGGAAATGAAAATATCAGTCAAGTATTTGAGAGTGTGAAAGATGTATGAGAAAACTGAGTTGCCAGCAAAACGCCATTATGTTCGTTCTTTCAGATATCCAAAAATTAGCGATTATTGGAGCTCGCTCCATTGTGTGTCTAAAATAGGCAATCTTATGTGTTTTTCAAGGACCTTTGTGTCAAGGCTTGTGGCAGTAGTCTGCACAAAACTGGGGAAGGTATCATATGCGAAGCAGTAACCAAACAGTAACCAAAGGTTGAAATTAATTGACTAGAATAGATGAGCGCTGCAAAAGATAGTCGCTGGAAAACGTAAAACTACAGTGCAGCAAATACATCTAGCAGATGTATCTGCGGCAACTTCAGAACATCGTATTTACCTCCGAGGTTACCTGTGGTGGTATAGTCTTTTATTTTCTCTGGTCTATACTTCGATCAGGAGATATTTTCGTCCACTGTTCTGCTTCTCAGACGACACTTTTCCCAGTTTTGTGTATGCTGACCTTACCCTTCGCACAGTTTACTTGAAATATCCATGAGTTTCGCTGTTTTAGAGACGGATTTTTTTACGAGGTGAGCTTCAACAATTATTCTTTTTGGATGTCGTAAAGGCCGGAAATTATGGCGCTAACTGGGAAAAAAATTCTCATACAACTTTCATCCTGGCAAACGTTCGGCTGATAACTTTCTTTTCATTGCCACCATGTGGCAAATTGTTGCGACATGTAGTGAAGCGGTATTAAACAGTGAAATTACAACAAATTTCGAAATGAGTGTTCCTATTATTTTCTCGTATTCCTGTATGCCTGAGTTGAAATTCGAATCTGATACATTTTTTCTAGCATTGATATCTCTTCGAAAAGCAGGTTGATGTAAAAATTTGAGGAAATAAAATACCTTTTAACGGAAAAAGTAAAACATACATTTAATAAATATGGCAGATAATTAATCTATAATCATCCTTTTTTTTCATTTTGCATTTTATATAGAAATTTATTGTCTTTAAAAAGGTACATGTGCAAATTCGAATTTATTTCTAGGTTTATATAACCATTTATATCTCGCAGAAAAAAAAAAAAAAAAAAAAAAAAAAAAAAAAAAAAAAAAAAAAAGTTTTATGAATAATTAAAATGATTGTACAGTAAATATATAAAAAAGAAAAATAAATTTAAAGAAGCGTCGTAAATGCTGTGGCTTCACATTTGTAACTTTCAATTTGTTTTTGTTTTTCAGAAAAAAGTGCTTTCAATGTCAGGTGCGGTATATTTGTAATACAGAATTTGATTCTTGCTTTGTAATTTTTTTTTGTGTTTATTTTGACACTGTTTTGAAAGGCCATTTAAAACGAATTTCAATTTAATATTTTAGATTTCTTGGGGAAAACTATAGAAAAGTCTTATAAACTTGAAATGTTCTTGTAGTGATTTGTAATCTTGTAGTGAAGCGGTATTAAATGTTTAAAGTACAATGAATTTCGAAATGAGTATACCTATTATTTTGTCGTATTCCTGTATGCCTGAGGTGAAATTCAATTCTGATACATTTTTTCCTAGCATTAATATCTGTTCGAAAACAGATTGGTGCAAAAATTTGGGGAAATAAAATACATTTTAACGGAAAGATTAAAACATACATTTAATCAAAATGGCAGAGAATACATTTATACATATTCTTTCTTTTTTCATTTTGCATAGTATATAAGAATTAATTGTCTGAAAAAAAGGTGCATGTGCAGTTTGAATTTATGTTGTATTTATGCAAACAGAAGTGCAAATTTTAATTTATTTCTAGGTTTATGTAACTCTTTCATTTTTATCTCGCAGTAAAAAAAATTACATTTGAAAACACATTTTTTATATAATTTCTATAGTTTCATACATAATTAAAATGATTGTACAGTAAATAAATAAATAAGAAAAGTAAATTTGAAGAAGCTCCGTAAATGCTGTGTCTTCACATTTGTAATTTTTAAATTTGTTTTTCAGAAAAGATGAGCTGTCAGTGTCAGGTGCGGTATTTTTTTTTTTTTTTTTTTTTTTTTGTTATACAAAATTTGATTCTTGCTTTGTTATTTTATTTTGACGCTGTTTGCAAGGACTATATTCAAAACGAATTTCAAATTATTATTTTAGATTTCTTAGAGAAAGCTGTATAAAGGTCTTACAATATTTTTTTTTATTTTATCTTAAATAGTATTTTACGTTACGTTATTTCTGAAGGAAAGACATCGAATTTCAAATTACTTTGTTACATCCTAACAATTTATTTCATTTGCATTTCATTTCTAGCAATTTATCTGAGTAAATGTCGTTTGCAACTTATGATTCAAGAATTTTTTTAAACATTAAAGAAAAAGCCGTTTTTCCTGCATATTGGACATACACAAGTTTTTTCTATATTTAAATTTAAATTTAAAAGAAAACAGAGTTGTAAAAGCAATTGAAGTACGACCCAAGTAGCATAATGAAATATGAATAGATTAATTAGTCATCTAATTTGGATAAGTAAGAATTAACTTCGATTCTGATCAATTTCACATATTTAAATTAAATCAGTATTCGTCACATATGAGTCTTTCTTTACTTCATAAAAATTGTGCGTTTTATCTCTAACAGTTAATGCATTAGCAAATTTTAGATAACGATTCTTTAAAACATTAAATATGCAGCGTTATAAGGTCTATGAAGGTTTGACGGTCTGCACGGCAAATTCGCTCTCCTGGTACTTGCGGCTTTTATTTCAAAATCTAGGAGCAAATAGATCCCTTAACTTGGAAAATTAAGCTAATAAAGATATAGGTGCACACATAGAAAGTTTTATTATTATTATTATTTATTTTATTAAGCTTTTTTACCTATTTTGAAATAAATTTATTTTAAAATTCTTGTGCAAATAACTCATTTCAGCATTTTAATTATAAAAATTCATTGCTCGTCAAAAATTTAGGCAGAGGTTATGAGTTAAACTACATGGCTAGCCAGCTCTTCCTCGAATTAAAAAATATATGAAATTCATTTTAATATATTTAAAATCGCATACTTGATGTAAAGGTTTAAAAATTAGAATTGTCCAAATAATTTGGTTGGCACAGCATTGACATACTATGACAAGCTTGATGGGTTTGAAACCACCTACTTTTTCTTCTGGAAAAGTTTTTATTCATATGACTTGTTTAAAGAAACAATTCCCCTGTAACCAGTCAAAAATGCTAGAAAACAGATTCAAATTCTATATCTTTTCACAAATTAACTAATAAGGCAAATTCTATCAATTTTTTTGAACTGTAAATACAGTGTTTTTTTTACATTAAGCTAAAAAAATTGATGCAAAACATTTAAATTAATTAGGAAAACTTAATTAAGTTACCTACCGATTTTTTGTTTTAGTAATTACTATACGTCACTGTGCGTATGATATCGCATGTTCATTTTAATTTAGGAATTTCAAATAGCTTTTAACTTAAAGGTAACATTTCGCTTAACATAATGATTTAGAATCTTTTAATTATGTTCATTTATAACATTTTTGTTGTATAATTAAAATAAAAAAAAGAAAATTCGTAAATCTTCTAACACATTTTTTTAAATAAAATTTTTACTATTTAAGATAATCCTTAGATTTTAATTCATTTTATGAAGAATAATAATATTAATACACACTGAAAATTTCAACCCATTACCATTAATAGTTTTCGAGAAATCATGCGCTCAGTGATATATCGTACAGCAAAATAGTAGATTACTTAATTAGGTTTTTCTAATTAATTTAAATATTTTTCGTTAATTTGTTTTATTTATTGTAACAAGTAATACTATGCTTATCAATCCAAGAAAAATTAATTGAATTTTGCTTTATTAGTTAGTTTGTGAAAAGATATGGAAATAGAATCTGTTTTCTAGCATTTTTGATCGGTTGAAGGGGAACTGTTCCTTAAGAAACATTTTGATTGAGATTAAAAAGAAAAGCAAAACAATGTCACACTATTGGGGAAAATATGAAATTGGCTATGGAATCATTGGCTCTCATTCGAACGCTGAAGTGGAGTAAAACGGTGCGATTTAAGAGTTATCTGTATGACAGCTTTGGAATCCGAAGCTAATATTTGTGTCCATATAAATGTCATACAGCTGACCTTAAAAACGTTTACTTATGAAGAGCTCTCCTGCTTAAAAGATTGCAGGTAGGTAAAAGGCACTGATTCCGATTATACATAAATATTTAACCCTTTATCTACCGACGGTACTTATAAGTACAATAAAAAGTACTTACTATAAAATTCTTTTAATACGTCAATTAGTTATAATACTGTTTAGAATGATTTACAGATACATTACTTTATTTTGTTCCAAAAGCATTATTGGTTATACAAAACAAAAATATTTTTAAAAGGATGAATTTTTTTGCTTTTATATCTTTTCAGTTTTCTTTTTGCGGAGGGAGGGGGATGGGGATTTTCCAATTCGGAAATATTTTAAAGGATCAAAAGTTGCATTTGATCGACAGGAATAAACGAGCATTGAAGAAGATAGTCACTCGAAAACGAAAACCTACAGTGCCGCATATACCATGAATAGCCACATTTAGAACCCCGTATTCATCTCCTGGGTTATCTGTTACTGTATAATGTTATGTTTTCGGGCGAATTTTGTCTTCAACTGTGTTCTTTTCCGGTCCATCATCTGAGACTTTCGGCCACTGTTCACTTTACATTTTTTGCAATTTTCAGTCAGCTGATCTGACTCTTGGCACAGTGGTCCTTGAAATACACACGAGGTTCGCTGTTTTAGAGAGCAAATCTTCTGCGAGGTAAGCTTCAATAATCATGCTTCTTTGCATGTCGGATAGGTCGGACATTATGGTGCTTTACTGGGAACACAATTTTCTCATACATTTTTCACGCAGGCCAATGCTCGAGTGTTACCTTTCTTTTCACTGCCACCAGCTGGCAAACTGTTGCGAAACGTAGGGAAGCGGTATTATACAGTCAAAATACAAAACATTTCCAAATGAGTGTTTTTATTATTTTGTGCTATTCCTGTATGTCTGAGTTGAAATTTGAATCTGGTTAATTTTTTTTTCTTGTATTGATATCTGATCAAAAAGCAGGTTGGCGTAAATATGTGGGGAAAAAATACCCTTTAACGGAAAGATTAAAAACATACATTTAATCAAACTGGCAGAGAATTAATTTATAAATATTCTCTTTTTTCATTCTGTATATTTTAAAGAATTTATTCTATGGAAAAAGGTACATCTGCAAATTAGACGTTACGTTGCATTTATCACTAGAACCGCGGAGCGGGTCAATTTGATCGGAATCGATGTTTAATTTATCGCCGCGCGAAACGTATTCATTGAAACATATTTCCTTTTCTTACTTTAATATTTTAAAGCAAGCAACAACTTTTCATATTTAATAGCGAGTATCATAAATATTTTTTCAGTTATAACTACTTACACATAGAACAACGAAGCGGGTCATTTTGACCCATGATATGTCTTTAAACATATATGACGAAATAGAGATGCATTTTTTGGAAGTCATGAGAAAGCATGTCTGTCTCATTCCTTATTGTCGTCTCATTCTAATAGGCAGAATTGGAAGGGGGGGGTATAGTTTAATTTTCAATCAAGATCTTATATTCTTGATGTGAAGAATGGATAATTGTAGTGGAAAATTACAACAAATATTTAGAAGTTGTATTGAAGTTGCTTTAACACTAGAACTACCGGTGTTTCGTATATACCTAGTTTTACCGCATCCGTCAAATTAACCAATTTTTGATCACTGCATTCATTGCAACTTTTGACTTAGTTAATGTAAATAAATATATATAATTTAACAAAAAACATCATTTAATATGATAATTCATTAATTGTTAATAAAAATTCAATAAAAAAAACAGTTTCTATCTGCATTTATTGTACATTTGCTATGCATGAAATAACTATGAGGGACATATTTTACATGCTATCTTTGATTAGCACTTACAACGAACATATTAAACTTAGTTAATGTAAATAAAAGAATATAATTTAACAAAAACAATATTTAATATAATAATTCATTAATAATAAATATAAAGAAACTAAACAAAAATAATTATCTATTTGTATTTACAGTATAGCACATTTGATATGCACGAAATAATTATAGGGCAGATATTTTCCAAGTGTCTCTTATCTTAGATGAAAACTTTTCACAAAGATATTTCACTTAGTTAATTTAAATAAAATATAAAGATAATTTAACAAAAATAACATTTAATGTTTTAATTCATTAATTATTATTAAAAAAACAGTTTTTATTTGCATTTATAGAATAGCACATTTGATATATATGAAATAATTATGAGGCACATATTTTGCAAGTACATGTTATCTTAGATGAACACTTACAACAAACATATTTGTTGCATACATTGCAAGTATAAATCGCTTTGTTTTTGTCGCATAATCGAATTTGGCAAGATTTGCGATCATAAGGAATATTTTGTGAATCTTCCAGAGCACAATCCATTGATTTCCGTTCTTGTTTTTGGGAGGAGGCTTCTTTTCTGCAGCACCTATATTCACTGGAGAGTCCTTCGGATAATTGAAATAAAAATTGTTTTCTAGTTATATTTTTATCAAAAGTCTCTTTATATAAAATCCACTCATTGATTGCTGCCAAGTCCAAAATATTATAAAATACCTGCAAAGGCCATCTACGTGACCCTGCTTTTACGCTATATTTGCGGGCCATTTGGTCAACTACGTCTACTCCAAACTTAGTCTCATTGTAAAATGACACAGTTGCTGGAATTTGTTTTCGATTAGAAGCAATTTTTACAGATTTATGGTTTGAGCTAATTTCAAATTTCTCGCATCATAGGCTCCTCGAGCATATAAAACAGCTACAAACGCATACAGTTCGTTAATAGTAATTTTCCAATCGTCCTTCTGTAACACATTTCTGGCCTCTAGCTCAGTGGAAGATTTTATGTGCTACATTAGGGATGCACAACCTGTGGCCCGCGGGCCACTTTCATACCACTATTTTTAAGCAGAATAATTTTCCTTATAATAATGACAGAAATTTTGCTATTAAGTAAAACAAACACAGCTTTTCAAATATCCTGGTGGCAAAAAATTTTCTGTTAAAAAGGTTGTGCATCACTAAATGCACTGCTAAATGCACTGCTAACATTACCAAGCATAATGTTTCGTTTCGCATAACTAGTTGAGCCTGAAGTATCCTTGAATATAGTGTGCGATGGGAGTCTACCAACACAACCATTCCCTATTTCTTCCCATTCAGTACCGTCGAAAGCAATTTCTTTTTCCTGTCTTTTTTCAGTTTTTGTTTGGCTGTCCAATTCGGTATCTGAACTTATTCGCAATCGCTTTCTACGTTTGTGGCTCTTTTGGGGAATTTCATCTTAACTCCCTGAATCTTCACTTTCATATTCTTCTTCTTCACTTTCTTCAATATCTCGTACTTCAATTTCATCTCCAGAATTTTCAGACTCATTATTGAATAAGTGTCCGAACAATCTTCATTTATACTAGTGATGAGTTCTTTGTATTCTCCGAATATTTTTTTCTTCCTGGATATCGTTTCATTTTTGACTAGAATTTACAAAAAATAAATGTTTTTTTTCATAAAAATATATTTATACTTTTTTTCCGCGATTGGACTTTACATAGATTTCACTATTCACAGACTGCACTTTTCACTAAGAATGTTATCACATTAGAATTACAATTGATAATGATCGCGTCCTAATTACATTTACCAGTTATTGATACGTTTGATATGAAGCCTGAAGCAGACTGCGCATGGACGAAAAGGGTTAGTCCATTCATTAAAAGTCGTATCATAAAATTTTGGAACTCGCCATAAATTATATCAAATTTTTAAGCATGAAATTTGAAAACCATCAAAATGACGGTATTGGTCGTTCTTGTGTAAATTCTGTATTTATTAAAAGTATATGTAAGGATTCCAATCCTTTAATATTACTGTTAAAGAAGCTTTAGAAAACATTTGAGAAGGCAAATGATTGAGGATGAGCATCTGCCTGTAAATGAAGAAAATTAAACTCTGTAACGGCAAACTCACGGTGGGCGCTGTTTGTAACGTTATATGCAGACATACTCAGTAGTTTAGGTTAAAACAACAAAGTTTATTCAAGTGATAATGGCCGAAGGGAAGTGGAGCATGTCTAAAATTTTACACACTGAGAACACTATGAATAGCTAAAATCATACTCACAGGCTCCAATCTAGCTCAGTCGTGGCACCGCCTAACACTTGACACTGTCTCCCGGCTGAGCTGTTGAAGCTCAGTTAAACAGCCCGTGGCTGTGGATAATTCTTTATTTCACCAATAATTAAAATGGAACTACTATTAAACTTTCTTACCACGGCCGACTCTTAAATCCACTATCCAAACTTCTTTCCACTTTACTGGAGGCCGTTGCTACGTTCTATTCGTCAGCACTTCGCTAAACAATCATCCACTTCGTTGTCTAATGGCAGAGGTCCGCACTCGCTGGCTGCTGGCTAATGCCAGAGACACACACACAAACTCACCCCCAAGCTTTTATATGCTGCAAAATGAGATACTTCACATTAACATATTACTAATAACCGCGAGCTAACTGCGGAATTCGAAATAGCACACACACTCTAGAAAGTTAAAGTAAAAGAGAGGATAGATGTCGCTTTTACGCCTACAAAATGTTAAATTATTGACGTCACGATCTCAGAAACACTAGAGTGCCTTTATGACAAAAGGTCACTCCCTCACAACCCCCCCTCGGATTCCGCAGAGAAAAAGGGCTGGGCCAAATGCATGCCAGAACTTTTTCTTGTTATAAATTTCGAGCCGTAATAAAACACAGTGATGGGTGAAATTTAGCGCCGAAACATAACTTTTAAAATATTAACTTTGACCCATCACAACAAAAAAAAACTCAGTTTGCCTCAAATATTCACATATTCAATCCAATCATTCTTCTATCTTACAAATAGCCTCCGTAAAACTTCCAAAAACTCGTAAAGTTTTCAAAACTAATTACTTCTTTCAAAACAGCCCACTCCACTGGGAGTGCTAAAATTTCTCAAAATGCTAAACTTCCGAAATTTTCCTCAATATTGCAATACAACTATAACTTTACCAAAAATTTCTCCACAACTTTTAATATACTAGAATTCGCACCAAGTCCAAAAAACCCAATGCGCAAAAATTTTCCTCATCCAAATTCCGACTTCATCTAGAATTACAATTACTTCATACTAAAATAACTCTGCTACTACGTAATACCTACAAACCCATTAGCCAATGAACTAACTCTCAAAATTCTTCAGAACTTAACTCCACTTTAACAATAATTGGGGCACATACGTACAGCGGCATATCGCTGTGCTTATGCAACAATCAAAAAATATCAAAAATTTACAAAATGACGTCATCATGCTCTTCATCTGTATTAACTAAAAGAAAAATAGCAGAATCAATACATGACACAGGTATACTTCCCTGCAAGAAAATCACATTAACATTCAATTTTAAAACAATACAATTTCAAATTCAAACGCGGCTTAAAACTTCGCAACTTGCGGAAACCATTCCCAACTAAAGTACAAAACGCAACTCATAAAACACGAACGATAAGAAGAAAGTTAATTCATTAAATGTTAGTATAAGAGATAGAAACGCGTGTCAAGGACTTCTTGACCGCAAAACACGTGCGCGTCTGAACCGCGGCGCGTGTACAAAATACCCAAATTACTATCTGTACTTTTTGAAAATTTAAACATACATTAACATACATTTTATAACACATGAACAATATAACAATATAGTAACATTTTCAACAAATAACACAACAATTTAACAATAGATCCAGAATTTTTAAAAGCAGTTAAGACCAAAATCTCAAACATACATAAAACTAACAATTTTGCAAACAAATTTTGAACACAATTAAGCACCAATCGTGAGTCCGTCAAAAAATTCCAAAAATGGCCAAAAAGTACCAAACAGTCTTTCTGCTTTCTATTCTTTCACATTGCTACCACATATATGCACTCTAATAGAAATTAAATAAAGAACATTATCACCCAATCATAGAGATGATTCGCTGCTGGCAGGCTTCATACTACAGGATGGCTTTCTCCTCCTGTCCCAGAAACCTTGTACGAAGGATCTTTCGTCATCAGAACTGTACGGTGACGCCACAGTTGACTGTCGTGCCTGCAGCCTGGTTCGGAATGGATGCCGCGGGATACTTGTAGGTTCCGCTCGACGACTCTGCTCTGGCCGGTTCGCTGGGGTCACTCCATAGCGAGATTCACACTGTTGATGCCGGTAATCTGAGAGTTGTCTCCTTTTTCTAGACGCACCCGAAGTTACTGAAGATCCTAGACCACGTTTCTTTCCAGACCTGCGCTGTTTCTTATTGGGCAAAAATTCCGACTTTAAAGTCCTTTTAACAGTTTGTCGAGTGTCCATACGAAATCTTTTCCGGGGATTAATCACTGAAGATGGTGAACTATTAGATAATTTATGTTTGCGAGGTTGCTGTCTCATAAGTGGAGGAACTGGACAGTTTATAATTTTTTGTCTTTTATGGCACACAGAGTCCGATGTATCTGACACAATTCTCTTATTTTTATTATCATACTTTGCTCTCGGATTGCTAGGCTTTCGACTTTCAAGAACAGTTTTTGGAGCTGTTTGACCAAATTTTCTTCTTGAATATTGATGAAAAGAATTAGATGAAGAAGTGCTGGACTCGGGACACTCATTGGATCGGGAATTTCGCGAAACACCACTCGACACATGAGAACCTTCACTACCATTTTCTCTAAACTTATAAACTCTAACCTGATCCAAATTAACCGTCATTCTTTCACCATTGACATCAACAACCAAATTATTATTTCGAACTTCTAAAACCTCGAACGGACCTACAAACTTCGGACCAAACTTAGCTACTCTCTTTTGACGACTTGAACTTAACCAATGCTTCTCTACTAACACAAATTCTCCAACTTTCACTTCTAACTCCCTCCTACGCATATTATAATACTGAGCTTGCTTTTCTTGCGCTTTTCCCATTTGAACCTGAGCTTCCTTAACCAGCCTCTCAATATCCTGACACATGTACTGACTTTCCGCATCCGACACCATAACTAACCTTTGGAATGGAGTAATGACTTTTCTACCCAAAAACAATTCAGCAGGCGTTTTCCCCGTCGACTCGTGAACTGCTGTACGAAGTGCGTACGCAAAATGCTGAAGAAACTGGTCCCAATTTGCATGATGAGAACCAACATAAGAAGAAATCATTTGAATTAATGTACGATTTACACGTTCAGCCATATTAGACTGAGGTCGATGCGGAACAGTAAAAGAATGATCGATCTCCAGCTTCTCACACAGGGCCTTAAATATATCAGAAATAAAACAAGGGCCATGATCGCTCACTACCCTAATTGGTGCACCATATTTAGAAATATAATTATCGAAAAATGCATCGGCAACTGCAGGTGCAGAAGCCTTCCTGAGGGGGACTAACTCTACCCATTTACTAAAATAATCAACTATAACTAGCACAAATCTATATCTTTTAGGATTAGACAATGGATAAGGACCGATTAAATCTACACCTACACATTCATTAGGAAAATTTACTTTAATAGGAATTAATTTGCCAGCTGGACTTACATTTTTATAATTATAACGTTGGCATGTGCTAATGCTGGAGACATAAGCGCGCACTGCTTCCCGCATTTTAGGGAAGTAGCAGGATTCACAAATTCGAGCATAAGTTTTCCTGATTCCTAAGTGACCTGCTAATGGATTATCATGAAATTCTTTCAAGATGGCCTTACGAAGACTAGCCGGAATAAAAACTCTTAATTCACCACGTGAATTTACAATTTTAGAATAAAAAAGAAGACCATCGATAAGCTTAAAAGATTGGGACCATTTCTCAAACATAGGCACATCTGCGCTCGGGACATCATCAGGATTTTCCAAGTAACGATACAAACTACCAAACTCTTCATCTTGCTTCTGTTCCCTTATCAACTGCTCTCGCGACCTTAACACCAATGAAGACAATGCACAACACTTAACTTCCTCCGTGACCTCTAAACCACCATGCGGGTTTCGTGACAGAGCGTCCGCTACCGCATTCTCCTTGCCAGCCCTATGTTCTATAACCACATTATACTCTGTTAACTTCAAACACCATCTGACCATACGAGACGACAAACCCTTTCCATTAGTTAACTTTGTCAAAGCTGAATGATCCGTAATGACTTTAACCGGTATATTAGTGAAAAAACAACGAAATTTATTCAAAGCCCAAATTACTGCAAGACACTCCCTTTCCGTAATCGAATAATTCCTTTCCGCTGCATTTAAAATTCTTGACGCAAACGCTATAGGTCGACCTTTCTGTGCTAACATCGCTCCAACCCCCACTGCACTCGCATCGCAATACACTTCAAACTGAGATGAATAATCGGGGTGAGCCAAAACAGGAGGGGAAACTACTGCCTCTTTTAATAATTCAAACGATCTCTGAGCCGCTGATGACCATACAAACTTAACCCTTTTCCTTTTTAAATTATACAACGGTTCACATAACTCCGAAAAACGTGGAATGAACTTGGCAAACCAAGCCACCATCCCTAAAAATGTCGCCACTTCCTTACTATTTTTGGGGGGACTCATTGACGTAATTGCCTCAATTTTCTCATTATCTATATTAATACCATCACGCGTAATTTTAACTCCTAAATACTTTATCCCTTTTCTCAAAAATTTACATTTTTCTAACTTAACTGTTAACCCAGCATCTCTTAACAACGTAAATACTTCCCTCAACAATCTTAAATGCTCTTCAAAAGTAGCTGCCATTATAATTATGTCGTCCAGGTAGACTAAGACACCCTTACCAAGCAAAGGTTTAAGGATATTATTCATGGCCTTCTGGAACGTTGCCGGCGCTCCCGATAAACCAAAACTCATTCTCTTAAAAGCAAAACAACCGTCCCGAGTAATAAAAGCAGTCTTAGGTATGTCCTCCGGCTTCATTGCAATCTGAAAATAACCCGTCGTAAGATCTAACGTTGACATATAATTCGTACTCGTTATATTAGCCAAAATGTCATCAATAACTGGAATAGGATACTGAGGGTATTGCGTTATCGCATTTAACTTTCTATAATCTACTGCAAACCTATATGCCTCTGGATTATCTAAACTTTTCCCATTATTTTTACGACATAATACTACTGGCGATGCAAAAGGCGACTCAATTGGCATTATAATATCGTCCGCTAACATTTTTTGAATATGATAATCAATTATACCTTGTTTAACTTTATCATAACGATATGGTTTACTAGCAACAGGTGCTTTCAAACCAGTATCAATCTCATGCCACGCAACATGCGTTAAACCCGGTTTATCAGAAAAAACTTCTCCAAATTCATTCAAAAACTTATTAAATTCCTCCCTCTCCATTTCACTTAACCCCGACTCCTCCAAATTAACTGACACTAAAACTGGCTCTTTCTTACTCACATTCTCATCATTATTCACTATTAACGACTTTTTAAAGAAATCCAAACTAATTCCTCTATCCTTCATATAATCCACACCAACTATACAATGCACTGTTAACCCATCTAATACACAAAACTCCCAACATGTCTTAACCGAACGAATTTCAACTTCCAATTCTACTGAACCTTTATTATCGCAAGCTACTCCCTGTGCTGACTGAACCACAAGACTTGACCTTTTCAACTTCTTATACGAAAAATATTTCCGATAACAATCAAAAGAAATGAACGACTTATCTGCCCCTGTATCGAAGACACTTTTAACGACAATACCATCTAACACAATTAACACAATTAACACAGTCAGGTAACTCAACCGGATTAATAGTAATTTTATTCAAACTCACCGAAGACTTTTCCGACCTCTGAACACATTTGCTTTGCATTGACCTATTTTCAACATTCTCATCCGAAGTTAATCTCCTTACTTGCGAAGAAACATTCCTGTCCCGTACTCCCCCACTACGATCATAACCACTATTCTGTCTATTTCCATACATATTTCTCTCACCACTTCTAAAATTATTAGCACCACCACCATTCCTATTACCATTACTCGTATTCGACATATTACGACCAAATCCATCATTTCTATTACGCACATTATTATCCGGAAATCGCTGCCCCCCTCTCACAAAATTACGTTCCCCCTCATTTCTCAAATTACTATCCGTGACAGGTCTCTGCCGAGGGCTACGCAAATCCCGTTGATCCGAGCTATGCCGAGTCTCGTACTTCGATAATATCTGATGCATTTCTGCAAAATTCTTCGGTGCTCTAACCTCAATAAAGTCCTGTATATTTGGATTAAAAAGAGGAAAAACAATGTCCAACAATTCCTCAAATGTGATATCTAAATCTAATTTATTTTTTAGTTCAAGCTTACGAAGATAAAATTTTGACGCCGACTCATAAATATTCTGCTTATTACAATAGAACTCTTTTCTCAAAATACTTTTATCTTTAACGGGAGGAAATGCCTTCTTTAACTCGATCACAGTTTGTTCAAATCTTTTCGCTTCTTCATTAATCAAAAACTTTCCTATATTCTCTAACCACAAAAGTGCTTCGCCCTTTAACGAGCATTTAAGCACTACGTATTTACTTTTTTCAGGTATATTATTGAACAAAATATAATCATCTAATTTAACTAAAAATTCACTAATATCACCCTCACCGGTGAAATACACACGTGGCACAATCTCATAATGTCCGATGTTTCGTTGGGCGCCATTTGTAACGGCAAACTCACGGTGGGCGCTGTTTGTAACGTTATATGCAGACATACTCAGTAGTTTAGGTTAAAACAACAAAGTTTATTCAAGTGATAATGGCCGAAGGGAAGTGGAGCAAGTCTAAAATTTTACACACTGAGAACACTATGAATAGCTAAAATCATACTCACAGGCTCCAATCTAGCTCAGTCGTGGCACCGCCTAACACTTGACACTGTCTCCCGGCTGAGCTGTTGAACAAAGCTCAGTTAAACAGCCCGTGGCTGTGGATAATTCTTTATTTCACCAATAATTAAAATGGAACTACTATTAAACTTTCTTACCACGGCCGACTCTTAAATCCACTATCCAAACTTCTTTCCACTTTACTGGAGGCCGTTGCTACGTTCTATTCGTCAGCACTTCGCTAAACAATCATCCACTTCGTTGTCTAATGGCAGAGGTCCGCACTCGCTGGCTGCTGGCTAATGCCAGAGACACACACACAAACTCACCCCCAAGCTTTTATATGCTGCAAACTGAGATACTTCACATTAACATATTACTAATAACCGCGAGCTAACTGCGGAATTCGAAAGAGCACACACACTCTAGAAAGTTAAAGTAAAAGAGAGGATAGATGTCGCTTTTACGCCTACAAAATGTTAAATTATTGACGTCACGATCTCAGAAACACTAGAGTGCCTTTATGACAAAAGGTCACTCCCTCACAACTCTAATGATGAAAATGAAAGTTACGACGACTCTGCCTATACTTTTAACATTGTTGCATTTTTTCATTAAGATGTAGGTGAAAATTGACCTTTATTGAATGAAAGTTTGCGATATCTATCAGATAAATTCGAATATAAAAGATAATCAAGAATTTGAACAAAAGTGACAAAATTTGAACTTTTGTACTTATGAAAATCTGGAAAATAAATAAGCAATAACTTGTGAATTTATACCTGGAAATAAAGAAGATGACAAGAAAACTGCCAGGCTAACTATGTAAAAGAACCTAACGTAAGCATATTTGATCCCTTATTTCTTTCAAAATATGTGAGTAGGTTTACTCAGTTTATGTGTACCGAAACCAGATACATTCAGCATCGTATTACTTTCTAATTGCTTGTAGATGTTGGTAAAAAATGACCTTATAGAAACTGTAAAATGCCTAAGACGAGAAACACAAGTCTATGTAAAAATGCCAAAATCGGAATTACATGCCTCTATTCTTCTAACACATTTAGACATCAATGTAACTGTTTACCAAGGACAAAAGGGTATAAATATTTTGTTGCTTAGCAATCTATATCTAACTGTTGACATTTAAGGTAATGCTAAAAAAATACTAAAAACACTTGTTTACTACAACGCAAGTAAATTCAGTGTAGATGTGTGATTTCCTAAAAGACAGTAAGTATGCATATGTGAAGCTTCCTTATTATAGGAGGCCGGTGAATGCAATTTATATTATTTTGCATTTTGCTACGATCAATACTTGTGTTTTATGGTTTTTGTAATCGGAAAAATAAATAGCATACGTCTATTATCTATTAGTATACGTCAATTGATTCAAGACTTAGTTGAAGACATACAAGAACAATTTATTACTTCTCACCTCCCAACACAAAAAAAAAAGAAAAAAAAATCTTGTCATTTGTTCAAGAAAAAACAAAAAAAATCGATGAAAAATATAAATTAAGCAGAAAAGGGTTTGTTGTCAGAATTAAAAAAATAAAAATAAAAATAAAGATAATGTTCAAATATAATGCACTCACATATTTCTGGTGTATGGCAAATTCTTTAACCATGTTTTTCAAGCAATGCATACAATAAATTGGATTAGAGAAATCAGTAAAACTAGCATGTAACTTGTAATTTTAATATATTTTTAAATTATTCTTAGATTTTATATTTAACTTATTTCAATGGGATGATCTATTTTTTATAATGTCTATTAAGTCTAAATTTATTTATATTTAAAATATATGCTCAATATATTTTCATCATACTTAATGAAATGTAATTTTGAATGAGAGCATTTACTGAAATGTAGGTAATTTCTGCTGACTTTATATGTAAAATATAATGTAAATAAATAAATAAATAAACAACGTTAAAGAGCACAAATATTATAAAATAATAGATGTTAAAAAGCATACAGCTGTTTCATGACTTCTAAAGTCCCATCATCAGTGCAAAAAAAGTGTACTTGTTACACTTTTTTAGCACTGATGATGGGACTTTAGAAGTCCCGAAACAGCTGTTTGCTTTTTAACATCTATTATTTTATAATATTTGTGATCTTTAACGTTGCTTATTTATTTATTTATATATAAGCACAAAGCACAATCCTCCCCCCTTCTTATAATGTAAATAGTAAGAAATATTAATTATTATAAGAAAATATAATATTTTAACCAAATTAAGTAGTTGGGCAAATTTATAGATCGTTTTTCATCTTGGGTCATATTGACCCGCTCCGCGGTTTTAGGTTTTCAGAAAGTCCCGCGGTTCCAGTGTTATGCAAATAAATGTGCAAATTTAAATTTGTTTGTACGTTTATATAACTGTTTCATTTATATCTCGCAGTAAAAATTATTACATTTGAAAACACATTTTTTATTTATTTTAGATAGTTTCATGCATAATTCAAATGATTGTACAGTACATAAATAAATAAGAAAAAAATAATTTACAGAAGTGCCGTAAATGCTGTGGCTTCACATTTGTAACTTTTTAATTTGTTTTTCACAAAAGATGAACTGTCAGTGTCAGGAGTGATACTTTTTTGTAATACAAAATTTGGTTCTTGCTTTGTAAGTTTCTTTTTGCGTTTATTTTGACGCTGTTTTGAAAGACTATATTTAAAACGAATTTCAATTTAACATTTTATATTTCTTAGA
The DNA here is from genome assembly GCA_964019185.1 of Maratus speculifer. Classification (NCBI taxonomy): domain Eukaryota; kingdom Metazoa; phylum Arthropoda; class Arachnida; order Araneae; family Salticidae; genus Maratus; species Maratus speculifer. Next base: position 287,237,407 of record OZ025297.1, on the reverse strand, counting down.
GAAAACCATACAAAGGTCTTATAATGTTTTGTGTATTTTATGCTAAATAACATTTTACGTTACGTTATTTCGGACGGCTAGACATCGAATTTGAAATTACTTTGTTACATCCAAAAAATTAATTTGAATTTCATTTCTAACAATTTGTTTTTTGATTAAATGTCGTTTGCAACTTGATAAATAAGAAAATTGAATGCTAACAGATTAGTCAGTCACTTAATTTGGATAAGTAAGAATTAACTTGGATTCTGATAAATTCGCATATGCATAATCCAAATCAGTATTCCCCGCAAGTGAATCCTTCTTTATGTCATAAAAATAGTTTATGTTTTGTGTTTTACAGTTAATTTATTAGCAAATTTTGGTTTATAATTCTCTAAAATAATACATAAAATAATACATGTTAAAAGATATTTGAAAGTTTAACGGTCAGCCCGGCTAATTCGGTCTCTTGGTAGATGCAGCGTTTATTTCACATCCAAAAGCAAATAGATTCTTTAAGCCCTTAACGAGCAGTGTTGCCGGGTCGGCAACACCTAAAGTTCCCCCTGTTTAGAGACATAAAAACTCCGTGAATATTTCAAAAACTACTTTAATGGCTACTTTAAATCTTTCTTATGAGTTCTAGACGGTAGCATCACAGAGATCAAACTCTACTGTTTTTAAATAATAGGTAAAATGTTTTACTGTAATAGGCGCTTCACAGCAATGCTCTTCTCACTGCGCTTATCAATGCTTTACTTATGGGAGGTTACCACTTCGGCAACAGCTGTATAATTAAAATGGTTAGTGCAATCTTTACAAAACAATATTTGTGTACTCCTCTAGGCCTAAATAGATTACCTAATTTTTATTTTTTTTAAATTCCAACTTTAAAGAGTAGTGCGCCGGAAAGGGTTAACCATAAAAATTAAGCTAATAAAGGTATAGGCACGTTCCTAGAGGGATTTATTAAATAATATTTACTTTGGTTAGAATATCTTCATTTTCTGGGGTTTCAGACTTTTAGTTGTTATTTTGGTCTGATAAATATATTTTTATTTATCATTTAATTACTAAATTTGAAAAAAAAAAAAATCTTCAAAGCGACACATTTTGCAAAAATTAATTTTCCGTTTTATTCCACTAGTATTTCTGTCATAGGTATGTATTGATACACAAAAGAGTTTCATGCATGCAGTTATACGGAAAAATCCTTTATTACGTTATATGTCCACAAAAGAGGGGGGATCGAGTGGCGTGGTAAAATTGCTTAACTCGCCAACCCTCATCCTTAGTCACGATTTTTGAGAATTTTATGCTTTTATGCACGTTGTAATTCCTGAATGTAGAGTTAAGAGCTCCAATTTCCTTTTATAGTAAAATTATTAAAATTATTTTTTTCTTCTGCTGTGAAATTTTTACTTTTGTCGAGATATATTACTTTCTTGTGGGTGAGCGGTATATGATTCCTTTTGGTCAGTTTATTATTGTCCATTTATGGTCAGTTTATTACTAACACGTTCGCTGCCGCTCACGCGAAAGCGCGTGATATGGCGCCAACGTTGATGGGCCACTCACGCGCCAGCGCGTGATGTGGGGTCATGTCCAATAGCCAGTCACGCGCTGCTGCTGGAAAATCTTTCACTGATTCTTTGTTATAAAAAGTAAATCGGCTTCTGGGAAAAACCCACTTCTACAGTGTGGCATTAACTATCATCACATCTTCATGTAAGCGACCGCGAACATGTGAACAAGAGCTTTCAGAAATCTTCTGCCATTATGAACGAAGCGAAGCAAAAGTATTTTTACAAATTTTGAACAGACACTGTATTATAAATTATTTTTTAACGGTAAGAAAAGAATTTAAAAATTTTTAATAGTTAAAATTTTCGAATATTTAATTAGATGTCTTGCAATTATTTTCTTTTCAGTCGAGTAATTCCAATATAAATAAATTTCAATTCATGAAAATTATGATTTTTTTTTTTTAAATTTCGCAATTTGAATAAGCAAGAGAATATACTAAGAGTGCTCTAAGTAGATTATACTATCTTAAAAAAAATTGACAGTGATCAAATTACCTAAAATGGCCATAATTCCTTCAATAAAATGTTTTGTTTTTTTTTCATTATTTTAGATTTGGAAGAAAATAACAAAAGGCAAAAAGAAATATATATATATATATATATTTTTTAAACTTAAGATGAGAATATTGAACTAATAAACTATACAAAACTATACAGTAACAATACGCAATTATTCTAATACCGTAAGTAAATCAAATAATTTGAAAATTTCCAAGTGCTCAAAAAAATCTGGGTTAGTATTTGAAACACAGATCTCTGGGCTGAAACTGACGCTCCTCTGCCAACGCAGATATTTCTGTTGAATCTGGAGTAAATAATTCACACAAAGATCCTTATTGATCACTGGATCTGGTTTTATATAAGAATCAGATCAACACAATAATTTGCAGCTAACAGAACTCCAGTAAATTCTGGATGCAAAATTGCACTCGGTTAAATTTAAAATAACAAGTTATAAACGACGAATATCGGCGGAAGAAAACACTTAAGAAGGGAACGCCTTTATTGGATTTATAATAAATCTAGAAAATTATTTATGATTGAAGTGCATTATATATTGGTTAGTTTAACACTCCGACAAATATCATTTTAACCTAAAGTTACCAAAATAATATTTCTATAAAACTCAGATGTCTAAATTATTGAAAAAAGAAACTTTAGTCGTATTCGTAATCAGTTAATTATTATAAAGATAAGTTGCAACGATTAAGCTTTCAATTGAGGTTTCTTTATTCCACTTTAACGCCATAATAGAATTTTTTCCCCAAGTAATATAAACTTCATATCATTTTCACATTCATAAATTTAAACTATGCACCTCTCATGACCGTATTCGCCCTTTTTTTAAAATGACATATTAATTTTATCGTTTTAAAATTCTTTATAAAACCATTTTTACTTCAAACTTCAAGGCATGTTTGTCACCTATATTTTTTCCTGTAAAACGTCGTAATTTTACCTAGAGATTGTAATCTAAATATCTGAAAATAAAAAAGTGTCGTAATTCACGTTTTTTAGATGCATTTTTGGTAAAATATTTAGTCTTATCTAAGTAAATGCTCGTTTTTCTTTAAATATTACTTCTTGTTCACTTACTTAAGCATCACTAATTGTGTTTCATTCTCATTATTTGCAAAATAATAATAAAAAAATAGCAACTTTATGATGAAAGTGTGCTTTTTCAAAAGCAGTACCATTTTTTCTCTAAAGTATTTTTGGGAACATGATTATAATTTAGTTTTGTGCCAGTAAAACTTAAAAAATAAAATGATTGTTGAAAATTCAACCTTTTAAACAATAAAAACGATCTAATTGCCACAATTTTATAAAAATCTTTTTAAATTAAAATATAAAGATAGGGATATTTAAAGTAAACTGCTAGTGCAGGTACATCTACAAATGAACAGTTTCCAGTTAAACTAATTATTAGCAAAATTCGTTCAGTAGAATCGCACAAATTTTTTGTAGTCAAATGGCTGAAAAAAAATTATGTATTAAATAAATAGAACATATATTTTTAATTTTTTGTGAATTTAAAATCACCCTGTATTTAAAAGAATAGCTTGTTTTTTAGACATCTGCCCTAAGCTTTCTACTGAAGAAATTTTCAAACAATATTTTTAACTGACAGCTGACAGTAGATATGACAGTACTAGTTTCTTTTTAATAACATCATTCCTATTTTTTAATAATTTTTTTTTATAACACTTCTTGAAAATAGTGGAAATTGTATTGTTTTCATTACTACAAAAAATATTAAAACGATATTTATCTTCATTAACGCCATTTTCTAATTAAAAAAATCCTTAAAATGTATATATATATATATATATATAGATAGATAGATAGATTTCTTTTAAGTTTTAGTGGTTACTTTGTAGTAAGGGTGTAGAAGAACAAAATTTCAAAACAGACATGGTGTACCAAAATCTTTTTAACAAAAATTACAAACTACTTTTGAAAGCACGCATTTTTTCGCATTGTTTTCCATATTTTTCTTCCAATCATGAACCTTTTCCAATTGTTTTTTTTTCATAAAATTAATAAAGCCGCGACTCTATACTGCACATACGGCAAACTTGGTTCTTCATTACACTACCTTATTGAATCCACATTAATCTTCGTATTCCATCCAACTACAACAGTGGTTTGAAATTGTGCAAAAAACTCCATTTCTCTACTTTAGAATGGTAGAATGTGTAAAGGTTAAGGAAAGTAATCAACGTGTTTTTCAAAGAGAAACCAATCGTTGTGAGGATTCTGATCCAGAACAGACAAATAAACGGCCGCAATCTACATATAAAATTAACACAACTCGTTCTAATCTTACAAAAAACTACTGTCAGCAAATTATTCATAGACTGTAAATAGAACTTTTAACAATTCGTTCATAGATTTGTAAATGGAACTTTCAACATTTTACTTATATATTTAAAAATTGCTTCTTTATTATGTCATAAATTGCAAACACCACTTGCATGATGTTAAATATTAGCTCATGTTCCAACAATGTTAAATAATGTATTTTTTATATATATAAATTAGCAACACAGGCAGGATCTGGAATTCTACGCTGAGTGGTGGGTTATCCCGCGCTGATGAACCTCCTGTTCGTCTACTCATCAAGTTCAGATACTAGGCGAAACACTTAAGTAAATGATAATGACGTCATATTGATAGGAAACGATTGCTTTTAGATAAAGCTAAATATTTTACTACAAATGCGTATTAAAAAACATAAATTAAATTATTTTCCGATGTTGAGATTAGAATATCAATTCAAGGTCGCGTTCATATGCAAGTCCACATGCAAAGATGTAGCTGATAAACGGGATTGCAAGTTTGGTATTAAAATGGTATTGAAATGATCGAATTAAATGTCAAAATATTTTCTAAATTGTGAGTTCAAATATTAGATGGTCCGTATTTAAATTTTGAATTAGTGATAATAATGTGAAATTTCGACTTCATTGCAGAACGTTCTATAATTTATTTGTATTTAATTCCGAAATACCAAGAATATGAGCCTCAATTCATAACTTAATTATAATTGCTGCTATTTATTATATACTGCTCAAAACAATTAAAGAATATTGCAGTTTTTGGTGGATTTTGTATCTGGGAAACTTTTTAGCTGATTGATACATGGTCAACAGACATAGTAGGTTATATGAGAATAAATTACACATGTTTGGCAGAAAAAATGCATTTTATTGCGCATTTGTGTATAAAAGGAAAAAAAAACACAATTTGTGTATATGAGAAAAAAAGGCTAAGAAAAGATGTTTTCTTCAAAGAAAATCATTTTCAGTTGGGGGTATGGTTTCCACGGGCTGCCAGCAACGTCGAACACCTTTGAGGCATGGACTCAATGAGGCTATTAATGACGAGTTGGGGTATTCTGCCCCACTCTTCCAGAAGAGCTCTTTCCAGTTCTTGGAGAGTTTGTGGGGGTTGTTGGCGGCCAGAAACTCGTCTTCCTAGAGAGTTCCAAACGTGCTTGATTGGATTCATGTCTGGAGAACACGCTGGCCATTCCATTCGAACGATTCCTTCCTCGAAAAGGAAATCCTCCACCAGTTTTGCACGATGTGGCCTGCAGTTACCGTCCATTAAAATGAAGTTATCTCCGATTGCTGCAGCGTAAGGGACTACAATAGGTCTGAGGATCTCATCCCTATATCGGCGACCAGTCAGAGCTCCGTCTCGAATGATGTAGAGATCAGTGCGCCCGTCAATGGAGATGCCACCATACACCAACACTCCTCCACCGCCAAATCTGACACTTTCGTGCACGGAGCAGGATTATTCCTATTGCCACGGTCTCTCCAGATGAAAATACGCTTATTATCCGGATGCACAGAAAAACGGGACTCGTCAGAAAACAGAAAATTGCTCCATTCATTTCTCCTCCAGTTCACATGCTCGGTTGCCCACTCCCTGCGGTCGCGACGATGCCTTGATGTTAATCTAACACATACCATCGGTCGGCGAGCACACAGACCTACAGCATGGAGCCGGTTTCGGACAGTCTGAGTTGAAATCGTGGTGCCTGTAGCCGAGCGAAGGTGTTGTTTGAGAAGAGTAGCGTTCATGTTTCGGTGTCTCCGAGCTGTTAACGCTAAATACCGATCTTCATTGGGCGTTGTTGCCCGTCTACGACCTTGCCCTGATCTTCGGCCTGCACATCCAGTCTCCAAAAAACGGTTCCAGATCCTGGAAATGACACTTTGTGACACTCCAATTGCTTGCGCTACTTCGGCTTGAGTTTGGCCCCCTTTTAACCTACCAACAATTCTCCAAGCTTCTTAATCTGTCAAATGACTTCGCTGAGACATCGTACTCATCGAAACAAAGCAATCACTGAATGCCGATCATTCTTGTCTTCATTCTCTTTTATCCAGTTGAAAGTCAAATTTCATTCACTGCCGCTGAAGGGACGTTTTTGACGTCGAACTCAAAATTTGCATACTCCACAGTTTGAAAACCAGAAAAATGTGCATTTGTGATTCTCTTCTTCTATTTTCGGCAGAAACAATTTCGTTTATATCTTTATTTTATATAAAACTTCAAATATCCTTTAATTGTTTTGAGCAGTGTATATTGTTGATTATGTATAGAATTAAAGTTTAATTCTTCAATAAATTAGACAACTGAGTTTTATATTTATTTAAACTGTATTTTGATATATTTAGGTTAAAATAATATTTATTTCATAGTTAAATTAACCAAAATATAATGCATTTTTTATATGTTACTAATTTTATAGGCTTAATTAAATCATTGAAGCAATTTCTTTTTAGTAATATTTTTCTTCTAAATTCGACGTGTTTCACTGATATACAGGGTATCCAAAAAGTCTGGAAACGGCCGATTAACTCGAGAAATACATATGAGATTGAACAACGTAAATATACGTGTTAAATATTTTTTAATAAGCTACTCGGTGATACCAGAATTGACCTTCGCAACCGACCCCCTGGGGGTCAGAGGGGGTTCAACTTTGAAATCTTAAATTATAACCCCCATTTTTTATTGCAGATTCGGATTCTACGGACAAAAATACGTAACTTTTGTACCTGATGTTTATTTCGAATCCTCGTTTATCACGGTGTAGTCGAGCATACTAAATCGATACATATTTCGGCTTTTCCAACGGGATTTTCCCTAATCGAAACTAATTGGGGAGAATTTTTGACATCAAATTCCTCGTCTTTTGCAGGAATAGCGTTTCCTGAAAATCACCCGTGCCGATTATTTCGATAGTGCTGTTAAAAATTTGACCCATTTGCTGTAGTGTCACTCCACAGCTTTTGTAGAAAATCTCTTTCATGACCAATGAGAGAGTTCATAACACAGTAAAGTAACCGTTTTCTATAAAAGCAGTGGAGTGACGCTGTAGCAAATGAGTCAAATTTTTTACAGTGTATAGGTTTTTTTATATTTTTCTCTAGAAAAAATCATTGAAATATATTAATTTAGTTTTCTATTTGGATTTTTATTTTATCTAGTAAATGGTTTCTAAAATACGACCTACTTCTTTTAATGTTTAAATGTGTAAATAAGAACCTCCCCTCCCGAATTGAAAAAGTATATCTTCAGTTTTGGGGGGCGCTGTATGTAAATATTTTGCGTTTCGATAAGTTGTGCCTTCCTTTCTTTTTCTTTCTTTTTTTCTTTCTTTTTTTTAAATCATTCAATTCAGTGGGGCGGATGGGCGTGCATGGAGTTTTTTAAATAATTTCTACTATGTAGAATAACATGTAAGGAAAATTGACCTGCGTGTTTCGATCTTTTAACGTATAAATATGCACCTCCTCTAAGAAATAGAAAAAGGATAATTTTCATTATTTGACGGTGGGATGTGTGTATATTATGCGTTTCCATGGATTCTGTTGTTTTTTAAAAAATCAGAATAATCTAATCTAGAATCTAATACGCTGATGTGGGCGTATGTTTTTTTTAATTATTACTACAGAAAAATATAGGACAAAATATTAAAAAATAAAGTTATAAAACTTTTTTTTTTGTGCTGACTGTGCAACGGATGAAGAAGTATCGTAAATTCGTGGTACTTACTTCTTCATCCGTTGCACAACCAAAAAATGTTTTACAACTTTATTTCTTAATATTTTGTCCTATATTTGTTCTGTAATAGCAATAATAATAATAATAACATACACCCATATCAGCCGTATTAGATTTTTTTTAAAAAAACAACAGAATATATGGAAACGCATAATGTACACACATGCCACCCTCAAATTACGAAATCTATTTATTTTTCTATTTCTTAGGGGAGGTGCATATTTATATGATAAAAGATCGAAAAACGCAGGTCAGTTTGCCTTACATTTTATTATACATTGTAAAAATTATTTAAAAAACTCCATGCACGCCCATTTGCCCGCCTGAATTAAATGATAAAAAAAAAGGGCAGAACTCATCGTAACGTAGAATATTTACATACTCCGCCCCAAAAAACTGACGACATACTTTTTCTATTCTGGAGGGGAAGTTCATATTTATACATTAGAACATCAAAACAAGTATTTGTATTTGTATAGCTTTGAGGTAGGCGCTACAGCTATTCGCCGGCATAACCTCCAACGATCACAAGAAACCATATAGAACACTTTATTACAGATTATCCAGTACATACATTTTTCACAGGTACAACACAGACACCCATGCCGCTAGCTGGACTCGAACCAGGGTCCAGCGGTGTGGGAGGAACTGATGCTACCAACCATGCCACTGGATCGGCTCAAAACAAGTAGGTCGTATTTTAGAAACCATTTACTGGATAAAATAAAAATCCAAATAGAAAACTAAATTAATATTATTCAATGAATTTTTCTAGTGAAAAGCATAAAAAACCCTATACACTGAAAAAAATTTGACTCATTTGCTACAGCGTCACTCCACCGCTTTTATAGAAAACGGTTACTTTACTGTGTTATGGAGCATTCTCATTGGTCATGTAAGAGATATTCTATAAAAGCTGTGGAGTGACACTGCAGCAAATGGGTCAAATTTTTAACAGTGTAGCACTATCGAAATAATCGCCAAGGGTGATTTTCAGGTAACGCTATTCCTGCAAAAGACGAGGAATTTGACGTCAAAAATTCTACCAAATCAGTTTCGATTAGGGAAAATCCCGTAGGAAAAGCTGAAATATGTATCGATTTAATATGCTCGATTACACCGTGATAAACGAGGATTCGAAATAAACATCAAATACAAAAGTTGCGTATTTTTGTCCGTAGAATCCGAATCTCCAATAAAAATGGGGGTTATAATTTAAGATTTCAAAGTTGGACCCCCTCTGACCCCCAGGGGGTCGGTTGCGAAGGTCAATTCTGGTATCACCGAGTAGCTTATTAAAAAATATTTAACACGTATATTTACGTTGTTCAATCTCATATCCCTTTAGACCCGAAACATTTTCATCATGAAATATTAAATTCCTCTATTTATTAATTCTATACCAACCCTAATGACACCTAAAAAAATAATTAAAAAAATTTTCTTCACCCCCTAGAGCGTGAAAAGTACCCGCACGAACGTGCGGGTTGGGCTTTTTCTGTGAAAACCACACCTGCACGATTGTGCGAGTTGGGCTTTTCCTGTGAAATCATTACTTATTACATATTAAGATATATACATTTTCTGGCTCTAAATCGATAGAAGAGAGAAATTGAAACAAACTTTTTTTTACAAATATGGTAATTATTGATGTATTATTTTTTATTTTATGGACTGGTTACTTTTTTACAATGGAAATCTCTAAAACATGTTTTTGTTTTTGACATACATAAATAAACGTTGCATTTTTCACAACGTGTTTTTGAAATTTTTTCGCAGTTTTCAAACCTGCACTTGCGAGGCCTTGAAATGTCATCAACACATTGGAAATGCTTGCCTCTAAAGCCTAAAAAAGAAGGAAAAAAATTAATATTGGAGATGTACTTATCGACTTAAAAAAAATAATATTTTAATTAATTTTAAAATGTTTGTCATATTTTTAAAGCTTTTATTTATTATATCGATTTAATTTCTTCTATAAGTCTATAACTTTTTTTATTACAATTTAATAAATGAAAAACATACCTGCAGTTGCGTGAAATCTGAAGTTCCAGGATGAGGTACAGAAATGAACTTTTTAACAGTCCGCTTGTATTCCTTTTTTTCTTTTTTCATTTTTTTAGTATTTTCCAAAATTGCCTTGGAGGTAGAACTTTGGGAGATGAATTCAGGGAACTTTGAGGAGGAAGAATGATCCAAAATTGTCTTTTTTTCTTCATCGAGCTCATCTGAAATTGACTGTCCTTGTAATAAATCTGCTTGAAATGTTTTGTCCGTCATCATCCGAGAGATCATTAAATTCAGAATCTGATTTATTTATCAATTGAAATATTTCTTCTTGAGTGAGAATTTTTTTCCGTTTAGACATCTGAAAAAGTATTTTATTTTGCTTTATTAAAAGTTAACAAAGTACTGCATAAAACATTAGAAAAAGTATTTGAAAATTTTATTAATTAAAAAGAAAAAAAGTAAAAATTAATTTGAAAAAAAAGGGGGGGGGTATCTTTGACAACACCAAAGAAAATAATATAGTATTAATTATGTAACAGCATACTTCGTTTTATTCTGGCTGGCATCAAAATTGTTGAAACAGAAAACAAAATGAACATTGAAAAACACTTACCTTTACAGTAGCACTGACTAACGTAACGCCCAAGTTGCACGATCGTGCGGGTGACGAAATCTTGACTCCTAAGAGTAAAATAAATAGTGTGTAATTAATGTTTTTTATTATATTACACTTATTTAGACATTAAAGCAAAAGTTTTTATCTAAGCAATTAAAAATATATTGATAATTACCTTTTTACGACAGGTAAAATGATGAGCTATATCCGTTGTACTTGTAAACAAAGATAGATACGCCCCCTGAATGTAAAACATGGACTACTGCCGCAATCTGTTGATAAAAAAAGATACTTTACTCTTTCAGATAACCAGAACAATCCTTCGATTTGGGTTTATATTACATACGACTGCTTCAGAAGCAAAAATTTAAATGAATGTCTAACCCGCACGATCGTGCGAGCTGGGTCTTAAAGGGATAAGTATTTCTCGAGTTATTCGGCCGTTTCCAGACTTTTCGGACACCCTGTATATATATTTACATATAAATGTATTTTTCTACAAAAGTTTTGGTGATATAAATACAGTTCAATGTTGCTAAATGTACTCAGCATTTAATTTTTAAAAACAATATTACTTGTCTGCCAAATACTACATTTTTAATTATTTTAGTCTTGTCGATATCGTTCAAAATTATCTTATTCCAGCTTTGACAAGGTTATTAATTGGAGAATATATATATATTTTTTACATTTGATGGCGAAAATGGCTTTATTTATTTAATTTTCTTTTATTGTTAATAAAAGCTATATTTGATAAAATTCTATACTTATGTATTTTTTAAATTTTATACAAAAACGTCCATGGTAAAATATTTTATTTCAGTTCACCATTAATATTAATTGCATGAAGGTCATATATGTTCTTATTAAAAACAACATTATAACTATAATTAAAATAATCTGAAATGAAGCGTGAATTTATTCGTTTTATGGAAATGAAACAAAAATGATAAATGTCTTTATTTTTAATATTTTTAATATTTTTTAATATTAACACTGAGTAAAGTGACATTACATGGGAAAAAATATACTAAATTTTATATCTGAGGCGTTCGATTTTCTTTAGAAATGTTTCAGTGAAAGCTTTCATTTGGTCGGAAAGCATTTATATAACAATATTTTGTGTCCATGGCAACTAAGGAAATTGAATACATTCCATTAAATCTCAATGCTATTTTTACTACATAGAGAAGCCACCAGTCTTTTGCGTTTTCTTCTTTATATCTTTTTTTGTATGTTTTTTTTCGAAGATTATTGAAGCAGCCACGTCCCTGGAAACTCGCTCCACAGTGAAATAAAACGATAAAGACTAATGTTTACATGTACAGGGTGATTATAAGCAAAGTCCGAGTTTCAAAAAGCTCTAAAAAGCGAACCATTCGTTAGAATGGCGTCAAAATTTAACACCGTATTATTGAAGAAGGGGGAAAGAACATGAACCAAAAAAAGTTCCAAATTTTAGCGACAGATAACGCTGTAAGCGTCAAAATTTCGACTACAAAGGACAAATCGTAAAACAACGGCTAAGGCGTAAGTTACACGATATAAACCAACTGTATTGTTCAGTGTGCATGACTGTACGCGTGTGATACTGTTAGTTACGTAAGCCCGTCCACCACGGCAAGGTCGTACCACATCGGATGGGAAAAATTGGTTTTTAATTGTTCTGAGGCCAAAAACCGCATAAAAAGCATCCCTCCAATCGGTTTTTAACTGTCCTGAGGCCAAAAACCGCATAAAAAGCATCCATCTAACCGTTTTTTAATTGTCCTGAGGCCATATACTGACGCTTACAGCGCGATCTGTCACTCAAATTTGGAACTTTTTTTTTGGTTCATGTTCTTTCCCTCTTCTTCAATAATACGCTGTTAAATTTTGACGCCATTCTAACGAGTGGTTTGTTTTTTAGAGCGTTTTGAAACTCTGACTTTAATTATAATCACCCTGTATTTTACAATGAATTCATTTATTATTATCACATTTCTTTTTTGAGAATTTTATATGTTATATTTTAAGAAAGTTCACCGGGAAAACTTTTTAGCTCACAGGCTATCATAGCCTGAGACCTTATGTTCCCGTCCGTTCTGTATGTTCGTGCGTAACGCGATAACTCGTGATAAAAATATCCGATCCACTTGAAATTTTGTATATAGGTATATACCGATAAGGCGCTTTTCTGATTAGTTTTTGGAATTCATTCGATATGTATAGCAGGGGGAACGGGGGGCTCATATCCCTCCCCTCAATTGATATAAACGGGATTTTCATGCAGAATTAACAGTTTTCGTTCAAAATTTAGATATAAGATCATTCTGATGAGGCGATACCGTGGCTGTTATTAGGTGTTCATTGAATAAGTATAAACAGGGGGAACGGGGGGCTCATGCCCCTCCCCTTAATTGAAATAAATGGGATTTTCATGCAGAATTAACAGTTTTCGTTCAAAATTTATATATAGGATCATTCTGATGAGGCGAGTCCGTGGCTGTTATTAGGTGTTCATTGAATATGTACAAAGAGGTGGGAACGGGGGTTCTAATGCCCCTCCCCTTAACTTGTATAAATGGATTTTTCAAGCAGAATTGTGAGATTTCGTTCAAATCTCTGAATAGTTTTGGAAGTTTAATGGTTAAGTATAAAAGAGGGGAATAACTCCTCTTAAATTATATAACTGCTAAATGGGTTATTATTAAGAATTATCCGATTTGCTCTGAATTTTGGATATAGATTTTTTATATGATAAAGCATGTCCTTGATAGTTTCGGAGGTTCAATGATTAAGTGTAAAAAAGGAGAAAGGGAAGAGCTATTTCCCCTTCTTAATGTTTTTTTTCCGAACGGAATTAACGAAAATATAAGGCTGTAATGTACAATTAGTATGCGTAGCCTGTGAGCTCAATGCCATCAGTTTAACTGGGCAATATTCTTTTTTATTAGATTATTGATAATATTAATATGATAAAGGTAAATTGATAAATGTTTTATGGGTACTACTTGGTAATCCGTCGACCAATTTCGCCAAATTATACAAATCACCAAACTAATAGCCAAATTTTACATATTGAAATAATTTTTTATTTTAAATAACGAAAACACAAATAATTAGTAGAATATTAATGAAAATACAAATAAAAAGTCGAAATAAAAACCGCTTAATGACGTTTTAATCATGTGTATCTTGTCATTGAATGTAACTTTCACGATTAATCATTATTGACATTTAATCTTGTAGTTTAGCGATAGGTTATTGGTCGACTTGATAACCAAGTAGTACCGTTTTATGTTGTTGATAAATGATTTATATAACACACAATCAGACTAACTTTGACCCACCTTTAAGAAAATTTGGTCATTTTTGCCATGGTGGAATCTTGACGAGTTATTTTCAATGACATGCCAAATTCACACAAGTGCTGTTTCTATATTTTGAAAGAAAAACTTTTTAGTTAGTTCTCTCTTGGTTCAAAATTATCCTAATAGGTTAAAGATATCCTGATCCACTGTATATAATTGATTTATATTATATTATAACGTAATATTATTATTATAAGGGTGTTTCAAAATATACGCCAGGAATGCGAAGGCAAGTAGGACCTAGGTATGCAAAGAAGAAGATATACAATGCCTTTAAAAATGTAGGTATAGAAAAGTAGCGTTGAAACAGTAGATGACGCTGATGCTTATAATTGCTTTTAGATGGCTTAAATCTTCATTTTCTGCGCAGGTAAATGATTCGTTACACCAATATGGAGCTTGCAGACATGGATTTATTATGTGTTTTCTCTAGGAAATGGATTGGCTGCTAAAATGATTTATATGAAACAATTTCCAGGTAGGATTCCGTCGGATTCCTAAATATTTAAGCACTTTCATTGATGTCCAACGTTTGATAACTTAGAAGCTTGATGTGATCATAGTAAAACATCCTGGAATTTCTGCAAAAGGAGAAACACCAATGCGTACAGTACAGGATAGTCCTACGATAAGTATGAAAGCTGTTGGAAGTACCTTGTTTAGTAAACGTGAACACATACATGAAGTGCATGTCGTTCATGCTATCATGCATCTTGCTGGAAATCTTTGAGAGAATGGTGTTTTAATCCAGTGAAGCACTTCCATCCTTCGAGATTAATTCCGCCATCTACTGCCTCAACACTGCATTTCTAATCTCACATTCTTGGATGAAACCAGATTACCTATATCCCATCTATTTGCCTTTATACTTCTGAAATGTGTAATTTCAAAATATCCTGTATTTATTTATTATATATAAAATAAATGTTTTCTGATTTGTTTTAGGGGCAATCTCTGGAACAGCTGAACAGACATAAAAAATTCCTGTTACTCTGTTGGCGAATTCCTGGTGAGAATGATTAAACAAGGCTTTAGTTTAATCGATACAAACGCCTCTTGAGATATGCAGGAACAAAATACGACCTAAAATTGTGATTTAAGTTAGGAGTTGAAATTTTAATCATTACGTGTTGGTTGCTTTCATTATGTAAATACTTGGTAAAACGATTTTTATAAAATTCCAACTGTCAGAAATTAAAAAAAGCCTCATTTTGAAAAAAATCCAAATTACTATTAATTTGGAATTAAAACTCTACACTGTTAAAAATATCGTGAAAAATCACCTCTATTTTTAAAGAGACTATTTTTTCTGACTATCGAAAACACTCTATAGGCGTTTGTGTAATGTTTTCATTTGTCAGAAAATAGGTAGTCTTTATAAACAGATGTAACTTCTTAGCATATTTTTATCTATGTAGATAGTTCAAATTTGGCATGACTATTACTTTAAAGACGTACATTATCTCACAGAATAGTTTTATAATAATTTGAAAGTAAATAGAGTGCAAGAGCAAAAAACTGTATGAATTACATAGATTGCACAAATTCAAGATTGCTACGAAATCTGGAATTTGCCATGTCAGTTTCTTTTAAGCGGTAAATGGTCGTTAAAGCGCAGTTTAACTAAATCTGCTACCAGCTGTGTGACTCAGGTGAATTTCTAAATAATTTGAAATATTTAATGCAGGAAATAGCATTCCAAAAATTTTCTTAATTATGATTGAATTGTATTTCTTTGGTTTAGAAATTTGAAATTTAGTATAGCGTTTACTTTCAACATGTATATACTCGGTATAAACAATTCATTAAAAACTCGAAATTTATAGATGTGAAATGAGAGGAACACATTGTAAATTATTATTTATTTAGAAATGTAAAACATATAGACCAAGAGCCAGCAACACAAAAATATAAGGTATCAAGCACAAGAAAAGGCTTTTATATTTTCTGAAAAAGTAGAAATATTTGAGTTTAATAATCCAAGTCTGCCGGAAGTATAGTGGTGCATAAGCCAAAAATTAATATAAACGGTGATTTACTCGTAGGTTTATCATTGTGTATGCTTTACAATCATTTTATATCTTTGATGGTACTAAACAACTTGAAAATCCTAAAAAAATTAGGAATATATATTTCATTCTTATTTTTTTTTATTATTATTTAGAGCTATAATGTTAGATATTTTTAAAGAAACAAGCTAGTTAATTTCAGCAAGTTTCAACTGTTTACCTAAAATAGAATTTTAGAAAAGTGATCCAAAACATAATATTTTAGCTTTATTTTTAAAGCCGATGATTAAAAATCTGAAAAATCTGGATCATTTTATATTTCATGTGCCCTTAAATTTCTGCATTAGAGGTATTTTTTTAAACTTTTATAAGGATTCAATTT
The DNA here is from genome assembly GCA_964019185.1 of Maratus speculifer. Taxonomy (NCBI): domain Eukaryota; kingdom Metazoa; phylum Arthropoda; class Arachnida; order Araneae; family Salticidae; genus Maratus; species Maratus speculifer. The sequence goes on along the minus strand of OZ025297.1, from coordinate 287,220,881 downwards.
GAAGTTGAGAGTCATTCACTCACACTTCAGTATAAGACTACCTCCTGAAGATTAGAAAAGTTTAATTAATGTGATGCATAATCCAGAGAGAAAACGATATGAAAACTGATGATCGAAGAAATATTATCAATCCTTGTTAATTTTGATCAGTTTGTCTTAAAGGGTTCTGGATAAATTAAGCACTTATACATGGTGAAAGTTCCGGTGTTACCTATGCCATTAGCATTTTATTATATGTTGCATATTTCTGTGATTAATTACAAACTAAAGAATTGTGAATTTATATTCTTTAGTAAAGGATCTCAGTTTAAAATTCTTATCGAAACGACAAAATGTGAGATAAAATTTCGTTAAAATATTGTTAATGCTTGTAACAGGAAACATTTTTATCTTCGTATAATGTTACATTTATTGGAATTCATTAAGCATCATAGAATGTTGCTGAAGGGAGTCCGTAACACATTTTAAAAGAATTTTTATCTACTGAGTTAAAATTCTTAAAATATTTTTGTGATGGTTAACTATATCATTTGCAAACCAAAGCACATGATAAAACTCTTTTGAATTTTCTTTTAATTTAAATTTTAAATTTAAGTTCGTTAGAACTTGAAATATTATTTATAGAATTAAAAAAATCATGTTAATAAGCAGAAATACAAAAGTTTTAATTTTGACTCAGCATTTTAAAAAATATTAATTAAAATAAAATTAAAAATATTTAAAGTCAAGTCTTTTGTTAAAAAATCATATTTTCAAAATTAATCATTTTTGTTTTCAAATTTTCTGAATTAAAATTAAAGTATAAAAATCAAAAAGAAAGATGTTCCAAGTTTCAAACATTTTTCTTCAACGGTTCTGGACTTATGACATTTTAAATGCGAGAAATTTGTACCTGTGAATTCCAATTCCATTTAAACAGGATTGTTTAAACATCCTACTTTCAAACAATTTTTATTATAATAATTAAAGAATGTAGCAAAAAGCTATTTCGTCCTTTTTAACTGATTTAATTTTTCTTGGCAAATACAGGGTATCCCAAAAGGTCGTTTACAAACTTATCATGCTGGTCTTTCATATCATGATGAACAATATTAAAAAGGAAACTCAGGGTCCCAAACGTCTTCCAAAGGAGATATGCGCCATTAAAGTTTAGGGTTCATAAATTCAAATGATTATAAAAAACAGAAAAATTGGTCGATTCGTTTGCAGTTTTCACTAAAACTATTCTTTATGTCAGTATTTTCTTGAAAATAAATTATAAAGATAAATTTCAAAAAATGTCGATAGAGGGCGCTTTAGACTTTGGAGTAACGATAAACTAGTTTTTACCATTATTTTTTGCATCTCATTATATTTTTTTAGAAGCTTAGACATAAACTTAAATTTTGAACTCAAAATCTAAATCGTTGGAAGTGGTTAAGTAGCGCAAACTGAATTACAGGGGGAGGTTCAAAATTCAAATGATTATAAAAAACGGAAAAATTGGTCAATTGATTTGCGATTTTCACTAAATTTATTCTTTATGTCAATATTATCTTGAAAATAATTTATAAAGATAAAATTCAAAAAATGCCGATAGAGGGCGCTTTAGATTTTCGAGTAACGTACAACTATTTTTATCCGTTATTTTTTGCATCTGATAAATTTTTTTAGAAGCTTAGATATAAACTTAAATTTTGAGATGAAAAGCTGAATCGTTGGGAGTGGTAAAGTAGAGCAAACTGAACTGTGTTTAATGGGGGTGGGGAGGTTCAAAATTCAAATGATTATAAAAAACGGAAATATTGGTCAGTTTTCGCTAAAATTATTCTTTATGTCAATATTTCCTTGAAAATAAATTTTAAAGATAAATTTTTAAAAAACCGTTAGAGGGCTCCCTAAACTTTAGAATAACCAACAATTTATTTTTAACCTTATTTTTTTTTTATTATTATTTTTTAAATCTAATTAAATGCTTGCAAAAGTTTAAACTAAAATTTTATACTCAAAATCAAAATCGATAGGAGTGGTTAAGAAGCGCAAACTGAACTGTGTTCAGGAGTTGAAATGTTACCTTCCCCACCCCTCGAACGCCGTTCAATTTTTGGCCGCTTAATTATTCACAACGATGCAGATTTTGAGCACAAAATTAAAGTTTGAACTTTTACAAGCATTTTATTCGATACAAAAAATAACTGTTAAAAATAGTTGTTGGTTACTATAAAGTTTTAGGCGCCCTCTGACGGAATTTTTTGAAAGATATCTGTAAAATTTATTTTCAAGAAAATATTGATATAAACAATAGTTTTAGCGAAAACCGACCAATTTTTCCGTTTTTTATAATCATTTGAAATTTGAACCTCCCCACCCCCATTCAACACAGTTCAGTTTGCACTACTTAACCACTCCGAACGATTCAGATTTTTATCTCAAAATTTAAGTTTATGTCTAAGCTTCTAAAAAAAATTTATGAGATGCAAGAAATAATGGGAAAAAATAGTTGTACGTTACTCCGAAGTCTAAAGCGCCCTCTATCGGAATTTTTTGAATTTTATCTTTATAAATGTTTTTCAAGATAATACTGACTCAAAGAATAATTTTAGTGAAAATCGCAAATCGATTGAGCAATTTTTCTATTTTTTATAATAATTTGAAATTGGAACTTTCCCCCACAATTCAGGTTGCGCTACTTAACCACTTCCAACGATTTAGATTTTGAGCTCAAAATTTAAGTTTATGTCTAAGCTTCTAAAAAAATTAATGAGATGCAAAAAATAATGGTAAAAACTGGTTTATCGTTACTCCAAAGTCTAAAGCGCCCTCTATCGACATTTTTTGAAATTTATCTTTTTAATTTATTTTCAAGAAAATATTGACATAAAGAATAATTTTCGTGAAAACCGCAAACGAATCGACCAATTTTTCTGTTTTTTATAATCATTTGAATTTTTGGACCATAAACTTTAATGGCGCATATCTCCTTTGTAAGACGTTTGGGACCCTTAGTTTCCTATGAGCTATTCCATCTCAATTCAGGCAGACAGTACTGATATGCGTCAAGTCACCATCACAGATTTTTTTCAAAAAAATTCAGTAGTTAGAACTAAGTGATTTATAAAATTTCCTAAAAGGATTTTTCCCTAAAAATTTTTTTCTCTGATTACAGCACTTTAAAGTTCATGATAAAATTGGCAGTTTTCAGAAAAACTGAAAAACACTTCATTTTGAAATGAACACAATACCAAACATATTCAACATATTCAGTCAATTTATTTTTTATAAACAGTTATTAAACTGAATTTTACTTTGGCATAGTTTTAAAAAATATAGTGACATTTTTACTTAATTAAAAAAATTAGATTTTAAGTATAAAAAATATAATTATTAGTGAATTTAAGATTTTTTTTCAGAATGAAAAAAAATATTTTAAAGCTAAACATTGATGGCAATCTAAAGACTTTTAATGGGAGTTTTACAGCAAATTTTATTTTAACTCTAAGGTGCTTACAACTTTTGTAATTCAATTTTAAATTTTGCAAAATTTTGTAAAATCACTACTTTTGAAATGCAATTTCTCAAAAACACCATTTTTTAAAAATCTGATAATATGCTCAATTCATACCTTATTAGTCTCTAATAAATACCTTACAAGCAAATCGTGTGTTTTTGCTTAGAAAATTTTATATGATTTTTTGAAAATAACATGTTGTGTGTATTTTTCAACAGACCACAAAGTCAAGCTCTTCCTTATTTAACCGAACTTGTAATGTAATTAATATTTCAAACTAAAAAATACATCACTAGTACATAATTATTACTGTTAAATTATAGCTAATCATTTGCTTAAATTTAAAATTGCGTAAAATACAGCCAATAATAAAATTAGTATTGATCATATGTCATTTCATTCCATACTCATGAATGTGTTAAATCCATCTACAGTGTGTAAAAATTTTGTTATATAGTATGGATATAATATATTAATGTGCAAATACATACATAACAGAAGAATTAGGTAGTGAAGGTTTCTTAAATTAACTTAAACTCCTTATCGTTGAAGGTATGAAGTCGCTCAGACTGTCCTATTGTAACTGGTTTTCCTGTTTCTAGAAGCACATTTTCCAATGGTAATGCACATTCATATTTTTTCTTTCCAGATTCTTTTGGCCACTGGAATGCTTTATCTATGGACCATGTTGGGTACATGAATGATATTTTAATGTCATTTAGTTCTTGTGATTGATATACCATTGATTTGTCCTATCCACCAATTATTTTCATAAATGCATCCAATGAAATCACCGATTTGGAAACTATGTATTGAACATTGTCTTTTCATTTGGCTGAAGGTTTCAACTTTTGTCAATTCATTTTTACTTGCTCGTTCCATATAATTTTCATTATTTACAATCACCCTATAATGTTTATATCTAATACCAACAATAGATTTTGCATTAGCATATTCTTTCTCATTATTAGTTCTATAGGATTGAATAATATTTCTGTCTGGATGGACTAGAATGTTATTTTTTAGCAGAGAAGATAGTTCAGCAACAAATGAGACAGAATTTTGGATAGCTTTTATTGGCTCCTTTTGGAGATTAAATTTTGTAGCATAGTGCTTGTCTCAGTCCCCAATAGCATCACATGCACTTTTAACATGGCCGGTACCTGAAAATATCCCCTACTTCAGTACAATTTTATTGTTGTGCAATTCATAAAACTGATACTTGTTTTTAAAATGTGCTCCAGCTCCATCTGATATATACACAGGTGATTCCAGTGTTTGTAATTGGTACAACTTAAATAATTCTTTTTTTACTTTTTCTATGTCGCAAACAGCATGAGCTGTATCACGAGTTAATCATCAGAAACTATGATAAAACTCTTTATTTATTCTCTAAAGTATGCTGTGCAGGTAACTAACGATATCTGAGTATTCTGCCAGTGGTAGCTTTGTACTTCATTTGGCAGTATTAGTGAGTAATTTTCAGCAAAGTCAAAATGCATCACAAGTGCAGATTTTTTTTTAAGGAGTTTGGCTTATTTAATTTTATGAATAGGAATTTTTGAAGATTAGCTTATATTTATCTGCCATAATAATGTGCATATTATTATTTTTTCATTAAAAAATATTATTATAAATACAGAGAAATAAGAAAAAGCTTGATCTTCTGGTTTTCTGAGAAAAAAAATCTAATTGGAAAAAAACTAAACTTGAAAAAAAAATCTAATTCAGTTGTAATGTATGTATTTGCATTTTAATATATTATATCCATACTATATAACAAAATATTTAACACACTGTAGATAAATTTAGCACATTTATGAGTATGGAATGAAATGACATATGATCAATACTAATTTTATTATTGACTGTATTTTACGCAATTTTAAATTTAAGCAAATGATTAGCTATAATTTAACAGTAATAATTATGTACTAGTGATGTATTTTTTAGTTTGAAATATTAATTACATTACAAGTTCGGTTAAATAAGGAAGAGCTTGCTTTTGTGGTCTGTTGAAAAATACACACAACATGTTATTTTCAAAAAATCATATAAAATTTTCTAAGCAAAAACACACGATTTGCTTGTAAGGTATTTATTAGAAACTAATAAGGTATGAATTGAGCATATTATCAGATTTTTAAAAAATGGTGTTTTTGAGAAATTGCATTTCAAAAGTAGTGATTTTACAAAATTTTGCATAATTTAAAATTGAATTACAAAAGTTGTAAGCACCTTAGAGTTAAAATAAAATTTGCTGTAAAACTCCCATTAAAGGTCTTTGGATTGCCATCAATGTTTAGCTTTAAAATATTTTTTTTTTCATTCTGAAAAAAAATCTTAAATTCACTAATAATTATATTTTTTGTACTTAAAATCTAATTTTTTTAATTAAGTAAAAATGTCACTATATTTTTTAAAACTATGCCAAAGTAAAATTCAGTTTAATAACTGTTTATAAAAAATAAATTGACTGAATATGTTGAATATGTTTGGTATTGTGTTCATTTCAAAATGAAGCGTTTTTCAGTTTTTCTGAAAACTGCCAATTTTATCATGAACTTTAAAGTGCTGTAATCAGAGAAATAAATTTTTTAGGGAAAAATCCTTTTAGGAAATTTTATAAATCACTTAGTTCTAACTACTGAATTTTTTTGAAAAAAATCTGTGATGGTGATTTGACATGCCCTGCCTGAGCTGAGATGGAATTGCTCCTATATAATATTGTTCATCATGATATGACAGACCGGCATGTTAAGTTTGTAAACGACCTTTTGGGACACCCTGTATTTTAATGTAAGTCATTTCCCCCATTTGTGGGATGTCTTGACCCAATATTTTTTGATAATAAAATCAATCTTTTTTTAGGTTTCTTAAATATTAACATTTATGCACAATTTTATTTTGATAGATGATTTTATAACGATTTAATTATATAAAAAAACATTCAAGGTTTAATCATTAAAAAATGAAAAATAATTTAGATATTTGTCAACCATCCGCAGTCTTTGTCATATGTTTATTTGTATATACATTACGTTTATTAATAAATTTAAATCTCCATAATGACTTTTAAAAAAGCAACATTTTTTAAAGAAAAAAGAGAATAAATATGTATGTGTGTATAGGTATTTTTCCGACTGTGGTATTTTTTCGGTGCAGATTTACCAATGGATTAACTAGTTAGAGATAAAAGGATTTTTCAATTAAAAAAAAAAAAAAAAAAAAAAAAAAAACGATTTTTCAAACTGACCTTCTCATATATGAGGACTTAAAAAGACAAGGATTGCAAGTGACAAAAATTCGATTTGGAGTAAATTCAGTTCAAAAATAATTGACGTTAATTTTAAAAATCTATAACAATTGACTGAATCAAACTTGGAAACTGTCGCTAGTTTCTTTTGTAATATGTGAACTAATTTTAATAACTATAAAAAATTAGAGCACATTTTTTTTTTTTTTTGCATTTATACTTAATCAATATTGATTATTATTCAGTAAAGGCGATTAATAGCTACAAGGCAACACATAGTTAGAAAATGACTTATATCTCTTTACCTGAAAAGAAGAAATCACATTTTCTGGTCATCTATGCATTTAGTTCATTTCTTTCAATTTTGTCCTTTATACCGCTTGGAATCTTGGCTCCTCATAAAAAATTATATGAAATTTATTAATTTCTTGCAAAAATATTTGCCAAGTTTAATTTTGAATATAAATGTGAGAAATATTCTAATTATTTATTTTAAAAATATAAAACATACAATTAATGATTTTCCTAATTAATATTTTATTTAAATAAACTATTAAAAATTAACTACCATTAAGTAAGTAAAATGTCACCCATGTTTTTCAGAATTACCTAATTAAAATGTTATTTTTTAAACGGAAAGTTAGTGTTTCACATTATTTTTTCCTTTTCATTTTAAAATTTCTCCTCATTTGTTTTTGAATTATGTAACTAATCATACTTTTTTTTTAATCCTTGAAATATTCTTGAAAATTATATTTAAAGATTTAGACTTTTCCAGTAAAGACGACATATTCTTTGAATTAAATATAAAAAGCAATCAGAAAAATGGAAATAAATCTTTAACAGGATGATGGATGATAATAATCCACCATCTGAGAATTTTTTACAAGTACATAAATTTTGATAAGTAATCAATCTTGATGGAAATCATGAAGTCAAGAAATGACGAAGTGCTATGCATGAGAAAACTGTTGAATATGTCCCATTTTGATAAATTAATCTTTAAACCAGTAAATTGTATAAGTGATGTATATTTGAAATAATGAAGCCGGACTGATTGTTGACGAAAAAATTAAACAAATTATTTTGCAACTCTGACATCACTTTTCTGTTTTCCTTTTTAATATTTGTTTAATATAATAGTAAAATATAACTGGACTGTATGCATATATGTATTTATGTATAGATGTATAGATAAAACATAAAGGCGTGAATTTCAAAACTTGCCTTGTTCATACAGAAAAATGAAAGTACATGAAATGCATGAAAATGCATCATAGAATTAATTTTTTTTTTAGAATGTGGTGTTTTTTCTGTGCAGATTTACAAAGTAGTAACTGGTTAGAGACAGTGTAACACGCGCTTTCCAAAGGAATAAAAGAAAAAAAATAGACTCACGCGTCACGTGACCTGAGTTTTGCTAAATTAAAAAAATGTAGTTGTAATATTTCTCGTTTAAAAGAAATCTGGCAACACTAGTTCTATTAAAAAAATATTCTTTTCTTAGTGATATTCGAATGTTGGTTGTAAACTGTAGTACATATCTTGTGATGGTGGCGTGCGCCAGAATTATGTAAAAAAATTTATTTGTATGTTATTTGTGTTAGTCTACTATATGTGAGTGACGTCTTTTCAAGTAATAAAAAGTTTATAAAGAATAATGCAAGCCCCGAGATATTTATTAAGATAAGTTATCACTTCTTTCTTTCTTCTCTTCTACATTTGTAAGGCGAATTCTTACAAAATGGCTGCCCAAACTGGAGCCCTTACCTGGAAATAGTTTGATTTGTTCTGACATCTTCTTAATTCTACAAATGTTTGATGCTTTTAATTGCGATATGTTATCTACAAGTAAGAAAGAGGAAAAAGGAAATAAAGCGAAGTCTTTCCAAGGTGTTCTACATCTTTGTGAATCTTCTAAAGCTTGATATATATATTTTTTAAATTGTGAAATATGCACGAAATAAAAATGCATGCATGTTTAATGCAAGAAAATGGCACGAGCAGTCGTTGCTCGTTTGTTTGTGAAATGTGTTCTTCAAAGCTTGCATGTTCTGTGCCTTTAAAGTTCTCGTTCTTCGTTTGTGAAAAAAATTCTACGGAATAATCTTATGCCAAGCGCCATTTTCATTTGTTTGTGATATATGTTCTACGGACTGAATTTGTTTAATTTTCTGCTTCAGTCATCGTCGTTTCATCTTATGTGTTTATTTTGGAACATTTTAAAGTTCGATACTTTTGTCATATATTTTCAATAAGTAAGCCAAGTTTTAAAGTACCTATAATTCTTTTCGCAAGTTACCACATTTTACCTGTCTGTAACATTTTGCATCCACATATTAGTTTTAATTTATTGATTACTTTACAATTTATTTATGTATTGTGTAATTGCCCTTCCCTCCCCATGCTTATATTTTTTATTCTTTTGTTTATTTTCATTCTCTGCATGCATGTTTAATTTTTATCTTGATTAAATAACAACTTTTCTTACTTCGGATAAAAAAAAAAGAAAAACAATTAAAAAAAAGGGTTGATAAAATATGAAATAAGCATTTATTTACGTTGATATTATTTTTCTTTTTTTTTTACAAACAGGGAATTAAATTAATAGTGAAAAAAATATATTAAAATACATTGATACCATCAATACAAGTGTCATACGGTATGTGTTTATTAATTTTTTTTTGTTTGTTTGTTTTGTTGTTGGTTTCGCAAGGTAACAGAATTTAATTAGAAATTTTATTTGAGTGTTCTATTGTTAGTTGTTTTAAGCATTTAATTTAGAGTTCTTGATATATTTTGAAATAGCATTGAATACGATTTTTAAAACAGATTGAGTAAGTTTTTGCATTTATTTATTTATTTATTTTTATGAAATAAGACTTTCTTTTCTTTTAAAATTATATTGGAAAAAAAACTATATTACGTAGTCTTGTCATGATAATATGATAATAATATTGATTGACATTTTAATTATTCAGATATGTTTTGACTTATTTAGAACATTGTTTATGAATGTTGCCAACAATTCAGTACTAGTTTTATATCAGTTAAAATAATGTTTTGATTAAATGACACGTAATGACAAACTAGTTTATTTATATCAGCAATAATTTAAAGTATATTTTCTTAAAAAAGAAAAAAAAATTAAATTTTAAAGATACTTTTATGAAGTTTTATGAAGTTTAATTATTTTAAAAGTATATTTTGCTAACGTTAAAGTTCACTGTTTTGTTTTATTAATGTCTTGTTTATATGAGTTGTAAAGCAAAGCTCACGTCCGGGGAACAATTTATTTAAATCGAATTTTTAGCATTTGTGGGGTATATATTTTGTTGTTTTGCTAAAGGTAAGAATGTCCGACCTCAACAAAGCACGAAAAGAAGACCTATTTCAGGTCGCTTTAGAAATGAATTTAGATGTACAACCCTCTATGACTGTTGTCACATTGCGTGATAAGATTAAATCCTCTCCCTCGTATGAAGTTGATTTCGTAAATTCGTTAGTCAGAAACCAAATTGCGACTCGCGAGGAAGAACAGCGTAAACGAGACTTAGAGGAAAAGCAAAAAGCAGCTGAATTAGAACAGCGTAAATTAGAAGTAGAAGAAAAACGTCGTTCGGAAGAACTGGAATTTAAAAAGTTTGAGATGAATTTTGAGCTTGAGAAGCTTAAGTTACAGGCTCAGAGCCAAAGTGTTTCCAGTGGAGCGGTAGGTGGTAATGCGGCAGGGATAATGTCTCATCCAGAGAGTAAAATAGATATCCAGAAGCTGTTGCCTACATTTAAACCAGAGACAGATGATGTAACATTGTTTCTGGTGCTCCTGGAACGACAGTTAAAGCTTTCGAAGGTACCAGAACACCTCTGGGTTTCTTATTTACTAAGTGTTGTACCCTCTTCTATATCTACGCTTATTGCTCGTGAAAAAGAAGAAAACGCTTCACATTTTTCACATGTTAAAGGTCTACTTCTAAAAAGATTTAAAATTAGCGCTGAAAGGTTTAGGCAGCTGTTTTTCACGCATTGCAAAGATAAAGAAATTACTTGGAGAGATTATTACTTCGAGTTACGTGCTTACTTTGAAAACTGGCTTAAAGAGTTAAATGTAACGTCTTTTGAAGCTCTTCAGGATCTGATCATAGCGGATCAGATGAAAAGGCGCGTGCCTGTCGAATGCAAACAACATATGTTAGATGATTGGGAACATTTAAATTCGCCAGTCGACCTTGCCGGAAAATTAGATGCGTATGATACCATAAGATCTACGTTCCCTAACGAAGACCCGGTTGTACCCCAGAAGAAAAAAGATTATTCTCGTCGAGAAAATACATGGAAGCAGAGTAAGCCTCAAAAGATAGATCTTTCCCCACGTTTGATAATCGACGCTTAGAATCCGAGATATTCTGCTATGGTTGTGGCAAAGTGGGATTTATAAAGAAGAAATGCCCAGATTGTTCCCCTATGTTTGAGAAGCAAACAGTGCAAGCTCAACGTCTTAAGCTGTATAGTTTAAATACATCAACAGTTCCAGCTCTAAATGTACCTATTACGATCTGCAATAAGAAGGTATTAGTCTGTGCAGATACAGGTGCGAATCGTTCTATTGCAGGAGAACGTATGTATAAATTATTTTTGAAATCTGGTGTTGCAATGAAACCTCATACTCATGAAGTAGCATTAGCTGATGGAACTAGGATGGCTAGAAAAACTCTTTCTGCCACTGTGCGTGTAAAGATTGAAGGCCGAGTTTTCAAAACAGAGTTTACTGTATTACCAAATGCCAAAGGTAATAGAACACTTTCAGGAATGGACTTCCTGCGCAAAGCTAACATAGTGTTAGACATAGCTAACAAAAGGTGGCATTTTAGTGATAAACCCCAGAAAAAGTTCTATTTTGTAGATGTACACGAAGACGAAATAAGAATATCTGCTGATGCGGTCGACATCAGTCCGTGTGCTTTACGTAAAGATGAAGACAAAAATTTAAATTCCAATGAAAGGAAGAAACTTAAAGATATCCCGAAAAAGTATGAAAAATGTTTTCATCCAGGGGGAGCGAAGACCCCATATCTTAAACATCTTGCAAATATTTCGAAAGGTGTGAAAGAGCCTGTTGAAAAGAAACAAAGCCAGCGGAAGAGATATTACAATAAAAATTATAGACGAATATGTTTCAAGCCTGGTGAAAAGGTATGGATTAAACTACACCCAGTTAGCAATGCAAGTAGAAATAAAACATCAAAATTAATGTCTAAGAGAGATGGCCCATACATAATTTTGACTCAAAAGTCACTAGTGACATATGACATTGCTAGTCTAGAAAATCCTACTGAACGAATTGGATCTTACCACGTTTCTGCCTTGTTGCCTTTCCCAGAATCTGAAACTATTCCAGTTGCACACTTGAGAAAAAGAGGAAGACCAAAAAAGCATCCTGTTTCCTCTCCGAGACGTAGATCGGAAACAGAGGGGGAGGATGTAACACGCGCTTTCCAAAGGAATAAAAGAAAAAAAAATAGACTCACGCGTCACGTGACCTGAGTTTTGCTAAATTAAAAAAATGTAGTTGTAATATTTCTCGTTAAAAAGAAATCTGGCAACACTAGTTCTATTAAAAAAAATATTCTTTTCTTAGTGATATTCGAATGTTGGTTGTAAACTGTAGTTCATATCTTGTGATGGTGGCGTGCGCCAGAATTATGTAAAAAAATTTATTTGTATGTTATTTGTGTTAGTCTACTATATGTGAGTGACGTCTTTTCAAGTAATAAAAAGTTTATAAAGAATAATGCAAGCCCCGAGATATTTATTAAGGTAAGTTATCACTTCTTTCTTTCTTCTCTTCTACATTTGTAAGGCGAATTCTTACAACAGCTCTTTTTTTCGGATAACATAAACTTCCATCCTCGTATATTAAAATCATTAATTTCTTTAAAAAATATTTCTTAGAATGCTATTTTGGATACAAACATAAGAATATTTCTGATTATTTATTTAGAGTATACAAAACACAGAATTAAATATTTTTCTTATTAAACTTTTAATTTAAATAAACTATTACAAAGTTATTAAGAACACTAAGTAAATGAAATAGAACCAAATATTTTTCAGAATTAATAATTATGCCATTTAGTTTGCACTTCACATTTTAAAACACACATATTATTTTTTTCTTTTCCTTTTAATTTTTTTCTTCTTTTAAAGCAATGATATTTAATTATGTAACTACGCACACTTTTTTATCCTTGAAATATTCGAGAAGATTATCTTTTATATTTTGACTTTTAAAAGTAAAACTGCCGTATTCCTCAAATTAAATGTAATAAAAAGCCAATCAGAAAAATGGAAACAAATCTTTAACAGGATGATGGATGATAATAATCCAACATCTAAGAATCTCTTGCATTTACATAAATTTTGAGAAGAAATCAATCTTGATGGAAAGTATGAAATCAAAACATGACGTAGTGCTATGCATGAGGAAATTTTTGAATATGTTATTTTGGAGTAATTAATCTTTAAATCAGTAAATTGTATAAATGATGTATATTTGAAATAATGAAGCCGGCCTGAATGTTGACAAGAAAATTAGACAAATTATTCCGAAACTCTGTCATCACTTTTCTGTTTTCCCTTTTAATATTCGTTTAATATAATAATAATATGTATAGAAAATATATGAGACTCTGAATTTCAAAACTTGGCTTATTCATACAATAATAAAAATACATGAAATACATGAAAATGCACCAAAAAATTACTTTTTTTTCAGACTATGGTTTTTTTTATTATTATTATTTTATTTACCAAAAGAGCAATTGTTTAGAGATAACATGATTTTTTCCGGATAAGATAAACTACCATTTTCATGTATAAAATGTCATAAAATTCATTCATTTCTTAAAATGATGTTTCTTAAAATACAATTTTGAATACAAACATTAGAACATGTTCGATTATTAATTTAAAGTATACAAAACATTGAATTAAATATTTTTTTTGCTAAACTTTTAATTAAAATAAACTATTAAAAAGTTATTAATAACACTATGTAAATGAAATGCATCGCAATATTTTCCAGAATTAATAATTATGCTATTTTTTAGTTTGCACTTTATATTTAAAAACAGGTACATTATTTTTTCCGTTTCACTGAAACTTTTTTTTCTGAAAGAAATGTCGTTTAATTCTATAACTACGCATACTTTTTAATAGTTAAAGTATTGAAAATTATATTTAAAGATTTAGATTTATTCCAGCAAAACTGATGTTTTCCACAAATTAAATATTATAAAAATCCAATCAAAAAAATGAAAATAAATCTATAACAGGAATATGGATGATAATAATCCGTATTCTAAGGATTTCTTGCATGTACATAAATTTTGAGAAGCAATCAATCTTGCTGGAAATCATGAAGTCATGAAATGACAGAGTGTTATTCATGAGAAAATTGTTCATTTAGATTAATTAATTTTTAAAACTGTAATTTGTGTAAGTGGTGTATATTTAAAAAAAGAAGCTGGCCTGAAATTGAAATAAAAAATAGACAAAATATTGTGCAACTCTGACATCACTTTCCTGTTTTCCCTTATTATGTTTTTTTAGGCTAATAAAGAAATATAATTGTACTCTAAAGAAGAGTAATACTTTAAAGTGTGTCATACAAATAAATTTAATTTACTATAAAATTTAATAATTTTATGATACGATAATATAATTTTATGTGTATTTTCTTTATTTAAGTAATGCTTAAATTTAAAAAATAAGTTTTTGTCGTTATCAAAAAATATTACATGCAATAAAGTCAGCTAATTATTTTTAGATAAAAATTTTTCAATTTTCAAACTGTATATAAACTGTAATATCAATGAAATTGGTATGTTTCCTTTAATATTTAAAATCTCAAAAATCATTAGCAAAAATTTTACTTTTTTTCGCTTGTTATTTTTTTTTTCTTATATGCCTTCCTCTGTTATATTCAGAAATATGTTTATTATTGATTCCTTTTTATTTTAATTATTTTTTTTAAAGCAAAGTCGTTTAAGTATTAAATTAGGTATCTATGTTATCTTTGACATATTCTTAAAAATTATACCTGAGTACATAGATTTTTTTTTTTTTTTTTTTTTTTTTTTGTACTAAAGATTTTTAAAACACTAAGAATACGATAAGGCAATTTGATGCTTATTTTTTATTAAAATAATGTTCATATTAAAACTAACATGTTTTCATGTTTGTTAAACAAAAACTACACAGAAATATGATTTTGTTTTAAAGAAATGTTTTCACAGCATACGAATTGCAAATAAATTGCATTAAAAACGAAATTAGGCATGTATTCCTAAACATTTATAATCTCAAAAATTCCTTTTCAAAAATTTTAAATATTTCCTTTTCAACAACCGTTGTTTTTTCCTTAAAAACATTTTCATTTAAATTTTTTTCCAGTTAAAGTCACGTATTTTTCGAAATTATTTATACAAAAAGTCAATTGGTACATTGGAAATATATATATAACAGGTTGATTGGTGATGAAATTTTGCATTCTCAGATATGTTTATGCACATAAATTTTGAAAAGTAACCAATCCTAGTGGAATTCATGAATTTATAAAATGACAGATTGTTATGCATTTAGAAAATTGTTAAAAAATGTCCTTTTTTGAATAACTAATCCTTTAAAACAGCAACTTGTGTAAGTGAGGTTTATTTAAAATAATAGAAATTGCCTGAATGTTGAAAGAAAAATTTGACAAGCTTTATAAAACTGCAAAATTACTTTCCTGTTTTTACCTTTAACACTTGTACAATGTAAATGAATTTTTTTTTACTAAAGATTATAAAGCTCTTAGAATACGATAAACTAATTTTCTGCTTATTTTTTTTTTTTAAAATATTCATAATAAAAAATATTTTCGTGTTTTCAAACAAAACACACTCAAAAAAAATATGTATATATTTCTGAAATATAAATGTTTTTCCACCTTTGAATTGAAAATAAATGGGATTAATAACGAAATTAGATATGTTTTGCTAAATATTTAAAATTTCAAAAATTCCTTAGAGCAATTTCAAATATTTTTTCTTTAACAATTGTTATCTTTTCCTTAAAAACATTTTTAACCTTTAAAAAAAGTATATTAAAAAGTTACATTATTAAATCCTTTTTACTTTAAAACTTTTGCTTTTTAAATGAAAGTCCTACAATTATGTAATTATATATATATATATATATGTGTGTGTATTTTTTTACTTATTTAACATTAAAATATTCTTGAAAATCCAAGCATGGGGACTTTTACCTTAGCAAAACCCGCGTATTCATCAAATCAAATATTATAGAAGCATATCATAAAAATGGAAATAGATCTATAACAAGATAATGGATGATAATAATCCTCATTCTAAGGATTTTTTGCAAATACATAAGTTTTGAGAACTAATCAATCTTGATGAAAATCATGAAGCCAGGAAATGACATAGTGCTGCGCATGAGAAAATCGTTGAAAATGTCCCTTTTTGATTAATTAATCTTTAAAACAGTAAATTGTTTAAGTGGGATATATTTAAAATAATGAAATTGGCCTGAATGTGGAAGAAAAAACGAGACAATTTATCATACAAATTTCACATCACTTTTCTGTTTTCCTTTTTTAATATTTGTTTAATATAATAATGAAATATAACTATACTCTAAATAAGAGTAATACTTTAAAGAGTGTCATACAAATGAAGTTAATTACTATTTTAAAGCTTTGATAATAAAATAATATTTTTTTATGTATTTGCTTTATTTAAATAATACTCATATTTTTAAAATATGTTTTTGTCTTTGTTAAATAACAATGACATACAATAAAGTCGTCTTTTAAGATAAAAGTTTATCTGTCTGCGAAATGTAAATAAATTGTAAAAAAATGAAATCGTTTTGTTTTAAGAGTGTCAAAATTGCAATTTCTTCGAATGTTATTTTTAATTATATAACCCATTCTCTGTTATATTTTGCAATATATTTATTATTAGATCCTTTTTATTTATATTTTTTTCCTTTTAACGCAAAGCCGTTTAAGTATGTAATTAGGCATATGTTTTTAACTTTTGCAATTGTTGAAAATTATAACTACGCATATAGATTTTTTCCAGTAAAACTCGCGTATTCTTTAAATTAAGTTATGTGAAAGCCAATTAGAAAAATGACAATAAATCTATAACAAGTTGATTGAGATTAAATTCTGCATTCTCTGAATTTCTTGCATGTACATACATTTTGAGAAGTAACCAATCCTGATGAAAATCATGAAGTTATAATATGATAAAGTGATATGCGTTTTAAAAAATGTTAAAAATTTTCCTCTTTGATAAACTAATCTTTTAAAACTGTAACTTTTGCTACTGAGATTTATTTAAAATAAAAGAGCGAAATTTTTCTTACCTGTCTCTCTCTTTTAATATTTGTATTTCTATTTCAATTTTATACAATATTGAGAGGAAATATTAATGGACTCTGTAGAAAAATAATACTTTAAAAAATTTCATGCAAATAAAGTTTTTTTTATGTACTAAAGATTTTTAAAGCACTAAGAATACGATAAGGCAATTTGATGCTTATTTTTTTATTTAAATAATGTTCATATTAAAAATAACATGTTTTCATGTTTGTTAAACAAAAACTACACACAAATATGATTTAAAAAAAATAAATGTTTTCACAGCATACGAATTGCAAATAATATCAATTTCTTTCTACTTAAAAAAAAATATTCCATTTTAAATCAAAGTCCTACAATCATGTAATTCGATATAATTATTTATATGTTTATTTATAGTTTAAATATTCTTGAAAATCCAAGGATATAGACTTTTTCTTCAGCGAAACCTATGTATTCATCGAATGAGATATAATAAAAAGCCAAGCAAATCAAAAAATAAAAATAAATAAAAATAAACTTATATCAGGAAGATGGATGATAAAATTCCGCTCTCTTAAAATTTGTTGCGTGTACATAAATTTTGAGAAGTAATCAATCTTGATGGAAATCATGAAGACATGAAATGACATAGTGCTAAGTATGGGGACATTTTTTTTTAATATGTCCCTTTTCAAATAATTAATCTTTTTAAAAAAGAGTTATATGCTTAAGGTATATTTAAAATGAGCGGGCCTGAACGCTAAAAAAATATATATAATTTATTATAAAATTCTGATATCACTTTTCTATTTTCAATATTAATACTTGTATAATATTAAAAGGGAATATTTAGTAATAGACTCTACAGAAATATAATACTTAAAGCAATGTTATATATATATATATATATATATATATATATAGATATATATATATATATATATATATATATATATAATTATCTTTAAAATTTTTGAAACTTTAAGAATGTTATAATATATGCGTATTCATATTTTAAAAAAATGTTTTAACATTTGTTTAATAGAAAACACATAAAATAAGACAATCTTATTTCTTTAAAAATAACTGTTTTCACAGGCAATGTATTGTAAATAAATTATAGTATGAATACACTTAGGTATATTCACTATACATTCAATGTCACAAAAATCGTTAGAGTAAATTTCGAATATTTTCCGCTATAGATTGCTAATTTTTTCCTATAATTATTTTTCTGTTTTACTATTCGTTTTAATATCAGTGAATTTGTGCTCTACGGTTTTTTGACTTTTCTTATTATTGTGCGAGATTTTATCACTTTTGTAACGTTTTTAGTTTGTATTTTTTCTTTAGGTTTATTTATAATATTACAACAAAGTTCTTCTATTCTATTATGCATACCTGCGAATGTAAAAGATAATTCGAAAAACATTTTTTTCTGCATTATTTTGCAGGTGAAAGATTATATCATTCTTAAAAGTTTAACATTATCACATTCATCTGTGAATTATCTTTATCAACGAACAAAATTACTGGGGGGGGGGGAGATGATTGGAAGTAATTCTCCCCAGTTTGTCGTCTTCTAAGTGTTTTATTTTGAAGAATTTAATTTTTTATAGCGACATCATGAATGCATATTTTTTCACGAATTCGATCAAAATAAATTTTACACAAACACAATAGATATAAATTTAGAAATATTGTTTCTTATAAAAGTTGTTTTCGTCGTTGTAAATTTACTTGCGGAAAGAAGCTTAAATAAAAACTAGTTGGATGCGCCAATCCCAAAACTTATGCATCTTAATATTTCAGAAAATAGTTTTAAATGTTCATACATACATATTATTAGTTCAATGCTATACAAACTTTGATTTTCAATTGGAATTTCTGCTTCAGTCAATTATTTTGATAAAAAACGTTATCGCGATCATGACATTTATTTAAATCAGTTTTTATTCCTTATTCTGATGTATGTCAGATGTTTGGAAAAAGTTGGTTTAGCAGTATGTTGTATACAAGTTGTTGCACAAACAACCACTGTAAAAGACAAATACAAACGATGGAGAAACTTATGCAAAAGTCGATATTACGGTGTCTTCTTCCAATGGAATATTTCAAAATTCAAATAGGACCTGCGTGTAATAGCATCGAAAATATAATGGAAATTTAATTCGATTTTATGCATAATTCCATATACAGGGTTGTTATAATTAAAGTTCGCCTATTCAGAAGGCTCTAGAGCCGGTTCTATGGCTCCAAACGAAGCAGAACTTCACTAGTACGTAGTTGAAGAGATGCGCTCTGCGAAAATCGAATAAAAAATTAGTTTAAATTTTTGTCAATAGGTGGCGCTGCGCCAGTATTTAAGCGCCAATACCATGCAATTTTTGTTTGTGGGGATTTTTGGAAGATTCTGTATCTAAAGACAGATGTCAGACAATCTCTCATCTGAAAGACAGTATTAGACTTCGCATTCGCTTAATCTCACAGGACAGTTTACGCAATGCTATGGAAAGCACAATTCTGAGAATGGAATGCGTTATTGAAAATGGTGGAGGATTCATTGAGCATGCGTAGTGTTATTCTTCGTTATTTCTTCGTTGCCGAGCGACATGTTTTGTTTTCGTTGATGCAGATTAGATCAAATGAAATGATATTCATTTTTTTTTTGTATTGTTTGGAGTCATAGGCCTCTAGAGCTGTCTGATTAGGTGATATTTAATTAAAATAATTCGCAGTTCGTCGAAGTTTGTTGAAACTTTTAAATTTGTGAGCTTTGTCTGGATTGACTGAAATTGATATAATGAATCTGCAAACATCGCCTTAAATTTTACCGCAGCGCTACCTATTGACAAAAATTTTAACTAATTTTTTTTCGATTTTCGTAGAGCGCATCTCTTCAACTACGTACTAGTGAAATTTCTTTTCGTTTGGAGCCATAGAACCGGCTCTAGAGCCTTCTGAATAGGCGAACTTTAATTATAACAACCCTGTACATTCCAATAGTATAATAATGAATATCATACAAAATTCCAATTATAACGCTCCTTTCAATCGGGATATCTTTAAATTCAAAGAGATTGTGCTCGTAATTGCCAAATTCATACACAAAAAAATCTATTCAGTTTTATGCATAATTTCATGCACTTTTCGATAATACATTGGCGAAATTAAGGACATGCAGACATTTTATATAAATATGCCTTTGCGAATATCTAATCTTTAAGACATAAAAATCAATCTAATACATCAATTGCAGTACTTTATTTTATAGAAAAAAAATAAAATAAAAAAATGCTTCTAAAACTTGCCCATAAATCAGAATATTGTTATTCTATTTTTTAGCTGTTACAATGTACTGCGGTGCTAAATTTTAACGGCACTTTCTTGATAGTCTTAGAGTAATAGATATGTGTTACACACCGGTATCTATATAAAAAAGAAAATGTATTACAAAGTTGGTCTTCTGAATTCGATAAAAGAAGCATTCAGGTTTAATGGAATATATTCTATTTCCGTGGCTGGACTGAAAACGTAATATAGAATGAAAAGAAATGCTCTGTGACCGAAAGAAAGCTTTTGTAGAAATTTTCCTATTGAAAATACAAAATCTAAGACAGAAAACTAAATGCAATTCATTCTTTTTTTTTAAAAAAAGGTGAAATAAATACATTTATAATGCTCAGCAAAAAAGCAAAAGCAAAATGTTTTATAAAATTAATTCTTCAATATATATATTGGAATACACGCCTGTTTAAAATGAATCTTATGTTCTAAAAATGTTTTGTAAGTTCTCTAATACGAAGAAACTCAAAGAAAAATATTAGAAATTTTCAGAAATTTGCGAAAAAGAAATTAGCTTATCAATGATCTTCAATGGTATTCTTCTTTTTTGCGACAAAGCATTGCACAGTTACATTCATTACAGATTTCTTATTAATGCCAGTGAAATGATATGACTTTATACACCGATAAGTATGTGATAATTGGATAGAGTGTGCATAGTGCGTCCTGCAAAAAAGACCCCCCCCCACACACACACAGAAACCGATTTCAAAATTAATTTTCTCAAAAACAAAGATCGATAGAATTATATGGTAAATGGTTTGTTAATTAGTTAAACTGTAAAAATATTATGGAGAAATTTCGAACGGTGACTATTTTGAAATGATTGTGTTCTGATTGTAAAGAATCTTTGATTAGACATTTTTATTGTTTTAGATTGCTTTCAGAGAAGGAATTTTTTCGCTTACAATTGCATATTTTAAAGATTTTTGGAATTTGTGAAATTTCAAAATTCGAAACTTTTATTTAAAAAAATTATTAAAATATGACACTGTAAGTCGACAAACTCGTTCTGTGCAAATAATCAAAAATAAGCAAAATATCAAATCAAGCATTCTTTGCAATCGGAACACAACCTTTTCAGAATATTCGGCGTTCGAAATTTCTGCATAAAATTTTTACACCTTACCTAATTAACAAACTGTTTACCGCATAATTCTATCTATCTTTATTTTTGTGAAATTAAATTTTGAAATCTGGGTCTTATATGCTGGACACCTTATATCTTCTGAGTTTGGAAGCGGAATATTTGTGTTTTACTGGAATACAATCAATTTCTCTGATTAGTATAATTGAATTAAAAGCTTAATATCTTTGTAAAAAATGCTCTTGAATTAACAAAAACTTTTCATGAAATTTGTACTTAGAATGCATAAGATCTGACAAAAAAAGAAAACTGAATATAATTTTTTAAATGCAAGTGCAGTTCAAAATGGTATTAAAAGTATATTTATAAGGCAATTTAAAGTAATTTTACAAATTATTCTTTTCAGTTTTTATAAATCTTCAATTAAATTTTATAGATTGCTGTTTTTGCAAAAATAAGGAAAATTATCGAATAGAGATGCAAAGTTTATTTAAGAAAAAATAGTTAGAAGTGAATATGATAAAACTTTTTCTTAGAAAAGCTAGAATTAAGAAATATTTACTAGAGGGAGAAATGCATTTTATGTTTCGACAAAAAAATTTTGTGGTTCGAAGTAATAAAAATAGTCGGGTACTTAGTATAAACTTATCATATATCTAGACTCAAGATGAAAATGTAAGGAAAGATTAACATTATTGCAAAAACAGTATAAGCAAATTTTACATTATATCTGAAGCAGAATCTAGATCTTACATTATATCTGGTCATCTAAATAGTGTACATAAAAAGTTATGCAATATCTTTCAAGTTTAATTAAGACATACTAAAAAAAATTCCTTGGCACCCATTAACATCAAACCTCAGCAGTGTCATTTTCTGTTATAGACTTTTTTCCCGATTAAATGGTATATATCGAAATATTTGAAAAAATATATATCTAGTTGGATTTTTTAGCCTCTGATGCTTTTTCTTTCAGACAAGCTAAAAAATGTCGTGTCATCATCCCTGAATTTTCTACTCATCCGATTTTGATAATTATTTTTTTAAATGAAAGCTATTTATTTGTAGTTGTGCCCACTTTAGTTATTTTTTAATTTATTTCCATTTTTATATTTTATTCTTAATTTTAAATGCTTTTTACGATATTTCTTCAAAATGGTGGCAATTCAGTTTAGCTTTTCTCTCGATAATAAAAATTGATTTTCCAAAATGATTGCGTATAATTATGCACTAATTGGGGAAAAAATATATATTTACTGAGAAATAATATTAATAATGTAAATAAAATAACAGAAAATAATTTATGATAAAAATATATGTCTAAAGCAAAATAAGAAAAATTTCAAATGAGGAAAATGATGCCATTCAGCAACCAGATAAATGGAAATTACAATATTATTACGGATGCCTTTTTCAGACTACTAATAACAGTAACTTATAAAAAACATTTGAAGAGAAAATGACGTGTCTATTTAAAACATCGCATTTTTACTCATTATGATATTAGGTACTACTCTGTTATCTGGTCGACCAATTTCGCCAAATTATACAAATCACCAAACTAATAGCCAAATCATACATATTAACATAATTTTTATTTTAAAGGACGAAAAAACAAATAATTAGTAGAATATTAATAAAAATATTAATAAAAACTCGAAATAAAAATCACTTAATGACATTTTAAACACATGAATTGTATTTAATGTCATTGAATGTGACATTCACGATCATCCATTATTGGCATTTAATCTTATAGTTTAGAGGGTACTACTAGGTTATCCCGTCGACCATTTTCGCCAAATTATGAAATTCGCCAAACTAATAGCCAAGTTATATTTGTTGACATAATTTTTATTTTTAATTACGAAATAACAAATAAATTGGTAACACATGAATAAAAATACATTTAAAAAGTGAATTTAAAACCACTTTATAACGCTTTCAACACGTGTATCGTGTTTAATGTGTCATTCACAATCATCCATTATTGGCATTTAATCTTATAATTTGGCGATAGATTTTTGGTAGACGGAATAACCTAGAAGTACCGTTTGGCGATAATTTTTTGGTCGACGGGATAACCTAGTAGTACCCGATATTGCATTTCAATATTTGCCGAAACGTCAGTGAAGGCTTACTTTGGAGACACGAAATTTTTTGGTTTCTGTCCGTCTGTCAGTCAGTCTGTCAGTCAGTCTGTCTGTTCCGCGATAACTAACGCAAAAAACATCCGATTAGCTTGAAATTAAGTGGGTATGTTAGTGAGGCACTGGGATTAAGCTGTATAGTTTTTTGTTAAATTTGATTCATTCGTTCGGAAAATATAGAATATTTTATTTTGCGCAATAATGCTTTTCTATGGCAAATCCAATGATTTTCATTTTTTTTTCCTTGAGAGGAAATGACACATTTCATTAATGGAATTCAATGATAAATTGATACTGAAATTTACCAGTTGAATTATTCGTATTGTTTTGAAATTTTGTCTATGCATTTGTCAGATTTTTAAAGTTAATACTGTAAATTTTGGAGATGTTTTATAAATGTGTTAAAATAATATGAACTAATTTGGTTTAGAGACTTACTTATTTAAAATGTATTTATTTCCTTTTCTTTATATTCTCTTAATGGTTGCTAAGCAACCATTCATCCTAATCCTTATTATATTTGAATGCTATAAATTTGAAAGCATAGACGAAAATTTAAATGAAGTCAACGTCAAAACTTATGAAGTAATATCTTTTTATCTTTGCGGATAAATATAACACAGAACAGAAAAGAATATAGGCTATGTTTTATTAATTTTATTCAAATATTTTCCTTAATAATTCAAAATTTCCTTCTTTTTCATACAGAATCAAGAGCGATTTTTTAGATAAAATTTAACCAATTTCCTTTATCGTTGCCAAAAAAAAAAAAAAAAATCTGGAATAATTTTTCAACGGCAATAAGTTTCAATTGCGCAATTTCCATTCGAAAAACCAAACTAAGAAAAAATAAATATGACGTCAGAATTAAAATAAAAATAAAAATAGTACCTTGTTAAATATTAAACACGGAAATTGGTTTCGTTAATAAGAATTTTTCTGACAAAAATGGGGGCATAATTCGAAGTAAAATAAATAAAAAATAATTATATTTTTTACAAATATTTCAATTGTTAAAATTTGACGTCATAATTGAACAAAAAACAGGTATTTTATAGTAGTCGTTAAAAATACAAGAAACATGGATATCAAATAACTCATGAAAAATAACGCCATTACCGAAACTTTAGTGAAGGCTTATTTTGAAGACACGAAATTTATTGTTTTTCATCTATTAGTCTGTTCTTCTGTATGTTTGTCTGTCCCGCTATAACTGCTACAAAATGCAATCAAAACATTCTTTTTTTCGGAAACAAAATTGTAAAACTCTAGATTACTGAGATTACACTTACAAAAGTTCCTGATACATCAGATTTAGGTGTTTGTGGTTGGCAGGTATGTAGAAGTATGAGGATAATGAAAAATATTTGTCCAAACTGCTACTTATCCTTATAAATCAAAATGTATAAGGAAATGCAAGATATACAATAATCATTAGCACAATTATTAGAAAGTGGCAAATTTAAATTAAGCGAGGCTACGGGGAGTTCAGGGGGGCGGAGCCCCCCTGAAGAAATCTACTATGTTATAATAAAAAACAAAAATAATAGATCATGAAAATTTCAGAATATCCTAACCTAACTAAATTTTTAATTTACCGCTTTTGAAGGCTGAAAACTTCTAATTCTTATTTTATTCTTATAGATAATTAAGTACCATGAAAATTTTAAATTAAAGTTTCCAAAAAGTTGAACATTACCCAAAGTGTGTTTAAAAATATATATGTGCAAAGCTGACGTTGAGGCTCGTGATCTGCAGATTTACTAGTTATTTCATTATGGACAATGAGATTGAGATTTTACTTTCAGATGACTTCAGTTAATGAAAATAATGGGTACTACTCTGTTATCCCGTCGACCAATTTCGCCAAATTATACAAATCGCCAAACTAATAAGCCAAATTAAACATATTGACATAATTTTCGTTTTAAATAACGAAAAAACGAATAATTAGTGGAATATTAATAAAAATAAAAATAAAAATTCGAAATAAAATTGCTTAATTGCGTTTTAAACTCGTGTACCTTATTTAATGTCAATGAATGCGACATTCACGATCATCCATAATTGGCATTTAATCTTATAATTTGGAGATGAATTTTTAGTCGACGGGATAACCTTGTAGTAGCAAATAATGTCACAGTAAAAATAAAATTAGTTTTTTTTTTTCTAATAAAACTATTTTTCTGTGAGTGCATATAAAATAAAATTTCTGGATTTCGCCGGCACTCAGATTGCAATTTTAACTGAAGATGTGTGAATATTTGCATGCAAAATTGTAATTGGCAAACTTGACATTAAGTTTGTAAATATATTTATTATACATTGATTTAATGTAATTACTTATGCTTTTTTTAAACCAAATCGATCTGGCCTTTTAAACATTTCATTCGTCGAATTCGACGGGATTCCACTCGTTTTATTGTTAAATTGCATTTTCTTTTTCTCAGAGTCTATAGAAAAGCTTTTAAACTAAAGAAAATATCCGTTTTTGAGGAATCTAGTCAATGAAGAAGTAGCACGTCAAATTGTATCTCTTTATTATTCCGCAATTCCAAGGTCTCAGAGAGAAATTGCTAATCAATTGGATATTTCTCGCCGTTCTGTTAGCTATTATATTGATAAACACAAGAAAAATGAAGTTAGTTCATTGCAATCTAAACGGGGTTGCCCTTCTAAAAAACCTCTATCGATTTTTTTTTCTAATCGGAGGCGAAACTGAATTCTGCAATGGCAAAATCTACATTCAACATTTTTTTTTTTTTTTTTTGTAAAAGCTTGCACGAGTGGTTTCGTGAATAAATTTTCTAAAAGTATTAGCAATTCAATTGTAATATTACATTTATTATCATAATTTAACAATTTCACTGAAGATTTTAAGGTCCAGTGCACGGAGAAATAAAGATGCATTCGAAAGAATACATATTAGTTTGCTGCATACAATTCTTTTATTAAAAAATCATTTTATTGACTGAGATTATTTCTCATAAATATTTTTAATAAATATAAAGAAGTATTATAATAACAGTGCACATATTCCCAAGAGGAATCACGACGAAAATTAATGATCCTAGCAATATCAGTCTTTGTTATTATTTCTATTTTAACTTAATGTAAACTTGTTATACAAAGAAGGATACCAAGCACATCTTTAAAATTTGCTTGTGTCATTAATGCTTTATAATTTATTGCGCATTTCTGTGATTAATTTTAATCTTCATATTTGTAAATATTGATTCCTTTGTGAGTACGAATAAATAAACTGTGCTATTGAAAAGATGAATACCTTCAATATAAATTCGTTGTGTTTAAGAAGTAATATCTACTCCATTGTAGCTTTCAAGAATAGATGAAATATGAAGATAGAAATAGTTAATTGATAACTCAGAATGACATTTTATGGTGTTATGATTCATTTAATGTTGATTAATGAAGATTTGGTTTTTTATTGATTAATGTAAAACACATCAGAACAGTAGTGGTAGAATTTATTAGTTTGATAAAATTTACACTATATCTTAAAAAATATCTCTTTTGTTAATAAAAACTCTTGTAACTTATGTCATATATGTATAAGGGTTCATAATTGGTGCCAAAATGGTTTTATTTTGCCTGGCATCGTAGCCAATCTATTGCTATATATTTATTTTTGAATTCTATGTGTATTTATCTTTTGTTTTTAAAATATATATAAATTTAGTACTAGATTATTTTGTTGGCCAAAACACTATCGCCAAACTGTATGATTAAATGGCAATAATGGATGATCATAAATGTCACGTTCACTTGACATCACACGTGATACTTGTGTGTATTATGCCCTCAAGGTATTTTTAATTAGACTTTTTATTAATGTTATACTAATTTATTTGTTCTTTTGTTATTAAAAAAAAGTGAATTTGCATAATTTGTCGAATAACATGGCGATTTGTATAATTTGCCAAAATTGGTTGACGGGATAACCAAGTAGTACCATAAATTATCATGAATAGATGAAATATGAAGAAAAAAATAGTAAAGTGGTAACCCATAATAACATTTTGTGATTTTAGTTAGAGTATTATGATTCACGTAGGTCAATAATCTTTATTATTTCCCACAATTTGAACTTTCCATGCTTTATA
Organism: Maratus speculifer; assembly: GCA_964019185.1. Classification (NCBI taxonomy): domain Eukaryota; kingdom Metazoa; phylum Arthropoda; class Arachnida; order Araneae; family Salticidae; genus Maratus; species Maratus speculifer. The sequence continues at coordinate 287,193,018 of OZ025297.1, read as the reverse complement.
ATTTTTGAGTAAAATATCCGTGACAGACGTACAAACACAGGAGTGATGATATAATGGTTCCTTTTTACCTTTTTAAGTACGAAACACTATAATTAACAATTCGATTTCATTATTATTTTTTATCATCATAATTTAACAGTTTCATTTAAGTTACAGTTTTAAGATCCAGTGTATTTTCAAATGTTTTTAAAAGAATATGTACTATGCTGCATACAAATCTTTTGTTAAAATCATTTCATTGAAAAATTATTTCTCTTGAATATTGTTAATAAATATTAAGAAGCATTTTAATAACAGTACATATATTCTATAGAGGAAGCACAGAGAAAATTAATGATCCTAGCAATATCAGACTTGGTTATAATTCGTTATTTTAACTTAATGTAAACATGTTACACAAAGAAAAATGCCAAAAGCATCTTTAAAATTTGCTTGTGGCATTAATGCTTTATAATTTATTACGCATTTGTGTGATTAATCTTAAACTTTGTATTTGAAAATATTGATTCATTTGTGAGTGCGAATAAATTAACACTGTTACTGTAAAGGTGAAGCGCAATACAAACTTTGTAAATAATACTTTCAATATAAAGTCTTTGTATTTAAGAAAGAATTCATACTTCATTGTTGCTTTCATGAATAGATGAAAGATGAAGATAAAAATAGTTAATTGATAACCCAGAATTACATTTTATGATCTTAGAGTATTATGATTCATGTGGGTCAATAATCTTTATAACATCCCCCAATTTGAACTTTTTATGTGTTATAATTTACGAGTAAAGTTGTTGTGACAGATGGAAGCAGGAATGATCATATATTGGTTCCTTTTTCCCTTTTTAAGTAGAAAACCTTAAAAATTAACAATTAAATTGTCCTATTATTTTTTGTCCTCAAAATTTAACAGTTTCATTAAAGGTTTAAGATCAAGTGTATTCTCAAATGTATTCAGAAGAACATGTATTAGGTCGCTGCGTATGAATATTTTGTTTAAAATTACTTCATTGACTGAGATTATTCCTCATGAATATTTTTAATAAATATTAAGAATCATTTTAACAACAGTTCACATATTCCCTCGCAGCGAAAATAAATGATTTTAGCAATATCAGTCATTGTTAAAATTCATAATTTTAACTTAATGTAAACATTTTACACAAAGAAGAATGGCAACCACATCTTCAAAATTATCTTGTGTCATTAAAACTTTATAATTTTTTGCAAATTTTTGAAAATTTGTTATAGTGCTTAATAGGTAGACAAAACAAAAGACATAGTTTTTGAAATATCTTCAATCCGGGAAAATGTGCGCCGGGTCTTTTAGTCCCAGAGTGGATGTGGTTTTTATAACTGTCACCACTGTTTTTTAAAAGTAATCTTAGACTTATTTTATTGCAGAATTTATAGCAATTTTCTCAAAATAAGGTGACGGTTACTATTTGTATTTTTAGTGACTAAATAAAATCATTCGTACTCTGAGTGTACGATCGTTTTCTCTGGTTAATAGATTTTCTTACGATCTTACTATTTTCCTATTACTTGTATTAAAAGAAAAAAAAATAGTCAGATAATTCTCTTTTTTCCAAGCGTACACGAAGAATTTTCGTAAAAAAAAAAAAAAAAAAAAAAAAAAAAAAAAAAAAAAATTATCGACTGAGATTACATGTCAAGAATATTTTTAATAAATATTCAGAAGCATTTTAATAACAGTACACATATTCCCTAGAGGATTAACAACGAAAAGTGATGATCCTAACAATATCAATCTTAGTTATAATCGATTATTTTAACTTAATGTAAACTTGTTATACAAAGAAGGATGCCAAGCACATGTTTAACATTCGCCTCTGTCATTAATGCTTTATAATTAATTGCGCATGTGTGTAGTTACTTTTAAACTCTGTATTTGAAAATATAGATTCCTTTGTGAGTGGGAATAAATTATCAGTTTTATTGAAAAGATGAAGTGCAAAAGAAACTTTGGAAATAATACTTTCATTATAAAGTCTTGGTATTTAAGAATGAATCCATACACCATTGTTACTTTCGTGAATAGATGAAATATGAAGATATATTTGATTGATAACCCAGAATTACATATTGTGATATTAGAGTATTATGTATCATGTGGGTCAATAATATTTATAATTTACCCAAGTTTGAACTTTCTATGATTTATAATTTACGAATAAAATGCTGTAACAGATGGACAAACACAGCGAGTGTTCTTATAATGGTTCCCTTTTCCCTTTTTAGTTACGGAACCCGAAAAATTGTCAGTTCAACTGTACTATTATTTTTTAAATAATCATAATTTAACAGTTTCATTGAAGGTTTAAAATCCAGCGTATTTTCAAATGTATATGAAAGAATATGTATTAATTTACTGCATATAAACCTCCTTAAAAATATTTTATTGATTGAGATTATTTCTCATGAACATTTTTAATAAATATTAAGATGCATTTTAATAACAATACACATATTCCCTAGAGGAATCACTGCAAAAATTAATGATCCTATCAATATTGGTTTTATAATAAGTCATTATTTTAACTTAATGTAAACTTCATACACAAAGAAGGATGCCAAGCACATCTTTAAAATTCGATTGTATCATTAAAGCTTTATAATTTGTTGCGCATTTTTGTGATTATTTTTAGACTTTGAATTTGAAAATATTGATGCCTTTGTGAGTGCGAATAAATTAACGGTGTTACTGAAAATATGAATTGTAAAACACACTTTGTAAAAAATACTTTCAATGCTTTTGGTATTTAAAAAAGAATCTATATTCCATTGCTACTTTCATGAGTAGATGAAAATAGTTAATTGATAACTCAGAATTACATTTTGTGATCTTAGTTAGTGTGTTATGATTCCTGTAGGTCAATAATCATTATTACTTCCCCCAATTTGAACTTTCCATGTTTTGTGTTTTACGAGTAAATTGTCTGTGACAGACAGAAACAAGAGTAATTTTATAATGGTTTCTTTTTTACTTTTTAAGTAGGGAACCCTGAAATAAAAAATTCAAATATACTATTATTTTTTATCATCAATTTTTAACAGTTCCATTGCATGTTTAAGATCTAATGTATTTTCTTATTTTTTCGTAAGAATATGTATTAGTTTGCTGCATACAAATCTTTTGTTAAAATTCATTTTAATGAAAGGAGATAATCTCTCATGAATATTTTAAATAATATTAAGAAAGCTTATAATAACAGTACACATATTTCCTAGAGGAATCACAGCAAAAATTAACGATACAATATCAGTCTTTATTATAATCCATTATCTTAACTTAATGTAAACTTTGTTACATAAAGAAGGATGCCAAGCACGTGTTTAAAATTCGCTTGTATCATTAATGCTTTATAATTTATTGCGCATTTCTGTGATTAATTTTAAACTTTTTATTTAAAAATATTGATTCCTTTCTGAATGTGAATAATTTAACAGTGTTTTTGAAAAGGTGAAATGCAAGAGAAATTTTGTGAATAGTAATTTCAATATAAAGTCTTGGCATTTAAGAAGGAATCCATACTCCATTGTTACTTTCAGGAATAGATGAAATATGAAGATAAAAATAGTTAATTGATAACCCAGAATTACATTTTGTGATCTTAGTTAGGGTATTATGATTCATGTGGGTCAATAATCTTTATTATTTCCTCTAATTTGAACTTTCCATGCATTATAATTTACCAGTAAAATGGCTATGACAGACAGACATACGGATTCAGGAGTGATCTTATAATGGTGCATTTTTCGCATTTTAAGTACGCAACCCTAAAATTTAATAAATCAATTGTATTATTATTTTTTATCATAAAAATGTAACTTAACTGTTTCATTGAAGGTTTAAGATCCAGCGTATTTTCAAATGTATATGAAAGAATATGTATTAGTCTGCTGCGTATGAATGTTTTGTTTAAAATTATTGATCGAGATTATTTTTCATGAATATTTTTAACACTAGAACAGCGGGAAATTTTGCCCAAGTTTTATAAAAATAATTCACATCAGAATTTTTATTTAAGTCTATTTAAGTTATTTATTTTAAATAATTTTTGTGCAGCTTATATGTAAATTATTTTAAGAAGACTTATCTGGTTCGAATCGACGTCTTTTCACTGAGTACGGGTCAAAATGACCCGTCTTCGCGGTTCTAGTGTTAATAAATATTAAGAAGTATTTTAACAACATTAGATATATTCTCAAGAGGAATCACAGCGGAAATTAATGATCCTAGCTATATTAGTCTTTGTTATAATTCATTATTTTAACTTAGTGTAAACTTGTTACACAAAGCAGGATGGCAAGCACATCTTTAAAATACGCTTGTCATTGATGCTTTGTAATTTATTGCGCTTTTATGTGGTTAATTTTAAACTTTTTATTTGAAAATATTGATTTCTTTGTGAGTGGAAATAAATTAACACTGTTATTGAAAATATGAACTAAAAGACAAAGTTTGTAAATAATATTTTCAATATTAAGTATTGGTATTTAAGAAAGAATTATCCATTGTTACTTTCATGAATAGGTGAAATATGAAAATAAAAATAATTAATTGATAGCTCAAAATTAGATTTTGAGATCTTGTTTAGAGTGGTATGATTCATTTAACCTTGATTAATGAAGATTCAGTTATATATTTTTTAAATAAGATATTCAAATCACATCAGCATAATAGAAGTAGAATTTATTAGTTTAATAAAATACATATTATTGTTGCTTATTTATTAATAAACTGTTTATTTATTTACATTTTTTTCTTTTAAATATGTATAAATTTAATAAATCTCGTTGAAATAAGTAAATAAGTAAAATAAAAGATATCGCAAAACTATAACTAAATGCCAATAATGGATGATCGTAAATATCCCGTTCTCTTGACATTCACATGACACTTGTGCTTATTACGTTTTCCAATGATTTTTAATTTGACTGGTTCTTAATGTTAAACTAATTCCATTGTTCTTTTGTTATTTAAATGAAAATAAAGTATGACAATTTGCATTGTTTCTCGAATAAAATGGCGATTTGTATAATTTGTCGAAATTGGTTAACAGGATAACCATAAATTGTTTTGTTCTATAGTTATTAATTAAACTAACGTTCATTTACTATTATTTCCTCTATTAAATGATAGAAACTAGTATATATATACATATATGTGTGTGTGTAAATGCTATTAACTAAAATTAACTTGTTAATTTAGGTTTAGCTAAATTGGCGTTAAATAAATTATACCTGTCAAATTCGGTGTGCATGCGACATCGAACCATTATTTTTTAAATTGTATTTTCTATTTGTTTTTCCTTATCAATTTAGAGACATAAAATGAATATTCTAGTAATTCAAATCATTGTTCTGAAAGAAGTAAAGAATGCTACAATTATGTATACCTAAGAGGTGGAATGTTTTTTACATACAGTGCAGTACTAGAGCCCATTTATCTTGTTCTATAATGCGAGCAAAAATTGTCTGTATGTATCTGTGTGTGTGTGTAAATTTTATCTCGAAAACACCTCTAACGATTTTCGCAAAAATTTGAATTTTACCATTTTCGAACACGAGAAAACCATTGGGTTAGGTCACAAGTTCAAGAAAATTCGATTATTGGGTCATTTTGGGTCATAATGGGTCAGGATCAAGCTATTTATATCTAGAGAACGGCTGGATCGATTTTAAGGAAATTTTGTATCCAATCGTTTTTTAGCACGAGAAAACTATTGGGCTGGGTCACATGTTCGAATAATTTCGATTAGTGGGTCATTTTTGGGTCATTATGGGTCAAGACATTTTTATCTAAAAAACAGTTCAAACGATTTTGACCAAATGTTATATTTCATTGTTTTGGATTACAAGAAGACCATTGGGTTAGGTAACATGTTCGAGAAAATTCGGTTAGTGGGTCATTTTTGGGGTCATTGTGGGTATGCGATTTTTATCTAGAGATTTTCTAACGCAATTTTGACTAAAAAAATCATTATATGGTTTTCGGACACAAGAAAAACATTGGGCTAGGTTACATGTTCGAGAAAAAAAATTAATGGGTCATATTGGGTCATTAAGGGTCTGGGTCACGCTATTTATATTTAAAGAACGGTAGAATCAATTTCATCGAAATTTTGCCTGTAACAGTTTTTTGAATCGAGAAAGCTAATGAGCTAAGTCACACGATCGAGAGATTTCAAGAGTCATTTGTGGGTCATGATGGGTCATAATGGGTGATGGTCAAGCTATATCTAAAGAACAGGTGGACCGATTTTAACGAAATTTTGTATATAACATTTTTTTGGCACAAGAAAACTATGATTACTGGGTCATTTGTGTCATAAAAGGTCTAGGTCAAGCTATTTATATTTTTCAAAAAAGGTTCAATTGATTTCATCTAAATCTCATATCCAAACGTTTTTCGGCACGCAAAAACTGATAAGCTAGGTCACATGTTCGAGAGATTTCGTTTATAAGCCTCATTTGTGGGTCATGATGGGTCGTGCTAATTTTATCAAGAAAATGGCTCTTACCATTTTGACTATACTTTGTATTATATCGTTTTCGGGCAAGAGAAAACCATTAGGCTAAGACACATGATCACGAAAATTCGCCATTTTGGGTCATAATGGGTAAGGATCATTCTTATTATATATAACAACGACTCAGTCAACTTTGCTTAAATTTTGTAACAAAATGATTTTTGTCATTAGAGAAAACAATTGGGCTGAGTCATTGCTAAATGCTGTCAAGCTAATTTTACCTAAGAAATGGCTTAAATGATTTTGATTCGATTTTATATTCTACTGTTTTTGATTACTGAAGACCATTGACCTAAGTCACATGTTTGATTAAATTTGATTAGTGGGTCATTTTGCGTAATAAGGGGCAGGGTCACGAGAATATAGCAACAGCCAATAAATTGGAAATATTTGACAGCATATTGATAACATTTGGTCGAAAAATCGACTATTAAGATTACGAAAGCCAAAACACGTATTTGGTGCCAAATGAAAGAATGTCGCCAAATTTGGCTATATCTGGCAAAAAATATTGTCTTTCAGAATGTGAAGAAATTTTTTTACATTCTTAATAGAATTCGAGATGCATGGTTAATCCAATCACAGCCGAGCTTAAAAAAGTGATTTGGATTGATGTCCTTTCTTTGTAAATTTTAAAATAATGTAAAATTTATGAACGTGAGCATACATGAACATGTGAATACATACATAGTTTTCTTATTGATTGTTTTTGTAAATAATACTATTACAAATAACATGTTTTATAGTAATAAAACAGAGAGACTGATGCAGTGAAAATAAAATATTGAGTTAATTTTGTCCGAGCTTATCGCGGTCCCTCCTGCTAGTATACATAAATGTACACTGAAACCTGTTAAATTAAATGTACCCTGAATCAAAACTAAATGTAAAAACTTCATTGACTTGTTGAAAGCAATTTAACACAGTATATTGCTTCTACTTGTAAAGTTGTACTTGTAATGTTTTATCTTATGTAAAATAAATATATTTTAACCTTTAGAAAATGTATTTACTTTCACTGAATTTTCACGAATCTGAAAGCATTTACTTTTTTAAATAAATAAATTTAAAAACAGAGTACACTTTAAAAAGAAGAACTTCTATAATAGTAATTCATTTCCCAATAATGTTTCGCTATCTCATCAAATGGAGAGCGAAATATTATTTTTTTCCAAAATCTTTGCGTATCAAACATTTTTTAAAAAACAAATTGATTGTTTAAATTGTTTCGATAAATATTTGTGAACAATATTAAACAGCATCTTGACATCATATTACACCATATTTCAAAAGAAAAGCAAATCGAAAATTAATGATAACGAGAATAACATCAATTATTAACATATATATTTACATTTATAAGCTATATATTTATATATTTACGAATGTACCTAAAAATATTCTTATCTTGGTGTAATAGTATAGAGTATTTTGGATACAGTACAGAAGCCAAAATCTTTTGTAAGTCCCTTTAAATATTATCTGCTTTCTATTATACAGGAAATAACTAGTAGTACACTGGTGTCGAAAAGTTAAGCATAATTGGTAATTAAGTAAGTAATGAAAATAATATAAATCGAAATGTGGTGAAACTCCAGGTCTGTAAAAAAAATAGTACGCGTCATATATTTTCGAGAAGAGTTTTCCTCGAAATCGAACAGGGGACCGTCAACAAATTGAAAAAGAACGAAGATCTTTTGGATAACCCTGTCAAAACTAATGTAGCAAAAGCGTTCAAACTGCACATTATGATTAAGTGGCTTATTGTAATGTACTGTGTTTATTTTTATAAGGATAGCATGTATACTCGTAGAGAAATTAAGGTTTGTATAAAAAAAGTCCTAAATTTTTCCAAGTTTTTTGCTTATAATTTGCAGAGTTCTTAATATAAAATAATGTTCTTTTCTGAAAATATTACAAACATCATTATACACAATACCCTGTCCTCAGAATTTAAAAATAATAAAAATTGTATGAAAAAGGAGTTGGTTTAGTAAATAATTTTTCATTGCGCATGCGTAAACGATTTCAAAACTTCATTTGAATATTGTGTTAGCTAAATGTATAGAGCAACGTCTGTAAAAGTTTCAAAAACATAGCTTGAAAATTCTGAAAATGATCGTCATAGAATCAACTCAAAATCCGTTATTCCTAAAAGGAAGCAAAAAATCAGGGGTTTTATTCAAATATATTTGTACGTGTAATATTGTGTAGGCACTAAACAATGGAATATGGATACAGCCCCTCATCTTTTTGCTTCATCTAGGGATTAAAGGATTTTCATCTCATTCTATCAACGATAATTTTAAGAATTTTTTAGCTATGTTTTTGAGACTTTCACAAAGGTTGCTCTATATATTTAACTAACATAATATGCAAATGAAATTTTAATAGCGCTCACGCATGCGCAGTAAAAAATTATTTAGTTAACCTGCTCATTTGTCATACAATTTTTATTCTTTTTTAATTCTGATGACAGGATATTGTGTACAATGATGTTTGTCATATTTTCAGAAAAGAACATTATTTTTAATGACTTTAAAAATGTATATATTTTTTAATGAAAATATCCATTTTATTTTTAATTAACAAAATAGCCTGTCTAGATAAATGCAAACATAGTTTACAATTTAACTTTCATTGCATTAAAATATTTTTTTAAAACTGTTTTACATACTAATAGTTTAATTAGTAACTCTAATAGTTTAATTAGTTAGGTCCGATATATTAAAATATTTATTTTTTAATATTTTATATTAAGATTAATATTTTATATTGAAATTATAACCTCTGTTACTGTAACTTTTTTTTAAATGTAAGAAATGACTTATATTGTCCCCAACAGAGGCTACTACTAATTTACCATGTAAGTAAAAGTAAAAAGATGTGTAATGTTACAACCATTCTGAAATTGTACTTTATACATGTTGACAAAGAGTTGAAACTGTGAAATCAAAAAAGTGTTTGAAAGAGTGGAATGGTACATCTAGCTCAGATTCAGACAGCTACTCAATTAAAAGCATGAGTTCGACAATACCATTAGATGAAAATTCTGTCAATGATGGTGATGATGTGAACATAAAACCTTCTATTGATGCTTGGTTGCTAGCAAAATATGCCGGAAAAAAACTGTAAAAAAGATTTGTTGGAGAAGTGCTTAACATTTCATAAGATGAATTGAAAATTAAATTTGCTTGAAGAAGTGCAGATTCCAAATTTAAATGGTCCCCAACTGAGGATGTTGCTACCGCATCAATATTACTCAAGTTGAAATTATCGTTCGACCACCAGTTATAAAGACAAAAAATAATCGTATTTCTAGCTTTGTTTTCTCAATTGGTTTTGAAGGAGTTTATGTATCATAATTCATGATTCTGTAAAATATTTGTGCAAAAATAAAGCGAAAAAAGTTACTTTTGTAGGTATTTTTCCATACTGGCTCAAGTATCCCTTGACCATGGCTCAAGTATCCCCATGAAGGTGATACTTGAGCCACGATGTAAAACAAAAAGCAAATATTTATTAGACATAAAAAAATAGTTCAAAATTAATTGAAAGTGGTTTTCAGTTGAAGAAAAAATATCAAATTTTCATTTTCAATATTTTATTTTGTTCTAAGTAATCATAAAAAATAAAAAATAAATAAAATTTTAAAAAGTGTCTCAAGTATCTTACCATATACTAAAAAAAAAATACAGAAAAAATATGGATTATATTGTCAAGTGAAAGTGACATTTCTGAAAATGACAGAAATAATGTCTCATTTTCTTGATTTAATATTTCTGTTAATAAAGGGTTAAGACACCTACGATGAGACTGATTGTGATATGCAAGGAAATAAATCACCTAATGAAACTGACTAGAATATTGATGCAAATGTTCCGATAGTGAATATTTCATCAATATCGAAATAAAAATAGTCAGGTAAACGTAAGCAGAAAAAAAGTGATAGCATCAAAATTTTCAGCCAGATCGTTCTTGGATAAAACTTTAAAGATTATTGGAGATGTTTCTGTGTTGGAAAGGCTTTTACCATTAAAAACACCATATAAATATTCTCTTTGTATTTTTCCAACTAGTACTTTTCACATATATCTTTGAACAGATAATCCTCTATAGTATTATAAAACATATTCTAAAGCCACACTGTATGCATGACAAAATCAAAATGTATTTTAATACCATAAGATTTTTTTGGGAATCCTGTCACTATGTATCACATGGAAGTTTCACTTTGATCTTGAATTAATTTGAAAATATACGACAGTTTTCTCATCTGAACGATAATGCATTGTCAATTGGTTAAGAAAATTTATTCAAATAGAGACCAGTATTCGATACCTTAGTTATTTTTTTTTTTTTTTTTTTTTTTTTTTTTTTGCAATTAAGTATCAAGATTTGCACGCAATCTTGATAATTATTAAAAACAAATAAAGAAAAAAGAAAAAAAATCTACTAGTTTGCCAAGTGGACATGACTTTGAATTTCGCGTTTGAATCAATGCTAAAATAACGCATTTATTTATTGAATCTGTAAGTCATAAATTCTAGTTTGATAACAATTAAACATCAATGGAACTAACGACTTTTTTAAATTAATAGTGATTTTACGCCTTGGAATAATAAGAAAAGACAGAATCTAGTGCTTCAAAATGACACTCGACACTTAATAGAAAAAAAGATCATAGAAGCATCGTAGAAAATGCTTAAAGTTCGCTTAAAGTATAGTTTTGCTATTTGGCAACCTTTTAAATGATACAAAATACTGAAATAGATAAGAGTTATATTTTTTCTTTATTTTTTCTTAAATATGTGGCCATTAAGGTATTAAATATACTTTTTTTAAAAAGGAAAAAATATATATATATGCGCTAGATGATAAATGGCAAGTAGTGAAATGGCAGCAATGACATAACCCTTTGCACTGCAAAATAAATTGAAATCCGATTACGGATGTTAACAATACTGGAAATATGTCGTAAGTATTCAGATAGTCAGCCATTGCATACAGTAGGAAGTTGTCAAATTCTTCCGTGTAAGAAAATTCCAAATTCTTACCCCTACCTCTTGCTGGCTCTAGTCACTACCTTTACCATCTAATTTATCACGTGTTTCAAAAACACGGTAATGGGGATTTTATTGGGAAAATGTCTCTCTGATTGCTGTACTAAAATAATAATATCGGTATTGGTTATTATTGATTATTTTACTCTAAAGTATGTTGGTTAAACATAGTAGAATGCCAAATATAATTTAAACTTTTTAGTGATATTTATGCTTCATAAGTTATTATATACTACGCTGAATAATTGTAAAATTGCATTTCTAAGTTTTCTTTCTTTTGAGAAGGCTTATACATTAAAACTTCAATTGAAAACATTAAGTCTAAGTACGTACGATATTTTCACTCTTGATACTGACTGTATTACTCAAATTTCATTGATTGTATTTATGAATAGTTAAGTAAAAGAAAATTTAAAAGTTAAACGGCAATGAAGAGTGACATTTCTGGAATTATAACATATTTTTACAGACATAATTTATTTCTTAATTTTGTTAAGCCAGTATTATTGGCTGTTTAATGAATAAGGATTCACCTTCATACTAAAATGATATATATATATATATACATCTGATCTGATTGTAAGGTCTGATACCCTCTTAAGATATATTTCTTTTTTAATTAAATGGTAAGGGATTTATTTTTATATCTTCAAAACTGTAGTAATGGTTTAGTGATTTAAAAATTTTGAATATAAACAGTTGTTGAATTTTATTTCCAAAATTAAGATACATTTTTTATAACTATTTTAAGATGTGATGAAAAAAATTGTTTGTAACATAAAATTCTTCTTCATTAAAAATTTGAAAATGACTGATAAATAGTAACATGTAAGAAAAGTTTTCCAAATTGTATGACTTTTTCATTAAACACATTTCGCATAGATATTTCCTGTATATATTAAAGCATCATTTAAATATCAATTGTCCCATTCAATACAGGAAGTACAACATAATTAATGATCATCAGAAGAACATTAATTATTGTTACTATAATAATTTATAGACAAATGGTTAAACAAAGGGAAACGCCAATGTCCTCCTTAAAATAAGTTCGTGTCATTAATGCTTTGCAGTTTATTTGGTTCTGTTATTAATTATAAACTCGGAATTTGTAAGTGTAGATTCTTTGGTAAGTGAACATAGTGAAAATATGTAGCACAAAAGAAATATTATGTTTCATATTTTCACTATTAAATCTTTATATTGTGGAAAGTATCGACATCCATTGTTATTTTCACGAATAGTTTATATTTAAAGATAATTTAAATTTAGTCGATAATCAAGTATCACATTGATTGTGTTCAAATATAATTTAAGAGGATTTTGATAATTCTCTCATTTAATATTGTTAATATATATATATATATATATATATATATATATATATATATATATATATATATATATATGTTATTTTTTGGCTTAATAACTAATATTACCTCATCTTAAGAATGATACAATTATATAGACAAAATAACAATTATTTTGTGAAAGTTCCTCGATTTTTTGTTTTTAGATTTTAATATAATTTTTAAAATTATTTATTTTTTACAATAATTTAGAGATTATATTTTCTCTACTATTCCTTTGAATTGCATCAATACATTTATTGTATTCAGTGGTGTTAATTTACATTGAATTATTACAGAGGTTTGAAGTGGTTCTTTCTTTAGCACTGTGTCAACATTGGGAAATTATTAACTGTTTGTAATTTAACTGTTATTGTTTAGAGCAGAGGTTCCCAAAGTGTGCTCCGCGGAGCCCTTGGGGCTCCGCCTATAATTTACAGGGGCTCCGCGGTGTTCCAGGAAAATAAACAAAACATATAATAAATAAGCATATTGCATGGGGGAAAATTTCGAAAGTATGTAGGAATTTGTGTGTGTATGTCAAAAATAAATGCATCTATCAATGAGTTGAAAAATAACATATGTTTTTAAAATATATAAAAACTTTCATTATATATGTATCCATTTTCTATATAATAATTTTGGTTTTGTCTATTTTATTTAACGTTTCTGCGTTTAATGTGATTTTTACTTTTTTTTTTTTTTTAACACTTTGTGGCATTTAATAAACTCTTCATTAAAATCATTTGACATTTGTATGGGTGATTCTCAAAATAGGGGACAATTTCAAAAATGAAATCTTAAAAAAATTACTATTAGCAAAATTTCTGAAAAAAATAGGTGTTGTTAATATAGTATTAGGTATACTTTACATGTAATCAGCAGAGCTAAATATTTAAAAATTAACTTTAAAAAAAATAATTAGTAATTTTTGAGCCATGCTAATGACAAAACAAATTGTATGGAATAAATATATTAAGAAATTTTTATTTTCTTCCTGTTTAAATATTTTTTTCTATATTTATTAGCCTTCCTTTTCAGCAAATGGTTTCCATTTTTACATATATACATATAAGGAGAATAAAAACATCACTAAAGAGCAAACTTTGTTTACATGAGCAACATTCTGACACTAACAATTTAAGAGCTGTCTTAGTGATTTTCTGACAGATTTAATGCATATTTTAGGGATAATAATGTAATACCTAAATTTATATGTAAAATTAAACTTTATAAAAGATACAATATAAGCATTGGTTACATTTATGCACATAGGAGTCTTTAGCATGGACAGAAAAATCATGCTAATGACACTGATATTTGTCCATGCTAATGACAAATTTTAATTTAAATAAGATTATGAGCCATAATATTATCACAATGCAATAGTACTTTCTGGGGCTTTTTAAAACACAAAAGTCCTATGCAAATAAGTAAAATAAAAATTTCAATTATAAAATAAACATGAAAATTATTATCCATTCTAATGACATACAATTGATGTATGCCCCTAATAGTCAACTTCTATTCTTAAAATATAATACATGCTTCTATTTTCAAGCTGGGATAAAATGGCTACTTGTTGCCACGGAGAAACTTTATATTTTCAAACTATTGTCATATGTGAAAATGAAATTTTGATTAATAACCAGCTGTTATAGTATGACCTTGTTTTGAAAATAGAATATGGAGGACAAACTTTAATTCTTTTTTTATATACTATAATTTTATTTTTAAAAAGAAATTTATTGGATAAATCCCCTCCTTGATTAATTTAAAGAAAGAATAACATTTGTTTTATTTTATAAACATGATATTAACTCATGAAAAGCTAGTATATACAAGGCACAGCTGCTGTGGACATCCATGCTAATGACATTTTGAACATTTATTTTGTTATTTTAAGGTGTTTTTAACTAAAAAGTGAGTAATTCTTGAGTGCAAATAATGAATAATATTAAGACAAACATATCTAAATATAAAAACATGACAGAAAACCTCTCAAATTTTTTTTGTATGCCGAAAGACATAAATTGTCCCCTATTTTGAGAATCACCCGTATACGTTCTGTATATAGTTTTTTTTTCCTTTTTGTAACTTTAATGTCTTCAATCTGTTTATTTTATTTATTATTAACTCTTACTTATTTAAATTTTCTATGGCGTTTTGCATAATTGAACTTAATTTTTAACCTATATATGTTGCTGAAAACGCAATGTTTTTTAACATCTTGTATCACTTAACAACATTTCTTTAAAATTTTATTTAATTGCTCTTATGATGCCATATATTTCTATGAGAAATAAGCTTGTAGCAATTTAAAAATGTACAGTCGGCTCTCGTTAATTCGAACTCGTCGGAACCACAAGGAATGTTTGAATAATCCAGAGTTCGAATTATCGAAGCAGGAGAGGAAAACATGTTTAAAACGGTGTACTATTAAATAGAAATTAACATTATAGCATTTTTTAAATATATTTCGGCTGTTATCATTAGATCATGACTTAATATTAAATTAAAATATATAAATACATAAACTAATTAAGGGTTTGGGAACAATCACAATGGAAGAAAGTTTGGAGGTGTCATTGATGGACAGACGGGGTACTAAAAAAGCGGATATCAAATAAATAGCATTATATGTATAATTGTTCAGAACAATTCTGACAAAAATGAAAAAAGAAAGTTATTTAAAGGATCTGAAACCCGTGAGAAAGTAAGGAAAAATGAAAAACAGGAATTCTCGTTAGTTCGAATTAAGCAAAGTGAAGAGAAAATAAGTTCGAATAAAGGAAAAAATTTAATGTTATTCTACCCTTGAAAATTTCGGGATTTCATGTTTAGTTCGATATATCCGATTTCGAATTAATGAGAGTCGTATATTGGTATATTGGTTCTGCCATTACATCTAACAATCTAAACGTTTTCTCAGTCACCCCTTGCTTAGAATTTTCATGGATGAGTAGAGTACCCGTCTTGATATAAATTTAATTCCATCCATATATCCCGTTTTGAAAGTAAACCAACCGTTTAGTAATTCAACTTAGTTGCAATTCTTTTAACATATGTAGTTTTTAACAGTCAATCTTTTTCCAGGCAAAAACAATAGTGAAAGAAAATTTCTTTCAAAACTATAATTAATTGCTAAATACTTAAATAAATCACCCAAAAAAGTGAACGATGATGTCCCTAACATTACAGGTTATAAATTTTGTTCCACCCACTTAAACACTAAAACGATTATCTGTTTCTAAATGTACTTTAATAAATGGTTCAAAAAAGAAGTTCGGAGGCATGTCGTTTTCATTGCATGTTTAGACGTACTAGAAACGTAAAGAAGAACTATAAAAGAATCCATAATTGCATGATTCTATTATGGGTAGATGGGACTAGCGAAAACGTATTACATAATTAATCATGGGCAACTATGATTACACATTTTCCCTCTTTTTGCAAATAACCTATTAGGATTATACAGAAGTCTCTCTTTGTGAACCAAAACTGTACAACTTACCTTTTTTCTATGGTGTGTGGTTTACGCCATAAATAATAATAGTTTCACGTAAGCCCAAATTTAAAGTGTAACCCAGACAGGGTTGCCATTTATTTTTAATTCCGATTTCATACAGGAAATCCAATAGAAGAATATTTTTTTTAATAGATCGTATTAACCCTTTAACAGTAGTGCTCAAACATCGCTTGAGTAAGAATAGTCTGTTTTCTTCGTTACTAAAAGCTTTCAGAAATACAAATTTATAACTATATTTTTTGTTGTATTTGTTGGACATCTATCGATTATACAAAGAAGATATTTAATGCAAAAAAAAGTGGTTTTAGCCCTTATTTTTAATTTTTTATGTCCAATAGTAGTAATCTATACCTATATTATAAAAAAGGTAAAGTTTGTATTAAATAAAGCTGTTAAGGCGGTTCTTAAGTGCTCTGCTCAACAACCACAAAACGGTTTGACACATTTACAAATTCATTTTCTAACAGAAAGATTTAATAAAATTTGAAGGCTTGACTGTGGAAGCGATTTCGAATATAACTTTGTTTTTCATTTTATGATAATTTAATTACTTATCGAATTACATGCAATTTCGAGCAAGTTATCACGCGTATTTCCCTCTTTGTAAGACTGGTTTTTCTGCTTTCGTCGGTAAATGCTGTTCAAAACTCCAATTTTGACGGCTTATTCTAAAAAATCTATTACGTTTGCAAAAATTCAGAAAAATGAGTGCGATTAGATTGTTTCTGAAGTACAAATCTGAAGAACTTCTGAAGAACACCTATTAGTTTCATGCATTTTCGAACAAAAATAAATTAAAACCTATGTTCCAAAATTACTCTGTTTGATTTAATAAAACCTTTAAGAGGTTAAAGAATAGAAAATTTGATTTTCAAAATTTCTGATACGGATTCAGAATTTCTGTATCAAGAAAAGGGCCAAACTGAGAACATAAATTCCTTGTTGGAAATTACTGGTTGGGATTCTTATCCAGCAGAACTTGCTCCATAGGCATAAAAAAATCTTTAACTTGTAAACTATAGAGTAAAGTAGGATTGAAGGGCTCCGCCTTAGAAATTTTTCTGAAAAAGGGCTCCGCGGGCCAAAAAGTTTGGGAACCACTGGTTTAGAGTATTGAGTTTCGAATAACGTATTACATGAAGGCACGGAATGACATATTGTAAAAGAAAATTGTATTGTCTTGATGCTTTATAATCATACCTTACTATGCCACCGACATTTGTCTATAAGATGATGTACTCTGTAAAGTTAAAAAAAGTTCAAAACGAGCAGTAGATATAAAAATTTACTGCTTAAGAAAATGTTTAAAAAACTGCCACCGTATTATAGACATTTCACAGAAATATTTCAGATAAGTGTAGTGAGAAATTTTGCAGAGCATTTTGTGTGTTCCTTTAAGGAAGTATAAGAAAAATTAGTGATCCTAAAACTAATATTAATATCTATTGTTATTGATTGGCTTAGTTTAAGGGATCTCAGCAGTCTTAATTTTTCCTGTTGGCGCAATTTAGCAACATGTCACATTTATTTTTTTTCTCAGTCCCTATGAAAAATAAATGCATAAAAAGTTTAATGAAGACAACTTAGTGCATCTTTTTCTTCTTTTTATTAATATTCTATATTGAAATCTTATTTAATCTTAATTATGTTTAATTTTGAAAAAAAATAAAAAATAAATTTGCTCTTTGACTTGCATCCGCTGCGAGTAAAGTTTCTCAAAAACTAATAAAGCAATTTCTATGAAACTTGGTATATATCTCCATCTTAACTTAAAGAATAACATTTACTTCACTTTAACATTATACATGTATTGATTGCTTAAAATTTGCAATTCTGATTAAAAAAATGATTTTTTTTTCAAAATTTTGTAATTTAATTTTAATTTAAAATAAATAAAAAAAAATTGCTTTTAAATGTAATATAAAATCAGGATAAAATAGCTGTATATTATTATCAATGCTTTGGGGGTCTCTTGAACCAATAGTTTTGCTTATAAGTTCTCTGTGATATGTTGCCACATTGCACCAACAGGGTGAAAAATAAGGCTCTTCAGGCCCCTTAAAGAGAATCATTGAAAAAAATGAGAATACCAAGCTCATGATTTCATTTTCCTGGTTTCATTAATCGTTCATGTGCATTATTATTATTATTATTATATCTTTTTGATAAATACTGTTAACGGGAAATACGAAAATATAGATTATTTTATGAATAAGTGTAGATTAAAGTTATTATTCGAAGATGAAGTGCAAAACAAATTTCGAATGTACTATTTTTCCTATTTACATTTAATAACTTTATTCATTTTTGTTACTTTTATTAATTTATGAGATGTAAATGGGGTGCTAAAGATAATTTCAATAAAAAAATAATGAAGTATTAAACATATTAAGTTATAAGCTTCTTTTAGAATTATTCTATTTATTTCTTATTAAATATTGATGAAACGAATTATTTTGTTGCTTAACAAGTAATAAAAATCTGTCTCCGGGTAAGTACTGACACAATATATTTATTTGATAATTTAGTTTAATTCATTTGTGTGCTAAAAGTACTGTAAAATTACGTAGTCTGGGCTCTTTGATAGACTATGATCCATGTTCCAAAAATTAATCAATTAATAAAACAATCTTAGAACCAATGTTTTGATAGCATTAACATGATTCAATGTTACGCATTTCAATGATACTTCAGTACATTTTGTACTTTTAGCTCAACCGTTCCTTTATTCAAATACATGTCTTTTACATGAAATACAATTATACAAATACATCTAATACAATTATCAATATCAGATTCATTATTTAGTTTTAATGTTTTGCGAAATCCTCAGAAATTACGTATTGCAATGCTTATTATTACTGTCATAGCATTGAATACAGCTTGCTCTTTCTTTTGTCCAATTATTGAACTGCTTAATAAATTGAATAAGAACTAAAAATTATCATGATATCTGTAGACATTATTTGTCACTATTGTGTATTTTGAAACGTACGTTTCTAAAATACAAACCTTTTAATAATAAAATCTTCATATTATTGTTTGTATGAAGTCTCATGAAAATTAAACGCAGATTAACATTCCGTCATCTTTAACGGGGAAATATATTTATTATTAAATAAATCTGTTAATAGGCACCTTCTCTGTAAAATAATGGTCATAACATAGGAAATAATCTTTTTACTATTCAGGAATTGCATCTTAAATCTTTGCAAAAGCTAATAATAATAATTTGCATGAGTCTGAGTTAGATGTAACATTTGTTTGTGCAACAATAAATCTAAATTTACATTATTCGAACGCTATTCTGCGATAGTACCATACACATTCAAAACAATTTTTTTCTTTTATTCATTATTCATTTCATTCTACGTTTATTTTGTCGATAATTTACTTTTTCGAGTTCGAATTTTTGTTTTATTTTTCAAATTTCTATATTTAAAATTTTCTAATCTTCATTTATAAACATCATTTATCGGGAAATCATTGTAGAATGGACATATAATAACATGCATATTTAAAATCGTATAATAACAATATAAGTATTCAAATAAATTGTCGATAATTCATTTATATATTTAGTTATGAGAAATAATTACATTACAAAATATTTATTTGTATGGAAACATGCAATATATATATATATATATATATACATATATATATATATATATATATATATATATATATATATATATATATATATATATATATATATATATATATATATATATATATATATATTCTTTGCCGAAATATATACTTTATCAAGTTTGTAAAAATCATCTCCTCTAGTCTTGTTCACGTTATTTGTAACAATTAAAAATGTTAAGTTTTTAATTTAAAAAAAAAAGCAAATTTTTGATTAAAAAAATATTTTAAATAAACGCTCCTAATGTATGAATATTACGAAATATATTTTTTTAATTATTAAATGAAATTTGCTTAATATCAGATTTAAACTTGTTAGATATCGAATTTGAAAAGTAGAAATAAATAAATGCGAGGATGATAAATGATACACCTTTTCATCCTTGAGAATATCTTCTGCGCTCCCGAAATAACCAATGCCATCTATCTTCCTATGAATTCACGATATAATACATCATTTTATCTGAGATAACTTATTTTACATTATCTTTATCTATTCATGTTTATGTTGTGAACAATCAATTTAGTACATACTTAACATAGCGGATATTTCTAAAAATGTATTAGCATGTGTTTCTCTAAAGTGTAAAAATTCTTCCTGAAATTTCAAAAGAAATACTTCAATAAGCACTCTAAAAATGGTATTTTTTTACTTTAATAAAATTTATTAAGAGTTCTAAAAAATCACTTAGTTTTTTTTTTTTTCATCAACGATTTAGATAAAAAATATTTAAAAGAAAATTAGTTTGTGCTTTTTAAATATAACACTTATATCACATTGACTTGAAAGAAGATTTCAAAGAAATTAATTAATTTAAAAGTAAATACAATTACCATTTTATTTTTATATAAATAATATATTCTTGTAAAATACTTTTAATTCAATAAAACATTCAAAAAGTAAGGGTTTCACAGTTAATAAACAAGGTTAGTAAACGAGGCAAAACACTCTTATTAGGACATTTTTTGGAAGTTCGGTCTTTGATTATAGTTAATTCTCTGTAATTAATAAGTCTCTAATAACTGCTTTCGAAAACTTATGTGTATATTTTTAAAACAACGAAAAATTCTATTCGAACATGTTCTGTATTGAGTTAATTGCAGTAAACCAAATTAAGGTACATTAATTTTTTATGTTTGAAAAAGTGCAACATAATAAAAATATGCTAAAACAAATTACTTTTCACAACAATTCGCTTCCGTCACAGATATCATATGAGCACCGCCCATCGGAATCCGAATACCGTACGCTAACGAAAAATCTGAGAACGAAATAACAGCTTTTTACTTTATGTTGAAACTTAAATTATTGTTTGTGTTCAATCGATTGCAATACATGTTGCATCAGGGTATATTTGAAATTTAAGCTTATGTTTGAAGATCCTGAGTATACCACTTTGAACGGAAATAAAGATCCACGATCATGGAAAAAGGACAGTCATTCCGATTATGCAAAAGAAGATATGAAATTATACAAGTAGCCTATAAATTGATATTTAAAAAAAACTGTATTCTATGCAAATTTTGAATAGATATTGTAAGAGAATTTATTCATTACTAGCTGATCCGCCCGGCGTTGCCCGGGTCCGTACTAACAATATTAAACGAATTTGAAATTTGTATGATTTTATCATTAACTGGAAGCATGGAGAAATGCGTGGTCTGAAATACGTCGCAGCTGACTTTGTGAAAAATCGGTTTTAAAAACAACAACTAATATTAAGCTATAAAAATACTTAAAACGAGCAATGAGAAACACGGGAGGGAACATGTATCCAACGATTGCGTTAGTTTCGTGTTAAAGTGTTGATATTTACGCGTAAAAATCACTATTATATCACGTAACTAATTATTTTTTTCGCATAGAAATCCCAAGTGAGATATTTTGAATTTCAAACTAATTATATCACTCTTAATTCCGACTATACCATGAATGAAATCTATACGCGATGATAAAAGATTGGTATATAGTATTATAATTTCAGAGCCATTTAACAAAAGTGTATATTTTTAATCAAAGCATGAGTAATGTTGACTCTGTGGACAAACTCCTAACCGTAAACTTTTGTACCGTAACCATAATCTGTCTGTAGCCTAAGAACGACTTCACAGGACCCTACCGAAACTTAAATATAACATAAATATAACATAGCCGTCTGTTTATTGTAACCTATTTTTATTCTAACCATCACATAAATGCAATTTAACTTTAAACTAACTTTAAATTAACCGTGATCTAACTGTAACCTAACGTGAAATTAAATAAAACCAAAGACTTACCTAATGTAATTGCAACCTAATCGCAACCCAAACGTTACCTAACTATTCATGGAGTTCATGTCCATGGAAATTACTTTGTCTTGTTCGGATTTGGTTATGATTCATTAGAATATTTTCGTCGGGTTCAGATTTGGTTCGATTCAGGTTTCAGGTATTTTTTGAAATTCGATTTAAATGTTCGGGTCGGATTCATGTCCATAGAAATTATTTTGACTTGCTCGGATCCAGTTATGTTTCTGTGAAATAATTTTGTCGGAAACAGGTTTGGTTCAATTAAGATTTCGGCGTTTTCTTCAAATGGAATTTTTGGGTTCAGGTCTTCCTGCGTGTCCACGAAAATTATTCTGTCTAATTCGAATAAAGACATGCTTCACTGGAATATTTTTGTCAAGTTCAGACTTGGTTTAATTTAGATTTCTGCTTTTTCTTCAAATGTAATTTTTGGATTCGGATTTTCTTGAGTGTTCAAGGACATTATTCTGCCTTGTTCGAATAAATACATGCTTCCCTGGAATATTTTTATCAAGTTCATTTTAGATTTCGAGATTTTTTCAAAGAAATTTTTTATGTTCAGATTCGGTTCACGTGCATGGAAATTTTGTCTTATTCGGATCCTGTTACGATTCTTTGGAATATTTTTGTCATGTTCAGATTTGGTTCGATTCAAATTTCAGGTATTTTTTCAAATAGAATTTTTAGGTTCGAATCTCGTTCATGTCCACGGAAATTATTTTATCACACTCGAGTCCGGTTATGATTCTTTCTAATATTTTGATCTGATTCAGATGTGGTTTGAGTCAAATTTCAGGTTTTTCTTCAAATCGGATTTTTTAGGTTCGAGTTGGGTTTATGTCCATGGAAATTATTTCGTCTTGATCGGATCGGGTTATAGTTCTTTGGAATACTTTATAGGGTTCAGATTTGGTTCAATTCAGATTTAGGGTTTTTTTTTCAAATGGAACTTTTGGGTTCGGGTCTTCTTGCGTGTTCACGAAAATTATTCTGTCTTGTTCGAAGAGATGCTTCACTGGAATATTTTTGCCAAATTCAGATTTGGTTCAGTTCAGATTTTGCGATTTTTTCAAAGAAATTTTTCGGGTTCGGATTGGGTTCGTGTCCATGGAAATATTTTGTCTTGTTCGGATCCGGTTGCGGTTCTTTGAAATAGTTTTGTCAGATTCAGATTTGGTTCGATTCAAATCTCAGGTATTTTTTCGAATGGAAGTTTTAGGTTCGTATCGAGTTCATGTCCACGGAAATTTTTTTGTCTTACTCTAATCCGGTTATGGTCCTTTCGAATATTTTGGTCTGATTTAGATGTAGTTTGGGTCAAATTTCAAAATTTTTCAAATGGAATTTTTTAGGTTTGGGTCAGGTTTATGACCACGGAAAGTATTTTGTCTTGCTGGGATCGAGTTATAGTTCTCTGGAATATTTTTATCGATTTCAGATTTTGTTCGGGTCATATTTAGAGTTTTTTTTTTTTAAAAGACAATATTTAGGTTCGAGTCAGGTTTCATGAGCACTAAAATTATTTTTCCTTGTTCGGATCGGTTACTGCTTATTTTGAAGATTTTTATGGGATTGAGATTTAGTTCGGATCAGTTATTAAATCCATAGTTTTTTTTTAAACAGAATTTTTAGGTTCGGGTCAGGTTTATATTCACGGAAATTTTGACTATCACGGACCGGAGTGTGGTCTGTTTTTTTCTGGTTGGGATCGGGTTATGTGTTAATTAATCTAAACATTAAGGTTAAAATCAGTTTTGCTACTATTCTTTTTATGGCTATTTCTGATAAATAATTTACTTTGCTATTTGATATTTTTTTATGGTGTATGAGTCGTTTGCGGATTCGAACAATTGTACGCCAAACAGCTATATTTTATTTTTGTTTTAAAACCAAATTAAAGCCATAATTTAATTTTAAATTGAATAAAATACATTTAAATTTTATCAATGATAAAAAAAAAATAAACTCCTAGAAAAGTGACGTGTGATTTTTTTTACTGCAACACAGCGGATGACTCATACATTCTAATGTTCGAAATGCCAAAGACTTGCGTACAACCACACAGTAAAAAGAAATTGAATGGAAGTATAATGTCTTGGGCTGATGCCAAATATGTAACCCTAAAATCCGCTACATTAAGTCCAAATAAGCACCAACAAAAACATGTGCTTTGACACGCCGATCAATTCAAACTGGTTTAAACCGTTATTTTTTTTGTTTTTTACGTTTTAAACTGTTATTGAATGGATGAATAAATTTCATTTAAAAAATAACGTTTTGTGCCATTATTGACTGTAATACACGATCGGAATGCTTAAAAGATATAAATTTATCAATCATAGGCAAGAATTATGTGATTATTGTTATCATATGACTTTGAAATATCAATATAGAAGCCTCATTTAAGATTTTGCTTGAAAAGTTAACATTCTTTCGTTAATGTCTTAAAATCGTCTGCACTCTGAAATCTAGATTTTAGACTAATATTTTTTATTTAAGTTTTCGCACATGATTTTAAAAGTATGTTTTCATAAATATATTTTATATATTGACATAGAATTATTATTATGTTGTTAAATCATAAACATTTTTCATCGACGTTATAAAGTATTGAAAAGTTCTAAAAAAAAAGAAAACTTTTAGTAATACAATTTTTAGTTCAAATCAAATGTTTTCAATATTTTATTTAATTTTATTTTGACATTTAATTATTTCGAATTTCTCAATTTCAATTATTTTAAAAGCAAACATTTTTTTAAAATAAATAATATAATAGCAAAAAGACCATTTTATAAAATTACTATTTCTTCGTAAAATATGCTTCAGCTGTAATTCATTTCTTTCAATTCGTCTTATCAATACAAAATCCCTTTCACATGCTTTTGTTTGGGACATTAAAATTTGAGCGATAAATGGTTTAATATTGCAACCCTTTTATCGGTTTACTTCACCACCACCTATCTTTTTCCTCCATGGTTTACAACCGCTTTGATAAAAAAAATCATCATTTAAACTGACAGTTTGCCAGTCTATGAATTTTAATGGTCAGTCCCAGTTTTTTAAATTATTTCGGCGAAAATTTTATGCAACCAACCAACCATAAGAGAATGAAAAGGAAAAAAGTTAAAAAAAAAGTGATTTTTTATGAGAGTGAGGTTTGGAATTTAATTAATCACTCAGTTAATAAATAGAATTTTGAAATTATGAGCGTCAGGTGCATCAGGAGAGATATTGGGCTATTCTCAGAAAAATTTTGAGCTTCGTACGTACCGTAGTTTTCGCTAACTATCGCAGACACACACACACACACACACACACACACACAGACAGAGCGATTTGTTATTTTATTAATATAGATTGTATGGTAATTGATGATCTTAAAACTACAGTGTTATTTCAGAAGATATGTATTTAAAACTAACAATGCATTTTTTTTTCATTCTGCTTGAATTCGACAAGTTTCTCTCGAACTATCTATCTCTTTTATTTAGGCAATTTCTCCTTTCATTTTAATAGAATCTTTTTTTTCCTTTTTTTGTAAATAAAGTTTTGTACTTTTAATCACTTCAAATAAGGTTATTATGTCAACAGAAATCGCCTTTATGTCAACGAACTTAAACAAGTCGACCAAAACTAATGGATATTTGAGAAAAAATCAATATCATTACCATCAGGTTATCATAAACTGTATAATACGTAACAGTGCCTTTTTTCTTTTTATTAAAATATAAGATGATATTATAAAAAGCTGTAATTTTTTATAATACTCAAAATAATTTATTTTCATACTTTTATATCTTCTAAAATAAAAGTTTTTAGTATTTTATTCCGTCTTGTGTTTTACACAAAATTTAAAGAATTCTTCAAGCTGCGTTTCTTCAAACTATTGACATCTGTAATATTTTTCGATAGAATAACATCTGATATGTGTTCAGCTTCTGGTATTAAGCTTTTCAGACATAAATCCCACATGCCAAAATTGCATACATATTTTCTCAGATGTATTTTATAATTTCCTTCAAAACTTTTAGAAGAGAAGATGTGATGCTTTCAGGTTACTAGAACATGAATACAAATTGATAAAAAAGCATTATTTTTATTATCTTTCATCAATCCTAGGCAATCAGTTGTCTAGTGTGGTTACTCCATCATTTTAAATTACTTTTGTTTTCTTTCTGCAATCAAATATTTACTTTACCAATAGCTTAAAAAAAGTTTGAATTGTTTTACAGGTATAGTATATATATAAATTGAGCTATATCTTTCAAGGAAAAATATCATTTGAAAGTATATTTTGTTTTGTATTCGATGGAGTGGCAGTTGAAATTTTCAGATGTTAGAAAGTAAATGATTGAGCGATAAAAACGAAAGCCACAGCACTGGTTGTGGCGAACCATCATTAATACATAGGGACACCGTAAAACTTCACTAACACCAATCTAAATGTTTTTAATCAGATATTGAAAGAAATGCGACTATGTAAATAATGCAGAATAAATCATTTAAAATCATTAAACACAAGCCAATTGCTTTTTAAAAACACGTTTTTAATCTTCTCTAGAATAATCTGATGAAGAAAATGATAATCAATTTTATATTCAGACTTGTGATTGGAAGTGAATTAGGTGCTAAATTATTCAAGGTACAATTTTGGCAAATCGGAAAAATTATAGTAGTTACTGAGTTGAAAAGTATGATTTACATAAATCTCAGGAAAATGATTTATTCAATTTTTTCTTTCAAACGTAGCAAAAATATTCATAATTTTAGTTCAAAATGTCTTGAAAAGTATCAGGTAAATAATATAATTGGCTTAGAATTTTCATGAAATCCTCAAATATGCTGTTTTTTCGTATAAAATATCACAAGTCTGTTTTGAGTGTAACATATATTTAGTATTTCATATCCGGTGGTAAACATAAAACAAACTTTTTTCTAGATTTCTATATACATGACATAGTGTGATTCTATTGAAAATAATTAGTAACATGTCTTCAAGCAAGAAAATTTATTTCATGCATTTTGTCAGTTTGACGGTCCATTTTTTCTCTAAAACGTGACATTATAGTCAGATTTCCATGAAATTAATATATGTTATTAGTATTTGCGGTTGAGTGTTCGGCACTAAAATTGCAGTATGAAGCATTATTTATAGATATGCAGGGACACTATGAAACTTTATTACTTCAGAAACTATGTGTGAGAAAGATTCCCGTGTACTTGAATGTTGTTATACAATTTTAAAATTATTGAAATGTGTACGCAGTAAGCGTAATATCAATGAGGTATGGTGCAAAAGTCTTACTTTATTGTAGAAACTGGTGTTCTTCTAGTTTATTGTTATTTTACATGGACACAATAAAGTATTTGATTACAATACAGCTTATGTTGAATAGTTGCTGAAAATGCGTTTTCGATTCTGATAGTGTTTAAATTTTAAATCTGTTCTTCAGTATTGCATGATGTGTAAATTTTATAAATCCTGTACAGGGCTATATAAACAATCTCAAGTGCATTTTCTTTTATTATGGAAATTGTTGAATGGAAAATTGCAATCGTGTTGGTCATGTAATTGAATTAACTTTTAGAATACTACGTAATATACATGTGGATATGTATATATATATTATAAATAGATAAATGCAAAATAATAAATAAATATAAATATCAAAAATACAAAAAAATAATATTTTCCATACTATTCATGGTAATTATCAAAATTGGATTTTAGATGCGTTACGCATTTTGTAAATACTTTATTTAGACATGCTTCAATATAATAAATTATAATTTTTTTATTATTTATTTATTTATTTATATTTTTACAGTAATATGAATGCATTCTAAAATAATTCATAATTAATGATAAACACATGATTTTTTGTTCTCGTCTTTACTTTATTTTGATTTTTTCCCAAAATGTTTAAATAAAAAAAATTAACATAATTAACATCAATGAATATATTTATGCATCGCATTATTAACTTTGTACTTATTTTATAGAATAGAGACGTAATTTTTTTTCAGGTTTCTTTTAAATATAACACGTTATATAAACTGAAAATACGTTTAAAATTCTTACAATGAAAAAGCGTATTTATTTTACGACTTTTTAAAACTGAATTTTAAGTTTTTTTCTCCGTATTGCATATTGCATGAAATTTAAAATGATTACCTTGATTATTATTTTTTTTAAACTATTGATGTTTGTAAAATTCTCGAGAAAAAAAACTGATTCGTGCTCGGTGTTCTGCCAGTAACATTCCCTACATACGAGTATATCCCTTATATCAATAATCTTGCAAATTTTCCTTGTCATTTTATTTTAGAAACTATATTCCACAATTTCTTTTAAATATACCTTTGTAAATACCGAAATAAATCCTTGGGATACGATTAAAAACAAAACACTCTCTGTTAAGTGACAGCACATAAGGTCTGTTAGTTATTTTATTTACGTTTCTTAAATTTCTCAATTGCTTAAATGCGTTGACTAATTTATTTTATGCTTTTTTATGCGGAAGAATTGCAAAAATGTTGAATTGCAGATTTTGATTTTACACTGTGCTTTATTATTTTTAAAACATGCTGTGCAAATTTTGGAACGATTACACCCAGAGAAAGGAATTGATTAAAACTACAAAACATGTTTTGTTGCGTACGTTTTGATTACTTTAAGCGAATCTGTTACTTAAAGTAAAAAATCGGTTTTGTTGCTCAGACAAAAAATATTGTTAACACTCTTGTAATAGTTTAACAAAATTTTATCAATTGTATGTTAGTCTTACTAATGTTTTGCATTTTCAATTTGTAATTCCAACAAAATTTTTGTTTTTGCAAAATTTAAATTGCTTTGCAGTAGCCGTAACTCTCTCACGTAATTTTGTTTAGCTATAAAGGATTAAACTGATATTTGGATAATAAAAAATTTTCAAATTGAGACGGATTAACGAAATTATTATTACATTATTATGCATTTTGGATGAAAATTGTGAACAGAAAATTGAAATAAAAATCAACAATATTTATTTGTTTATTCAAACAAAATTCCCATTGACCCATAATTAAACGGAAAGATTTGCTGGACCAAACCAATTTTTGTTGATTCAAGAAAATTTTTCTTTGGGTGTAGATAAATATTAACGGCTTTATATTTAAATCTAGTAAGCTCTTTTGTTCTACGTCCCTCTAAGTTAAATGTTTAGAACTGCTTTTCTCAGTTCCCAGTTTCTTTTTTTTTTTAATTTAAAAGAAATGCTAAGGCATCTACAATGATTAAGCAAATTGCCAGAAAAATTAAAAAAAGTACCGCTGGACTTTTCTTGGAATAACTCACAATTTATACTTTTCTTAAATTTCACTTGTATGCATATGCTTAAAATTGCGTTCGCGGAATTAGATCTCAAGTTGAAAAATCTGAAATCCAACGCGCTACCGAACAGGCCACGGAGGTGCTTGCTCATATTTGAAAATATATCCCTTTATAAATATTGCACGAACTTTAAGTCCTATTTTCTCAAGACCCCCTGGGTATTGCGTTTTATGGCTGTTATATATTTATATACTAACTATACTCTATCGATGCACAAACATTCATCCAATTCGGTAACACAAGCCTCGAACCTTCTCCTTGTCAGTATCAGACGTTTAATCTTATTTTTTCTTAAACCTTTCATTAAAAAATGGTTTTGAAAACCTGCAACTTTAATTTTTTTCTCCTATAATTTCCCTATTTTTGTTCTGCTGATATAGTGAACAAATCCAAAGTTCGATATTAAGATTTATGAAAAAAAAACTGCATGAATGGTTAACAAAAGTCTTTTTTAAAACACAAAAGATAAAAAAGAAGTGATTTTCAAATTGTTATTTTTCTTTTTCAAATTTTTTTATAAGTTTTTGCTAAATTGAGTATATACACTTTTTATAATTTACAAAATCGGACAAAAAATATTGCCTCATCTCTGAAAAAATGGAAAAGTGTGCAAATATTCTGCTTTATTTTTGTGTTTCATGTAAAGATTATATTGTTACATTAAAACAAACTTGTGTTTTTGAATTTTCCATAAAAACAAGTCTCTTGAAATGCATAATTTTGCTGAATGACTTCTAACAGGGAAAAATGCATTACTTTGTCAGAACATGGAACAACATATTTAACCAAAAATTCATTAGATAATAATAAATTTTTTATAAATGAGTGATATTACATGAAAGTTGATGTGGTCATACACAAAAGGATAACTTTAATACTTTTTAGATTTCTACGATATTCTTTTTTTATAATTTCAGTATTTTTCTTCCGTTAATATAATGAAAAAATTCAAAGTTCGATAATAAGATTTATGGAAAAAATACTTTGCATGAATGGTTAAAAGATCTTTTTGAAAACATGAAAGACAAAAAAGAAAGAATTTTGAAATATATACTTTTGAAATATATACTTTGAAAGATATACTTTTTATGATCCATAATAGCGGGCACAAAAAAAAAAAAAAAAAAAAAAAAAAAAATCATCACATGTGAAAAATGTGAAAGTGTGCAAATAATCTGTTTTTTGTTTGTATTTCATGTAAAGATTACGTTGTTACATTACAATAAACTTGTATTTCTTAAAATTTTCGTAAAAACAAGTTTCTTCAAATGCATAATTTTGCTGAATAACTTCTAACAAGGAAAAATAAATATTATTGTCAAAACATAGAACAGAATATTTAAGCAAAAGTTCATTAGATAATAATAAACTTCATATAACTGAGCGACATTACATGAATGTCGATTTGGTCATACGTAAAAGAAT
This sequence comes from Maratus speculifer, assembly GCA_964019185.1. Lineage (NCBI taxonomy): Eukaryota > Metazoa > Arthropoda > Arachnida > Araneae > Salticidae > Maratus > Maratus speculifer. The sequence continues at coordinate 287,161,786 of OZ025297.1, read as the reverse complement.
ACCTTAAATAATGTTTTAGAGTTCCACAATACTTTCTTCATATAATTGCATTATTTTTTTTCTACTGATATAACGAACAAATGAATCAAAGTTCGATACTAAGATTCATGAAAAAAATAGTACTCTGCATAAATGAAAAAAATCTTTTTCAAAACATGAATGATAAAAAAGAAAGAATTTTGAAAGTGTTATTATTTTTTTTCAAATTATTTTTTTCAAATTTTTTGCTATATAAATATGTACACTTTTTATGATCTTCAGTGAAAGACATATATACAATATATTGCATCATCTGTGAAAAAATGGAAAAGTGTGCAAATAATACGCTTTGTGTTTGCATTTCATGTAAAGATTATGTTGTTACATTAAAATACTTTTGTAGTTTTTAATTTTTAATAAAACAAGTATCCTGAAATGCATAATTATGCTAAATAACTTTTGATAAGGAAAAATGCATTATTTTCTCAAAACATGGAACAAAATGTTTAACAAAAATTCATTAGATAATAATAAATTTATATAAGGAAGGAATTACACATACGTAAATGTATAACTTTAATACTTTTTAGAATTTCAACGAGCTGCGGTAACAGCTTTACAAGGGTCTGGTGATGAAGAAATCATTTCCTGGATGTAATGGTATCCAGTTTTATAATAAACAACCCTAATAATGATTATCCTAAATTTAATCATAGTTGTTTGTTACATTTTCACAAATTTAAGCCTCATTACACGGCAAAAAGTTTGAAATGGATTAAGATCAGGATTTTTCTGAGGCCAGTTATTATCTTTAGTACATGATTTTTTTTTACCTAGTGCTCTGCACCTAAAGTAGGGAATAAGGTGAAAAATTATCTTAATTATTTATAGAAATGTAATGGAAGTACTATTATCTGTAAGTAAATGGAAGTATTATCTCCAAGTATATGGAAGTTATCTTGTAAATGATACATTTGACACCTTTTTTGAATAAATTATATTCGACTTACCAGTCTCAGAGATGATAGAGTACTAAGTCTTGTTAAAATATGCAATTTCCTGCAATTTAAAATTATTTTAAATTGTAACTGATTTTAAACAGTACTTTAAGATATTAACAAAAACTGATGGCAAGTAATAATAAGGAATGGGACGTCTAAAATTATTACTTCACTTCCGTTTCCATTGATAATTCTTGATAAGTTCCAAAATTGATAAAAGGAAATTATTTACCAAACTTAGACTAAGCATTATTAGAATTTTGTGCTATTAAATTGAAAATTATTTTTTCCCATACCGGACAACTAGGTGGTTGTCAATGCTGCTGGCACGCAGAAATTATATGATACATTAAAGTGATTTTTGTTTAACTCATGAACACATTAACATTTGTCTAACAAGACTCAGCGATGTGAAATTTAATATTATATACCACATTTATGCATGTTTTCATAAAATAATGCAAGTTTGTCTTTCAAAAATTATTCAGCATTATTAAACATGTCAAGAATCTAATTTTCATGTGAAATTAATATCACAAGTATATTGTAGTGTGATATCATCATCTTTATATAAAACACAAAATAAAATACAAACATAGAACATGATATTTGCACATTTTTCCATTTTATCATAAGAGAAGCTGTTTTTTGGTCCGCGACTGTATTATGACTATGCTTTATTGTGTACACGTTATGTTTACAAAATAAAAATTTTTGGTAACGAATAGCATTTATTTGTCGTTTATCCCTATGCTTTCTATCTCTAGACAAATGAAAGATATAATGAAGTTATTTCTTTAGTTAACGTGAAATACAACATCTTTTTTAAACTTGAGACATTTTCATGTAAATCGAAAAAATTAGATATAATCGGACTGAGAAAATATAAAAGGAAAAAAAACATTTTCTCTGCTTATAGAATTTAATTTACTTTATTATTTGTGTGCTCGTTTCGTTCTGAACCATGTAATGCTTAAATGGTTGCAACGATTGTTCTTTATTTATTCATGAAATCTCACATGATTTCGAAAATTGTCGTAACATGGAGTTGACATAAATTCAAAGCAGCTAATCTATCAATTTAATTGAATCCCATAATTAATATCTAATGATTATTATATTCTAGCACCATTTCACATCCCAATTAGTAAAACAATAATAATAAAATCTTATGGAGTGTGATTGATACTATTGCATATCTGATCGCTGTCTTTATCAAGATGTACTATCAACAGCAATGTATTGTTATGCAAATAAAGCTGCTATTGATCACCGTTATACACCATATATGATGTACTATATATATGTGTATACTAGAAGCTCAGCACTCTGCTTGCTACCGCTGGCCAAACTCCGTATTTCCCTTCGAATTTGACTTTGGGATCGCTTCGCCATTATTTTAGTCAAATCTAACTGGAATATAATGCAACTTACAATAGTTTTAATGTATAAAAAATAATGAAAGACATTATTGAAAATGTAAAAAAATATGTATTCAGATGCTGTTTGTTGCTAATGGTTATAGATCAGTTTCACTTAATGAAATAAAGAAAAAATTATGAAATATAAAATCGACAGAAAAAAGTATCTTGAAAATAGAATAATTTAAAACTTCAGTGAAAAAATATGAAACCATTTTCCTTTGAACCGCAATGTAGTTTTGGTGGCTGGCATTTTCAACAGTACCTCGTTCGATACGTACATCAAAGTAGAGCGCGATTGCATCCAATACATTAGAGGTAATTAATCGCCTATTCCTTGTCGAATTGCTGTAATTAATTTACCGATTGAATAATCGTTTTAAAAATTAGTCTAATGTGATTTCATATACAGTGTTCTCTGCAAATCAATGTACTGTCCTTCGATTTATTCTGTTGAGCTTATCCATAGTATCAGACAAGATTGTGTATCTAAAGTATAGTAATAAATGTATACATAGTAAAAAGTGTATATAATATCTAAAATGTAGTAAAGTATACTAGAAAGTACTAAAAAAATATATGAAAATATGAAATTGTCAATAAATTAAAAGCCCCAAAAATGAATTGTTACTATTTATTATTATTATTATCAGAAAGAAGAAATGCCATTTTCATGTAGAAATAAATACACTAAAATAATGAAAAACTAACATTTTTTCCGATGCATTATCACCCCAGAAAGGAAAATCACCGAACTCTGATCGGTATATCCAGTGGTAATTATTAATACTACAAAAAGTATATCTAAAATTTGTAATGTTGATATTTTAAATGAAATTTAAAAATAATCTTCGTTTATGTGATATGATTACATTTTATGTATTGAAAAAAAAATTAGGTCTTATAATGATAAAAAAGTAATATTAAAAAATGTTTTGTTTAATTTTTTTTAAATAAATGTAAAAATGCAATATATATTCTTCATATTTTGTATTAATATTATATATTTTATACAATGAAAAAAATATCCCTTATGTGTACTTTCTTTCCTACCTCACTGTAAAAAACAAGATATTCATATTTTTTTCAAGCATTACGTTTTGCATTAAAATTTTTAGCGTTTATCATACTACGTTTCCCGAAAGTATTGACAGGTGTAAGATTCTCGGGAAGAATATTATCCAATACGTGATCGGTTTCTGTCACTAACACTCCCATAAGAAATGTTCCATGTCAAAATTTTGCATATGTTCTCCATCATTTTATTTTTATAAATATATTTTGCGATATTTTTTTTAATATTTCTATCAAAATATGCGTTTAAATCTTTACTAAGTGAATAAAAATATTCAAGTGAGTAAATAGAATATAAATAATCTATTTATAATATGCAAGGTGTACATTAAAGAATTTTCAGTTTCAATGATGCATTACAGCAGTCAACCGTTTACTTTGAATCACTTTGACACGATTCCACTAACATTTCCATTATTATACAAAAAATAGAAAATCATTCGTCAGTCATAGATTATGAAGCACTTTCCAGATTTAAAAAAATAAAATATTGCATCGCCTTTCACCATATGAAAATGTATAACGCATTTTAAAAATTAATTTCAGCTGTTCTTATCTACAATCAGGAATTTTTTAGCATAAGAATTTTTTACCATCCCTGTATATGATATAGAGATTTGTATTTATTAAGAACATGCATTCCAAAATTTAGTTCATTTAAGATATAAGTATATTTTAGTTGAAAATTCCCCGTCCGCAATTCCTGTAATAAGGAGAATAGCATGCGAACACTTTTGTGCAGCCCTGTATATGAGGTATAGGTTTTATATATAAAGAGTAAGATGCAAAAAAAAAATTAAAATCGCATACCGCATTTTAAAACGTACCTTCCAGCAAATATTACGCAATGACAATAGTATAACCGATTTCTTTTTTGTATTTCTGTTAATTAATAAAAAATGCTCTGTTTTAACGTGCCCGTAATTAAAATCAGTGATTTATATCAGTTTCAATGCATTTGAAATAGCCTAATGTCATTAAATTACTCTTCAAACGATATTCTCACACATAAGACGATGTAATCGAATTCTTTTGAGTGTCCCTTTAAATGAATTATTAACATACATACTTGATATTCAATAACACATATGCTTTGGTGACCCTTATAGAGAAGAGTTTCTTGAGGGATTTTGGTAGTTGCATATATTTGTCAGAAGGTTTAGAAGAGGTATGATCACGTATATTAGTAGCTGTTATTCCATTGGAATATTTAGAAGAGGCATGATCAGTATAGAATCAGTCCAGGTTCGGATGCTCGAAAAAAAACCCCACGGTGATTGCTAAGTTACAATTTATTTAGACATATATTACTAAGGGGGGCACACTTACAGCACTCGGAGAAAATCTCCGAACCAAAAATTAGCACGTTGACAAGACAAGCGCAGAGAGTCAAGTGCCCCCGTACATAGCAACAAACTGCCACCTTTGGCATCATAGAAAATCGCCAACATACACAAGTTCGCCCATGCACAATGGATAGTATACGCCAAATACAGTTAAAATGCAGCCGGCAAGATAAGAATTCAATATGGTTTCCAAGCTGAGATGGGAAAGGAAAGGTTGCCAAACGATAAAATGTTACACGTGTTATTTTGTCTAAACACAGAGGCACACCGAAGGGACATCAGATTTTACTGCGCAGATGTTAAATTCTTTTTAGGGTTTTGTCGAGAAAGGAAAAGAAGCGTAAGCATAAATTTTAACTGTGAAACAGAGATGATGTCCATATAAGGTAATGCAGAATTGCCTCGATCGGAAATAGCAGACATCTGGAAATAGCTTTAAACGGTTGATTAATATGTGAGTGTATTTCTCACAGACAAAGTTAAGCAGCTGCCGATTTTTCGGTTAGAGAAAAAACTAGGCGAGGGAAAAAAATGGAAAGTGAATGAAGGACACTTAAAACTGATTTTGAATTGAAAAGAGACAGGGGGGAAGGAATAATTTAAGAAAATAACCAATATATAACGAAATAATCGTTATATATATCACCCGGTGCACCACAAAAAAACTTTTGCTGTCCAATGTGCATAGGCTAGCATAAAATATTATAACATAAAAACATACATAAATGCAAAAGTTTTTTTTTATATATATATGTAGAAATTTAACGTCATGATAATGGAGACTTTTGTATTCAAAAACAGTCAGCAGTTCTAAAGTCTCTATATTTTTTTTATATTTGTATTTCATGGATCCAAGTTAGTACTGTATTTTATATGTATAAGTTGAGTCGACTCAGACAGTACAAAAATATTACTGCAGCTTTGATTGTTATCATGACATAAGTAAAATTTTGAAACATATACACAAAACATGAAACTAATACTAAATGAATATAAAATGGCAATACACAAAAATAACATAATATTACTATATTTTTCAAAAATTAAAAAGAGTAATATGATGTATATTAAAAAATAAAAATGTTTTTGTAAAAAATGTTTCATGCCGAAGCATAGGATGACAAAAAAAAGAGGTGCTCCAAGCACGCCCATAAAAATATGCGTCACCCTGAATCTTGTGTACAACACAAGTATTATGGCATCGGCTTAGGGCCTAGCCTTAGATGAGGAGGGAATTGTGATGCTCCCCCGAAGGCACTAGCGGTCTTCTGAAGGAGCCCACGTCGAATTACATGAAAAAAAATTTGAATTGTTGTGAATTGGAATCACAATTCAAAAATTTGAATCGAAACTCCAATTCCAAAACTTTGTCTCTCAACACAATGAAGCTTGAACCCTTAGGGCCTTAATTTTGAACGGGAACAAGACTTCAAAGGGAAGAATTCAAAAAGAAAAAAAACAAAAAAAATGTATATCATCTAACAACTAATATGGGGAGACAATCCTAGAGTGAAGAGAGACGAAAAATGTGTCACAATCGAGTGGGGTGATGAACACGTCATATATGAAAACTGTGTTTTATTTAATTACATGAATCATTTGTTTACTTTTCTAGACTACAGTACCTGTTTATCTAACTATAATATGTTTGACTTATAGTACAGGAATTGTTAAGTGGGAGGTTAGCTAGTGGAAAAAAATACTGAATTAATGAGTATTGTCAAAGAAATTTTAAGTGTACTGCAAAAAGAAAACAAAATAAAAGTAAATAAAATTTTAGTGAGTATGAAGACATATCTAAGTGTTAAAGGATAACAATGATACCTAATATTGTTCCTAAGAGATCTTCAGAGCAACAGTGATGGACCAGCCATGATATTGTTAAAGATCAGTCAAAAACAACATACACACAACCATGAGCTCTTTGGTTGGATATGTGGTATCATAAAACAAGACTTAAAAAATAATAAATAGTGTTTTTTACATTAGCTTCTGTTTCTTAGATTGTATGTGTGAGGTTGATAAAACGTATTAAAGTTAGTGTTGTTTATATGACTTGACGCATCAAATAAATGTCCATAACGAGGAGGTGCTAGTAAAAGTCTATCAATATGTACCCGAAATGCTGTGTTATCAGGAGTATACAACCTTTTAATTGAGAATGACACAGGGGAATGTTTACAAGTGACAATATATGGACCAGTATACTTTGTTTTAAACTTGTCATTTGATTTTAGATATACAATGTCTTTTAAGAAAATGGATCTTAATTTAGCTTTCTGACCGTAATATTTATATCTTTTATCTTGAGCAGATTTAATGTTGTTATAAGCTTTGTGATATATCTTACTCAAATCATCAAGTAATTTGTGTACTTCAATATGCTTATCAAGAAAGGGTTGGTTGCACGACTGATCAAAAGTGTCAAAAATTAGAGAAAGTTCACGTCCAAAATGAAGAAAATTAGGAGAATATAATGTAGTTGCATGTTTCGAACCATTATAAAGTGATTTGTGTATAAATACTGCATTTTCGAATGAATGACCTTCTTGTAAAAGAATATTAACTGAATATTTGATTGACTTATTGATTCGCTCTGCAATCGCATTTGATTGTGGTCTCGAGGCAGAACTGTGTAATACCTTAATGCCCATTGTATCATTAAAAATGTTATATACCTGAGACGTGTACTGGGGTCCTAAGTCTGATAAGACAACCGAAGGTCTCCCAAAGGTAGTTATGTAAGAGAATAAGCATTTAACAACCTTACTCGCAGATATGTCATTAAGTGGAAAGAGTTCAATATGTCTCGAAAAATGATCAGTGATAGTTAAAACATATTTTCCATTAGCAAACGGTCCAAGGAGATCTGTACTAATAGTGTGACCAGGGTACCTGGGAGTGTATGTGGGCTGCAAAGGTGCGGGTGGAGTTTGGTGATGTTTAGTTTGAAGACATTTGATACAGGATGCGACAAAGTTTAAAGTGTCTACATACATACCCTTCCAAAAATATCTACCTGACAAGAATTCATAAGTTTTATTAAAGCCAAAGTGAGATAAATGTGAAATCGTTAAGACTTTGCTTTTAAGTGAATTTGGAACAATAATGTGATACGAAAAAGTGTTATTAAAAATATTTTCCTTCTTTAACATTAACACTTTCGAATCAGGATGAATGAAGTAGTTAGGAAATTTTTGAGAAGATCCTTTCTTTAAGATTTCTTTATAAACAACAACCAAAGTAGGGTCATTTTGTTGTTCAGTAGCAAATGTTTCATTCGAAATTTCTAATAAAGGGTCAGGATTTGTTTGTGTACCAGAAATAAGGCAGTTAACATGCATATTAGAATCACTCGAGCTGGAGTGTGGAGTATCACATTCTACAATAGGTAAGGGTTGAGTATCATGAATCAGTTCAGGATTTGTAGCTAAAGTCTGTTGATTATTTTCAAAGTTACAGCGAGATAAGTAGTCAGCGAGTACATTCTTTTTACCTGGAATATGTTGAAATTTGTATGTGTATTCTGAGAGATCCATGAGCCAACGAGAGATAATATCAGCTGGATTTGTAGTTTTGTTGTACTTTTCTAATGGTTTACTATCTGAACAATCTCTACAAATTCTCTGTTGTATAAATAATATTTGAAAGCAGTAACTGATTTATGAATCGCCATGAGTTCTAATTTAAGTGCAGGATATTTTTTTTCTGATGCTTTTAAAGATTTTGAAAAGTATGCAACAGGTAATAGTTGTTTATCATGTTCTTGTAGTAAGACACCAGAAATAGCAATATTTGACGCATCAGTATTTAAATAGAACTTTTTGTTCCAGTCAGGTAATCTAACCATGGGTGGATTAAAGAATATCTTCTGTATGGTGTCCATAATTTTTTGATGTTTGCGTGTCCACTTAAATTTGGCTTTTGGAGTAGTTAAGTTTATGAGAGGTTGTACAAGTTCAGAAAAGGATGGAACAAGAGATTTGTAAAATGTAATGACGCCTATGAGTGCTTTTAATTGACGTTTAGTTGTAGGTGTTGGAAAAGATGTTATTTTTACAATGTTCGACTGAACAGGAGAAATAGTTTGATTTTCTATGTGAAATCCAAGATAATCTAAACTGGTTTTGTGAAAAGTGCATTTGCTAGGGGACAGCGTTAAATTATATTTTACTAGTATTGCAAGAATTTTATCCAACTTATCACACATTTCTTGATATGAATTGGCACCAACAATGAGATCATCTTGGTAGGTATAGACACCTTCTAACTGTAATTCATCAAGTAACGAGTCCATTAAAGCTTGATAAATTGAGGCGCTTGTTTTTAAGCCGAATACTAATCTCTTATACCGAAAAGAACCGAACATTGTAGTGAATGTGAGCTGATTTTGAAATTTTGCAGGCAAATCAATCTGATGATATGCCTGATGAAAGTCGAGAGAAGAGAAAAAACGATATTGTGAAAGATTTGAAATAATAGTTTGAATTTTTGGAAGTGGATAGGACGAACCTTGAATTATAGTATTAACCATTCTGAGATCTAATGCGAGTCTATATTTCTGTATACCTGTACCGTCTGGTTTCTTTTTAACAAGGAGCATGGGGCAGGCCCATTCGGAACAATGACGTTCAATGATTTTGGCATCAAGTAACTGTTTGATTTGATTTAAAACATCCTTCTGCACAGCTTGGGGAAGAGGGAAAGGGAGAGTCTTTATGGGGTAATCATTAATGAATTTCAAATCAGGTACAATTTTATCAGTATGACCAAGTGTGTCTAATGATTTGGAAAAGGCAGGATAATAATTAAGTAACAATTTAGTTAGGTTCTTTGCTTCGTCAGATTTTAAGTGAGAAAGTTTGAAATCATTAGCCGATAACTCCTGCTTTCTTTTTTGTAAGATTTCATTAGACGCCTGAATAAAATTTACAAAGTGCTGTTCTGAGTTATTTTGCTTGTCAGACATTTCAGAAGTATAGTCGCGAATTTCCTCAATCTCAGATAATTGACCTATTTTTGTGTGTTTAGGGAGATGAATGGTTTTTTCAGAAGTGTTTTTAAGTGTTATTGAGAAGAAATGATGTATTTGTGAAGTTTTCTTTCTTTTATTGGATAATTTATTCATTTGAATAATGGCATCATTTCCTATTAATTCTTTTGTTTGTGCCAAATATTCAAATAGATAATTTCTGTTATTGTTGATGTTATTGGAAGTGTAAACAGAGCACCATTTTTGTTGTTGGGGTTCTAATATAATTTTACGAGTTAAGAACACCGCTTGGTTCATTACTACATCACTCAAAGAATTGCATGATTTTGATTGTTTCTCTCCAGAAGATTCTTTACTGGTTTTTAAAGGAACAGAGAAATTATTGTTGACATGGAGACACTTGTTAAAAGTATCAATGACAACATTGTATCTAGTTATGAAATCAAAACCTAAAATGCCTTCAAAACTGGAAGACTCGGGTATGTCAACAATATAAAAGTGGTGTGAAAACGCTTTTTGTTTTAGCTTAATGGATGTTCTGATGCAGGCGGAAAATGAGACATCAGAATTGACAGTTTTAATATTGACGTCAGTGGACAGTCTTTTATATTTTAAGACAGGTTTAAGTTGATTAAATAATTTTTGTGAAAGTAAAGATATACTACTACCAGAATCAGCTAACAAAGTAATATCATGGTTTGCTATAGTGGCTTCAACAAGAGGGAGGGATGGTGACATAGTGTTTACACTACAAATTATTTGAACATTATCACTTTCTGTTTGTGTACTGATGTTATTTGCTATTTTAATGGAGTCAAAAGTTTGGGAACCAACTGAATTAACTAGTCTCGAACTTGAAATTTTAGGTAAAACAGGGTCAAAAGCAAAAGTTGCTGATGTAGAAGTATTAGACTGAGACACAACACCATCAGCATAAAAATTGTATCTCTGTTTCAGTTTTCCTGAAATTGGGGCGTGGAGTTTGTGTAATTGTTTTTCCTTTGAGTATTTGCTCTTTTCCATTTAAAACAAGAGAGAGCGTCATGATTGTTTCGTCCACATAACTGACAAACAACTGGTTTTTTTTGTGAAAACTTGTGTGGGGAATAACGTCTAGTGTAGTTTCGATTTTTGTAATTTTTTTTGAAGCGTGAAACACCTGCGGAATGTTTTGGTCTAGTCTGGAAATTTTTCTGCTCAGTTTCGGTTTTAGTATCAGGAGGGACAAAAGATAATGCATTTATTTTCTCAGAGATTTCTTTTAATTGCGATTCGATGAGATTTTCTGGTCTGTGTACCGAGGGTAAGGAATGTAAGATTTTTTCATTCCTTAAAATTTCATGAAGAGTTTGCGCTCTTTCAACTGCTGTTTTATAATCATTAATGCCTTCTTCCTGTAATTTTATTCTAATATTTGAAGGAAGGGCTTCTAGAAATTTCATGAGTTTGATAGTGTTGCGTGCATTTTCGTCGTTGATATCTGCATATACTGTAGCCGCAAGAACATTTAGTCTATGGGCTAAATTTTTTATCGTCTCAGAAGGCATAAGTGCTAAACTGGACAGCTCAACAGAGGCAACACATTTACTAGGGGGGGCGAAAAATGACGCAAATTCCTTTTCCAGCAAATCGAGGTCTGTTATCTTTTGCAGGTCAGGATTTTGGGCTAGAAATTTTTGTGCAGGCCCAACTAACTTTCCCTTTAAGATTGCAATTGTTGTTTGTGGGTTATATTTATTAATTTCTGCACAGACGCGAATTTGATCAAAGAAAAATTTAAGTAAATCTGGATCTCCATCAAATTGAATGATATTTATCGGAATTTGTTTTGCCGCCATGATTAGTTTTTTTTTTGTTTGTTTACGCTCACAAGTTTTAGAGAAATTGTTACACAGACCTGACTTATACTCTAAAGCACATTGAAAACAAGTAAATTTCCTAGCTAGTAAAAATATCTAAACTAGCAAAATAAATAGATTTTAAAATATACCTCACTTTAAAGATATCTTATTTGAACCTTTTATGACAGTAACGCAAGGAAGCACATACAAAATTAACACATTTAGAAAATAAATTAAATAAAATGGCAAAATAATTACACTTTGAAACATATATCTATATATTCCTTCACTTTAACAAAGTACTTACTTTAGATAATAAAGTAAAGAAAACTCTATAGAAAACCGCAAAAACTGTTAGCAAGCAAGAAAAAAAAATCCTTTAACTTCTTTACTCAAGGAAAAAAAATTCCTTTTTTTGTAACTTAAAACCTTCTGATTTATTTATATTTTTTGGATGAAAAAGAATGTTCTTATTTTAACCTTGTAATTAAAGTTCAAAACTGGTTAAACACATTTAAGCATATTAGAGAATCTAAATACAAATTAAAAAAACAAAAAAAGGGGTGGGACGTAAAATATGAAACAATAGCACATAAATGCAAATAATTGATAAAAACTGCATAAAATGTCATAAAAATAATAACTAGAAATGACAACAGTTACCGTGCTTTCGCAATTTAAAAAAATTTTTGCAAAAACACAATAACAGGATTATAATAGTTATTGAATTAAATATGATTTAAAAATACCAAACTGCAATATCGACTATGGTGTACTGACTGTGGAAGCAGAACATAAAATAAACAAAATACTTGGGGTAACTTACAGATTGAGTTTTTTTTAAAAAAAAATAATTAAATGATTACTAATTTAATAAGACAAAGCTTAGGGAACTGGGGCACGATCTGCTCCCACATTCAAAATGTAGATTTTTTTGAGGTTGCATTTTCGTTGTTGTGCACTTTTTTTTTTTTTTTTTTATCACTGGAGACTAGCAGAAATTTTATATTGTAATCATGTAATTGAATATGCACTTATCAAAGGTGGTGACACCTCATTTAGAGAATTTTTGTAATTCTCTTATTTATTTATTTATTACTTTGTGCACTGTTAACTGATATAAACGATGAATTATTTCTGATGGATTTTCTCAGAATTGAAGACAATCACTATTTTTTTGCACTATGAACGATTTTACGATGCATCACACCACAGGAATACTGTTATTCACTAAATTTTCTATGAGGCTATATGAACTTTCTGTAGATTACGTTCACTAAAGACAAAACACACTGGTATAGAAGCACACAATGAGGACATGCAGCCCTCGATGATATCTGGCTGCGATGAACACGTCAATCACACAGACGATGGAGATGACAAAAGGGGCACCCAGCGCTCAGGTGACAATCAGCCGCAGATTTCTTTTGAAGATGGAATTTCAAGGGGAGACCCTCCGAAGCAGTTGAGATGGAGCACACAGGGGAGGAAAAGGGGGTGTCCAGCAAAGGAATTTCAGGACGGGAACAGCTCTGTACTTTTTCGGTTGACACTTAGCAGGCCAGACTAATAGCATTTTCTACCGGGGAATGCAGAGAAGAAAAAGAAGAACCGAAATGCATCACATCCACGGGAAAAGTCGCAGTTGATTGTACCCCCCTCCATATATATTTTTTTTTTTATGTGGGGAAAAACGAAACCGTCAGGCACCAGTTATTTATATAGAGAAGAGTTTCTTGAGGGATTTTGGTAGTTGCATATATTTGTCAGAAGGTTTAGAAGAGGTATGATCACGTATATTAGTAGCTGTTATTCCATTGGAATATTTAGAAGAGGCATGATCAGTATAGAATCAGTCCAGGTTCGGATGCTCGAAAAAAAACCCCACGGTGATTGCTAAGTTACAATTTATTTAGACATATATTACTAAGGGGGGCACACTTACAGCACTCGGAGAAAATCTCCGAACCAAAAATTAGCACGTTGACAAGACAAGCGCAGAGAGTCAAGTGCCCCCGTACATAGCAACAAACTGCCACCTTTGGCATCATAGAAAATCGCCAACATACACAAGTTCGCCCATGCACAATGGATAGTATACGCCAAATACAGTTAAAATGCAGCCGGCAAGATAAGAATTCAATATGGTTTCCAAGCTGAGATGGGAAAGGAAAGGTTGCCAAACGATAAAATGTTACACGTGTTATTTTGTCTAAACACAGAGGCACACCGAAGGGACATCAGATTTTACTGCGCAGATGTTAAATTCTTTTTAGGGTTTTGTCGAGAAAGGAAAAGAAGCGTAAGCATAAATTTTAACTGTGAAACAGAGATGATGTCCATATAAGGTAATGCAGAATTGCCTCGATCGGAAATAGCAGACATCTGGAAATAGCTTTAAACGGTTGATTAATATGTGAGTGTATTTCTCACAGACAAAGTTAAGCAGCTGCCGATTTTTCGGTTAGAGAAAAAACTAGGCGAGGGAAAAAAAATGGAAAGTGAATGAAGGACACTTAAAACTGATTTTGAATTGAAAAGAGACAGGGAGGAAGGAATAATTTAAGAAAATAACCAATATATAACGAAATAATCGTTATAACCCTAAATAAGTTTTATCGATTGGACGAAAATTCGAGCATATTCACGGGAGTGAGAGTGTGGGCAAATGGACAGACGGACAGACAAACCGAATGCCTAAGCACTTTTCAATTTTGTTGGAAAGTGCTAAAATATTATGTCTGATTTCTTAACGACGAAATTGAATTGTAAACAATTAACATGATACGATGATGCAAACTGTACAGTTTTAATGTGTCATTTTTTATGTATCTTTTGTTCACTGCTACTGAAGCAATATTTAAATTAATATAATTCTAGAAACTTGACAGTTTTAAAATATTATTTTATGATTCGTAATTTCAATGCTTATATTCCTGTAAGATATTAAAGTTTTTATAGCAAGTTGGAAAAATGATATGTTTTAAGAAATTTTAAAACATTAGAAGGAAAAAAAATGTTACAATTTTGCTCTCTTACTCGTTGGTCACGGTTGGTTAAATAAATCATGTACAGTTTGCTTACAAGAATAACTCTCCTTGTATAAAGACATCCTTAAAATTTATCTTATAAAATATATCTAGGTTTTTCTCTGAATTGAAAGTGAAAGTTATGAGTCATCAAATCTTGAAATTAATACAGAAATTGCACTGCAAAATAGTAATAAATGGAGTATTAATAATAATTAATAATAATTAATAATATTTTTAAATTATATTCTCACCTAAATACATTATTTTATGCACAAACATTAATCATAAATAATTTCACGAAGCACTTTTTCTTGATTTGTCATTTCAATTAAAATATAATATAAATGCAAACTTGTTATTTACATCCAGACAATGCCTCAGTTTTTTTTAAATATTAATTTTAATTAATGATTTATATATATTTATATAATATATAAATTCATCTATTCATGCTATTTTATGCTTTGTCTACAATTTTAACTGACTAGGACTTTGTGAAAGCATCGAACAAATGTATTATACATTTAAAGAATAAGGTTAATTTTAAGACCGGAATATACAGATTTGAGCATGCATAAAAATAAATTAGGAACGCCTCATTTTTAATGTGAAGGTGAAAAGTAGTGTAAAATTAGGTTGCTATGAAGAAAGCCAACAGCCGCACTTGGGCTCTTCTGCCTATGTTACGGGTAGGCATGTTTGCTCAAGCTACCAAAAAAGAAAATATAAAAAGAAGAGAATCAGCGATCTGGAAAAAAAATAAAATATAAAATGAATTACCCTTGTGTCCATCATTTGTTAGTTATAAAATGTACAAAAATTTAAACTAAACTTCAAATAGTTTAAAATTACGCATTATAAAACATCAGATGCAAGCAGTAAACGATTTATGCCTCAGAGTAAGATTGGAAAAAAGAGAAAAATTTTAAAGATCTAATAATTTTTAAACATTTAAAAGTAAATAAATATTTCACTTCTTCAAGCAATAGCGATAGTACACTGCAAAACATTTGTGTAACGTTACAAGATAAAATTGGTGACAGCCTTACTGCCGCTAATTTTATGGAGTACTTTAACCGATATAATCGGAATAACACTGCAATGTTACACCAGTGATATATGGTTAAATTACACCATTATACAAGTAAAAAAAAATCATAAAATAGAGAGAGTCTCTACCACCAATTTTATCGATTAACGTTACATAAATGTTTTTCACTGTACTAAATAAAAATAAATACCATACACATATTTTTTGTATTACATGTTTTTATTTACAAGCTTTAACTTTTTTCTCTTTCTGCATAGTGTAGACTGACAACACCATCTGTCTTCTTATATAGAGGAAAAAAGATCACTTACAAACATAATTGTTGAGCAATTCCTAAAATTAACTTCAAAATTATTAATTTAAAAAATCATACATTTTCTAAGAAAGCTGTCCGGCTATTTTCTGTCAATTTTGATGGGTACTAGCTAGTTTTTGTCTATACAGAAATTAATTATCTGACAGTCGATTCAACAAAAATATAGACGAGGTTTTTTTTTTCGCAAATTTAATTCATACGTGTAATATTCAAAACATATACAAAATATTTTAAAAATGCCTTAATACTTTCTGTGTCAATTATAATTTCCATTTTACATGCTTTAATACATTAATAAAGATTAATATAATTTTTAGAAAAAAAATCTCTAACGACTACAAACTAGTAAAACTTAATTAACGCATTATTTTTAATATCACGTTACGTTTTAGCTATCTGTTCACTTGCGCTCCGATAAGTTAATAACTACTCATTTATTTTTATTTTAGCAATTAATTTATAGTTTAAAATTTGCTGAAATTGGATTTGGTACTTATTTTTTCTAATTTTGTTTCTTTATATTACATGTAATGAAAAGTGTAGTTTTTTTTTCTTAAACATTTTTTAATTCGATAAATGTTGCAAAAATATAAGAATTTTTTCTTAAGAGATAAATGTATGTAATCTTCTTGTCCAATTTCAATAAAATAGTGGTATAATTGAAATTTAAAAAAAAAAACCCGAAAGTTCAAATTTATCTTACACATTGTTTGCTTTTATAAACTTAACAGTTTTGGTAAAATATAAATCTAAAATTAAATATATTTTACTTTCATTAATATAAAACTAAATGTAGCATATAGCTTCTAATTTCAAATTTTTATGTATTTTAAAATTAGCTTATTGTTTTAAATTTTAAAATATAATAAATAAGTGGGAATAATAGAAATTCTACTTATGTAATTCTACTGATTATCTAAAAGGATTTATTGTAAAAAATTCCTATTTGTAGCTTTACAATTGTAATACCAAAATAATTTTATAGGTGATTCTTGAGAATTTATAAGTTATGGTTAGTATAAAAAATATTTCTGCGGCAGTCAAACAACTTTTTAATCACCTAGAAAAATAATTGCTTTTTTACGCACTATTTTGTTTTCCTGGAATTAATTTAGTAACTTCAAAGAAATGTATAAAATCATTTTAATTAGCATTGTAGCATATAATTACGAAGCAATGCATTAAACGTTATCTTAAATAACTGTCCAAATTAAAGATGAACAATTTTTCGTGTTTATATATGCTGTGAAAGTATGATTACGTACTTATAATTGACACTCTGAAAAAATAATATAATACTAGTTTTAAGTATTTTTTTTATAAGTGAGATCGCACACACACACTCGCACGCACATAAAAATAAGGTTTCACCATTCAATATTTTCTAGAGAATATACTGAATCTTGAAGTTAATAATGTCGAGAGAATAGTATTATCAGGCCGAAAGGTAGTATTAACTGAACCGATAATCCATTTCTTAACTGTATGTGGCTCCGTACACTCATACTCAGTACTGAGTATAACATAGATGTGTAAATTAGTCACTTTTAGATTACGTATGCGTATAAATTTGTAAAATTACACTTTTTTAATAAAATTTAAACATTTGGCTTTAAAATTTATCTGGATTTATGTGTGTTTATTGCCTTAATGAAAGGGTGTATTTGTAGTCCCTTGAGAAAAACAATCAAGTGTGTAAATTGTAGAAAATGTTACGGATGTACTCGAATTAGTGTGTCAATGTAATTTACACGTTTTGGATATTAAGAAAACTTTTTGTGTACTTCGCATGTTACACTAAAATACGCGTAAGACTATTACAGAGATATTTGCGTAAAAACAAAATATCATACATGATTTTTATCACAAATTTTGCAAGATATATGTATAACAGTAGAATATTAGCCATATTTATGTATAATAGCATTGCGCAGAAATATGTGCAAAAACATAAAATCACACATATATCTGAGTACATTGGCAAACACAATCAATAACGATATTCGAAACTCTTGTGTAATCTTAGCTGATTGGTCATGTTAAAAGCTTAAAAAAAGATTGTGATATCCAAAAGGGTTTCGGTAAGTTTTCCTTCTTTACTGAACAGTGAATTAAATAGTGACGTTTTCCCCTTGTTATAGATATAACGTTCAAAATTTGTGACTGAAATTGACAAGAAAATAATATCCTATAAATATATCAGCATTACGATTTCTGTATTTTTCAAAAAAAAAAAAAAAAAAAAAAAAACTTTCCAGTGCGTTTTTTCAGATTATATTCGCAATTCATGACTATAAAATTTTAGTTATTCTGTGAGATGGCATGCGGTAAAACGATTTTGTATTTTTAAATTACAGTTACACTATTTTGTGGTCTAAAATAACAATTCGAAATAAAGAGGAAAACGTAAATAAAAAATTTCTTTTAAAAACAACAGAATACTTAGTTGTTATAATAAAACTTCTAGTTATAATAAAACTAATTTTCTAGTCTAGTTTGTTTTTCGCATAGATAAATGAGGTATCTGAAGCAAAGGGGAAGAGGTGGACCACTCTTATCTTCTTAAATATTTATGTATGAGTTTTGATCCCTTTTGGCTAATTTTATTAATTTGGAAAATTTTAGTGGAAATCCTAATTAATCTCGCTGTTGGAACCCTAAAGAGGAGGCTCAGAATATTTGCCCCGTAAGCCCTTACATATGTTGGACCCTGATTCTATACTCTTTAACTCGTGACTCAATTAGAAGAATAATAAAAAATGAAAATGTCTAAGAAAATATCTTTAAAATTGTAATTCTTCAACGCAAAATTGTCATGTTAATCTGTCAAACATAAATGCAAAGATGTCAAGTAGAAATAAAATATATATTTTTCTTATCCGATAAATATCAGAAAACATGTTGATTCAGAATCTAAAATAAAATATCATGTTATATGAAAATCATCTGGAAAATTATTTAGCATTTTCTAAGCAAAATATAAGCATTCTTTTAAATCTGTTGCCGCCAACTCCGCCATTTCAAAAAAGATTAATGATTCCTAGGTCATGAGCTCATTCCGCAGGTGAGTAAAGAGAAAATACACAATATTTACTTCTTTCAACACATTTCTCTCAAAAAAGTGGTATGACTTTTTTTTTTTTTTTTTGTACTGGCACGTGAAGGAAATAAAAAATGTCGATTTAAAAGGATTTTTGATAAATAACTTTACAAGAGTATAAAAGATTGATGAACTGTCAAACAAACATTTTCTCTTCTCTTTCTTTATGCGAATAAGCTGTTATACGCTAGCTAATGCATATTTATGTTATGAAGAAGAAGCATGTCTTTGAGTAACGGTAAGATCATATTGAAGGTCAAAACGTTTTAAACAAGCAGCCTTCTCTGTTATTGAAAACTAGTGGATACAAACTGACCTTTTTGCGTTACAAAATATAGGTAAAACGGATTTTAATATTATTATTGATAACAATCATACACATTCGTTTTTCATTTTTTAATCTGTTTATTCACCTTTTAACAGCAAAAAAATCATTTTTATATGAAAAAATCATTGAAGTATCGAAATAAACCTTTGAAATTTATTAAAGTAAGACTTTCGACTCTGCTAAAAGATATAGCGAAATAAATCGCCAAATATCGTTATTTACAGCACCAATTTTAATTAATTTGCTTAAATGCATCCGTTTGAAAAAAAATAATTTGTAGCTGGAAATTCTGCCCATTAATTATTAAATATTAGATATTGGGAACAATTTCTAATAATTAAATAATAGAATTTTTCGGTACGAATTAAGTTTCCCAATCGAGCACGACTTTCCAAATGACCCAATATAAAAAATAAATACAAATAAAATATTTAAAAGGTATCTTTAAAATTGTACTTAAAAGTAAATGCAAAGATGTCAAATAAAAAAAATAATTATTGTCGTTAATAAAAATAATCTCCATTAAAAATTATATGAAATATGAAAGTCACCTGGGGAAATTTTGTAGCATTTCCTAAACAAAATATAAGAATTCTTTTAAATCTGTTGCCACCATCTAGCCATTTGAAAAAAAAGATTAATGATTGAGCGGTCATGAGTTGATTACGCAGATGTGTAAAAATAAAATACATAATATTTACTTTTCCGACAACATTTCTCCCAAGAAAGTCGTATGATTTTTTTTTCTATTTTTTGCATTGACACGTGAAGGAAATAAAAAAATGTCGGTTTAAAAGAATTTTTGATGAATAACTTTACGAGAGTCGAAAAGATTGATGAACTGTCAAACAAACATTTTCTCTTCTCTTTCTTTATGCGAAAAGGTGTTGTACCCTTGCTGATGCATATTTATTCTATGAAGAAAAGCATGTATTTGAGTAACAGTGAAATCATACTGACGGTTAATTTTTTTAAAACTGTTAGTTTTCTCTACTAATGAAAAAATAGTGGATAAAAACCGAATTTCCTGTGCTTTAGACTACAGGTGAAACATATTTTTTACTTTCTTCTATATCCAATAGAAGAAAGTATTCAAATCCAATGTTTTTTTTTTTCGGACTTCCGATTTTCTACCAATTTACAGATTTTAAGGGTGAGAAATGCCAAAAAACATTCTTTTACTAAATGTCTGACTGTCCGTAATGTGTCCGTATGTCCGTATGTTGCTGTGCCGCCGTTGTACAATCGCAAAGTGTATGAAGATCTGCATAGAATAGAACGAAATTTTGAGTGTATATTTTTTGGCTGTGGCAAACTTCTTTCAATTTCGAAATATTCCGCCGAAAGGGGACGCTATAATAGCGATTTTTTTGCCATTTTTAACATTGTGCCATCACATAGTGTATGAAGATATGCATTGAATTGAATCAAACTTTTTGTGCAAGTGTTTTGCTATGGCAAGCAGGTGTATCCCGGAATTTGAAAAAAAATCTGCCGGAAAATGGCTTTGTAAAAGCAATTTCCGATAGAAAGTGAAAAAAAAATCTTAAAAATTTTAATTGTTTGTAAAACGTAGATGAAAAAATGAGTAAAAAAGTGATTATTATTAATTATTAAAAATATCTCTGAATGCAAATTATCTCAGCTCAAAAGGACCCGTGGTTATTTTTCCCCACAAACTATTTAATAAAAAAAAGCATTTTACGAAATAAAAAAACATATTTTAATTAAAAACAGGTGCACATCAAAATTATATGATAAATATCAGAAAACATGTTGATTGAGAGTTAAAATTAAAATACCATCACATGTAGAAGTCAGCTGGTAAATTATTTACCATTTTCTAAAAAATATATGAGCATTATTTTAAATCTATCGTCATCAACTGCGCTTTTTCAAAAAAGATTAATGATTCCTCGGTCATAAGCTGACTCTGCAGGTATGTAAAAAGAAAATACACAATATTTACTTCTTTCAACAACGTTTTCCCCCAAAAAATGGTACTTTTTTTTAATGCTGACACGTGATGAAAATAAAAAAATGTCAGCTTACAAAAATGTTTGAAGAATAACTTTACAGGAGTCAAAAAGATTGATGAACTTCCAAACAAACATTTTCCTCTTTTCTTTCTTTATGCGAAATAGGTGTTGGAAAACGAGGAACTTCACTGCACTACGTAACGGAATGCATACTAACATCCATATACCACCTCAGAATCTCCAGAACTATAATGCTCTCTTTATGGCTTAAATTAATAAGAAACCAACCAACACTATTACAAAAAATAATAAACATTGTAACATTGATTGAAAAAAATCGAGGACTGTTACAAATGCCTCCACAGGATCTTTTATATGATAATGATGATGTTTTATGGAACTAACCAAACAAGCTTTTACTTTAAAACACTTATAGAATTACTGTTATTGTTTAAAAAAAGGTGTTATACGTCTCAAAAGCACTCAACTAGTCTATTTTATTATTGTTACTTAAAATTATTTCATTATTTCAATTATTTTTTGTTACCTATCTTTATTTACTACAAATTGTTCTGTAATTTTTTTAAATAAAAATTGCTGGGTGGGGCTTGTTGAGCTCAAACCAATTGGTAGGCCTCCCCACCTGGCTGAATCTGAATCTAAATCTGCGAAAAAGGTGTTGTACGCTTGCTAATGCATATTTATGTTATGAAGCAAAAGCATGTCTTTGAGTAACCGTGAAATAATGTTGACGGTTAAAACATTTTACATAGACATGCACATAGACAGACAGATTGACTGGCCAGACGATGACTATAGGTGTTAGGTTGTGAGGGAGGGTCCCTTTAATAAAGACACTTTGGTGTTTTGAGTGAGATCGTGACGTCATTGTTACAAAATGTGTGGCGCAAAAGTGACATCTATTCTTTATGCAACTCTAATTTTACGGAGTGTGTGTGGCTCCCTCGATCTACAGTTAACTGAGGTTATAAATTTTATGGAAATTTCTAACTCCGTCTTCAGTTTGATAAGTATAAAAGCTGTAAGTTGTGTGTGGTGTGTGGTGTATGGTGTAGTAAGCCGGGAGAGCCTCCAACAAAGAATAGCAGAGCTGCCGTGTGAAGTTAGAGAGATTCAGCAATAAAGGTTGGGTAAGCGTTAGTTCAGCACTGTGATTATTTGAGACTAAAGATATTTGTGCAGCCACGGGCTGTTTATTTACAGGTTAGAGTAAAAGTAGACAGAGACCTAAAGAGAAGAGCCGGGTTAGTGCTTTGAGCCGGACTTAGTGCTTTGAGTCGTAAATGTGAGTATGATCTAAAGTTTCTCATAGAAGTGTGTTTAATTTCTCAGAATTACTGAATTTTGGCTCCACTCCCCATTTCACAACTACAGTAAATAAAAGTTTTGCATTTTAATTTTACTTAGACTACGTCCTCATTCGACCGACACGTCACAAGGTATGTATATAATTACGAACGCATCTAAAATTTAATATACAGAATTCTACGAACCTGTATATTTTGTTTTCCCACATATTCATGTTCATTGGATGTTCAAGTTTAGCATCGAAAAGTTAAACTACATGTTATGTGCTTTAATTGCATGGTTTCCATACCTCACTTTCTGAAGGATTTACTTCCATAAAATATTATTCGTAAGATACTTATGATTAACTATTTTGATGCAATTTCGTCAAGGGATGCTGATATGTTATCCTTTTTTGGCAAATATTACACATACCTTGCGTCTGCTCACTGTAAAAAAAAAAAATAATAATAAAAATAAATTACGCAAAAATTACTGGTTGGAATGTTGCTAGCAGTTTTTGCCGTAAAAATTAAAGTAAAATCAGATGTATTTTTTAACATCTAATTTTACAGCAATTTTTACAGCAAAAACTGCTAGCAACATTCCAACCATTAATTTTTGCGTAATTTATTTTTATTATTATTTTTTTTTACCGTGACAGGCGCAAGGTATGTGTAATAGCTTTAGCCACAAATTTAACGGTTTTTATTTTTATTTTATTTTATTTATTTATTTATTATTATTATTTTTTTAAATTTTTTTTACAGTGCTCTGAGTGCAACGGTTTTATATTTTATGTCTTTATTATATAATTGTGCACTGATTTTTTATTGATTCTACTGAATACACGAAAGATTTTCTATATGTATAGTACTCTCTAGTACAATTAATATACAATGGTGTTTGGATTATCCCAGAACATTTGTAAAACACTTACGACACGTTGTAGACACGGTTCATTAAACGAGTTGATACTTTAAATGTATCATGTAGAATATTTTAACATGTTTTGCACCTCATACGACTCTTTCAAATATACATCATAACCCTTGTTCAATGTGTTAAAAAAACCCTTAAATATTTACATTAAATTTATTTGTATGTTTCAACACAATTCAACCAATCTGTTTGATAATGCTTTTTAAATTTGGTTCATCAATCACCTGTAATATATCAAAATTTCAACGAATTTATATGCAATTATTTATTACAAAATGTAAAAATGATATTCTCATATTTTCTTGATAAATAATGCCAAAATATACTTTAAGCTTATACTAATAGCGTTATGTTTGTGCGTCTCACAATCCCATGTATTCGGCAAATTTTAAAATATAATTTCACTTTTAAAATGCAATACGAATAAAATTTTATATATGCATATATTCTAATAAAATCAAAATTTAAAACATATTTTCTTAAATTAAAAGATTGTACTACCATCAGTTAAATTACGTATTTTTTTAGTACTTAATTTACGTTATATATTTGAATTACACTTACGTTTAATTATATTTTCGTATAATTTTTAAACAAAGAATGCCTTATTTAAACTAAAATTTCACTGACGAACTATTAAATAAGTATACAAATAGCATTTAAAAAAAATATTTGATTTCTTCATTTACTATATGTTTATACATTTAAAAACATTTTCAATTATTACATGTTACTGAAATTTCACATACTTTCTTTAGTATTAAATTTCTTGTATAAACCTGTTTTTATGTATTATCATTTTTTGCTTTATGTAAATATGAAATATACCTCTTATTACTCGCAAGACAATTTTCATAAAAATTATTTTTTCATTTGTAAATATCTTTCACAAATTAGATATCTAATCGTATCTTGAGACATAACACACAGAACTTTAAAATGTCGAAAAAAATCACACATCTTTAAAAATCTATTTCTATACATCATTTAATTTTAAGATAATAGGTACATGCTGAAAATGTCTGGTGAAATCAAAAAGTTCCACATTAATTTAAAATATCTTTGGCATTGTCCTAAAAAATGTTCAATTTTTAAAAAACTTAACCTTCTTTTTATGACTACAGAACAATTATGTCTAATTCTTAAATTTAAAATTAATTTCAATTTTAATTAAATTTAAATTTAATTTGATTGTTTATTGAAAAATCGGTTTTATTACTGTCTTTATTATTTGAAAAAATATTGCTATTATATAATGTTTAATGTTTTCGGAATATGTCGGAATATGTATTTATTAGCAATACTGAATATACTAATTGATAAATAATTTTATTTTTTATTTCCAAATTATTAATACATAATCAATAATAAAACTGAAATCTCTTTTTATAGACGCGCCTTTTTACGGAAAAGAAGGAAAAAAAATCTATTGCAAATAACTACGCGTTCATCATTTACCCATACATAAACACAAAAACTATTGATGAAATAACGATATTTTTTTTCTTTTGCAGCCATTAGAGAGCTAATTCGTCGATTATTTCTTTTAATGCTCTTTTTATGGCTTTTTAATTGCTACAAGCACCAATAACTTTTTCGGCTCCCTTCTATTTTAACAATTAAATAAAGGTTAATTTATTATTATTTTAACAAATGCTATTGAAATAATCAGCATGATATATGGTATTAATACTTATGGGCAATTACATTAATAAATGTTTTCTTTCCTTTTTTTATAAACAGAGATCGTGTTAAATTTTCAGAAAATACCAGATGTTTAGTATATATGTTTTTTTTTAATCTTTATGAATTTTACATTTTCTTTTCTTTTTTTTGTGCATTAAAAAAAAGAAAAGAAAAGTTACTTTGTTTTTAACAGAAGGAAACAGCAGTTTTCATCGTGAACTTATCAAAATGGAGCATCTTTATATATATATATATATATATTCATATTATTACCATTATTATCATTGTTAATATTATTGTTATTATCGACAAGTTGAAATTCTATAAGTGTCAGTGTATTTTTTTTTAATAAATTTATGTTAAATCACAGTATAGTTACTGAAATGATAAACGAATAATTTATTATTTTATTACGTACTAAACTAGTCTTACACATAGGGGTAAATTAAGTACATGTAAAGAACAAAAGTTACTTACTTAGCGTTCATTTCATTTAATTAAGAAAGTGACCCGTCGAAATTCGACAGAAGGGAAAATATTGAATGTTAAAGCTTATGAATAAACAAACAAAATATATTTAAGGACAAATGTAAATTTTATTCGGTTTTATATGTAATATGATATATGTTTTCATACTTGTTCAGCTATTGGTTTTCTCGGTACTACTTGATTATTCTGTCGACGAGTTTTATCAAAATATATAATTAGCTAAACTTCTTCCAGAATTATACAGAATTGTCGTATCGTTTAATCTTTATATGTTATAAGTTTAGAATGTGGGGAAAGAGACGAAACACAACAATAAGTGTCAAAAATTGTATATTTTTATTTAGAATATTATATAAGAGAATCTGTTAAATAAAAATTATTCACATAGCAATTTTAATTGTTTATAAAAAAGAAAGGATAAAATGACGCCAGAATGTTTCAATGTTTAAGCAAATAAATATATAAATAAATAAAGGTTCATATTTTACATTGTAGAAAAAGACAGTTGTTTCTTAAACTGCGAAAATTAGCTATAATCACAAACGAAAACATTTGGTAATCGCTTTCAATTCACGCAATAATACGAAAACTGTTCCCTTCTCTTTAGAAATCTCAAAAAACGAATAATTTTCCAAAATTTAAAGAATTTATAAAAATAAATTTTTATTAGATGCTCGCAATTTTAAAAAATGTTTTCGATTAATTTTACAATTCATTAATGACTTATCTCTATCAGACAAGTTGGACTTTTCTTATGCTATCGACTTAGTCGTACCGCTACATTTATAATAGACGCACGTCTGTTTTGCGCCTGACGAAGAAAGACTTAGTTCTTTCGAAAGGCTTTGCGCATTTTGTATTTTTTTATGGTGTTTTAAAGATTTTTTTTCACTTCGATTCATTAACACCAGTTTCAGCTTATTACTTTAAACATGTTTTTGCTTCAGAGAAATACTGAATGCACTGTAAAATATACTCTTAAAAATTTCGGGAAATTAGAGAAAGAAAAAGAGATTTTTTTTTAAATACATTCTTAATTATTTCTCGAATGTGTGACAATATCTGAGGTTTTTAAAGTTTAACGTAATTGTGGATAATGCGGAACACGTTTTATTATAGTTTTGTTTTTTGTTGCATTATATTTCATTTCGTTGTATGTTATATTTTGCTACATTAAGAAGTATATGTTTGTTGTTTACAGTATTTATTAATTGTGTATTATTATTAATGCAATTTTTATTTGAATTTGGGAGAAAAATATTTCACTGCAACCTTCTACGTAAAAATATAAGAATTATTTAAGAATAAAAAATCGGTTTAAGTGTTTATATATGTGTTGTCTAAAAAAACATCAAATTTCTAAAATGAGATTTTTTCAGAATTATTGCCCTTATTTTAAATCAAACTAAGATTTTGTTTTTCTTTATTCTTACTGATTTTTTTTTCCCTTATTATTTCATTTTTCCGTATTCGTATTCCTTATTTATCAATAATATTACAGAAGAATAAAAACCGAGCATTTGAAAATGATAAACTGATTTATACAAATGTTAACTGACATTTTCTCTCTTTAGATTCAGCTAAATTTGTCATATATGATAATTACTATAATGATGAGATATAAATTTTATTTCTTACTTAATTGATTTAAGAGAGATATAAAGAATTCTTAGATGCAAACAAAGCAATATAAAAAATACACAAAAAACTATAAACAATGTGATTAATGGCAAAGCATGTAGAAGAAACAGCTTTTAAATAAACGTATATCAGACCCAGAATTCCCTATTACAATTCTTAGAAATAAAAACTGATTAAACCTCTTTAGCCTAAAATGAATATTTTCAACCTGTATGAAAATCTATATTTAATGGTAAATACTTTTCACACATTAACCGTTAAAAAAATACTTTCATTTTAAACTGTTAATAATAATTTTAATAATAATACTTTATTTTTCACTTTCACATTTAAAATAAATCATACCTGTTTACATATTTTTACAAACTTAGAGAAGAAATATCATTAATAAATGAACAGTCAGCGGTACTAAAAAATTAATATAAACCTTTTAACTGATATTTTATATTTAGTGTTTAGTAAACTTAAACTACCATGCTACGGCAATACACAGATGTGACAAAAGTATAGCAATATATAAATCTATAAGTGGCCATAATATCGTTTACAAATTGTATAAATGGCTATTTCCTGGGCAAGACTTTCCTCTGTGTTAAATGCTTCGTGTGAGAAGGTTAATTATGCAAGTATGACCACATGACGAGAATTAACGGATTTCGAGCGCAGTATGATAGTTGAAGCTCGACACATGGAGCATTCCATTTCAGAAATCGTTACGGAATTCATGGTTCCAAGATCCACAGTGTCAAAAGTGTGCCAAGAATACATAAATTCAGGCATAACTTCCCATCATGAACAACGCAGTGGTCGACCTTCGGCACTTAATGAACGTCACCAGCGACATCTGCATAGACTTGTCAGTGTAAACAGACAAAACAGCACTGCGTGGTATAACCTGCAGGAATGAATGTGAGTCATCCAACGGGCGTGTCTGCTAATACAGTTCGGTAAAATGTTGCTTTCAGGGGCTATAGCAGCAGAAGACAGAGTCGGGTGCTAGTATTAACAGCATGGAATTGCCAATAGCGGCTCTCGTAGGCACGATGCCATACCAATTGGAACGTAGACGATTGGAATCAAGTGGCTTAATCAGATGAGTCATTATTTCAATTGGTAAGAACTGGTGGAAGGGTACAAGATTGGCACAGACCCCATGAAACCATAGACCCAAGTTGTAAACAACGCACTGTTCAAGTTGTTGGTGGTTCCATAATGGTGAGGACTGTGTTTGCATGCCGCTTGTCAAACTGAACCGATTTTAATGAAAATGATTACGTTCAGCTACTGGAAAAACACCTGTAATCATTGCTGGAATTCATGCACCCAAACAATAATGAATTTTTACAGGCAGGCAATGCGCCATTTCTCCGGGCAGCATTTTTAGAAAGAATCACGTTTTGAGCACCAGCCTTGGCGAGTTCGCGAAAGCGAGAACGTTCAGCTAGCTGCATCGCCAAACACAAAATAAACTAAGCTCAAATGTGTCATAAAACATATGATTAATATAATTATATTTTTTACAAGAGAATCCTTACTACTGTTTTTAATTAACATCTTAATTTCTTCGAACATAGCGAGTTAAGGAAATAATATTTTTGAATTGAGAAAAAAAAACTATGTTTAGATGTTCTGTAAAATTTAAAGCATTTTAATCTGAAAAATCTCTTTGTTTTAAGCTATGTTTTAGTCGTAAACAACGGTGAATAACATTTCCTCATATTATAGTCTTTGCTTGATAACATTTACCGAAAAAACAAATTAACAATAATCGCGATCTCTTTACAGAAGGAAGGGTTGCTATTCGCTAAACGTTTGACATCACGAACAAGAAAGTGTGCATAGCATTCACTTCATCTCCGCGCCAATCGTTGTTCTGGCGATAAGGTGCTCAAAACGTGATTCTTTCTGAAAATGCCTCCGGGCAGCCATAACTAATTGCGATTAGTTTGAAGAATATTCTGGAAAATTCTAGCGGATGATTTGGCTACTGCAATCACCCGACATGAATCCCATCAAACATTTATAGGACACAATCGAGTAATCAGTTCGTGTGAAAATCCTTTACCGGCAACAATTTCAGATTTATGGAAGTCTATACATGCAGAATGGATCAATTTTTCTCAAAAGGACTTCGAACGACTGGTGGAGTCGATAAAACATCGTATTGCTGCACTTATCCCATGATTTTTTTTTTTTTTTTTTTTTTTTTTTTTTACCTGAGTGTATAATAGTCACTGCAGAGTCATATTGTTTCGTAAAGAGTCTTATAGAATGCAATGTTTTGCATTATTGTGATTGCTTTCACTAATATTTAACTTGGAAGTGCATGAACTAATGTAATAACGTATTTTTAAATAAAAAGAATAGGTAAGTTTTGAAATATACAATGGACATTTCACGCACCACTTTATTGTTTTTAGAAAATCGTAGTGGTTTGTATATATACAGGGTGTAACTAAACTCTTGGGCAAAACTTTAAGTGGTGATAGTACACATCAAGACAAACAATATTAAATAGGAAACTAAGGGCCCCAAACGTCTCCCGAATGAGAAAAGTGCCATTAAAATTTAGGGTCCAAAATTTCAAATAATCATAAAAAAGGAAAAATTGTCGATTGATTTGCGATTTTCATTAAAACTATTCTTTATGTCAGTATTTTCTTGAAAAAAAAATTATAAATTTTGAAAAAGGCCAATAGAGGCGCTTTAGAATTTGGAGTAACAAACAACTATCTTTTATCTTTATTCTTTGCACCTCACTAAATTGTTTTAGAAGCTTAGAGATAAACTTAAATTTTGAGTTCAAAATCTGAATAGTTGGGAGTGGTTAAGTAGAGCAAACTTAATTTTGTTCAGGGAGTGGGGGTTCAAAATTAAAATGATTATGAAAAAGGGAAAAATTGATCGATTGATTTGCGGTTTTCACTAAAACCACTCTTTATGTCAGTATTTTCTTAAAAATAAATTATAAAGATAAATTTCAAAAAAAGTCGATAGAGGGCGCTTTAGACTTTGGAGTAACGAACAACTATTTTTACCGTTTTTTTGCATATCATTAAACTTTTTTTGAAGCTTAGACATAAACTTAAATTTTGAGCTCAAAATCTGAATCGTTGGGAGGGGTTAAGAAGCTCTAATTTAACTATGTTCAGAAGTTGAAATTTAACCCTCCCCCCCTCCTCGAACTCAGTTGAATTTTGTGCTACTTAATTACTCCCAACGAATCAGAATTTGAGCTCAAAATTTAAGTCAAACGCTTACAAGCTTTAAATTAGATTGAAAAAAAAAAAGGCTAAAAATAGTTGATGGTTATTCTAAAATTATAGGCGCCCTCTAACGGAATTTTTCAAAATTTACCTTTAAAATTTATTTTCAAGGAAATACTGACATAAAGAATAGTTTTAGCGAAAACAGCAAACGAATTAACCAATTTTTCCGATTTTCGTATTCATTTGAAAAATTTTACCCCCCCCCCCCCTCCGTCTTGAACACGATTCAGTTTGCGCTGCTTAACTACTCCCCATTATTCAGATTTAGAGCTCAAAATTTAAGCTTATGTCTAAGCTTCTAAAAAGTTTAATGAGATATAAGCAATAACGGTAGAAAATAGTTGTTCGCTACACCAAAGTCTAAAGCGCCCTCTATCGGCATTTTTTAAAAAATTTAACTTTATAATTTATTTTCAAGAAAATACTGACATAAAGAATAGTATTACTTAAAACCGCAAATCAATCGAACAATATTTCCATTTTTTATGATTATTTGAAATTTTGGACCCTAAACTTTAATGGCGGCTATCTCCTTCGGAAAAAGTTTGGGACCATTGGTTTCCTATTTAATATTGTTTGTCTTGATGTGTACTATAATCCCTTAAAGTTTTGCCCAATAGTTTAGATACACCCTGTGTATATACATATATATATATACAGGGTGATTCCAAATTTTTTTTACAATAAAAAAGGGGTGATAGTGCACATCAAGACAAACAATATTAAATAGGAGACCAGGGGTCCCAAACGTTTTCCAAAGGAGATAGCCGCCATTAAAGTTTTGGGTCCAAAATTTCAAATAAACATAAAAAACGGAAAAATCGGTCGATTGATTTGCGGTTTTCACTAAAATTATTCTTTATGTCAGCATTTTCTTGAAATTAAATTATAAAGATAAATTTCAAAAAATGCCGATAGAGGGCGCTTTAGACTTTGGAGCAACGAACAACTATTTTTGGCGGGTATTTTTTACATCTCATTAAATGTTTTCGTAAGCTTAGATTCAAACTTAAATTTTGAGCTCAAAATCTGAATAGTGGGGAGTGCTTAAATAGCACCAACTGAGCTGTGTTCAGAGGGTCCAAATTTCAAATGATTATAAAAAACGGAAAATTCGGTCGATTGATTTGCGGTTTTCGCTAAAACTATTATTTATTTAGGTATTTCGGAGAAAATAAATTATAAAGATAAGTTTCAAAAAATGCCGATAGAGGGCGCTTTAGACTTTGGAGTAACGAACAACTCTTTTTTGGCGTTATTTTTTGCATCTTATTAAATGCTTTCGTAAGCTTAGAATTAAACTTAAATTTTGAGCTCAAAATCTGAATAGTTGGGAGTGGTTAAGTAGACAAACGGAACTGTATTCAGAGGGTTCAAATTTCAAATGATTATAAAAAACACAAAAATTGATCGATTCGTTTGCGGTTTTCGCTAAAACTAATTTTTAAATCAGCATTTTCTTGAAAATAAATTTTAAAGATAAATTTCACAAAATGCCGATAGAGGGCATCTTAGGCTTTGGAGTAGCGTCCAACTATTTTTAACTGTTATTTTTTTAATCTCATTAAATGCTTTCAAATGCATAGACTTAAATTTTGGGCTCAAATTCTGAATCGTTGGGAGAGGTTAAGAAGCGCAAACTGAAGTGTCATTAGGAGTTTAAATTTAATCCTCCTGCTCCTCGAATACAATTCAATTTTTCGCTACTTAAACAATCCCAACGATTCAGAATTTGAGTCCAAAATTTAAGTCTATGGATTAGAAAGCATTTAAATGAGATTAAAAAAATAACGGTTAAAAATAGGTGTACGCTACTCTAAAGCCTAAGGCGCCCTCTATCGGCATTTTGTGAAATTTATCTTTAAAATTTATTTTCAAGAAAATGCGAATTTAAAAATTAGTTTGAGTGAAAACCGCAAACGAATCGACCAATTTTTGTGTTTTTCATAATCATTTGAAATTTGAACCTTCTGAACACAGTTCAGTTTGTCTACTTAA
The DNA here is from genome assembly GCA_964019185.1 of Maratus speculifer. NCBI lineage: Eukaryota > Metazoa > Arthropoda > Arachnida > Araneae > Salticidae > Maratus > Maratus speculifer. Next base: position 287,128,992 of record OZ025297.1, on the reverse strand, counting down.
CCACTCCCAACTTTTCAGATTTTGAGCTCAAAATTTAAGTTTAAGTCTAAGCTTACGAAAGCATTTCATAAGAAGCAAAAAAATAACGCCAAAAAAGATTTGTTCGTTACTCCAAAGTCTAAAGCGCTCTCTATCGGCATTTTTTGAAGTTTATCTTTATAATTTATTTTTACGAAAATGCCTACATAAAGAATAGTTTTGGTGAAATCCGCAAATCAATGGACCAATTTTTACGTTTTTTATAATCATTTGAAATTTGAACCCTGTGAACACAGCTCAGTTTGTGCTTCTTAAGCACTCTCCACTATTCAGATTTTGAGCTAAGCTTACGAAAACATTTAGTGAAATGTAAAAAATACCGGCAAAAAATAGTTGCTCATTGCTCCAAAGTCTAAAGCGCCCTCTATCGACATTTTTTAAAAGTTATCTTTATAATTTAATTTCAAGAAAATGCCGACATAAAGAATAATTTTAGTGAAAACCGCAAATCAATCGACCGATTTTTCCGTTTTTTATGTTTATTTGAAATTTTGGAACCTAAACTTTAATGGCGGCTATCTCCTTTGGAAAACGTTTGGGAAGCCTAGTCTCCTATTTAATATTGCTTGTCTTGATGTGTACTATCACCCCTCTTTTATTGTAAAAAAATTTAGAATCACCCTGTATATATATGCCAATTATAATTCAGTATTATTTCTTTAGTAGGATTTACATTCAACTAGGTTAGGAAAAATACCGATTGAAAAGAGATGATCAAGCTCCATCTCGTAAACTCTTTCTACCTTCATCACTAAGTCTCAGACAGATAAAGGCCCACAATGATCAAAGAGGAAATATATTTGGTTTTGTCTAAAATTTAAGTACAATTTATGACGATAATAAAATAAAGTTAAAATAAAGAGTATTATGAGATTGAGTAGACGATACATAATGTGACATGAAGAATAACAAATGCTAACAAAGTTATTAACTATATATATAAATAATGATAAAAAAAAAACCAAGAAGCCTTTACCGGAAAGAGAAATATTTATAATGGATTAAAAAATTATTAAGTTTTAGATGAAAATGAAAAAGTTTTGGTGTTAAAAAGAATCAAACTTAAGTACAAACCCCTTCATAATTTATTTTTTTATATAAAGAAATGTGTAATTCCTTTTACTTGAACTTTTTAGATATTATATAGACTATGATGTCCATTTTATATGTAAAAAAACAGAATAATTGAAATCTATAAAAACGTGCTAATCAATAATTGGTTGCAGGTTTTGGGTGGAAAATTGATTATTTTCTATTATTTCTTTAAACGGCCTATCCGTGTTTTCCCGTCATTTGACATTTTAATTCAAAAGCTCGTTTGGCACAAGATTGATGTTAATGATAATTTTTCGAATGTATAAGATAAAAAGATACAAAAAGATATCAAATACTAATATTGATACCAATACTTTTCACAGTAATTATTTTATGAATCATTAAACATAAATGAAAAGATCTTTAGGACGTTTAAAGGGTTAATTTCACACAATGTATCTATCTATATGTATATGTATATGTTTCAGTTTCGAATTTAGGTATAATTACATGTATAACATCTATTGAGATATGCGGTTCATCTTACCCAGCTATTTTAGGTAACAGACTGGAAGTCTTTGTCAAAAAGTTCTCAGAGAGATTTATGCCTGTCGGATTTATCTAGGATATGTTATTTTGTAACATGTAGACATACGAATCAATACAAGCAATAACGGTCTTACATTCAAATCTCACCCTGGATACTTTTTGATTCAGCTGGATGATTATGTATGTGCATTTTATGTTACTAATTATATAAATCCCATAAGTAATAAAGTCTTCGGAAAATAAAATAATCGGATCTAGAAAGAAAAAATGTGCCATGTTTTTAGCATAAGAAATAATTAACATCTAGCTGGTCATTGAATTTTATTCTTATATTTTATTTAGAAAAGTATCATAATATCACGAATGTCACCTGTGATTATCTGTGCCGAAACGAACTTTTAGAAAATCTTTAAATAATCCAGTTATTATGAATTTTATTTTATGCAGTTGCAGTTATTCTAGAATAACCTGGAAAATGCGGCAGTTTTAAGTTCCTTCGACCAGTCTGAAATAATTGAACGATATTGATAGTCCGTATTTGGTGTAACATTTAGAATACAATAAATTAGAAGGGCGCAAGTTGTACATTTTTAATATAAAGAATTCCTTGCTGTATCTTTCGATTGCTTTTATTATCATTTCAAATACATGTGTACTTTTCCTAAAATCTGTATTGTTGACGTGCTTCTCAAATTTCGGTTTTTAATAAATAAAATTGATTTTACAATGTCTTCATCTGTCAATTTTTATGTCTTCAACGTAGGAATTACGAACGCGTGCAATGTAAAGCTGCTGATCGTGTTATGTTCAATCATATCTTGTTAGTTATACTATCACTTTTGAAATATAATGCATAATCACAATGCAGGTATGTGTTTTATAATATGTGTATGAAATACATAAAACCAACTTTTATATCTTTTTTTCATTAACAAAAAAGCTACAAAATTTATTTTTTGATAAATTCTACGATGTACTTTGAAGCTATTTTACAATTACTCTAATTCTAGAAAAATAGTTGACTACGTTGTAGGTTTTCAAAACTGCCTACTGCCGTTTAATTTAAAAGAGATTATTCTCTGAAAAGTTATTTTATAACCTGTCAAGAAGATATGTCACACTTAATCCTTTTTGTAATTAAAAAAAACAGTTTCAAAGAAAATAAACTTCTCGAAAACTGGGAAATTATGCATTATATTTTTATTAGACTTTACAAAATTTTATGGCAGCAATGTTTTAAAAAATTGTATGTACAAAGTATGTTTAATGTCTGGTTTACATATTTCGTTAATGTTATTTAATAAGTATACGAGTTAATTCGGAATTATTTTCTTATTTTAAAATTATTATAATAAGACGAAAGTATTTCCAAATAAAAAGTTTAATAAAAAACTGACAACTTTAAAAATATATATAACATCATTATATACATACATTATATACATAAGTACATATACGTCGCCCAAAATAGATTAAAATTTATTAAAGTTTTTACCAGTAAAAAAAAGTATGTAATGTGAATAGAAAATAGGTTCAAAGTAATGTAATTATTTACATTATATGAATGAAATATTCCTGCTAATATTTTTCAAAAAAGAGTATTTTAAAAGTTTATATATGATTCCTGTATTCTATATGTTAGTTATATTGATTTTTTTTTCTCCGGTGCCTGATAAATTCCATTGAATTGATTTTCAAACTAAGAGACGTGGCGATATGCACAGAAAGATGTCAATATTTATGACTTACTTGAGGGAAAATATCATAAAAGAGAATTACAACTACGTTATTCTTGAAAAAAAAAATAACGAGATATTTTCATATTTCAGAGATATCGTGTGATAAATTATGCGTGATGAATGTACATTTTTATGGTATTTCAATATGCTGTCATTAAAAAATTCTATATACAAGGTGTCCCTAAACGCATGCTATATTTGCTAGGGGGTAATAGAACACATTGAGATGAGTAATAGTAAATAAAAAACCAAGGGTCCCAAACGTTTTCCAAAGGAGATAGCCGCCATTAAAGTTTGGGGACCAAAATTTCAAATAAACATAAAAAACGGAAAAATTGGTCGATTAATTTGCGGTTTTCACTACATTTATTCTTTATGTTGGTATTTTCTTGAAAAGAAATTATAAATATAAATTTCTAAAATGCCAATAGAGGACGCTTTAGACTTTGAAGTTATAAAAAACTATTTTTGCCGTGATTTTTTGCATCTCATTATATGGTCTCATAAGCTTAGACTAAAACTTAAATTTTGAGCTCGAAATCAGAAGAGGTGGGAGTGATTAAGTAGCACAAACTTAACTGTGTTCAGAGGGTTTAAATTTCAAATGATTATAAAAATCGCAAAAATTGGTCGATTGATTTGAGGTTTTCACTAAAACTATTCTTTATATCGGTATTTTATTGAAAATGAATTATAAAGATAAATTTCAAAAAATGCCGATAGAGGCCACTTTAGACTTTGGAGTAACGAACAACTATTTCTTACGTTATTTTTTGCATCTGATTAAATGTTTTCGTAAACTTAGACTTAAATTTTGAGCTCAAAATCTGAATAGTTGGGAGTCGTTAAGTAGTACAAACTGAACTGTGTTCAGAGGGTTTAAATTTCAAACGATTATAAAAAACGGAAAAATTAGTAGATTTGTTTGCGATTTTTGCTACAACTAATCTTTAAATCAGTGTTTTCTTGAAAATAAATTTTAAAGATAAATTTCACAAAATGCCGAGACGCCATAGACATTGGAGTAGCGTACAACTATTTTTAACCGGTTTTTTTCAAATCTCATTAAATGCTTTCAAATGCTTAGATTTAAATTTTCAGATCAAATTCTGAATCGTTGCGAGTGTTTAAGTAGCGCAAAAGTGAGCTGTGTTCGAGGGGGGAGGGGAGTTAAATTTCAACTCCTGAACACACTTCAGTTTGCGCTTCTTAACCCCTCCAAACAATTCAGAATTTGAGAATTTAAGTTTAAATCTAAGATTTCGAAAACATTTAATAAATTTTGGAAAGCATATAATTAGGTACAAAAAAAATAACGGTTAAATTTAGTTGTTGGTTACTCTGAAGTTTAAAGCGCCCTCTAACGGAATTTTTTGAAATTTATCTTTAAAATTTATTTTCAAGAAGATACTGACTTAAAGTATAGTTTTATTTGAAACCGCAAACGAATCGACCAATTCTTCCGTTTTTTATAATCATTTGAAATTTTAACCCTCTGAACACTGGTCAGTTTGTGCTACTTAATCACTCCCACCTCTTCTGATTTTGAGCTCAAAATTTAAGTTTTAGTCTAAGCTTATGAAACTATTTAATGAGATGCAAAAGATCACGGCAAAAATAGTCTTTTATAACTTCAAAGTCTAAAGCGTCCTCTATTGGCATTTTAGAAATTTATATTTATAATTTCTTTTCAAGAAAATACCAACATAAAGAATAAATCTAGTGAAAACCGCAAATTAATCGACTAATTTTTCCGTTTATTATGTGTGTTTGAAATTTTGGTTTCGAAACTTTAATGGCGGCTATCTCCTTTGGAAAACGTTTGGGGACCCTTGGTTTCCTGTTTCCTATTACTCGTCTTGATGTGTTCTATCACCCCCTAGCGTATATACCATGAGTTTAGGGACACCCTGTGTGTATATATTCCTCTGCGCAGAAATATAGCTGAAAATTTGAAATTTTTATTGAAAACAAAATTGTTTATTTATTTATTTTCAGTTGCTATATCACTTGAAAAAATATATTGCATGCAGAAACATCAGTGGATTTGAATTTCAAAACAACAAGAAATCCGTTAATGTCCTGATATATATAAAGTATATCCGCATTAGACGCTTTTTGTCTATAAGCGGAAGGTAAAGAATTATTGGATTTAGTGTCTCAATGTACAGGACCTACAAAAGTACATAGATATTAAAAGCGCATGGAATGGGAAATGCTGAAATCAATCTGTTGTAATTTAAGTTACTGAAAGAAGATCTTTTACACGATGCACTCTGAAACAGCAAATCAGAGATGCAAGTTAAATTTTACTTATAAAGAACAGATGTTCGCCTCATAATTTCCTAAAATCTAATTAAAGAAATTGTATCGATAAACAAAAGTGCAGTAAATTTAAGATAATTTGTATTTTTACAAAATTTCATAAACATCATTATGTGGGAAAACCAATCGTGATAATATAATTCTTAAATGCAGTCACCTTGTTATGTACAAATCTTCAAATTACAAAAATAATAATAATAATAATAATAATCTCAATATCTTTATAAGTTCTTATCGTCATTGAAAATACAAAATATCAAAATTTGGAAATCACCGCCAGTGAGATCATTATATTGGATCCCCAAATCTATAAAACATTCGGCTATATCTTTTAAAAATATACCTATATACACTTAATGTCAAGAAGAAAAAATAAATTTTAAAAAAGAGATGAACATTATTGGACTGGATTTTTAGAAGTATCTCAAAATTGTTTGTTCGATATCATTGTCACGTATGTATGAGTTGTTGTCTCCTACGAAAAAAAAATAAAATATCCGTGAACACAAGAATATTCGCGTACAATAATCTCAAAAGCACATGAAATTCGATAATGCCGTGATCTTATTGATGTCAACTATCATTCATTATTTTTATTAATGTAGTAATATGAAAATTTAATTTTGCCACTATCCCATTTATGAATCCATAAAAAATCAGCAGTTTAATGTTTTTATACAAAAAATATATTTCTCCTCTCATTTTCTATCTGAACTATTCCAGCATTATTAAATGATCCTGTTTATGTCTGTTAACTGATGCAAATGTATTGGCAAACAGTAGCATATTTTAATTATAATTGTACATCTTTGTAAAACTAATTGCATAACAGTGTACGGAAAATCAAACAAAGAGAATCTAACTTTTAAAGAATTGACAATGATTATGAACAACAATAAACGGCCAAAATCATACACTTAGCAAAAAATTAATATACTTTGATGCAGATTCTGTGCGTTTTTCTGCAACTTATGATCTACATTAACATTTTACATCTCTTAAGATACTCCAATCAAAACTCGTAGCCTTTCAAAGATTTATATACACAATTTTATTAAATAAAGAATTCATTTGACCTGTCAGTGGAGCGGGTATGATTAAATATGTAATTATAATTTTGATTAATTTTTTACTTAGTTGATTATTCAGTTCATAAGAAGCAAATCTACTAAAGTAAATTTAAATATAAGCAATTGAACATTTCTTATTAACATAATATCCAGGCCTTTTCGCCATTAAAGAGTCATTATTTATGAAAAACGGTACTAGAAACAATTCGATTGTTGTTTATGTCACTAATATTTACAAAGCATAATCTTCTCAAAATATCTTCTCTCAAATGCTGCAAAGCTCCAATTATTCTAACATAGATTACCCCGATTGTAGAATTAACAAAATAGATCAAAGACTATTCGTTTTTTCCAAGCCTTCTTCAAAATATTTAAATGAGACATTTTTAGGTACGGCAAGATAAATTCGAATGAACATCACGAAAGTTACGTTAAATCACCGTTTCCTATACTGAAATATTAAAATCACTCACAAATGCAAAGTGATAATTTCCTAAATTGAAATAAATTGAACAGTGTTTAGAAAAAAAGTAGTTCACTTCCAATGTGAAGAGCCCCATGCACATATATATTATCCCTCAGGAAGATCCTTTTTTATTTTCAAATCCTCTGAGGGGCAAGGGGGTAGTCGAAAAATCCCTTCTTTTGTCCCTCGGTGTGCTTGGAAATAAACCTAACTCTCTTTGCTTTCATTTGTTTGTATAGTGGAAGTATACATATACAGGGTGTTTCTAAATTCATGGTCCAAACTTTAAGGGGTGATAGTACACATCAAGACAAACAATATTTAAATAGGAAACCAAGGATCCCAAAGTCTTCCGAAGGAGATAGGCGCCATTAAAGTTTAGGGTCCAAAAATTCACATGATTATGAAAAACAGAAAAATTGGTCGATTCGTTTGCGGTTTTCACTAAAATTATTCTTTATGTCAGTATTGTCTTGAAAATAAATTATAAAGATAACTTTCAAAAAATGACGATAGAGGGCGCTTTAGACTTTAGAGTAACGAAAAACTATTTTTTACCGTTATTTTTTGCATCTCATTAAAGGTTTCGTAAGCTTAGACTTAAACTTAAATTTTGAGCTCAAAATCTGAATAGTTGGAAGCAGTTAAGTAGCACAAACTTAACTGTGTTCAGAGGGTTTTAAATTCAAATGATTATAAAAAACGGAAAAATTGGTCGATTGATTTGCGGTTTTCACTGAAACTATTCTTTATGTCGGTATTTTATTGAAAATGAATTATAAAGATAAATTTCAAAAAATGCCGATAGAGGGCGCTTTAGACTTTGGAGTAACGTACAACTATATTTACCCTTATATTTTGCATCTCATAATTTTTTTTTGAAGCTTATACGCAAACTTAAATTTTGAGATGAAAACGTGAATCGTTGGGAGTGGTTAAGTAGCGCAAACTGAACTGTGTTCAATAGGGATGGGGAGGTTCAAATTACAAAAAATACCGATAGAGGGCGCCTTAAACTTTAGAGTAACCAACAACCATTTTTAAGCGTTGTTTTTTGTATCTAATTAAATGTTTGCAAATGCTTAGATTTAAATTTTGAGCTCAAATTCTAAATCGATGGAGGGGTTAAGAAGCGGAAACTGAACAGTGTTCAGGAGTTAAAATATTACCCTCCCCAACCCTCGAACACATTTCAAATTTCCGCACTTAATTACTCAAAACGATGCAGATTTTGAGCTCAAAATTTAAGTTTGAACTTTTACAAGCATTTAATTAGATACAAAAAATAACGGTTAAAAATAGTTGTTGATTACTCCAAAGTTTAAGGCGCCTTCTAACGGTATTTTTTAAAATTAATGTTTAAAATTTATTTTCAAGGAAATATTGACATAAAGAATAGTTTTAGCGAAAACGGCAAACGAATCGAACAATTTTTCCGTTTTTTATAATCATTTGAAATTTGAACCTCCCCACCCCCATTGAACACAGTTCAGTTTGCGCTACTGAACCACTCCCAACGATTCAGATTTTCATCTCGAAATTTAAGTTTATGTCTAAGCTTCTAAAAAAATTTATGAGATGCGAAAAATAATGGTAAAATATAGTTGTACGTTACTCCAAAGTCTAAAGCGCCCTCTATCGGCATTTTTTGAAATTTATCTTTATAATTCATTTTCAATAAAATACCGACATAAAGAATAGTTTTAGTGAAAACCGCAGATCAATCGACCATTTTTTCCGTTTTTTATAATCATTTGAATTTAAAACCCTCTGAACACAGTTAAGTTTGTGCTACTTAACTGCTTCGAACTATTCAGATTTTGAGCTCAAAATTTAAGTCTAAGCTTACGAAACCTTTAATGAGATGCAAAAAATAACGGTAAAAAATAGTTGTTCGTTACTCTAAAGTCTAAAGCGCCCTCTATCGTCATTTTTTGAAATTTATCTTTATAATTTATTTTCAAGACAATACTGACATAAAGAATAATTTTAGTGAAAACCGCAAACGAATCGACCAATTTTTCTGTTTTTCATAATCATTTGAATTTTTGGACCTTAAACTTCAATGGCGCCTATCTCCTTCGGAAGACTTTTGGATCCTTGGTTTCCTATTTAAATATTGTTTGTCTTGATGTGTACTATCACCCCTTTAAAGTTTGGACCGTGAATTTAGAAACACCCTGTATATATGTGTGTGTGTTTGTGTATATATATGTGTGTGTGCATATGTAATATTGATTTGTAGTATTATCTAATGGTTCTATCTATATATATACATATATATATAAACATGCAATGAGTTCTATTTTAGTATTACAAGTATAACATTGTACCAATCTTGCAACAAACAAATTTCATATATTAATGATAATAATAATAATAATTTCTAAATATGCCATTTGTAAAACGCTAAAATGTGTACTACTTAGTTTGCTAGTGTTCAGCCTGTAAAAATTAAGAATAGAAAGTTGCCTTAAAAATTGCTATAGCCGATTTTTAAGTTATTCAATTATCTAAATTATTTATTAAACGGATTCGCTTTTGTACCGACGGGTCCGGAAAACTGGCGCTCTACTGTGAAAATAGCTTCTTATCAAATGGCAAACTCATACGCTACAATGAAAATAACGTAAGAAAAAGTAATATATAAAAGGCATATGTATATTTCGTTTCAAAAATAGAACTCTAAATCTAGACTTTTATCTGACTTCGGACTGATATCAATTCTGCTCAGTCAGCTTGTTCAATTTATACCTCGCTGGGTAATACTCCTAAGCTTATTATTATAAATCTGCTATTATTATCATAAAACAAAATTGCATATTACTATATCTTACATTAATCCGTATTTTATCTGTATAATATTACTGGTTAAAAAAAAAAAAAGAATGCGAGAGAGAGGTGATATTTTTACGCACGCATGTTAAGATATCGGACAAATGTTTGCAATTAAAAATTAGATCCCATTATGATATCTTCAGTTTTTTTCCAAATCTGCTTTTTCATCTCAAATGCTTACATATACATACTTTTCTATAAATTTAAAGAAAATACCGAGGATTTCGAGAACTCAAATTACGGCATCAGATCATATTTACATAACGGCATCATTAAAGAAAACGCTATAAAGAACATTATAAAGGGCCATAGTTATGTTTGGACTCAAGTTTTTTTTTTTTTTTTTTTTTTTTTTTTTTTTGACTGTGGCAGATTATATTTATTAAATATTCTTGGTACTTACGTATTAACGCCACCGTAGCAGAAATTGAACTAATGCGCCAATAAAGAGAGCAATCTTGTTTGCACGCACACGCAGTTATCTTTTGGATTCCTAGTTGCCTTGTTCGTTGCTAATTTTTAACGCCATTTTTTATGCTTTAGTACTTTTATAAAGTTTTCGTGCTTGATTTTTTTGCTCATTTTTCACGCTATATTTTGTGTGCGTGCGAACAACAAGATTGCTCATTATTAGCGCATTAGCGCAACTTCTGATACAATGGCTTTTATCAAGGCAACACTAGATACCGGGTTTGCTCATTCCTTTTATGACGTCACAAAAGGTGGCTGAATGGCGTCCAGCAATTGGTACAAAACGATGGGTGCGTCACTTTGAGCCTGTTTTTACCAATAACAAATAGCGGCCAGCCACCTTTTGTGACGTCGCGATAAGGAATGAGCAAGCCCGGTATCTAGTGTAGCCCTGCTTTTATTCATTAGTACCATTTCCTTTACTTTTGTGGTACGGAATAAAAATCGTCTTTCTAGAGGCAAATAACTCGCTTATAATCAACTAAGAAACTATTGGCTTAATATAATATTCACTTTCGTTACTCAGAAATTCACAGATTTGTAAGAGTATATTGTTACATCTGGTCGTTTTTGTGACGAATTTTTAGTCTTTGAGGATGTTACCTCATATGTCAATGAAATTAAATGTTTCATTTTTATAAAACACTTCCTGATAATACTCGTCTTAAAGGATCTTTCTATTTAAATATCATTTTTATTAAACACTACCTGATAATACTCGTCATAAAGGATCTTTATATTAAAATATCATTTTTATTAAACTTTTTTTTGAAAGAGCTTACTTTTATGAAAACTTGCAATTGTATCTAAATTAAATTAGCTTATCTCAAACAACGTCAAATACAAAAATCATGATTATTACAGATTTTCGTTATTAGCTAAGTCACGTAATTTTTTTTTTCAATACAATATTCTCCGTTTATAACTTCAGAAACATCTGGACAGAATCATGATTTATGAGTTAGTACCTAATAATCTACAGCTGATTTAAGAAAAACATTTTTTTTTTCAGCTACTTTCCCGAAACTTTTTGTTTTACATATATAAGTGTCATTTGTCCTCTTTTCCATTATCTTGAAAATAATAATGTTAGAATAAGCACTATTTTTATGAAAAAATATAAATAAATAAACTTTTAAATGTATTACATAAAATTTACGATTGCCGTTACAAGTAACATTCATGTAATTTAATTGATTTTTTTTCCTCTCATATATTTTGCGCAGATAAAATTCAAAAATAAAAATTTGTGTGAATTTGCATTCATGTTTAATTTCAAAATATAATTTTACAATCAATTTTAATTAAATATAACATGAAAAAATCATGTAGTGGAGAGGAGGTGCACGATTGAACAATTTTAAAAAAACTGAATATAAGGTACCTTGGGGTAATAACGCCACGTTAAGGCTCTACCAAATTTTACGGCTAAGTTTTAGATTGTATTTTTCAAACAAATATATGATTTGATACAGCAACTCATTGACTATCTATATAAAAAAATAATTTAACAGATATGTATTCATAAAATGTAATGGCGTGATTTCTTGACCAATGCTATTTGGCGTTATTACCCACCTATATGGGTAATAACGCCATGCAAACCAAACTATGAAATAAGATGGAATAATTGCATGTGATGTAGATTGCCCAATTCTAAAAATACAAACTCTACAAACTTAGAAATTGACAAATTGCATTCTAAGCTATTGAAAATGTTAAATTTTTTGGGGAAAGTGCAAGAAAAATAGAGGAGGTGGTGTGTGTGGGGGGGGGGGGGGGCGAGAGGATGAGGCAAAAGAATATCAGACCGTGAGCTTCTTTTTTCTTAAAAAGGACCGCTTAAATAGAATTATTAGAAACATTGCACAGTTTTAACTGTGTTTATTTGAATCAGTATTTAGGATGTAACTCGGCCACTGTAGGGAATCAACCGGGGTATTAATGCCAAGGATTGGCGTTATTACCCCGTTAAAATTATTGCGCTGTACATTTTAAATTACAAATTATCTCGAGAAGATATCCAAAATTTTCAACAACATTTTGAAAGTCCATGAAATGTACTACAAATTTATGTAATTAACAAAGTATTTCCGGATAAAAAAAAACAAAAAAAAAAAAAACAGTCTTCACATCACAAAACGTATCTCGCAAATTTTAGATCAAGCGTTAATTTTAGTTGCTTGTAAAAACAATAAGACCTAAAAATGAAACAAATTAACTTGAAGCTGTTTTTTTCAATTTATTTGACTCAAAACCCTTCTGCGCAGAGCACATGGGTGTCATTTACCAGATTATTTCATAATTATGCTTAATATTAGCACTTGGCGGTATTACCCCGCCTGGCGTTATTATACCAGACCATATTAGTCACTATGACTTCACATCGACCTCACGTGACATCACATCGATAATCGATGGTCACAAAGGCACAATGTGACTTCACAACGACGTTGCATTGACGTCACCATGTCTTACGGGTTATTTCTTTTATGAATAATATTTTTTTTTGCGTTTTAAGTATTACATAATTAAAACAATGCATTTTTTCATCATATGAATTATAAATTAAAAGTTTTCCATGTATATAAAAAAGTTGTGAGGTTTTCTGTTTAAACCTGCTCCTTGTGGGGGTATCTTTGAACATGAAAGCAGCATTTGTTAACAGATGAATATAATATGATAATATTGAAAGTTTTCATAAAAAGCTGCATGTATTTCAGAAATATAAAGTAATATGAATAAATTAAATTCCTACATTTTATTGAAAGTAATAACGTTTCCATTATTTAATCAAATTTAAATCATCAAAGTCATTATTGGAACAACACAAAGTATTCCCCCAGTTATGTTTGATGGTGAAGGCTTTTTACAATATCCTTTAAATACACCAATATGATATCTGATGCTTCTGGAAAATTAAAATTTTAAAATATTTTTATTAAATACTTATTATATTTATATTTATTAAACCTTTATTAGCGTTTTGTAATATCTCCTTCATTAAAATTTATGTCATACCAAATGTTTTGCAAAAATTCAATTTTGTGCAACATTTTATTAATATTAAAAGAAAATTCGTTATTTTATGCACTTAGATATCTACCGATTGAAAGATTGTTTTTTAGACTTTCTTTCTGTCTTTTTCTATTCCATTTTTTCTCCTTATATAACGAATGTAACTCTTTCTTCCCTCTCACTATTTTTGAAAATCCAATACCCGAAGAAAGCCCGTCAAATTTCCTAAAACATTAACATGTTAATATATTTTTAATATTAATATTAAATATAAATTTGTGTGCGAATGAATACGCACTGGATCGAATTTTGCATTTCACCTCTCGAAAGCTAAAATCTTAACTTTTGCTGTCGTAAGTCTCACGAAAGACTCATTTTACATAATGAAATATGCGACTCTCCCGATTTCAGCTTTTCCTAAAATAAACTATTTGACAAAAATCATCCATTTAAGAATATCATAAATTCTATACTAAAGCAGCTGAAGCATAGCTCTAAATATATAGGTATAAATTGTATATTCTGGTACAATGAGCATTCGCAATTCGATATATTTTTTAAAGTTAACTATTTGATAAAACTTATACATTCAAGAATATCATAAATTGAGTTGTATATAGCACAAAATACCTAAGTATAAATCATACATTCTGTTACCGTAAGGAGTCGTGATCCCTTCCCTTAAGTCTTCACTGCAGTAAAACTACCCGTTCGCGATATCCTATGTTGACTATTCGAAAATTTTGAAACACGATGGCTCATTACCTAATAAAGTTATCAAAATACCGCTTTCGGCATCAGAAAGAAGACGACAGACGCCGATGATATGCGTTTTTAAAAATTGTCTCTGTAAATTTTAAATACATAAAAAATTATATCATTTATTCATTTGGACAATGTCGGGGACATGCCATCGACTGACTGTCGTTACAATAATAAATTACGGTCTCGTCCTTTAATTACTGCTTTGCAAACAGTGTCTCCTTGATCACGGAAATTCCCATTTGAAAACTGGTGAGAACTTTAACAGTGACATAATAATAACGTGAAGAGATTATTGTGCTCATAAAAAATCACACGAAAATAAATATACAAAATTAAATGTTGTGAGATATATTAAATAACATACGGATTTGAAGCAAAAATCTTGTGCTGGTTCGCATTTGAGATTCGATAAGCATGACATTACTTATAAAAAATTGATCAAGTTCTTATAAATACAAAAAAAAAAACTTTATTTTTAAAATGTATTTGTGTCTTTATGTTGTATGAAGATTCAATTTATGGTATGAAAGTAAGAAGGTGAAGAAGTTATGACTTCTAATTAATCTGGAAATCATAATAATTTAAAGTTGGAAAATAAATAAATATATGTATTTTTTTTTTTTCAATTTTTTACTTAAGAATGAATTTTTAAGCAAACAATTCTTGCTAAATTAAAAAAAATGCTTATTATCAGTTAAAGATTGTACCAATATAAATCATTTTCATTTCTGAATAATTTGTTGCTATACG
The DNA here is from genome assembly GCA_964019185.1 of Maratus speculifer. Taxonomy (NCBI): domain Eukaryota; kingdom Metazoa; phylum Arthropoda; class Arachnida; order Araneae; family Salticidae; genus Maratus; species Maratus speculifer. The sequence goes on along the minus strand of OZ025297.1, from coordinate 287,113,927 downwards.
GAAATGTATTCCATTTGTGAGCGTTTCTTTTTTTTTTTTTTTTTTTGTAATTGCTTTAAATTTATTTAAATTGAAACATAATTGTCCTTTATACTTTTCCCTATAAACGGAATCTACGAATTAAGAATGTTATGTTTATGATATTTAAAAACTTGTGACTTGAAAGAGTGTTGCTATACCGAAATCGTAGTTTGAAATTTTTATTAACCTAAAGTATAATCATGTAATTAAATGCATTCGATGAATGAAATTTTGTTTCGATTTCCTTTATAATTCAGCTATAAGGTGATAATGTGATTTTTTAGAGCCAATGGAGGAATTGCATTATGCGATTGTAGATGACTAAATGCTATCAGATTACTCTGCTATCTGAAGTCCAGTAAAGAATGAACGGACTTTTAGTAAATATATACTATATGGAAATTAATGATCGGACACTTTATATCTTAGAAATTTTGTCGAATATTTAAAAATATATTTGTTGGATTCATCTGGAATTTTGGGATTATAAACATTCTATTTGACATCATATTTATCAATGTCTATTTGATAAGGATAACAGTTAAGGGGCATTTAAAAAAACAAAGAATGACAATAATACTTGCGATCATTCTGTACATTAAAATGCACGAAATAATCTATAGCTGCAGAATACAAATATATGGATATTGTACTACATATCCACTGAAACATGGAAAATCCATTATCAATCAACTTATTTTAGAGATAATTAAAAATCAGGTTATTCCTATCTCTGATACCTTTCCGAATTTTCATGATATTTGACTAAACTTTGCTATGATTAGCTCTATAAAGTTTATTATAAAATTATGCAAATGATTGCTGTTATCGTTTGAGCGTGCGCAGATAACATATTCAATGTAGCTACTCATATTCATAAATATGAAATATATTTATATTCCAAATGTATTATATTGTTTTTAGTTTATTTTGCCAATTTTTCTGAAACTGGCGTTAAATTTAATTCAAGCCCTTTATGATATAAGCTAAAAAAATTTAATAATTTTTTCAATTTCCATGATATTTTTATGAATATCCGTTCTATTTTTACACAAGTCAATGAACATGTTGTACAGCATTCGCATATTTCAATCCTGTAACGATAGATCATTTCGTGTTTTTATGCACAGGGTGATTATGAAAATTATTTTTGTTTATTTTGAGTCGGAGCCCTAATTATCCCCCATATCAAATGAAAGTTGATAAACATGAGATCAAACCTAATCATTATAATCCTGAAGAACCAGAGGAATCTGAGAAGTATATTTTTAAATATTCAATAAAAAATTTAAAATTGAATGTGTTCGGTAATTAATGGCCATATAGTGTATATTCGCATATATACAGGGTGTCCAGCAAATAAGATCCTGATTTCAAAATTAAATTTTTCAAAAACAAAGATCGATTTAATTATGCTGTAAATGGTATTTGGGTAAGCTGTAAAAAATCTTGTAAAGAAGTTTCAAACAGTGAACATGTTGTAAAGATTGTGCTTTGTTTGCAAAGAATTCTTGACTTTACATTTTCTTGCTTTCGATTTTTTGAACAGAACAATTTCTTCAGCTTATATCATATTATTATTTAACGATTTTTGCAATTAAATTTTTTTTTAATTTTTGAAATCCCAAAACTTTATTAGGAAAAGTTGTTAAAATATGGCACTGTACGCCGAAAAACTCGTTCTCTGCAAATAATCTAATAGAAGAAAAACTTAAAGTCAAATATTCTTTGATATCAGAACACAATATTTTCAAAATATTCACTGATTAAAACTTTTGTTTAAAATTTTTACAGCTTACCTAATAAACAAGCCATATAATTTTATGGATCTCTGTTTTTGAGAAAATTTAATTTTGAAAGCAGGGTCTTATACGCTGGCAACCTGTATGTTCAAACTGGAAAATGATGGGAGAAAGCAGCAATGAATAATTTGCAGCTTTTAAAATTTCAGTAATGCATTTTAAATTATAGGAATGATAAATGAAGATACATTGTGCGTTGAAAGGACTTGTATTATATTACAGTTTTCTTTTCCTTCTTGGAAAGAAACCTTTTCAACTTATCAAATCAAAAACCGAATTTAATTGGTGCGATATACACTGCTCAAAACAATTAAAGGATATTTGAAGTTTTACATAAAATAAAGATATAGATGAAATTTTTTTTGCCGAAAATAGAAATAGAGAATCACAAATGCAAATTTTTCTGGCTTTCAAACTGTGGAGTATGCAAATTTTGTGTTCGACGTCAAAAACGTCGCTTCAGCGGCAGCGAATGAAATTTGACTTTCAACTGGATAAAAGAGAATGTAGACAAGGATGATCGGCATTCAGTGTTTGCTTTGTTTCGATGAGTACGATGTCTCAGCGAAGTCATTTGACAGATTCAGAAGCTTGGAGAATTGTTGGTAGGTTAGAAGGGGGCCAAACTCAAGCCGAAGTAGCGCAAGCCATTGGTGTGTCAAAAAGTGTCATTTCCAGGATCTGAAACCGTTTTTTGGAGAGTGCATGTGCAGACCGAAGACCAGGGCAAGGTCGTAGACGGGCAAAAACGCCCAATGAAGATCGGTATTTAGCGTTAACAGCTCGGAGACACCGAAACATGAACGCTACTCTTCTCCAACAACACCTTCGCTCGGCTACAGACACGACGAATTCAACTCAGACTGCACAAAACCGGCTCCATGCTGTAGGTCTGTATGCTCGCCGACCGATGGTATGTGTTAGACTAACATCAAGGCATCGTCGCGATCGCAGGGAGTGGGCATCCGAGCATGTCAACTGGAGGAGAATGGGTGGAGCAATATTCTGTTTTCTGACGAGTCCCGTTTTTCTGTGCATCCGGATAATAGGCGTATTTTCATCTAGAGGGACCGTGGCAGTAGGAATAATCCTGCGTTCGTGCACGAAAGTTTCAGATTTGGCGGTGGAGGAGTGTTGGTGTATGGTGGCATCTCCATAGACGGACGCATTGACCTCTACATCATTAGAAATGGAGCTCTGACTGGTCGCCGATATAGGGATGAGATCCTCAGACCTATTGTAGTCCCTTACGATGCAGCAATCGGAGATAACTTCATTTTAATGGACGATAACTGCAGGCCACATCGTGCAAACCTGGTGGAGGATTTCCTTTTCGAGGAAGGAATCTTTGGAATGGAATGGCCAGCGTGTTCTCCAGACATGAATCCAATCGAGCACGTTTGGGACGCTCTAGGAAGACGAGTTTCTGGCCGCCAACAACCCCCACAAACTCTCCAAGAACTGGAAAGAGCTCTTCTGGTAGAGTGGGGCAGAATACCCCAACTCGTCATTAATAGCCTCATTGAGTCCATGCCTCAAAGGTATTCAACGTTGCTGCCGCCCGTGAAAACCAAACCCCCTACTGAAAATGATTTTCTTTGAAGAAAACACCTTTTCTTATTCTTTTTTTCTCATATGCACAAATTGTGTTTTTTTCCTTTTGTACACAAATGCGCAATAAAATGCATTTTTTCTGCCAAACATGTGTAATTTATTCTCATATAACCTACTTTATCTCTCGACCATGTATCAATCAGATAAAAAGTTTCCCAAATACAAAATCCACCTAAAACTGCAATATCCTTTAATTGTTTTGAGCAGTGTATCAATGAATGTAACTGCACAGACATGCATTTCCTTTCTCATCTATTTTAGCGTTATAATAAAATGTGATAAAAACGAGAAATCAATTACCGCAGTACACAATACAACTCCCAGTGTTTACCCCATATAAATGCATTCTCAAGTTTATTTTTATTTACATTGCTTAGTTTTTATTCTATAAAAAATATATTTAAAGTTTTTTGTAATTGTATTAAAACAACTGCAGTGAAACCTTCCTGTGCGACCACCACCCTGAACGACCATTTTTTTTTCATGTAAAGATATTTATGGCCCTAATTTCAATACTAATTTTACCTCCATTCAGAGAGCATCCCTGTTGAACTTTCTCCATAAGCGACCAATTTCTTTGAAGAAAATTTAACAAATGCTATTTTTTTGCGGGTCGGAAAACGTTGGGGCGGGTCGGAGTTTATCAGAAAAATAATTCGTGAGAGAACATCATGCAATTTTCTAAACTAAGTTTAAAATTTTTATTATTATGCCTGTAAATTTTAAGTATTTAAACTCTTTTGCGTCTTTTTAGGGAACGAATTTAACTCTTATGATGAATAAATAATAACTGTCAGAAAGCTTTCCAGATCTACACTGCTCAAAACAATTAAAGGATATTGCATTCTAGGTGGATTTTGTATCCGGGAAACTTTTTATCTGATTGATACATGGTCGACAGACATAGTAGGTTATATGAGAATAAATTACACATGTTTGGCAGAAAAAAATGCATTTTATTGCGCATTTGTGTGCAAAAGGAAAAAAACAAAATTTGTGCATATGAGAAAAAAAGAATAAGAAAAGGTGTTTTCTTCAAAGAAAAGCATTTTCAGTAGGGGGTATGGTTTCCACGGGCCGCCAGCAACGTTGAACACCTTTGAGGTATGGACTCAATGAGGCTATTAATGACGAGTTGGGTTATTCTGCCCCACTCTTCCAGAAGAGCTCTTTCCAGTTCTTGGAGAGTTTGTAGAGGTTGTTGGCGGCCAGAAACACGTCTTCCTAGAGCGTCCCAAACGTGCTCGATTGGATTCATGTCTGGAGAACACGCTGGCCATTCCATTCGAATGATTCCTTCCCCGAAAAGGAAATCCTCCACGAGGTTTGCACGATGTGGCCTGCAGTTATCGTCCATTAAAATGAAGTTATCTCCGATTGCTGCAGCGTAAGGGACTACAATAGGTCGGAGGATCTCATCCCTCTAACGTCGACCAGTCAGAGCTCCATCTCGAATGATGTAGAGGTCAGTGCGCTCGTCAATGGAGATGCCACCATACACCAACACTCCTCCACCGCCAAATCTGACACTTTCGTGCACGAAAGCAGGATTATTCCTACTGCCACGGTCCCTCCAGATGAAAATACGCCTATTATGTGGATGCACAGAAAAACGGGACTTGTCAGAAAACAGAATATTGCTCCATTCATTTCTCCTCCAGTTGACATGCTCGGTTGCCCACTCCCTGCGGTCGTGACGATGCCTTGATGTTAATTTAACACATACCATCGGTCGGCGAGCATACAGACATACAGCATGGAGCAGGTTTCGGACAGTCTGAGTTTAAATCGTGGTGCCTGTAGCCGAACGAAGGTGTTGTTGGAGAAGAGTAGCGTTCATGTTTCGATGCCTCCGAGCTGTTAACGCTAAATACCGATCTTCATTGGGCGTTGTTGCCCGTCTACGACCTTGCCCTTGTCTTCGGCCTGCACATTTGCTCTCCAAAAAACGGTTCCAGATCATGGAAATGACACTTTGTGACACTCTAATGGCTTGCGCTACTTCGGCTTGAGTTTGGTCCTTTTCTAACCTACCAGCAATTCTCCAAGCTTCTGAATCTGTCAAATGACTTCGCTGAGACATCGTACTCATCGAAACAAAGCAATCACTGAATGCCGATCATCCTTGTCTTCATTCCCTTTTATCCAGTTGAAAGTCAAATTTCATTCGCTGCCGCTGAAGCGAGGTTTTTGACGTCGAATTCAAAGTTTGCATACTCCACAGTTTGAAAACCAGAAAAATTTGCATTTGTGATTCTCTTCTTCTATTTTCGGCAAAAAAAAAAAATTCGTTTATATCTTTATTTTATATAAAACTTCAAATATCCTTTATTTGCTTTGAGCAGTGTATTTTGTCAGAAAATTCCCAAAACAATAGATGGAAAAATGAAATCATCATTATTTTTCCCTCCGAAAAATATTGCATTTATTTAGTGAACGTATCAAGGACTTGGAATAAAAAGGTATACAGCCGAAAAATCAAAACAACTATCAACGTATTCCTTTTTTAAACTCTGCAGTAATTAATTTTTCTTTTGATACATAAATTTTTATATAATATGAAAAATAAATTTTAGTAACATTAATTGTTACCTTTTTTCAACAATTAAAATCGAGATTTAAACCTGACCTTCATTAACAGGCCACATATAGGAGTTATCAATTTTTATTGCAACGGAACGTGGTCTATTTAGGCACGTTTTACTGTACTTACAGTTTACTGTGTAAGACCCTATTTATGATCGCATTGCGTGAGCGTTATTAAAAACTGTATTTTCAATCATTTAACAAGATGTGTAAATTAAAAATTGTTCGTCGTAATTTATTGTAACATGACTTTTTAGTATAAAAATGACTCATATGAACAATAAATAGACATCCTACATATTGTGACATATTAACGAGCAATTGTATGTTTCAGCTCTGTGCATATGTATGAGTATAATAGGAAATGACACTGCCTAATGCAGCTGTAGCTTACAATTATGGAATATCTTCGCACTAGATATATGCCATTTTGAATAGATATATATTGAATGTTACCGGTGAATCCTTATGACAAGCATTTCATTTCAGATGTATAGGAATACCATCAACTAAACATGCAAATGGCTATCTATTATACTATTGTAAATGTCTATTTTTACATTTTTAAAGAAAATAAGGTATTTGAAAATGTGTCTTAATAACTGAATAAAATTAAGCGCAGTTTAAAAAAAGTTCAAATGTTATATAATTCTTAAAAATCGCAAGAATTTTATAACTTTATACCAGTGAGGAATTCTTTTAAATTTCATGTTTCTCTCAGAATCGGAGACTCACAGAATAAATTCTCATCTTGTGCTGCGGTTTTAGTGGCAGGATGGGTATCGTTCCAATTAGTTCAATTGGTACAACGCTGGTGTGTTATTCCGATGATCCGTGTTTGTGTCTGTTCTAAACACTTCTTTTTCACTCTGTTGTCTTTATATTTTTAACACTTAAAATTTCGAATATTATTGCTAATATGTTATACACTATATTGCCATTGATTATTGGACACTTGCGATTTTACACATTTTACTAAATATCTAGAAAAATACATGAGGAATCATCTCGAAACTCTTAGTATATAAATATAATAGTATACGTCATACATCGTCATACATAGATTTTTTACCGAAACACCATAGGGGACCGCCAACAAATTAAAAAAGAATGAATATCTTTTGAATAACCATGTCAAAACTAATGTAGCAAAAGCGCTCAAACTCTATATTATGATTGAATGTCTTATTGTAATATTGTAATACACTGTGTTCATTTTTATGCAAATAGCATGCATACTCGCAGAGTAATTAAGGTTTTTATAAAAATGGTCCCAAATTTTTCCAAGTTTTTTCCTTATAATTTTCAGAGTTCTTAATATAAAATAATATTTTTTTCAGAAAATATGACAAACAACACAGTACCTTGTAATCAGAATTAAAAAATAATGAAAATTGTATACAAAATGAGTTGGCTTACTAAATAATTTTTTACTGCGCATGCGTCAACGATATCAAAATTTCATTTGCATATTATGTTAGCTAAATGTATAGAGCAACTTTTGTGAAAGTCACAAAATCATAACTTGAAAATTCTGAAAATAATCGTCAATTGAATAAGTTGAAAATCCGTTATTCTCAAAATGAAGCAAAAACAAGAGGGGTTGTATCCATATTTTCATTGATTAGTGTCAATATAGAATACACAATACGGGATGTTACGACTACTTTTGGATAAAATCCCTCATTTTTTTGCTTCATTTTGGAAACAACGGATTTTGTCCTTTTTCTATAGACGATTACTTTCAGAATTTTCAAGCAATAATTTTGAGACTTTTACAAAAGTTGCTCTATACATTTATCTAACATAATAAGTAAATGAAATTTTGATGTCTTTGACGCATGCGCATTAAAAAATTATTTAGTAAACCTACTCATTTTTCATACAGTTTTTATTATTTTTTAATTCTGATTACAGAGTACTGTGTGCAATGTTGTTTGTCATATTTTCTGAAAAGAATATTATTTTATATTAAGAACTCTGAAAATTATAAGGGAAAAACTTAAAAAAATTTGGGGGCATTTTTATAAAAACCTTAATTACTCTGCGAGTATGCATGCTATTTGCATAAAAATGAACACAGTGTATTACAATAAGGCATTCAATCATAATCTAGAGTTTGAGCGCTTTTGCTACATTAGTTTTGACAGGGTTATTCAAAAGATATTCATTCTTTTTTAATTTGTTGGTGGTCCCCTATGAAGTTTCGGCAAAAAATCTTCACGGAGATGTATGATGTATACTATTATATTTATACACTAAGAGTTTCGAGATGATTCCTCATGTATTTTTCTAGATATTTAGTAAAATGTCTAAAATCGCAAGTGTCCCATAATCAATGGCAATATAGTGTATAATGGGAATGTTTAATTATATAAACTGTTTAGAAAACATAATGACGATAAAAAAAAGTAATGACTCGTATAAGCAATAGTCATTTCAATGACATCCTATGTATTTTGGCATCTAAGCCAGCAATTGGGCAATCTATTTGAGCTCTGTTTATATGCATGATTATAATATGTGGCGATATTGCATAATGCAGCTGCATCTCACATTAACGGATTGTCTTCACACTAGATAGGTACCATTTTGAATATACAAACATTGAATGTTATCATTGATGCTATATGATAAGCGTTACATTTCAAATGTATAGAGATATCATCAACTAGCAATATGCAAGCAAAGGCTATTCATTATACTATTGTATAGTTCTATTTGTACTCCTTTAAAAAAGTAATTGTGATTATTTTTAAAAATTGAATAAAATTAAGTATACTTGTAAAAAAGTTATTATGTTATATAATTTTTAGAAATGCTAAGAATTTTATAGCTTTACTCTACTTTATCAATGTCGGGTCCTTTTAGTTCCGTGTTTGCACCGGAGTCCATAGCTCACAGAAAAATATATCATATTGTGCTGCGGTTGTAGCCTTTCCAACATAGTGGGAGTGACAAGCTGGGAATGGTTACAATTGGCTTAATTGGTACAACATCGATGTACTATTCTGATGATCCGTGTATGAATCCCAACATAGACCCTTTTTCTACTATGTTGTCTGTGTGTGTTTTAAGCATTTCAAATTTTAAAATTATTTCTAATAGTGCGATAAAAAGAATGCTGAATTACATAAATTATTTTTAAAACGAAATTTATTTCGATAAATTAATAATAACTCTTATAACAAATAGGCAATTTAACGACATCCTACATATTTGGATTCCTTAACTAGTAATCGTCTGTTTGAGATCAATTTTTATATATATGACTGTAATATGTAACGAAACTGCATAATGCAGCTGTATCTTAAATTAACGGCATATCTTCACACTAAAACGATATAGTTTTGAATAGATATACATCGAATGTTACCGGTGAATCCTTATGAGAAGCATTTCATTTCAAATGCATAGAGATATCATCAACCAGCAATGGCTGTTCATTGTACTATTTTGTAGGTATGTTTGTACACTTTGTAAGGAAAAAAAATAGTTGAAAATATTTTTTATTGAATGGATAAGATTAAGCGCAATCGTAGGAAAGTTGATTTTGATAAAATTCTTGGAAGTTTTAGGAAATTAAAAACTTTATTCAATTTTATCAATGTTGGGCTCTTTTTAGATTCGTGTTTGTGTCGGTAGTATGCGGAAAAATATCTCATTTTTTGGTGCGACGGTTGACTTTCCGAAATATGATTATGGGAAGTACCAGGTTGGGTATCGTTCTAATTATTTTCATTGGTGATACGCCGGTGTGTTATTCTGATGAACCGGGTTTGTCTAGGTCTACACTGTTAAAAATTTGCAGCATTCTGTCCAGTCATTCGACCGTTTTTCGAAAAAAGGGTAAATAACCGTAATTTAACTCTATTCTGACCATAAAATGAAGAAAATATATGGTCATAATAATTTTAAATTACGGTTGCGTAACAGTTTTCGATAAAAACAGTCAAATGACTAGGCAGAATGATGCAAAATTTTTAACAATGTAGAGACTTTTATTTTAGTTCTGTTTACTGTTTTAGCTCTGTTTTAGCGCGTATTTTATGCATTTAAAATTTCAGAAATTGTTAATATGTGCAAGAAAAATAACGCTGAATTACATAAATTGTTTAGCAAAGAAAATTTCGAATAAAATAATAATAACTCTTATAAGTAATAGGCAGTTAAACGACAGCCTATCTATTGTGTCTTCTTAACCAGTAATCGTCAGTTTGAGTTCTGTTTATATGTATGGCTATACTATCTAACCCTACTGCATAATGCAGCTCTATCTTGCATTAAAGGAATATCTTCGCTCTAGATCGATATCATTTTGAATACATATACATTGAATGTTATCGGTAAATCCTTATGACAAGCATTGGCTTTCAAATGCATATAGATACCATCAACTAACAATATACATGCAAATGACTATTCATTGTAATATCGTATTGTACTATTTGTACTTTATTTTAACAAAAATTACTTGAATTTTTTAAAAAATAAATAATAAAATTAAGCGCACTTGGAAAAAATGTAATTATTTTAATAAATGCATTATATCATTCTTGGAAACTCCAAGAATTTTATAACTTTATTTAATTTTTTTTGGTGATGGATTCTCTTTATTTTCATGTTAGTCCCAGAGCCGGTGATTTACAATATAACATCGCATCTTGTGCTGTGATTGTAGCCTTTGCTATCATATCATAATGAGAAGAACTAGGCTGTATTCACTTTGTTCATATGGGTTCAGCTGTGTCCAAGTGGTTCAGTGTGTAGGACATCAGTTTGATACACCGATGACCCGGATTCGAGACCTAGATTGAATACTTTTTTACTCTATTATGTTTGCGTCATTAAAGCATTTAAAATTTCAAGTGTTATTGTTAATATGAACAATAAACGGAATCATGAATTATATAAATTCTTTAGAAAATAAAATTTTGATAAAATATAAATAATTTCGTAATATTATCAAAAGTAGATGATTGTGATTGATATTAACAGAGCTATGCTGATAAGATGCTATCAGGGTATCAAAGGTAATTAATCATGGAATCAATTGGAATTCTATCATGAGCTGGCTATACGTATAATGGCGTATTATTATAAAAAATTATAAAATATTTCGTACAATTTACTTCGAAAAACATGAACATTCTTCTCACTTAAGTTTGAATTTTGGGACCGATAAAACAACGTAACCTTCTCCTTCATTAGTTTGAAATTTGAAACAGCCGATAAAGTAAAATGAAAGAACTTGACCTCTGATTTTGACATGCGTTCGTAAATATATTCATACGTAGCACCCATATTGGTTTTTTCGACGGTATATCAGTAGAATTAAAGCACGGATTTTTTTCAGACTTCGGATATAGTTACACTGCAACTTTAATTGTTAATTAGTTTTCTGTGTAAATCATGCAAAGAGTAGCACTGTTATGCTATATTATTTACGATTTACGCGGTAAATTATATCTGGTATTATTGCACGGAATTTCATAAAACTTTATATTTTGCTACATTCTGACATATGTTTTCGATGGATTTATATTTTACAAAATCCTGAAAGCGATTTGACTGCTTTTAGTAAATACTTGCCAATGAGTTCACCTGCGTATTTGTTTGTATGGAATCGATTCAACTACCGTTGGTTCTTCATCAGTAAAATTAACGCACGGCATTTAACCAAACTTCGGATTTAGTGACACACTGATTTAAATTGATATTGATTAAGTTCCAGTGTAAATCGCACAAAGTATAGAATCAATTCACGAAATTTTATCAAACATCAGTTTTAGTTAGACCTTACTTAAACTAATATTGATGTAATTTTAGTATAGCCTGTCCAAAAGGTTATCTGCTATTCTGCCTTTTTGGTATTTTTTTGCGATAGACATATGTATTCAACAAATGCACGAAATTTGCCTAAACTTCATAATTTATAAGACATTTACACACACACACACACACACACAAACACACACACACACACATATATATATATATATATATATATATATATTGTTGTATACCACCAAATAAGTGTATGTTCTTTGTTGTATTTTCAAGATATCCGTTATACTACGTCCTAATATCGAGTAGAATTTCATTTTATCTTGGTTCAAATGTTTTGATTTATATACAGTAAATGTGTCGTGATGTCCACGACATGCATGTCACTGTAAGACATTTAAAATAGATTATATGTTTTACTCTGTTTCGTAAAATGTCTATTTTGCAGAGGTCCCGTAAAAATGTTATCAGAAATCAACAACAGATGTTTTTCAATGATCCAACAACAAATGCAACATGATGCAACAACAACTCCAACAACAGATCATTTTTTAATTTATTCAGACTTTTAAGACTTTTTCTTTTGTATTTGCAATTGCTGCGAAATTTTATTATATTACATATCATTTCTTTACTTTTGAATGATAGAATCTTGTAGCGTACAGAAATTTTCTGTTAATGTTGTTATTTTTAAATTGTAATAAAAAATACTCTACTGTTCACGAAACATGATTGATGACAGCAGGAATGTGATTTAATTTAAATACATGTAAAAACAATGTACTTAAAAAATAAGAATAACTTCCTTTTACAATTATTTTAAAATTAAATTTGTTGCTGCTGCCATGCATGCAAGAATAAAAAAAGAATTCTATTTTAACAAATTACAACGATCATTTAGAAAATTATATTTTTGAAGACTAAAATTTTAGACATAAATAAATTCTATATTAAAATAATAAGAATAATAAACATCATTTTTATGTTGATCGGAACTTGGTTAACGTAATAACAGAGTCCTGTATTAGGTACGCCAGTGATTAAAATTTAATATACCTTTAACAATCATATACAAATTTTAAATGAAATTTTAGTTTTACAATTTTCGGTACTACAAATTTTTAACTTTCTAAACACATTTTCAATTTTTACACCATCGTATGGGGAAAAAATGTGCTTTTAAATGCATATTGTTTGATAGCTGTTTTTATGTCTCAATTTGTTTTTATGTTATTAATTTTTTGTAGTTTTTTAATACTTTTTTATCATTGTGCCAACAGAATTATTTCATTTCTTGATATAAAACATGAACCTATCAAAAAATGAATAAATTGCGGGATTCAACCAATAAAAAGATTCATGCATGCCTCAGATTTACCAATTCTCTACCAAGGACAACAACTACGTTCAAAATAGTTAAGAAAAACTATGTGTCTAGCAACACTCCAAGCAGAGTGCAATCCGTTCCAGTTTCTAAATATAAATAATTGGTTCTTTAATTTATTATTTATCACAACATTATTACTGGATTAAATACTAAATATAGCATGTGTTTTTTTTATCAGATATTATACTATCTTAAACTAAATTATACAAATTATATATTATACCGTATTTAAACATTCCTTAATCTCTTTTACACGAAATTTAATTGCATATAAAATTAAAAATAAAATAAACATATAAAAATGATTTTTCGTTACACTTTCACTTACAAAATTAAAAGATATTTAAGTTTATTGTAGAAAAGTTGCTTAATAATATGATTTTACTCTGTATGCCTATTGATTGTCAAAGTAAAGTTATTACGGAATAAGAGTATTAATACCCACACTCTTTCGTAATTTTTTAAAAGTTTTTTTTTTAATCACTAGAGCTTCTATTTTTTTCTCCTTTTTTTTAACTTTTTATAAGTGTCGATAAATTTAATTGCATTTTATTCCTTACAAAGGAATTTTTAATTTAGTATTACACAGTAATCTATCACAAGCATGGCAAAGTACAGTATTTTTTTAAATTCCAATTTTTTCTAAATATTGTATGTATTTCTGAATTTTTTGGTGTCATTATTTAAAAAAAAAAAAAAAAAAAAAAAAAAAAAACATTTATTTTATGAAAATAATCTAAATTAACAACACCATATTTATATAAATTGATTAAGTGTTAAATATTTAGTGTTGTAGATATCCATTTAAAAACATTTAATAGATCTGTGAAACTTTTTGTTTTAAAAATGCATATTTTTTTCAATTTGAACATTTTTTTTTTATATAGAAAAGGGAACTTCTTGTTGCTACTTAGTTTAAATTACGTTAAACAAATACGCGAATCGCGATAACATAAGTAATGTGATTGTCATTTATTTCACGTGTCGACGTGTTTTGAAGTTTTCTTGTCACAATTTTCCTCCATGGTGCACACAAAAACCTCTTTCCTGCAATAATTCATCAATCATATTTCAAAATCGTCGATGCTACAATTCGTTCCACAAAATGTGCCGCTGTGTAAAATACGATAAAATCAACGTTGGTCATTACAAAAATTTCCTTCAAACACATTTTTTTCATGTTTTTATGATCATTCAAATAAATTGATACATTTTTTCTATGTATTAAATAAAAACATCAGTGCATTATATCTTGCTTAAGATACCCTTTTCATGAATTTAGAATATGTTAATAACTGATTGACTTAAATATTCAAACCTGCTTTTTCACCAATCTGACTGGAAAATATTATTGATCAAGTAATTGGATAGTTACGCATTAAATAGAAGCATAAATGTACAATTATTGTCACTAATTAGAAATTTGAAATAATGTCAAAAGAAATAATGTTTAAAAGAAATTCTGTTGTATATACATACACATATATATTTGAAATGCGTTATTACATTATAATGCGTTATACAATCCTATTATTATCTTCAGAACATACAATAAAACATCTAATATTTGACATCTAATGTTTCATTCCGTAATATTTCATGTTGATTTATTAATTCATTGATTGTTAAGTGTTAAGATTAAATAATGATTGAACTTTTTTGCTTTTATCAGTTACCGTAATGCGATAATTTCATATTTTACAATAACAATATAATTAACAGACTGATTTTGAAATAAAAATGTGATAAACTATTTTGGATTATCAGTAATATTTATAAGGAAAAATAAAATAAGTAGAACTTAAAAAAGTTTCATATTTTAACTTTGGTGAAGATTATAAAAATGTTTAAACTTATATTTTTCTGTAATATATGATTTGTAATATATAGTTTCAGACTTCCATTAACTTTATATATATTTTTTTTCAATTTTTATTTGAAACTATTAACATTAATAAACACTTATAATTGCCAAAATGATGAATATACATTTGAATTTTAACGATATACAAAACACAGAATTTCAGAAGTAACATCTTTTCAGAAAAATGCATTCATTTATCATAATGTGAATATTTTTCGAAATAAACACATTTAAAATACAATTATCGCACATAAAAATATCAGAATAAAAGAAATTATTATGTATTAATATATATCTAGTAAAATATTGGTTTTTGTTATTGTGAGAAAAAATGTAAATTCTGAAGTACACATAAGCATGAGTTGCTTATTATGCTTCGCTTTCTAGAATTTGACTATGAAAGATTACCTATCAAAAGAGACTTATATGTTGATCAATGGATATTTCAGGATATTAAATAAAATTGATCGAGAGATTTATGCCCATTTTACTATTTCTGTTCTTTCTATGCAGGCACATACATACATACATATATATATATATATTTGTTGGGGGGGGCGAGATTTTTTTAAAATCGTTATAAAATAAATCAATTTATTTTTTAAAGAATTTAAAGTATTTCTTTCATTTTAAGGCATAAATATATATTACAGCATGCTCAGGTTTTTAAGATCCATAAAATAGCAAAATGTGTATTGTTTTACATTATGCTTAAAATTTCAGCTACCTAATTATGCATTTAATTTAAAAGTATGCCCTTGAAATGTTCCAAAAAGTAATTCGTACTTCGGAAATACTTATGTCAAAAGGGCTTTACTTTTTTGTGGGCATGTGCATCAATTGTTCTGTCTCCTCTAAAACCATTTTTAACATACTATATAGCATACTTTAAAAATTCTATATAATAGGGATAATAGTTGTGAAAGAGTCCTTTAATCAGCCGTTTTATAAAATATTTTCATAAATTCGTTTCCTCAGGATTTATTCACATGTGTATAGGATTTATTTGCATGTTTTTGCCTCGACAATGTACACTGTCTAAAAAGAAATCCGCTAAATTTACGAAAACAACTGCTCGCAGCAATATTGCCAGCAGTTTTTACAATAAAAGTTGAAGTAAAATTAGATGTAATGCATCTAATTTTACTGCAATTTCTATGGCAAAAAATGCTGGTAACATTGCTGTCAGCAGTTTTTGCCGTAAATTTAACCGATTTTTTTACAATGTATGTAGAAGATAAACGCAGAGAAGTATCAGTACTCTTTTTTACGATCACATGTAATTTTACAAACTAATGAATTGTCAGGAATGCTCTTCCGCAGATATAATTTATCTTTAGTTTACATTTATTACTTAAAATTAATTATAGTCTGTCACACATTATGTTTTCAAACTATTGATTGTTTAAATGAATAAGATCTTTAATTTTAAAGGCGTATCATGTTTTATCTTATATTTTTTGATCTGACAGCTTAATAAGAGAAATATATATATACACACACACATATATATATATTTATATATATATATATACACATATATATATGTATATATACTCATATTCATATATATATATATACACATATACATATATATATACATATACTCATATATATATATATATATATATATATATATGTGTGTGTGTGTATTCCTTATTAAACGAATCGTCGTGTATGTTTATTTAAATGCTAAAATTAAACAGAAGTTAAAAATACTAAAAAAAATGGACTATCGTGTTGTATTTCAATTTCTTAAATATTAAGAATCCTAAAGTTTGGAGTTTAAAAGCATAATTATAATTGAAGTTTTTTCTATTTTTTAACTATATTATTCAGCAAACTTTTGACTGGATACTCCCATTCCACCGTCAACACTCATTTTTACTTACCCATCATACATAGTTTAGGGTAAGTCTTGCAATCGTTTTGAAAATCGAAAAAATTTTTTTGGCGGATTTACACGTTTTAGATAGTGGAGATTCCGAAAAACATATTTTTAGAAAAAAAAAATTGCCGTCCGTCTGTCTGTGTGTCTGTCTGTCTGTCTTTAAACGCTCTATCTCCCGAACAAATTGAGATAGAGACTTGAAATTTTCTATGTAGTTAGTATGTAAGAATGGGACGAAGCCTATTTAATATCAGCAACCTCGATTATCCGGAACTATTTTTTTCGGACCCTCAAAAAATTCGTTCTGATGAAAGGTATATAAAAATTTTCGAATTTTTTTGTTTTAAGAAATGGACGTAAAAGACAATAAAATAACACACATTTTGCATATAGAACGAAGTTGATCGGATTATTAGTTGCCGAGATATTTGTAATACTGTTTTCCACATTCTTCGATTTTTCATGACCCTGTATTTCATTCAAATTTCAATTCAGAGGTATATTTTAATTGGAAATGAGACGCTTAATCCGACACAGTTAATTGTTAGTTAATAGAATTATTATTTTTGGAGTTATAAGGATGTTTCTTTTACGCAGTTCGGTACTACTTGAGTAGTTTGGCGTTTTATATAATTTGTCGAAATTGGTACATCAGCAGTTCTTTAATAAAGCATTACTATGTATATTAACAATATTTAAATTTTGTTTATGAATTGCAATGCATTGTATAAATAGTTTTCACATGTTTTATTTTCATATATACATATCCATGATGGGTAAGTATTACGGTGGCCCCCAACGACTAGTTTTCTTTGGCATTATTTTTTTGTCAATGCGAACAGTACTAATGGAAATCGATATATAATGGACGGATGAACGTTTAAAACGATAATTGTAATGATAATAACAACAATATGAACAATAGTAGTTGCAAAATTAAGCGTATGATACGAAGCAAAATGAAATGAAAACCTACAATTAAAAGACTGTTAAAATCGTGTAAAAACTAATTCTACACAAAACTTGCCGAATTTTCCCAAGAACTTATAAAGATTTTCTTTGTTGTTTATCTTTTCTAAAATTGAGTTTTAAGAAAGAAAAAAAATGATTGATGATATGTCTTTCAGGTAAGATATACAAAAATAAGAAAAGGATAAAGTATTTGAATTCTTAAAGTAAAAGATCAGTCATATACACGAAGTGAGAAATTATTTTTAGAGCTTAAAGTAAAAAGTTCACATGCGGCGGCAAGTCTTGTTCTTTTCACTTATTTATAATTAATCATAAATTTCTTAAATTGCATAAAAAACATTGAAAAATTAAGAATTCTCTCTTTGAGTTCATTTTTTTCTATTCTTTTTATATTTGTTACTTACTGTATGCAGCATAATATAAAACAATAACAATGAATTACCGGTAGAAACAATGTATTACTGGGGCTTTTTTGAATATGAGGGATATGATCAGTTATCGCTTACGACATTATTGCATAACAATACTTTTGATTAATGTAAAATCTGATGCGGCAAGAAATATTAAAATTAAAATAAACCTTGAATCCGTCTTCTAACATACATACTATTTTGTAGCTATTTCACTTTTTCTCTATCATACGTAGCATATTGAATATTTATTCATCTTATTTAGTCTACTAACTATTTGTCGAGGCTACATTGCTAAAATTTTGTCCTAGTTCGAACCATATTTTAGTGCTCAATAGCTGTTACTGTGAGATGGTGAAACATTGAGCCAATGTTTGGAGCTTCTATTAAAGCATAGTTCCAATATTAGAACGATGTTCAAATGGGAAGCTCCAAATGTTGGTACGACATATCACCATCTTATGATGGCATCTACTGAGCGCTAAAATTTGGTTCAAATTACAGCAAAATTTTTAACGATTTTTTTAACAAAATTTTTAACTTTTTTGTTTTTATAAACACAACTGAAAAAACCCGGTTTCACGAGATACATAATATAGGTGAATACTATCTTGTATATTAATTCTAATATAAACCTGCTTTATTCTCTGCGTATACCAGAGGCCCGGTGATGAATGATGAAATTATATCTGTGTCAACCTACAATTTTTTTTCATTTATTTTCCAAAAAAAAAAAAAAAAATAAATAAATAATAAAAAAAAATAATAATAATAATTTTTCACAATGTAAGGTATATGATCCCTCAAACCATGGCCAAAATCATTTGTATTCAATGCATAACATTGAAATAGGACACGCATTTTTAAAGTTTCATAAAAGCCAATTTTAGAGTTACATGAACAGGACATTTTTTTTTTGTCTTGCTTGTCAGTGTAATAAGAA
Organism: Maratus speculifer; assembly: GCA_964019185.1. Lineage (NCBI taxonomy): Eukaryota > Metazoa > Arthropoda > Arachnida > Araneae > Salticidae > Maratus > Maratus speculifer. The sequence goes on along the minus strand of OZ025297.1, from coordinate 287,094,650 downwards.
TGTTAACTAAATATGACTCATACGACCAAGGGACCGTAAAAAATTTAAATTCCATATTTTTTAATAAAATGTTTTTTATTGTTCCAAATTGCTTTTAAAATATTTCTTTAACACATTTAAAGAATTTTTGTAATTGTAACTGTCTGTCAATGACTAACGGTTTAGGAATTAGCCATTTGCAACCGTTGAGAGTTTACACCCTGCTTTTTAAAACTTCTTTATAGTACGAACGCATGACATTTGCTATGCTTGACGTAAAATTTAGGACAAGATTTTAATTTTTGTCCTATTTTTTTTATGTAAGCATATTAATATCTTTTTTCTCTTTGTTAGATAATTTTATTTATTTCTACTCTTGTGTTTGCGGGGGGAAAGTAATTTCGGATGTAATATTTTCACTCGCAATATTAGAAGTGTGTAAACCTATATCACTATTCTATGAAACTACGAAATTCAAAGTTAATACTAGTGATTATTCCTCGTATGATGATTTTTGTAGTGTAATCTATATATACATTCTCATCGCAAGTTTTTACATCGTTATTCATTTTTAATTCATCAATTTACACTTAATTGATCCTTTCGGAAAAAAAGATTTAAATTCTTCTATCAAAAGGGCCTATTGTAGACTTTCGATTTATTCTGATGTTTAAATAAAATCTCTATATTCAAATTAAAAAGCATAGTCTTAAAGTACAGAAAAAATATAAGCCGCATAATTAAGCCCATACAGTTTTTTAACATTTAAGAGACGGTGGTTAAATCCATGTGCAGATTTTGTTTGTGCATTAATTAACAAATTGAGAAATTAACTTGTTTAAAGTATTAAGTTTCATTGGTTTTTTTTCATTATTTTTTTAAAACTTGCATTTTTTGCGGAAAATTTAAATTCCTTCAAATCGTTATCTAAGTTGATAAAATAAGCCTTCTTGTATAATTTCTATTTAGATCATCATTATATTAAACTATTTTTATAATCAAAAGAAAATATTGATGGATCGTTATAGTAAATATTATTTTTTAAAGATGATGTATAAATATCTGTTGAATGGAAGTTTTCTTTTCACTTGTTATTGTTTTAAATATAACTTTTTCAATAAAATAATAAATTTATAAAGAAATCTTTTTTTCAATGAAGAAATGTTACTAGCACCTCGAATTCGTATTCAATCTTATTTTATGCCGTTGTTATTTTTTTGTGTGTGTTTCTGTTTTTGTTTATAAATTTCTAAAGCACATATCGCTTGTTATCCCTGAGATCACTGTAATGAAATCCCTAATTTGAAAATATTACTTTTGAAATAAAGACATTTATAAGTTCCACACTGCGATACCAATGACGGGTCTATACTTTACTCTACAAATAAAGATTTCTCTATGTAATGAAGTCTATCAGAAATTAAAAAAAAAAAAACTAGTTTTGAAATAAGGACATTCACACGTCCTACACTGAGACATGAAGCATGGGTCTATATTTTGCTCTGCAAATAAAGATTTCTCTATGGAGAATACATGTTCCGTCTTTTCACTCTGAAATTTTGTAATATTATGAAAACAATTTTTCTAGATTCGATATTGCAACGATTCTAACAAACAAAATAACAAGTAACTTTAATAAAATTTCAAATGCACAGCTTTCCTGAAACAATTATGTAAGTAAAATCTAAGTAATTCGTTTGTGTTAGAATCTTATTCGTTCTCAAAATTCAATAATGTTGCAATAAATTTATTCATGTATAATCACTTTGCGCACGAGAACATGAAAATAAAATTGACGTATATACACAGATTGATGTGTTGGTATCTCTGAAATATTTGAAATTTAGCAAAGGCACAATTGTTGTCATTCATATATGACCCCTTCACGTAAATAAAATAAAATAAAAAAAAAATGTTTGCAACAATATTTTTGGATTAGCATACTAAAACCATATCAAATTTAGTAATATCGAGACCAGTATAATGCATGTTTGAAAGTTTGGTATTCATGAAAGATATCTCGGCAGGCACCAACCTTGTTTCCTTGAAATCTTTAAAAGTATAGAAATAGGTAATGCCGAAAAATACGGCAAATATTATAACTAGTATCCCATTTAAAAATCATTGAATATAAATAAGTATTTAACAAAGCCGGTGTATTGGAATCTCAAAATTACATAAAAATCACATGTATTGCACAGCGACCCCATAAATCACATCGCACATTTCAGGTCATATCGAAAGAAGGTTTTAACTTTCAATACATAATGTAGCCGAATTCCATCTTAATAAATAGAGTGTTAATAATATATATTCTATTTTCTTTACGAGAAAAACTTAAAACACTAATTATCTTCAAGTATGCGTTTAAGTGTACATTTTATATTTTGCACCACTGGGATTAGAAAAAAACATTGGAAACAAGGTTAAATTATTCACAAAATTGTGACAATTGATCTGTCGCTAAACTGTTAGCAACGGTAAGGAACAGAACTTCAATAATAAAAAAATGAATTTAATTTAATGCTAAATATATTATCTACGACAGTACGAACCAAGTGTATGAATAAAAGTTTTTAAATTAAAAAGTAAAAAGAGCTTTTTTCTAGAACCTACAATACAAGCATTTTCAAGTATGTTGATTAGATCAATACATTTTTCTGGGAACGTCTATTATTCAGGAATATAAAAAAGTATTAAATCAAATCCAAAAACCAGAAAGAATATCCTTGTGAAACCATTTCTGTTTCATGAAAAAATAGTCATGTATTGAAAGGGTGTAAGCTAAAACAAGAAATAAATCGACTTCAGTACAGGAGAAGAAGTTTTAAATGTATTCTTCAAAGTAAACTTATACATTCTTTACTTTTCATATTCAGTATATATGTATATATATTTATAATATGTCAGGACTGCTAAATTTCAAGATCGGTAGTACATATCTTTTTCATTTGTTTTTCGAACAAGTTCAAAAAATATGTTGAATTCTTCGCGTAATGTTTGTTCACATATTGTTTTTTAACCTCGTAAGTTCCGAAGCTAAAATAATAATACAAATAATTATTCATGATTTTTTTTCAAACAAAATGGCATTAAAATGAAGGAAAATATTTTTTCTGAAATTGATCCTTTAAGTGCTTAGTAATTTAGGTTCAAAAGTATGGGTCTTAAGCTACAATTCCCCTTAAAATTTATTTTAATAACCAATGACCTAAATGAACGCAATAAAAATTTAAACAAGTAAATAATCTAGAAATACTCAAACAAATTTATTGGAAAACATTTAAGTTAAATACTTCTGGAATTTTATAATTTATTTGGTCATACTCACATTTGGACATTTTTAGACATTTTACAAACTCAGATAAAAAACATTTAACTTATGGATTCAGCTTAGATGTAAGTATTTATTCGTTTACTTTCACAAAAAAAAAAAACATTTAAACTATTAAATTGACGTAAAAACATAAAAAAATGAGTTATTTTAATTTTTATAAGAAAAGAATAGATAAATGGATTGATTGAGGACCCAGGACCGAAGAGGCTAAAATACCTTTAACGAAGAGGTCTGATTCTCTTCGTTAGATTTTCTTTTCGATAATATATGATTATAATAATGCAACTAAATTTTATCCACGTGGTGGTTTGAATGCAAATGAATTTATTTGATACACTAAGAAACCACATATATACCATGTAATTGAAACTACAGCTGAAAGATTTTTTAACATTTGGTGGATGAATAAAAGAAATACGCGACAAAAATGCAAATCACATGACTTTAAAAATACTTCATTCAATTAATTACGAAATTTATATTCTATAATACACCCAAGTTGAAAGAATGAAGTATTTGAAAAAAAATAATAATAGCTGTTTTCTTGTCTCTAGGTAAAGCACTGTGATAATAAATCTTTATAAATACCCATTTTATCTGCAGAATTAAAACAGTAAAAAAAAATGTGCATACTAAAAAGAGGGTTATTTATATGAGCCCTTGTCGAAGATAGCACAACACTGATAGTGTACTCTAGTAAAATAGGTATTTTTAAAACTATATTTATCATTTTTAGTAAGCTTTATCATTTAATATCGATAGAATTAATTGATTTACTTATTTCGAAATCATTGAGATTATTCTGATGAGAATCGATGGCAGGTGTATCTTATTACTGTCATTTAATATCTTTTTCACAATCCTTTAGGTAAATATATTACGTCATTACCAAAAAAGCATGAAATGCCAAAATTTACCTGGAAGTGGCAGCACAGACAAACAACTCACCCAGTTCAAGGCTGTTAATACTCGATTTCTTTAATAAAACGCAATCGATTTGCTTTGTCATATCTTGGTTGTAAACACTTGAAAACCCAATTTTAGCAATTGACACTTAGGTTTACTATTGTGTTATCTTACTCCCAAATCTCCATGTTTACATACTTTGGATGCAGGAAAACAAAATGGTAAATCTATAATAAGAAGTCATTTATAATGGTATATATATATATTATACATTCAGTGTTACTCGTGAATAGATATAAGAAGTCATGTTTAATGAAATAGCTATTTTTAAAAAAATTAACATTAAAAAGTTTTTTTCGAGCTCATGTGTGTTATAACTTATTTTTGGAATAATTTTTTAATTTTTTATATTCATAAATGTCAATCAGTCAAAACACAATTTATCACATTCTGTCAGAAAAACTCATCAATATTCACTAAATTATTCCTCATTTTTTAACAAATAATTTCCATACTTCTAGAAAACCTGTTTGATCCGTGAATTTTTCCCGAACGTCTAAAAAAGAGGAAGCTAATTCGTTCATTCTTAGCACCCATACGTATTGAATCGATTAATAATAAATTTTAATTTATGTTTAAAAAGATTACTAATATTAAAATATTTATTTTAGTTAAAAAATATTTAAAAAGTTTTCAAATTTAAAAAAAAATAAGAATTGTTTTTCTCTTCATTCAAAAATAGGAAGAATTTATTTTCTAAAGTTGATTAAAGTTATATAAAGTTGAATATTTATAAGGTTGTTTAGAAATAAATATTCACATTTAAAATAATGTACTTTAAATAGACACATAAAAAATATTTCAAATGAAAAAAAAAATGATTGGAAAAAAATCGATATTACTAAAAAAAATATCCTATCAAAAAAAATATATATCATCCATATTTTACCTCTAGAAATCTATGTAAATATAGTTAAAATTCATATTTTTATCCTACAGCAATACTAAAGTATAAATATCCCAGCCAGATTCTCACTAAAGACGATATCTTCCCGAAACTAACTTAAAAACTAAAAGCTTTATAGCAAAATTGAACAAGCCATACCCATCTGAAGCGAAGAAATTTTTTCGCTGATGTATAATTACAGCTCCATGCTATCGTATTCGCCTTGTAATGGTGAGATGGTTGATTCGAGTCTAGTGGCTACCGCTTTTATTTCTTCGAAGCTTTTTTCAGTTGATGGATATTTTACCTTGTCTCTTATAAAGGAGGAAAATTAAAACGAATGTTTGTCAATTCAAAGAAATATACCGGCAGCATTATTGCCTGTAGATTTTCCATGAATTAAGCGTACATCTAATGTATATCAAAATAGGATCTTATTGTGAACATAAGTTCTATTACAATGGATATTAGAATTTCCAATTGTGCAGTTTTTTAAGTATCACTCTTTCAATATAATAATATTTGCCATACTGAATTACAAAATCAACGTGCATTAGTACAAAGGTTCTTAGTTCGGTCCCCGGTGGAAAAAAGTGAAAATTTCATGCTAAGATGGATTTAATTCAAAGAAATAACGTATTTTTTGCAAATGTATTATTAGCGTTTCGTTCATCTCTCATCCATAGCATTTTTTGGAATTCATTTTTTTTATCTATTTTAAAAAGTATTCTGATTTAGTAATGATTCAGCATTTTGAATGTCCTTACTGATGAGCAAAATTAAATGCCACTTTAGATGTGGGTATTTCGAAGCTCTAACTGGAGAATAAGGTGAGAAATAACAACCCGGCTCTCTCAGATTCGATTGTCGTGATAGAAATAAGAAAATTACAAATAATAATAGCAATTTCTTTTTCATCGCAAATTAATCTTTAGAGAGACAAGCTCATAATTAAATTAAACTGGGGCATCGGTAGAGGCTGAATTAACTCGCATCCCCTCCCCTACCGAAAAAACGTTTAATGATTCAAGTTTTTCAGAATACATGCTATTTTGAAAACATTGTCATCTAGCACTATTTCAAGTTTCCTTATTCCTTATTTTCATTTAACAACACCTCAGAAGGTTCCTGCCTCTTGAATACTTGAGTTAATGTTATACGCTTTATTATAAAGTCATAATTTTGTAAGCATAAATGAAATGAATAAAATAAATTAATATAGTAATCGCCCTTTTCTATGTCATGTTTTGTTGTTCCCTGCAATACTTCTCATGCAATAAATTTTGGTCCATGAAGGCAAATACTTAAATTGTTTGTAATGTGAATACAGATTTTATATTGTAACCTTTTGAATGTTCATTTGTTTCTCACAATTGATTTTTTTATTATTTTTTTAGATCATCGGTTTTAGTGATAGAGATTGTTTAAATATTATTTATGATTTTTTAGCATGGGCATAATTTTGTTGTGGAAAATAGTGAGTGTTGATACTTAAAATGCCAGAAATTTTTTCAATTTTACTAGAGCTGTGAAAGCCTAATTGTTTTCTTATAACCACATTCTTGAATCCATGATCATTCTATCATGTAATACTAGAGCTTTTTGTGACAACTTTGAATTTGCCGATTGAAATGAACCTTTTATCACACAATCAATTTCGATTAATAGCAAATAGATTTTATTGAAAACATAAATATATCATTTTAAAAAATGGGACAAACATACACAAAATTAAAAAAAGGGAAGGGTTTCATATCTCATTCTGGTTCGAGCAAATGGCGAAGAAGTACAAAGAATGCGCCAAAAAAAAATTAACATCGTTTTAAAATTTTCAAGATGGCAAAAAAATGCGGGCTTTACATATTTATAAACATGTATTTAATTAATAAACATTTCATATGTCACTTGTTAATAAATAAATACGTATTGCTTATCTCTCTCTCTCTATATATATATATATATATGCATATATATTACATCTCTCTATCTATATATATAATTATATTAAGAGATATACATATAGAAATACGCATTATGTACACCTATAAATGAATATTATATACTTGTATTTATATATTTTTATAATTAAGTATATAAATTGTGTATGTCAAAGTAAAACAAGTCATAAATGTTTCCGAAAAATATGCTAAATGCAAAAGGCATATGTATCAAGTCCATTCCAGTAATTAAAAAAAAGCAAAACTAAAGGTTTAAAATGGTAACCACATCGTTTCATTTAATGCCAAAAGAAAATCTCACCAAAACAAACAGAACAAGATATAAAACACCCCCCCCCCTTCCCGAAAAAATATGGAAATCTTTTTGGAGCAAATCTATGTCCTGACATGAATAAGAGCAAATAACTAATCCCAATATATAAACTAAATCTGTAACTTAAGAAAATGTGTCATAAGTTATTACGATAAATTCCCATTTTATACAATATATCAAGATAGCATTAGTCAGTCCAGAGTTACTTATAATGATCCACGGAAATTTCATAATATAAATTCGGATTAATATACTGAAGAGCTACATTATCAAAATTGCATATACGTATATGACTCATTTGAATCATTGATTTCAACTTGATATATTAAGAATTTGTAGGGCACTGGATTATTTTTAAATTTTCAGTATGCTTAAGAATCAACATAGAAATATAGTCTAATATGTCGTAAAAATTCAGAAAAAATGTATATTACTTAATCGTAAACAAATTAGAAAATTAACAGAAAGTTAAATAAAAATAAGAGAAGAAAATATTCATATACATTAATTATTGTTATATCAGCAATAATGAAACTAGTTGACTGGGTTCCACAATCAACCAGTTTCCTGCAATATTTCTCATGCTATGGTTTTTCGTCTGTGAAGGCAAAAGCTTGAAAATTTTATAATATGAATGCATGTTTTGTATTATCATATTTTGCATCCCCATTTGTTTCTCACAATAAAATTAACTTTTTTTTTATTTTAGATAATCGATCTTAGAGCAAGAGATGGTTAAAATATCTTTTAAATTTTTTTTGAGTAGGCATAATTTTCGGTAAATAATTATAGGTGCTGCTATATATAATTTGCAGAATTCTTCCAGTCTAACTGGATCTGTGTAGGCCTATTTGCTTTTTTTCACTCCATTCCTGAATCCATGATGATTGTACTATACATAACTAGAGCTTTTTGTGATAACTTTGAATTTGTTGATAGAAATGAACCTTTACAAACACCATCAGTATAAATAAATATCTAATAGATTTTATTCAAAACATAAATATATCCTTGTATAAAATCAGGCAAACATTGACAAAATTATAAAAAAATTCAAAGCTGAAAATGTCCCTGAAGCAAATTTATGTTATGACATTAATAAGTATAAGTAATTAATCTGAATTTAAATATCAAATCCGTAACTCTAGAAAATGCTTCATAAGTTACTACTATAAATTTCCATTTTATGAAATACGAAAGGTAGCATTATCAATCCAGAGTAACTAATAATGAGCCATAAAATTACAAGATATAAACAAGGATTAATATATAAAAGAGCTTCATTATAAAAATTGCCTTGCTAACCATTGTTAAAGTCATTATAAAAATTGTATATGACTCATATTAATAATTGGTTTCAGATTTATATATTAAGAATTTGAAGGGCATTGGATTATTTTATAATTTTCAGCTTGTTGAAGAATCAACATAGCAGCATACGCAAACATATAGAAAAATTAAGAAAAACATTTACATATTACGTAGTCGTCAACAAATTAGAAAATTGACAGAAATCTAAATAAAAATAAGAAAAAGAAATAATCATGTATATTTATTTTTTATACGCCAGCAGTAATAACGAAACTGGTTGGCCGGATACAGAAGCTATTACGTATGTTAGATTTGCAAGAGTTTAAAATAAGTTTTACATTAATATTTTTGTTTATTTGATAATAAGTGTATCGCATAACACTAATAATAAATTTTCTTCAAACATTTAGTTTTTGACAATTCGCAGTTTTTCATACTGTAAATTCAAAATATATTAATGGCTTAAAATTACACATTTTCACAACAGATCTTCAGTAAGTATATTTTGTTTTAAATGCAACAAATTATGAAAAGAATTACTACATTTCAAAATGCATTAAAAATGTATTTATTTCTTTTCTTTATTTAGAGAACGTATTTTCTTGTATTTGTATACATATAGTTTTGTATAAAGATATTTTCACTACATTTTTGGAACTCAGTCGTTTCTGTTACAGCGCAACTTATTATATGAGATATTCTTTCCTGTTTATGTTTTCATGAACCCGTGAAAAATATGATAAATGTTATCTTGAAGGAAATTTCGTACTGTATTTTCAAGTTTCTAAAGAACAGATATATTTTAAAAGAAATAATTCAGTGCCTTAGTCTTCTTTTTTTTAACGCATGAAAATGTAGTTTTGTAAAACATAATGTAAATGTGATGCATGTACACAGAATAAATAAAAAAAAACTGTGTAAAATTTTAAGAATTCATGCCTTAATTATTGTAAATTATTTAAAATATTTCATGGGAAACATATTTTTTCTGTAAGTTTTATTAAAAAAGTGAATTATACCAAAAATATAAATTTTCCAATACATATATTCGAGACTAATTCATATATTAGACTAAAAAGCCACGCGAGATCATGTATGATTGAAATGCACACCGAAAACAAATCCACAAATTCTTCTAAATTTAGGACAGAAATTAATATGGCAATGAACAATACTATAATTCCTTTATCAATTGAACATCTTCATGTTCAACAGAGATGTCTTACAGTCAAACTTTTTAAGTTAACAGCATTAACATTAACATTAGTATTAAAATTAGAATTATTTTTTTAATCATGCGCTTATATTTTTAAATAATCAGTTGGAAGTGTTTAATTAAGAAATGATAACATGCTAAAATATGATATTCCACAGCAAATTAATACAATTCAAATACTACACGAAAATGTTTACGCAAAACTACGATAGAAATATTTTTAAATCGTTTTGGGAATCATAAGTAATTTAAAAGAGGCTATTGTATATACGGTTTTGCTCAAGAACAAAAAAGTGAAAAAACGGAAAAGTGTGCAAACAACACGTTTTCTATTTGAGTTTCATGTAAAGATTATGTTATTAAATGAAAATGGGTAGTATTAATTTGCCGAAAAAATTAGTTTTTTAAAATGCAAAGTAATGCTAAATATTGTCTGAAAAGAAAAAAATTATATATTTTATCAAAACGGGGAACAAATTATTTAACCATAAATGAAATAAAAGGATCACTAATACTTTTCAAAATTAATAAGATTTCACATAACTGAGTCATATTGCATGAATGTTGGTAGGTTCAAACCTAAAGGATCACTAATACATTTCAAATCCTAATAATGTTTACCTTTAGTGAGATCTCTGTAGTCTGTTTCTTTTTAACAATGTTGAAACTCATTACAAGCCAAAACTTTTGAAAAAGGTTTAAGATCAGGAGGATTTTCATGTCAATTCATGGCTTTAAGACCTGATTTTTCCAAAAAGGCTGCACCTAATGTATTGCAATAGATGAGAAATCATTTTATTAATTTACTAGCTGACCCGCCCGGCGTTGCCCGTGTCCGTAATAATGATCTTAAACGAACTTGAATTTTTTATGATTTTATCTTTAACTCGAAATATGTGTAAATACACTATTAAAAACTTGACCCTTTTGCTGCTTCGTCACTCCACCGCTTTTATAGAAAAGGATTACTTCAGCCTATTATGGAGCATTCTCATAGGTCAAAAGAAAGATATTCTATAAAAGCGGGGGAGTGATGATACAGCAAAAGGGTAAAATTTTTTACAGTGTACATTATATTAAATACGTGCCCCCTGACTGTGTCAAAAATTGGTTTTAAAAAAAAAGTAATATTTAGCTGCAAAAGTACCCAAAATGATTGCAATGGGAAACGCAGGAGGGAATATGTGTTCAACGATTGCGTGATTTTCGTGTTAAACTGTTGATATTCATCCTTAAAATTACTGTTAAGTGACTTAACTAAATACTTTTTCGCATAGATATCCAAAGTGAAATATTTTGAATTTCAAATTTCAAACTAATTATATCACTGTTAAATCCGACTATACCGTGAATGAAATCGATTCTCGATGATTAGCTAAAAGGTTAGTATATAGTATTATAATTTCAGAGCTATTTTACAAAAATAGGTGCATATTTTTTATCAAACTTGCGTAATGTTCATTCTGTGAAAAAAATCCTAATCGTAACCTAATTGTATTGTAATCATAACTTGTCTGTAACCTTGCTGTATCTTAACAGTAACCTAACTGTAACTTAAGTATGCCATAAATGTAACCTGGCCGTTACCTTATCATAACCTACCCATAATCTAACGACAACCTAACCGCAACTTAACCTTAACCTAACTGTAACTTAACCATGACCTAACTGTAACCTAACCGGAAAATAAATATAACATAAGGCTCACTGGAACATAATTGCAACCTAACTGTTACCTAACCGTAACCAAGTTCTAATTTAACACTAACTATAAACGAAATATCTTAACCATCTCGCGCTAAGTACTTAGTTTCACTTTCCACCGCTACGGAGCGCATTATGTTTTGTATAACATCCGAATTTTAGGTTCGGATTGAATTCATGTTCATGAAAATTAGTTTGTCTTCTTCAGATACGGTTATGGTTGTTTGGAATATTTTTGTTCAGTTTAGATTCGGTTCAATTCAGATTTCGTGGGTTTTTTTTTTTTCCCTTCAAATGAGATTTTAAAGTTCGGTTCGGGCTGTACTTCCATGGAAATTATTTTACCTATTTCCAATGAGGTTATACTTCACTGAAATATTTTTGTTAGGCTCTGATTAGGTTTGCTTCAAATTTCGAGATTTATTTTTTTTTTTTTACAAATTATCTGGTTCAGATTGTGTTTATGCCCATGGAAATTATATTGTCTTGCTCGTATCTGGTTATAGTTATTTGGAATATTTTTTCGGATTCAGATTTGGTTCGATTCAGATTTCAGGTATTTTTTCAAATTGATTTTTAAGGTTCTGGTCGGATTCATATCCAGAGAAATTATTTTGTCTTGCTCGGGTCCGGTTTTGGGTCTTTGGAATATTTTTTCGGGTTCAGATGTCATTCAATTCAGATTTCGGTTTTTTTAATGGAATTTTGAGGTTCAGGTTGGGTTGCTCATCAACGGAAACTATTCTGCATTGTTTGAATAAGGATATGCTTCTCTGGAATATTTTTGTCAGATTCAGATTTAGTTCAGTTTTTTTAGGTTCGGATTGGGTTCATGTTCATGGAAATCTTTTGTCTTGTTCAGATCCGGGGATGGTTTTGTTGAATATTTTTGTCAGGTTCATATTTGGTTCTATTCTAATTTCAGATATTTTTTTCAAATGGAATTTTAGGTTCGGATCGGGTTAATGTCCACGGAAGTTATTTTCTCTTATTCGATTCAGGTTATGGTTCTTTCGAATATTTTTATCGGATTCAGATGTAGTTTGCATAAAATTTCAGGGTTTTTTTCCAAATGAAATTTTTTAGGTTCGAATCAGGTTTATGTTCACGGAAATTATTTTGCCTTACTCTTATCGGGTTATAGTTCTTTGGAATATTTTTATCGATTTCAGGTTTCGTTCTGGTCATTTTTCGGGTTTTTTCAAAGAAAATTTTTAGGATCGGGTCGGGTTGCACATACACGAACATTATTTTTCCTTGATCGAATTGGGGTATGCTTCATTTGAATATTTTTCTGGGATTCAGATTTGATTCGGGTCAGATATCAAACCCATAGTTTTTCTTCAAATGGATTTTTTACGTTCGGGTCGGGTTTGTGCTCATGGAATTTTTGTCTTGCTTGGATCGGAGTATAGTCAGTTTTTTTCTGGTTAGGATCGGGTTATGTGTTAATACGCCTAAATATTATGTTTTGCTACTATTCTTTTAGTGACTATTTTTGATACATAATTTATTTTGCTATTTGATAATTTATTACTGTGTATGAATCGTCTGCCGATTCGAACAATTGTACGTCAAACAGTCATTTCATTTTTGTTTTAAAAACAAATTAAAGTCTTAATAAAATTTTAACTTAAATAAAATGCATTCAAATTTAATCAATTATTTAAAAAACTGCTAAAAAAGCCTCATGTTTACATATACATATATTTAGTGCATTATAGCACATACATTCTAGTGTACGAAGTACCAACGATCTGACGTAACAGCTGTGTTCAAAAATCCTAAGTTAAACTGACATTTTGCCAGTCTTTAAATTTTAAAGGTCTATGGGGGAAAAAACCAGTCACTTTTGAAATGTCAAAATCTCAAATTTGTTTCTTTCATACAGTAAAAAGTAATTAATAGAGTGGAAGTATTATCTCTGGAGGTGATGTTAAAAATGTAACCCTACATTAAGTCCAATTAAGTACCAACAAAAGTACATGCTTTGACACGCCTATCAATTGAAACATGTTTAAACACGTATTTTTTTGCTCTTGTTTCTTAAAAAGAACTAATCTATCGCTTCACCGGTAAAAACATATTAATTATTTTATCATGTGTGTTTTAAATATCAATATAGAAAATTATTTTAACGTTTTGCTTGAAAATATAACATTCTTTTGTTAATACATTAAAATCGTCTGCAGTCAGAAATCTATATTTTAGATTAATATTTATTACTTTCATACATGATTTTCAAAGAATTAATTTGATATTTAATTATTGCTGATTTTCCAATTTCTTTCATTTTAAAAGCGAACATTTATTTTAATAAATAATAATAGAACAAAGACCATTTTAAAAATTTGCTATTTCCTCTTAAAATACGCTTCAGTTGTAATTCATTTCTTTCAATTCGTCTTATAATACAAAATCCCTTCCACGTCCTTTTGTTTGGCACATTAAAATTTGAACGATAAATGGTTTCATATTGCAAAACTTTTTTGAGGCTTACTTCACCTCCATTTATCTCATTCCTCTATGGGTTTCTTTAATTCTGTCTCAGCTTTCTTATTACTTCTGCGAAACTTTTTACACAACCAACCAACCGTAAACAAACGAAAGAGAAAAAATTGGAAAAAGATGATTTTTTATGAGAGTGACCTCTCGATTTTAATTAATTACTCAGTTAATAATTGGAATTTCGAAATTCTGAAGCTCAGGTGCATCAGAAGAGATTTAGGACTACTCCCAAAAAAATTTTGAGCTTCGTACATGCTGTAGATTTTGCTAGCCATCGCAGACACACACACAGACACACAGACAGAGCGTTTTGTTCTTTTATTAGTATAGATTTTATGTGTGCACATATAAACTTATACAAGAAATTCATTTATTTCTAAATTATGTTCCATGTTTTAATTACGCCATATAAAAGAGGACAAAGTCTTTTTAAATGATGCCCTTTCCTATACTTGAAAGTTACTGATACTATTAACATTAGTTTAAGGTACCAGTGAAAACTAATGTTAAGTAATAATTTTAAACATTACTCACTAAATATCACTTAACATCCTCTTTCACTGATATCTTAAAGGCGTGTTTAAACTCAGTTAAAAATTAAAATAATTTCAAAGTGTGAGAAGTGCAATTTTTAACAAGATTTAATACTCATAACGCAGTTAAACTTGTAAATTGAGTATAATTTATTCAAAAAAGATTATTTTGTGCCACTTGTAAATTATATTTACACGTTTACATTATCTCACGTCATTATATAAATTAATAAAATATTTTCCACCTATTTACTCTTCCTTTAAGTGCAGGCCTATCTGAAAAAATCTGGTATTAAAACTATGGACTGCCCTGAGATTGGCGTGATCTAAATCCAATTCAATCTTTTTTGGCGTAAAATGAGTGCTAAAATTGCTAAAAAGAAAAGAGGCTACAAGATTAAATTATAGAAAAGTTTTAGGACTTTGTACAATAAAATAGGACACCACTGCATAGAAAAATAATTACTCCAGTATCGGACCCCGTCAATGCTGTAAATGCAGCTCGAAGAAAACCTATAAAGTATTAAAGTGATATTTATTATATACATGACTACATCAAGATATATATATGACTAGCTGGCTCTGCCCGCTAGCGGTCACCTCTTTTTCATAAAATCTGGAAACGGGGAATCTTGAAGCTAACGAACCTCGAAACGTGTCCCTGCTGCCTTTGGCACTATATAGAACGCGTGCTACGCACGCGCAGCCGGATGTGTGCCTCATTATCAAAAGATGTTTGAAACGTGTCTCCGCTGCCTACGGCACCTTAAAACAATCGTGCTGAGCGCGAATCGCAGGTTGTGCCTCTCTTTTTTGAACGAAATTCAAACGGTATATTTGCTTCTTGCGGCTGCGTAAAGCAGACGTATTGCGCATGCACTTCCGAATGTACCCCTCCCTTTTTGAATGAAACTCAAACCTATGTGTTACTCGAGATGGGGGCACATTTAAGGAAGAATTTAAGATTTTTGCAAAAATTTCTATTCGTAAATAGTAACATTTAACTCAGAATATATTTTTTATAAATTTATTTTATCTGTCATAAATTATCTTAAATTTTCAAATAGATCATCTTAGAATTTCTGTTCTTAGAATTTCCTGATTTTCTTTGCTTGTCCTCCCTTTCCCCTATAATGTGACATTTTTTATACATTTATATCATATGTCATAAATTATCATAAAGTTTCAAACAATTCCTGCAAGAAATTAACATTTTTACAAAAATTACTATTAGAAAATTGTGGTGTTCGACGCTGCATACTTTTTCTTAAATATTAATCATCCTGTTTTATTATGTATCTTAAAGTTTCAAGCATATTGCATAATAATGGTAATATTTAATTAGCAGCTAAAACGACAAGAACCGCTGAGGTTTTAAAAAAAATTCTATCACTCCTCATCCTCTCCCCATTCTAAATTTCAAAAGCCATGATTTTTTAAGCTTTTTCTTATGTTTAAAACGGATGAGATTTTTTTCGTTAATAAAAGTTTCAGGTGAACCGATCTGTGCGAAAATCAATATCTGTGACGAATTAAAAATGGATATTTTCAAAAATCCGAAAGTTTTCATCGGGCATAAAAAATAAAGACATGTTTTTAAACAAAATGAAAAGTTACATCAGATTCAGAAAAATTCCGGAATGAAAAAGGGATATTTAAAAAGTTTTTGTTTCCGTATAAAAATTCTATGTACACCAGTGCGCCTGACATTGAAATTGATACGAGGAAATAAAACAAACTTTTATGATTTCGTTAAAATTTCATAAATTGGATTCTAATTGGATTATGGACACAATTTTTAGAAAATATAAAAGTAATTTTTTTTCTACAGCTAGTAATGCAAGTTGCGAATTTCTTGGATGTATCGAAAAAAAGTTACAGACACCCCGAAAAATCTACTAGCAAAAGAAGTCACTTGATACCGCAGATGTGGTAAAAGTTTGATTCCCCTCTCAGACATTCCCAGCAAATACATATCTTTCGGCACACGATCGGACCGCAGCTGACAGTGTCGGTTATGTGTTGGCATGGACACAGTGGTTTCTGTAAAATGTCGCAGAGTGTCATCAACTGAAACATAAGAATCTGCTTATACAGCTACCGGTTATCGTAAACGGTCATTTTATACCGGCAAGTGACGCAGGACAGATACTTGATTTCTGATAGTGGTCCGATCAGATTTGCCAACATTGGACCGAATTAAGAATTTATTTTTTCGTTATTTATTTTTTCTTTTTCTAAATTTTGTTTGAGTTATTTTGACAAGATATCTAAATTTCATGTATTTCATATAAAATTCTAACAGGCATTATCAGAAAAATTTTTTAAAGCTAGCCAATATTTGTTTATATATTTATTTTAATTCATTTATAAAAGGACTTACTTTTATTTGAATTAGAAAAAAACATCTTTTAATCGCTCCTTAAAGTTATTTTCTAATTATTTACCGTAAAATGGGGTGAATAGGAACGAAACTTCCCAATGATACAAATAAATTCATTATAAATATATGTGATGATATTTTTAGTTGCCAATTTTTTTATAAGAAGGTAATAACATTAGGAGTTGGAAAATTCAATTTTGACTTGTTGGCACTACTACTGAAGTATATAAAAAAACTTCATGAGGATCCTCAAAAACCTCAGTTTTTCAACGTCTATAAAACTTTGTATGTAACTACAGTATTTTTCGTATTCTAAACATAAGACTGGGGATTTTTAATTAATGATACACTTGTAAATGATATGCTGTATTAAATTCTACTTATTTCTAAACTACATAATGAAAAAATGAAAAATGGCTTGTAACATCGGAGGATTAAGATTTACGGGATAATCGGAACACGTTTTATCTCATGGTTTATTTTTCTATACAGTAATAGTTTCATGTTATATATGAAACCATAGGTACGAATATGTATTGTAACAATATTTTGTTTGTTCAAATTACTTGAAGAGTTTAAATGTTCCAAGAAATTACTTGGTTAAACAAAAAAGTCAACGCTTAATCCAACAGATATGGAACACACAATAAAATAATTTAAAAATAGGAAATTAGTTAGAAAAACTGCACAGAATTATTCTCTGACATCCACAACATTACACAAACATCTCAAAATCAAGAAACTAATTAAAAAATAGAGGGGTGCAAACAATACTAAGGGGTAGGGATGAGGGCGTATTACTAGATCGTATTAATACGTGCAGCGGTTGGGGCTACTCAATACATTCACTTACCCAATGACTACTAGTAAAGGATAACACAGAACAAGGCTGAATTTGTATTAAATTCCACTTCTGCAATTCGAATATAATTTTTTAAAATAATTTTTAATTTTTCTTTATTTCAAAGTTCTTTTCTAATTTTTAAAAAGGCATATCTTTACTTGTATATAAAATAAAAGCTTGGTTTCACAGTAACTATGTGTTCCTATTCCTCCCTTATCATCATTACCTGTTTTTATTAACCCTACTAAAGTTTGAATCGGAATAAATAAAGATTATAACAGTTGTTCCGATTCACCCTTATCTGCGGGGTGAATCGGAACACCATTAAAAAAGCAAATAATGTATATATATACAGTAAAAATGTTTCGTTCTTGCTTAAAAAATTAACAACAAAACAATACCAAAGTTTCTAGGTGAAAAATAAAAGTAAAAAAAATCAGTTGTTGCTTTTATTTAACGTTAAAGTTGAAAAGTGTTCCGATTCACCCCATTTTACGGTATTCATTTTAAAAGAAATGGTTTTTTTAATTATGTTTAAAAAACAAATTATTAAAAAAATGTTTAAAATTGTTTTATAAGCTAAATATAAGAATTCCACCCAGCTTTTTAGCTTTAAAATTTAAAAGACAGATTCTGACCCCCCTCCCCCTTTGAAAAATTACCAAACGAAAATAAATAATATTGATATATTTTCACTAAAAATATATTCTACAATAAATCAACAATAATTACATAAAATAATTTTTTAATAAAAAGTGATTAATTATAAACTTATATTCTTATTATTATTTTTTATTTGTCAAAAATACATATTCTTTAATCTAACTAGTTTAATTACATTATAATGCCTAAACCGAAAATTGTATCAACGAAAAAATTTCTAAATTTACCGATTTTATTAAATACTAAAGTATTCTTAAATTTGCAGATATATTCAGAAATATCCTCCATTATAAAAATTATCTACCTAAAGAAAATACATTGATATAAATTAATATTTTTGCTTTATTTTTAAATTAAAAATATTAATAAATAACAAATGACGTAAAATTAATTCTTAATCTAATTAAAATTTATAAATTACCAACATACTATTTATGAAAATAAGTTTTTCCATTTTAAAAATATATGATTTATAAATTAATGCAAAGCATGCAGTTACATTATGAATCCTAATGAAAAAATATTAACTAATATAAAATCTCTAAAAATAATTAATTTTATTAAGTAAATAATTCTTAAATTTGTAAGAAAATTAATTTCGTTTGCTTTAATTAATTCGCTATGATAATTATTCCATTCATTTTAATATTAATTTGATATTAAGTTTAGCTTATTTGAGCATAAGACAATTACAAAATAAATAAATTAATAATAAATAAATAAATAATACTAAACTAATTAATAATACAGAAATAAAAAATAATATAAAAAACACATCAAAGTTACAACTTGTCCATCAACTATTTACTTTCAATGACAAACACAACACTTAAAGAAATGCTCTTATTACCCCATAAATTCACCCTCAACGAGGCTCTGTGGTGTATTGGTTAAAGCACTCACCTTCAGTCCTTGGGAACTTGAGGTCTATCCCAACCTCATCTTACCCTGAAGTGTCTTTTGGGGGATTTTTAACAAATATAGTTCCAAGATGAATCACAGATGGCGCCAGCAACAAATTTTTTTTTCATTTTATGCTGGGGATGCGATAGCGGACCGGCTGTGTGCCGAACAGTCGGGCGGCAGTCTCCCTGCGTTTCAAAGAAGGTACGGAACCGATACGGCGAACGGTATCGTGGCGATATCGTCAGTAACGGCAAAGCGGCTGTGGACCGATTGTTTAACGATAGCTCTCTGTTTGCTGAGTTGTGCCTACGTACGGATTGAAAGGAATAATAATGAAATAAAATGAGTTTTTAAAAGATTTTTAAGAATATTCTTTCTTAAAATTTTCTTTCTTTTATGGCGTAAGTAAAATATTTTTGTAAAATATTACGGATGCAAAAATTTTACTTTTTTTTTTTCTTCCTCCAGCTTTTGAAATTACTATCCTCTCCATTAAAGTGATTATCATAAGAACATCTGACAAAGAAAATAGTTTCCCTATCAAAAACATCAGTAAAATACTAATACCTATAAATTTTAAAATCACTGTACCCTATAGACAAAGATGCTTCTCTGTAGATGCAATGGATTTTATTATATTTAATTATACATTTACTTTTATGACACATAGTCCCAGTCCCTTTAACAACAATGCACTGCTTAAGAGCTGAATCATATTGCAAAGTACTTTTAGTTGTTTAAAATAAATAAAATATATTTAATTATTTTTATGAAAACTTATTATCCTAAGACGATAATAATACTTGAACAACCTAATGAATTTATAAATCACCTTTTAACTCAAAACGTATGAGATGGCGGCTTTGAATGTGGATATTTATCTTGTAATATAGTAATATGTGCAATTTAATGTATTTTTTTTAAAAATAGTCATAGAAACTGCACATCTGATTGATAAAGATTTTTTAATAATTTCATTATTTCTTGTTTTTTTTTTTTCCAATTTCAAAGATTAGATAATTTTTTAGTCAATGAAAAAATAAGATCATAGCAATATTTGTTTCATAATCTACATATTTTATATACTTTGCCTAAATTTTTTAATGATAACTTGTTTATTAAATATTGAAGTACGATTCTGTATACAAAAATGGAACCTTTCAAAATGGAACAATCAAGAATACCATTTCATGTAATTTTCTATTTTTTTTTAAAGTTATTTCACCCAGAAGAAAAAAAATAAAATACTGATTATCATATCATATCAAAATCTGCGATGGCGGGTTACATATTGATGTTTTACGGATTGATATTATGTAGAATACCCAACCAAGGAATCATATAATGAAATTTTATTTTTATTTATTTATTTAAATAACACTTGGATTATTATTGGCAATTTTCTTCCTTTCCCATTCATCCAAACTGCAAAAGTTTTAACTTCCATAAAATATCTAAATATATTTTAAACTTCTTCTTTATAAAAACCTAAAAATCTAATCCTTTTAATTTTATAACTTTAATTTTATTTCTGGGATTAGTTTTCATGCGATAATCTCACAATGAATAGATTGATCTCTCAACTCTTTTGTGTGCACAATTGACTTGACATTCGAGACAACGTTCGGTATTTCGGATTTGTGTAGATTGTACCTTGCAGATTACTGCAAAATGATACATATTATATGAATATGTTCATTTCTAGGTGTTAAAACTCAGTTGTATTGATTGATAATGATCAAGAATTATATCTTAGCTTCTGTAAATCAGCCACCTTCAACATTTTTAAATAAAATTACTTTTTCTTTTGTAATTTGAGAAAAAATAAGCAAGGAAATGTAATTGGACACAAAGGTACAACAGAAAAGAAAAAAAAATTGTCCTCAAAAGAAAACAAACAATAAAGCAAGACAAGTAAAAGGACCCGAAAAATTCTATAAGTGAAGAGAAAGCGAGTAGAAAATAGTAATGTTCCACAAACGGAATACCAACAAGCAGATGTTATCACTAACAGAAAACATCACTTAGAATGTCACAAAAATTATTATATAAGTACACTTTATTTGCAGCGGAAGAAGTGTTTGGGAGTGTTATATGGGACTTGAACTATGTTTGATACCTTTTACAATACTCGATGGAAAAGAAGGACGAATTAGATATAAAATGGCAATTAAGAAAATTAAAAAAATATTATTCTAGAATTTGTAATGCAATTTGTTTTGTAACACAGATCAAATCTTTTATATAAGTAGAATATTAAATCAAATATATATCTAGCTATGAAATTATGAAAGTTAATTGTTAATGTTTTTTTACTAATGCATCATGTATCCCGATCAAGTTAAGTGTCTAGCCTTGATATCCGTGTATGTGGCAAAAATTTATTAAGTTTTTTAACGAAATTCCCATTTTCCTTAATATTTTTATTACGGTTACGTTTTTATGAATATCCACAAAAACTTTTAAACCGATTGGTTACATGTGCAGAACAAGAATCAGTCGTAGTATAAAAGAGAAAAAATTGTCACTTCTTAAGAGGAGCCCTAATTCAAATATTTCCTGTTTTGAACGTTATCATGAAGTCATAATAATTTGAAAATGAAAAAGTATAATAAACTATATTTCTTATATTTTTTTCATGTGTACAATCCTCAGAAATCAGCTTTTGAAAGTTTTATGAGCATATATGTGTTTCAAAATGGAAATTTATCCTCAAATTAAACATTTTCAATCTGCCAGGCGTATTAAAATGAAAAGATACGAACCGTCGTCGGCTAAACAACGTAGTTACTATCAAAACGGTAGAAATTTGATAGTAACTACGAAAGCATTGATTATGCCAATTTGAGATAACTTGGTGAGACATCGACCGACACCATTGAAGTGTCCATGGTGGTTATGTACATTCGCGGAGTCCTGCACATGAAAGAGTAGAAAAAAAGGCAGTTGTGTGTTCCTTCCAGTTGGTACAGCAATGCGTGGGAAGTTATCACGGTTTTCTGGCACGGAGCAGAGAGGTATTTGATTTAAATCTGGTGTTGCAAGAAATCTGATAACACCACACTGCTGTTCATTAGTCAAATTTTGCTATAAAAATATCATAATGGCCGCACGAGCACTGCTGTGTTAATTGGACAACACAAATCTCCTTCTTCAAAGCCTTCTTCTCTCTTCTTTCTGCGCGGGTGCTCATACATGCGCACAACCACACGTTACTTTAACTGTTTCTTTCGATATCTCTCTACGATATATCAAATTGACATATTCAAACTTCAACCAATTGTTTTGCTGTTCTTTCAACCATTTTCTTCGTATCGTTTTATTTTAGCAACTTTAGTATTTTAAAAAAGAAATTAAATTTTTATGTATCTACTTAAGGGTAAAATTAATCAAAATTAAATCAATTTTGAAATACTGTATAAAAAAAAAACCCATAAAGATATTTAAGGTAAACATATAAAATTTAAATAGCATAAAAATATAAAAATTACATAATTTCAAATATAAATTTTGCATACTATGATAAAAATAATTACTAGGTATTAAATTTCATACATATTGATGATTGTCTTCAAGAAGAAGTTATATACAATAAATTGCATATTTCATTTTTTAAGAATGCTTATATTTGGTGTATTGGTTGAGTGATATCATTTTATATAAACATTCTTAGAGTTTCATCAGCTGTTTTTTGTGCAAAAAAAAGTAATTAAAAGAGCCCCAGAAAAGATACAAGACTAATGATTTTTGGGGGGAGGGGGGGACCAATGTATCGAGATACAATCTGTAACTTGAGTCAGATATGCGTCTTGGTGTGCTGACAGCCGTTGCTTTTACACATGCTTTTGAGTGATACAAGGTCTTTGAAATGTTTGTTCAGAAAATAGAAAAATTAGTTTAATAAAAAGTAAATAAAAGTTTCCTTAAATTTTATGCTTCAAATAAAATATCCTGAGTTGCAGAAAACCAATGGTGATTATCATGCCGAAAAGATCGGTATACAACCATTATAAAAATCTTGCAATAGAAATTGTTGTTCATTTCTTTCGTTCTTGTTGAAACTAAACATGTACTAATGTTTTAAACATCGATATAATCTTAAAGTCAATGTCTGAGAGTCTCGTATTTGTCTTAAAAAGGCTCAAGTTAACTCAAATTTAAGCCCCTTCATAGATTCAAAGAATGTTGGCCAAAAACGCAACAAATTTCATAGACCATGGAACATAAGCCCCTCATATGATCATGTATGACTTTTTTTTTTTGTTCACATTTTGTACCATTTCGTAAAAAATATTTTGATTTTTATGACCCCATGAAAATAAATTAGTAGAAGGAGTTAAAGCTCTAATATGCCTACTTAAAATGGATGAAATATTAATATAATGTTGTATATAATTTAGTAAGATAGACTATGAAATTGGCAAAATAAATGTTTTAGTAATAAAACACCGTAATAACTGGCGATAAATTAATAAATAAGCTAAAAAACTTTGTAAAATCACCATAAAAAGAAAATTTAAACAGGACGCCTTTCGAGCTACAACAATAACAGCTCGTCATCAGCTAATCCAACGCGTGTCTCAAGGGCACAGCGTCGAAATCATTTGATGATTTCGACTCTTTTTAGCTTATTTATAAAATAAATGTTTATAAAAATATTTTTTCATGTTTCATATAACAATTTAAGGTATTTTTGCTCAGAAAGTATGTAATCGATGGCAATATACAATTTCTTCCCGAAATAAAAGAAAAAAATCTCCACACAAACATTCCAAATTAAATTTAACAGAAAGGGGTTTTACTGAGAGCTGACAGAGAATGAATTTTTTTGCACAGATATATTCCCGAATTACAAAAGCAAGTTAGACAATATTCATAACAAAAAATTTTAAGCTTTACTTGATAAATCTTACAACCTAATTCAGAAACAATACAATATAAGTATTTCTGAAAAAAAAATTGCTTTTTAATTTGATGTTGAACAGGTACATTTTTACGGATTAATTTGTTCTGTAGTGTTGTAATAATACTATTAACTAAGTAAATGAAGATTCAAATATATTGGTTTATAAGGTGAAAATAATAAAAAAAAGAATGGTTGCGCCGCGTTAGAAATATAAATAATTATAAATAAGACAGAATTTTCTGCATTTATCTTTATTTCATATTCAATAGAAGAGTTTTAAAATGTATCAAAATTTTGGTACCAATTTTTGGAACTACTTGTCTCCTTATGCTAACATTTATATATTTACTTTGTATTTCTACGATTCAGTCTTTTCTTCTGCAGAACAGTTTTTTATGCTTCAAATGTTCCTTCACCTATATTTTTTCACGAAAGCGTCAAAAATATGATAAATGACATGTTTAAGAAAAATTTATTCTTTCTTTTTAAGTGAACATAGAAAAGAAATATTTTACAAAATCACTTAAAATTTCGGCTAAATTTTTGTTTCTGCTTTTTTTAACGTTTAAACTAGCTGAATTAGTCCGACTATTATGGTTTTATTGTAAAAAAAAAATAATAAGTATTTGTAAACATTCTTATAACAGCATATTTAAAAATTGTTTATTTTAAATCCTAAACGATTTAACCTCTTCGCTACTGGCGATTATTACAGTATTTTTAATTATTACAGAATTATTTCTTCTCTCGTTTGACTTCAGAGTGAGATTTTTGTTTTATTTTCATCAGCTCGACGTTAAGAATTCGAAACATATTATTCTTATATCGAAATTTCATTTATATTTGAGTATCATTAATAAAATGGGACAAAACTGATGTACCCATTTGGGTACTCAGGGACTGAAGAGGCTAAAATATTCCATAGAACAATTTATTAACTGAGTAGATTTAATTAAAGTTTTTAGAAATGTTAATATAAAAAATAATTCAACAAAATAGATCACACAGTGAAGCATGCATTTCACATAGATTTTCCTGTTCTAAAGATAATTCAGCATTACAATATCTTTTAGATTTTTCCGTCTTAATAAACATAATATATGGAATTATAATAGTCTTATGATTACGAATTACTTCCTTCAAAAATGGGAATGTTGAATGCTTTCATGCTCAGAAAAATTATTCCAATGCCATAGAGGAAAAACCTTCTTAAAAATAAGACTTGCTTCTGTAATTTTCTTTCGGTTGATATTATTTAAGATAATTTTATAATACTTTTAAATCTGTATTTGTTGAAATATTTTGTTCATAGTTAATTAATGCTATTCTTTAATACTATTATAATTATATAATTAATGCTGTTCTATTAATAGTTCTATTTAACTGACTACCCAGGTCGAAATTCATGCTGGTGTTTGTTTGCTAGACAAGCACTAAGTGCTATAACCCAATAAGTAAAACAGCATAAACTAGCATTACACATTGCTGGTTCCAGCAGAATTTCCAGCAATTCATGGTGTGTATTGGCCCACTTTGCTGGAAATAAGCATGAGATGCTTGCATATAGCTTGTCATGCTTTTGTTGTGCAAGCTAGCGATATAGCATGTGATGCTAGCTAGCATATAATAGTATAGAATATCCAGCAATTCATGGTGTGTATTGGTCCACTTTGCTGGAAATCTAGCAGACATAGCAGTACCTAGCAATAAATAGCATATTTTTGTTGCTGGTACAAGCATAAATTTTGACCTGGGTATAGAAGACAAGTTGCGTATTGGTTTCTCTCTTCAGATAAAAACACGCCTAGAATTAGTGCTCGGACAATATCTGGACTCATCATCAAACAATAATCGGTCTCATTCTTTTTGGTTTTATTAAACATCATATTGACAATCAATTTAAATGAACATCATTTATAGCTAAAATGAGTTGGACACAAACTGATTGGATTTGTTCTGTACACTATACGCTCGTTAAATCTTCGTGGGTGGCAGAAGGGCTAATTCGAGTACCTGTGGCATCTTAAAGGTCTGAAATCAAGTCTCTTGTAATCGCTTTGCGAATTTTTCGAGCTGACAATGACTGAAAGGGGTTTTCGATTGCAGTTGTTTCTGTTTATTGCACTTAACAAGGTTTTGTATACAGTGATTAAAAAACGGTTAACGTTCTTGAAGTGACACTTTGAGAAATATTCAAAATTTTTGAGACCGGCATTTGAGTTTAATCTCGCTGAATTCTACCAATCATTCGCCACTTTTGACCTTCACTTAAATGATGCCTTTGAGCTACAACTTATGAATATTGATCACTCTCACACAGCAAATTCACTTTTAAAAACCTTAGACCTGAATTACAACATGTGTCTAGTGCATACAATATTGTCAATAATTTGTACGTTTCTGTTGTTAAAGTGTGCAAGAAAGTACACTCCAATCAATTGTATTTAATTAAAATAAATGTTTGCAGTGTATGGCAACTGCATGCAACTTATACTTAGTGAGTATATTGCTTTTTAAATTTCATGTACAGAGTATGACTTTGCTAGACATGTCTATTTTTGAATCTCAAAACTGCACATAGTTTTAATAAACCCCAAGGTAAATTAATATTGGAAATGTACCATGAAATCAGTTATAATCATGTATTTTAAAAGAAGTGAATAAAAGATTTATATAATAAATAATAGGTATGCAATTTTAATATGGATTGAGGATAATTATTGCGAATATAGCCCCTGCGCTTGCGCTCAGCAACAATAAAAATATTAATATTGTTTTTAATACACAGTATGCAAAATAAAACAAATATGTTTTATGCACATTTCTTAAAAAAATGGCCAGTAATCCGCTTTCAGATACACAAGGAAGCTAGGTGTCAAGCAAGAGCAATACTATCACAACATTGACTGTATGACACTATGAGACTTAAAATAGCAAAGAACCACATAAAGAGTATTTTACATATTTTTAAAGTAAATATCCATTATAAATTGGATTAATATTTATACAAGAAATAGTTATAAACGTAGTTTCAAATTCAAATGTAAATATTTGGAATCACTGATCCCTCTTCTTCAGATAAACACGCAACAAAAGTTGCAGCAATAAAATTAAATTGCCGTTACCTGGCGAGTATTACAATAAATCTTTGCTTCGAGTCACTTTTAAGACGTCAGAGTTGCTTTTAAAGTATCAGAGATCTCTAAAAACGGTTTCTAAATTTTTCAAATTATAAAAAGATGAAATGGACGAAAAGCGTTTTAGTTATCAATAAATTTGGAATTTTTATGTATAGAAACTATAAATATTTATTTATAGTACATCCCTCATCCTTTCAAAACAACAACAACGATAACAATAATAAAACGAACAGCCATTTCACCTACTATTGTATAATCTGTATAAATATTTACTATTTATCTATATGAAATGCGAATAAGTTGTTAAAAGTACCTACTTGTCAAAGTAGTTCTTCTCTGGGATTTTATATCTCGCACTAAGGGCCCTTAAAAGAAGAAAGTGCTGATTTAAATTTCATATGCAATATTCTTTTCAGCTTCACTAATCTAGAGATGTTATCATACAATTATTTCTGAATTTTTCCCTTGCAGTTTTTTTTTTTTTTTTTTTTTTTTTTTTTTTTTTTTGTTATTCCGTTAAAATTCCAAAATCGGGTTTATATTCATAAATACGACATTGATTCAAACATCCTTAGCTATAAACGTAAAATGTATGTATTTATAAATTATTTTAAATGACATTTTGACAGCTTAAAGTTTATTCAGACGTGATATTCAGATCTTACGATGCACTTATTACCGATTCCTTTTATTTAGTGCACACTAAAGCGAAATATAGCTCAAATTGTAAAGAATACGATTTGAAACAAAATAGCACAGCCTATGTAACGGCAGCATGCATTCCTTAATTGAATACGATACAGCATATCTGAAACACACTGGAAATACGCATTGAACTTCTATGTTGAGGTGTTCGGGAATTTCACACATCACTTTTTTAAGAGGTAATTTATTAATATATTATTGACAACCTCTTGGCATCCACAGAAAACAAATATTCAATAGTATTAATTATTCGAGTGGAACACATTCGCTTGCTGTATAAAAAATCCTTCATTTTTTTCAGCCATCATACTTTTGCTCATTTATAGATATTAAAAGTGGTGTGCAACTTCTGCGTGAGTTCTGGACATTAATTCAAATAGCTAAACTACCGATAAAAGGTATGTTAGTATTTAACTTTCTGCATTACATTTAAAATTTTCTTTTTCTTACTTTATACTAATGTATGGTTGTATACATTTTTTGTTTTTACATTTTCTTCAAACAACGTACATGAATTTAAATACAATATTTTGTAATTCTGCAAATAATTTGCACATTTTCATTATTGAATTGTTGCTGTATATGATCAAATTAAGATAGCATCTCATTTTCTTTACCTGTCCAATTCGTTATTAAATCTATGTTTTTAGCAATTTCGTTCAGAGTAATACCTCAGAGGGAAATTGTAGTAACGTTGTGAAACATGAGTTAGAGACAAATGGTGAACTATTTATATTGATTTAAGTGCAGATGAATTAGTTTATGATGTAGCGTACTAAATTTAAAACCAACATACTTAGTTAATTCAATGGATTTTTAAAAGCCAATTTTTAGTCTCAAATAATGTGTTGTTTAAAATTTTTAAAAACCTTTATTCGTACATAATTTATGATAGGATTATAAAATAGTAGGTTTGGACTCTAATGAGGCTAAAACTTTTTTTCATTTGTATAAATATTTAGATCATATGATACACTAAAATAAAAAAGCTAACTATCACCTTGTGAGATATTTCGCAGGAAATTAAATCATCATTTTTTTTAATATCATTGTAATTTTTTATCAGGCATAAAAAATATCGAAACATACTTCTCAATGAAAATATTTTCGTCACTATCGTAAAAAAGGAAGTACTTATAAAGTATAATAAAGGTTTAGTAATAATAATTATAATTGTTATTAGAAAAAAAATCAAAGTAACATTTTTTAACAGTTTGGATTTATTTTCAAAGATTTAACAACGTAATGAGCTTCCTGGTTTTATTTCTTGCAAAATAAATGCATTTTTATATCATAGAGTTGTGAACAAATGTTACAATTTAAAATGTAAAGCGAAATATCCTAAAAGTCGGATTTTTATCATACTGTCGTTTCATGTACTTAAATTTAGCCACTATCGATATGGTTTCCATGCTCAACAAGAATTTTTTCATCGTTATCAAAATAACTAAAAATATTTAAATATACACTGTTATTTATTATATATTTCTATTAATAATAAAAAGGGAAGTTAAATATATGTATAAATGCACGTGCGTATGTGTATACCCATATATGAAAGAGCTTAGATTACATACTTATACTAATATTTCATTTATTTTATATTTTATTTTTTATATATTTCTATAACTAATAAAAAGAAGTATTTTTAAAAATAAACATATTTATGTAAATGCATGTGTGTGTTTTCATGCATATGTCAAAGAACATAGATTACCTATTTATAAAAATATTTTATTTTATTTTAAGTTTTATCATGTATAATAATAAGAAAAAGAGAACTTTAAAAAATGAAATATGTACATATAAAAATACATGTATATGTGTATGCATACTTGAAGGAGCATACATTACGTTTTCATTAAATAATGATTAAAACAAACTACAGTAAAATTCAGTTAAATTGCATATGCAGATTCATCGAAGGTATTTAACGATATTAATACTTTCTCTGGAAAAGTTTTCGGAAAACACTAATAAGAAATTCAAAGCACGTTCTGCTTGATTTCGAGCTCTTATTATGCTTAATCCACGAATTCAATGTGATTTTCCTTAGTCGTGTCATTAAATATAACGATTAATTTCAAATTCGTTCTTTTACTTCCGGTTAAACTTCATTGCCTTTATCAGATGCATTTTCTGCAATTTAAATATCTCAATCACTTTCCTAATTTTGATGCGTGTTCGTATAATAAAACAAATTTATATTAAAATAAATTATTTCGTATTATAAAACTAATATTTAATTTAAATTTTTAGTAAATATATGTATACGAAACTAAAAATTATTTATGTAGAAGTTTGAATGATCATTAACAACTTTTGAAGTATTTGAAATACCTTTTCATGGATTTTTTAACTATTTACATTTAAAAGAACACATTACATAAATCAATTTATATATATATTTATATGATAAAATTAAAAATATAGTAGTGTTACTTTATCGACTTCTAGACATTCGAATTCAAGTAAAGTACCATGACAACATTATAAAATGTAATTAAAAAAGACAGATCAATGTGTATGCAATGAAAGAAATATTTTTCATGTATAGTGCATTTTATACTCTAGAATTTTTTCGCAATAGAAAGTTTATAAATAACTTAAGAAATTATTTTTATAATGACGTATATTTATGATGTTAACGCTAGACACTCATTTTAATTTTAACTATTTTGCTTGCAATAAAACTTACATTGAATTTGTATAGAGTTAGAATTATCATCAGTTTTCATAATTTTATACAAATTCATATTTTTCTGATTGTGGCTAAATTTTATTCTTAAAAAATGTGTAGGTATGTAGTTTGGTTCAGAAAATTTGTTACACCTTTAAAACATTTTTATGTGAAAAATACAGTGTCTATTATACAATATCATTTTTAAAACAACCGGAAGTCTCTTTACTACAATGATTTTTTTTTAAGCCTCGAGTCTAAATGGAATTTGTAATCGGAAATCTAACCCCTTTCTATACACATATTTATAGTTATTATTACATAAATATTTATTTTTTATTACTTTACGTAGTTGTTATTATATTATTATTGCCATTTTATTTCTTAATCATAAATTAACATCATATTCGCAGCAGAATGTCATGCTTGCTATATCATGAGCAGCGAGCTCGTACCTGTTATGTGATTCATCATAAGTATGTCTTTTTTCTCCTCAACCATTGTCGATGTTTACATGGAGCTGAGATCTGGCTGAATGTTGTAATTTTTTAAAAGCATTTATAAATTTATAGGGATACAATCATGATGTAAAATTCAGATTGCCCAATCTTCCAGTATTTTCTAGGCATTTAAAATCAGTATGCATATCAAGATATGAAAATAAATGTACTTTTATTTAAAACCTAGATAAAACCTAGACTTTTTGGAATTACTGTTTTCGAAATCTTTTTTAGAAATATATATTAAAGAATTCGAAACAATTGTTCACACATAAATTCCTTTTCCATACGAAGAAGTATTTCGATAAAATATAGAAAAATACGCAATTGCAGCGGAATGCTCAGTTTATTCAAATAAAATGTTCATAAAAATTACGTATATTACATACTTCCTAATATTACAGTTTTTAAGATGGATTGAAGAATTAAAAAATTTATGTGAAATGCGTTTTCATTTAAAAACCATTGAACGAAGCTTGGCTCATTACTAAATAATTATTTAGTTAAAATAACTTTTGTTAATGGAAATAGTATGAAATATTTACTTCGTGGTAGTGAGAACGACAAATATTTCGTCATTTTTAAGATTCATATATATCTGTCACGAAATTTTTAAAAAAAATTTTCATAATAAAACATTTACGTAATTATATAAAAAACGATGGTGATATTCCCTTTTTTTTCTTTTAAGTGACGCCATGATTATAATGCGACTGAAAATTTTCCCAGTTTTTTAAAGATATTCAATGCTATATTTTCTAGTAAATTGAACATTTTAATTAGAAAAAAAAATATTGTTGATCTGTACCAATATTTTACGTTTTTTTTTCTTGTTTAAGCTTCTATGGAACTGCTAATGTAAATATATTTTTCGTTTGCTTAATAATATTATTTTTTAAAGAAATGATATATATTATAAATATTTTATAATGTTAAAAATAATTTCTCCATAAAATATTATTGGAATTATTTAGTTCCCGAATATATAAAGAAAATAAGAAAATTAACACTATAGAATCTATTGTATAAATGGGCGTTAGTAATTTTTTTACCGCGAAATATTTATTTTTCTAAAAAAAGCATCTTTAATTTGCAAGATAATTTTCTTTAATATTTCAAGAATTGGTATAAAAATTAGTCAATATTTTTATAAAGTTCAGTTTGTCTCATATATATTCAATACAACTGTAATTTATTTATATACATATATATTTATAAATTTTCTGAAAAACATGCAGTGTACTTAAAAATTAGAAGTACAATTAATATAAATGCTAAATATAAAACGAAATATAGTGCTAAAAGAAAACAACTTTTGAATTAAAAATACGTTTTTTTATCAATAGCGTTTTATTTTCTAAGTAAAATCCAAATCTAAATAAATATAAAATACATTTTCTTATGTCTTAGAATTTGTTTTGCTCAACTCCAAGAATGGATTTATTAGACAGTTAAATGACAGTTTGACATTCATATTCAAGTTCTTCGTTACGTACGGCATGAAATAAAATGCTTACTTCATAAATAAGCATGCTTTGAAAGTAAAGGATTTTATTGTTATTTTTGTAGCTTTATAAAGCTTATTATTTAAAACCATGTAACATAAATTTTTCATTCCAAATTTCTGATTATTTGAATTAGAATTGAAAAAAAAGTGTTTCTGTTAAATTTGTTTCTAAATATGTTTATTTATCTTCAACATTGATTACAACATATAAAAACTACATTGTTTAAAATAAGAAAGCTATTTCATAATTAAATTTAATTCTATGAAATATCCATTTATGGAATTCGAAAGTCTAAAAAAGCAAAAATATTAGAAAAAAAATCTTTAATTTCCAAGATGATTTTCTTTATTACTTTAATGAATTGGTATCAAAATTAATCAATATATTTTTAAAATTCAGTTTGCCTCATGTAAATTCAATACAACTATAAATTATACATATAAATATATACTAGCAAAAGCCATGCTTTGTTTGGATTCGCGAAGCATTATTTCATTAGATAACTTAACAATATTTTTAAAAATATTATTTGTACTACTTGATTACCCCGTCGACCAAAAAAGATACCGCCAAACTAAAAGATTAAATGCCAATAATGATGATAAAATTGTCACATTCACATAACATTAAACTCGTATCAAGTGTTCGTTACGCCATCATACAGTGGCGAAATTGTAAGAGAAACAGAGGATATACACTCAATACATAGGATATACTCTAGAATGTATGCACTAAAGCTTTCTTGAGCAGCAGAGGGTACATGGTGTTCCTTTAAAAAATTCTGAAGGTATACGGTTCATGCCTTTTTATATCCTCCAGTTCATCCCTGGTCATCAAGTGATTTTTAATATGAAGTTTTATTTGTATTCTTATTAATGTTTTAATAATTTATTTGTTCTTTCATTATTTAAAATAAAAATTATGCCAATTTGTGTAATTTAGTGAATAGTTTGGCGAAATCGGTTGACGGGATAACCGAGTAGTACCAACCAATAGTAGATAACTAATTGATAGTTCTTGGTTATCCAGTCGACCAAAAAAATATCGCCAAACTATAAGAGTAAATGCTAGTATTGGATGACCGTGAATGTCTCATTCAATGACATTAAATGCGATAAAGGTGTTTGAAACATCATTAAGTGATTCTGTTTCGACTTTTCATTTGTATTTTTATTAATATTTTACTAATTATTTGCTTTTTCGTTATTTAAAATAATTTTTTTTCAATATGTATAATTTGGCGAAATTGGTCGACGGGATAACCAAGTAGTTACTAATAAATTGTTCATTTACTTCTATTTTCTTTTCTCAAATGATATAAATTGTTTTGTTCTATAGATATGAATTAAACTTTGTAAAATTTATTGTTATTTACTTTTTAAAAATATGTATGGTAACTGGTATTTGAAAACGAAATCTTTGCCAAATTGGCGTCGGTAAAAATTGCACCAATGTGATGTGTATATGACATGTGTGCCGTCGTTTTTTACGCTGATAGCTAGCCTCTTGCCTTAATGATATATCATATTCGCGTTCTTTTAAACCAGTGAGTTTACGTTTTCTTGGCATTTTTTATAAGAGAGCTAATGTATTCCATAGATTGTTTAAAATGACAAATTGTTTAAAATAAAATGGTAAATTATTTTAAAATAATACTACGTGTACCAAAATAACAATATGTGCATCATTTGGTTCAAATTCCAACCTTCAAAATTCAAACAACTCTTTATATAACGAATTTAGCAATTAATTTTATTTGTTTACTAATCTTTTGTTGCCATTTTACAAAAAAAAAACCCATAGCACAATTCCTTTAATATGCGTAAGTGTCATTAGCGCAAACGATTTTGCCGGAATAAAAAAAATACATTTTATTTATTTAATTAATCATGATTCTACCTGTAATTGCAACTCCATGATTTCTTTTCTTCTGAAAACATGCGTTTCATTTTTTATTTCCAAAATTTCGTCCGTAATGGAAAAACATGTAAAATAAATTAATTAAAATAATAATTTTTTAAAGGTTATTCTGTAAAAAAAAAATATTGTGCA
Source organism: Maratus speculifer (assembly GCA_964019185.1). Lineage (NCBI taxonomy): Eukaryota > Metazoa > Arthropoda > Arachnida > Araneae > Salticidae > Maratus > Maratus speculifer. Next base: position 287,059,652 of record OZ025297.1, on the reverse strand, counting down.
AATCTACAGATCATACTTTATTTTTGTGTTTAATTTCAAGTCAAAATACTGAATAGATTTTTTATAAAGTGTACGACAAAGTGTAATTTGAGTGGCCTAGTAGAGGATTCGCTTCGCTCATCCTAATAAATATGCTGAAAAACATATGGATTGTCGTACATAAAAGCTAAAAGTACAAATAATATAAATGCTATATTTTAAAAAAAATGTTGCTAAAAAAAAAACAACTTTTTAAATTAAAAATACGTTTTTTATTAATAGCGTTCTATTTTCTAAGTAAACTTCAAAACTAAATAAACGTAAAATTAACTTTCTTATCTCGTGTTTTACCCTACTTAAAGTTTGAATTTATTAGACAGTTAAAAGGCAGTTTGACATTCATATTCAAATACTTCATTACGTACGGCATGAAATATAAATGAGCTAACTTCATAGTTAAATATTCTTTAAAAGTAAAGGATTTTATTATTATTATTTGTAGCATTTTAAGAATTATTATTTAAAATTATATAATAAAAACTTTTTATTGTAAAAGCTATGTTCAGATTATTTGAATTAGAATTGAAAAAAAAATATGTTTCTATTAAATGCGTTATTAAATATGTTATTTTATGTTCAACATTGCTTACAACATAGAAAAATGTACATTGTTTAAAATGAGAGAGCTGTTTCAGAATTAAATTATATTTTATGAAATATCCATCTATGACATTCGACAGTCTAAAAAAACAAAACCATTACAAAAAAAAACTTTACAAAAAAGCATTTTTAATTTGCAAGATAATTTTCTTTATTAATTCAATGAATTGGTATCAAAATTAATCAATATTTTTTAAAAACTCAGTTTGCCTCATATAAATACAATATAACAGTAAATTATATATCTAAATATTTATAAATATGATGAAAAACATGTGGATTACCGTACATAAAAGTTAAAAGTGCAAATAATGCAAATTCTATATTTAAAATAAAATATATTGCTAACAGAAAACAATTTTTTAAATTAAAAACTCATTCTTTTAATAGCGTTCTAAGTAATTTGATTTTCTAAGTAAAATTGAAACTAAATAAACGTAAAATTTATTTTCTTATCTCTTAGAATTTCTTTTAAACCCTACCACCAGATTGAATTTATTAGACAGTTAAAAGACAGTTTGACATTCATATTAATGTATTTTGTTATTTACGACATGACATATAAATGAACTTATTTCATAACTAAACAGGCTTTCGAAGTAAAATATATACATTTTTTTATGTTTCAAACTAAACATTTAAAATTATATAACAAACACTTTTTATCAAAATATCTATGTTCAGTTTCTTTGAATTAGAAGTGAAAAAAAATATTTTATAATGTAATTTTTACATTGTTTACAACATAGAAAAAGTAGATAGTTTTAAATACGAAAACTGTTTCAGATATAAATTATATTCCATGTAATATCCATTTACGACATTCGAAAATCTAATAAAGCAGAAATATTACGATGATAAAATTAAGATTCATAAATAGTTTTTTTATATATGGAAATGAAAAAAAAAATACTTTCCTGTTTTATTTTAAAACCTTTTCTTTCGAATAAAAATAAATAATAACTCGAAAATGAAAATCCACGTTTAATTTTTTATATCACAGATATTTTGTTACCAGTTTACGACAAAGGAATTATATTTTATGATAAAGCAAAATAATTGTCATGATCAAAAAATATTTCAGTAAAATATTTATTTTGTTAAAAAGCGCTAAAAACTAGACTGTTAATAAAATAATCAATTTTCATTATTTCCATGTTGCAGATAAAATTAGCATTAGAAAAAAAAAAAAAAAAAAACTTTGAGCAAAATTGTTTCTAGGGTTTTTTCCCCACTAATTAATGTTATATACTGCAAGTTGCAGTGATAAGAAAAGGCGGGGATGCGTTTTGGTTATATAATGATGTTTTAGATAAATACCTTATGAAAAATTTTCATAAATAATCTGTAAACTCAAGCATTACTTTTTTATACTTTCGTGGATAATTTTCAAAAATTACTGTCTAAACAATATCACTGATATTATAATCAAAATAAATCAACCAGTTAATTCTTATATTGATGAAATAGTCTGATGGTACATCAAAGAGTGGAAGGATATTAGTCTGGTTTCTAATGAGGAATGGTATGATAGCAACAATTTATGTACAAACATACATGTAGAAACCAACGAATAAAGTTTTTGAGTCTATCTGCATATACAGAATGAAGCAAATGCAAATAAAAGCTTTTTTTAAAAATATAGAAATTTGTCCTTTTTTAAGGATGACATAATCTATTTCAATTAAATTTTAAATTGACATGCTTATTTTCAGAGCCTTTTCTTTAAAAATATGTTTTTCTGCCTTCGCACTTTATGACATCATTTTAGAAACATTTTAATTATTCAATATCGCAGTGTATAACTGAGTACATCAGTAAAAACATAGTAAATAAAACTTTTTTCTTTAATTTAGCATGTTAATGAATATAATTCAACATAAATAAATCAAAAACAGAAACTAAAACTGATTTAATAGCAGTTTTGGTATCAATATACTTATATATACGTATATATATATAGATATGTATGCATATATTTATAATTCAATGAAGGATAGATGCAGTACAAATATTGTTTATAGCTATTTTAGAAACTTGACTAGAAAAGTATATTCTTATAAGCAAAAACAAATATCTGCTTTTAGACTTTCATAGCGTATAAACTTAAAAACTTATGTAGGAATTTCCACAAAAGGACAATTTGTGGCACTACAATTAAATTTTTATGGACTACAAATTCTCAAACATAAAAATAAACACATGTTAAAATACTTTTTTCACAGAATTAGCAACATATTAATGTGTTGTGAATTAGAAAACTTCAGATACAAAACATTTCTTGTGTTGCGATTGTATTCTGAATGTATTGCAAAAGTGTTGCTAGCTAAAAATTTATTCTTAATATTATGCAAAAGTGTTGCTGTCTAGATATATGCTCTAAAAATTGTGCCGTTAAATTTGTTGATATGCTGTTGTTGAAAATATGTTATGATCATATGTAAAACATATTCAAAACATTTTCAGCATGGTGCATTTAAAATTACAAAATTTAAAAATGAATGTTTTGAAATGTGTTTTGATAGCCATTTTCATCTGTTGTTAGTTTTAACTACACTTTTTTGCACAATCTTTTTATTTAGAAAAACAGCTTCGCAACACATTCACAATAAAATCGAAATGGATTTTATTTAGAAGGGTTAATTATTGAGTTTAGTTGGTGCTTCAAATGTGTTTCATGAATTTGCAGTGTACTCATCATCAGTTGAGGTATTCTTTGGTTTCTCAATAAGCTTTTGTTGAAGCATGAGCATTTTTAAGAAAAGAAATTTACTTCGAATAAAAGAAATTTACTTTAGAATTTTAGAAAATGTGTTGCTTTTACATCTAGTCATGTTTTGGGTTTCTCAAAATTAGTGATCTATATTTTGCTTCAATACAATGGCTGAAATTCTAGAAAATTAGCTTAATAGAATACAGCTGTTTAGCGCCAAATAGTTTTCGGAATTGGTAAAAGAAAGCGAGTTTACTTTTTAAATACTCTTTAGAAAACAAAATTCACGAAAAACCGCGTTAAGTATTCGGGAATGTTAAAATGACCTTCATTTTTAGGTGCGTTCGTAATTATGTAAATACGCAGCAACTATAGACATCGTTCAGTTCGTCCGTCTGTCCGCATATTACAGAGAAAATTACCCCACTGAATCGTATGAAATCTAAAATATATTATTATGCAATTGTTGCATAACTTTGTCGGGTCACTTTAAATTTTATGAAAACGTAATGTATAGTTTTTTTGCTGGGACAATCAAAATTATTCCGTTACATTACGGCCAATGGAAAAAAATAGTTCCAAGTACATTTTAATGCAGTTACACTATATCGAACATCACAAAATGTATATAAATATATTTAGGATATACTAAAATATACATTCTACAATGTGTGGTGCAAAGGAGAATTGTTGTTTATAAGGCCATAGAAAAAGTATTCCTTTACATAATAGTATAGGGGGAATCATGATTTATGAAATTGATATACGTTTCTGATATTTACTAGAAGCTACGTCCTGTATAATAGAAAGCAAATAATATTTACAGGGACACACAAAAAATTTCTGATACACTACTGTACCAAAGTATGTAAACTATTGCACCAATATCTGAATATTTTTAAAACTTCATTATAGTGTGTGTTCACCTCATTTCCTATTCTTGACTTCCAAGTTCCAAGCTTTTTTATTCCTCGTAATATCAACCCTTTTGAATATTAGGGGTTTATTGTATTTCCATTTTAATTAAATATGGTATTATGCTAATTTAGGTAGATTTCGTATGAAATACTACATATTGCATTCTCTCCCATGTTGGAATTTCTTAAAAAGTTTTGCAGATCTACACCGATCATGATTCCTACACCCCAAAACTACCATCAGTAAAAAAGTTTATATATATATATATATATATATATATATATATATATATATATATATATATATATATATATATACCTATATCTCTATCTATCTATATGTATATACAGGGTGGTCATAAAAAAACTTTGCCGATATATGGAGCTCTAGCGGCCAGTCCGCTCAACCGATCGAGGTGAAATTTCAGTTATAGCTATTCAGAGATGTGAGCTCGAGATTCTGTGAACAGCAACAAAATGGCGCTCATGGTTACGGTTATAGTTAAAGAAACTCGAAAATTCTTAATGGCAACACCCATTTTTTTCATCGCAAAATGCTCAGCGCATGCGAAAACCCTAAAGTGCGTTGGAACCGTACGTGTATCGCAAGAAACGGACATGTTATGCACGCACAAAAAACCGTTCTGGGAATCCTCCCCCCCCCCCATAGAAAAAACTCGATTGGGGCACAAGGAGGAAATTTGCATTTGACGCAGAGTCAGTACACTAATCTCTGATTGCAATACAGATCGGAGAAACTAAAACTTTTATTTTGATTACACATTTTACACGTGGGTGTCATCACAGGCAATTAATGGTGATGGCACCCATGTGGAAAATGTTTAATCAAAATAAAAGTTTTAGTTTCTCCTATCTGTATTGTAATCAGAGATTAGTGTACTGACTCTGCGTCATATGCAAATTTTCTCATTGCGCCCCAATCGAGTTTTTTCTATGGGGGGGGGGGAGGATTCCCAGAACGGTTTTTTGTGCGGGCATAACATGTCCGTTTCTTGCGATACACGTACGGTTCCAACGCACTTTAGGGTTTTCGCATGCACTGAGCATTTTGCGATGAAAAAAATGGGTGTTGCCATTAGAAATTTTCGAGTTTCTGTAACTATAACCGTAACCGTGAGCGTCATTTTGTTATCGTTCATAGAATCTCGAGCTCATACCTCTGAATAGCTATATCTGAAATTTTATTTCGATCGGTTGAGCGGACTGGCCGCTAGAGCTCCGTATATCGGCAAAGTTTTTTTATGACCACCCTGTATATTTCACTTTCTTCTAGACACGATAACTTCCATAATTGTGCTCAGATTTTCTTGAAATTTTTACATAAAATCAAGGGGCATAAAATCTCGATCGAGTTCTTTAATGGGCAAAATCGGACCAAGGGGGTGGAAATAGGGAGGGTTTTTGTGAAAACCGAAAAAACGCTATAACTTCCTACTTAAAATACATATAGAATCCGTTTAAAGTTTATATTACTTCTAAAAAATGGGCTAAAAATTTATGCTGCACAGATTTTTGATAAAGTGGAAAGTAGGCTCAAGGGGCGAAAAAAACTGTGTTTTTGGGAGAAAAAAAATCATAACCTCGTCAATTTTCAGAATATCAAATCCAACTACATTTTTTTTGAAATGTACTCAACATTATCTAAAATTTTTGTATTTACAAGTTTTTGATAGGACCAATTTTTACCGTTGAAAAAAATTAAAAACGAAAAGAAAAAAATCTACAACTTACTCAATTCTTAAGAAATCAAATCTAATTAAATTTATTTTATATCTTCTCAATGATATCTAAAACTTTTACATTAACAAGTTTTTCATAGGACCAATTCTTATATCAAAAATAAATTAAACAAAAATAGCAGTTTGAGAAAAACCTGAAATCCAAACTGCTTATATTCTGACTCATTTTTAAATCCAATTTTGTTCTCAAACGCATCCAATTTACAGGTCCTCTTATTTAGGAACTATATAGTCAGATGGATTGGCCAGTTTGTTGATAAAGGCAGAATATATTTAAAAAAAGGCTGCCAAAATGGTCACTTCGCACAAAATTTCCCAAAGCTATCATGATTTAAGAATTGGGGATGTATACAAATAACAAGTTGGTTACTTTATGACTCATTTTTAATTCCAATTTTGCTCTCAAATGCATTCAATTGACAGTTTTTAATTATTTAGAAACTATATAATGTGCGTATTCATCAATTTTTGATAGAGGCTAAATATAATTTTTAAAAAAGCTGTCAAAATGGGCACTTCGCAAAAGAAAAAAAAAAAAAAAAAAAAAATCCCAAAGCGATTATGATAAAGAATTGAGGATGTATTCAAATAACAAAGTGGTTGTTTTATGACTCATTTTTAAATTTAATTTTACTCTCAAACGCATTCAATTGACAGTTATATGTTATTTAAGAACTGTGTAATGGGCCGTATTGGTCATTTTTTTGATAAAGGCATGTATATATTTAAAAAAAAAAGCTGTCGAATTGGGCACTTTGCACAAAATGTCCCAAAGCGATCTTGTTTAAAGAATTGTGGATGTATTCAAATAACTAATTAGTCATTTTATGACTCATTTTTAAATTCAATTTTGCTCTCAAACACATTCAGTTGACAGGTTTTTTTTTTTCTTTTTTGTTATTTAGGAATTATATAATGTGCGTATTGGTCGATTTTTTAATAAAATCAGAATATATATTCAGAATATGTTTTCAAAATGGGCATTTGAGCCGAATTTCGTTTAAAAGGATTTTGAAAAAATCAGTTCTTACAGAAAAATGAAATTACATTTTTTTAAAAAAGAAGCCAAATAAAGTAGTTAATCTGGGTTTATCTTTAATAATATTTTATTTTTTGTTGTTGAAATGAAAACTCTTCGAATTCTATCTCCGCCTATAGGCCAAGCCGACAGGGATTATTTTTAAAGTAATTATCTTTTAGTTTGTAAATTTTCCCAAGTTGGTGAATAAAGTCAAGGCCAGGATTCGAACCAAGATTATAATTTTTGAAGCCACAAATGCTCTGCAAACTGAACCATCCCGGACGAATACTGGAGGAATTATTCGCCCAGCTAACTTCAACGATCACAACGATGGGTGAATTAATATTCCAATATTTGTCCGTGATGGCACAGTTGCAAAAGCATTGGTGGCTTTGGCCAATACATCCCGGGTTCGTATCCTGGTCCGGACTTTATTCACCCACTTGGAAAATTTACATGCGCTGTCATTTATTAATCGGTTGAATTATCGTGTTTTAAATTATTATATCTCTTAATCTAGTACTTCCATTTAATTTTGTTTTTAGATTTGTGGAGTCTTTAAAATTTTAAATAATGAGAGTCTATTATTTGCATGTGCTTCTTCGGTGATAGTTTTCTGAAATTCTTTTTTTGCCAATCTCTAAAGTTTGGTCGATGTTGTATTAATGTTTGTTTTAATTGATAAAGATAATTTAATAGTGTTTTACATATTTCTTTGTAAAATACTTGCCACTTTAACCAAGTAACTGCATTTTTTAAACACTATTTGTTTTTTATTTAAGTCTTTTAACATCAGTATAAAATGGGATTGTTAGAATTTATTAATCTGCAAACTTATTCTTATAGAATAAATCACATTTTTTTAAACATCATTATTGATAAAAATAAACTGGCATAACTAAAAGTAATATTATTAACTAGTTCATTAAATAGGGGTTGAAGAAAATTTTTCCAATAAATGCAATATTAGATTTCAAAATCTCGATACTTAAAGAACTTCTTTTATAATTTACCTTATCAAAAAAATTTTACTTTTAGAAACCACATATGAATAAAATCTATGTTTTGTTAAATAAAGATATTATATGCATGCTCAATTTAAAATAAAAAAATAAATAAGCTTAAGAACATTTCAGTTTTACAGAAAAAATAAATATTTCCATTATTGATAATTGAATAAGTTATTATTATAAATTCATTCGCGTCACATTTCTTTGTGAGTGATACTGGAAAAATCTAATTTTGTGAAATGCTTTTACCATGTCTTAATAATTGCAGTAATTCATTGAAATTTTAACTTCATTTCTGACATACCCATTAGCAGTTCTTAGAATGAACTTCGTAATAACTCAATTATAGAGAATATTAAGAAATACAAAATTTAAAAGGTTTATTTTTTTCTAGTTATGAGAGAGCGGCAGAAGTTAAGTAACTTAGATTAGAAATTACTGCACGTGATGAATGTTATAATGCATCTTTAACCCAATTGCGAATTATTCTAATCTATAGAACATTGATGTTATTGGTGAGGTAAATAATAATAATGATAAGATTTTTTCTATATTGTTTAAAAAGTTAAAAAATGTTATGCTTTTTTATTATTATTACATTTTGGTTATGGAAACGCCAGTGTTACGTATGTAACTTATTCATACGTTTGTGATTTAATTTTAATTATATATCAATATTATTAATATTGGTATACGGCTGTTCGTTTCTCGTTTGTTTGTCGCTGATGAGTGTGTCCGAATTTGAAACAGGATAAACTTCACTACGGGCACAGATAGTCAAGAAATGAGTTGAAATAAAGCTAATTTTCCGGAATAGCCTTATTTTATGGTCTCAACATAATCCGGCGGTAACTCGCGAATAAATAAATGAAAAACAAAATCTTTCATTTGCATAAAAAAGGCATAATAAGAACTTGAAATTTTTATTATATTCTTAAGATTACTTCTATTAAGAGTTCTTCTAAGTGTTATTATAGTATTCAGTTTCCTTGGGCAACTTTTTATATAACTGCAAGCCAGTTAACAGGTAAAATATTATTAAGTTTATTGTAGTTTTAGTGAAATCGTTTGTACAGCTACAGACTTTTTAAGCTTTAAAAAGACTAGTTTTGTAATTTTTATATTTTTCGTATAGTGTATAGAAAAATATTTAGAAAGCATACAAATTTCTAAATTTTTAAATGGAAAACAAAATATTTTACAGTGTAGTCAATGTACAGAACTGTTAAAATATAAATTACTGTTTTCGTATCTAATTGCAATGATTTGCTGGAGGTTTTTCACAATAAAATAATTGTTTTTTTAGACAGTAGAAAACTTACCTTTAACGTTCTTATTTCTACATTCATTATAAAGAATGTGAGAAAAAAATTAGATATATTAAATGCAAATACAGAATTTTATAGAATTTTACTTTTATCGTATTAGTTATAGTATTAGAGTCGTATTAGTTACATTTTTGGAAATATTGAATATATTTCAGAAATTTTATGAATGTTTTTATAATAACATGTTTCGAATAATGTAACTACGAAAAAAATTGATGTTTTTCTGTCTCTTTTTCAAATTATTGCATCCAATTAATTAATGTTTACCAAAAATTAAAATATTTTATAACACATATAACTTATTAAGAAATTGAAAATAATATGTAGATTAAAATAAGATTAAAATATATATTAGTATATAAATATTATAAGATGTTTTTATTTCCTTGAATTCTTTAAAATTTATTAGTGCTATTCAAATTGCCATCCATAGAAGCATTCTTATAACAACATGCCTTTGGATAAAATCTTCGGCAAAAGAAATAAAAACATCTACGTGATTATAGAGAAGCAAATATTTTGTTAAAGCTATCACCGTGTTATTGTAGATTCTTTTTTTAATAAAATTTATATCAAACTTTCTTAAGTTTCAAATATTTTTTTTAATCTAGATTGAAAGCTTTCCATTAATAACAAATGAGTTTAATACTTTTAATAGTAAAAAAAGTTATTTTGAATATTATAAATATAGTTAGGTATTTGATAGCTTAAAATAATAAAAAATTGAAACTATGCGATGCATGATTAGACTTTAAAACGTATTTTAAAAAAAGGAATAGTTTTTGTTTTACTTTTATTTTATTTTTTATGTTTAATAACAATAAACCCAATCCATGTAAAACAAATTTATTTCAATTATAAAAAAATATATAAATCTTAAAAATATTTCAAATATTCCATTAACAGATAATAATTTTTAAAGCTACTCTGGAATTCTGCAGTAGAAATGCCGAGCTTCTTAAAATTACTTAATAATTTAATGCTGCGATAAAGAATTTAATTCGTAAAACTGTGTCTTATAAAACTGCAAAGTATGGAGGCCATTTTAAGAATTCCTCTGAGATAATTTTTCAATATAACTAAATGAAAATATCAAAATGAAATACTTCGAATGTCTCATTTAGGAATATTCGATTCGTGTGGATTTATTTAATCATACTGATAAATGACAAAAACAAAACAAAAATCTTTAGCATTAATAGAGTTTGAATTATGCGAAATGTATTTTAAAAGATCGAGAAATATTTATACATATTTTTAGAAGCAGTAGGATTTTGTGTCAGACATGTAGTTTGATATATAGAATAAATAATTAAAAACTATAGACGTTATTATTATATTTTAGCTGTAATTATTTTAAAGATAGATTCTGTTGCGTCTGCATCTATAAACGCAATATATTATTTACAGTCTATATAATACTTCGTTTTCGAATTTTTATCTTATTTTTTCAACTTGGGATAAATTAAAACTTTGTAGTAATATTGTCGTAGATGTTTTTAAATCTATAATCATTAAAAAGTGTTTGAATTGTATACTCATTGAACACATAAAAAATGGACATGCTATAAAATTCCTTGAATACTGAATAAAAAATGTTATTTAGCAGAGTGCTTTTAAAAAAATGCAGGTATTATAATACTATAGAGAAATTATGACTACAGAAAAATATTTTGAAATTATTTTTGTATGTATATATATTTTTTATACATACGTATATATATATATATATATATATATATGTGTGTGTGTGTGTGTGTGTGTGTGTGTGTGTGTGTGTGTGTACACTATACGACCAAAGGTTATGGGCCACTGGCGCTTTCAGACGTTTTGTAGAATATATATAACAAGAGATGAGGAATTATCCTGAAACTATTAGTATGTAAACACAATAGTACAGGTCAGAAATTTGCAAGAAAATTTTGTTTCCGAAATTCCATTGGGGACCGTCAACAAATTGAAGAAAAACGAATATAGTTTGGATAACTCTGTCAAAACTAATGTAGCAAAAGCGTTCAAACTGCTGGTTTTGATTAAATGGTTTATTTTTATAAACTGTGCTTTTCTTAATTTAAAAAAAAAATGTTGTTTTCAGAAATTACGACAAACAACATATATAATACCCTATAATCAGAATTAAATAATAATTAAATGTGAATGAGAAATGAGCAGGTTTTCCAAATAATGTTTTCACTGCACATGCATGCATGCAATCAGAATATAATTTACATAATGTGTTTGCAAAATGCATACAACTTTTTTTTTGAAAGTCTAAAAAACAGTTTGAAAATTCTGATAATTATCGTCGATAGAATAAGCTCAATATCCTTTGTTTCCAAAAACGAAGCAAAAAAGATGAGGGGATGTAGATATACATCTATTGATTTGTATCAATATAGAAAGCACAATATTGCACGTACTACTCTATGTTTTACACAAACATATCATTAAAAGTAGTTAGACGCTGTGCATATATAATGTAAACATTTTATGGGGAATGGGTATCTGGCACATAATAACGAAATATATCCTTAGTGAGAGGGGACGGTCGTCTTTTGATATCATAATTTTTGATTGAAAGATTTTTTTTTGGTAACTTTACTTTAGAGCAAAAATGTAAATATGTAATATTTTTTTTATTCTGTGAACTATTTTTATGGAATTACAAAGTTAAATAGTTGAATTATTAAATTATTATAAATATATTTGATTCTGAAATATGTAATAACATAACATTTCGCATAAGTAATCTTACGTGATTTGTATATGCATATAGAAATTTATATTCAATAAACCAAATGGGAAGTATATTTGAAATGATGCTTGTTTTGTCTACTAATAAATATAAGAAAAAGAAAGTTGTTCACATGTGTTGTTGTTATGACGTTCTGCCACCTTCACCAGTCAGGAGGCAAGTTCAAAAAGATTAATGAAGCAAATGAATAAATAAGTAAATAAATAAATAGATAAAAAATAAAATAAAAAGTCTGATTTCAACAGTATGCAATGTAATTAGATGGTCAATCCTCATTAGCGGTATAAAAGCGATAAACATCAAATTGTTAAAAACCAACTAATTTATTAGTATTAAAGACATAAATACTATGGCAATTTCTTCTACACCGTCAAAAATCTTCTTCTAGTTGAACCAATTTTTGGTGCTCAATAGGTACCTCCATCAAATGGTGAAATCTTGTACCAATGTTTGGAGCTCTGGTTAAAGCAAAGTTCCAATAGTTGGAATAAGCTTACAATAGGGAGCTCCTAATGATGGTTCGAGATTTCACCCTCTCATGGTGGTCGCTACACAGCACGAAAACTTAGTTCAAACTAACACATAATTTTTATTTGTGTACGACTCCTGTAATACTATGCGACTTCTTTTCAAAGTATGTTGAGCTGATATTCAAACTTAAACACTGAAAATGTGTTTTGTTTTAACTAAGCAATAAAAAGAACAATTTTTTTCTATGCTAAATTTTGTTTTCTAAAAAGCCAAATGAAAAGTAATAGTCAGGACTTCTATTGTTAGGACAGAGTTTTGTTCATCATAAATATATAAAGATAATATGAAGAAAAATATTAATACAGAATAGCAATATTTGATATATTTTTGGTATCTACTACCGCAAATTCCATCTACATTCTTAATATATTGCAATTGTTTTCAGAAGTGCTTAATGGGGTTGTAACGTCTAACACCCATTCACGTTTTCACATTTTTTGAATAATATTTCATCTTCCAAGTGCACACCTATTTCTACGAAAATAATCCAGAGGTATAAAATATCATTTCGTGAATAAATTTGCTGTACAATCACTCTAATGAAAAAAAAAATATATATATATACTAAGATATATTTAATGCATGAAAAATAATGTAGTTGTAATTTTCTCCTAAATAATCAATTAAAACGATGTCGAGATATAAATAACTTTGGTCAGTTTATAAGTAAAATAGTACATGTTTAAATAAATACTTTATAAATAAGTAACAGTCAAAAGTATAGTCGAGTTAAAAATGTCTGTTAATAATGTACTTTATTTTAATATTTTTTAAATGGCATTTCCACTTTAATTTTGTTAATTATTGAATTTTTTGCTTAAATTATATTTTCGAAACACATGTGAATGAATCTTCTCAAAATATTAAAATATAAAGCTTTAGTTTAATTTAATTACATTACGTTTCATTTTAATCGAAAACATTAACACTGTTTATAAAATTTACAAATACATATACGTACAATTTAAAAAATATCGAATTTGGTTAATACTGTTTTTTAAATTGAAATCTTGCTGATTCTTATGCAACATGAAATTAAAAGCATACCATTTGAAATGGTTAAATGCAAATAAAATATAAATTACTAAAATATAAAATATTTTCCTTCGAATGGTATTTTTTCCCACAAAATTTAGTAAGGAAAACAAAAATATTAATTTTAGTTCTTTCGTTTAGTTTTCATAGTAAAATATGCTGACTAATGCATCTAAAAATTGCCTTAGTATGTTTTTATCAGAAGTATATTTATGAATATAATTATTATCATTAAATTCTTAATAGTTAAAAAGCTGTTGAGCGTGCAATATTTATTAAAAAATCAAAAGGAAAAGTGCAAACTATTAAAATACTTGAAATGCAAAATTATTTAATCTATCTTCATTAATATAAATAATTAAACAGAATTAAAAAATATTTCCAGTTTTGATATTTTTATTACTATGTTCCTTCGAAATTATGTTTTCATTAGTTTAATCAATTTGTAGATTTTTTAAATATATATATAAATATATTAACTGAAATTAGCTTATGTGAACTTATGATTTCTAGCAAATGAAAAACAGTTAGATGCTATATGCAAATCAGTTTATTAATACTGTGCAAATTAAGAGATTTAAATTTATAACTAACAGATTCTTCATATCCGGATATTTAAATCTTGTTATTTACTTTCAAAATAATTGTGTTTAAATCAGTATTTGAACATTGTTAATGAGAACAAAAGTTCTGCACTTATGTCCTATAAAAATTTCATGTAAAACTTGATAAAACGTACTTTTTAAAAGTTAAACACTACATTTAAAATACAGTCCAACATTGTTATTTTGACACTCTCAGAACCAAAAGCAGGTTTAGGTTTATTTTGTGTCGGCCGATTATCTACTCGAGGGATATAGGATCATTAGGAAATGCCCTTCGTGGGGGTCTTTCTAAGGGAACCTAACCCGTAGGGGACCTAGAAAACGTATCGTCATAAGCGGAATTCACTGTAACCGGAGTTGGAGAACACATGTTTATTAAAATCTGTATTTTTAAATAATTTAAGACAAATTTAAATTCACAACTGTTCATACATTTTTAGGCAATAAACCATTGTTATTCAACAAACTAAATACAAATGCGAAACTGAAAAGAATAAAAATAAAATTTCTAAAGGCGTTTTGTATTTTTACATGAAATACTGGTGAATTATGTATGATGATGTTGTGTATACCTACATGTGTTTTCTACGATTATTTTTCTATATTATACAATAATTTTGAACTCTATGCGTTGCTTCAGAAATGGATGTTAGATGATTTTTGATAGTTTTAATGCAATGCAATGCTTCACTTGTCGTTTGAAGCCAGTTTTCTTCCAGTTCCATATCACTTTTGAACCCGAGCCTAAAGAAATGTCTGTCTTTTTCACTTAAGAAATCATTGCACCTGTTGAAGTGGTGAAATCTTTATCAAAATTGATGCACATATGGATATCTCCCATTACATCTATTTCACAATCTAACAACTCTTAAAACAATATACGAAGAAGAAGTCTACTTCATTACCTCCTATAGACTCGAGAACAGATAAACTTGAGTCTATAGGTGGATGAAACCAGCATGTTTAAACAATAATGAACTGCCTTAGAGTTTGTTTACATTTTGCAGTAAATAATTTAAAATACTACAAATAATGTGTGGAAATAATATGTTTAACTTTCCCTAAGCGAATATGTATTGCACTCTCAGTATGAAACACAGTGGTGAGTAATGGTGGATTGAAGGATAGAGAATACGCAGGAAGAAATCTCTACTTCCTTGATTCTGACATTCATAGTGTGAGGCGTTTTTTATTCAGATAAACGATTGGAATAATGTTTCTCCTTTATGTCAATGGGTAAATATTAAATATTTTGTGAAACGTTTTGCTAAACTTTTCATACGGCTTTATTTCCGTGTTTGTAAGATGGATTGTGAAAATTGACAGTTTTTCTAAACCGTCGGAATAGATGGAGTTGAAAATTGTTCAATGACGTAAAATCAGCAGTTTTTTTTACATTAAAATCGTATAAAGAAAATCAGGACTTCGAAAATCTCACATGATAAGCGGAATGACTTGAAAACCGGGTGTCAAGATAGCGAGGTCTGACTGTATAACATAAATATATAAGGCATAATTTCTATTTTTCATATATACATATAACATGATAAATAGGAACTATCTATGGCGTGCCATGTCTTATAGTTTGTGTTTACACAAGTGACAATGAATTCAGTTTTTAAGGTGTGTTTGCACCTAACATTAAGACCAAGTCCTATAGGTCACAACTGGAGAAACCCTTAAATTTGTTTGAGAAGTATTATTTATTGACTCTACAACAAGATTTTTAAAAAGGCCACTGCTTTGATCATTTATTAAACTCTTTACAAACAAGGTATTTTTTTAAATAATTTAAAATGGAAATTAATTAAGAATAAAATTTAAACAGAAAGCATTTTATAATCGGAAAATTTACCATTTGAACAATTTTTATTTTTAAAAATAACTTTGAAATGATGAACTGACTGCATTTTAGTACAATAAAAACGTACATTCTGAATAAAAATATATTATTTGCATATTTAATTAATTTTTGTTAAGTTTAAAAAAAATTAAAAATCCCTACTACTTTTTTTTATATATTACTAGTAATGCCCAAATTTTTTAAAAGAATTTGAAATAGATATTCATAAGACTGCGTGTGGATTTTTAGATACAAAAATACATTTATATAATATACTACATTTATAATAAGGTACCCTGGGGTAATAACGCCAGGCGGGGTAATAACGCCAAGTGCTTATATTTTGCATAATTATGAAATAATCAGGTAAATGACACCCATGTGCTCTGCGCAGAAAGGTTTTGAGTCATATAAATCGCAAAAAACAGCTTCAAGTTAATTTGTTTCATTTTTAGGTCTTATTGTTTTTACAAGCAGCTAAAATTAACGCTTGATCTAAAATTTGCGAGATACGTTTTATGATGTGAAGACTATATTTTTATCCGGAAATACTTTGTTAATTACATAAATTTGTAGTGCATTTCATGTACTTTTAAAATGTTGTTGAAGATTTTGGATATCTTCTCGAGATAATTTGTAATTTAAAATGTACTGCGCAATAACTATACCGGGATAATAACGCCAATCCTTGACATTAATACCCCGGTTGATTCCCTACAGTGGCCGAGCTACATCCTAAATACTGATTCAAATAAACACAGTTAAAACTGTGCAATGTTTCTCATATTTCTATTTAAACGGTCCTTTTTAAGCAAAAAGAAGCTCACGGTCTGATATTCTTTTGCCTCATCCCCCCCTCCCACACCACACCTTTATTTTTCTTACACTTTCACAAAAAAATGAACATTTTCAATAGCTTAGAATGCAATTTGTCAATTTCTAAGTTTGTAGAGTTTGTACTTTTAGAATTGGGCTATCTACATGCAATTATTCCATCTTATTTTATAGTTTTGTTTGCATGGCGTTATTTCCCATATAGGTGGGTAATAACGCCAAATAGCATGGGTCAAGAAAAAGCGCCATTACATTTTATGAATACATATCTGTTAAATTATTTTATTTTATATAGATAGTCAATGAGTTGCTGTATGAGATCCTATATTTGTTTGAAAAATACAATCTAAAACTAAGCCGTGAAAATTGGTAGAACCTTAACGTGGCGTTATTACCCCAGGTTACCTTACTATTATTATACAGATACTAATTAAAAATCATTTTTAGAGCATCTCAATGGACGAAATTTATATCTCCTATAAAAATTATGGAACATTAGAACGGATATAAATGAATTTTAGAAAGTTAAATATTTGAAAATTTCGCTCTAATCAGTAAAAGTGTCTCGCCCAGTTTTTCTCTTTTTCAGTACTCGAAGACTTAAAAAATCATATTAAACAGAAAATAAAATATTAAAATGTATATACTTTTAATTTAATATTTTATTCATGCAAAAATTTAAATTAAGATAAAATGTAGCTAAATATATGAAGTCATACAAATTTGAGGTTAATTTATCGGCCATTCTTCATTGGTCCGGACAAAGCCAAGCGGGTCAGCCAGAGTTAAATTATACCTTACCTTAAAAAATTAAAAAGTACCTTACTTTTGATATTCATAAATATTTTCTGTAGTAAGGTTAAAACCCCAAATTTAAACCAGAAATGTGCTTTCAGAAACCATAAGGGTACGCTTAAAGCAGCGGTTTACAATCAAGAGTACATGGTCGGCCTGTTGTTGATACTTGAAAATAATATCAGTACAGTAATCGCGTAAATCTTAAAACTGTCACTAAATACGCTAAAATGTTAGAAAAGACAATGCAAATTGCATCATTTTTTAATATGGGGCTGTGCAAATATAATGTTATCATATTTTTAGAAATTTTGGATCCCCTTCCCCCCGTTCCAATATCATACGTTATCATACCTCGAACCCGCCCTTTCCCGTTAAAAGTATTGTTATAAAGTGTAATTTTTCGTTTTAACGTTTAGAATTTATTTCTTTTATTTTCAGCCATAAACGAAACTAGTTGCATTTATTTTTCACATATTTTATTGATTCAAATGAAGATATTGAATAAAATATCACCTTATATCAAATAACACTTAAAATAAATAGTTATTTTTAAAAGCATTTTATAATAGCTTTTTGTTACATAATGTATTCAACAGTAATAAATTTTCACTTGCCCTAAACGGGCAAGTGAACACGAATTAGCCAAACACACAGTGAAGCCAAACGGATTAAGGTATAGACAGAAGTTCTTATCAACAAAACAAATGGATAATTTTATTTCTCTTATTAGAAAACACAAGTTTCATTTCCTGGATACTTCAGATACGGTTTCTGGCACCGTAATTATATATGTATACACATATGAAGAAGAATAGGGATGTCAAATATAAGGTTATTCTATATTTAATAATTAGATACTTTCATAATAACTGAGTGATTCTAATAAAAACTGTGTAGTTTTATAAAATACATAACCGAATAAAAAAGTAATAACATAATATTTTGAACATAGAAGCATGTTACAAAAAAGAATCACTTTCATGTATCAGAAATGATATCAGTGTCAAAAGACAAATCCCCCTTTCACCTAGCGATATCTTACGATATCATATGCCAGACTCCCCCTTCCCACTGAAATGATAACGTTTTTATGCACAGCCCCTATGGTTGTAAAAGAAGTTGACTAATGAAAAACATCATGCTTTCGTTAACTTGTTGAGCGGAGAATTGTGGGAGAGTAGGCTTAAGGAAGAAGCTGATGTGATGATAGTTACTTCAGCCATTTCAAGAGTCGAATCTTTTGAAAGTGTTTAACTGTCAGAGAAGAATTGACCCTCTCATGATTATGACGAGCTTAGGTTATCAGCGCAAAAATCTGTTTTTCTAAAAGCCAGGAAGAAGTAACATTGAAACCAAGTTGTTTTCAACGATATCGTTCAAATACAGTTACAACAATGTTCTTTTCACTCATGCAATCTGCGGATGTGATACAACATCCGCTCTTTTTAGGCAAATAAAGTCAAAGTTTTGTAACACTTTGAAAAAAATATGATCAGCATAGAGAAATAGCCGGAATATTCAATAAAATAGGTTCTAACCGTCAAGAAATCATCAAGGTTGAAAAAAAATCCATATTGCACTATACAGTGGATGCATACCTACCACACATAATTTGAACACCATAAGGTTCCAGTTATTTGCTAAATCTGCCACAAAAAAGCAAAGTTCATTTTGCAAGTCTGCCACCAACACAAGAGGCTGCGCAGCATCATTTTCTCCGACGTTATCATCAGGTATAGGCTAGGCTAGGAAACAACATCCCTCCTGAAGGATGTGGGTTGGCTCACAGGTTCTCTTTCAGCCAGTTCAAATGTGCAGCAAAGAATGTTCTTTTCAGAAATTGAGACTCAAATGCTCGGCAATTTGTAAAACATGTACTGGGATCAACTTCGAAAATGTCAACGACATTATTTATCAAGCAGGAGGAGATGTAAAGATATCACTGTAAGTATTTTTTACTTTCATTCAGGTTAATACCTAATATTCATGTTCTCCCCTAAAGCTCTAAATACAAATAAGTTATAATGTTCTTATTTTTTTTACAATGTTACCGTTGTAATTCATCATGATTGTTATCATGCAAGTACATGTAATTTAAATAAGTTACATTAAAAAGGATAAAATAATGAAAAATTGTGTCAAATTTTCGTTTTTGCAATTTTTTCACAGAGTTAGAAAAAAAAGAGTCACTTTCAGAAACCTGTAGCGCGCTTAATATTGGCTTTGGGAAAACAGTTTTATTATGAAATTTATTGAGAATTTAATGTTCTTTCTTTTTGTAACTGAGTATCGTGCGCAAAAATTTTATAATGTTTGAGCTATAGGCAAAAAACTGAAAAAAGTCCGAAATTTTTGCGGTTTTTTGGCTCAACAAAATTTAGCCTCAAGATATTTTGTTGGAAAATCATTAACTCTTATTACTAGCATCCCCATAAACAGTTTAAAAACATAGAATCTTCTAGCAGAATTTTTGCATCTATTTATGACAATTTGACTGGCCTAGTATTTTTGTTTGCTGGAAGATGGTTAAAATTTTTGTAGGTATAATTAGATAAAATGCATATGGTTTAAAATAAAAACAAATTTTTGTTTATAAAATTGGCGCAAGATTTTCATGACAATATTTTTAATATTTGATCGAACATGCCATAGCGTCGATATCATGCACTCCTCTTGGCATACTCTATGTCATTTTGTTTTAGATTTTCCATTGTTCTGATCATAATGCTGGTTTTTAAATATGTCGTCTGCAAATTTACTTTCCTTGCCATGTTTCCTATTGATACATTTTACTTTAGACGTTTCTAGGTAATTTCGATCGAGTTTATACCCAGAGAATTTCCCGAGCATGGAAAATATTTACCTTTCTCCTTTGTTAAGAATGTTGTTACCGTCTTCACTTTATATATTCACGATGAGTTAATCATGAAAATACGTTTGGTAATTTCGAGAAATCATTCCTTTCTTGATTAACCAGCCTTCATTTCAATATTTTACAGTAAACCTGATTCGTTATACCATCCTCCTTGTAAAGACAGGCTGTACTTTTCCACTTATTATAGACCGCACCATGGCTTAAATCAGTGCTTGACAGTCTCTGCTTTGAACAGATCAAGTCTTTCCGTATCATTATTTCGGCATCAGACTCATAAGAAAAAGAAAAATGAAAAGTTTTACAATTTGTTCAAAGGGGCATGGTGAAGAATTGAAACAGCTATATTACTCAAAAGTAAACGAAAAACTACCTCATTCATATTTTCTCAGACTCCAGAAGTCATGTGAGGATGTTGATTTGTCCAAATCAAAGTCTTAAACTTCATAGCTAATGTCAGTTTCAATTTCATGGCTGGTCTGCAACATTCACACCCCAATTCGGCAGCACCCATAATTGTTATTATTGCATAAATAGTGGTGCAAGATTAATTTATAATTCTAACAAATATTTTTATGCAGTTTAGTTTTTTTGGAAAAAATGAAGCTGATTTTCGTTTATCTCGACGCTTGGCGACGCATGATGGTTAGAAACCACAATTTTTATTCTTCTGGCTCTGTAAGACAGTGAAAGTTTATATTTTATTCTGCTTATAGTAATAAAATATATATGTGTAAGAATAAACAATCTGTCTTTGTGAATCATAGGAGTGTTTCAACAATTCAATTGTCTCTGAAATTATCCGCGAAAAGAAATCTTTGCAGTTCCCCATTACAAACAGTTATTTTTGAAGAATGACACTACGAAAAATACAGAATTACGATAATTAAATATACAATCGACTAATTAGCACACATTTGTGCAGAATTTATCATGAAAATTTCGAAAACCATGTCTTTCCATAACATCTCCAAAGCACATTTTACACTAACATATGAAGTGCATGAGGGATCCCAGTTAATGACACCTGTTAGATGTCAACTGTGCTGTACGTCTGCACTAAAACATGAAACCAACTTTGACAGGATTTAAATCCAAAGACATATGAAAAAAAAACTTTATAAACTCAAATGCAGAATTTAAAAAAGAATCTAACAATTTGGCTACTCACCGTAGTTTTTATGTATTACTTAATGTATTACTAATATTTTTGAAAAATATGCATTTTAAAAAAATCATGTTTTGTGTTAAAAATTTGATACATGACATATATATAAGAGTTACTACGAATATTTTGCTTCAAACACTGGTTAGTGGTTTGCTAATATAATGTTAAAAATAAAAATTAAGTATATTTAATTAATCTTGGAACCGAAGGTTTAGCATAAACGTAACCCTTTAATGAAATTTTTCAAAATAATGCCTAAATTTGAAAAGTGAATTAAAATCCCATTGCAAATTCATAGTTTAATTATTTGTTTCAATTAAAACACCTGTGTTAGATAAAAATATTTCGATTTTTCAAAAAAGTGCCCCGAAGATAGGTACATGCTTTAAACAAATCGTTGACGATATAAACTCAGTATCACTCTCTAAGAAAAACAATAATAAGTGTCGTTTTAATAAATAATAAAAATAGTAAAAGAGTGCAAAAACAAAACTAGTCTTTCAAAATTCACTGCTTCGACTAAACATCGATTTTTGGGTATGTAGAAGATATGTAACGTGGATATACGAAACCTTAAGATGGAAGATTAAATAACCTTTTTTGAGAAATAAATCGTCCGCTATATTCGAATTAATATACCTTATTTGAATATAAATCACAATTTCATAAAAACGTAATATCTCCAATTTTAAACACTGCAAATTATCCCGAATATACTTGGATACCGAATACTTCTGTGATCCTGAGTATCTATGTATTTATATAATTTTATTTTTGAAATATTCATATTGCTCGTAGATAACTGTCAGAATCGAAAGTGTCCGATATTTAGAAGTTTTATTGAACGACGAATGACATAATAATCCAGAAATGCAACCGAAATACATTAATATGTCACAAGAATAATTCCCTGGCCAATTTAAAAATGCGAGGAAATCCTACATTCCATAGATAATAAAAGCATTATACGATAGTTTCAAAAGCATCGAAAGTGAAAATGGATGGCATCGATTAATTTTTATGATAAATTTAGACAGCAGTGAAACGTGAATTAATAATTCTTTCTGAGTAAATGCCTACATGATTTATTACTGTTGAATAAAAGCGCTTTTTTGATATGCTTAAAAAATGCAAATAGTAAATTGTAAATAGCTTACAAAATTCAAAGCAGATAAATTTTAATTTATAAATACGTTCATGTTCTATTGTTTGCTATATTGAAATTCCAAAAAAATGTATTGCTTAAATGTTACTTTCATTGCATGAGTAATTATTTATTTTTAAAGAGGTCATATTTTCCTCGAGTGTTTATAAAGATTTTTTTAAAGAGTACTACGAATAAAGCAGAAAACTTTGCTCCATCTCTTAAGCAATCGAATTAGTTTTTTATTTATGGATTTCAATAATATGTGCCATCATATCTTGAAAAATAAAAAACAACTCAAAAGTAGTTTTTAATAAAAAATGGCATTTTTTGGTACTCAAAATACCTAATTTGTAGTGAAATTCATCAAATGTTAGTCTGTTGTCTGTAAAGAGAAAATTTTATACGAAATTGGATCATTAACAGGCAAGACAATTCATGCAAGATTTTGAAAATTTATTTAAAGTGTATTCCAATGTAATACAAAAATAATTTGTTAGCCAGGTCTTTTAGTGGGTAAAGTAAAACATAACAGATAATTATTTGTGATGAATACTTATACAATTAACTGATAGTGCATGTATGTATGTCATCTATTTAACTATCTCCAATCTTTAAATTAAGCTTTAATAAAACATTTTAAACCAAATTTCAGACGTATCAAAGTAACACCAATATAGGAGGGGTTCGATTAAAAAATTATATGAAAATTTCAATATCAAAAGGAAAGTTATTTATGAGCTTCGAAATATTAACATGTTAAAAGAGTCAAATAAAAAAAGTTTAGTACATCTCATTCTACTATTACTGGAACAATAATTAAAATAAAAAACATTCATTAACGGGTTCAAATAATCAGGATTCTTAAGCTTCAAGCACCTTTTATGAGAATTTTTCTAAAGTAATATGTGCCTTATCTAGCGAAGATGAAACTCTACGACATTCAATTTTATTTGAAAATGCCTCTGTATACAAAAGCCACTGCTACTTAACATAACTTTGAGGTAAAATTCATATTTGTTGACTAAGTTAATTTAATTTGGAAGTCAATAATAAGCAACACAATGTTTGTCTTTAGGATGAGTTGAACTCTCGAAAAATTCTGAAACACAGGAATGATTATTCTAAAATAAAAATATATTTTTCATACTCTTCATCACCAGTGTACATTCACTTTGTTCGAAAAAAATTACAAAAGTACATGCTAAATGTTATACATCAACTTTCTTCCAAAATATTTACCAAAATAGAATCACAATATTGTACATGAAATATACTTTGTTCCAAAACATTTACCAAAGTAAATTCACAACATTATACATTCACTTTGCTGAGTGCCCATTTACCAAAGCAATCTGTAACTATGGTAAATAACACAATCACAGAAAAAATGTACGGAATACATTTTGCAACAAGATGGAGATCTCCATAAGTTTATTGAAGATGCAGAGAATACCTAAAAAATACCAAATATTACAATTTTTCTGCCCAATCATCACACTTACCGGATATAAACCTCAGTGATCCTTTATCTCCATATAATATAGCTATTGTGCATCACAAAATGACAGTCCTCAACTTTCATAAACCCCATGACAACGTATCTTAACGCTATGTGATTTTTCCTTTTTCTGAATAATCAACGATAACGTGTTCTTTCTTACTATACCAAACAATAATACAGAAATTGCGAGGTGATTAACATATACGAATATCTGTGTTGAATCTTGAGAATCTTCAGAAATGACACTCCAGGCAAAATGAATCTTCAGTCATTATTTCTGAAAGTAAACACTAGATGGCAGCATCAAAACTTTGTTCCTAATAAAACGAGATTGCTAATGACTTTATTAATTAATTATTTCTCATTATTTCTTGTACATTTGTAATTTAAAATTTCTAATATGTTTTTTCATATATATGTTTTGTATTTATGCTTCTGTAATTCATCTTTTTAGATTATTCTTTATTCCGCAGATTTGACTGCGTGACAGTTTAGAACATGTTCTGATTCAAAAAGTATGTTGACAAATCTCAAGTCTATTGTTTATGTTATTAAATATCTCTTAAAATTATAACAAATTATATTTATTCGTGTAAACAACTCACATAAGTAAAAGGGTATAATATCTTCGAGCAAAAATCCTAAGTAGCGAATTTCAAGATATCAAGAAATCGTAAATTCGAAGACTGTCATTCAAGTAATGAAACCAAGATTTATGACTATGCACGATGCCGTCTACGACGAAGAACTCACAGGTAAATCTATTCTGATTAACAAATAAATTCTCTATGTTAATTCACTTTAAATCTCAACAATCTGAATTTATACAACATGAGCTTTTGGAACGAGCATAATAGAAACTTGATTTTAAAATTGAAGTGTGATGAAGTCGACAAGAATGCACATACTGTACTACACTTGTGAAATTTAATAAAATTCAAATTATTTTTTATTACGTTTTTATTACGCTATATGTTTATTAAAATATAGAATTAGTTAAATCTCAATTCGCATATTAAAATACAATGGATCTGCCCCATCATTTCTTGGTAAAAAACTAAAACGCCGATTTTAGTGATTGACTCGTAGGTTTACCATTATATTTTCCTGCAACCAAAAATATTAAAACATGGAGGATCGGGAGCAAAAGTATATTAAATTAAACTTATGTGTCAATCGCTAAATTCGGGTTTTTACGTGCCTTCCAGAAAGATATGACTTGGCAGACAGATTGTATTTTAATACGCGAAACAAGATTTATCTTAGATTTTCATTGATTAACTCGATGAGGTAATTGTCTGTGGGCCGCTCCCGTTTGAAAAGTGATTATAACGCATCTTTATATTTAATTTTTGGATGCTTGTAATGCAATAATAAATAGAAATAAATTTTAAACAAAGGATCACACATACAATAATATATTTTCATATGTTCCAACTGACGAACGTGTAACAATAAAAACAATTCTCTTAAAAGACATGTAATTTCTAAAATGAGAATCAATATATAGTAAAAAAAAACTCATACATAAAAAGGTAATCATCATATTATATTTAAGAAAATATGTGTAATAAATACGAAACATTACAGTTTTAATGTATAATAAATGCTTTAAAATACTTACTGTCAAAAATACTTTTAAACAAGAGAAAAAAAATACTTTATTTTTTAACAGAAAATATCTTCGAACAATATTATTTTCTGATAATCACAGAATAAAGCGAATAATTCAAAGTGAATAACATTCAACATAAAAAGGGAATTTTTTTACCAAAAACTTGACATTCCATTAATAATGAAAGTGTTTTATTATAGCTTTAAAACCATAGGATACGAAAATTGATCCTATCGGTTAGTTCACTCTTTGTACTTTGCATGCTGTGAAAATTAATTACAGAAGAAAAATGGAGACAAGATAGACACCCATAATTTCCATTTCTATAGAAGAAATATAAATTATAAAATTACTTATAAAGTCTATAACAGATAAATGTAATTTAAAACTTTGAAAAATAATCTATTATTAGATTTAAAGGATATCCAAAAATAAATATTTGCTTTCATATTATTTAATTTGTTTTGAATTATTTTATGATGTCTTTTTAGTGTGTTTAGTGTATTTTAGTTATAGTGTGTTGTTATGCTTAGAGAAAAATATCTTTCATAGATTTATCATTAAAAACCATTTATAAACAACAAATCCATTTCCCAGAAGAATGTTAATAATATATATACATACCAATATATACAGGGTATCCAGGAAATAAGACCCACATTTCAAAATTTTATTTCTCAAAAACAAAGGTCGATAAAATTGTGCGATAATTGGTTTGTAAATTAGGTAAGCTGTAAAAATCTTATACAGAAATTTTTTAACTTAAAATATTTTTAAAATATTTTGTTCTGATTTCGAAGAATTCTTGATTGGATATTTTTCTTGTTTTAGATTGCTTCAAAATTACCAATTTTTCGACTTATTGGGCAATATTTTTACGATTTTTGGAATTAATTTTTTTGAAATTACGAAATTCCAAAAATGTTCTCAATCATTACATAGTCATCATCAAAAAGGATTTAAATGTTGATCTATATTAATATAACAACATTTAAATCCCCACTGGTGACGGTCGTGTAATTTATGAAATCGTTTTGGGTTTTTTTATGAATTTTAACGTTTTATTTTGCAATTAAAATATTTACGTTATGTGTATGCACCTGCGAGTAATTTAGTGCATTTATTTGCGTTTTATATGAATTTTAACAAAATACTCTTTATCAGAGATATTACTTTATCAGCATGTAAATGTATTAAATAAAACTTGAAATCTTATAAATGGATCTTACAGTCAAAAATCCATGTTTATTTGATACAGAACTACTCATTTTTTGAAATGACAAATGCTCGTAGATAAAGTGTCACAAAAATCATAAATAGAATTGATTGCAAGATTTGTGTGTCCTATCGCTATATAAATTAATTTTAAATACTTAAAAAAGCATAAAACTTAAAACAATTTTCGAGTGTAATTTCACTTTCACCTACCGTCAAAATAACTAAAAGAAATATATATTTACTAAAAAGGTGCAACAAACTTTTTAATAAAATTTTCTGTCACAAAATGAACTGTTCTTTCAAAATTTAAAAGAGAATGATGTTAAAATCATATGCAAATAGAAAATATTTCTGAGAGCTTTTAATCGCTAACGCGATCTTTTTTAAAGGTTATGGTTTAGCTAAGAAAGTCAAGAATGTGATTTGTGCATAGCGCAGCGAATGCGACTTCTCTGATGAACTATCCCCTCTAAAAAAATCTGTAGAAAATGTGTAAGTTTTTGGCCCATTCTGCAGATATTTTTAAGATTATCTTATAAAATTCGGTAGATATTTCTAAGGTGTAACAAAGTCTTTAAAATTTCTTCAGCTTTCAATAAAATTTCTGAAGAAAGTGGAGATTTCTTCAGATAATCTTAAGATTAATATTTTTTGAGGATGTCTCTTGAAAATGATCGCGTTGGCGATTAAAAGATAACAAGAATCTATTCTGTTTATGTACGTTTTTAACATCTTTTACTTTTAAATTTTAAAAGACAGATTCATTTTGTAACGGAAAATTTTAATAGGAATTTTATTGCACCTTTTTTTCTAAAAAAATTCATTTTTAATTAAATTTAAATAATTTGATTATGGTATATTTCTGACTTCCATAACTCTCAATGCATCAAAAATCTTAGAGTTTGAAATCATGATTTTTAAACAAGGGACGATTAGAAAGAACTGCTATAAATTGAATCATTTTCATAGAAGGAGTATTCGAAAGACATAGTCATAGTTTAAATTCTCTACGCAGGAAGAATCTGGCGCTCTCATTTTAATTCATGAAAAGTTATAAATCATCATAAGTTTATAAAATAGGGAAAACCGCCCCCTTTAAACACATAATAAATTGAAAACTATGGGATTTCTGCCGATGTTACTCAATGACATAACATCAATTTCTGATCGATATGATCCTTCTGCGTACAAAATGAATTAAACGTCAGTTATCTTCTAAAAGGCTACAAGAAAGCTTCGTTTTACTGTTTTTTACAAAATACTACTGCAATCTTGCAGGGATAAAATCGTGTATAGTTTTGTTCTTAAATTTAAATATTGCCTTTAAATATCAACAGTTTGAAATAGTTAAGAATGATAAAAAATTTAAATTCTATACACCTGATTTTGGATATAGAATACATTAATTTTAAAATCTATTAGTGCATATTTTTTTTACTACAATATTTATTTAGCATACTAGTTGTCCGGGAAACTTTCAGAATTCATTGATGTAGATTTTAAGCATAAAAGGTTGTAAACTTGCACTCATGCATATCCATGCACAACTCAGTATTGAAAAATATTTAGTTTTGTAATTAAAATCGACTTGGGAATATTTATAAACTTATTAGTACACTGAATAATCCACTATGCATCATAAAATATTTCTGTTGCAGGATCACAAATACATAATAAAAATATAGCCAAACATTTTTATTACATTCATAAAATCACTCAGCCGTCAGATAACTTATGAAATATTTTTTTCACTAAAATCCCCACTTCTTAAGAAAAAAGGAATAAAAAGGAAGAAAAAAGGAATAATCTTTTATCAGATAATGCTTGATAATTTTATTATTCCTAGAGTAGGAATCATTTGCACATTGTCACCCATTTTTCTGAACATAATTTAATTTCTGAATATAGTTTTTATACCTGTCCTCTATTCTTTCCTTAAATGGACAGCTAAAGTTTTAAAATACACTATATATAAATTAAAGTAATCGAAAAATATAAATAACTTATTTTATTTTTCCTATATAAACTAGAAATATTTACTAATATCTATTACAATAAAACTTACTATCTATGTATATAAATGTAAAGAAACTTACTTAAAAAAATACGTTAACAATATTATTAAAAGAACATTTTTTTTTCAAATTTGGGTAAAAATGACATTTTAAAAAATATAGATCTGTTTCTTTCTCTCTCTTTATATATATATATATATATATATATATATATATAATGTAAAAGATATTAGAATAAAATATTTTTTATGTGTGTATAAGTTCAATTAAAATTATGTGTTTAACATTTTTTCAAATTAGTATCTATAGATGCAATAAAAATATCGATAGAAAGTATTTTCTATAAAACCACTTAATACTTCCAAAAGATATTTTTAAGGTACAACACACTATGTTTAAAAATGAAATATTTGAAATAAAATAAAGTAAGAACACTTTCGATGCAATAATCCACTATCTAAATATTGTCAAGTACATTGAGTGCATCCATATATCTCTGAATATACATTTTACTTTAGGAATCTTAAAGCTATAAAAAGAAATCCGCAGACCTCAAAGTACATCCTTGTGCCAACAATTCCCTTATGTCTCCTGATAAAATAGTGCTGTATCGATAAGGGCAAGACGTAAAACAACAAATAAATCTACTTATACTACTTGAAGAGTAGTTTGAAAGGCACTACAGAAAGTAAATTTCGATTTTTTGTTCAATACAGTTTTATTGAAGAGACAGTATATTTTAAAACGATGTTTTGGATCGTTCTTTTTTATAATTTAAAAGAACTTTAAAATAAAATTTCGGGTATATATATTTATGTATACTTCATTATATTATGAAAATTAGAAGTCATTAGAATTTCAAAAGACAGGCCATTTAAAAAAATTATAATTAGTAATGAACTCCAAAACTTATTAGTGCGTACAGGTAAATTTTTTTGTCTCAGTTTTCGTTTAGTTTCATTGGATGGACATACAGAACTCTCTACATCCCAATAAAAAATATCTTAAAATGATATATGTCGGTTTAAAATGAAATATTGTAAAACTAATTCAAGTGTATAACCTAAATGCTTTTGTTTGAAATGAAATGTTTCATTTAAACTTAATAAAAATTAATATTTATTTCACGTAATATTGTATCCAATATAATAATGATTTGAAGATTAATAATATATATTATATTGTTATAATATACTGTTTTGGTTATATTGGTTCAAGTTACATTTATTTTTAATATATACGCATTTATAAATGTTTGATTTATTTATTTTAAATGTGAAATTTTACAAGTAAAATATATTTAGAATTTCAAACCATCTGATTGAATAGCTTTTGTTCTGTTATATATGTTAAACAGAAAGACGAATGGATTGGAACACGATTATCGTGCTACGTATTTATATAAATAAAAACGCACACCATTGTAGGGTACTGTATTAAATTTTGTGCGGATAGCATGTATACTCTTCGAGAAATTTAAATTTTTATAAAAGCAAGTCTCAAAACAAAAAGAAAATTGTATGTCTCTTTAAAATATATATTTTATCTGTGAATCAATTAAAATCATCACCAAAGAAAATACAACTTTAAACGACGTTTTATCGTATTACCTACACAGTAAATATCTTGCTTAAAGAGTTCAAAAAAATTAATATGTCAATCCTAGCCCCATCAATCTTTTTTCACCGTTAACCCATAAGACTTCCTTCCAAATGAAGACTGTGCAGTTCATAGAAGCAAAGCATTGGTAATATAACAGTTTTTTTTTTATTATGGTTATGTGTATTACTAAATTTACTCAGAAATTATCCGAAAGTGATCATCTATACAATAATCTCAATATACGTTATTCGCAAAAGGAAGCAAATAAATGAGAAACGGTATCCATTTATCCTTTGATTAGTGTCAATATAGGATACACTATATGGCACGTACTATTATATTTGAAAACAGCTACAACCACTCATTTCCCTCTTAATTTGGATTTTAATCTTATTCTATAAATGATCACTTTCCGAATTTGATTTTAAGATTATCATAAAAGTTGCTCTATACATTTAGGTAAGATAATATATAAATGAAATTTTCATAGCCTGAACTCTTCTTCTATGAAAAAACACTATCTAAAGGTATAGAGTGTATACACTCTGTACATTTAGATAGTGTTACAGATCTCATTTGTTAAAAGTTAAGTACAATTTAATAATGTAAATTAATAAAATTATATTAATACAATTGATATAACTATACAATTACCCATACATTAGTGTCAATTAAGGTTCCATTCGAATATGTTTTCAATTTAACAAATGCATTTACAACTTCCATTTTTTTAAATTAACCATTTCGTATTATCCAGACAACGCCGACCTCCCACCGTATTCTAACATCTACGCACCGAGCCATCCTAATATATATATATATATATATGTGTGTGTGTGTGTGTGTGTGTGTGTGTGTAGAGAGAGAGAGAGTTTTTCAAAAGATCTGTGCAAAAATAAAACGCGTTAAAAATATATCTGTCAGCTTGATAAGCGATTATTAATTAGCTATTTTTAAATCTTATATCATCTTACATTAAGATATTGTGTTTAGCTTAGCATAGTCAAATTAAATGTTTGTTAGTTAAAATTTAATAGGGTAAACTATCGTGTATAGTTTATTTTTTCTGTTTTCAAATTATTCTGCTTTTAATTTTTTTTACCCTTTTCATTTTTCTATCCAATTTAGTATTTTTGTTGTGCCCTTTTTTATGATATTATTTTTACATTTAATTTTGTGTGTGTTGGTAGTCCCAAATTCGTATTATTTTGCTTTTTCATGACTAATACGGAGATGAAACTGCACACTTCATTTGTAGTTCCAAAGTATTTGGGGCTTGATAGTTCTGCTTTGGTTGTACAAATTCCATTTGTATTCATTTTATTAATTTATTTAATTTTTTCAAAATGTTCAATATGTTTTTTCTATTAAATTCAAATGGTTTATATTGTAATACAATTAATAATATATATTACAATTATTACACATATATATATATATGTTATATACAGGGTCATTTCAAATTTTTTTTTACAATAAAAGAGGGGTGATAGTACACATCAAGACAATCAATATTAAATAGGAGACCAAGGGTCCAAAACGTTTTCCTAAGGAAATAGCCGCCATTAAAGTTTAGGGACCAAAATTTCAAATAAACATAAAAACGGAAAAATCGGTCGATTAATTTGCGGTTTTCACTAAAATTATTCTTTATGTCGGCATTTTCTTGAAATTAAATTATAAAGATAAATTTCAAAAAATGCCAATAGAGGGCGCTTTAGACTTTGGAGTAGAGGTCTGCACGGGCAGAAAAATTAAGGCCCGAGCCCAGCCCGGCTGAAAAAGATTAGTGACTAGGCCCGGCCCGGCCCGAAATGATTAGTGACTAAGCCCGAGCCCGGCCCGGCCCGCGGGCCGGGCTCGGGCCTATTTTCAATAATGGCATTCGGGTCGGGCCGGGCTCGGGCCTTACTTCTGAAGACTCGGGCCGGGCCGGGCTTAGTCACTAATCCTTTCGGGCCGGGCCGGGCCTAGTCACTAATCTTTTCCTGCCGGGCTGGGCTCGGGCCTTAATTTTTTTGCTGGAGTATCGGGCCGCGACTAACTTTTTTTTCCGTACGAAGCCGAGACTGATTCCATTCTTCCTAGTTTTCATGGACTAAAATAATCAGCTCCTATTGAATCTTCCCATATGAAAATCCTTTTCTCAACTTTTTATAAATCAGTAATATTTGGCTTTGTCCAAAAATATACTTTTAAGCCGTCATTATTCTACAATTAAACATTAGAATTTATTCCTTTTAAAGAATCGTAGATTACTAGGCGTTTTAAAATAGAATTAAACACACACACACACACACAAAAAAAAAAAAAAAAAAACATGATTATGACGGAATTTTTTTTTAAACTGAAAACTGAAAGTTTCTTTCAAAATGTTCATCCATGCAAAATGAATACAACAATAAGGGAGAAAAAAATATGTTAAACATTTACATCTGTTAAGAAGGGAATGCATTTTTTTTTCGCTCCAAAGCGATTTCGTCTTTGGAAATTTTACCACATACCGCTTTTTCGATTTTTTGTCTCCATACAGGGAAAATGGATTAATAATACTAGTGATAACTGAAACATTTACATACAACAAACAAAGATTCATTTAAAAGCATAAATACCGCAGCCTACGGCACTTCTGCATAAATGGAGATTATAAACATGGAAAAAAAGACTAATATAATTTTTTTTGGTCAGAACACTTCCATAAGATTAAAGATCAATGTTCTGTAGAAATTCACTCGAGCCAGGCCAGGTTCGGGCTGAATTTTAAACTTTTTTCAGGACCGGGCCGAGCTCGGGCCGAAATTTTAGCTTTCGGGCCGGCCCGGGCCTGGAAATTTCGGCCCGTGCAGACCTCTACTTTGGAGTAACGAACAACTATTTTTTGCCGGTATGTTTTGCATCTCATTAAATGTTTTCGTAAGTTTACACTCAAACTTAAATTTTGAGCTCAAAATCTGTAGTTGGGAGTGGTTAAGTGACACAAACTGAGCTGTGTTCAGAGGGTTCAAATTTCAAATGATAAAAAAAACGGAAAAATTGGTCGATTAATTTGCAGTTTTCACTAAAACTGTTCTTTATTTAAGTATTTTCGTGAAAATAAATTATAAAGATAAATTTCAAAAAATGCCGATAGAGGGCGCTTTAGACTTTGGAGTAGCGAACAACTATTTTTTGCCGTTATTGTTTGCATCTCTTTAAATGATTTAGGAAGGTTAGACTTAAACTTAAATTTTGGACTGAAAATCTGAATAGTAGGGAGTGGTTAAGTAGCACAAACTGAACTGTGTTCAAGAGGGAGGGGGAGGTTCAAATTTAAAGTAAATATAGAAAATGGAAAAATTGGTCGATTCGTTTGCGGTTTAAAATAAAACTATTTTTTAAGTCAGTATCTTCTTGAAAATAATTTTTAAAGATAAATCTCAAAAAATTCCGTCAGAGGGAGCCTTAAACTTCAGAGTAACCAAAAATTCATTTTAACCATTATTTTTTGGTTCAAATTAAATGCTTTTAAAAGCATTTTAAATGTTCTCCGAAGCTTAGATTTAAACTTAAATTTTAAGCTCAAATCCTGAATCGTTATGAGGATTTAAGAAGCGCAAACTGAAGTGTGTTCAGGAGTTAAAATTTAACCCTCTTTCCTCCTCGAGCACAATTAAATTTTTCGCTACTTAAACACTCCCAACGATTCAGAATTTCAGCCCAAAATTTAAGTCTATGCATTTGAAAGCATTTAATGAGATTAAAAAAATAATAGTTAAAAATAGTTGTAGGCTACTCCAAAGTCTAAGGCGCCCTCTATCGGCATTTTGTGAAATTTATCTTTAAAAATTATTTTCAAGAAAACACTGATTGATCAAGAAAACTTCTGATTTAAAAATTAGTTTTAGCAAAAACCGCAAACGAATCGACCAATTTTTCCGTTTTTTACAATTATTTAAAATTTGAACCCTCTGAACAAAGCTAAGTTTGTCTACTTAACCACTCCCAGCTATTCAGATTTTGAGCTCAAAATTTAAGTTAAAGTCTAAGCTTACGAAAGCATTTAATAAGATGCAAAAAATAACACCAAAAAAGAGTGTTTCGTTACTTCAAAGTCTAAAGCGCCCTCTATCGGAATTTTTTTAAATTTATCTTCATAATTTATTTTCATGAAAATACCGAAATAAAGAATAGTTTTAGTGAAAACCGCAAATCAATCGACCAATTTTTCCGTTTTTTATAATCATTTGAAATTTGAACCCTCTAAACACAGCTCAGTTTGTGTTACTTAACCACTCCCAACTACAGATTTTGAGCTCAAAATTTAAATTTGAGTCTAAGCTTGCGAAAACATTTATTGAGATGCAAAAAATACCGGCAAAAAATAGTTGTTCGTTACTCCAAAGTCTAAAGCGCCCTCTATCGACATTTTTTGAAACTTATCTTTATAATTTAATTTCAAGTAAATGCCGACATAAAGAATATTTTTAGTGAAAACCGTAAATCAATCGACCGATTTTTCCGTTTTTTATGTTTATTTGAAATTTTGGTCCCTAAACATCAATGGCGGCTATTTCCTTAGGAAAACGTTTTGGACCCTTTGTCTCCTATTTAATATTGTTTGTCTTGATGTGTACTATCACCCCTCTTTTATTGTAAAAAAAATTCGGAATCATCCTGTATATATACATATATATATATATATATATATATATATAGTTTTGTATATATATAACTTTTTTGCAAAAAACATGTTATTTACATTTTTAGTGACATTATTAAACATATTTTTTAAAGGAAACACTTAAACTGCACAAACCAAGAAAAGGATATGGATTTAGATGGATTTGCTCTTTAGCAAAATATTTTAAAAATATCCAGTTTAGTGAGTGTTTTTCTAAATGTTATTTATACAAGTATATAAGATAATTTCATAGTCCATTCCTTGCCTTTATATATATATATATATATATATATATATTATAATGAAAAGACTTATTATACGAATATGTATTAGCAATTATAAAAGGAAAATACAATTAACCAGTCTTTTAAACCTTATGTTTTCATCCCTATTCAAAAATAATTTACCAACTTCCTGGCATTGGTTTTGAATTAATACATTATAAAATACTTTTTTTTATTTTTTGTATTAGGTTCAAAATTTCAAAGACTAATAAAATATTCCTTTTTATCTCTTTTAAAATTCTATGTTCTTTTATTTAATGTATTATTAAGTTGTGTTATTGAAATTGCGGAAAGGCACAAAGTTAAAAAAAATGAAGATTATATTTAGTTCTTTTTTTAGAGTGAAATTTTTAGCTTTTCACTGCAGGTTTTATTTTCAAAGTGGAATCACATTAAACATATATTTTAATATTTCTTTAGAAATTTATAAATTGCAAGATTGTGGTTTTTTTTCATCCTAGTATTATTAAACTGAAACTAAAGGTGAAAGAAAATCTATTTTTACATTTAACTAATTGCTGAAAAAACGGGAAAATGAGATACGCATGAAACATAACGTGGTTAACGACCTATAATGTATGACATAGAAAGGTAATAGAAAAAATATTGTAGCAAAGATAATTATTAACTATGAAAATTCTCAATATGAAAAAATTCGATTGCTGGAATAAATACTGTTGAATTGTGTACGTATTTTTTAAAAATATTTTTTATTTTTTAGAAATCATTATTTCAAAATTAATTGGAATGGTTGTTTTGTAGGCCACGCTAGAAAAAACATCAAGCTTCAACCAAACAAACATACATCAGGAACCATTCAATAAGACACTTAACTACTTTTTTTACAGGAAACAGAATCTGAATGCGAAGAAATATCTCTGCGAAAAGTTTTGGAAATCGCAGAAACCAAGCATTGAAAAAAATTGAAAGCTAAAATTTTTCGGACGTGGCAATCTCAAAATTTACTTCTTTCTCATACATGTTAATACATCTAGAGCAAGGAAGGATTTCAGGGTCGACGGTTATGTGATTTACACTAAAATCTAATCAGCAATAAGTTATGCCAACTTCCAAATGAATCTGATATTTGCCAAAATCCAGGCGTTAGTTTTTAAGATAGATTCATTGAAAAAATCGTAAAAAAAAAAGAAACTGGATAGAAACGTTAACTGTTGAGCAATGAGTAGCAAAAACTAAAGAATACTCATTTATATAAGGGACTAACTCTATCTGTTATTTGATGAAAATTCATGCATTAATTCCTGAGATAGAGTTAATGGGAAAATTGTCACTAAAACCACTTAGCAGTGCAACCTTTTGTGCGATTTGACTCCAAACGCAATCCGAACTATAATACATAAAGGACTTAAAGACCTATTGTGGTAATTGTGGAAAAAGCAACATAGCAACTCCACCTATTGGGTGATATATGTTAAAACCTAATCATTTCCAGTGTATCTCAAGTTCTGACGGAATCTAAATTTTTTTGAAAATCCATGCATTAATTCTTGAGATAGAGAGCTGACAAGATTTATATTACACACATAACGACAGACAGACATTTATAAAAACATTATTTTTGGAGGGTCTAACCCCAAAAAAGTGTAAATCTATCGAAAACCGGAATTTGAATAATTTCACTAACGTAACACTTTTTTCTTCTAAAGCTAAAAAAAATTAAAAATCTAATAAAGTAATTATTCAGTTCGAATCAAAACGCATCTTCAAATGTTGGTTATAAACAACTACCTAGATTTTTGTTTAAGTGTAAATTGTTAAAATGATTATATTTTTTATTCTTCAAGCTTTTTTTGATACAAGATATAGACATAAATTATAGTGAATAAAAAGTGACGACTGTCTTCTTGCACAGGCAATTACGTAATCTAGGTACTTTTATAAGATACTATTTTTAAAACGTATAATCTTAATTAACCAAAAAACTGTTTATTAATTCCAAAGTTGACAGTGAAGAGCAAAACAGAGATAAACAATCAAATGACAGCGTACCATGTAAATGATAGCATTATCAACCAAATACTCGATAGCTACTTCGAGTTCGTCCGTCGGCTATTTTTTAATAAAAAGGCGAAAGCGTTACATTTTTAGAAAGATCTTTAACACGGCAAAATGGTCGCGGGATGTTTTGACTCCTGACTGGAAATATTCATCAGTTATCTCTCCTTATACTCCTCAGTCCTGAGACAAATTTTACGTGGTATTTCAAAAACCAGTTTGAAATTATTATAAGACATCTCCAATGACGCATCAATCTATAAGCTGATGCTTCCAACATGCACACATGTATTAAAATGTCTAGATGTTATTTCAACAATTCTAGAAGCATTTAAATTAATCATCATTTAAGTTATTTTAAAGGGCATTTTTAGTGCCCCTCCAGGCGACATTATGATTGAGGAGGTTATAAGTGAACGTAGCCAGGTCCATCGGCACCTTCTTGCAAGGTTACCTTCCGTATGTAGAGTATGAAAACAGCGAAATGAGACTCTTTCTTTAGTCTTATAGAACGATTTTACGTGTGCAGATGCTAAAAAATATCTAAAGTTTCTAATACATGTACAACCTATTATTTATGAAAATTAATAAATCTCAGTATTCTTTTCCACAAAATTATATAATTTTTTAATAAATTAAATATTGTAACATTTTTGTATTGTAAGATTTTTGAATAAGGAAAATAAAGGTGTGATTTCTTTATTTCCTTTTTTATTAATTTTTAATATTAACGACAATTCAACATTTAAGTTATCATTTTTCGTGATAAAGCTTAATTAATATGAATTTCATTAACAGATTGAATTACAACATTATTTTACAATTAATATCATTTAATATGTTTGGGGTGTGCTGACTTCAAATGGTGTTACATTTTACGACGTTTATACTGCCGGGTTAAAAAACAATTATTTTAATGAATGGATACCTTTGAAAATGTATGCATTAAGGGTTTCGGCATTTAACATTTATTCTTAATAGAAACAAAACTTTTTAAAAGGAAATATTTTGAACGCGATTTTCATATTAAATAAAAGCAAAGAAAAAACATTCATGGTAACCGATTATTTCTTCATTCTCAGCAGAGATTCAAAAAAGAAATTATACATTTTTGCTATTAATCAGTGAAATTAGCTTTTATTTCTTTCTAGAGTATAATCTGCGGAACTACTGAAACAATTTGAATCCTAAAGATGACAAAATAACAGTAAGCGACTCTTCACCAACATAAGCTATATATCATTTACCGCTGTCTCTGCATCATCAAAAAAAAATCTAAAATTGCAATTACACTATGAAAAATCTTGTCGTACAATAAGCCAAATTTTGGTTCTCAATAGCCGCCACTGTAAGATGGTGAATTGTTGGACCAATATTTGGAGCTCCTGCTGTAGCACAGTTTCAATAGTTGGAACGAAGTTAAAATAGGAAGCTCCAAATGATGGTACGAGATTTCACCATCTGGCAGCTACTGAGCGCCAAAATTTGCTTCAAACTAGAACAAAAATTTTAACAGTGTAGTGGTAGAAAATTTAGGTACATTTTGCCTATTATTTAGTTTTAAGATGTAAAGCCCTTGTGTCTAAATGAGTCTCGGCAAATCTTTATTAAATTCCTGTCTTACATATTTAGTATTACAATTGTTTTGCTTCAACTTAAATAAGAAGCTTATAAAATATGCAGTATCCAAATAAACACCAAAAAATAAAATTTTCGTTGTATAGCCGGTTATGCAATATTTATAAAAGTTTCTATGCATTTTTTTATATTTTATTAAACACATTATAAATTATATTTTTTCATGTTCTAAATGCAGAAAGAGATCTTCAGAAAACATATAATAAATTGGATCAAAAGTAAGGATATAATATTTTCAAAATATTTATTTCATTTATTTTTAAAAAATCTAGATAATGCTATAAAAATCTTTTAAAATGCATCTGAAAAGATATCTGCTTAGTCTCCAGTTTGCGAATACTTATATTCTTTATACTGCATGCAGAAATTTTCTCTGTATTGCTAAGCTCCATTCATTTTCTTTTCAATACAGTTTCCATGTTTCAAATATCTTTTACGTTATCATATACATGCCAAAACATTAGATAAATAGTATCCGGAATTTCCAGAAAACTTCATTTTTTTTCTTTTCTGATGTACCGAGCATATATATTTTAAAAGAAATTATTATATGAGTAACAAAATATTTTGTTTTCTTAAACGTCTTCAAAAGCATCTCGTGTAAAATAGTGAGACATCTTATGAGCCTTGAAAAAAAAATAGATAAAGTGTCTAAAAACCAATATATGAATATGTTATGGAGAACTTTACATATATTCTTTTGAATTCCTTTTTATTTAAAATAATAAATAAAATATTTT
This sequence comes from Maratus speculifer, assembly GCA_964019185.1. NCBI lineage: Eukaryota > Metazoa > Arthropoda > Arachnida > Araneae > Salticidae > Maratus > Maratus speculifer. The sequence continues at coordinate 287,019,387 of OZ025297.1, read as the reverse complement.
TTATTTATTACAAATTTCGTATACTTTCTTGAAATATGTGATAAGCATCTTATTTATTATCAAAATACTTGACTAATAAATAGTTAAATAAAATACTTTTTTATAAGATTTCACAAAAGATTTATAAGAAAAGCCCTCATTTGTAATTTTATAATAATAAATTGTAATTTAGAATAATAAATTGTAATAGATTAAATTTAGAAGCTCGTACAATAAGATATACATACATGCATGAAGAAACAAATAGTCCTAGTAGATGCAACCTAAATTAAAGTTAGTTTTATGCATTAATGATAGTGAACAAATATTTTGCAGGAAATATACAAATGCTGTGTGTTCGTAGCCATGCAAATATCACGCTTTTCTGCATTTTACCAGATATTCAGTGAACTTGAATATAATATTTTTATGCGACCGATGATCTGATGTTAAAGGATGAGTTTTTTGGTAGTATTTTGTAGAAAAGTTGGAAGTCAATTTGGCTGAGTTTCACTATCAAAAGAGGGAAACACTGAAAGAGAGATTAAATATATTTGATTTGATTTTAAGTAGTTAAACATGTCACTCGCTAATATTTTAAAGAAGGAATTCCATGTCAAATTTAAGGGACTTTTTAAATAATACTATGATATTTTCAATTTGCTGAAATAAGAAATTAAAAGAAGTAAAATAATTTCAGTAAGATTTAGAAATAGTCAAAAACTGAGAAATTGCTATTTAATATATATATATATATATATAACCTGTATAAAATTATAAACTATATCTTGTAAGTCTTAAAACCATTGCTTGATTTTTTACAACTTGATTTTTTTTTTTTTTTTTTTTTTTTGCATTAGATAATCATGACCATGTACATTTTAAAGACTTTTAATATAAATATATACACTAAAGAGCCAAACAATAATGACCACACCCACATTTTGAATGAACTCGTCCGGATGACGAGGGAGGTACATAATTTGGTGGAAATGCTGCTAGGGAGTCTCATGAACAATTTTTACACTCAGGTCTGCTTGTGAAGTTAAATGCTGATGATGTGAGTTACTTTGAATGAGGGCAGAATTCAGTCATACGACGGATCAGAAGCAGTCCTTTGTTCGGGACATATCGTTGTTAGTACTTATACAGAACTAACAACAAATGAATGCCCAAGTGATGCCCAAGTGTATACATGAGGATGAATTCATCAGTAGAAGCCACTGCGTTGGACACTAATGCGTTGTCAAATAAAAATGATGGTGGAGACTTTCTTCTGCTAACAATAATAATAATAAATAAGTAAATAAATAAAAATTGTAATTCATCAAATTCCAACGACTATATGGATAATGATATTTACAAAGACACAAATTTTAAAGACTTATAAATGCATTCTACATTTAAATTAATAATAATATAATAAACATCCTTTTTAGCATGATTATAACGAGTCATATATTACGTACGGCGTGCATTAAACATTAATATTCCTGTACCAAAAACAAAATAGCAGTAGATTAAAGCTAGGCATCTTTAACTATTTAAAATGTGCAATTTTATTGGATGGCGTTAATCAGACTGACTTCTGAACGCCTCATATTACGTACGACATGGTTTAAACATTAGTATTATTAAAATTCTTTCTTTCGGAAATTACTGTCCAGTACAATGTGCTAAAAATCGCAGTCATGCGCCCATCTTGACCTAAAACCATCGCCAAATACTCCTACACTAGGCCCGGGAACATGATGACTGGATTATGGATCGTAAGGGAGAGAGTTGCCTCCTCGGATGAAACACGATTCATCCTTTACCAGGCTAATGGCCATGTTTGGGCACGACTTCTTCTATGCGAATTATTGCTCCCCCTTACGCAACAGATAAATTGTGGCGATATTCAGCTTTGTGGGATGTTCTCAGGGGCGTCTTTGGGAGCAATGGTTGCTGTAGAACAGAGTATAAATGACACGAAATAATTAAACATTATTGCAGATTATTTACACCATTACAGACATCTGTCTTCCGAAATGAATATGTAGTCTTCGTGCAAGACCAGAATCCGTGCCACATGTCTAAATTGTGTTCAATTGGTTCCAGGAACATAATACTGAAATTTAGTTAACTTCCTGGTCGCCTAGCTTGACGGATAATAAGCTGAAGAAGTATATTCAGGTGTCATTTAGCGGCATCCTTAAGTATAAGAAACAACCATTTTGGAATATACCGTCTATGCTTATGATTGCTGCCTGAACATTTAAAACAGTTTATTCCAGTCATCTACCAAGATTTTGTGGCATCCATGTCAAGGTGATTTGCAGCTTTTTTGCAACTCAAACTTGAGGCATTATTATGAAGCTGGTCAAGATGTTTCGGTTCTTGAGTATGTGTGTCTATATATAGCCAAGATTTTATATCGTGCATTTCTAATTTATATACAGTAGAACTTCTCTGTATCGAAGTCTTAGCCATTTAAAAATATTTTCTTCTAAAACTTGATTTTGAACATTTTTGAATTAATACCCATATTAGAAATAACTGATGTGGGAAAAATATGTTGAGAAAAAAATACTAAACTTATAATAATAAATAGAAAAAATGTGTGACTAAATTTCATAAAAGCAAAACTCGCAGATTCATTAACACAGATGATTACGGGAATTGAATAGGGAATTTTTAAAAGAAAGGAAAACAAAAAATAACCAAAAAACATTTTTTGTGTAAAGTAAAATCTCTTAAATCCCGCATCAATACTAATGCAATAATAATTAAATTTTACGTACTGCTATATTAATAAATACACTTATACTAAATTATTTCGTCAATTATAATTGTTAATTTAATATTTTATGAATTTTTAAAGTAGAAACACAACGATGTCATTTATTTATTAAGCTAATACCTATGTAAAGACATAAAATATTCAAAACGTGTTTTTATTTAGTTTCGATAAATCGCAGTAATTGTAAAAATATACTTTTCAGTATGTTGAACTTTGTTTTCGTTCTTTTGATAATACTTATCTTTTTAAAGTTGCTTTAAGACATTTATTCTCTATTCCTGCAGCTCACGAGTTTCCAAATCAGTGCATTTTCTTACGCTTCAAATATTCTCTTCTCTGAATGTAGTCATGTGTATGCTAAAAATATGATTTATGATTTTCTTAATGTTTTTTTCCTCAAAATAAAAATAAAAATAATAGTGTACTCATTTATATATGTTTACAGAAACTATTCAATGGCCAGCTTAAGCTTCCTTTTTAGAAATCTTTTAAAACGAGTTTTTGACAGAAAAGAAAGAATATAATATCTTTGCTTAGAATAAATATAAAAAATTGGTATATATTGAAATTATTACTATTTAGAATATGCTTTATTCAAACACTCAATCATTCGAAACTCTCGGAGTATATCTAATAATATCTAATAGAAACTGAATAATTGTATTGTTAAAAAATATAAAAAATTGTTATTACATTTATCTTTTGCATATTTATTTATTTAGTTTTTTTTTTCTTTTTTGTATAATGGTTTTGTTTAAGTAAATTTAAAAAAGTGAATGCGTACAAAATTTTGCCGTTTGAAAATGATATATGTTACGAGAAAATAATGTTATATTAAAGATGCTTACCAAAGTCATATATGTTCAGCAAATAAATTTTCTGCAAATTTTAGAAACATTTTTAATAATATAAGAACAGTTCTGATTTATTATATTTTATTCTGAAATATTCATGTATTCTGCCTTTGACCAACTAATAATTAATGTAACAATAATGTAATAATACAATAATGTATGATTCCAGTTTCAGGAAAATTATACAGATAAATTTATCGTATACTTACAAAGGTGTTTTTTTATTTTTTTTAACGGCGTATTAAAAAAAAAAAAAACAGACAATTTTAAAATTAAAGATTTGGGATACTGAGGGGGAAAATTACGCTCCACTTCAGCTTTTGTTTATCTCACTTTTTATTTATGTTTTTAGATATTATTAAAAATAAATTTCCCTCATTTTTCTATTTTGCATAAAATAAATACTGAAGAAATAAAAATGCATTTTTCAAATATTTTTGTTGCATATGAATTTTTTTCTATGCATGTTTAGTTTATTTTACCAATTTTAAAAATGTTCTTCATTACGAAGTGTTTAAGTAACTTTCTTAACTGTAAGTTTTATTAAGTATATTTTTTGAGATTCTTTTAACAGCTTTTGACCATTCTTTTTATTACTAAAAATACAGTGACTTGAAAAAATGAAGAAAGAAACAAAACATCATGATTATGCAACCAAAAGTCTCGTTCTTGCTCTGGATTAATAACAAATATCTTATGTCGACGTCGAGAATACGTCGATAATTTTTTTTAAAATATCACAAACGTATGACAATAAATAGTAAAACCGTGTGATCAAATTTCATAAAATCAAAATTCACGGATCCAAAAATACAGATGACTGCAGAAATTGAATAGGGAAGTTTAAAAATAAAGAAAAGCCCAAAAATAAAGGACATTGATTACGAGTGTAACGTTAATTTCTTATTAATGTTATATTTCATGCAGATTAATAAATACATTTATAATAAATTGTTTCTTCAATTAAAATTGCTAATTTAATGTTTTGGAAATTTTTAAAATAGTAACATAGCGAAATCTTTTGTTTATTAAGTCAAAAGCTATATAAAGAAAAAAACATTTATAAAGTGTATTTTATTTAGATTTAATAAATCGCGATAATATTAAAAATATACTTTCTGGTGCATGGAACCTTCTTTTAAGTTATTTTGATAATACTTATCTTTTTAAAGTTGCATTAAGATATTTTCTCTCTATTTCTCTAGCTCATACGTTTCTATTTCAACGCAATCTCTTACGCTTCAAATATTCTCTCCTCTGAATGTTATCATGTGCATGCTAAAAATATGATTTATGATATTCTGAATTTCTAGAAAATTTTCTTTCCAAAATAACAAGAAATATATATAAATGTTTAAAGGAACTATTCAATGGCCAGCTTAAGCTTCCTTTTTTGAAGCCTTTTGAAAAGCATTTTTTGAAGAGAAGGAAGAATATATCTTTTTACTGAATAAATTGAAAAACACGATAAACAATAAAATTATTTCTATTTTAAATAAGCTTTATTCAAACGCCCAGTCAATCAAAGGATAACCATTCTGATATTTTTATAGTTAAAAAGTAACAGTTATTAATTCATATATTTTTTGTAATTTGGTATTTTTGGTATAATGATTTTGTTTGAATAAAAAAAATAAATGTCCGAAATTTTTTGATTTGAAAATATATTAAGAAAACATAATATCATATTAAAGATGCTTAGTTAATCAAAATGATATATATACATCAAATAAATTTTTATCCAATTTTAGAAGCATTCATAATAATATAAGAACTGTTATGATTTTAATATGTTTTATTCTAAAATATTTATAAATTTTGATATTGTTTTTTTCCCCTTAAATTTATTTATTATAAATTTTAAGATTAATAAATAACATTTTAATTTAAAAAATAATTTATTATTTTATACAACGTAAAATATTAAGTTGAACATTTAATAGTAATGAAATTTGTCTCAGAGTAAAAGAGTATACAGAACAGTTATATTATTAAACATGAGAAAAGTTAATTAACTCTTGAAAACTAATTTATGCATGAAATTAATTTATTTCGATCAATATATTAGATGTAATGTGTATATTTTCTTAAAAAAATCATTTCTATCTCTATTTTTTTAAAATAAAAGGCATTATATTAAATATTCCACAAAAGCTGCTTTTTTTTACTAATACAGATAATCTATGTGACCTTAAAAAGTAGTATCTTGAATGATATTTCACTTTGTTACTAACATAAACTAAGTAAAGTGTATAATTTCTTAAATAAGTAATTACATGTATGTTTTAAAGATTTTATGAACCATGAATCATAAAAATACTGAATCACATTGCAGTTTCAGCCATTAATTCTGCAGAAAAGAGAATCTATATAAGATGGAGTTCTATTATATGATGCATTCCTTACATATGGACATTTAAGCATACCATTGTAATCAAACCTTACATCGATTGGCTTTTAATCACCAAGAGAGTTTATGCCAATGTTGCCTAAAGCAGTAAATATATTGAATATACACTGTGAAAGAGACAGGCGCTTCATAATCTAATAAATCTTAATTTAACAGCAAACGATAATGCATAGTAGAATCTTCCGAATTCCTAACAAAAGCGTTCTTTATCTTTTTAAACTGAATAAGCCAATATGTTTTTGAGATAAAAGACTGGTACTACTTGATTATCCCGTTGAACAATTTCGGCAAATTACAAAAATCTTCAAACTGTACGAAAAATTATACAAACTGATGTGATTTATCATTTTAAATAACGAAAGAACAAATAATCTAGTAGAAAACCAATAAAATTACATATTAAAATGCAGATTAAAAATCTTTTAATGATGGAACAAATACGCTTATCGTGTTTAATGTCATGTAAAATTCACATTTGGGATCGTCCATTATTGCCATATAAGCTTGTAGTTTGGAGACATTTTCTTGTCGAGAGGACAATCAATTAGTGCCAAAAAAGCATTTTAAATTACAAAGCTTCTTTTGCTGCCTGTATTTTCTGGACATGTTTCGATTTAGTTTTAAAGAGTTTTAATCAGTTTTTTATACCAGGGATAAAGTATATTTGTATGTTAATACATGTGGAAAAAACATTCTTAACTTCAACAAACATATTTTGCAGATACATTTGATAAATTAGAACTATAAGTATTATCGTCAAAATTAATATTATTTTGTTACCTGCGGGTGTATACATTCAGTTTCACCACTCTTAATGTTTGATTGAGAAGTAGCAGCACCATTTAAAACAAGTACTTGACTCTGAGAAAAAAGGCTAATCCATAAAAAATTCAGAAACGCTTCCAAAACTTCGTTCCAGAAAAAGTAAACTGTTTTTATAATTAATTCTTTAAATTTTGAAAAAATATAGTTACTTTTTAAGTTTCTAATGATAGAAAACCCTGTTCCTATTGATGAAATGATGTTATTATATATTTTCATTCGGATCATTTGTTTTCACAGATTAAAATACATTTATCTTTTTTTAATACATATATTTTGTATATAAAACTAGAGATTTACCTGATATATTGATTGACCCTTTTTGCGAACCAAAATCATTGTTTTGCCAAAAATTCGTTTTCTAGGAAAACTCTTTGGAAAATTCGACCGGATTTAAACTACTTTTACTTTGAAAGTCTCATCTTTCTTCGGAATTTTTTATGTAGTTATTCTATTAGTTCAAATAAGAGACATTTTAACTTCTAAGTTCATAAGTATCAGTCAGGTCAGACTCAAGCTTTGAACGCAAATTATAATGTAAGAAATGCACATGTGATTAATCACTAAAGACGCTTTTCATATGCTCATTAAATACTACAGGTTTAATAATGATTGTTATTTTTTAATTGAAAGCAAAGAGGTCTTTGGAATGCCAGTTTCGAAAGTTGCTACAGTCCTTACACGTTATTATTTACAAAAATTATTACAAATAAAAACCGAGTTGTGTATACTTAAAATAGTTCAATTAGAGGAAATTCGTTTACTTAGAAATTTATTTTTTGACGTCGATGAATTAATTATATTTTTGTTCATACTTTTTTTTTTTTGGGGGGGGGGGGAAACGGCACAGAGAAATAAAAAGCGAGCCAGTTTGGGCCACACATATAATTGATTAATAATTCCCTGTGTTTATGTATATATTAATTACTTAAATTTTTGTTGACACATTTTTGTTTATGCTTCCATTTATTGCCAAAAATAGGAAGATAACTGAAATTCAATTTCGAACTTGAAATCTTCTTTTGGTCGATCCTTATGCATAACGATTTGTATTTTTAGTTTGAATACAATATTTTTATTCTAACAAAATGAAAAGTTCTACCATTATTGAGGTTTATGATAATCAGGGTCTATAAAAAAATTAATTGAACCATGATTTGGATCAACTGATGACTTTTATACCTTCAAATAATTCAACTTTAAATGGATATTGTTTGAAAGAATGTACAATGATTTCAAGTAAGCAGGTGCCGCATAATTTTCTATCTTGAAAGATAAAATAAAACTCCGAAATGTGAGAGGAATATAAACATATCTAATATAAAATGAAAGCATAGTTTAAAATAATTGCTTTGATCTACTTTATTCTTTACTTATCAGCAATTTAAAAACATCCTAATAAAATACCAGTTACCTATATCTTAACCATATAGTTAAAAAAATAAATTAAGAAAGATTAAGACATTTTAAAATAAGTTAATATAAATGGATTTTGTAGAAAGTTACAGATTGCCTAGCAAAAAAAAAGAACTTCTACCATTGTTAAAGTTTTATTATGATTATAATTTTTAAAAATTAAAATGAACCATGATTAGGAACATTTACTATTTTGCATTAATAAATGGTTCAACTTTAAAAATCGATGTTTCACTTTTGTACCTTCATGTGCCACAATTGCACCTTTATTTCACTTAAGTATGTTCAGTATAACTTTCTGCTTTCAATGATAAAATAAAACCCTGAAACTCGAGACTAATATAAACAGAAAAATTGTAAAACAAAAGCATAATTTCGAATAATTAATTTGATGGACATTGTTATCGTAAATTAAAAAAAATAATAAAAACTCATACCAATTACTAATTATTTATAAACTTAATCGTAAACTTAAAAAATTAAAAAAAATAAGAATAAAAATTGGGAAAAGTTATAGCAAGTGACTTTAAATCAAGATATTCGTACACTAGTTGCATACTTTCCTTCTAAAAAATAGAAAGTTTTACCATTGTTAAAGTTTTTTTATGATCTGTATCGTTTAAAAATCAATTAAACCATGATTTGGAACATTTGATCCGTTTGTACCATTAAGTGATTGAAATTAAAAAAACGATATTTTTAAAATTGTACCTTGATTTCACTTAACCATGTCCCGCATAAATTTAAATTTTGAATGATAAAATGAAATCCTATAATGTGAGACGAACATAAAAATATTATAAAATAACAGCATAATTCGGTGTAAAATTTCTCATTTAGTTTGTTCTCTTCATTTCATCAATTGAAAAAATATATCGTAAACAAAAAACGAAACAATTGTAAATCAAAGCGCGAGTTTACAGATCAAGAAAAAGTAAGAAAGAATAAAAAAGAATAAAACAAGAGAATATAAATATTTACTATGAAATTGAACTCCATACAAGTTAAATGGTTTGCTAATAATAGGATTGTTCACATAATTAATATTTAATGAAGCATTTTATAATTTACTGCTATTAAGATATTTCACTGTATCATTAGGCAAGAGGAAAATTATGATTAATTGTGACAATCTTGTGATAATCAATGTTTAAAATTAATTTATTTTTTTAAACGTATAATTTCGCTATATTCTTCAGTTGAAACAAAATGTTTAATATCGATTTAAAACTACTGATTTTTTTTAATATTAAAATGTTGCAATTTTACTCAAATATTTTTAAAAGTTTGTGTTTATTTATTAAAAAATATATATTTACTCTTTTAATGCATCTTATTTTTTATAAAAACCTTAAAAAGCATATATATATATATATATATATATTATTATTATTAAAAATTCTTTTTTTATTAATATATATATTATTAATAAAAAACTTAATGATTATATTTTTAATAAAAAAGGAAATATTTAATCTTTCGTTTTCTCAAACACATGTCTCACACGTTCTCATACACTATGACATTTAATTAACAATGCATTCATTTCCTTGAAATTTCTGTGACATTAAATTTCATTCCTGTATATATATGTATATACAGGAATGAAGGAATGGAGGTGTCGGTCAAAAGTTTCCGGCCAGCAAAAATTTTTCAGTTAATTTGTAAATATACCCATATGAAGAGGAATCTCAAAGCGATACTTATACATTTTATTAACATATTAGTTAGGAACTTATTTATAGAAGAACGTGCAAATATCAATAAATTTTATTGACAAAATTAAGTATAAAAGAAAACGCACGTTCTCAAAAGTTCCCGGCCACTTTCAAAAATTCGTAAAAAAGTGGTATTGTGATTAAAAATTACAGTGATCCACAACATTTACAAATACTCTTTTATCGTATTAGTATTTTATTAGCTTTAGTAATAAGTACTGCGGCACAGCAACGTGACATTCATACAATCAACCGTTAAAGATCGTCTATGGTTAATTTTTCCACATTTCTTACAATTTTCGCGAAATTTTGGCTGAGTTTCAATATTTACAGTTCCGCAGACTTTTGCCAACTTCTTTCCAAAGATTTTCTATTGGATTCATGTTGGGCGTTTGGGCTGACCATTTCAAAAACGAAATTTTTTGTGCGAAAACTATTGCTTATCGAGGCTTGCATACATTATTTATGACGTTATCATGTTACGAAAAATAGTTGCGACCAAATTTTTTTCTCTAATAAGGCAAAAAATGGTCTTGCAAGATATCTTTATACATTGTATCATTCATCTGGCTGTGGATTTCAAATAACGGACCGACACTATTTTTAAGAAAATATCCCCACTGCATAACGTGTCCTCCACCATCCTTCATTGTAGGAATAACATAGGTCGAATTATACCTTTTGTTGATAGGTCATCTTATGTAGTGTCTGTTATCACTACCAAAAATATTTCAAATTCGATTAATGGAAAAATAGAACATTTCTCCAGTTTTCATTTGACCATACGATGTGTTCCTTGGAAAATGAAAGAAAGATACATCAGTATTTTTTTTTTACCTCTGAAAATTTTTTAACACCGACTCATAACACGGTAGACTAACTTATTTCAGAAATATTTTCATTCCGTAAATTGCAATATATTGCAACGGAATTTTCATGCGAATTAACATTGGTTTTTCTCCTGATAAATCTGTCCACAGGAATAATAATTTTCCGGGGTCTCCCGGACCTCTGAAAGTCCTGAAAGCCATGGCCATCTTTATATAAATTTTAAATACCGTTTAAAGTCGGTTTTACCGATCGATAACTTAGCCGCAATATCTCGAGAAGATTGGCCTTTTAGCGACAAACTAATTAGTCATTTTTGAACAACAATTGTTGAACTTTTCAAATTTGAATTCAAACTATGCTATACACGTTGATTCATTCATAAACACAACCATAGAACACTTTACGGATAGAAAAAGACTAAAGAATGATTAATGGCCGGAAACTTTTGAGAACATGCGTTTTCATTTATACTTAATTTAACTATATTATACTATATTATACTTAATTATTTCTTTTATACTTACTCAATTAAATTTATTGATATTTACACATCCTTCTAAAAGTAAGTTCCTAACTAATATGTCAATAAAATGTATAAGTATCGCTTTGAGATTCCTCTTCATAATAGCCCAGTCATTTTAGCAAAAATAGGGGAAAAAATTAGAACAAAGCTGGATTTTTGCATAGGTGCTAGTTAGGTTATGTAGTTAAACATACTAAAAGTCCCCATCGATCCGATGTGAGCTTTCGCCACCAGGGGGCGCTAAAGAGCTTGAAAATCGTTTTTTTTTAATATCTCACGAACAATGGCATTTAGAGAAAAATTGTGAATTACAAAGTTGTAGATAATTTAATTTTCTATAAAAAGTGTCATTAACATTTGTTTGTCACATTAACCCTTCCCTGTCAAAAATGTAAAAACGTGACCATATTTGAAAGCAAAATTATAAAAATTCAAAAAATCTGCTGCTACTTTAAGAAAAAAAATTGTAAACAGAACTATAATTCTCACCTTTGAATGGGGAAAGTGAATATATAATAGTAGTTAAATTGTTAACACTTGTAAACTCTTAATCCTTCATAAAGATACTTTTAGCAACACTTTACCAATAAAAAGATAATAAAAAAACTATCTTAATCAGGAAAGAAATATAAAGTAAGCCAACACTAATCTTTAGCCATATTGATCTTTGATATATTTGTGCTTATTTCCACACCACCCTTGAGGTAAAACACTTAGTGCGGTTTTTTTTTTTTTTTTTTTTTTTTTTTTTGTGTGTGTGTGTGTGTGGTTTTTCCCGTAGGCACATTCTACTCATAGTGACTGGCTTAGTCCAATTTAAGTCGTTTAACTGCTTTAGTACTTCTTTGCACAGCTTCAATTTCTATACTCGATTCAGATTCGTAATTATCTGTATTTATTTCTTTCGTTGCTGTACTGCTTTCAGTATTTTTTGTTTGCCTTTCGATATCATCACTGAATACAGAAGTAGCGCTTCCCTCCTCCCTTGCAGTGGGCAGGATACTTTCAATATTTTCCTCGTCTTCAAATTCAATTTTACTTGCATTATGAAATGAAACTACGCAGCAATTTATGAAATATCAGAACATTTCAATCCAATTTTTCAGCATCCACATGCTTTTCCACATCCTTTTGAAGCAAGTATAAAAAATAAATTCAAAATATCTTTTGGTGCGGGCGGTAAGGTAGCAAGAATTGGAAACAAATTAGGTGCATTTTGCCAGCCCCAGTTCTCAGGAAGTAGTTTATTGCTCAATCAGTATTGTACTTGATGATAAATACGTAAACTGTACAATCTAGCTGAATTTTCGGCAGGCGGCAACGATAAAAGGCCTTTTATTACCAACAGCAACTCTTTTTTTGAAACATACATAACGGTACTTTTTCAGAGAAATTTCTGCTTTACTACCGTATAAAGCAAGAAAAATTGTTTTTCCAGCCTCGGAAAATTCAAATTAAGATACTTGATCACTTTTAAAAATGCTGGCAGCTTGTATGCTATGATTTTCTTCCTTCTTCAAAAATTTTGCTAACGACATTTTACCTTTCCCATACATTGCTGATGTCGAGTCACAACCTGAAAAAGCGTGAAGGAACAATATATGATCTTTCAGAACAGCATCATTGTTAAAACTGTGCGATGAATACAGGGTGGTAACAATTCGTCCTCTTCCAGACTTAATAAAAAATATCTCTATCTCTGGAGGTGCTAAAACTGTTAACAATACGAGCAAGTCAACATCATCGCCAACAACAGCAGTAAGCGCACCAGACTTTGCTACTTCAATAACAGTGTTAACAATTAGTGTGTCTGCATCATCTTCTGCTTGTTTCGCTTCGAAACCATTCTCCACAAATTTCTCCATAAGCATAGATATGAGACGTGTCTTGTTTTAATGATTAGATTAAGAAAATTCTTTTCAGCGATACTTTAGAGCTTTCTTTTTTTCCTTCTGTAAAAAATCTTCGTCTAATGTATCAGAAATAACAAACATTTTCCCTTAAATTCAAACAACGGACTGTCATTTCTCAATTTTTCCTTCAATGGATGATTAATTTGTGCGGATGTTTGATCGTTTTTCGGCAATAGATTTATTGTATGATTTAATAGAATTCTTTCGTGAATAATTTTTCTTACTCTTTGAATGAACTGTAAATTCATTATTGTTTTTAGCCATTTCTTCAAATATTTTCCACTTATGGTCATCTCTTTCTGAACTTGCTGTCACAAGCGACTTCAGACCCTTTTTTCTGTTTTTAGAAAATCTTTCGAAACCCAGTCCTCATCTCATGCAAGATAAACTATTTTGTCAATCTCCATTTTTCGCTCAGAATCAGCAATTAAGAAAGAGTCATTTTAAACTGTCATAAATAATTTAAAACTTTCTACAACATGGGTTGAAAATAAAATTATTCCCTTCTTAAAAACTTAAAAAGAATAAATACTTCGTTCAATAAATTAGGGTCATTTCATACTAGCGAAATGAGCACCAAACAAAAATAAAATATTGAAAAGTACTTGCACGTGGCACATTTCGACAAATGCAAAGAGAGATAGGGTATTGGGCAATGACTATTCGTCACCTGAGAATAATAAAGTTCTATCTGTGTTTTTGAAAATATTGACTTATCTATATAGAAAGACTCTATTTGTATCTATGAAGGCATTTTTGCATCAAAATGATGTTATATATAATTTGCATATAATATTACAATCATAATATGACATTACTTTAATCCATAAATGCCATCATAGATACAAATAGGACATTTCTATATCGATAAGTCGATTTTTTCAAAAACACAGATAGAACCTTATTATTCTCAGGTGACGTATTGCACAAGCGCGCGAAAACGCCATACAAACAATGGGGGAGAGATGAAGGGGGGGGGGATGAAAAGTTGTTTAGTATTTGTTCTGCCTGTTCGCTGCGTTATGATTGTGCTTGCGCATTCTTTTTCAATAATGTTTATTTTATCTTAATTTTTGGCAGGGAAGGGTTGGTGTGACAAAAAAATGTTAATGACACTTTTTGTAGGAAATTAAATTATCTACATTTTTGTAATTAAACTTTTTTGTCTAGATACCATTGTTCGTGAGATATTCACAGAAAACCGATTTTCAAGCTCTTTAGCGCCCCCTAGAGGCGAAAGCTCACATCGGATCGATGGGGACTTTTAGTATGCTAAACTACATACCCTAACTAGCACCTATGCAAAAATCCAGCTTTGTTCTAATTTTTTCCGCTATTTGCAAAAAAAGGTGCTAAAATGACTGGACTATAAGGGTATATTTACAAATTAACTGAAAAATTTTTGCTGACCGAAAACTTTTGACCGCCACTGTATATATATATATCTATATATCTATATATCTATATCTATATCTATCTATCTATATATATATATATATATACACTGGGCGTCCAGTAAATGACCGATCAATTTTGAATGTAAATAAAAAAAACGGTTTGGGATAAAAATGCTGGGTTTGCTGCAATGTTATTAGAAAATCAGTAAATTTTTACAATTTCTTAAAACAATTTCTTAAAATAGTTCGAAATTCAACGAACAAATGACACTAGTGGCGGAAACAAGCTGTCGAATTTCAGACATAATTCTAGTTTTCATACGCATGAGCTTTTCAACACATTTCGCAGTCGAATCTCAGTCGACATGTTGAATCGACTCTCCACTCACCTACTGAAATAGCTTTTGTTAGAGGAAAAGTAATTTAAAATATATTTAATATTGAATAATGTCTATTATACTTTATAACCACCCCCCCCCAAAAAAAAACATTTTAATAAGCAGTGACTTTTCACGCATTTACCATAAGTAAATTGTATTCAAAAAATGTTTTTCTAACCAATATTACCGATTCTTTTTTACGTACCGTAATTTGAAAATATGGGATAAACATGGTTCGATTATGTTAAAATTTTAATATTTAATGTAAACATTTTTTTTCATTAAATAGTATGAAATTGTATTTTAAAAAGTAAGTGATGTCAAAAAGGTTTAAGAGATGGATGAAGGAAACTTTTCTTTCTTGTACATCATGTAGTGAAATCAGAAGTTAAAACAATGATACGCAAATAGTGGTGACAAGTTCGCTGTCTAAAAAAAAGCGGGGCAGTGATTTATAAATCTGCAATATATTAAACATTAGAATTTTCCGCAAAACGTATACATCGCTACGTTATATTTATATTTTTACATTTAAGAAATCTCAAAATTTCATTACAAAATCCGCGACAGATTTTAAGATGCTTTTTATGCACAACCCTTCCTTCTTTTTCCTCTGACTGCAAACGCATCTATGCTAAAATGGAAGGATGCTTAAAAAGAAAAAAAAAGCGACTTACCTGCTTTTATGTCCTGTGAGTCATCGTTTTTCAAAATTTCATTACAGAAAGCATAATAGATCCGGGACCGTTCAAGAATTACGTAAGCATATTTTTAGTCATTTTGTACCCCCTCCCCCCTTGTAAGAAAATATAAGCAAATGCTAGACCTCCCCCCCCTTTGCTTACGTAAGATTTTATGACAGTTTATACATCAATACTTTTTGACTTATAAAAAGTTACCAATCAATTACATTATTAATCCTATAAATTTATATAGACATATAGGAATTGTGATATCAAAATATATAAAATGGCTTTAATATATTGTTGCTTATTGCATTAAACAAATCACAGAATACAAAATGGTTGAAATATATTGTTATTTATCCCACTGAACAATAAAACAAAAGCTACAAGAAGTCTTAACTTACTTAGGTATCATAACTAAAATTACGAACCAATAAAAAACTCATTATGTAAATTCACTATGCAACTGAACTGAAACATTACATATCTGTGCTGTGAATCCGAGACAAGAAAAACCCCAAAGTAGGTTTTCTGCTTTCTAAAGTTCCAAAACCTGTAGAGAAGGAAGTTCGACAAGAGGAGCGGAAAGACAAAAATTTCCAGAAATTCTGCAAAAATTCCTGGAATTCCATGACCGATTGAACGGCAGAAAAAAAATACCGGACTTACCTAAAGTAAAGTCAACCGGTCACACCGGTTCCTGTATTTTTCTAGTCTTGCAATGTACTTGACTTGGCACACAACTTAACAGACAACAATGAAGACAAAGGGCGAGTGGGTGATGTGGGTCACGCGACTGCCGATGAATAAGCAAAGGATAAAATCGAAAATAAACGGCGAATTTTGAACGGACTGTAGAACGCTCTTTCCCCATCATACTTTGTTTGCTTATTGAATATGAACTGCAGTTGCTTCGTTGTTTAATGCTTATGTAAGAATAGTCGTGACCCCCCCTCCTCCTTGTCAGAAAAAATAAGCAGACTCTGGACACCCCCCCTCCCCCTTTAGTGCTTATGTAATACTTGAATGGTCCCTCCTGAATAATCATAGAATCATCATAGTTCTATTTATTCGTGTTTTCCATACATAACTTTTAAAAAGTTTTTAGAATCATTTTTTTAAATAATGTTCTTTATTTAAAATTACAGTCAAGAGGTATTTTCAAAATTCTCTTTCCCTTCTTTTCCTCATGAAGAATAATTAAGGAAATGCGTGGCGGGAGGACGAAAAATATATTTAAGGATCTACGATGGCCTTTGTCATTAAATTTTGAAAAAGGGTAACTTGCAGGATATAAAACAGGTATAAAACATGGATTAAAACATGCTTTTTTTAACATCCTTACATTTCAGCGTAGATGTGTTTTCACTTGGAAGGAGGAGGAATCTTGAGATGTGTGTAAAAGTCAACTTAAAAACTCTCGTGCCTTTTGTAATAAAATTTTCAGATGTGTTAAATGTCCAAATATGAATATAATGCATGGATGATTTCGGTTATCGGAAAAATAAACGATGTTTCGTTTTAGGCTGATTTCCGTCTTAGCTGGTGGTTTAGTATGTTACTTTCTCCGTGGAAAACGATATTTTTTTACGATTAAAAAAGGACTTGTTATAAAAATATTCTTTCTTTCTCAGGTTTATTATATTTTTATGTGCCGATATATAATTCACTGCCCCACTTTTTTTTTGACGCGGAACTTACTAACACTATTTCCGTGCCGCTGTATTAACCACTTAACTTTTTTTCACTGCAGGACGTATGCACCAAAAGTTTGCTTGATCCATCACGTAAAACTTTTTAACACCACTATTTTTTTAAATACAATTTCATATTGTTTAATGGAAGAAATGTTTAGATTAACATTTTTTTTAACTTAAAAAAGCGGTGTTTATCCCATATTTTAAATTTATTGTACGTAAAAAGAGAATCAGTCAAAAATATTTTTCAATACAATTTATTTATTGTGTGTGAAAAGTCAATACTTATTAAAAAGTATATTTGTAGTTCTTTATTAAGTATAGTAGACATTGTTCAGTCATAAAAATTATTGTAAATCTCTTTCCATCCAACAAATTCTATTTCTGCAGGTGAGTGGAGAGTCGATTCAACATGCCAACTGAGATTCGACTCTGCGAAATGAGCCAAAAAGCTCATGGGTATGACAACTAGAACAATATCTGAATTTCGACAGCCTGAGACCACCAGTGCCGTCTGTCGACCGCAATCCTGTTTTAAGAAAATGCATATCTAAAAAATTACTGATTTTCTGATAACAAAGCAGCAAACCGCACTTTTTTTAAAAAATCTAAAACCGTTTTTTAAATTTGTTATTAACATTCAAAATGGGTCAGTCATTTAGTGGACACCCTGTGTACATATATATATATATAATTATCAAAATTCAATAAATCATAATTCTTTACGTAGAATAAAACTGAATGGTATTTAATCAAAGAAAAAAAGTATATTTTATAAAAGTATCTTCGTTATGATTCTTCAGGACACTTATAAAATGTAATTGAAAAAAAAGTACACAATTTTGCAATATGAAGATTTTTTGCTGTAAAATAAGAGTATCTGACCAACATCGGCAGTTCTCATGATAATAACCTAAAATACCTTTAAAATCTTCGCTGTAGGATTTTATATCTTTCAGGAAAAAATTTTCTGCATGAACCTATTCCTAGGAATCAAATTGAAACCGCGATTATGTGTGGTTATGTTTTATTTCCTGAACATGAACTAAACTTTTGTCAAAATTTTCATTGGATTTACATGTTGTAAGCATCAGAGCTCACGAAAAACATGTTTTTTGTAAATGACTGTCTCGCTTGTGTGTACTAAAAACAATTTTGTTTGAAGGAGCACATTTTTTATTGTTTTTCTCATATACATACATTGGGCTTTGTCCTTCTCAAATGCTTATTGTTGCTTTCAAATACATTCTTAATGTGTCAAAAATGCTTATTACAATGCATTTACTCTCTGCCAAGCATGATTTTTTTCATATAGCCTACCTACTTATGAGTTTGAATAACTGTATTAGTCAAGAGTATAGTATATGTTATATGCTATTGCTAGCACACAATATTGCACGTACTAATATTTGGATACAACCCCTCATCATTTTTGCTTCATTTGAAGAGCAAAGGCATTCAAGCTTATTCTATCGACGATAATTTTCAGAATTTTCATGCTATATTTTTGTTACAAAAGTTGCTCTGTATATTTATCTAGTACATTATAAACATCATATTTTGATTGCATTCGTACATGCACGGTGAACCATTATTTGGCAAACCTACTATTTTAAATCCAATTTTTACTACTTTTTAATTTTGACTTCGGACTGTTGTGTGCAATTTTCTTTGTCATAGTATCTGAAAAGAACATTTTTCTTTATATTAAAAACTCTGAAAATTATAAGCAAAAAAAAAAAAAAAGGCTAAATTTAGGATTTTCTTTATAAAAACTGTAACTTCACTACGAGTGTACACTGTTCAACGACAGAGTCTTTGCCAACCAATTGCTAACGTTAAAAAATGAAGAATATGATGCATGCTACCATGTATACTGTAGCAGGAGTGTATTTATGAAAGCTTGGCGGGAACTAGAATATCGCCTAATTATTCTAAGTGTTACGAAGGTGGCACACGTTGAAATTGGCTCAGGTCGTAATCCTATAATAAATTTATATAGTAGTACTTGCAATGCATACAAACAAACAAAGGTCTCATTATATAAATTTAAGCACAATAAATATTTAAAATCAGGTCAATCTTAATGATTCGCCCTGCATAATTTATAATCTGTATCTTTTCAAAATTACGATCTGCTTTAAAATGCAAAAGTGGTATGTAACGACACAATTCTGCAAGCAATTGAAATCATACGACTATCTTTATGTACTTTACGTGAAGCATCAAATTACTACTTCATTAATCTACTTTATTAAACCATTAAATCGTTCAATTTTGAACCTGTAATTACTTAAAGTTTGAAAACATTGTAGTATTTCAAAATATTGCATGATAAAGCAACAATTTTTATACTTTTATGATAAAATTAATTGTACGTGATCTTAAACGGAATTTCGACTAAATTTCCATATCGAGGTCTGAACTCACATTCTCAAAGATATAAATGTTATTGAAAAGAGAGTAGGGAGAACTGGGGCCATTTGATGCAGTTTTATTTTAAGAATTTTTTTGGTATCCAGAAAGTTGAAATTTAAAATTTTTTCTCCAGGTAGTGTCAGTAAAACTTGTATAGTGTGTTATAAAAATGTACAATCGTTGTTTTATATAGTATTTTTGTATGTAATTTAAAAAAAGTCATTTGTATCAATGTGATCCATCCCCGGGGCAGATTGATACACGTCATGGGGCACTTTGATACGTTTGGGGAAAATGTAGACAAGATAACACAATGCAAATTTTTCATAGAAAGTTAGTTAGCAAATCATTCTATATTTATTTATAGAAATTCAAATCGCCCACAGTATATTTGTAAGTAATATGTATTATTATTAAGTAATAGGAATTTAAATGTTAGCAATCAAAATTAAATTAATAATGACTTGATGTTATGGCTGTTCTTTGTCTGATTGTTGGCTGTAATAACTTTGTCATATCTGGCACTTCAACCCCAGCATTATCAGATTTTCTGTTTATATATCAGTTTATAAACAGAAAATAAACGATAATTATATTGAAAATTCTGTTTATAATGTTATTAACCTTTGCTATTCTGCAGTTTGTTTCTCTTATTTAACATTTCTCATCTCGAAATTACTTTTTTCTCTGGAAAATCGATATAAATTAGAGATTTGTCAGGCTGCCGTCCTTTTTTTTGTTGTTGTTAGTTCGACTAGCACTAGATGTTGGGTAAATTCAAACGTCTTCTGTTTACAAAATTACTATAAAACGTTCTAATATAACAAATTATAGCTACTTCACTTCAATAAAAACTAATATTAGAAATGTTTGGCGAAGAATGGCCGGGTTAAGGAGTGTTTGGTTAAAAAAAATAATGAAAGGTAATGAAAAAATGATCTAGAAAAGGATTTAGGTTGTATCAGTGCGCCCCGGCATAGACTGTATCAATGTGCCCCCTACAGCTACTTTGAATAAAATGAATTTCAAATCCAGCATTTCATAATTTACCTAACAATAAATAACTAGAAATGGATAAAAAGTAGCTTTACTTGCCAAAGAGAGTATTCTTTAGGGTTGAAAGTACTGTATGTTGAAAGTAGGGTTGAAAGTACTGTACGTTCTGTATGTTGTTGTGTGCACTAATATCACCTTTTGGAGCTATTGTGAAACTTAATGTAATGTTGCTGTGAGCAGTAGAGGGGTTGTATGAATGAGTCCCATGTATCAATGTGCCCCAGTTCCCCATACAGAAATAGGATGACAGAAGGATAATTGTCCCTGCCACAATTAAACATAATAAAAAATTATATAAGCTTGTACTTACTGAGTTGTGAATTCCTGAAAATGTTATCTTCTAAAGCAATTTTCATGATTTTTTAAAACTACAATAGAAGATATATATAATCATTTAATGAATTTTAGATGGATTTTTAAAAGATTAGAGGATTTAGAATAATGATTAAATTTAAATTTATAGGGATTTTGTGCAATATTTATAACCCTACTCAAATATTTTATTTAATTTTTTTTCTTAGTATTTTGTAGAATTATAAAATGTACAAATATGATGTTCTTATAATATAAATATAGAAATATTTCACAATGGAATATCCCCCCTCCTCCAACGCCAAGAAAGCTGAAAAGATACAAAGGCAAAAGAAATCATTCTTTAAAAAAACATATTTTTTTACGTAACCAATTATGCTTTTGGAACAAGTTAAAGTAATGTATCTATAACTCCTTCTAAACTGCGTTACAACTAATAAATGTATTGAATGAATTTTATCATAAGCTATTTTAATGATATTTATAAGTACCGTCAGTACATAAAGGGATAAATCACATTTTATTAGTGTTTTCAAAAGTGTAACTAATGATGCGTTATAAAGATATTTGTCTATTTCTTCTACTCTAACTTTTCTAATCTAATTTTCCTGTCATTTTTTGTAGTAAAATGTGAAATTTTGATAAAATCTTATGAATCTGCAAAAATTCTTTTACTATAAACTATACAACGCTGTACGGACATTGTTTAGTTTTACAATTTTTTTACTCTGCGATAAATGATTTTTTATTACATTATTAAACTATAAAAATTTTAATAAATATTACGATTATTTAGATAACAAATATTTAGATTTCAAATATTTTAACAAAAATACGTGAAACGAGTGAATACTCCTTTGTGTACTATCTATTTTATAAAATTAATTAACATTTGTTTCATTCTAAATATTTTTAATTACAACAAATATTTTATGAATTTTCCAAAGAATGAAAAATTTGCGTGATTCAAATGTAGCTAATTATTAAATTAGCTTAGTTTTAATCGATAAAAACATAATTTAAGAGATTAATTCAAATAAAAACATTTCCTAATTTTCCATTATTGTTTTAATCAACTTGCATCATCGCTGTTTCTTTTCGAGAAATGATTGGAATTTGTAATTAGGAAATTTATTTATTCACTTAAATAAGAAAATGTAAATATGATTTTAGGCACGTTATTATTTTTATACCTAATCTCTAAACATACTTATCTATTTTATTTTGAATTCCTGCTACGTAGTATTTCTTACAAAGTTGTGTAAAGTCTTTAACTATCAATTTTGGAAGAAGTGCAAAAAATTGAAAAAAAATAACAATAATAAAATAAATAAATAAAAAGATAAATAAATTGAAAACGTTTGGAAGATATACATTTGTATTGTTTACTTCTTTTAAAATCACATGATTTTTTTATAATAATAAATTTAAACATATAAAACAATAATAAATGTAAATTCACTAAATATATTTTAAACTGAAATTTGCTGAAAAGTAAATATTTGACGACTACACATTTAATATATTTAACATGTGCTTCATTGAAATGCTGTATACTCTAAAGACTTCTATTATTTTGCCTACGAGTGCCACAGGAAGTTTCTCTACTACAGATCATGCACATTGCATTACATGGCTTGTAAATGTTTAAAATATATAACACCAGAAATTTATTTCACTAAAAATGTTACATATTCTAGCTATATAATAATTAATAATATATCCACTCCTTACAATAACAATATGAAGTCACTACAGGTCACACTCCATAAAAAATAATTGGACAAAACATGTACTAAAAATAAGATTTAAAATATATGTTTGCTTGTTTTATAAATCTTTGTCACCTATTCTCCAGTAGCATTGGGGTATTATACAAAAACGAACTGATTATAAAAGTATGCACGATTAATCATTTATAATGAATCCAAAGAAGCTAAAAACTGCTAATAGTGTTAAAATACCTTTTTTTAGATCATCATACATTTCATCGCAGAAACGGCGATATTTTTAGAATAGAAATATCTTTGCAAAAATTTTAAAAAGAAGAACTGGCTAAAAAATATTATAAACTCTTTATTTTCAATGCTTGCATTTGATCTGTTTGTTTTTATCCTGCACAATTGGCGAATTTGCGAATAGTATTAACCTTGAATATTATTATAGAATATAGATCACAAATCTATAGGTCGTTAGAAATAATTCCCGTTACATGCACAGAAAAATTTAAAAAATTGAATATATATATATATATATATATATATATTCTAAAGGAATGCTGCAAATATTAAAGATCGAACCTTTCTAAATTTTCTATAGCTGTAGACGAAAATGTTTTTTAGGTCAGTGTTCTTCATGTATCCCAAGTAACGAATCATCCATTAAAAAAAGTGTGAAAATATCAATGGAATACATAATATCTTATTATTATACGTACTTAAATATCAAAAATCTTTGTTAAAAATCTTTGTGTTGAACCCTACTATAGAAGATAAAAAGAAAAAGGCAATAAATTAGAAAACAAAGAGATAGGCATTATTATTGCTGATGTGTTATAAAGAAATGTTGTAGTTCACAAAACAAAAGTTTACATACATGTTGAATCACTTCCGGTGCGAACAATATTTTAAAGATAACAATATGACTTTTTTAAAGATATAAACAATAAACACTTACTTGGAACAAATTTCCTAAGCGAAGCTAAAAGTTTATTAGCGAAATCTAAAACATAAGAAATTCTGAAAATAATTTTGTCTTGGAAAAGATAGTTTTTAATATCGAATAAAACAGCAGGAAAATTTGTTTAGATACCACTTCACAGCTTAGCAAAATGAGGATAAATACCTACCTACAGAACAATAAATATGATGAGTTCTCAAACATCTTAAAACCAGGGTAAGTTTTAAATTTTTTTAAAACATCTCCTACATCCGTATCAATAATTGAGAAAAAATATTGATTTCATTAAAAGAATATAAACCATGCAACATTTTTTTCTAAAGAACCACTTTAACACTCTTTTACACTGAACATACCATAAAGCAGCTAAGGCAAAAAACAGCTATCTCATCTATAACGAAACTCTGTTAGCGATGTCTTATATTTCTGGACACTGAATTACGTAATATCTGAATGTAACGTTCTAAATTACACAGAAATTTCTCCTTCTCCCACATAAATGCTGTAATATTGTTCTTTATTTTAAAATATTTGATGGCAAATTTTGGCCAGGTACTTTTAAGTATCCATTCGCTGAAATTAATGAATAACTCTAGGATGTGATCAATTGTAAATATAAATGCTTTAAAAAGCTATTTATTTGGAGTAGACATAAAATTAAGGCATTTCATACAGAAATGAATAGGGATGGTGCCTAAAATCATTTCTAAAAATATATTTTTACATGGCTGTTTTCTTGAGCGAGGGCAAATCAATGAAATTAATTATTCTGTAATTCATACATTGGCACCAACGTAGAAAAATTAAGATTATTATAAAAACAGTCCAAAATTTTTATTAATATAAAAAATTCTTTTCAGAAAATATGACAAATAATATTTTACATAATGCCTTGTAATCAGAATTAAATAATAATAATAATAAATGTATTAATAATGAGTAGGTTTTTTAGATAATTTTTCGTAACGCATGCGTCACAGCAATCAAAATGTAATTTGCATAAAGTGTTAGCTAAAAGTATAGAGTAATATTCGTGAAATTCTGGAAAACATAGCTTAAAAAGTCGCTAGAGTAAGCTCAAAATCCCTTATTCCCAAAATAAAACAAAAAAAAGAGGGGTTGTATCCAAATATACATGCAATATTGTGTACGCTAAATTGACACTAATCAATGAATATATGGATAAAGCCTCTGATCATTTTGCTTTCTTTTGCTTTATATTCGATATGACCGATGTATCAGTGGAACATGTACAGAGGTTTTTTATATCTAACTGTACTTTTTTTATGTCACCCAAGGAAAAAAAAATGATAGAGAAGTTAATTTTTTTGTAATAAGAAAAATATTTATAACCAATAAAAAATTTATAACTGTTGGGTTAACTGGATCCGACATCGTCCAGTTACCCTTTTTTAAATAAAATATGCGGTGACTGAAAGATCGAACTTGCATTTGAAACATGAAATAAAAAGGGATATATTCCTAATTATATTGTAATTAAATTTCTAATCTTAAAAAAAGAGATTGTTTAACAAACGTACTTACCCTACTTTAAAACAAAGCGGTCGAGGCTCAACTAAATTGATGTTATTCATAAAAAAAAATCAAAGACTGTATTTTTAGTAACTATCACAGCAAAGGCAGGGACTTTGCTTAAGTTGAAACACGTTGCTCTAAAATGTAGAGATAGGTATGCAGTGTTCATAAAAGCTAGATATTAAAAATTATGAACGGGTTTTTGCAAAATAGCCTATAGACTAGTTACCTTGTGGCTCCCATTATCCCAGTTTATCTTATTTACTTTCATTTATTTGCCTAAAACACACGATTTTGTATTTAGTATTCATAAAATACATTAAAATATGATTTTAGCAGTAAAATTTATCAATTTATTTTAATGCATGATAAATTTGATTAGTTTTCAAACCTAACTAAAGTATCATTTCTTTAAAAATACAGACCTCAGCATTAAACATGGACCTTAAGCAAAATATTTTCAGCATTAAAAATACATGTGCATTTAAAAGTAAATGCAAGCAAATTTCAAAATTTCTATGATGTATAAATATAAATATTTAAGCACAAACGTCTTGCGTCTAATTTCCTAAACTGTAATATGATTTATTAGACAGTTAAAAGGCATTCTGACATTCATAAGTTTTTATATCTTGAAATATGAAATATAAGACATCTTTCTTTAAGGATAAACATATTTTAAAGAAACCAAATTGTTTAACAAAAGATTAATTTAAATTTTAAAGTATGTTTCATTTCAATTTATTTCTTTTTATATTTAAAAGTAAAGTAAAAGGTTTCATGTATGAATTAACTATGTAAGGTTGATAAGGTAATTTCAATTACACAACTATTTATTACTAAAACAATACTTAAACCAATTTCTTTAAATTCATACACTACAACATTGAATATTTTTTTAATAAATTAAATTCACTTTATTAAGACAGGCACTGATAATGATCATTACTATGATTTCACGATAATTCAGGTACTATATTCGGCTCTTTTGATTGAAGGGTAATGATTTAATTTGATACAAGTTTTCCTTTGCTGACGATTTGCATGCATTTCTGTCATTGTTGTTACAATTTCGATAAATTAAATGAGAATATTATTTGGATATGTTGCATAAAAGAAATTATACTTTTTTTCCATTAAAATCATGTAATTTGTGACTTTAATTACTTTTTAAGTATTTTTAAGGATACAGCTCCATTATGAAAAACTCTCAACTCCGAGAAATTGTGATTGTTAAAATTTGAATGATTCAATTTTTCGAGTGGTGATTTGTCTATAAAAATAACACTCTATATATGTTTGAAACAAGTCTTTACCCTATTTAGAAAGGAACATTAAGAACTTAATTTAATGAATTCACCGACGATTATCAACACGGATTAAAAAAATAATCTTAAAGTCGTTACTGGCAAGTGATTTCAACACTTGCATATTTTTTAGAAAACGAAATATATGGCAATGTAAAAAAGCATTGCTATCTCATTCTCTGAAAAAACTGTAAAAATATAGCAAGAACTTTTCCTTTTTTGCATTGCTATCCTCATGTCGTATACAGGTATTGCTTTACTGTCTGCGTAATGGATTCCAAACTGTGTTTGTTTCTGAAATAAGTTCTAAACTTTAGAAAGTGCGATATGTATATTAGAAAAAACAACTTGCATCTCTTTGATCCCTGTACATTTCACACATCGGAACAAGTATAGTAACCTCAACCAGTCAGACCTTGACGAATAGGCCGAAAGAAATTCTTTGGTTTTCTATATCCAACTAAGAAATGACGAGAAACAACAGGGAACATATATGGCAAAATGTGATGAAGTGATAACTGAAATATTGGCTGCTATGGAAAAATATCGCCTGCTACAGAAATTACTCGCGAAAGAAGCAAGTGGATAGAAAGTTATATATTTGTTCTTTAGGAAGTAAATTATCATTATTGCGTGTACGAAAATCATTTAGCTGGTAATAAATCGAAAACAAACAAATTGCAGATTTGTTCCTGTGTATTCGAAATATTGAAACTGGTTACCACATCCAGTCGGACATCTATTGAATGTAGTAATTTATTGATTTAAAAACCAAATTTATGTTGAAAAATTTCAAAATGTTCATTGTTATTAAAAATTTCTAAATTCAAATAAATAAATAATTTACTTACTAAATAGTTACTTACAAATGAAGTACACGTTCAAGATACCTTAGTTTTATATGATTATCAATATTTCTGGAGTCTCTTGAATCAATAGTTTTGCTACAGTATTGTGTATTCGGGATTCAAGTTAAAAAACAATTTTAAGATTTTTATCAAAATTAAACATAAGTAATAAAATAATAAAATTTCAATACAAAATATTAAATTTATATATATATATATATATATATATATATCTTAAATAGAAGATATATTAAGTTGTCCATATTAAAAGTGTCATGCATTTATGTTTTATAGGTACTGAAAAAAAAGTGACGTGTTACTAAATCGGATTGCCAGGTAAAAAGTAAGATTACTGAGATACTATCTATATTCTAAACATATATTAATCATATGATAAATTTGTTTATATTTAAGCTTATGCTTACCACATTTCTATTTTGCCACTTATCATATTGTGTCTGTGATATTCATTAAAATATTTTAATGCTCTAACTGCTCAGAAGAAAAGAAAATTATAATGTTGTTACTTTTTTTTTAATCCAAAAAAAAATATTTTTCTAACTTAACAGATATGAATATAAACTTTCAGATTATAAAATACGGCTCAATATTTTAAAACTGCTTTATGTCTCTATAATTAAAATCATTACGTAAATCTAACACTGAATAAAAACTGCAACTTAGTGAATGGAAATTTTAACGAAAAATTTATTAGGTAAAATATAAAAAAAAACACGTACACATACACACTTTGTTAAATTAGGAGAATTTTATATTTTTTAAATTTCCGTGACTCCAGAATTCTAAATAATTTTTAAATTAATTTTTTTTCATCACTATTTGGCACCGAGTTGTGCTCAGAAGAAAATTAATAAGCTGAAATTATTAATAATAATAATAAACATGCATATATTTTAAGCATACATAAAAAGTTTTAAGAAAGAATTTTCCTGCCCCT
The DNA here is from genome assembly GCA_964019185.1 of Maratus speculifer. Taxonomy (NCBI): domain Eukaryota; kingdom Metazoa; phylum Arthropoda; class Arachnida; order Araneae; family Salticidae; genus Maratus; species Maratus speculifer. The sequence continues at coordinate 286,990,865 of OZ025297.1, read as the reverse complement.
TATGGATTGAAGAACTTAGTAATGGTGTCATTAAATGAAACGTAGCTGTAAGTGAAAGTAAAATTCTCCCATTCGGATGATTACAGTAATTTTTCACATGCACTTTTTTATACGTACCTTTTCACATTTACGCTTAGTTAGTCGATAAATTTCCCCTTAAAATGAAAAAAAAAGTAAATAAAATTTAAATTCGGAAACTTTTTGAAATGAAAAATGTGAATTTAGAAAATTGAAGCTCATACAATTTTTGAATACTAAAACCTATATATATTGTATGATGGAGACTTGTAACTATACTGCATACGAAATTTGCCTTAGGATGTTTTGCATACGTATTTCCTCGAAAAACGCAATGTTTAAAGTAATACCGTGTTTGAAAATATTGAGTTTTATGGTAATATATATGTTTATTTTTATAACCACGTATGCATAAAGTAAAAAATTATTTAAATAAAAGACATGGGGCTTATTTAAAATGTATACTTATTTTCTTGTATGGCTTCGGTAAATGTAAAAAAGACAAATGATTATTTTTTAAAATAAATATCTTGCATATTTAAAATGCTTCTTAACATTAATCGCCCCTGTTATGATAAAATATTGAAATTGTGAAAGTGACTATTGTTTAAACATTTCTAGCTTAATAAGATATTTTTAAATGATTTCTTAATACTACCGATATAGGAAAAACCTGTAATTCTCAAACAAATTTAATCCTGTCTGTATAAATGAATATAAACATAAAATTTCAAGTCTGAAAAAAATAATTTCTTAGTGGCTACAATCTTTTTTTTTATGTATATGCATCATGCATGAATTAAACGTATTTTTTATAATTTGAAATCATGATATGCATAAAAATATTTAGCTCATATAATCACCTACTTAGTAAATAAAAAAAATCCTTTTAAAAGATTACTTTTACATTATTTTTATTGAAGAATTTTATGAATATCTATTTTATGTCTCATATAGTTATAATTATAATTTATTGAATTAAGGATAAAGCAGCTTACATAAAAAACCTCAATTATATCTTAATTAATATTGATAAATATAATTATAAACAAATTCAAAAATTTCTAATTTTTAGATGTACAGTCGGCTCTCGTTAATTCGAACTCGTCTGGATCACAAGAAATGTTCGAATTATCCGAAGTTTGAATTATGAAAGTATGAAACGAGAACATGCTTAATATGGTACTATTACGAAGGAATTAATGTTATAGTGTTTTTTAAATTTATTACATTTGTTATCATCAGAATATGACTTAATATTATGTTAGAGTGTATAAATACATAAACTAATTGAAAGATTAGAAACAAGCACAATGGAAGAAAACTTTAAAGAGTCACTCATGGACATACGGGGCACTTAGAAAGTGGATATCAAATGCATGAGATTATATGTATACTCGTTTGGAACAATTTTCATAAAAATCAAAGAAAATTATTCAAATGATCTGAAATCTGTGAGAAGGAAAGGGAAAATGAAAATTCGGATTTCTCGTTAGTTCGAATTAAACGATGTCAAGAGAAAATGAGTTCGAATTAATGAAAATGTTTAACGTTATTCTGCCATTGAAAATTTCGGGACTTCATGTTTAGTTCGAATTAAGCGGAGAAACTGAAAAAAAATTAATTATTCGAATTATCCGATTTCGAATTAACGAGAGCCGACTGTATTTACAATATTTCATAAAGTATATTTAATTTTCTAAAAGCAAAATTTGATAGTTTAGCATATTATTATGGCTACTTAGTTTATAGAACATTACGAGATACAGCAACACAGAAAATGCATTACATATATTTAAAAAATCATCTATTGATGCAACATTTATAAATTATATTCAGTAAAACCCCGATAATTCGAATTAATTGGGACCAGACCCAATCCGGATTATCGAAAATCCAGATTATCCGGAGAATTAGAAAAAAATGAAATAAAATAAAACATACTTACAGAAAATCACCTTTGTGTTAAACTGAAAAGTGCCTGAATTCAATGCTGCATCTTTATAAATATAAATAATTTTCTGCAAGGGATATTCTAGAAGTGTTTTGTCACAATAACAAGGAAATAAACCAATGGGGCTGACAACGATCGGAATATGATCCTTATCAAACAATGTGTCTTATAGTGACTATTTTACCTTGCTTTCTTGCAATGCTTTTATAAAAATTTAATCTGCAGAGATTTTTTATGGCATTTCTAAGTGGTTTAAATAGAAAATTGAGGAAATTGGAACTGCGAAACTTAGTGATACATTGTTGCTTCTTTGAAAGATAACATCAAACAGTTTAAATAAGAAAGCTTAAGGTATTCTTCAGAAAAGATTTCGGAAAAAAAGTTTTTTTTTTATTTCAGAATACGACGATGAAACAAGTTAATGTTATGAAAATTAGCTAATCGCTTCTCAAATTTGAAAAAAAAATTACCAAACCGATTTGGATTAACGGGGTCCAAATTAGCGGGGTTCTACTGTAAATATTATCAATCTAAACCTTCAAAAAATAGAAATAAAAAGATGCCTGCAAACTCTGCTGCGATTAGAAGTAGATTTCGATATTAAGTATTAATTTCATTAACAAAAATGAAATAAGATTTAAAAATTATCCCACTTTGACGATTTTTATTATTTTATTATTATTATTATTATTATTATTATTATTATTATTATTATTATTATTATTATTATCATTGATTGAGATGGTTTATCAGAATCAGCTATTTTGTTATTTTTTTTCTTCAACTGCTATTTTCTCCAATCCTTCAGAATATTTTTAGTGATATCATTTATGAGTAGGATTCATCTTATCAAACACTTATTGCTACAAAACTTACATCTAATATTTAAAAAAATAATAATAAATTTAAATCTTTTGGCAATTGTTTATTTAAATGAATCACACAGGGAATTCTGGCAAAATTTCTGGATAAAAATTCTGGCATTGTTTATATGGAGATACTCACGCATTTAATATTGAAATTATATATATAATACGCGTGACATTTGTCAAAATTTTTCATAATGCCAATCATATTAATTTTTGCTTATTTTTATTGCTTTTATGGCGGATTAAAGGATATGTTATCTTTTTCTTCTATTCCTTTCTTTTTTTATTTTATTCGACATTTTTTTTTATTTGGCTTCTTTTTTTACTGAGTTAGTTAATCTTATTAATAACATCACTAAATAAAAGTTGTAGATAATATTAGAATATTTATAAAAAATTTAAGCGGATTTAATTTTTTGCGAAATGGCGAATTTATGAGGATTATTTTTTTCAACTGTCCTCTACTTTTTGTTAAATTTTATATATTTATTTAATTTTGCTTTAAGACTTTGTCTTATCAAAAACTTCTTAGCATAAAAGTTATACATAATATTGACGAAATTTATAATAAATTTAAGGGGTATATGATATTATGTGAACGTTACATTGTTCCAAAGTTAAGTGTTTTTCTTTTTTAATAACTTAATTTTTCCCTCTTACGACCTTTTTTATGATATTGGAAATCTGTCATACATAAATGATTTGGTCTATATTTAAAAAAAAATGATAAATTTAAGTGTATTTGTTATTTATCATAATTAAAAAATCTATAGTGTATTTTTCCATTTTCACGAAAGACCCTATTAACTATCTTCACCCAGATGATGTGAATCTTTTCATTATGTTTCAGTTTGGAAAATATTTGAGCGGAATCATGAGAGTTTTCGTGTCCATAAGAAAGTAATACATATATATACGGGGGGGGGGAGAGGAGTCTAAAGACCATGTACAAAAGACACATGTAGTAGGGCGGAACGTAAAAAACTTTTTTTCGAAATTCTTTTCTCCATAGCATGGAAAAGTTGGAGAGTGGTATCTCTAACATACTCCCAAAATTTCACAACAATCAATAAATATCTTCTGGTTCCACTTTTGCGTCGAAATATGCAATTTTAGCCTAAAATTTTGTAAATTTACACATTTCAGTAATATTTTTAATTTCCGATTTTTTCTTCGCCCTACAGCGGATAATTTGATAAAGTACACAGGGAACAAAAGTCCAAAATATTAAAGTAAATAAAAAAATATCTTCCGGTTCCACTTTAAAGCTTTGGAAATTTATCGAAAATGATGCAATTTTTTACATTGTAGTTTTTTTACATTTTTTTTTTTTCGTTTTAGATTTTCTATTCCCCAGGCACAGAAAAGTGGAGAAAATGTAATAAAAACATAGGGGAAAATCTTTGAATAATCAATAAATATATTCTGGTTTCCCTTTCGGCAACTTAAATATGTTAGTCACCAAAAATTACGTAAATTTTCTCTTCTCAGGGATTTTTGTCTTATCAATTTTCTCGTCTAGTTGGCGCGGAAAATCACCAATTCGGAAAATCACCAATTCAGAAAATCACATAATCAAAGTGTAAAAATTTAAAATAATTAATAAATATCTTCTGGTTTGACTTTTGTTACTTAAACTGGCAAATACATTAATGTACACAAAAATCATAGAACAATTGAATTAAAAGCGATCTGAACGAAATTCCTTTAGATCGCTTTTAATTCGATTCAGCTTTCAGTTCGTTTACTGTTGTGTTACCGTTGGTTAAATGCTCTGCTCGTGATAGGTTCGTAATGAGCATATTCAATTTTAGCTTCCATATTTTATTGAAAAATAATACATCTGAAAATGTTTACAAAATTATAGGCTTTAATATTGTGTTGAACTTATAGTGTGCATGGAAAATATTACACAGAAATATCACAATTAAGGCTCAGTACACGGGATTTGTCTCATCCCATTTTTGGGGATCCTACAGAATTAAGAACTAGCGTTCTAGCAACTTATGAAGATGTAATGTACTTTTTTTTGGTGAGAAAGGAATCGAAACATAATTTAAAATCGGACCCACCATTTGGGTGATTATGGGCTGAAATGGTTGAAGCAATTGGCCAGGCTGTCTCCATTCTAACGGTTTTTAGGCAAAGACTAGTCCAAATAATTATTTCATATAATGATAAATAAAAGAGTATAAATAATTTTGAAGCTGAAGAACAGACGAAGTCAAAATTGAAAATTTTCCAATTGGAAGGGCAAAAAAAAAAAAAAAAAAGGGGGGGGGAAAGGCTGTTTGAAAATTTTTCTTACCTGTGTACATTTCTAGAAGAATGTAAATAATATAAAAATCACGTGATATAAAAATTCCATAATTAGTAGGCTTTTTTTTGAGTATCAAAGAACTTCAAGGAAATTGTCGATAGACCCAATTGATACACTTGGAAACATGGCCCACAGCACGGAAACTTAGTAAATGAACGAGGAGGCTAAAAAAGGAATAAGAAAGTTTTAGAAAATGGTATAAAAGGGAAAAACAATCACTATTGCTTCATCGAAGACTTAGAGTTATTTAAATCTTTTAGCCTTATTGATGAACAACTGTGTTACAATCTTAGTGATAAACCTTTCGTGTCATTGCAATCGAACATAAACACTATATCACGAACAATCCTGCCCTAGCCAAAACTTGACCCACAATGGGAGTGTCCGATCGAGTTGCAGTATCAGTAGCAAGTGCATTTCTTGAAGACTTAAGGAGTTGTGACACATGACGACATGTCCAATATTATAGACAGGCGTAACACAAGAAGAGAAAACAATAAATATTGCTTGAAATGCCAATTCCAAGATTAGAGTTTCATATTCACCAATACCTTGAAAAAAAATGTATTTTGTCCGTCGAAAATATCATAGTTTAATTCAGAGGAATATTGAGGTAACGCTCCATCAACAAAGAATGCTTGACACTTATAGAGGAATCTGGTTGCGATTACCTAGGGCAAGTGTCACCAATAACCTCTTCTGCTTTGTTTCTCATATAATTTTCCAGACTTTCCGCTCCAGCGAGAAGAGAAAATTGAAAAGAAACAAAATCCCCGAGATGTGAAAATTTACATACTTTTGGCTACTTTGACATTTTTAGACCCCGAAAGGGACGCCGGAAGATATTTATTTATAACTCTAAAATTTTTTAATTATGTTTCTTGCATATTCTTTGAGCATTTCCATGCCAGCGGGAGTAGAAAATCGAAAAAAAAAAAAAAAAAAAAAAAAAAAAAAAAAAAAAAAAAAAAAAAAGACTAAAATATACAAATTTGTATCGTTTTCGACAATTTTCCCATATTTAGAACCCAATGTGCGACCGGAAGATATTTTTTAAATACTCTAATATTTTGAACTTGTGTTTCTTATGTACTTCTTCAGTTTTTCCGCACTAGGGCAATGAAAAAATTAAAAATTAAAAATATTACTGAAATGTGAAAAAATACAGCAGTTTTGGTTAAAATTGCATATTTCGACCCATAAGCGGTACCGGAAGTTATTTATTGATCGTTTTGAAATTTTATGAGTATATTACTGATACCACGCCACACCTTTCCCGCACTAGGGAGAAAAGAACATTGAAAAAAAACTTTTTACGCTCCGCCCTAACGTGTAGGTGTGCTAGATCATGTGGAACAAGAATTACATAATAGATGTCGGGAGCGCTATTATAACGATGCAATTGCTTTATCTTCTTCACGCCCAAAATAAACAAATAAATAAATAATAACAAAAAATATGGTACAAAAATAACTTCTTTTGAAAAGAAATAATCGAAGTACAGTGTACAAATGACAAATTATACAATTCATATCATGCACTTAAAATGGGCTGCGTTATCTGTGATACGTGCTTAACATCTGTGAAGCAAGAAATCGTGAATATTTTAAAATTGGTGTAGACTCTATTCTTGAATACTTGCGCCACTCTTTTTTGGGGGAAAATGTATTTCTGTAGAAATTATGCAGCGATGCTTATTTATTACTTTATGACAACTATTTTTAGCTGTTTGATTAATTTAGTTTATACGCAAATTTGAATGTTCAAAAGTGTTGAAACATAGAATTTAAGATTATTAAGATTTAAAAAAAAATTACTAATAGTTTTTTGGATCCAGAGTATAGCATAAAAATAATTTTCTGAAATTCAAATAATTGCAGCGTAAAATGATGGCAAAACCTTTTTTTCTTTAATTGCCGCTATGTTTAGAAATGTTTAATCTATTTTATGCACTAGATACTACGCTAAATATAAATAACAATTGTTAATTATATGTTTTAGAAATGCTCTGAGCAAAAGTCGAGCTGGCACTAAATTTTCATTTGCCGGCTCTGATCGTGCATCGTCGTTGAGATACATGCCAAGGAAGAAAAATATTTTCTTAAAAAAATAACAGGACTCGTTTAATATTTGACCTAAAATATTCAACAATCATCCTTTAATTATATTAAATTACTATTAAAAACATTTTTTAAAGTATTAATGTTATACAATCTCCACTGTTGAAAATTTAAAATTTTTGCCGCTTCGTCACCCCATTGCTTTTATAGAATATATCTATTTAGACCAATGATAATGCTCCGTAAAGCTAAGAAGTAATCTTTTTCAACAAAAGCGGTAGAGTGACGATGCAACAAAAATTTAAAATATTTGACAGTGTGAAATATTCCTTATGTAGTTTCAATAAGTTTGGATCAATAGTGCTAAATTAAAAATCAATTTTAGTCCAAGATCACAAAATCTCTATGTGTTATTAGTAATTAATAATAATAATAATATTTATTTATTTATTCATTTATTTATGGCGTTTAAAATTTCGAACAAGATTTTTGTCAGTGGCTGTCCATAGTAATAAATGTGTGGCTTCAGGGTTATGTTCGATTTCAAACATTTTTTTTTAAATTTCCATGAATACCTGGTGTTTGTTTTTACGTTATGGATACTCTTATGCTCTATTAGATAACTATTGTCGAATTAGGGACGTTTAAGGTCAAATACAAAATATGTTATAATAGATTTTTTTTTTTTTTTTTTTTTGTAATTTGTCATATACATTTGTCATAATATTACAAATAGAAAATTTATTTAATGCATTTTTGTACATTGAATACTGTAATATGTATTTGTATATATCGTTTTTCATATCATACGTTTTAAACACAGGCATCATCATACAAGTTAAGTAACACAATTCAATAAAACAAATCATTCGAAAGTATTTTTTTTTATTCGATGACGCAGAAAATGAAAATGAGCGATATAAAAGTGATAAAATCAAAAGCAATGTAACCAATCGTCCATTGTTTTATGTTTGTAACAATAGCAAATGAAACAATTTTTCTAAAAATGTATCTAAAAAAGTATCCAAAATGTAGCAATTTTTTTAAAGATAAAAATTATGCATTAAAAGAATCCTAATTAATTTACTATATTCTTTGCTCAGGTGGAATATAAGGTCAATGTGAATTACATTATTTAGACATAATTGTAGAAACAAAATTAGGTTTCTGCTTTACAATACACGAATAAACAAAATACAACATATGTATAAATATTTGAAGAATTTTTTTTTTTTAAGTCATACTGATAAATAAATGGGTCGTCTTCTTAAAAATCATGTAAAAAAAAAAAGTGATTTTTGTCTATTTATAGAGAGTTATGCAATTATAATTTTACTAAATGTTTTTATTAATATTATTATATTTATGTCGGTTTTTTTAAAGTATGTTGAGTTCACTTGGTTGTCTTAATTACGATTTATCCTAATTTATAATCCATTTTATATTTACTGTATTGAAGATTCAAAGATATAAATAAATGCATAACGAATAAATATAAAATACTTTGTTGCACAAGATCCTCCTGTTAACACATTACATACAAAAAACCTTAGATACATTAATTGCGTTATTTAAAAAAAAAACACTTTTGTTTGAAAAATTTTAACAATCTTTACCAAAAGTTTAAAATTACTTCCAAAATGTTCCACAAAGTGTAGGTAATAAGATCTTATTATTATCATACATATATTTTTCCGAATCATAATACGTACGACGCCGGTAGCATATACTGTAGGGTGGGTCGAAAAAAATCGATATTTTTTTTTCGGATCGTAATACCGCGGAAAAGTTGCTAAATGGTATGACTAAAAAGGGGAAAAAATATTAAAATTATCGGATGTTATCTTCCGTTCGCGCATAAGCTCTAAAGTTTTGAAAAAAATAATTTTTTTTTGAAAATTTGTAATAATTTTTTTTTACGATATTTAATATGTAATAGTGAAAAATTTCATCTACAACACACTAATAAAGTAATATAAAAATACCGGTATTGCACTTCAACATCTTCCGTTCGCGCATGGACATCCAAATATAGCCAAAATACAAGAAAATCGGATTTTTGTCCTATTTTCTTTTCATGTATAGTTACAGATATCAATAATGTAATACCTAATATCTGATTATACATGTTCTGATAGTTAAAGAAAAAAAATTCAGACGTAATTAGGCTTGGTTTTTCGATCGCGCACAGCGATACAAAACTTACTGTCAGCGCGCGCCACTAGCGGGTCAACGACCCACGCCGCGTCACGTGATACCCCCTCTCCGCTGCAGGCAGTCATTACAGTGGTCCGCCGCGCAATTTTGTGTGCCAGTCTGCTGTTGTCTCTTGAGTGCGGTGGATGTGTTGCGTAGTGTGTGTTCTAAATTTCATATTTTGGTGTAGTTTTTTGAACAATTGTGCAATGAATGATGGCATTATCAAAGACAGTGATCACTAGACAAGAATTCCAGTGTCCGTTTTTCGGTACACCAAGAGACTTGCCGCCTAACAAGCTCCCTATAGGAGAGGACGTTCTTCGATGTTTATCGAATGAGAGGTATAATTTAGCAGTTAAACTAAACAACAAAAGGGTTAGTTTTGGACAAGTAGCCAATACAGTAGCTGGCAAAATAGTGTGTTTGTACAATAGAGCATCAATTCCCACCGTAAGTGATAAGAGAGTAGTACAACTGTTGACTGCACTGCATGACAAGTATTATAGTTTAAGAAAATCTCATACTCGAGACAAAAACAAGGAAGTCTTTAAGAGAAACCTTGATGATTTTAAGAAAAAATGCTGTTTGCTTTTTGACATTGCGGCATGCAAATGCCCCATTGCCCTTGAATGTACCTGTCATAAAACACCGGATCAATGCCAGTGTATCTGCTCAATAACTTGTACTTGTGAAAAGCTTAAAAAAATACCTTTACTTGAGCTGAAATTTATCTATTCACTACGCACTCACGGCATTGGCAAAATTGGAACTGTGGACTTAAATGAAACAAAGAAACGTGCCAAATCTTTACAGAGGAAATCTCGTTCCAGCTGTCCAAAACCAAAAGTAGATGTCCAAGTTTCCGAAACTGAACAACGTGATGAATCCTTGACCTCCAGTGACGATTGCAGTGACAGTGACCAAGAATTCATACCTGAATCTCCAAAAAAGAAATCCGGTTGGCAAATGAGGATTAACCTTAAATCTACTGCATTAACTAGTGATCGTTACGGTGTTTCCGATCGTGCTACAGCAGCAATAGCCTCAAGTGTTTTGCAGGACGTTGGCGTGGTAACTAATAGCGACAATTCACAAGTAGTTGACAAGTGTAAAATAAGAAGAGAAAAACACAATGTTAGGGCTGATTTGTCCAGTTCTATAACAGAAAATAAGCTAATTGGGCTATATTTTGATGGCCGTAAAGACGACACTATTGTGGTACAAGAGGCACATTCAAAACGATTTAAAAGAGTGGTAAAGGAGGAACATTACGTGCTTATACAAGAACCTGGTAATATATTTCTGGGTCACGTGACCCCGAATTCAGGAAGTTCAGAGGATATTGCGACCTCTATTATATCCTATTTGACAAGCAATGACATTTCTTTGGACGAATTAGTCGTTATTGGCTGTGATGGCACCAATGTTAACACCGGATTGAAAAACGGTATAATACGCCGTATTGAAACACACTTAGGTAAGCCTCTGCAATGGGCAGTTTGTCTTCTTCATTTTAATGAACTACCCTTCCGCCATTTATTTCAGTATTTAGATGGTAAGTCGACCGGGCCAAATTCTTTGAAAGGACCGATTGGTGGGAAATTGATCAAATGTGAAACACTTCCAGTAGTGCAGTTTGAAAGTATTGATTGCCAAATCCCTGAGATAGACAAAAAAACTCTTAGTAAGGATCAGAAGTATTTGCTGGAAATATCAGAAGCGATTAAATCAGGTGAATGCCCAAAAGATTTATCAATCAGGGATCCAGGACCTTTGTCTCACTCCAGGTGGCTAACAACAGCTAACCGTGCTTTAAGACTCTACATTAGTCAAGAAAATCCAACTGCTGAGTTCCAGGAAATAGTAATATTCATTCTGAAGTCATATATGCCGATGTGGTTTTGTATTAAGAAGACCAAACTTTTTACTGATGGCCCTAAGCTCGTGCACCAATGTATTGAAACCTCAAGATATCTTAAAGATGAACTCAAAGCTGTAATTGACCCAGTTATAGAGAGAAATGGGTTCTTTGCGCATCCAGAACATGTTATGATTACTATGACTCAAGATCCCAGAAAACATATGAGAGAACTGGGCCTCCGCCGCATCATTAAGGCAAGAGAAAGAGACCAAAAGAGGAAAACAATTCGAACGTACGTGGCACCTAAGCTAAACTTTTCCGCAACAGACTACACGGAATTAAATTATTGGACAAACTGTGAATTTTCTTCGCCGCCTCTATTGAAAGATGTCACTGATGATGAACTGAAAACCTACATCAAAACAGAAGAAGTACCGAAGTGGGAAATCCTATCACAGAAGATGCCAGTCCATACTCAAGCAGTGGAGAGAAGTGTCAAGTTGGTGAGCGAGGCTTCTGCTAAGGTTTGCGGATCTGCAGCTCGAGACGGGTACATAAGAACGACACTTAAGTCAAGGTCCACGATGCCAGCCTTTGATAACAAAAGACAGTTCAAACTACCAGACATGTAATCTATTCGTAAGTGAAATATGTACTTTGTATTTATTGGATAATACATCAATAATATGTTGAAGCTTGTATATATTTATTTTTCCTAAGTCCACATTTTTGAGGTTTTCAACACTTTTTTGCTATTTTTACAGCCCATGCGCGAACGGAAGATGTTAAAACTCAATACCAGTATTTTTATATTAATTCATTAGTGTGTCGTAGATGACATTTTCCCCTATTACATATTAAATATCGTAATAAAAAAAATTATTAAAAATTTCCAAAAAAATTTAATTTTTTCAAAATTTAATCAAACTTTAGAGCTTATGCGCGAACGGAAGATAACATCCGATAATTTTAATATTTTTTCCCCTATTTAGTCATACCATTTAGCAACTTTTCCGCGGTATTACGATCCGAAAAAAAAATATCGATTTTTTTCGACCCACCCTAATATACTGACGATAAAAATAGAAATACATTGTTTCACAAAATTAATATTGTAACAAACCCTGTAGATGTATAGTATACAATCTTTCCGTCGAGCTTAAGAATGGGATTTAACTGCTTAATTGATTTCAGAACAGTTTGCTTGATTTATCACTTAAAGCATTTTGAAACCATTGATTTTTACTTTCTTCTATCTTCAATAGAAGAAAGCATTTTAAATGAACTTTTTTTCGACTTCCGGTTTTTGACGGATTTACACGTTTTAGGGGTCAGAGATTCCAAAAAACATGTTTTTACAAAATGTCTGTCTGTCCGTGTGTCTATGTGTGTCCGTATGTCGCCATTCTACCCTCAAAAAGTGTAGGAAGTTATGCATAGAATTGAACCAATTTTTTGTGAATGTTTTTGGCTGTGGCAAGCAGGTCCTCCTTCAGTTTTGAAATATTCCACCTGAAGGAGGTGCTGCAATCGCGATGTTTGTGCCATTTTTAATATTGTACCGACCAAAAGTATATGAAGTTATGCATCGAATTGAACCAAATATTTTGTGTAAGTGTATGACCATGGCTAATTGGTCCTCCCTGAATTTGAAAAAAATCTGCCTGAATGGGGGCGCTGCAATAGCGAATTTTATGCCATTTTCAATACTGCACCACCTAAAAGTGTATGAAGTTAGTTCTAGAAGTGAACTAAATTTTTTGTATATGATTATTTTTTGGTAAGGCAAGTAGGTCCTCCTTGAATTTGAAAAAAAATCTACCTTTCATTCTATTGTCCATCGGCTCGTGCAGAGACGGAATTTGCTTTTACTCTGATTAATTTACTGAAGCAGAAATTTAAGATGAAAATCAAAGATGCGATGATATTGAATTAAAATTATTAAATCATTAAAATAAGTAACTATTTTTTAAAAATATTAAAGTATATGTATGAGATTGAAGAAAGTTTTGGGATTGGCACATCCAACTAGTTTTTAATTACAATATTATACTATTTAATGTCAGAGATATTTGGACTTAATATTATGAATTTTTAGCATTTTATGAATATTAACATAAAAAGTGGTGGTGTTTATCCCTTAATTACAATTTATTTTACTTAAAAAATGATTATTTATTTTTTTATACAAAAATATATGACTTATTGCTTTGCAAAATATTCTCGTGCAACATTGATATTTTATTGAATTTCAATAAGCTAATCGTGGATATATATATATATATCCCACTCTGAATGTGCAATACCATTAAAAACGAAATTTGGAAGCTTCAGCGTCTGCTTCCAAGTTCTTAAAATTTCGACTACGCATGCAATTTCAATTTTATATGAAGTAAAATATAATATAATCATAAGGTGATAAGTCTGGTAAATACGGGATATGTGTCATGGTTTACAACATAGTTACCGGAGCAGCATATGAGATGACATTACACTGCTACAGAATATAAGTAAGGTACATTTTTCTAGATCGTCCAGTAAAATCTCTATAAGAGTTTTCTTAAATAGCAGATTATGTTTTTCAATTTTCAACCATTGCCAACATATTTGTGTTATTTTACTATAAAAAATAGTACACAACTTTAGATAAGAGTTGAAATTTATAGTCGCAATACATCAATCTATTCTTTTTTATTTAGTATATAAATATGCCATCTAAGCCGTTCTTGCTACTGATTTATTAACATGCACTGCTATTTTTTTAAGTTAAGAATCTATACTTAAGGTATAAGCTGATGAAAATTAATTTTTCAACTGCATTAAAAAATAATAAAAATAAATATAAATATAAAAATGTATTTTTTTTAAAAAAAAAAAGATGAATGGATTATAAATAAATTGTTCTGGAGACTATCTGATTGTCTCTTTAAAATTCAAAAAAAGTTTCAGAATAAATTTCAATATCACGTTTTTCTGAAACAATGTAATTAATAGGAATGCCATACTTTTGAACCAATTTTATAAAAAACTGAAATTCACTTGAAATACTCAAACATTTTCAAAAGACACTATGGAAAAGCTTTCTGCTTTTCATATGCATTTCATTCATCATTTTTCGGCCTACTTATTTGTGTCATTTTAATATATGAAATAGTAAACAACTTTAGATAAGAGTGGAAATTTATAGTCGTAATGCATCAATCTATTTTTTTATTTAGTATATAAATATGCGAACTAAGCTGCTCTTGCTACTCATTTATCTACACGCACAGCTATTTTTTAAAGTTAAGAATCGTTATTTAAAGTATAAGCAGATGAAAATTAATTTTCCAATTGCATTAAAAAAATAATGAAAAAATAAATATTAGAAATCTATTTTTTTTTAAATTAATGGATTATAAATAAATTGTTCTGGAGACTATCTGATTATTTCTTTAAAATCCAAAAAAGTTTCAAAATGATTTATTTTATGAAAAACTGAAATTCACTTGAAATACTCAAACATTTTCAAAAATCACTATGGAAAAGCTTTCTGCTTTTAAAATAATTTTTGAAATATAAACCTCGTGGCAGATAAAAAAAAGACTGGTTTTTTTAATAGTATAGATATTAAAACATTTTTTTTAACTGAAGAGATGAGTCATTCAATAATAATAAACATATTTGTGATAAATTTTATTATTTATAACAATATCTATTTTTTTATTGTTTATTTTACATATAATAGTACAGTCTATCTAGTTGTTAATAGAAAACAAATAAAAATTTACCTTACAACTGAAAGGAATAAAAGTATCTCTTTAAGGTATATGTATATTTTACCAGAAGTTATAATGACTATTATAAATCCTAAATAAAGACCATGCGAAAATATTATGTTTCACTTCAAATAACTACCCGAGGGAAAATCTAATGATGTGAAAAGAGTTTTTTCTAACAAGAAACTCGTTATATTTCATATCTTGCAGGAAAGCTATCTGTATGACAAAAAAAAAAATTCTTTCTCTCTTCTTGCCACTATAAAGACGTCTTTTTTTTGTCTAAAAATTATGCGTATAAATATGAAGTTTTGATACATATATAGTTTTTTAATTACAATTAAAATTTAAAGTATATTATTATATTACAGTTTTATAGCATCAGTTTAAGCAAAAAAATAAATAAATAAATAAATAAATAAATAAATAAATAAATAAATAAATAATAATAATAATAATAATAATAATAATAATAATAATTAATACAAAATGGAGCTTTAAAACTTTTTATGATTTTTAAACCTAAACAGTTGTTATATGAGTGCTTATTAAATACTTAAATTCATTATATTTCGCAAATTTCACATGCTAAAGCTCCATACATTTTACTGCTTACGTATTCTCACAGATTTATGAATTGTCATTATCATCATTTATTTCTTAATATAAAGCTCTTAACAGTGAAATTATATGATATTCATCACTAACAGTGTTAGTAAAATAATGAACAATGTATTATATTATTCAGTCTTACAAAGAAATGATATTATATGGAATCATAAAGGACTATTTCCATGAAAACTGTATTAAAAATTACCATTATTATCGAAACAACTAATAACATTTAACTTATTACCTTCATTGCATGATTTTAATAAAAAGATCAAAAGTATAAAATAACACAAAATGTGCAAAAAAAAATAATGAAAAACTGTATATTTTTAAAATCACATAATAAACAAGCAATTTACTTTTTACTGATATAGCAGATAATCAAATTTGCATGGGATAGCTCAGATGAACATTGGTAGCTTTAATCAAAATTTCCTGTTCGTAGCCTGGTCCAGACCTTTTTTGCCAATTTCAAAATTTCATCTCATATGATTTATTTTTTAATTAGAATAAATTTGTTAAAAATATACTAGCGTAATTACGTTTACATCATTTTCTGAAGTTCCACTGCTTGCATATTTTTCTGTTGAGTTGATTCACATATGACACAAAATGCTATAATCCATAAAGTTAGCTGGGGTTTTAGATCCACTAGATTCATCCTGGATAGCCCAGAAGAGATTTCTCGTTCGAATTCTGATTTGGATATTTTTCACCCAATTGGAAATTTATATCTCATATAACATCACATGAGAGAGTTCCCATCTGAAGTACGAAGAGAATCAGAATAGAACTTAGTTGGCACAATGGAGGGAGATTATTTGGAAAAACGGCACTACTGGTGACACCTTGTGAATTCCCTTTGGCACAGGAAAATTGAATAACATGAAAAGATGATATCTTGTGTAAAAGGAAGTATGTATCCAAGGAATGTGCACACTCGATAAATATTAAAAAGCATGTGTAGAGGTTATTAAAGCATAAATATTCCCCCACTGTTCCTGATGGCATCCACCACTGATGCATCCAAAGTTGAACCGGCAGCTACTTTAATCAGTGCTTCATGATTATGTCTGAAGCATTAAAAGATGTATTAGAAGAGACAAAAATATACATTTATGTAATATTTTAAAATTTTAGTAAAATATAACAAGTTTTCAAATAATACTGTAAGAGGATAAAAGTTTAGTTTGGAATTTGCTTAACCCATTTAATCGATTTAACCAAATCTTCACACACCGATAGCGTCTAATCATTTCCAAAATAATATTGCAAATATAAATTTGTCACTTTAAAATGTTGACTACTTTTTGCGTTTGAAAACACTAAAGAAACACCCTAAAAAGTGAAAGAATTTTTTTGCATTTTCTATGTATTGTTTAGGGTTCTGTTAATTTAGGACAGTATACAGACAGTCATAAATTTTATATGATGTATGCTGCTAACTCTAGAGGAAAAGTGAATAAATATCATCCATTCATGCATTAATTTTCTGAAAAAATCAGTAATTGACATCAACTTTTTATATTGATTTTTAAACAGTTTTTGTTCATTGTAGTGTATCTGTATTTTTTTGTACAATTATGAATAAAATATTAAACATATGATATAAAATTATATTAATTTTATTTCTGACCTTTATTTTGCATAATATCAATATCATTTGATAAAAAAAAGTACATAAACTTAATGTTATATATTTCTCTAATAGCGAAATTAATTAATTGGGCAAAATTACGTTCTAGTACATAATCATTTATTTGAAAGAAAAACCCAATATACTGTTTAGAAGATGTAAAATAATAAATGTGGCAAAGAAAAAAATATAAACATGTAAATTTGAAAAAAAAATATTTTTTTGGAACATTTGGCTTCAGTAATTTGATTTAATGACACATAAATTTTATCGTAAAAAAGTTTAAAAGAACTTTCTTTAATAATTTAAAAAATGACAAAGTCGTTAAACATCTTCTTGGTCAGTGAAGTCGGCTTTGTTCAATGGCTTCTGAAATGTCTTTTATGCATGAATACGCTATCAGTGAAGTAAGTTAACCAAAATGAATAAGTAAAATTGCGCCTGAATAATTTGCTTAATAGCTTATAAATATTTTTTAAGTCTAATAGTTTGTAAAAATATTTTTAAATGCAAGAAGCGTTTTGTATGTCGTCGCATTGAACAAAATAATGTATTAGAGATCAGTTTGCAGTTTTTATAATACATGTAGTTTAACTTTTTACATTGACTATTTTTTTATACAATTTTTTTAAAAAATAATTAAATATTACTTTATTTAATATGATGAAATCGTTATTGTATTTTTATAATGATAATAAATAAGTGCAAAATTTTTGAAATGAAATTCTATTTTGATTCTGTGGGATAGAATGAAAATAACTTACCACAAATTTCACACATTAATTTTCTACGAGAAAAATATCAATAGCTCCCATATATATATATATATATATATATTTTTTTTTTTTTTTTTTTTTTGATGTGGTGTTTTTATCATTTTTTTATTTTGGTGTATTTGGATTTTCCCTTTAAACTATTAAAAACAAACTAAGCATAAGGCATTAAATTATTTCAATTTTACTGCTAATATATATATATATATATATATATATATATATATATATATATATATATATATATATATATATATATATTCATGACTTTAAATTCGATTGATAAAAATAACTAAATAAACATAATGCTATATACATCTCCAAAAGTGAAATTAATTAATTGGATAAATTTACGTGCTTGTATGTAAGCATTTATTATAAAGAAACACAATAAATTGTTTTAAAAAATGTAAATCAATAAAAGTAGCAAAAAAAGAAAAATAAATGCATGTAAATTTGAAAAAAAAAAATTGTTATTTTCTTCAAAATTTGCGCCTCTGTAATTTATTTTATGACACATAAACTTATCATAAAAAAGCTTAAAAAGAATTTTCTGTAATGCATAACAAATGACAAAATCGTTAGACATATTCTTAGTCAATAACTTCCAAAATGTTTTTTTTTTTTTTTTTTTTTTTTTTTTTTCATGAATGCGCTATAAGTGAAGTAAGTTAATCTAAATGAATCAACAATGAATAACTAAAATTGCTACTGAATATTTTACTAAATTGTTTATAAATACTTTTTTATGTATGTTAGTTTGCAAAAATATGCTTAAATGCATAAAACGTTTTGTATGTCGCTTCATTAAATTATATTATATGGGATCAGTTTGCACTTTTTAGAATATCTGTATTCTTTTTTATTTTTTTACGTTTTTCTTACATAAATTTTTATTGAAGTAGTTAAATGTGAGTTTTTTCTTGTATTTTTATAATGATGAAAAATAATTGCAATATTTTTTAAAACCAAACAGAATTTCAAATCTTCTGGATACAGTGATAATAACTTACATAAATTTCTACAATCAGTGTAAACCAAATACTTCACATATTCATTTTAGATAATTCTTATTTAATGATCATATCGTAATTTGAATCTATTTTTATGCAATCTGTTATTTTCGGTTTTTTATAAAAGGTTTTATGGGATAATTCTAACATTATTTTTATCAGTTTTTTGTTTATTTTAATATGTCTACATTTTCACATTAAAATATTATTAAAAATTTAAGCAAGTGACAGCAAATTATTTAATTTTTTGCTGATATTTGCTCTGATTTTAAATTTGTTTGAAAAAAAAAATAATTAAAATAAATAATGTTATATATTTTTCTAATAGCGAAATTAACTATTTGAGTTTATTTAAGTACTGGTACATGAGCATTTTTTATAGAAAAAACAATAAATTACTTCAAAAAATGTAAAAAAAAAGTGTCAAAGAAACAAAAATAAAATCATGTAAATTTGAAAAAAAGTGTTATTTTCTTGAACATTTATGCTTCAGTAATATATTTAATGACTCATAAAGTGTATGATAAAAAAAAAAAGGTTAAAAGAACATTCTTCAATGCTTAAAAATACGACAATGTCGTTAAACATTTTCTTGGTCAATGAAGTCGGCTTTGTTCAGTGACTTCCAAAACGGTTTTTTTTTTTTTTTTTTTTTATTTTTTTTTTTTTTTTTTTTTTTATGCATGAATACGTTATAAGTAAAATAAGTAACCGAAATGAATTGCAATGAATAACTAAAATTGCTACTTTATATTTTATTTAATAGCTTATAAATATTTTTTTAAGTCTGTTAGTTTGCAAAAATATACTTAAATGCATGAAATGTTTTGTATGTCATTTCATTAATTTAAATTACTTATTTGGGATCAGTTTGCAGTTTTTAGAAGATTAGTAGTTATACTTTTCATATTTACGGATTTGTTATACAAATTTTAAATAAAGTAATTAAATATGAAATTCTTCTATTTTAAAAATGATCATAAATAAGTGCAGATTTTTTAAATGAAATTCAGTATAAATTGTGTTTTATAGAGTGATAATAAATATAATTTTCCATGTTCAGTATAAACCAAGTACTTCATACATTGCAATCTGATAATTCATATTTAATGGATCATATCGCAAATTGTATCCATTTATTTACATTTAATTATTTTTATATATATTATATTATATTATATTTATCATGATTCTAAATTCGTTTGACAAAAATAACCAAAGAAATTTAATCCTATATAGTTCTCTAATAGCGAAATAAATTATTGTGTAAATTTACATGTTTATACGTAGGCATTTATCAGAGAAAAACTCAATAAACTTTTTCAAAATAATGTAAAACAATAAATGTGTCAAAGAAAAAAATAAATACATGTAAATTTGAATAAAAAAGTGTTATTTTTTGAACATTAATGCTTTTGTAATTTATTTAATGACACACAAAGTGTATCATAAAAAAGTTAAAAAGAACTTTCTTCAATGCTTAAAAAATGACAAAATCGTTAAACGTTTTCTTGGTCAATGAAGTCGGCTTTGTTCAATGACTTCCGAAATGTTTTTTTATGCGTGAATACGCTATAAGTGAAGTAAGTTAACCGAAATGATTCGCAATAAATAACTAAAATTGCTGCTGAATACTTTACTTAATCGCTTATAAATGTTTTTAAAGTCTGTTAGTTTGCAAAAATATTTTTAAATACATGATGCGTTTTGTATGTCGCTGTATTAAATAAAATTACATATTTGGGATCAGTTGCATTTTTTAGAATATCTGTAGTTTTACATTATATAGTTAAAGTTTTTTAAGCAAACTTTAAATAAAGTAACTGAATGCGAAATAGTTCTTGTACTTTTATAAAGATAATAAATAAGTGAATTTTTTTAAAAATGAAACTGTATTTTGATTATGTGGGATAGAATGACAATAGCTCGCCACAAATTTCATATATTAATTTTCTTCAAGAAAAATATCAATAGCTCCCACTATTTTTTGATTTGGTATTTTTACCAGTTTTTCTTTATTTTAGTGTATCGGTATTTTCCATTTATATTATTAATAACAAACTAAGCATATGATATCAAATTATTTCAATTTTACTGCAGATTTTTTTTTCATGACTTTAAATTCGAATGATAAAAATAAATAAATAGACTTTATGTTATATACATCTCTAAAAGCGAAATTAATTAATTGGGTAAATTTACGTGTCGGTATATAAGCATTTATTATAGAAAAACACAATAAACTATTTTTTTTAAATTGTAACACCATAAATGTGCGCAAAAAGAAAACTAAAAACATATAACTTTGAAAAAAAAAAGTGCTATTTTCTTGAAAATTTATGCTTTAGTAGTTTATTTAATGACACATAAAGTGTATCATAAAAAAAGGTGAAAAGAAATTTCTCCAATGCTTAAAAATGACAAAGTCGTTAAACATCTTCTTGGTTAATAAAGTCGGCATTGTTCAATGGCTTCCGAAAAGTTTTTTATGCATGAATACGCTATAAGTGAAGAAAGTTAACCGAAGTGAATCGCAACACAAACAAAAATTGCTTCTGTCTAAATTATTTAATAGCTTATAACTATTTTTTTAAGTTTGTTAGTTTGCAAAAATATTTATAAATCCATGAAGCGTTTAGTATATCATTGTATTAAATTAAATTACATTTATTGGGATTAGTTTGCACATTTTAAAGTATCTGCAGTTTTTCTTGATATACAGTGCTCAGCAAAAGTTTAGACACTGGTCTTTTTTAAACTTTAAATAAAAAATACGAACACGTGAGTTTTACAAATAGCTATACTTATTTTCAAATATATTTTAAACAAATGTAGAGTAAAAATAATGGTTATAATATAAGATATTTAATTTAACTGAAAAAAGTAAAATATGCATATTGCAAAAGTTTAGACACTTTTTTGATTTTTAGCCAACTGTTCATGAAAAAATGCAAATTTCCAAGTTATGATGTCACGTGCCTGAATTATTTAATTATACCTCCATATAGCATCCGTTAGTGAAGATGCCGCGAGCTAAAAATATTCAATTAGATGAGGTAATTGAAGTAGGAAAGCTGAAGTGGAAAGGGAAGACTGTTGCAGAAATTTCAGCAGCATTGAATCGTCCAACGTGGTCTGTCTATGAAGTATAGTCTAAGGATGTCTCCTTCAAAACAAAACATAATCTGGAAGACCTTGTGTGACGAGAAAATGAAATGACAATAGGATCCAGAAAATGACATTTACACAAATAATGATTGCTAATCAGATTAAACGTAAGTCAAGACTTTCAGTGTTGACAGAAATGATTCATAGATGAATTAAAGAAGCAGGTAACTCAATTTACATGAAAATGATAAAACAATCAGCTTTAAAATCTCGCTACAAATTTGCGAGAATGCAAAGGACTTTTAAATATACGTCATATGGATCTAAATGGTACTCTATGATATTCAGTAACGAAAAAAAAAATGGAATTTGAATGACCCCAACGGGTGGCCATACTTTTCATGACTTGCGTAAAGAGCCTGGGACTTTCTTAAGTTGACAACAAGAAGGTGACTTTTTAATGATTTGGTCCTCACTTTGCTTTAATGCTAGAGTATCTGTGAAGTTATTCATTGGTTGCCAAGCAACACAAGACTACGTACATACGTTGGAGATTAATGTTTAGTCATTTGGGGAACTTTTTGCTGATCTAAAGTATGGTTTTTAGCATCTATTCATGTTCCATACAAGAGAAGAACTTCGTTTAACTCTGAAAATACTACTAATCTCAACTGACCGGCGTGTAGTTCTGATCCGGACCCAATCGAAAACCTTTGTAACATAATATGTCGTAATGTTTATGCAATTTTTTGCTATACTTTTCTTTTAATGAGCTTCGAGCTGTTGTTTAACAAGTTTAGTACAAAATTGACCTCCAAGTGACGCAGCATTTAGTTTCTTCGATGAAAAGTCACATTCTTGCACTAACATCAAACAATGTGGGTGCAACTCGATTTCAACTTGTCGTTATTTTTCTGTAAATATAAAAATTGTCTGTACTTTTGCCACAATGTTAATTTCATTTTTTTGTCATTATATTTTATGTAAAAGGTAAAATTCAAAATTTATTGTTTGTGAATAAAGAATAAGTCACAAGTAATATATTACAGATGTATTACAAACATTCGGTACATACTTCTGAAAATAGAAGCATAATCGATCATTGTCTAAAAATTTCCTGAGCACTGTATTGACGTTTTTATTATGCAATTTCAAATAAAAGTAATTAAATATGAAATTGTTCTTGTATTTTTATAATGATGATAAATGAATGCATTTTTTTAAATGAAATTGAAAGTAAATCACGTGGATAAGAGTGATAATAACTTATTACAATTTTCTATGTTCAGTGTAAACCAAATACTGCACACATTACATTCAAATAATTCATTTTTAATGGATCATATCGTAATTTGTATCCATTTATATGCATTCAATTATTTTATACATATTACATTATATTATATTTATCACAATTTTAAATTCGTTTGATAAAAATAACTAAAGAAACTTAATGTTATTTATTTCTCTAATAGAGAAATTAATTAATTGGATACATTTGCATGCTTATATGTAAGGAATTATTATAGATCAACACAGTGAACTGCTCTAAAAATGTAAAACGATAAAAATGGCAAAGAAAGGCAAATAAAAACAAGTAAATTTGAAAAAAAGTGTTATTTTATTAAACATTTATGCTTAAGTAATTTATTTAATGACACATACAGTTTATCATAAAAAATAGATTAAAAGAACTTTCTTCAATGTTTAAAAAGTGCAAAAGTTGTTGAACATTTTCTTTGTCAATGAAGTCGGCTTTGTTTAATGGCTTCCGAAATGTTTTTTAGGTAGATTTCGTAAGAAATACTACCTATTGCAATCGCACCAGTTTATATATCTATCTATCTATCTATCTATCTATGTATATATATATATATATATATCACTTTTTTATGGACACGATAACTTCTATAAATCTCCACCAATCTCCACCAAACTTATACATAAAATCAAAGGGGATAAAATCTCGGCTAAGTTCGTTAATGGGCAAAATTGGACCAAGGGGGTCGAAATAGGGGGCGTTTTTGTGAAAACAGATAAAAGCCCATAACTTCTTAATGAAAATAGATATCGAATCAGTTTAAAGTTTATATTACTTCTAAATAACGGGCCAAAAGTTTATGCATGACAGATTTTTGATAAAGTAAAAAATGGGCTCAAGGGGCGAAAAAATAGGGTTTTTGGGAGAAAAAAAATCATAACATTGTCAATTCTCAGGATATCCAATCCATCTAAATTTTTTATAAATATTCTAAAAATTATCTAAAACTTTTATATTTGCAAGTTTTTGATAGGACCAACTCTTACCGGTAAAAAAAAAATTAAAAACGAAAATAAAAAGGGCTTTCAAAAAAGAAAAAAATCCATAACTTTGTCGATTCTTAAACTATCAAATCCAATTAAATTTATTTTACATCTTCTCAATAATGTCTACAACTTTTATTGTGACAAGCGTTTCATAGGATCAATTCTTATAGACAAAATATACAGAAATTGGAGTTGGAGAAAAAACCTCTAATCCAAACTGCTTACATTCTGAATCGTTTTATAAATTCATTTTTTATTTTAAACGCATCCAAATGGCAGATCCTCTTATTTAGAAACTACATTATGTGAAACATTGGCCAGATTTTTGATAAAGACAGGATATATTTTTAAAAAGGCTGCCAAAAAGGGTATTTTGAACAGAATTTCCCGAAGTGACAGTGATAGGAAATTTGAGGAAGTATTCAAATAACAAATTGCGTTTTTCATGACTCATTTTTAAATTCATTTTTACTCTCAAACGCATCCAGTTTACATGTCCTCTTATTTAGGAACTGTATAATATGACGCATTGGTCAATTTTTTGATAAAGACAGAATATATTTCAAAAAAGGCTGCCAAAAAGGGTATTTTGAACAGAATTTCCCGAAGTGACAGCGATAGGAAATTTGAAGAAGTATTCAAATAACAAATTGCGTTTTTCTTGACTCCTTTTTAAATCCATTTTTACTCTCAAACGCATCCAATTTACAAGTTCTCTTATTTTGGAACTGTATAATGTGACGCGTTGGTCAATTTTTTGATAAAGACAGAATATATTTCAAAAAAGGCTACCAAAAAGTGTATTTTGTACAGAATTTCGAGAAGTTGTGATTGAAAATTTAAGTTACTTTGAAATAACAAATTGCGTTTTTTCTGACTAATTTTTTA
This sequence comes from Maratus speculifer, assembly GCA_964019185.1. NCBI lineage: Eukaryota > Metazoa > Arthropoda > Arachnida > Araneae > Salticidae > Maratus > Maratus speculifer. The sequence goes on along the minus strand of OZ025297.1, from coordinate 286,965,489 downwards.
AATTCAATTTTGCTCTCAAACGCATCCAATTGACAGGTTGTCTTATATAGGAGGTGTATAATGTCCCGTATTGGTCAGTTTTTTTATACAGGCTGAATATATTTTATAAAATGCTGTCGAATTGGGCACTTCGCGCAAAATTTCCCGAAGCTATCATGATTAAGAATTGAGATTATATTCAAAATTGGTTATTTTATAACTCATTTTTACATTCAATTTTGCTCTCAAACGCATTCAATTGACAGTCTTTTCTTATTTAGGAACTATATAATGCGCCGTATTAGTTGATTTTTTTAATAAAGTCAGAATTATTTCAAAATAGGTTGTCAAAATGGGCATTTGATCCGAATTTAGCTTAAGATGATTCTGATAAAACCAGTCCTTACAGAAAAATGAAATTAAAAATTTTTCAATAGAGGACAAATAAAGTTGTCAGGTAAAGGTATATCTGTAATCAAATTTATTTTTTTGTTGTTGAAATGAGCACTCTTCGAAATCTACCTCCGCCTATAGGCCAAGCCGACAGGGATTTTTTATTCATGAATACGCTATAAGTGAAGTAAGTTAACCGAAATGAATCCCAACGAATAACTAAAATTGTTTCTGAATACTTTATTTTATGCCTTATAAATATATTTTAAGTATGTTAGTTTGCAAAAAAATTTATAAATGCATGAATTTTTTGAGTTTTGTTGCATTAAATTAAATTACTTATTTGGGATCAGTTTGCAGTTTTTAGAATATCTGCAAACATATTAATGATTTTGATAAAAATTTTAAAGTAATAAACTCAAATTTTAAATAAAGTAATTAAATATATAAATCTTCTTGTATTTTTAAAATCGTGATAAATAAGTGCAATGTTTTGATAGAAACTGAATTTCAATTATGTGAGATAGTGTGATAATAAGTTACCTCACATTTTTATGTTCAGTGTAAACCAAAATCTTCACAGGTTGTATTGAGATATTTCATATTTAATTGACAACTTTGTAATTTGTATCCATTTATATGCATGCAATTAATTTTTCTTTTTATCATACATTTTCGGGAATAATTTTAACATTATTTTAAGAACAAATGTTCCTTGCATTTTCGTTTATCAGAAGGCTTTTTGCATGATTATAAGGTAAATGCCCCAGTAGGAGCCGCTTAAGGACATTTATCTAATTATTATTAAAGTATTAGTGAATTTCAAAAAAATATATTTTTTTAGCCTTTATGTATCAGAATAAACATTCGAATTTTTAAAATATATTATCTAGAAAAAAATGAAAAAAAAATGTTACCTTCCTCTATGCTTCAATAGTGGGCATAGTAAATTTACGATGATCCACTAGGGGCCCCCTAGAAGTTGACCACTCCATTCTTGAGTTTAATGCATACTGTGCAGAAGTTATATATTTTTTTTTACATTTCTACACTTAAATATACTCAATAATGAAATCATATTTAGAAGTTTTAATGATTACGTAAAATAATTTTAGCTTCTATTTAGTTTTTCCGTACATTCTGTAAAAACACCCTTCCAGCTAAAAGACTATGAAAATACTGAAGTTGTCCCTTTGCCTGATAACAGATAAGGGTTCCAGACAATCAGCATCTAGTTTGTTATTTGACGGGGGTGACTAGAAAACTTGTTTTTCATCTTTGAAAACTGGTGGCCCACTATTGGTACATGGCCCACTACTGGTAAACTTTCCCTACATATGTGTGAAGGGATAAAAAAAATTTAAACACACCATAAATAACTTAAATTCGGTAGGTCTTTCAAAAGAACTTAGTCTTTCATCGTCAGCCGTGCCGCTACTTTCACAGTAAACGCACGTTTTCTTTCGCTTGACGAAGAAAAGCTCCTTTATTTTGAAAAGCCTACCGAATTTAAGTTATTTATGGCTTGTTTAAGAAGCTTTTACCTCTTCATATTAATTCACGCCATATTCAAATTATTTTTTTTCTAAATTGTCTGCAATAAATTTTATATAAGTATTTGGGCATTCCGCTATTATCTAGTTGTTATTATTGTTTCATCAAAAATTAATTACTAAGAATCCTTAAAACAGGATGAGTACTTTGCATCGCCAACGTTCCCGGGAAATTTTTACATGATATTGTGACCTGGACTTCTGATATTTCGTCTTGGATATTTTTTATTCCATTTCGATCTTTTTTATCTTTGCCAGTATAATAGTCAACGTATTCAATAATATCCCAGTCACTAGGTCAATCTAAATTATCTTCTGAAATTTATTGATAATCACTATATTTTTCTATGTCATCTGCTTCCTCATCACTATCATTAATACATTCTTTATTAGGTTAAACCTCAGCTAATAAGATTTCTCTCTATTTCATCCTTATATATTAAATAGCGATGCTTTTCACAAACTTTTCCTTCACATTTGCGATATCAAATAAAAGCACGAGCACTAACTTTAAGTCAATTACACCCGAAACTTAATTAACTCCAAAAAATATGCGATAAAATTTTTACCACCCAGATTCAAACATGCAAGAATGAAATATTGGTGGTTATGAAATCACTCATGTTACTCACAAATTTCAATAGAGTTTTTTTTATCAAAATGAGACCTAGGGATGACATTGCAACATTCTTCAGTTAATTCTTGTTAGTATAAAATGTTCAAAGTCTTATAAATAAAAAAAAGGTTTAAATGGAACAGATTTGTTTTTAAATGCTCATATTATTATAAAAATCCCCAAGTTTCTTTAACTCTTAGAAAATTATGTTATCTTTCAACTGCAAACAAGCGTTTATAGATTTTGTGGCTTATAAACTTGTAAACAACTACATGATCCCTTTGAAGTATTTCAAAAAGCAATAAAAAAATTCTTGTAAAGACATCTAGGAAAAATTTTATTCAATAAATAAAACTAAATTAAAAACAAATAAAATTTTCTTATTAATGTATATAAAACCTTTTTTCTGTATATCATATTTAAAATTGATGTATATGAAACATTAGTCAGTACGTGTCAAGGGAGTTGATTTCTTTCGAGAAAAGATAAGAATAACTTAATAATAACGTGCACGTACATAATTGCTCTTAAAAGCATGTATAATTTGAAAAATACTGTGACATTTATATTCTAAACTAACCTTTAAAAAAAGACATTTATTTGATATTTATAATACTAACGTGAAAATCCTATGAGATTTAAAACTGTCAACACTTGTTTTAGTTTTAAAAATAATTATGTGATTTAAAGCATTAACTTATAATGAATGAGTTTAATCTTTTCAGTGCCTTCAGTTGATAGATGCAAAATCTAAGCTGTTGGCTTCACCGCATTGGAAGCATTAATCAAATTAATATAATTGTGCAGATATAATGCACTTTTAAAACATTCAGTAATGATTAAAAAATTAGAAAACTTATATTTATATAGGTAATTAGGTTGTACATATATATATATTGTTACGAATTTTGTAAATAGTTAGTGTTTGTACTGTAAAATAATGTAAATAATCTTATTAAGCTCCATTTCTTTACTAATATTATTTTTTTGTTACATTGTCTCTGTTATCAAGCAAACTTGTCTATTATTTCCAGTGTATGTCTACGGCAGATTAACGAAATATTAGCGATATCGCCAAGTTGGCGACAAACTTGGCGATTGTTGGCGATGGTAACCCTTCCCTCTTAATGGTAACCCCCCTTTAGATATACTGATACATTGTTTGTTATTCCGTGGATTTTTCGAGTAGGTTCTAGAAATTTCTAGCACATGCTACGAGACTATATATAAGGAGAGCGATACGAGCTGTTGTTGTTATTATTTACCAGTCAGTCATTGAGTGAACAAGGCGTAAGCAAGTTTGCTTGAGTTTCATCTATGTTGTTTTGAATGTTATAATAGACGTTGTATAAAGAGTCTTTGGGGTCTAAAGCTGTAATTGTACGATAGATTTGAGCAGTTATTTTTGAATATCCAGTAATATTTGTGAGTTTCGAAGACTCTGTTGTTCTGAAGTCTGTAAATAAATTATTTTCTACTTTTCTAAGAGCAAGAGTTTGAAGTTGTTTAACCATAAGATCAAAAGAACCCAATATACGCTACAATTTTTGGTGTCAGAAGTGGGATCTTATGGCGAAAACAAGAACTATGGACGGACAACTAAAAGAACTGTTAGAAGCTATTAACGGATTAAGAACAGAGCTGACCAATAAAATTGATAAAGGCCAAGAAGAGTTGGCGGATAAAATGAATAAAGGCCAAGAACAGTTGGCGGATAAAATGAATAAAGGCCAAGAAGAGTTGGCGGATAAAATGAATAAAAACGAAGAAAGAATGGAACAGTTGACAAACAAAATTGACAAATGCCAAGAAGAAGTGACCGAAAAGATTAATATAGGCCAAGAAGAAATGAAGAAAACTTTAGAAGAAAAGTTCTCGTCGGTAGAGAGACGAATAGAGGAAGTAGAAGAGAAAATTCAGAAAGAAGTTAGTAATGTAGAAGAGAAAATGGAAAGGAAAATAGAGGAAGTAGAAGAGAAAATTCAGAATGATGTTAGAAATGTTGAAGAGAAATTGGAAGGAAAAATAGTTGAAATAGATGAAAAGCTAAATAAAAGAGTACAAGATCTCGAGAAGAAGCTTTCAGCGTCCAGTGGTAATTATGAAGAATTTAGGAATCCGCCTGCTTCTCCCGTGCACATCAAGCTGTCGACATATGACGGAAAGAGTTCCTGGCAAGTTTACAAGACCCAATTCACCATTGTAGCCGAAGCGAACAAATGGAGTGACGAGGTGAAAGCTTGTCAACTGGTAGCATCTTTAAGAGGAGAAGCCGTCGACGTGCTGCAAACATTGCCCGATATGACGCAACTCAATTTTGAGACTTTAAGTTGTGCACTTGAAATGAGATTCGGCGAAAAATTCTTCAAGGATTATACGAGAATACAAATGAAGAGCCGCCATCAAAAATCGAGTGAAACCCTTCAAGAGTTTGCCTCGGAAATTGAACGACTTGCAAATTTAGCATTCATTGACTGTCCAACAAATGTACGGGAAATGCTCTCACTGCAATATTTTGTAGACGGAATAAAAGATCCAGAAGTGCAGAGAGCGGTACGAATGGCAGATGTACATGATTTAAAGGCTGCATTACTATATGCCTTAAAGTTGGAAGCAGCTACACAAGCTAGCCGAAGAGATCGTCATTCAGTACGAGGGACAACGGTGAACAAAAGCTCAGACACTGAGAGCGACGTCTTGAAAGAAATTAGGAAAATAAATCAAGAGCTGGAAGCTTTAAAATACGGAAGAACAAATTCAAGAAGACAGAATCTCACGTGCTGGGGATGCGGTGATACAGGACATCTCCGAAGAAATTGCCCGAAAATCCACGAACGTGAGATAAATTCAAACAGTCAGCAGAAAAACTAAATTTTGGCCATCTCGCGGGGCGGAGGTTGCCAGAGAATGAAAAGCCCCACCTGAAGATCCTCCAGATATCAAAAATGAGCGGCGGTGATAACGAATTATATGTGATAGGCTTTATTAATGGAATTCAGTGCCGTATGATTGTCGATACAGGAGCCAATGTGACAATAATAAGAGAAAATTTGGCTCGAAAATTGAAATGTAAACTCATCTGGACTCCACCATGCGTTACCCTGCAAACTGTGACGGGCAACAAGATTGGCATATATGGAAAGGCCAATTTAACCATACACTTTGGAGGAACGAAATATTACCATACGGCATATGTGGCTGACATAACAGATCCTTGCTTAATCGGGCTAGATTTTCTGAAGAAGTTTGACTTCAAGCTTGATTTCAAAAATAACAAAATGCTCTCAAAATTTGAAGAAATAAGTCTTTTTGGGTTAAATAATGAAATTGAATGTAAACAAACAGTAATAGCCAAAGAAGACATCAATCTAGATCCAAGAACAGAATTTTTAGTTCCAGCTGAAATTAAAAATGAAACTAATTACCGATTTGGCCATATAGATTATCCAGTAGACAATAGTACACAAGCAGGAGTATTGGTGGCTTCTTCTGTAGTAGACCTCTCGAAAAAGACCATTCCAGTCAGAATTGCTAACATCAGTGATAAGACGAGGACTATCAAGAAAGGAGAGGTGATAGCATCATGTGCTCCTGTGACGTGCATAAGTCAAAATTCCAATCACTCTCAGAAATCTTCAGATAATTTAGTCAAGGATTTGTTACAAAATACGGACTTAGATCCAAACCAGAGAGATGCTGCTGAAAGTTTAATTAGAGAATTCCAAAGTTTATTTTCCCAAACATCTGAAGACTTTGGACGAACTAAAATGGCACAACACCGAATTGACACGGGAGATCACTCTCCTGTTAAACAGCACCCTAGACGATTACCTTTTGCCAAGCAAGAAGAGGTGCAAAATTTAATTAAAGATATGGAAGAAAATGACGTCATCGAACCATCGACAAGTCCATGGGCGTCTCCCATTGTATTAGTAAGAAAGAAGGATGGTTCAACAAGATTTTGTGTAGACTACCGCCGACTGAATGACGTCACTAAAAAGGATAATTACCCTCTACCAAGGATCGACGACACTCTCGACACACTTGCGGGCAACACTTGGTTCTGGACTCTGGATCTGAAGAGTGGTTACTGGCAGGTAGAGATCCATCCCGACGACCGCGAGAAGGCTGCCTTCACAACGGGACAAGGATTATGGCAATTCAAGGTAATGCCTTTTGGTCTATGTAACGCACCTGCAACTTTCGAACGGCTTATGGAAACGGTTCTCCGGGGGCTGTCGTATGAAGCATGTCTTGTTTATTTAGATGACATCATAATCATAGGAAAATCTTTAGATGAACATCTGAACAGCCTCAGGCGGGTGCTACAAAAATTAAAGGAAGCTAATTTGAAGTTAAGCCCTTCGAAGTGCAGTTTGTTTCGTAATGAAGTCGCCTACCTTGGACACATCATTTCGCCGGAAGGAGTTAGGACTGATCCGGAGAAATTATCGGCCGTGAAAAATTGGAATCGTCCGGCAGATGTTCACCAGCTTCGAATTTTTCTAGGATTATGCACCTATTACAGAAAATTCGTCAAAGGCTTCTCGATGATTGCAAGACCACTTCATAAATTAACAGAAGCCAATCAAAAATTTATGGGGACACAGGAATGTGACGCTGCTTTCGAAAAGCTTAAGGAGGCCTTGACATCCACTCCAATTCTGTCGTATCCTCAAATCGATAAACAGTTTATACTTGATACGGATGCAAGCAACGAAAGCATTGGCGCTGTACTGTCCCAGGAAATTGACGGCCAGGAGCGTGTTATCGCCTATTTCAGCAAGTGCTTGTCAAAGGCCGAGCGAAACTACTGCGTAACAAGAAAAGAGCTTCTTGCTGTAGTGAAAGCCATAGACCACTTTCATCACTATCTTTACGGTCGAAAGTTCCTGATCCGAACTGATCATGCTTCTCTAACTTGGCTATTGAATTTTAAGAACCCTGAAGGCCAGATAGCCAGGTGGATACAAAAGCTTCAAGAGTACGATATGGAGATACGCCATCGAAAAGGCTCATCACATGGAAATGCAGATGCTCTCTCAAGAAGACCCTGCTCAGAGAATTGTAGATACTGCGACCGGGCTGAGAAGAAATTTAATGTCAAAGGTCCTATAGTAAGACAAGTTACAACTGGATCTACATCATCGCAAGATCCGTGGAGTGACGAGAGCCTGCGTAAAGATCAACTTGCTGATCCTGAAATTAAGCCAATTCTAGAGCTGAAAGAGGAGTCCAACAGGAAGCCCAGCTGGCAAGACATGGCCCATTACCATCCTATGGCTAAACGTTATTGGGCTCTCTGGGATTCCTTACATTTGAAGAACGGCATCTTGTACCGAAAATGGGAGTCTGACGATGGAAAGACATGTAGATGGCAACTACTACTCCCTAAGTCGAGAATTTCTATGGTCCTTCAAGAACTGCATGGTAATCCCACAGGAGGTCATTTTGGTGTAATGAAGACCCTGCAAAAGGTTCGAGAGCGTTTCTACTGGAATAATGTTCGCAGTGATGTGGAGAAGTGGTGTCGAACTTGTGACACCTGTGTAGCACGTAAAGGTCCAAAGAGGCGCACCCGTGGACGATTGCAACGTTATAATGTAGGAGCTCCTTTCGAACGAATTGCTCTAGATATCCTGGGTCCTCTTCCTAGAACATATGATGGCAACAAGTACATCCTCGTTGTCATGGATTACTTCACCAAGTGGCCTGAAGCCTACGCCATTTCTAATCAAGAGGCGGTAACCGTAGCAGACATACTAGTTCAACACTGGGTTTCCAGATACGGAGTTCCTCTTCAAATCCATTCCGATCAAGGAAGAAACTTTGATTCGGCTGTGTTTAAGGAAATCTGCGGACTACTCGGCATGGACAAAACTCGAACTACACCTCTACATCCTCAATCGGACGGCATGGTGGAGCGGTTCAATCGTACCATCCTAAATAGCCTCTCTCTCCTGGTGTCTAGAGACCAACAGGACTGGGACAAGAAATTGCCTCTTTTCCTGCTTGCCTACAGGAGTGCCACTCATGAGGCCACTGGTTACTCCCCTTCTCAAATGCTCTTTGGTCGTGATCTTCGTCTGCCTGCTGATCTTTTGTTTGGCCGTCCTCCTGTTGGTCCTTCATCGCCTGAGGAATATGTCGATGAACTCCAGGCACGGATTGAGGAGATTCATTGTCTAGCGAGGAACCGAATTGGACTGGCATCAGAAAAGATGAAGACACGGTACGACACCAAGGCAACTGGACATGAGTTCAACGAAGGTGGCAATGTTTGGTTGTGGAATCCGATACGTCGTAAGGGACTGTCGCCAAAACTACAAAGAAACTGGGACGGTCCTTACACAGTCGTCAACAGGCTGAATGACGTCGTCGTACGCATACGAAAATCGCCACACACCAAACCCAGGGTCGTACATTATAACCGGCTAGCCCCTTATTTTGGCCAAAGTGATTAAAAATTCAAAACTGGAATTTCAGACCATGGTCATGAAAGTCACTTTTTGTAAACATGTAAATAGTAATTAGTTCTTATTTATGTAAATTTTATTATTATTGTTATTATTTATTTATTTATTTATTTGTTTATTTATTTTAAGTGTTTTCCTCTAACTCAAGGATTGCACTGCCCGGGACGTGCAGTCTTTGAGGAGGGGGTAGTGTTACGAATTTTGTAAATAGTTAGTGTTTGTACTGTAAAATAATGTAAATAATCTTATTAAGCTCCATTTCTTTACTAATATTAGTTTTTGTTACATTGTCTCTGTTATCAAGCAAACTTGTCTATTATTTTCAGTGTATGTCTAAGGCAGATTAACGAAATATTAGCGATATCGCCAAGTTGGCGTCACTTTTGGCGACTAATTTTGGTCGCCAAATTTGGCGATATATCGCCAAGTTGGCGACAAACTTGGCGATTGTTGGCGATGGTAACCCTTCCCTCTTAATGGTAACACCCCTTTAGATATACTGATACATTGTTTGTTATTCCGTGGATTTTTCGAGTAGGTTCTAGAAATTTCTAGCACATGCTACGAGACTATATATAAGGAGAGCGATACGAGCTGTTGTTGTTATTATTTACCAGTCAGTCATTGAGTGAACAAGGCGTAAGCAAGTTTGCTTGAGTTTCATCTATGTTGTTTTGAATGTTATAATAGACGTTGTATAAAGAGTCTTTGGGGTCTAAAGCTGTAATTGTACGATAGATTTGAGCAGTTATTTTTGAATATCCAGTAATATTTGTGAGTTTCGAAGACTTTGTTGTTCTGAAGTCTGTAAATAAATTATTTTCTACTTTTCTAAGAGCAAGAGTTTGAAGTTGTTTAACCATAAGATCAAAAGAACCCAATATACGCTACAATATATATATCTATATATATGTATGTATGTATGTATGCATGTATATATATATATATATATATAGATATAGATATACATACCGGGTGTCCCAAATATAACTGATGGATTTTTAAATTCAATAATTTGCAAACGGTGACTGCTATTTAAAAATTTTTTGCAGGAGGATTATGTATAATGTCTGGAGTTTTTTTAACGTATTTTTTATTATAGTTCGAATTTCAAACAATAGATTGCACTGACGGCAATTGAAGGATAGGTGATCAGTGCTGAGCGACATCAGTTTCGGCGTTGACCTGAGCTTCAATTGCCGTCAGAGCCATCTACTGTTTGAAATTCGAAGTAAAATAAGAAAAAATAAGGTAAAAAAAACTCCTGACATTATACATAACCCTCCTGCAATTTTTCTTAAAATAGCTGTCACCATCTGTAAGTTATTGAATTTTAAAAACCATCAGTCATTTCTGGGACACCTGGTATATATATACATAGATTATGTTGGACAAATAATCTTTCCTATATATATATATACACTGCTCAAAACAATTAAAGGATATTGCAGTTTTAGGTGGATTTTGATCTGAGAAACTTTTTAGCTGATTGATACATGGTCGACAGGCGCAGTAGGTTATATGAGAATAAATTACGCATGTTTGGCAGAAAAAAATGCATTTTATTGCGCATTTTTATACAAAAGGAAAAAACACAATTTGTGCATATGTGAAAAAAAGAATAAGAAAAGGTGTTGTTTTCTTCAAAGAAAATCATTTTCAGTAGGGGGTATGGTTTCCACGGACTGCCAGTAATGTTGAACACCTTTGAGGCATGGACTCAATGAGGCTATTAATGACGAGTTGGGGTATTCTGCCCCACTCTTCCAGAAGAGCTCTTTCAAGTTCTTGGAGAGTTTGTGGGGGTTGTTGGCGGCCAGAAACTCGTCTTCCTAGAGCGTCCCAAACGTGCTCGATTGGATTCATGTCTGGAGAACACGCTGGCCATTCCATTCGAACGATTCCTTCCTCGAAAAGGAAATTCTCCACCAGGTTTGCACGATGTGGCCTGCAGTTATCGTCCATTAAAATGAAGTTATCTCCAATTGCTGCAGCGTAAGGGACTACAATAGGTCTGAGGATCTCATCCCTATATCAGCGACCAGTCAGAGCTCCATCTCGAATGATGTAGAGGTCAGTGCGCCCGTCAATGGAGATGCCACCATACACCAACACTCCTACACCGCCAAATCTGACACTTTCGTGCACGAACTCAGGATTATTTCTACTGCCACGGTCCCTCCAGATGAAAATACGCCTATTATCCGGATGCACAGAAAAACGGGACTCGTCAGAAAACAGAATATTGCTCCATTCATTTCTCCTCCAGTTGACATGCTCGGTTGCCCACTCCCAGCGGTCGCGACGATGCCTTGATGTTAATCTAACACAAACCATCGGTCGGGGAGCATACAGACCTACAGCATGGAGCCGTTTTCAAACAGTCTGAGTTGAAATTGTGGTGCCTGTAGCCGAGCGAAGGTGTTGTTGGAGAATAGTAGCGTTCATGTTTCGGTGTCTCCGGGCTGTTAACGCTAAATACTGATCTTCATTGGGCGTTGTTGCCCGTCTACGACCTTGCCCTTGTCTTCGGCCTGCACATCCACTCTCCAAAAAACGGTTCCAGATCCTGGAAATGACACTTTGTGACACTCCAATGGCTTGCGCTACTTCGGCTTGCGTTTGGCCCCCTTCTAACCTACCAACAATTCTCCAAGCTTCTGAATCTGTCAAATGACTTAGCTGAGACATCGTACTCATCGAAACAAAGCAATCACTGAATGCCGATCATCCTTATCTTCCTTCTCTTTTATCCAGTTGAAAGTCAAATTTCATTCGCTGCCGCTGAAGCGACCTTTTTGACGTCGAACTCAAAATTTGCATACTCCACAGTTTGAAAACCAGAAAAATTTGCATTTGTGTTTCTCTTCTTCTATTTTCGGCAAAAAAAATCTCGTTTATATCTTTATTTTATATAAAATTTCAAATATCCTTTAATTGATTTGAGCAGTGTATATATATATATATATATGTGTGTGTGTGTGTGTGTAACTTCTCTTTGCGGCCTCTTTGAAAATGTAGTGTTTCAAAAAGGAATATAGCATATATTCTAGCTTCATTTTGCTGTTTTAAAAATGTACCTCCTCTGAACTCATAATATAACGACTTTAATAAGCAATCAAAAACCACGAATTTATGTAACCATTTCATAAATTAGATGTTAATATAACAACAGCTTCTTTTTAATGTTCTGTTAAAATTAAAGTAGTAAAAAATCAATGAAAGCTTTGAATATTTTTTATTTTCTTAAAATTTTTACATGTTATTATCTTCTAAAGATTACATAAAATTGAACCAATTTTCTTTTCTGAGTCTTACTACATACTTACACAGCTGATGTTTGTGAAATTTTGGCATCCTATATGCACTTTGTAAGGTGTTTAAAATCACATTTCGATATTTATACGTAGCAATGGAAATCTGTTAATTCAATTACCTCACAGTGTACCAGTTGATTTTGGACTGTGCAAGGAAAGTAAATTGCCACCTAAAGTGCATATTTTTGCATGGCTTTTTCCACCTTCGAATTTTTTTTTTATGATGACCTGTCGTATACCTGTAGTATTCTGAACATCGTAGGAATTCTCAAAGTAAGATCACAATTAGCTAAAAAATAGTTTTAAATTGTTAAGAGTGTGAAACAAATATTTCTAAAAAACGAAAGGCATCAGGATTCCAATATATTTGTTAAATTTTACTTTTCTTTTTTATACCCTTTTAACTATCCGTTTCGCGGGTCAGGAAGAAAATTGGGTGTAAAAACCTAAGCGAGGAGATGGGGGTGTCAGTGCCGTCATGAGAAGTTTACTTGGTCACGCTAGGTTCCGTTATAGGCTTATTGTCTTAGCTGTTTTCTCGGTACACATCAGGTGCCCATCGAGCAAATTTTGTAAGTCGATATATTTCAGGTTTAGGGGAAAAAACCTTCAAAAAACTGGGACTATTCAGTCGGGAAGATCTTTTATCTCCTTCCGGGGATTCTGCTAGAGACGCCTCCCTTTTTCGTTTGATCTTCAAAAATGTATATCCTCATCATAAGAGTTGATCTTGAGGGTCGCAGTTGACAATTATTATACCAGTTACGCATTAGCTAAAGATCTCCTTAAAAACAAAATTATATTTGTTGGAATTTCAGAAAAAACTAAAAAGAACAATCTGATTTGTTTTTATTTTGGGGAAGAAACGATTCTTTCCCGTTATTTGGATACAAGAAGAATATCACTTTGGTATCAATATACCCAAAAGAAAAAATATGAGGTAATTTTATCGCCCATGCTAAATGATGGTGCTATTAATGCTTCAACTGCAGACGCCAAGAAAAATAAAAAGATAATAAAATTTTACATTCTTACAAAATAAACTGTAGATGCAGTAAAGGAAAACTCAGCAACATTTTTTTACTGAGATAATTAGCAAAAGATGGCTGATGATACTATTTTTTGAGTACTTTTAATGCTGTAGTCGTTAATGCTCGGAATTTATTGTTATCTGCGAAATCGTTACCACTCCAATATATAAAAAGTAGTTTATTTTTTAATCAACTGTCGTTAGAGCTTGTATATGAACACGTGTAAAAAGGAAGTTTGCTGCCAACGTTACGTAGAAATTTAATTAAGGCTAAAATTAAATATTAGCCGCATTGAAAATCTTAAAATATCGCCGGAAAAAAAAGTTTAAGAATTTGTTACACTTGTTAAGTTTTGCTATGTAATTTTTGTTTTAATTTTAGTAAATGCATTACATATTTTATATTTGGGAAAATAGTGCAGATTTTTTAATTATTCAGAATTTAATATTAATTGCATCTATAACTAAAAGAAAACACGTTTTTTAACTGTAATATTTATCTATAAATATACCATTAAACCTTTTAAATTTTTCTCTTTTAAAAACATATTATAACTTACTTTTCAATTATATCTGTTGAGAACACAAAGGTTTTATTCTTAGTAATTTTTTTTTACTCGTTTCTTAAACAAAAATCTGTCCCGGATCCGTGAAGCCCGAAGCTGTAGTATCTCGTGTGACGGAATGTAGTGGGATTTTTTTCTCTTTAAACAGTTCACAACACAAAAGACAATTTGATGGTAACGCAGTGGAAATATCCAAGAAACTTTACTAAAAAAGGAATAAAATTAAATCCACGAAAGGAAAAACTGAACCAAAGACAATGTAGGTATATCTTCATTGATGTAAAATGAATACAGAAACAATTTTATAGAATTTAATCGAATGCATTTCTTACAGTGACCGGTGGTACTCAAATACTCCCAATAAGAATACCGTGGACATTGCATATTTGATGTTCGCAAATGATACACATTCCATTTAGGAACGCCGGAAATTTTATGAGCACATATAGTCATCCAGTTCAGTCCGTCCAATCATCCTCTTTCTGTCAACTCGTCCCTCTGTCTATCCATCCGTTCGCACATAAAATTGCAGAAACTACCCAACCGAATCGTTTGAAATTTAAAATATATAGATTTTGTATAATTTTGTCATGTCATTTTGCATTTTATGAAAATCGGATTCGTAGTTCAAATACGGTGACAGTCAGAAGCATTAAAGCCACATTACTGTCAATGGGAAAAGTAGTTTCAAATACATTTTTTAAATGTTGCACTCTTTTTAACATAATAAAACTGATTTGTATCTATGAAGTATACAGTGAGTGTAAAAAGTATAAGAACAGTAAAAAATATTATTTTTAAATATATTTCAAAACAAATAAAACTTTTTTTTAATAATATGCATAATCAAATGACAAAACCAATAAAAACGTTAACAAAATTCAGCTGTGTGTATTTTCTTACGAAAATAAAATAATTGTACAAAAATCTCCAATTTTGCTTGTGTAAAAACTTTAAGATCAGTAAAATAAATTCAATATAGTAACCGGAGAAACAAATATTTAAGTATTATGCACCCACCTCTGAACTTAATGTTTGCAAATATTCCATCATTCTTCGACATCATGGATTTTTGGCACAGTTCTGAATTGTTTTTGAACTATTCATCTTCAATTGTAGATCTGGGTTTCTATGATGAAGAAAAATGCCTTCAATTTTTATAAACACATCTAGCTATATTTCCCCATAAAGATTCGATAAGATTCAATTTAGGATTTATGGCTTACCATTGTAAAACTTCAATATTTTTTTTATAGAACTAAAGTTGTTTATCTGACTAAACCAATAAAAACGTTAACAAAATTCAGCTGTGTGTATTTTCTTACGAAAATAAAATAATTGTACAAAAATCTCCAATTTTGCTTGTGTAAAAACTTTAAGATCAGTAAAATAAATTCAATATAGTAACCGGAGAAACAAATATTTAAGTATTATGCACCCACCTCTGAACTTAATGTTTGCAAATATTCCATCATTCTTCGACATCATGGATTTTTGGCACAGTTCTGAATTGTTTTTGAACTATTCATCTTCAATTGTAGATCTGGGTTTCTATGGTGAAGAAAAATGCCTTCAATTTTTATAAACACATCTAGCTATATTTCCCCATAAAGATTCGATAAGATTCAATTTAGGATTTATGGCTTACCATTGTAAAACTTCAATACTTTTTTTATAGAACTAAAGTTGTTTATCTGACTTGTGTGACTAGATGCATTATCTCATTGTTATATCCTTTTTTTTCCTGTCAGAAGTGTAGCAACAAATGATAGATCGTCAGAAATTGTCTGTATATGTGTCTTTGAATTAAATTTCCTTAAAAGATATACAAGTGACACAACGTCGTTGAACGAAATGTAGCCCATGCGGCAATGAATCCACCATCTAACTGATGTTTTAATAAAATCTGTTTTATTTTCTCAAATCATCCCAATAACATTTCCAGCCATCAGGACCACTTCTTTTCCTTGGAGAAATATTACTGGAAGGATTTAAAAAAAAGAAAAAGAGGTTTTATTAAAATATCAGTTAGTTGCTGAATTCATTGCAACATGGGACTACTTTTCATTCAACGACAATTGGTGACAATTGTATATCTTTTAAGAAAATTTAACTCATAGATACATATACAAACTCTTTCTGACCATCTTTCATTAGTTGTTGTTACTTTAGTTAAATTATTTTAGTGTCATTATAGTTTTACAGGCAAAAATTGTGATGCTTTTTACAGTGACTTTATTTTTGAAGTAAAATATTCAAAGTTTAATTTTGTTGACATTTTATAAACTTTTGAGGTTAATGATACATATTATAAAGGAAAAAGTTCTTTTGTTCTGAAATTTATCAAAAAAATCAATATTTTTTGCTTTTCTTGCAATTTTTAAATGCGCTGTTTACTAAAATATACACTCTAAAAAATAAATGTATAAATTAGACAACTTTACATATATGTGTAAATTCCTAATGTGTAATTCCTATTGACTTCATAAAGAGGCAATATAATAGAGAAATAATCCCACTTTATGCTCATTCATAAATTTAAATTATATTTTTGTACTGTTGGTAAATTTTCTGCTGTCCTCCCCTCCTCTTGATTTAACGGACAGTAGTTTAACCTTCAGTAGAATCTAAAATCTACCAATTTCGAATTCATTTAATATGTAACATAAAATATAATTCATGTAATTAAGAGAATTCTAAATTCGTATCCTGAGTTACTTTTACATTTTGCACATCGAATGTATGTATGCTTGATTTTACCCTAAATTATTTTAGCAGTCTCATAGCTTGTAACCTTTTACCTATTTCTAAGTTTAATTTGTAATTTTAGTTTAACTTCAGTTCGCAGTAAAATTTATGGTCATATTCACGAACTACTTCGACCCGAGTTAGACGCGAATTTAGCATCGAAAACTAAAATCTTAATCATTGTCGCCTTGGCTTTATCAGGTTTAAGTTGAAAACTAATGGTGGGTCCAGTAACTTGACCTTGATCACGCCGGAATCGAAATTGAAACTTCTCGTAAAGAGCAAACCACGTACAGTTGTGGCCAAAAAGGCACGCTGAATGCAAGCGCTCACGTTGAGAAGTATACAGAAGTTATTTTCCTATAAAATATAAAGTATGTAATCTGATACGCTCGTATTACCTCCAATTCTTTTTATCTGATTTGTTTATATTTGTGTAAAAATGTATATGCTATATGTTGAATTGTTTTTTTTACATATAAAAATTATTTACACATTATTTTCATACATTAAATCTCTTTACATATTTTTATTTAATGAAGTGTTTTTATAACTGTGCACTCCTGTGCAACTTTAAGCAAATGATAAATTTTATAAAAGTGCAAAGATTGATCCTGATTTAATCGAAGAGAATGGAAAATAGGTGCTTGAAATCGGACTGAACAAGTCATAGTTATTATGAACAAGCAGTATTTATGCATTACATTTCAAACATAGTAATTAAATTATTGAATAATTATTTCTTTATAGCAAGAGATCCCCAAAAAAATTTTAAATGTAAAAATGGATTTTATTCACTTTGTATTCGAATGTTTTAATATGGTTAGAATTTAAAGGCAACATATATACGTAATCATATAAAAAGCCTTGTTATAAATGGAAATACATGAGGCATTTTTGCTTAAAATAATGCTAAGATTACTCCCTGAAATGAATGATAAAAAGAAAAAATAATTGAATTGCATATAAATGGATATAAACACAGAAATAATCAAATAAATATAAATTATCTGAATGCAGTGGGTGAAATTTTTATTTTACACTAAATATAGAAATTTGTGGTAGGTTATCATCAATCTATATAGCATAAAATTAAAATTCAGTTTCATTTCAAAATATGTTGCATTTATTTATCATCATTATAAAAATACAAGAAGAATTTCATATTTAATCGCTTTATTTGAAATATTTATAACAAAAACGTGCAATATTTAAGAAAAACTACACATATTCTAAAAAGTGAAAATTGATCCCAAATATGTAATTTAATTTAAGGAAACGACATACATAACGCTTCATGCATTTATAAATATTTTTAAAAACTAACAGACTTAAAAAAATATTTATAAGCTATTAAGTAATGTATTCAGTAGCAATTTTAGCCATTCATTGCGATTCATTTCGGTTAACTTACTTCACTTATAGCGTATTCATGCATAAAAAAACATTTCGAAATCCATTGAACAAAGCCGACTTTATTGACCAAGAAAACGTTGAACGACTTTGTCATTTTTTAAGCATTGGAGAAAGTTTCTTTTAACCTTTCTTATGATAATCTTTATGAGTCATTAAATAAATTACTGAAGCATAAATGTTGAAGAAAATAACACTTTTTTCTCAAATTTACAAATTTTTATTTTTCTTTCTTTGCCACTTTTATTATTTTACATTTTTAAAACAGTTTATTGTGTTTCTCTATAATAAATCCCTACATTCCAGCACGTGAATTTGCGCAATTATTTAATTTCACTTTTAGATAAATATATACCATTATATTTATTTAGACATTTTTACCAATCTAATTTAAAATAATGAAAATAAAAATATCAGCAATAAAATTTAAATTATTTGATACCATATTTTTAATTTGTTATAAATAATTATAAGGAAAAATACAGATGCACCAATAGGAACAAAAACTGTTTAAAATAGTGCATAAAAAATTAATGGCAGCTATTATTTTGGAGAAAATTAATGTATGAATGACTGGAACTTATTCACCACTTTCTCTATCTTTAGTACCAAGTATTATTTCAAACTGGTGACTGTCTGTGTACTGCTTCAAAATTACAAAACTTGAAAAATACATGCAATTTTTGCGTGTTTCTTTTGTATTATCAAAAGCGGAAAATAATCTACATTTTAAAAGGTACAAGATTACATTTGCAATATTCCTTTTTTAGATGGTTAGACGCCATCTGTGATGGATGATTTGATTAAATAAATTAAGCAAATTAAAGAAATTCCCGGCTCTAATTTTATCCTGTTACAGAATAATTTGAATAGTATTATATTTTAATACAATTTTAAAATGGTGATGCGTATAATGCATCTTTTAATGCTTCAGACCTAGACGGTGAAGCATTGATCAAAGTAACTGCCGCTTCAAATTTGAATGCACAAGTGGTGGATGCCATCATGAACACTGGGAGAATAATTATGCTTTGATGATCTTTGCACATATTTTTAAAACTTTATCATGTGTGGGGATTCCTCAGATGCAAACTACCTTTTACACAAGCGACCATCTTACATATTCAATTTTCCTGTATCAAAATGGAATTCACATGGTGTCACTTGTAGCGCCATTTTTCCGGATCATTACCTTCTACTTTGAACACTAAACTCAATTCTGTTTCGCTTTGTACTTCACGTGAGAAGTTCCTCAAGTGATATTATCAGATATAAATTTTCAATAGGCCGCAAAATGTCCAAAAATGGATCTCTTCTGAAAGAGAGATATCTTCCGAGCTATCTTGGGCGAATCTGGTAGATCTAATTCACACTGCTAACCTTATGGCTTATAGCATTCGGTCTCATATCTGAATCAAGTCAACGGAATAAACTACATGTAATAGAACTTCAAAAAACGATGGACACGCAATTACACTAGAATAATTTTTAACACGTTTATTCATATTAGAAATTAAATTATATGAAATCAAAATTTCCAGTTGGAGAAAAATTTCTGGACTAGGATTCGAATTAGAGACTCTTGATTGAAGACAGGATTCTCATCTGTGCTATAAGGACGAATTAGATGGTTCGGCTTTTAGTAAAATGTAAATTGCTTTTTAATGTAAAGTAAATTGCTTGTAAAAATTTACAAATTTTTCATTATTTTTTTAATTTGTACATTTTTTGTTATTTTATAATTTTGCTATTTTATTAAAATCTTGCAATTGTGGTATTATTTTCAATGTTGTTAATTCTTTCGAAAACAATATTAATTTTTTATATGTGTTTAATTGGCATTTCTGATTTCAAATAATAAATTTTCTTTTAAGACTGGTTAATATGATAAATTGTTTATAATTTTACGTAAAATGATAGAGATGACTATCTTTTAATTTCACAATTAAAACCTTTATATTAAGAATTAAATGATAATAATAATATTGCATAAAAAATGAGAATACGTAAGTGGTAAAATGTATGAATCTTTAGCACGTGAAATTTCCAAAAATAACAAATTTAAATATTTAATAACATTGGTATAACTACTATTTAATTTCAAAAACCATACAGAGTTAATCGCATTATTTTGTATTAAACATTGTTATTATTATTATTATTATTATTATTATTATTATTATTATTATTTATACTTTCAGCTTAAACTGATGCTTTAAAACTTTAATATAATTATTTATTTTTAATTTTAATTGGAATTTGCAATATATTTATACCAAAGGTTTATATTTATACATAGAATTTTTAGAGTAAAATAAAGACGTCTTTATAGTGTTCGCAAGAAGATAGAAAGAATATTTTCTTTGTCATACAGATAGTTTTCCTTCAAGATATGAAACATAACGAGTTTCTTGTTAGAAAAACTCTTTTCACATCATTAGATTTTCCCTCGGGTAGTTATTTGAAGTGAAACATAGTATTTTCGCATGGTCTTTATTTACGATTTATAATAGTCATTATAAGTTTTCGTGAAATATACATATATATTCGAAAGATACTTTTATTCATTTCAGTTGCAAATTAAATGTTTATTTATTTTCTATTAGCAACAGTAACTAAGTACACTGTCGTGTTATATAAAAAATAAACAATTAAAAAACTGAAAATATACAAGTTCTAAAATTTAACATGAATATGTTCATTAAGTTTGAAAACCTATCAACTATATGAAAAAATGTATGTACATTTTCTAACATAAGTATGTTTTTAATATATCCAGAGTTTTTTGTCTAACTTATTTCCAAAATTATTTTTTAAACAGAAAGCTTTTGTGTATATCTTTAAAAATGATTAAGTTTTTAAAGTGAAATTTAATTTTTAATTATTAATAAAACTGGTTCAAAATTATGACATTGGTATTAGTTGCATAATTTCGGAAAATCGTGATATTGATAAATATTTGGAAACATTCTTGAATATGGAATAATAGATTAGTCACCTGAAATATTTATTTATAACGTAATGTAATTAAAAATAAATACATTCTTAGTGCTTTCATTTTTCAATATATATATATATATATTTTAATGGAGCTGAATTACTTTGCTTTTATCATCATATACCTTGATTATAGATTCTTAATTTTCATTTTAAAATAACAATGCATGTGAATAAATCATGTGAAAAATATTATTACTTTCGACATATAACTTCCTTAAATTATATCTTTAAGTTCCACGGAACGATTGAAAACAGTTCAGCTGCACTGTTGAAAAATTGAACCTTTTGCTGCATTGTTACTCCACCACTTTTATAGAATATCTCTATTTTGACAAATAAGATTGCTCCATAATTCATTTAAGTAATTGTTTTCTATAAAAGCAGTTGAGTGACGATTGAGTGAACAGAAGTTTCAAATTTTTAACAGCGTACAAAGTTTATTACAATACTAGCAAACTCCGTGACTTTGCTGACATAATTGTTGAAATATGCTAGGTGATATCTGTATGCCTCACTTAATATATAAGAAATAATACTTTTAGGAATAATTCAAAAATTAACATTTAAGCCACAGTTCGACTAAACTACATCATTGCATTGAAAATATGTCAAAACAGGAGTTCTAGAACCTCATAATTAGTCGGTGGATCTAGATGAACTATGCCAAACTTTGAGGTCTGTTATAGGACACTTCGTCTTTTCAATTTCGTCGCGCTCCAATGACTGGTGCAATGTTATTAAGGGAGGAAAATTTGGACTTTAACGTTAGAGATTCATCTGAGCTGTCATAAACAGCACTATCGTGTTGTTTGAAAAGACGCAATCGTTATTTATATTTACCGTACTGGCTATTGCGTAGGGTAGTTTTTGTCCTTCGAAATTTAAATATTTTTAAACATAGCGATGTTAAAAAAATGCTTTTTCTACCATAAAATTGGAATTAAAATCTTGTAAAAATCAAAAATAGAAAAAATAAACACTACTCAGCTCCTCAGCTTTCTCCGAAAATTTTGCCAAGCAGTTCTTAAGCTATCCAAAACGGTTTTTTGTTAAACAGTGTATCTGCAGATTAAAGTTTCGTTTAGCAGAAATTCATTAGAATCACACATTTTCCACTATAACTTTTGTAATTACTTGAGTTTCAGAAAATTTCTTTTATGCTACATTATATAGTTAATAAACTATAGCTAAATTTTTAATAAAAGTTTATTCTTTTAAAGACTGAAACTGGCTTTTAAACTAAATTCATCAAACAACTAAAAATGGTTGTCTTAAAGTAATAAATAAGGACACTAGTATTTCAATTTTTTTATCGTAAAATAAAAAAAATAAGTATGTGTGATTGCGCATATTACATAGAGGGTTTCGTTTAATATCTTCTTTATAACACTTTATCCTAAAATTAATAACTCAAAACTGCTAATTTCTAATTAATAAAATCTAAAATAAATGTCAGCACCCTTATATTTGACTAAACAACGTCTCTTGATGTTTAATATACTCTATATTACTTTCCTATTGATGGCAGAACCAAACAAATGTCAAAAATAATTTCTTTTGCAAGAATACCTATAATTCCTATACCTATACCTATAACTTCAAAATCTCATTTGAAAAAAAAATTCCTTTAATAATTAAAAAGTTTCAAATACCCCATTTCAATTATTAGAGCTATTTAAGAAGAAAATGAAAAAAGTAAAAAGGTAAAGAAAGTTTAAAATAAAAGGTAAATAAAATTATTACACAAGTAACTTATTTCAAAAACTAAAATGTAATTTATTGACACATTACTTTAATTTTCGTTTATTCTTTTAATTTAAAATCAAGAATAATTTATTAATTTGTAACCTTAAAAAAAACTTTAGTTAAATATTTATAAAAATGAAAAACGGTAGACTGTCAAAATTCTTCTCCTAGTTTGAACCAAATATCGCTGCCATTGTAAGATGTTGAAATCTTGGATCAATTATTGAAGTCTCTGTTGAAACATAGATCCGATAGTTTGGACGAGATTGAAAATGGAAGCTCCAAATGTTGGTACGCGATTTCACTATCTTATGGTGACAGCTACTGAGCATCAAGATTTGGTTAAATCTACAGCTAAATTTGTAATAATATAAAACAATAAAGATATGTAAGTAAGTATAAAGGTAAAAATACCTTAAATAGCAATAAAAAATAATATAAACACTTAAATTAGCAAACAATAAAGAATTTGCTTTAATTAAAACTATCTTAATATGAAAATTTCAACTTGCATTATCAGGGTTCGAACTTTCCTTCTGTCTACCAACGAAATGCTTTAACTCCATATTATAATGTTTACATAAAAAACATTGAAATTCAGGTTTTCTTTTGAAATTTAAATTTAAATTGCAAAAACGAACAGATTACATTGAAAAAATTTAATTTAATTAAAATAAAACAGAATTTCCCCCCTAATTTTATGATTTGATGGGTGACACGATGTATTTAGCGGTAAGTGCACAAAATTTGGATTGTTTGACTTAAATAGTTATCGTATACTAACATTGTGAAAGACAGAAAAGGACTTAAATGAATAGGGATTCACCAGACGACTAAAACCCTAAAAATCAGGCTACAAGTGTCCGGGATACTGTAAGCTAACTGGAAAGTGTCCACGGTTTTAGGCGGTGCCGATATTAAAACACGTATTACAAATAACGGGCACATTAAAAGCACTTGTTATAAATTGTAATGTTTTTAATTTGTACTTTTTACTTCGATAATTTCTTTTTGTGTAATATATATATGTATGTATGTATATCATAAAAAAGCAATACAAAATATTTTATGCGAATATATATATATATATATATATATATATATATATATTTATATATATATATGTATGTATGTATGTATGTATGTATGTATGTATGTATGTATGTATGTATGTATATATATTTGCACCAGGTTTATAATGCAATTGCACCTTCATAATCGCGTTCCCGATGTGTCTTTACTATAACTCCTTCTCATTATGATCTTACGTACCTAGACTTGCCGTTTGGACATGAGTTTTTTGAAACCCACTGTATATCTATTTATGTAACTCTCTTATGAACACGATAACTTCCATGACACTGCACTAATCTCTTCCAAACTGATACATAATTTCAAAGGCACAACATCTCAGTAAAAATCGTTAATTGGCAAAATTGCACGAATGAGATGAAAATATCGCGTTATTTTATGAAAACAGAAAAAGGCTACAACTTTATAATTGTGATAAATATTGTTAGTTATTATTACTTCTAGCAAATATACCAAAAATATATGTTTGACAGATTTCTGATATCATAAAAAATGTCCTCAACTGCCAAAAAATTAACGTTAAAGAAAAACATAATTTTGGAACAGTCTAAAGTTCACATGATTTCAAATCATCTTAAATGTATTATATTTTCTTAATATTATCTACATCTTCTCTTCTAAGAAGTTTTGAATAAGAGAACACAACACAATATAAAATAATTACAACACTCTTACAATATAAAATTAATAAATAAAATAAAAAAAAATTGGCCTTGAGTTTAAGAAGAAAAAAAAATATGATTTTGTCAGTTCACAAGATATTAAATACGCCTAAATTTATTATACATCTTCTTAACACTATCTACAACTTTTATTTGTTGAATTTTTTGATACGATAAATTATCAAGTAAAAAGATGAAGTAAAATAAAAATACTATCAAATAAAATAAAAGTGGGGGTCAGGTAAAAGAACAAAAATCACATATCTTATAAGCCGCCACTAAATCAATAAAAAAATCTGATTGGCGCAAGGAAATTTTTTATAACATCGCACTCTACCTGTATATAGAGTTCCATTATTAATAACGCATTATTGGTAAAAATAGCGACCGAATTTAAAATTATAATGTGTGCTTTACTTAGTTAAACAATCATCACACGATTTAAATTTATTACAAAAATGTTCTTAATATTATTTATAATTTTTTATTAAGAAGTTTTGGATATAATGAATGCTACTAATGGATGATTTTACTAAAAATATTTTGAAAGGATAAATAAAATACAGGTGGATGAAAAAATATCGAAAAAAGCATGATTCAGATAAAATAACTAATTCAGAAGAAATAGATTAAAATTTTTCAAAAGTGGTCATTTAAAATTGTTAAAATAGATTTATTTCTAATCCTAATTTATTTTTTGTTGATTAAAACAGTTTTGAACTTCGAAATATATTTGTACTCATAGCCAAGTTGGGAAGAATATTTTTATTTCTATTTTTGTCAAGTTTAGATTGTTAATGTAGTTTTTAAAGTATATCATCAGTAGTTCTTTCTATTAATCTGGATAATATATTTTCCGTGCTGTTTTATCTTGTAATATTCTATAAAATAAATATTTATAATTATCTGCTTATATATGAAATTAGTTTGTAGAAAATTAAATGCACTTTATCAAATATTGTAAATGCATCTAATGGATATAAAATTATTAATTTATTGATAATTGTTAATACCGATAAAGAAATTAATTGCTGGGATTTTGAATAAACTGTTTTATCTTTAATTCAATAAATTACAGTTATTTCTAATTTAGAGATGCATATATTACCTAAGTAACCATTTTTATCAATAAAAATACTTTTATAATTTCCTTTTTAAATGGAATTTTTATATACTATGTAAATGACCATATGGGCTAAATATATTTATGCATATTATCATTTCAAACTATAAAAAAGTTTAATTCATGCATAATGCATATAAATATTAAAAAAAGAAAAGATTGTAGTCATTGAAAATTTATTATTTAAGAGTTGAAATTCCACATTTTCATTCATTTGTAAAGACATGATTACATGATGAAACGTGTTTCAAAATTAAAAGCCTTCGGATTATTTGTACTATTAAGGAATTATTAAAATATATATATAAATATATAAATAAAATAAAATTATTATTATTCTAGAAATTATTATAGATAATCAGTTTCAAAATATAATATTTTTTTCTTAACAGAGACGATTTGTGATATAGAACATTTTAAATATGCAGAATATTTATTTTAAAAAATATTTCTCTGTCATTTATACATTTACGTAAATCATATATGAAAAAAAGAGTACATTTTAAATAAGCGTCATACTTTTATTTAAGTAAGGTTTTATAATATGCGTACGTGGTTCTAATAGTAAACTTACATATTACCATAAAACTTCAATATTTTCAAATACGGTATTATTCTAAATATTGCGTTTTCCGGGAAAATGCGTATGCAAAACATTCTAAGCCAAATTGTGTGTGCAAGTATTCTTACAAGTCTCCATTATACAACAGATATAGCTTTTAGAATTCAAAAGTTATATATGCTTCAATTTTGTAAGTTCACATATTTATTTTTTTAAAATTTCCATTTTTATTTTTTTTTTCATTTGAGCGAAAATTTAATCGACTAACTAAGCGTAAATGTGTAAAGATATACATAAAAAATTTCCTTATGAAAAATTACTGTAATAATTGGAATGGGAGAATTTGACTTTCACTTACAGCTACATTTATTTAATAGCACCATTAAGTTCTTTAATCCATAAGGAACAGGAAAGTTCTTCTCCTTTAAACTTTTTATGTATGCTCAAAGTATATACGTAATTTTTTTTATATCGCTGACATATTTTAGTTTAATTATTTTCTTCCGAGCACAATTTGGTGCCAAAAAGTCACGAAAAAAATAATTTTAGAATTACTTGTTTTTGAAGGAACAAAAATTTAAAAATATAAAATTATCCTAATTTACGAAAATGTATATGCGTATGAGTTTTTAAAATATATTACTTTTAAGATTTTTGCTGAAACACCAATTTACTAAGCAGCATTTTTATTGCAGTAGTAGATTTATTTAAATGAATATAATTTTAGGAATGAAATGCACTTTCAAAATATTGAGTCATGATTGATACTCTGAAAGATTATATTCATATCTGTCTATCATATTAAATGGGAAATTTTTTTTTTGAGCGTCTTTTTTGAAATTACAGCGATAACAACATTATAATTTTTCTCTTCTGCTGGGCAGTCAGGGCATTCAAATAGTTTAGTGAATAGATCAAATAGATACAATGTTCCAAGGGACAAAACAGGTAAATGTCATAAGTATAAGTTTAAATATAAACAAATTTATCAAATGATAAATATATGGTTGGGATAAAGGTATTTGTGTAAATACATCTATTAGTTTCTTTTCATGAAAATCATGGAAGAAGATAAAAGATACTACACGTAAATGTTCCGCTAACTACAATGCATGTGATTCAAATGTAGATATGAATAAAATTGAGCCTTTTACGCAATTATGATGATCAGATAAATTTAAACGCTGTTTAGCTTCCTTACGTGATACATCTTTGTCGAAGTATATCATTGGATTAATAAAAATGCAGACCATTGTGCTGGATTATAGAATGTGCCGAACAAAAGAATGCCAGATAAAATAACTTGTACTGTACTATTTATTACCTTTTTGTAGCGAAAGCGAAATATTAATTCTGCATTTAAAATTCGACATCAACAACCTACATATGGTATTTTCACATATTGTGAAAGATTTTGATGAGAAAAGAAATGCATAAATTGAAGCATTTATTTATCAATATATCCTGTCTGGTAGCCCTTGTTGTGTTGTAATATATATATATATATATATATATATATATATATATAATGCAGCGTATTTATTTTATTAAAATATTGCAGCGGGATTTCGATGATAGTAAAGATTTTTTGAAAAATTAAAGAGGAATTTTGTTCGATTCCTCCACCACATATTTCCAAAGTCCACTGAACGTAGCTGATGAGATTTGCAAGAGCTTATATTAATAATTCCAAAGACACGGTAATCCATTTTTTAACCATCTTTGGACTTAATTAGAAACTCACCCTAGTCTAAAGGTGGTTGAGAGCTCTCTATTTTATTGTTCTGAATGGAGGTATTTATCCGAATTTTGCTGAGATGCAAAACGTTTGTATTTGCAGATTTTCCTGCAGTTTTAGTTAGATATGAAAATTACCTTCTTCAAAACTAAATTGTTTTAAGAATTTCTTATGATGTATTAGCTTTTCTAAATAAATTTATAGCTTTCCTAATGAAATTGAGTCCAGTGTAGTTTTCATTATCTTTAACTTAATAAAAGGTCAAAATATAGTTATCGAGGGTAATGTTTCAATATTTATGTTAATTTTAGTCTTGTTAACTATAACGTTTCTTTGTAACCCATCAGCTATTATAATGCGAAGCTTTGTGTTTTCATATTTAGTAATATATGAAAACACATATATAAATACCGATAGAGGCTTCTCTGGTTATTTATTGCATAAAATCATAGTAGCAGAAGTTATGCCATTTAATATCTTAATTATTATTTTCAACAAAGATTTTTGCCCTTTTAACGTATATAATAATAATATATGCCGCATTCCATTGATATTTTTACTTTTTATTTCATTGTTTCTTCGTTATTTGGGATACATGTAGAACACTGGGCTAAAAAAACATCCCCATCGCTCTCCATAACTGTAGTAAGTTAAGAAGAATTTCATCTTTAATGTTTGCAGCATTTTTTGAAAGAAATAAATTCCTTGAAATTCTCAATTTTCTTATTTTTTCCATTAATATATCGAGATTGATTTCTAACGACCCACAGATTTTTAATATATTCTATATTAATATTCAATATTAATGTTTTTTTTTATATTCACAGATATTACAGGATAAATACAAACAGATTGAATGCAAGTTTGCTAAATAAAGAATTAATAATACTTTTTTCCATTTTTTTGTTTTGAAAATCTTTGAAAAATATATATAATTATCAAGAATGATTCTGCAAATATCGCTGTTTGTGCAATGAAATGTATGTTGATCAGAATAAAAGTATTTTATATCTAGTAGAATATTTTAGCTTACTTGGATTTATTATAAAAGATAATCATGCATATTTTTATAAGGATTTCTTTTTATATAATACCCTAATGCTACTGAAATATAGGGGACAAAGATTAAAAAAAACCCGCATATTTTAAACATTAATTTTAGTCCATGTTTTGACCATTTTTTTTCATATAGAGAGTAACGTATAGATGTTTAGTATTGTTATTGAAAGGAGTGGTATCGTTATTAATTATTATACAGTTAGTCTGTGTGATCATTTTAATGAAATAAACTTCAACTGTTTTATATTTATTAAGATTTAGACGCTACAGAATAAATTATAATAACGTGCCAAAAAATCCTACTTCCATATTTCTCTTTACGTAAATAAATAAATTTACTAATTATAAATTCCAATCATTTCTCGAAAAGGAACAGCCATGATACAAATACATTAAATGAATAATGGAAAATTAAAAAATGTTTTTTCTTTAAATAATTCTACAAAATAACTCATAGCTGAAATTTTTATCGATAAAAGCATACTAATTTAATAATTAACTGCATTTAAATCACGCATATTTTTAATTATTTAGAAATTCGTGAAATGTTTGTTGTAATTAAAAAATATAAAGAATGAGAAAAATATTAATTAATTTTAGAAAATACATGGTACACAATTGAGTATTCACTCGGTTCACATATTTCTGGTAAAATATTTGAGATATTTTATGATTTAAATAATCATATTATACATTAAAGTTTTTATATTTTAATAACAGAACAGAAACATTTTTTTTATCACCAGAGTCTAAGAATTGTAAATTTAAACAATGAAACAAATCTGTACAGCGTTGTGTGATTTAAAGTAAAAGGATCTTGGCAGGTTCATACGAATTTATACGATTTTCCTATTTTAATACCAAAAGTAATCTGGAAAAGATGTAGATAAATCACCCGTTTCCATATAATAACAGAATGTTTGTTTTCACCTGGTAGTGCAATTTAGCAACATGCCAATTTACTTTTTTTTCTGAGTACCTGTAAAACATAAATGCATAATATTTTTACTATAGAGAACTTATTATATCTTTTTTTTTGTTATCATTTTACATTGGAATTTTATTATACTATTTTAATGATTACTTTTGATTAAAAAAAATTAAATTCCTTTTTGATTTACTTCGACTTCGCGCAAGATTGTAGCAAAACTATTTATTTAGGAGCCCCCAAAACACTGAAAATGATACTCCCTCTGTCCCAAATTAGTTGCGACATTTGGATACTTTTGTACTGATTATTGATAATATTGATTTTATGGGTTCCATTAAATATTTTCCAGATACTTCAGGATGATATGCTATCAACCAACGACATTTACTTGCCAAACATTCCTTCCATCTTTTCTTAAATCAGTATCTAAATTAATACAAGGTTTGCAATCTCTTAAGCCACGCCCAGTTTTTAAGGATTCTCCATCAGTAATCACACAGAACTATCTTCTATCTAATGGATCGGGATTTCATTAAGAAGAAAATAATTTTGGGCTGATATAATGGCTGCGGAATACTTGGGAAATGACACATGGGTTAAAAGTGTGCGAACCCTGCAAATTTCCTTCGAAAACTTTGTCGGAAAAAAATGTTCTTTTTGCAGAAATTAAAAAATGAGGATGAAAATACCAAGTTATAATAATTTTAATCACAAATAAAATAAAATTTAAATCATATTTAAAGATTTTTTTGCACATAATATAGCTTCGGGATTACATACCAGGTTTCGCGGAAGAAGATTTTCCTTGTTGAGATGGGTTATTTTGTACGAGTTGCCTCCACCTGACATCATAATGTTTTCAGAGTTGGGCAAAATACATCGAAAAATCACTTTCGATACAAAATACAAAATACTTTAGTTTTAGATCAAAAAATACAAAATACAAAATACTTTTCAAATGAAAAAATTCAAAATACAAAATACATGTATTTTCAAAATACATTCAAAATACAAAATACATTTCCAACACATTCAGAGAACTGTAACAAATCTTTACAGTTTATTAACTCTTTCAGGGGCAAAGTATTTCTGCTCAAAAAATGTTCAAATGGTTGATTCATATCACAATTTACGAACAATTTTTTCGAAAATAATCAAGAGCTCTTTTTTAGATACAATATGAGATCAAAACTGTACTAAAAATTTATTAGTATCAGTTTGCAGTTCGGGTATCAAAATTAACCGTTTGCAGACTGCAAACGGCGCCCCTGAAAGGGTTAAAGAGAATGATGATGTTTAAATAAAAAAATTGAAAAGGCATAACGCATTTGAAAACCCAATTTATACTATTAGTATTAATAGTAAAAAAAAAATATCGGATTTTTTTTTTCTTTTGTGCAGCCCAGCATGTGATCTATGGATTTGTATGTATATTAAATAGTATGTTATTTTTTTTTCCTTTTAGTTAAACGAATATTTCTCATTTAACAATTTACATGAATAAACGAAATGTACTTGAGAAATTTTGTACAGTCCTGTATGGAATCTTTAGAATTTAGGCACCCCAAAACATGTTTTAAAAAAATAGTTCAATTAAAAACCACAATTAAGAACATACTTCCAGCAGTTATTGTTCATGGCCTTCAAAAGTTCAATTATTGTTAATTTCTTTTGTAGCCAAGTTCTTTTATGTGTCTTTGTAAATGAATGATAAATTGTATGCACATCATATTTCACAGTGTAATCGTCATGTATAGTGTACTTCAGTGTTATGTATATATTTCAGTATGTTTAAAATAGTATAATATTATTAAAGTACACCGCAAATGATTTTTTCCAATGCCCATAATGTAACGAAAGTTTTTTTCTGTGTTCCTTTAATTGTTGATCTGATGCTACATTTTTCATTTTCAATTCTGAACATGCCATAGTAATTTCCAATAACATCTATAAATTTCATGGAAATCGGACTGTATTTACGTGAATTAGAGTACGGACAGACAGACAAGCAAACTGAATTCATGAACATCTTTGAACGTGTTAGAAAGCGTTAAAAACAAAATGAATAAGTGTTAAAATGTAAAAAAAAAATCAGTCTGAATTCTAAATGAAAACTCATCATATAGAAACAAAGATATTTTCAAAAAGGGTTGTTTTCATTTTTGACTTTAACTCCCTTCCTGCAGCATACACATGCGGCTCAATTTCGGGGTATCGAATAACAAAAAAGATACATTTATAGCTAAAAACATTTCTTGTTTTGACGGTACAATTGTTTTCCAAAACTTACGAATTTTAACACTTTCAAAAAATTTACGCCTCGTGGGGACGATATTTTCCTACGCTAAAAATAGCTAAATGTATGCATTTCAACATACCTGTAATAGTTTTTTAAGCTTCTCGTCAGACTAGATTTATATCACCCAGAACAATTTCGAAACGTTTTGACGAGTAATAATAATAGTAATAACATCTGAAAATTTTTTGATGAAAACTCTAAAAAGCGAGGTATTTCGCACATCTTCGATTGACTTTCGTTTAGGTTTTCACAGACTAAGTATGCATAATTTTTGCAAAATATTAAAGAGGGCTTGGATACAAACATATTTACAATCGATTAAAATTTCATGAAGTTCGAGCAATCAGTGCTATATTTTATTTTTTTTTATGTTACAGGATCCAACGCAAAAAAAAGAGAAGAAAACATTTTTGTTTTTCAACTACTAGGGGGCCTCCGCCCCCCTGCTCGCTACGCTCGCCAATCCCCCACGTGATCGCTTCGCGATTCCAAGTTGTAGGCTACCCCTGCTTGCTGCGCTCGCCAATTCCCCATGGTATGAATAAGCAGTTGCAGACTTTTCAAATGATGTGTCACACGACTGGTGTTGTAAAGAAGTTAAAAATGTGCCGCCCCCTCGGGGGCAGGGTGGGGGGTTGACACACAATACATCCATAATATGAATAAGCAGTTGCAGACCTTTCAAATGATGTGTCACACGACTGGTGTTGTAAAGAAATTAAAAATGTGCTCCCCCTGGGGGGCAGAATAGGGGAGGTGACACAAGACATCCATAATAGGAATAAGCAGTTTCAGACCTCTCAAATAATGTGTCACACGACTGGTGTTGTAAACAAATTAAAAATGTGCCCCCCTGAGGAGAGCAGAGTGGGGGGGTTGACGCACAAGACATCCAGAATATGAATAAGCAGTTGCAGATCTTTCAAATGATGTGTCACACGACTGGTGTTGTAAAGAAATTTAAAATGTGCCCCCCTGGGGAGCAGAGCCGAGGGTGACACACAAGACATCCATAATATGAATAAGCAGTTGCAGACCTTTCAAATGATGTGTCACAAGACTGGTGTCGTAAATAAACTAAAAATGTGCCCCCCTGGGGGGGGGGGCACAGTAGGGGTGACACACAAGACATCCATAATATGAATAAGCAGTTGCAGACCTTTCAAATGATGTGTCAAGCGACTGGTGTTGTAGAGAAATTAAAAATGTGCCTCCCCTGGAGGGCAGAGCGGAGGGGGACGCACAAGACATCCATAATAGGAAAAGGCAGTTTCAGACCTTTCTAAAGATATGAAACACGAGTGCTGTGGATAAAAATTTAAAAAGTTCCCCTTCCGGGGGGGGGGGCAAAGTGAGATGCGGCGCCCTAAACATGCATAATTGGAATGAGCATTTACATTTGTTTTAAACTATAGGGGGGGCTCCTCCCCCCTGCTTGCTACGCTTGTCAACCCCCCCCCCCCCACGTGGTCGCTTCACGATTCCGATCGGTATTGCTTTGCAATCCCGGTTGGAATCGCTTCGCGATATATAGACGGAGCCCTTCGACTCATGGAAGGAGTGGACCACCCGGATTCGTTATTTCCGGAAATCTTACACATCAGCATCATTCAAGGAGTCATTCCTTTTAAGGCTAGTTTTTTTTTTTTTTTTTTTTTTTTTTTTACTATAGAAGGATATTAGTGTTTTTCAGAAAATTATTACACAAGCTGCAAAATCGTTATATTTATAATCGATAAAAATTTCAAAGAGTTTGGACAACATTATATATATATATATATACATTTCATGTTTCACATGTAACTGAACTTCTTGTTTTATACAGTTGGCATTTTCACTTAACTTTTCCATTATCATCAACAGACATTATTTTGAAATATTTTCTGTCTAATATTGTCTAATATTCATGCTCAAACCCAATCAAAAAAAAAAAAAATAAATAAAATAAAATAAAAATATCGATCCGACCTGTGCGGTTTGTAGAAAGAAATTTATAGCTAAAAGTTCAGCCCGGCCTGAGTGAATTTCACCAAAACATTGATTTTTTTCTCGTACGGAGGAATTCTGACCAAAAAAACCTTTTCTTTTTCATGTTTATAATCTTTATTAACACAGAAACGCCGTAGATTGCGATATTTAGGTTTTTAATAAATTTCTGTTTGTTATATGTAAATGTTACAGTTATCATTAATATTATTAATACATATTCCATAACTCAAAAGCAGGAAAAATGGTATGCAGTACAAACTTCTAAGACGGAATCGCATAGAAATGTTAAGAAAATTCGTTATAGTCAAGTTTCTTCGCAGCAGATTTTCCTCGCGTATTATTGTATTCATTTTACATAAAAGAACATATTTTTCAGTTTAAAACAACATTCTCTCATTAACAGGTTCTTTTTCATACGTTTAAGTATATTGTAATTTAGATGTATTTTAATAAACCTTGACGATGCTTTAAAAATAATAAATTTTAAGATTTAATTGAAGAACAACGGCGATTTAAAAATGCATGCATTTTTTGCAAAAAAAAAAAAAAAAAAAAAAAAAAAAAAATTAAGCCAGACCAAATTTTACTGATTTTTGAACGAATAGACCTGGCCACGCCGAAAAAAATGTTTTCATACGGGATGGCTCAAATTGAATATTTTGATCCGTGATTACGAGGAAGAATGAAATTAATCCCGGAATAAAATGGGAAAAAAAATTAGGCCCGTTCCAGCCCGGCCCTATCCTTAAAAAAAACAGTAAGGCTCGAGCCTGGCTCAGAAAGAGTAGTGACTAGGCTTGGCCCGATCCAGCTTTCAAAAAAAAAAGTAAAGCTCGGGCCCGGTCCGACCCGAGTGCCGAGAATGAAAATCGGCCTGGCTCGGCTCTGCCCTCGGGTCGGATTCAAGCTTTGGGCCCAAACTTGGCCCGTGCCGATCTCTATTGAACACCATTTATTATCACAATAAAATTATTCTCTTTGTAGATATTTCCATCGATAACGCCAAAAGTATTATTCAGCTTTACACGAGCCTATAATAGATAATAGCACTGCACTTCTAATGTACTTGAAAATAAATAAATAAAAGCAATAAGAAGTAAAACTCTGTATGGGTCTTTCCAGTCTATCATGGAATACTTTGTTGTGTAATTCTTGCAGCAAATGTAAGTTTTATAACATTATTTTTGTAACTATTCAGCATAAATGCTTCTGGAGAAGCGATACATCCTGTTCATTAACAATCTTTATCGTACCACTTAGTTTGAAAAATATGTTTACATTAATGCCCAGAAACGAATTCAAAAACTAAACAAAATTAAAATTTCCTTGTTATGTTCCATATCTTGATTTGCGGTTTACAAGACCACAAAGTTTGAAATATATAAAAATGTATTTTGATTCAAAATGTATTTTCAAAATACAAAATACTTGGAAAAAGCTTTACAAAATACATTACTAAAATACTTTCGTTTCATCGGATTAAAATACAAAATACAAAATACAAATGTATTTTGAAAATGTATTTCAAATACATGTATTTTCGATACTGCCCAACTCTGAATGTTTTCCATACACGTTTGTAGGGTTAAAAAAAAATATCAAGCTTTCCTACTTCTATGTTTTCAAAAGCAACTTTAACAGCATCAATTAAATTGTCAATATTTTTTACGGGCATCTGATGTTGCAATGATTGTATTGCGTTAAAAAACATTATCAAGCTTTCATACTTCTATGTTTTCAAAAGCAACTTTAACAGCATCAATTAAATTATCAATATTGTTTACGGGCATCTGATGTTGCAAGGATTGTATTGCGTTAAGAAATTCCATCCATCTTTTAAGCATTCTTTTGTGATACTAGGATTCTTTTCTGACAAATGGCGCTTGGCTTTGTCCTGTTGAGTGTATATGGGACTCGATTTTTCGCTAATTGGATATTTTTCACGTATTGCCGGCAAAACTTTTTCTATAATCATTTTTCGGGTTTCTTCCTTATTAACACATTCGACAACTTTTGTCACAACAGTTTCTTTTGCACGATTTTTAGAATTTCTTTTGACATTTTCAGAGTAAACAAAAGGCCATATTCCAATTTTTCCATCAAACATTTCGTTTCTATTTAGATCCCATCTTGGCCTTGCTACCGCTGTCATAAACAATACTTTGGTAAGAAATCTTTTGCTTTTGCAATGACTCAAAGGTTCGGTTTCATCCAGAGTGATGTAAAACGAATTACTAGTTTTCGTAATGTAAAACCATTTTTCATCGATATGTATACGATCCAGCATTTCCGAAAAGTGTCCATTATTTTGAACATGTTGTAAACAAAATCGTATTCTGTCTAGCTTGTTTTTTTCTGTTAGACTAGGCTTGATTGCTGATGAAATAAGCTTAAAAATATTTCCATCTTTGACAATTCTGTATAATGACAATTTAGGAATATCAACAGCACCCGATAAACTTCGCAATGTTTGTCTTCTTCTAAGTGGGACATCTTTGATTTTGTTCAGTTGCTGAGAAAAATCTTTTTTTTTTTCGTCCGCATTTACCAGTTTTTTTGCAATTTTACATTGTAAATGTCATTATCATTTATTTTTGATGTCTTTGCCAGCTTCCACAAATGGGAGATAGTACTACGATGAACATTAAATTTGATCGCTGCAGCATTTATATAGCACCATTACTTAATCGATCATTCTGCAAACATTGGAGTAAAAATTGCAAAACAGAGTTGCGTTCTTTATCATTTAGTTCCTTCTTTGCGGAAATTTTTAAATTATTATTCATATTTGCTGTCATCATCACATCACTTTTTATTTTAAACACTTCATATTCCACTTAACATCGCATGAAACAACCAACGTGCCTCATTATACTCATTGCAATAAAATTTTACTGGTGTATATGTATTAAAGTGCATCGAAAGTTATTTATGACTCCGCCTACTTGAAATGTCGCAACTAATTTGGGACAAGATTTTCAACCGAAATGTCGCAACTAATTTGGGACAGAGGGAGTATAAGACTAATGTATCTTAAACTTATAATTCATTTGAAAGCAATTTATTTATTTAAAATTCAAATTTAAATTATAAAAATAAAAAAAATCATTCTTTTAATAGAAAAACTGCAAATTTTAAATAACAAATGCAAATGCAATGCTAAATTTGAAGTAGTTATTTGAAGTTATCCTTTAACTTAAAATGAAAATATTTAACAAGCGTGATAAAAATTGTTTATTTAGTTTTTGAGAAATATTGTGCGCAGTCAAAGAACAATTTAAAAATTTTGATCAAAATTAAAAATTAAATTTCAAATGTTCAGCATAAAATATTAAGATTTTTTTAAGTAGAAGCGATAATAAGTTGTCTGTATTAAGCATTTTATGCATTTCTGCTTCGCAGGGACTAAGAAAAAAATTAAATGTGACACGTTGCAAAATTGCACCAGCAGGCAAAAAGTAAGATTCCTGTTGTATTGTTACTAGAAAATGAATATATTTTTTAAAAAAATACATATACTTTGTTCCAGTATTCGAATTTTGGTCAAAAATGGCACTAGCTGCAACAGGCTATTGGAATACAGACATGGCTCTAGTTTTCATAGGCATGAGCTTTTCGGCAATTTTAGCAGGGTTAGATCTTATTCGACATGTAAAATCACCTCGGCACTCGCCTGCAGAAATTAGCTTTAATCGTAGGAAAGGGATTTACAAGCATATTTATGATTGAACAATGTCTATTATACTTAACCTCATCAATTCTGAGACAAATGTGTTTTGGAACTACAAAAGCTAGTTTAAAATTAATATAAATCTTTTAAAGGTGCATCAGTCTATAAATGAATGCTTTTGATCTGCAAACATTTATTTAAAAAGCCTGCAAGTAGTTTCTGAAAAATTTAAATTCATTTAAAAAATGTTCTCTAATGTTTTTTTTTTTCAGGCGACACCAGGACTGGGGAGGTTTATAAAACACAGGAGGTTAAAAAGCAATAATTATTTTACACATTTTAATAAATTCTATTGAGAATATGCTTTTTAAACGCTTAACTGATTCTCTTTTTACGTATAATAAGTGATAAATATGGAATAAACATCGCTATTTTTAAGATAAAATTTTACATTTCTGCCTTTAAATAGTACGATATTGTATTTAAAAAAATTAGCTCTATCAAAAACTTTAGTGATCGATAAAGCAAACTTTTCTTGCTCGTACATCGTTTGGGCAAATCAGCTAAGTAGTTAAAACTCTGGTACGCAAATCGTGTTGCCAAGACCTCTGTTTAAAAAAACGGGGACAGTGACTTCTAAATCGACACATGAATATAGTTAAACGTAGAACAAAGAAATCCATCTATAACAAATCCTGTCTTAAACATAAAAAACATTAATCCCGAGTGAGAAAGTAGCAAACGAAACTACTTGCAAAGACAGAAAGCTGTCTAAAAGGAAATATCATTAACTTTTTCGAAAACCGAATTCATTTCTACATTATATTTATATCTTGGCATTTACCGTATCTGTAAATTTTATTTCGATAGTCACGACAGATATTAAGATTTTTTATACCCCCCTCCCCCCCCCGATTGCAAAAGCATCTCCGCTGAAATGGAAGGATGCTTAAAAAGAAAAAAAAATCAACCTACATGTTTTTCAATCTTGTGAGTCCCCCTTTTTCAAAATTTAATTAAAAAAACATCATAAATATTGAAATACATTTTCCGTCCTTTCCCGTTCTCCTCTTCCTAAACTATTCTGCATAAAGAAAAGTACGGTAAAGAAGATTTCTAAAAATATCTCCTGTATCGGACTTGAAATAAGGTACATTATTAAAAAATAATTTACTAAATTTTTAAAAAATTATGTATATAAAAACACCAATGATCAAGTTATTTCATATTCATTATATTTATAAAATTGAACTAAAGTAAGTAGAAATTCAATTTTATTTAAAATAGCTAGGCAATAAAAAAATTTCAGTGACAATTGCCGTTAAATACAGTTAAATACATTTTCATACAATTTAATGGAAGAAATGTTTAGATATTCTATTACGATTATTTTGGCTTAAAAAAGCTGTGTTTTTCCCATACTTTCAGTTTTTTGCACGTAAAAAAAGATAATCAGTTAAAGGGTTAAAATCATATTCTGAATAGAATACATTTATAGTTAATGTGTGAAAAGTTTTTACTGTTTAAAAAATATGTTTTGCTGGTTTTTTTTAAAAGTATAATAGATATTGTTCAATCATTATTTTAAACATCATTATCATTATTTTATCATTATTCAAACATTATTTTAAATCTCTTTCCAGTCATCATACTCTATCTCTGCAGGTAAGTAGAGAGTTGACTCAAAATGTCGACTCAGAAGTTCCTGCTTTTGAAAACTAGAGTAATATCTGTATTCCGATAGTTTCTGTTCCCATCAGCGCCATCTTTGGTCAAAATTCGGACTATTTGAACTAAGTGCTATTTAAAAAAATTATTGATTTTCTGATAACAATACAGTAAACCGTGCATTTTAGTCTCAAACAGTTAAAATAGGGCAGTCATTTACTGGACACACTGTACACACACACATATATATATCATTTAAATAGTTATATGAATATAATTATTCTAATTTTGTATCATTATTGGATGTTTTAAAACTGCATTATATATGTATAAATATATTAATTTGAATAATGCTTCTAATGCAGTGAAACCAATAGTTTAGAGAATACACATATCAATTGATTTCTCAAAGAAGATTAAGCTCATTCATTATGTTAATGCTTTAAAAAACATACTTATTTTTTAAACTAAAGCAAGCATTGACAATTTTAAATCTCACAGCATTTTCATGTTATTATAGCTATTTCAAATAAATATCTTCTCTATAAAAATTAGTTTAGAATATAAATGTCACCATGTTTTTTCAATATATATGCTTTTATTGATACATGCTTTTACGAGCAATTAGATATGTGCACGTTATAATAAAGTTATTCGCATCTTTTCTCAAGAGAAATCAACTCCCTTGATATGTGTGATTGATATTTCAGGTATTTCAACTTTTAAACATGATGTATGGGAAAAGATTGCTAATATAGATTAATAAGAATTTTTTTTATTTCTATTTAAGATTTATTTATTAAATAAAATAATTGCTAGATGTCTTCACAAGAATTTTTTTTATTTTTTCGTGAAAGTCTTCAAACAGTAGATTTCATGTAAGTATTTACATGTTTTTCCTCCCCAAAACTATATATCCACAAAACTAGGTAATTTGTTTATCTGTAATATACTGTCATTATGCTAATGTATCTCACATTAAAAAAAATAATAAAAAATGTAATTAACTAGAAATTTTTAACTTTTAAGTAAGAGACATTCATTTGAGACAATGCGATTTAAAATGCCTAGATATTAGTTAAGCTGCATATTTACGCATGTGATTGATTTTGCAAATGTTTGCCAGTAATATATAAATATACATAATATTGGTTTTCATTGTCCATAAAATTATTCCAGCACACTGCATTTGTAAAAAAAAAAAAAAAATTGTAGATACTTTGGGATATTTAGTTATTAATAGAAACCCTATAGTGGACCTTCAATAAATTAAAAAAACAACGATTTTCTTTTGGATAATCCAGTAAAAACTTATGTAGAAAAATCATGTAAATTGTGTTAATTTGTATGAGCTTTGCGTGTTTATTCGTAGAAAAATTATAATTTTTATTAAAATAGTCCCAAGGTTTTTTCGAGAAAGTTGACAGTTTTTCTTTTTACAGTAGAGCGCCGATTATCCGAAATCCAATTAACCGAACTTCCAATTATCCGAACCGTGTTTTTCGACTTTTAAAATTTTTTAACCGAACTTCCAATTATCCGAACAGCGTATTTCTCTTTTTAAAATTTTTTTCCGAACTTCCAATTATGCGAACGGCATATTTTTCATTAAAAAAAAAAAAAAAAAAAAAAAAAAAAAAAAAAAAAAAAAAAAAACCCTCCAAAACCTAAATATTTTTTTTCTGTCCCTTCCAATTACATTTCTCTTTTTTCACCCTGTTATCTATCTTTTTTTCTTTTCTTTCTTGGCATACAAAATTTAATCAGGAAACTGCAAGGTATTTTTGGAGAGTTTTGTTAGTGGGAAGAGAGAACAAAAAAGGTTTGAAGAAAGGGGTTCAGAAAACAAGGTCAAAGCACAAAATTCCTGTTTGTATTTTTCTCCCAAGGGGGTGGGAGGGTATTTCTTTGAAGTTTCTTATCACAATGGACAGGTCACAAACCCGATGTGAAGCCAGGACTAGAGAAAAGTAAGGGCTACGACATTTCTTTGACACCAGGTCGGGAGTGGAGAAAAACTGGTTTGTGTGACGTAGCTACGTTGACAATGGTTTCTTGTTAGCGGTTGTTGATTGCACCAGCGATCTAGCTCATTTATTTTTCTGCAACGAAGGAGAAAAGATGTCTGGAAGCCTTTGAATGCTTGGAGACAGCTATGAAATGGCTCGAAAGGCAGAAAGACGCTGATCCTATTCAAGCAATGCATATAAGAAGCATTAGAGATATGGCAGCATGGAAAAGAATGTCTTCTTTGAAGCAAGAAAAAATCAAAAGCTTTTTTACTTAAATTATAATCTTAAAAAAAAAGACAAAAAAAAGTTTAAAAAATGAAAAAAAGGCAAAAAAAAACATTTTTAAACACGCCAGCACTAACAGTGTTGCCAGTCCTAAGCCTGGATAAAGTGTGAAGGTTTTTGTACAGATAAGGATATTCTTTAAATTGTCTGTCCAATTATCCGAACTTTTGCTTATCCGAACTAGGGTCGGTCCCGACGTGTTCGGATAATCGGCGCTCTACTGTATTAAATATGTTCTTTCAGGTAGCATGACAAACAACGTCGTATTTAATACCCTGCAATCAGAGTTAAAAATAATAGAAAAATGTCTGAAGAATGGTTTACAAAATAATTTCTCCATGTGCATGCACAAATACAATCAAAAATACAATGTAAGGTGGTCTGGTGTAATAACGCCAGGCGGGGTAATAATGCCAGGTGCTAATATTATGCATAATTATGAAATAATCTGGTAAATGACACCCATTTTTTCTGCGCAGAAGGGTTTTGAGTCACATAAATTGCAAAAAACAGCTTCAAGTTAATTTGCTTCCTTTTTAGGTCTTGTTGTTTTTACAAGCCACTAAAATTAACGCTCGATCTAAAATTTGCGAGATACGTTTTGTGATGTGAAGACAATTTTTTTCATCAGGAAATACTTTATTAATTACATAAATTTGTAGTACATTTCATGGACTTTCAAAATGTTGTTGAAGATTTTGGATATCTTCTCGAGATAATTTGTAATTTAAAATGTACAGCACAATAACTATAACGGGGTAATAACGCCAATCCTTGGCATTAATACCCCGGTTGATTCCCTACAGTGGCCGATCTACATCTCAAATACTGGTTCAAATAAACACAGTTAAAACTGTGCAATGTTTCTAATAATTCTATTTAAGCGGTCCTTTTTAAGCAAAAAGAAGCTCACGGTCTGATATTCTTTTGCCTCATCCTCCCCCCCCCACACACACACACCACACCTTTATTTTTCTTACACTTTCACAAAAAATTGAACATTTTCAATAGTTTAGAATGCAATTTGTCAATTTCTAAGTTTGTAGAGTCTTTTATTTTTAGAAGTGGCCAATCTACATGCAATTATTCCATCTTATTTCATAGTTTTGTTTGGCTGGCGTTATTACCCATATAGGTGGGTAATAATGCCAAATAGCATTGGTCAAGAAATCACGCCATTACATTTTATGAATACATATCTGTTAAATTATTTTTTTTATGTAGATAGTCAATGAGTTGCTGTATCAAATCATATATTTGTTTGAAAAAAACGATCTAAAACTGAGCCGTGAAAATTGGTAGAACCTTAACATGGCGTATTAGCACATAATGTATTAGCTTAATGTATTGACGAACGTTTGAGAAAGTCAAAAATATATCTTGAAATTCTGAAAGTGAGCGTTGAAATTTGAAATTGGTTTTTCACAAAAGGTAGCAAAAAGTTGAGGGTTTGAATCTAAATACAGTAAATGTGACACACTATTTCCAGCACACAATATTGCTCATACATTGATATTTTTATTCTTTTTTGCTTTGTTTTCGGTACAACGGATTTCGACCTCTATCAATGTTAATTTTTTGCATTTTTAAGCAATATTTTCGAGGCATTTACAAAAATTGCTCTATACATGTAACTAATACATTATGCACATTACGTTTTTATTACATTCGTCCATGAGCAGTAAAAGAACATTTAGTAAATCAATGTCCATTTTTACATCCAATTTTTATTATTATTTTTAATTCGAATTCAGGGTGTCGTGTTAAAACATTTTTTGCTATATTTTCTGGAAAGAACATTTTTTTATTAAAAACTATTATAAGCAAAAAATACGGCTTGCTTTTGTGATGGGGTCGTTTTTTATGAAAACCTTAATTTTTATAATAATATACATGCCAACCTAAAAAAAAATGAACATAGTTTATTACAATAAGCCTCTTAATCATAATCTATAGTTTCAAACGTTTAGCTACATTATTTTTTGCTGGGTTATCTTAAAGATATTCTATCATTTTCAACATCTTGACGGTCCCGGATGGATTTTCGGGAAAAAATCATCACGAAAATATAGCACACGAACTATTCTTTTTACGTATCTCTACTTTGAATATTTGCTCGTGAATTTATCTAGATATTTAAAAAAAAATCTGAAATCGAAATTGACCGGTCATCTTTGGTTATACAATATACATATATATATGTGTGTGTCGGCCAATACCCGGATCCTGGCCAATTCTAGAACTGGCCGGCCAATACCCGAATTGGCCAAGCTTCCTGGCCATAACCCGAAATATATGAAATGAATAGCATATTCCGGGTTTTGGCCGGCCAATTCGCGAACTGGCTGTTAAGCCTTGGCCAGCATCCGAACTATGATGCATAGGTACCAATTTTTTTGTAATTAAGATAATGTAACATTAAAATGTACAGTAAAAAAAATTCCCACTGTTTATATTGAAAAAAAAATATTTTTGTGTATCCAACTAAATTAACAAAAAATAGTACACAATTCCCTTTCAAAAAGAAATTAATTGATAAGCCAAATACGATGACAATTACAAGTTAACCGGAAACTTTACTCAGTTAGATCACGTACAGGCTGACGTCAAAACTATTTGAATTCATAGACACTTTCAACTATGTTAGAAAGGATTAAGCTGAGTGCTTATATCTATTTCGCGA
Organism: Maratus speculifer; assembly: GCA_964019185.1. NCBI lineage: Eukaryota > Metazoa > Arthropoda > Arachnida > Araneae > Salticidae > Maratus > Maratus speculifer. Next base: position 286,920,879 of record OZ025297.1, on the reverse strand, counting down.
ATTGGCCAATCGCATCTGGCTAGTTCGCGAATTGGCCAATTGCATCTGGCCAGTTCGCGAATTGGCCAGTCATTTTTTAACGTTGCTGGCCAATTCGGGAATTGGCTGGCCAGTTCTAGAATTAGTCAATTTCGGGTATTGGCTACAACATATATATATATATATATGTATATATACACATATATATATATACCCTAATAGCATGCATGGTCGCAGTGACGTCACTGTGAGTCACTTTGGTCACATCACATCTGTGACCAAAATGCCACCTCTCAGTGACGTCACATTGTGATTGAGCTGTGACTTTCTTAAAAATCTTTAGAAATTTATAAATATCCATCAAAACATCTTTTTGTCAATTTAAATATCGCTTTTGTCACAGTTTCGTTCCAATGTTAATGTCAAATTAGTCACAAATGACACATTTTTCACAAATTTGTCACATTGCGACCACTTTGTGAAACGTCATAAAAGAGCTCTAAAACGGCCATAACGACTTCACATTTTAGTCACTGTGACTTCACATCGACGTCACGTGACGTCACATCGACAATCGATGGTCACAAAGTCACAATGTGACTTCACAACGACGTTGCAGTGACGTCACCATGCTTTACGGGTACCTTTGTAAAATATTTGTGTCGTGACATACTTTCAAATCATTCAATGGTCATTATATAACTTTACTTTAGAGTATTTATAACAGACTATACATCTAATTGGAGGTGAACAAACCTAGTTTATATATATATATATATATATATATATATATGTATATACATATTAAAATGAATGTGTGACATTTAGCATTAGAGAAGTCTTACAAAAGTTTATAAAAGCTTAGTTTTATCGTACAAAAGTACAAATCTTATACATTTCGGTTAACAAGTCGCGTGGTATGGAAGCAGGGATTTTCTTTAATTCTGTTCTTAACTGTGGCAAATCATTTGACTGCCTGGGAATATAAACAGAATCTTTTATAAAATCTCAAATAATAATAATGATGATGATGATGATGATGATAATGATAATCACATGTTTCTAGCAGCTTTTAAATCTTTAGCCGAGCAATACCTTTTTTTTTGCTTAGGGGTCGCCGTATTACATATGTGATGCTGCATGCAAGTGAATAACAAAGCAGTGCTTCACATGTGCTTATCTAAAACTGCTTGAGTTTGTCTTTATTTATGGTTGGTTGTATAAGGTTTAATGGCGCAAAATCCCTTCAGGGACATGCTGCGCCAAGTCTTTATTTATGACTTAAAAACAACATTTTACAATGCATACATTTGATACTACTAAAATCAATATCTAGGATATGGTCGTTTGGTCGTTCTGAATATTTTTTTCAATTTATTAATTCTCTCAGATATACATATTTAATAATCGTTTAAAAAAATAAATGTATATTAGATATTTTTAAATTAAAGTCACTTACCTGTGAAAATTGTCAAAAAAATAATTCAACTATTATTTGAAAATTAATTTGTCAGTGTAAATATTTTGCTTTTAAATTAAATTCACTTGCCTCTTAAATTTGTTAAAAAATCAAAAATAAATTTATTATTTAAAAAAGCAACAACTATTATCTGTTATTCTTATTAATATTACTACAATGTATTTCCTTATTTTAATAGAAGATTTCTGGTAATCAAGTAGAAGTTTTAATGTCTAAAATTAATAAAAATAAAATAATATTTTTTCTCTTTTTAAAAACCTTAAATAGATGTTATATTTTTAAGACTTTCAATTTTTTTAATAAGATAATTATGCAAAGTGAACAAGTGTCACTTTATGAGATGATTTTTTACATAGGAATATATAGATAAAGAAAATATAAAAACATCGCAATTAACTAATTAATTTTTAGATTCACACACATACTTCAGTCTACAACAGCGTATATAAATACATATATATTGGAGAATGATTACTTTAATTTAAAATGTGTGCTTTAATTATTAAAATATTTACGATATTTCAACTCGAATACTAATTGTACATGTTTCAATTATAATCAGAATGTCAAATTTTGAAATTTTAAATTTTTCGTTGACTGTCAGATATGTATCATATATATAAATAATTTAAAAGTGTTTTTTGCATATTTATATCTAATATTATTATATGTTTGTAACTGAAGTTCTTCCATTTTATATCTATCTGTTTTTTAAAACATTTTATTTTTTATTTACCCTAAAATATTTTGATTAAAATAAATAACCGACAGATAGTCCATTAAATGAAGCTTTAATATTTTTATCATAACTTTTATGTAAAGGAAATAATAAATTTTCAATTAACTGTGTAATACCAAGTCACCGTCACAAACATTTTTACATAATTTAACTTTTTTAAACATGAAACTCACTCAGATGACAAAAGCATTTTACACTTACCTTTATCTTATAATAAAGCCATTGAAAATGTATTTTATTATACACTGTTGGCCATTAAATTCGCAAAACCAGGAAGGAATGATTTTGTGTAAGTCAAATTAGATGAAATGAAGAACATGTAGAAATGATTGGAATTTCAGCGCATTTAGACGACGAAGGTAGGAGTAAGGACATTTGAAACACTGTATAAAATATATGTTGCGTAGTGGAAGGCTCATTCGAAAACGCGCTTTGTAAGGTTTTTTTTTTTTTTTTCTCAGAGTGTATTGTTATGTCTCGAATAGCAATAAAACATCCTTTCAGCGCTGCAAGAACGTTGCCTATCAGGATTCTGGAATATCTTTACATGTGATGGCCCATCTCACTAGTCTTAATGCAACAATTTTCATTCGAACATGGAATCAAGTGTTTGCTGAGTTTAATACTGAATGGAATGCAGGATCTCAACGCCTCCTCAAGATCTCTCATGCCCGAGAGTGCAGACATATTATTAAGTCTAACATGTAAAATCGTGCAACCACATCATGGACCATTTGGCAGGAGATGGAAATCTTTTTCAGCGCTCCTACTATCTGCTAGTTTGGTGCAAACACATTTGCAGCAGCCTGACAACCGTTACTGCGTTTTTCCTTGACAATGTTGCATACAGAGAGACAGTAACTGCAGCGTACCAGAAGACAAAGCTGGATACAGTAGTGAGAAAATGTCTTCTTTTTAGACTAGTTCCAATTCTGCGTGCAGTGTTTTGATGGCCATATGACTGTCTGGAACTCACTAAGGATATCTTAGGTAAATCCTTGCCCCTGCTTACATTCGATATCAGCATAAGCAACCTGTACCTGGTGTTATTGTTTTTGTAACCATTGGGTAAATAACAAGCACATCTTTAGTTCAGAAATCAATAGTAATTTGCACGCAGATCGGTACGTTTCTGACATTTTACGTCCAATGGCTGTCCCCTGTCAAACGCCATCTTCCAACAAGATAACGCAAGACAACATTTGCACGTAGCGTTTTTACTTTCCTCGATATATGAGGTATTCGATTGTTGCCCTGTATTGCCCGGTCTCCAGATGTGTCGCACACTGAAAATATCAAATCAGGGTATACTAACAGACTGGTTCGCCACCCCCATCTAGCTAATACAGCTGATAAATACGGGATAGAATTGAAGCATAATATAAAGAGTTGCCCGTTTCTGTCATCTAAGCCAAGTTCGTCTACATTACTAACCGGGTAAGGACCGTTTCAGCTACCAGGGGTGGGAGGCATTGTCTCTAATAATTTTGCTCCCTTATAAACTCTCAAACTGTTTACAAATTTAATAATTTTGTTTTCATGCCAAACTGTTTACACAAAATTAATACCTTTTTCTTGTATTTTCTTTCTTTCATGGTTTTGTAATTTTAAAGGTCAGAAGTGACCACTGTACATCTTACATACTTATGTATCTTAAATAAAATATCTTATATAGAATTTTTAACGACAAATGTTCTATTTAACTATTAATTTAAACAACCATGCGTTATAATCTAAGATGTGAAAAATTTTCTCACGATATTAAGTAGATTTTTTATATTCAAAGTGTTTATATAAATTTTTTAACTATATTATTTTCCAAACGCAATATGTCAGAAAAAAATAATAAAAAAAAATGTACGCTCTGCGCCAATTAAGATTCATTTATGATTATTTTTAAGATACAATTTCTTTCCTGGTAAAATAAACATTACATAGACCCAGAAAATGCACAATTGCAAACATTGAAATTTTTCAGTATGCAACATTCTTTTCTGCATATTTGAAACTAATAATCCTTATAATATTTTACTATTCAACAGGTCAGTGCTCAAAAATAATATCTCTTATAATTCCCTGGTATTTTAAAAGTAACTCTTAGGCTGACAAAATACACTTGTGATTCTGAAAACTGCTATACTATGAAGGAGCCATCAAAATTAAATAATATATAACATCTCAAAGACTAATATTGGGTACAAACAAATAATTACATTTTCAAAAAAAAGTGCGCTCTGTGCCAATTAAGTTTGATTTATGTTTATTTTTTAAAGTTAGTATTAATTTCCTCATAAAATAAACTTTACTACACGAATAGATGAAGAATATATGTTTTTTTGTAAATATGTAATTTATTCAGTATGCAATAATCTTTTCTTCATGTTTAAAACCAGGAATCTTTTTCTATTCAACAGGTCAGAACTTGAAAATAATACATCTTATGGTTCCCTGGGTTTTTGCAAAATACTCTTAAGCTGGCAAAATACACTCCTGATTCTTAAAATTGCTATACTATAAAGGATTCTTCAAAAACATATATAATATAAAAGACTGGTATTGTTACAAATAAATAATTACATTTTCAAAGCAATAAAAGAAAAAAAATAAGTGTCTAAAACCAATATTTGGCGTGGCAACTATAAGCTACAATAAATGCTGGTATAAGATGTGGCAGGGAGTCGAATAGGTTTTGAATGTCTACTTGGGAAAGATAATTCAAAGAACATAAAATTCACCTGCGGAAACTACTGAAAGAGAGTGTTTTGTGAGACAAAGATCAACAATATCATTTGTTCAATGGGCGACCTACCTGCCTTATACGCAGACCAAGTAAGAAACTGCCTGTGATCTGCAGGAAATCGTCTTGTCTCCCTGCAAGAAGACTTGAACAATATATGGATGGGCAAAATAATATTGAAAGATAGCTGCGGGAACGTTTTGAAGGAAAAGGACAACTTTGAGGTTCAGTAATTCATTTATGTACATGTGATGTTCAGATTACCTTACAGTTCGTTGCTGATGCAATCGTGAGTAACGCAGAGTCGCACTGAAGATCATAATTCCCAGTTTTTGTCCACTATGAAACAATAATGAAATTCAAAAGTTTCAGAACATTTATCACGAATGCCGCCAAGGTAATACCACAATATAAAGCAAGGTTTATCAGATAAAACATATTGTTGCCAATCTGCATGCTAAACTCTATTCTCACGACAATCTTGCAGCAGCAGGCCTATCATTAACCCCCCATAAATCTCCGTTCAAATGTTATTGAAATCCCGCCATATTCCGTCGAAAAGTTGTCGGTCGTTACGTCTCACCTATTACTTAGCATTAGCAATTAACCATAAACAATTCTCATCGTCTCATTACAGCCCTCTATTTATACATTTTCAGAAACAGTCTAGATCGCATTGCTAATACACGCATGCGTGGAGAATCAGTGATTTAAAATACAGTAGAACCCCGATATAACGCGGTTGATGGGAGACATATTTCACAACCGCGTTATGACGTAACCTAGATATATCGGAATGGTGTAAAAAATGGTACAAAATGTTGAAAACACTTACTTGCTTTGTGAAATGTAATTAACTTTATCTTTCATTGAACACAAGCTTAATCTTATTCTGTATTAAAAAAAGTCCATAAATGTTGTTCGGCGGATTGAGGCGTTTCATTTTTTCCCGCATATTGTTCTACACTAGCAAGATAAAGTAGATGAATGCAATATGTATCGGCCTGCTTCTCCATATTGGAAATTACGTTAGTAAAGTATGAAAGGACTTTACTAACATGTGGAATAGGGTGGAGCGAAAAAAAATTTTTTTTTAAATCAAAAACAGGTAGGTGCCAAAAGTTGCCTTTATACTAGTACATCAACGGCGTAAAATTTTTCTGCTGAAAAAAATGGATTAAGTCTGCGCTTTTACTCCAAAAATCAAAATTTTGGGTAAAATTTGACTTTTTCTGACACTTTTTAAAAAATAAAAAAAATCCTACAGAATTGGTTATTATTTGAAAGTGTTACTTAAACCTTTATATTTATCTGCTTAATATATTTAAACTGTAAAAAATATATTTTGTCTGTATAATTGAAGCAAATCTGACAACTTTTGGTAAAAAATAATCTTTACCTCTCTATTGAGCGTACAACTAATTGTTGGTTTTGAATCCATTTCTTACCTAGCTGCTTTCAAAACTATCCTCGATAAAACTCTTGGAGATGGCTGCATTTCATAGCCCACCCAACCACCTAGGCCCAGTGTTTTATTTATTTATTTGTTGAATTGTTATTTTTTTCCCTAAGATGGGCTTAAGTTTTCTATGTATCAAAGTAGTTTGCCTCTTCTTTGTATTCACTGACTTTGGACGATGCTGGTGTGACCTGCTGCAGATATATTTTTATACCTTGTATTACAGAAGAGAAGTTGAGTAGTATATTGGGTATGTTGTTAATTTAACCTATTCAGCAGTGTATTATCTTCATTAAAATTAATGCACTTAATTAATGCATTACGATTGGAAGTTCTGTTACCACACCGTTTTTTCAATCAATTACATTTTATATATAATGATTTTCCTTATAAAGTCAGTTCCTACTGTGCCATCATTTACTGTACCTATTAGATTATATATGTGCTGAAAAGTTAGCTGTTTAATATCATGGTGATCGCCATAGAGGATTGTAAAAAAAAATTGCGTGTAACGCAACAATATTTCTAAAGAAGTTTTAGTATTTGTTTTTTGTCGTTTCCTGTGTAGTTTCGTAGTTGAGTAATATGCAATAAGTTTTTAGACCTATTTTTTAGGTGTGTATAACATTTTCTATAAAACATCCTGCGGTATAAACTTGAATTATGTATTTTGTGAGTGAACCTATAGATTCTGTTTGCCAATCTCTGCTTATATAAAGCGGAAAATTTTATTCGTTTTATGAGTTGTCTTTGGTGTGAGATGTTTTCTAAATTTATATTTCCCAGTTCTTTTGAGAAATAGCTTTCCTTATGAATTAGCTATGCAAACTCCGACAGAAATTTCTAGTCTGTTCTGAGTATCTTTTTCTCAATTTGAGAAAAAAAATTCAAAATTATTCTTTATGTTATAAAAAATTGCAATAGGAAGTGAATAGTACGTAGACAAAATTTTTCCTATTGATCCAGTGAATGCATGTAGTTTAGAAGGTTTTACATCGACTTCTCTGATAATCGACGTAAAGGAAATTCACTGGAGTTGAAGTAGCCTATGATCCATTATTATACACAATTTTAAGCTTATCCCATGCAAAATGGTTCACAGCAACAAAGGGAATTCTCCTAGTTTTAAATGAGTACTAATTGTCGATTAGACTCTGCACATTCCCTCAAAAACTACTATGCATTATAAGTTTATATCCAGGGCAGTTCACTTTCAAATGCTGTCCAATCAAATGCTTTGCACCATCAATCTTATAAAAAGGGGATCTGAATGTTAATGAAAAAATGTCTGGCTACGAAAACACTTAAAAAACGGCATAAAACTAATCCAAAAAAAGTTAATAACAACAACGATTGCTCTGCACAAGCACAACAAATTATCATTGCAATTCTCCCTGACGATCACAATCATATTAAACAGCTCGCTTCTCAACATATAAAAAATGTAAAAGTAGAATAAATGATGGCATATTTATAGTTGAAATACCTGAAATCATCATTGAAGCAGATCATTACGTAAAAAAAAAAAAAAAAAAAAAAACCGAAAAAATGTTATGGTAACAGGACTTTCAATTACTATTCATCAACTGGTTGTAAGTTTGATAAAGATAATAGATGGCCTAATAGATCCCTTTAATAATATTTCTGTGCATTACTCTGCTTGTCTTTTTAGGTAGATTTCGTATGGAATACTACCTATTGCGATAGCTCCAATGTTGGAATTTCTGAAAAAATTTTGCAGATCTACGACGATCATGACCTCTAGACCACAAAACTACCATCAGTGAAAAAGTTTATATCTATCAATCTATCAATCAATTTATCTATCTATCTATCTATCTATCTATCTATCTATCAATCTATCTATCTATCTATCTATCTATCTATCTATCTATATATATATATATATATATATATATATATATATATATATATGTATATATATATATATATATATATATGTATATATATATATATATATATAAAAATATATATATATATATATATATATGTATATATGTATATATATAGGGTGTCCAGCAAATAACACCCTGATTTCAAAATTAAATTTCTCAAAAACAAAGATCGATAGTAATATGCGGTAAACGGTTTTTTCATTAGGTAAGCTGTAAATATCTTATACGGAAATTTCAAATAGTGAATATTTTGAAAAAATTGCGTTCTGATTGCATAGAATGCTTTGATTTGACATTTTTCTCTTTTTAGATTGCCTGCAGAGAATTAAATTTTCAACTTACAGTTCAATATTTTAAAGATTTTTCGAAGTAAATTTTTAGAATTTCGAAATTTCAAATATTTAATTAAATAAAACTATGAAATATGGCACTTTAAGCCGGAAAACATATTCTCTGGTAGCAATTTAAAGCAAGAAAAATGTCAAATCAAAGCATTCTTTACAATCAGAACACAATCTTTTCAAAATATTTACTGTTCGAAACTTTTGTATAAAATTTTTACAGCTTACCTGATAAGCAAATCGTTTACTGCATAGTTCTATTGATCTTTGTTTTTGAGAAATTTAATTTTGAAATCATGGTGTTATTTGCTGGACACCCTATATATATATATGTATATATATATATATATATATATATATATATATATATATATATATATATATATATATATATATATATATATATATATCACTTTCTTCTGGACACGAGAACTTCTACAGTTCTGCTATAATGGGCAAAATTGGTTTAAGGGGAGGGGGGGGGAATAAGGAGGGGTTTTGTGAAAACAGATATAATGCCATAACGTCTTAATTGCAATAGATATCGAATCGGTTTAAATTTTGTATTACTTCTTAAAAATGGCCCAAAAGTTTATGCATGACAGTTTTTTGCTAGATTTAGAAATGGGCTCAAGAAGCGAAAAAAAAAAAAAACAGGTTTTTGGGGGAGAAAAAATTCATTACTTCGTCAATTCTCATGATATAAAATTCAACTAAATTTTGTATAAATATTCTCAACATTATATAAAATTTTGTATTTACAGGTTTTTGATAGGACTATTTCTTACCGATGAAAAAATAAAAACAAAATTAAAAAGGGGGTGAAAAAAGGAAAAAATCCATAACTTCACCGATTCCTAAACTATCAAATCTAATTAAACTTATTTTACATCGTCTGAATTATATCTACAACTTTTATATGCACAAGTTTTTCATATGACCAATTTGTATTGCAAAAATAAATTAAACAAAAGTAGGAGTTAGAGAAAAAACTCAAATCCAAACTGCTTATATTCTGACCAATTTTTATATTCCTTTTTGATTTTAAACGCATGCAAATGGCAGATCCTCTTACTTAGAAACTATATAATGTGACACATAGTCAGGGTTTTGATAAAGACAGAATATATTTCAAAAAAGGCTCCCAAAAAGTGTATTTTGAACAGAATTTCCAGAAGTGATCGTGCTTGAAAATTTGAGAATGTATTCAAATAACAAATTACGTTTTTTCTGACTCATTTTTAAATCCATTTTTGCTATCAAACGCTTCCAGTTTGCAGGTCTTGATGTTTAGGAGCTACATAATGTGACTCATTGGTCAGTTTTCTGATAAAGGCAGACTATATTTCAAAAAAGTCTCCGAAATGGTTATTTTGAAAAGGATTTCTCGAAGCGATCATGAATTAATAATTGAGGTATTCAAAACAATTACAAATTGCGTTTTTTCTGACTCATCGTTAAATTCAATTTTGCTCTCAAACGCATCCAATTGACAGGCTCTCTTATATAGCATCTGTGTAATATCCCGCATTGTTCAGTTTTTTGATAAAGGCTGAATATATTTTTAAAAATGCTGTCAAAGAGGGCACTCGCGCAAAAATTCCCGGAACTATCATGATTAAGACTTGAGGCTGTATTCAAAATTGGTTATTTTATAACTCATTTTTAAATTCAGTTTTGCTCTCAAACGCACTCAATTGACAGGTTTTTTTTTTTTTGTTATTGTGGAACTATATGATGTACCGTACTAGTCGATTTTTTATTAAAGTCAGAATATATTTTAAAAATATGTTGTCAAAAATGGGCATTTGAGCCGAATTTAGCTTAAGATAATTCTGATAAAACTATTTTGTACAGAAAAATGAAATTAAAAAAATTTCAAACGAGGCCAGATAAAGTTGTTAAATTGGGTTTATCTATAATCATATTTTATTTTTAGTTGTTGAAATAAGCACTCTTCGAAATCTACCTCCGCCTATAAGCCAAGTCGACAAGATTTCTTTTTTTTTTTTTTTTTTTTTTTGTGTGTGTGTGTGTGTGTGTAAGGTGTAAAAATATACATGAAAGTTTTTTTTTTTTTTTTTTTTTTTTTTTTTTTTTTTTTTTTTTTGCATAAGGTGTAAAAATATACATGAAGATAGTCACAGCAGCATGTGGATACAAAGAACAGATAAACCAGGTGGATGCATCGAAAACAAGCCAAATGTTGATAAAGAAAATCACAAATCAATATGTAAGTAAAACACTGTACTGAGATGATCGAGTAGATGAGATGCGTGGGTTATGAAATATAGCCACCTGTACGACGTATGTCCAAGTAGTTTTGAATAGAAGAGCTGCATTAAAAACAACAATTCATTGTATGTCCCAATAGAGTGGTAATGCCCTTTTCTTATCAAAAGTTGTCTGTTTTGCTTCAGCTATACGGGATAAAGATATTGTTTTATAATTTAATTACATTAAATAATTAATAACAAAGGTTAAAATAGAATTTTTAATTAATTACCAACTCTGCAGGAATATATTTTGTTTTTGAAAAAAATGTCAAATTTTACCCAAAATTTCGATTTTTGGAGCAAAAGCGCATACTCAAGCCATTTTTTTCGGCGGTAAAATTTTACGTAGTTGATGTAATAGTATAAAGGAAACTTTTGGCACCTGCTCGTTTTTGATTTAAAAAACATTTTTTTTTCGCTCCACCCTAATGTTGAATGTCGCCTTCCATTACCACGTCATTTTCAATTTTATCATCATAATTTTGTTCACTGCAATTTTCATCCGTTACAGCATCAATGATATCCTGATCTGTTATGATCTCTGAAATTGGTTTGCTGTGGTCAATTTCAGTCTATTCATTTAAATCGTCAACAGAAATATCCAGATGCATAGCACAAACCACAAACTGTAAGTCCCATATTGCGTTTCAATGAAATTCTGAACGAAAAATTTATCACAAAATTGATTTTTTTGGGGGGGAAAGGGGACATACTTTTCCCAGCGTTAAATCCGAATTCGTGGTACATCGAAACGCGTTATTTCGGGCTTCTACTGCACCTGCAAAACATAGTATAAGGTGTTCTTGTGTAATAACACCAGGCGGGGTAATAACGCCAAGTGCTAATATTATGGATAATTATGAAATAACTGGTAAATGAAACCCATGTGCTCTGCGCAGAAGGGTTTTGAGTCATATAAATCGCAAAAAACAGCTTAAAGTTAATTTTTTCTATTTGTAGGTCTTATTGCTTTTACAAGCAACTAAAATTAACGCTTGATCTAAAATTTGCGATGCACGTTTTGTGATGTGAAGACTATTTTTTTTCCGGAAATACTTTGTTTATTACATAAATTTATAGTGTATTTCATGTACTTTCAAAATGCTGTAGAAGATTTTGGATATCTTAATAAGATATTTTATAGGATATTTTGAGATAATTTGTAGTTTAAAATGTACTGCGCAATAAGTATACCGGGGTAATAACGCCAGTCATTGACATTAATGCCGCCCCGGTTGATTCCCAACAGTGGCCGAACTACATCCTAAATGCTGATTCAAAAAAAAAAAAAAAAAAAAACACAATTAAAACCGTTCAACGTTTCTAACAATTCTATTTAAATGGTCCTTTTTAAGAAAATGTAGTTTAGAATCTGATATTCTTTTGCCTCCCCCCCCCCTCACGCCACAACTATTTTTCTTATACCTTCACAAAACAAATGAACATTTTCAATAGCTTAGAGTGCAATTTGTCAATTTCTAGAGCTGTAGAGTTTGTATTTTTGAAATTGGGCAATCTACATGTCATTATTCCATCTTTTTCTATAGCTTTGTTCGCAGGGCGTTATTACCCATATAGAAAGGTAATAACACCAAATAGCATTGGTCAAAAATTCACGCCATAACATTTTATGAATACATATCTCTTAAATTATTTTTTTATATAGATAGTCAATGAGTTGCTTTATCAAATCCTATATTTCTTTGACAAATACAATTTAAAACTAAGCCGTGAAAATTGGTAGAACCTTAACGTGGCGTTATTAACCCAGAATACCTTACTCTGTAGTCCCTGAAACTTTCAGCCGAATCACATCATTTCTCCATTCTGTTGAAACTTTTACAAACATGTATATATGACCTACATCATTATCAGCTGTTAACCATACGATTTGGCAACTATTTTTTGTCTCCATGATTTGTTACAATTTCCCTGTATGTGCATAGAAATAATGTGAAAAGGAGAATAAATTGTACAAAAAAGATAACATAAATATATTTGTGTTAAAATTAGTCTATATTTAAATATCCATTTACCCTTCTGAAAAATTATCAGTTACACAGCATTAAATAATTTTCTAGAAGTAAACAATTTTCCAATTAAAAAAAAAAAAAATTATGCGTATATTTGTTTATAAAATTTTAATCGAGTACTTTCAAAAACAGTAAGTGAAATTAAAAAAAAAAATTCCGAAATTAAACAGATGTTCATTTTTAACTAAAATGGTACGCTTTGTAGTTAAATTAAAATCTTATTAAGTTTAAAGATTTAAAAAATTCAATCATACAATGTAATTTAAAAAGTTTGTTAGATGCATCAAGAATTTTATTTAAGTTCTTTAACGATTTCAAATGCGATACATGTTATTCCATAAGATTGCATTGACTCTTCGAAAAATTTAAATAAAATATGTTATCTTTGATTAAATTAATATTTCATTTAATAGGCTTTGTAAATTTCTCAAAAGTTTTGCTTGAAGTTGAATACAAAACGATATAACATTATTAAATTTAGAATGACAAATGCTCTGTTAGATGAAAATTCTGATTTCCAAGAAAGGATTTTAATCTAATATACTCTTCATCATTATGATGATACCTATATTTATCTAATGAACAAGCATTTTTTGCCTCAGTTTATAATAAACTTATAACTAGACTTTAATCCGCTGACTTTTGGGAATTGCATTGAAAAGGAAAATTTATGCTCTAATTAGATAGCTCTGAAAAGTTAAAATGTAAACGTGTCATAAAAATGTTAATTGCGTTTAATTAAAAAAATACGTTCGTGCTAGATTTCAAAAGCTTTCAGTTTTTTTCTCGTAATTGCTTCAGTATTTATAGATGCATCATTATTCGTTAAATTAACGGCAAAAACTGGTGACAGCAATGTTGCCCGCAGTTTTTGCCGTCAAAATTGCCTTACATTTAGATGTAATTTTTGTACTACATATAAATTTATTGTAATTTTTACGGCAAAAAATGCTGGCAACATTGTTGGCAGCTTCTTTTGTTCTAAATCTAACGGGTGTTTTTTACAATGTAACTTACATGCGTAGTAAAATTAAGCAGAATAAATTGCATTAAATTTTGAAGATAGATGCATCTATGTAAAATTAGACTGTATTTAGATATCCATTTACTCTTCTGAAAAAATACCCATTATACAACAAGGAATAATTTATTATGAGTAAACTATTTTCCCAATATTTAAAAAACAAATTATGCATTTTTCTATTTGCAAAATCTTAATCGAGTACTTTTAAAAAAAAGTAAATGACAATTTTTTACATGGTAAAATTCTCAATCTGATATAACTTTCTGAAATCATACATACATTAATATTTTTTTCTGAAAAATTATGGTTATCAGTTAAATTAAAATCCTATTAAGTCTAAAGATTTAAAAAAAGCAATTACGCAACCTAATTTTAAAAGTTTGTTAGATGCATCAATAACTTTACTTACAGTCCTTAATGATTTCATATGCGATTGCAATGAGTCTTAGAAAATTTAAAATAAAATAAATTAAGTTATCTTTGATTAAATTAATATTTCATATAATGTGCTTTCTAAATTGTTCAAAAGTTTTGCTTGAAGTTGAATACAAAAAGATATAACAAGATTAAATTTAGAATAGCAGATTCTCTGACAGATGAAAATTTCGATTTACAAGAAAGGATTTTAATCTAATATAATCTTCATCATTTTGATGATACCTATGTCTATGTAATGAAGAAGCATTGTTCGCCTCAGATTATAATTAACTTATAACTAGGTTTTAAGCCGCTGACTTTTGAAAATGACATTAAAGATGAATTTTCTATGCTCTAATTAGATAGCTATGAAAAGTTAAAATGTAAACATGCCATAAAATGTAAATTGCGTTTAACGAAAAAATGCATTTCGACTACATTTCGCAGGCTTTCCATTGCACATTTTAAAAGGGAAAATAAGACTCACATGTTTTAAAACTGTTATATTATATACTTTTTAGTTATGTAAATATCGGAAATAATATTTTGGGTTGATCGGGTAAATAGAATTTTCCTTTTCAAAACACAGGGAGTCCGAAATACAAAAAATCTTCAAATAAAAAAAATAAAAATAAAAATAAAGCATTATTTTTTCTGTTTGTTTTTTATGTTTAAAATGACTTTTAAATTATGTTTCTATCTTATTGAGATTTTATTTTTCAAAAATTTGCTTTTAAGCAATGGTTGTTATGAAATGACTTTTGTAATAATGAGTTTATCTTCATGATGGGTTTTTTCACAATTTTCGAATTTAAAATGATATAACTGAAGAACCGTTAACGATAAATGCTTTGAATTTGAAACATCTTTTTTTTTACTATTTTACTTTAATTTTGATTCAGCAAATTTGAAAAAGTATTTATTTTTGAAAATATGATTTTTTAAAAATACTATATAATTTTTGTTTAATTTTTACTTTAAATATTTTTATTTATTTATTTAAATATTCTTAAAAATGCTGAATTAAAGCTGAAATTTTAATATATCTATTTATATATACTTAAATGTAAAAAAAATGAAATTTTACAAATTATATTTTGAGTTATAACGATTGTAATGTACGCCACTGTTTTAATAAAAATTTAAAAATATATATACGATGTTTTGTCTGGTGATTTTGTTTACAAATGAGATTGTTAATCATCATACAAAAAAAATTTATTTATCGCAATAAAAATAACTTATTTTAAATTGCGTCCCAGACTTCTTTAAACAGAATTACCTGAAAGTACTAAACATTAATAGTCCTATAATGTTTAATAAAGATAAGTTGTTGCGATAAAAATTGTAACATTTTCAAAGAACGTAGAATGTTTTGTATCTTTCTTTAAGTTTTCTTTAAACATTTCATTTGTTGAAAATTTAATTTTTATTTTATTATTGTTTTTTCGATTAATAACTGAACGTAAAAATGTAGTCTTATTTGTGATTAATTGAAACCTTGGTAGTTAACAGAATATAAAATGCGCCTTGTGTCCTAACTAATAAAACACGAAAGTTCAAAAACATCTATAAAATTATCCAGATAATGGACCAAACGTCTAATAAACGACATTTTATTATGCTTAATAATTGACAAACTGAATTTATTAAAAAATTATTTCATGCATATTTTACCCCTATCATCATTTCTAAGTACAATCGTACTTGTATAGTTTGCAATTGCTAAAATAAATCTTAGAATCTCAGTACTTTCTAACAGTAGTGGGTAATGCAGAAGCAGCATATATAGCATTAATAATTATTTCATTTCAATTAACAATTATGTATTTAAAATGTAGTTTTGACATAGTTCTGAATAATATTTGTTGCATCTTTCTCTCACATAATTTTAATATGTATATAATTTTCATTGGAAATAGATAAATATTACTGAGCAATAATAATATATATATTTTCGTTCAATCAAATGTTGAAAAGTCATACTTTCTTCGATTTTTCTTTTTCTTTTTTTTTCAGTTTTCTGTTATGTTTAATATGTTGAAAATATCTCATACTTACAAGTTTTCTTCATTAATTAGTCACATCATTATACAAAAAGACAACATCAAATGAATTTACATACAGATTACATACATTTACATACATGTTTTGTAGCTTATTTTCAACATTGAATGATTAGATAAATAGTGAACTATAATTCAGTCATATTTGCTTATATTAATGACGATTAATATCATGTACAGATAATAACTTGTTTGTATAAATTCTGTTGATGCAGACAGTTTTATTATAACAAGTTAAGAAATTCTACATTTATAGAAGTTGTGTAGTTCTTTGTATTGTAAAAATTAAAAACAGTTATAAATGTGTTTAGTATATGAAAGAAAAATAAATTAAATAACTTACGCCTCTTGTATCTTTATTGTAATCCAAAATACGGAACTATGTTTTATAATTGACTTCAGTTTTGTAAGCTAAATTTCGATATTGAAGGATTAGATAAATAATCAACTACAGTTCAGCCTAAATTCTAATATTAATGAAAGTTAATATTCTGCACAGATAATAACTTACTTTTGGAAATTCACTTTTTATCGAAAAATTTATCGCAATACGTTAATAAATACTACATTTATAAAAGTTTTGTAGTTTTTTATATTGTAAAAATTAGAAACTATTATAAATATGATTACTGTATGCAAGAAATAATTTTAAATAGCTTACTTAAACACTTTTGTTATATTTTCACTGAAATTTAAAATAACGACTAAATTTAATAATTTATTGCTGTTTTGTAAGCTTAATTTCGACATTGAATGATTAAATAAATAGTGAACTACAATTTAGTCATATTTGACTAATATTAAAGACGATTAATATCATGTACAGATAATAACTTGTGTGTATAAATTCTGTTGATGTAGACAGTTTTATCATAACAAAGTAAGAAATTCTACATTTATAGAAATTTTGTAATTTTTTATATTGTAAAAATTAAAAAGAATTATTAATATGTTTAGTGTAGGAAGAGAAAAATAAATTAAATAACTTAAGTCTCTTGTATCTTCTTTCTAATCCAAAATACGGAACTATGTTTTATAATTGACTTCAGTTGTGTAAGCTAAATTTCGATATACAGTGGTGGTCAATTATAAGAACAATTGAAAATTGCGCAGAAAAAAAAAATTATTTCTTAGTTAAATAAAGTGAAATTTATACACAAAATGCTTTTTTATGCCAGAAATCATTGTAGAATGCAAAACATTGGAAAATGCAAGATATGAATGTTTTGTCACAATTAACAAAATATGTCATTGTAAAGATTGGACAAAATTATAAAGACAATGAATGTTTTTGCCTGAAACACACTGAGAATTAATAATCTCCCCGCTTCTTCTCAATCACTCTTATCAGTCTTGACGTAATGGAGTTTGACAATTCCTTAAGCACGTTCTTGAAAAAAAATGAGCGATGTTTTTCAATGGAAGACATGAGTTCTTGCTTGTTTTGAGATTATATACCGTTTTTGCATACTTTGTGTGCCAGAATACCTAACAGATTTTCCATTGGATTAAGATCAGGACTTCTGGCCGGCCAATCAAGTAATTTCACAAAATTAGCATTAAACCACGAGTATGATGTTTGGGAAACATAAACCAAGGCATTGTCCTGCTGGAAAAAACAGTTTCCAACCGCTATTAACGGTTCTTCTGGTAAAAGATTATCGCTCAATACATCAATGTAACTGTCAGAATTCCTCCTACCCTGCACAAAAACTATTGGAGTAGTTCTACGAGTTGTGAAACCTCCCTAAACCGTTACTGACTCACTTTCTAATACATGCTTTCAGAAAAATGTTTTTTCTCTACGGAGATCATACTAGAAATTGCAAAAACCATTTAGTCTATCAAAATTAATCTTTTTCTCATCGGAAAAGAAAGAATCACACTTTTTTTCCATAGTATTGCAGTTTTTCGCAAACCCATCCTCAGTCTCTCAAGAACTTTTGTAAGAGACGGTCTTGACACATGTTTACTATAGCGAACCTTTTTCTTTCTTTTTGTAAAACATGTCAAACAGTTCGAGCACTTGCATTCTAAGTTCAATTTAAGTTTTTTTTTTTTTTCGTTTTTTGGAGCAAGCTAGTCTTATTATCATTATTTTCCCCATAGAGAAACAGAAGATGGTCTGTTTGTATGTCTTTGCCGTCCATATTTACCGGTATTTTAAAGATAATTGTAAATAACCGTTCTTGATCTATTAAATTTTGTAAAAATTTAGCACACAGAAAGCCCTGAATTTTGAAATGCATCCATTTTTCCTTTCTGAAACTCTGAAAGTTTTACACCTTGAAATTCCGTGTACAGAGGTAAAAACATGCAAATTTTACTTTTTAGGACATATAAATACAGTTGTTCTTATAATTTTGTCCATATCAGATAGCTGTATAAATTTATGATACATTTTATAAATATGAATTTACCACATAATTCCATAAAAAACATACAAAAATAATCTTTATTTTTCAGTCGTTTCCAGACATTAAATTTGCATAAGTTTCCCGCCAAATGTAACCAAGATTTGGCAATTTTTGCCTTGTCCTTATAATTGTGACCACCACTGTAGAAGGATTAGATAATAATCAACTATCATTCAGCCCAAATTCTAATATTAATGAAAGTTAATATTCTGCACAGATAATTATTTACTTGTGGAAATTCACTTTTTATCGACAGATTTATCGCAATACGTTAATAAATACTACATTTATAAAAGTTTTGTAGTTTTTTATATTGTAAAAATTAGAAACTATTATAAATGTGGTAATTGTATGCGTGAAATAATTTTAAATATTTTACTTAAACACTTTTGCTGTATCTTAACCTAAGTTCAAAATAATGAACTAAGTTTTATAATTTATTCCTGTTTTGTTTCGATATTGAATAATTAGATAAATTGTGAACTACAATTCAGTCACATTTACTAATATTAATGAGGATTAATATCCTGAACAGATGATAACTTGCGCGTATAAATTCAGTTTATATGGACATTTTTATCTTAATAAGGTAAGAAATATTATATTTATAGAAGTTTTCTATTTTTTCATATTGTAAAAATTTGAAACTATTAAAAATATGTTTATGTGTATATGTATATTTTCATATCCTAAAATTCATAATTAATTATAAATATGATTAGTGTATGTGAGAAATAATTTTAAATAACTTACACAAACACTTTTGTTTTATTTTCATCGCAAAATAAAATAGTGAACTAAATTTTTAATTTGTCACTATTTTGCAAGCTAAATTTTGACATTGAATGATTAGATAAGTAGTCAAATATAATTCAGTCACTTATGCTAATATTAATGAAGATTAATATCATGCACAGATAATAACTTGTGTTTATAAATCAACCTGATACAGACAATTTTATCATAATAAGGTAAGAAATAGACTATATTTATAGCAGTTTTGCAGTACTTCATATTGTAAAAATTAGAATGTATTATAAATATGTTTTGTGTATGCAAGAAAAAAACTAACTTACTTAAATACGTTTGATGTATCTTTTTTATAATCCAAAATAAGGAACTAATTTTCATAATTAACTTTAGTTTTGTAAGCTAAATTTCGATATTAAATGATTAGATAAATATTCAAATATAATTCAGTCCCATTTCTCAATATTAATGAGAATTAGTATTATGCATAGATAATAAGTTACTTTTTACTTTTTACAGTCAGTTTTATTCCAATAAGGAAAGGAATGCTACGTTGGTAAAAATTTAGCAGTTTTTTTTTTTTTTTTTTTTTTTTTTTTTTTTTTTTTTTTTTGCAAAATTTAGGAGCTATTATAAATATGTTCAGTGTATATGAAAAATAATTTTACAAAAACGTTCGTTGTATCTTGACCATCATCCAAAAAAATAAATAAATAAATAAATAAATAAAGTAAGTTTTATATTTTTTCCCTGTTTTGTAAGCTACACTTGATATTGAAGGATAAGACTATAATTAACTGTAAATCAGGCAATTTTTCTAATATTTATGAAAATTAATATCCCGCATAGATAATAAATTGCTTGGGTAAATGCACTTGATATTACTTTACAATAAGAAAGTAAATAATACTTCATTCATGACAATTTTGAAGTTTTTCATATTCCTGAAAGAAATATTATAATAAAACTAATTAGGTAATATTTAAATGTACAGATGTAAAAATATAATACGAAACATAGCATTTATATTTAAAAAAAAAGATGATTTTGTTAGTAGGTATTATTATTAATACATATTTCTGCTTCAGAATTAATTATTTAATTAAAAATATCCGATGGGTCTAAATTTTATTCGAAATATTTAATTTCATATTATATGATTTGTGATATGATATATTTTAGTATATAATAGAACAACACAGACACAACAAAAGCTAAATATAACAACCACAACTATAAGCAAGATAAACTCTTATAAACTGCATTTTATGTTAGGAAGTTTCAGAATATCACAAATTTGATTAGTGTATGACAGAAATACTTTAAATAAATTATTTTAATAACTTCATAGTACCTTCACCGTATTCCAAAATATGGAACTATGGTTTATAATTTATCCCCGTTTGTAAATTGCATTTCAACATTAGGATTAGATAACTAAATAGTTATAATTAAGTCACATTTGAAAAGATTAATGAGACAATATCTTGTATAGACAATAATTTGTACATTAAATTCATTTGATATTGATAGTTTTATGTTAATGAGATAAGATATACATACTATATTTATAAAAGTTTTGAAGTATTTTAAACTGTTAAAATTATAGGCTAATTTAAATGCAAATAGTTAAAATGGAAAAATTTCAAACTGTGCGAAAAAGTGTCTGCGACAGGTTTCGAAACAGGGACCTTTGGCTAAAACCGCCAAAACTCTGCCATTTGTGCTTATCCGAACATACTTAACAAGCATATAATTCCTCCATCAACACAATGAATATAGTTTTCATAAATTATTTGGTGGGTCATTCCGTGTGAAATCAACACAAAAAATAGAATCATTTAAAAGAATTGAGTAAAGAGAAAGAAATGCTAATACATTACTATAATACTAGCTGACCCGTCCGGCGTTGCCCGGGTCCGTATTAACAATATTAAACGAACTTGAAATTTGTATGATTTTATCATTAACTCGTTACATGCAGAAATGCATTGTCTGAAATATGTAGCCACGGACTGTGTGAAAAATCGGTTTTAAAAACAACAACTAATATTAAGCTCTAAAAATACTCAAAATGAGCAATGAAAAACGCGGGAGGGAATATGTATCCAACGATTGCATGATTTTCGTGTTAAAAAGTTGATATTTACCCGTAAAAATCACTGTTAAGTCACGTAACTAATTATTATTTTCACATACAAATCCCAAGTGAAATATTTTGAATTTCAAACTAATTATATCACTCTTAAATCCGACTATACCATGAATGAAATTGATACACGATGGGTGCTAAAAGATTGGTATATAGTATTATAATTTCAGAGCTATTTAACAAAAGTGTTATTTTTAATCAAATCTTGCATAATGTTCCCTCTGTGTATAAATTCCTAACCTTAAACTTTTATACCGTAACCAGAACCTGTCTGTAACCTAACAGCGACTTAACAGTACCCTACCGTAAATTAAATATAACAGAAATGTAACCTAGCCTTCACTTTATTGTAACATATCCTTATTCTAACCATAACATAAATGCAATTTAACTTTAACCTAACTTTAACCTAAATAATATAATAGAAAAAAAAATTTTAAAAATTACTATTTCTTCGTAAAATATGCTTCAGCTGTAATTCATTTCTTTCAATTCGTTTTATTAATACAAAATTACTTCCTCGTGCTTTTGTTTGAGACATTAAAATTTCAGCGATAAATGATTTAATATTGCAAACCTTTTTTTCGGTTTACTTCACCTCCACCTATCTTTTTCTCCATGGTGTACAGCTGCTGTGATTTAAAAAAAATCCTCATTTAAACTGACAGTTTGCCAGTCTATGAATTTTAAAGGTCTTTTTTAATTATTTCTGCGAAAATTTTATGCAACCAATCAACCATAAGAAAATGAAAGTGAAAAAAAGCGAAAAAAGGCGATTTTTTATGAGAGTGAGCTTTGGAATTTAATTAATTACTCAGTTAATAAATAGAATTTTGAAATTCTGAGCTTTAGGTGCATCAGGAAAGACATTGGGCTACTCTCAAAAAAATTTTGAGCTTCGTACGTGCTGTAGATTTTGCTAGCCATCGCAGACACACAGACACACACACAGACACACACACAGACAGACAGAGCGTTTTGTTCTTTTATTAGTATAGATATGGATAAGTTATTTAATTTGTAATCTTCCCACAACCAATTTGTTACCTGGGAAAATGCAACAATTGTCCGAATTTTGACAATTTGAAAAAATGTATGGAAAGGCTTTTCAGTGAAAAGGATATTTTCCTTGTAATGTATAAGCAGTGGTTCAATGTTGATTGGGCAACCCTGGAAACTTTGTCTACTACTTGTTATGATTTAATTGACACATATACAGACAAACTTATAATCCTTATACGACACTCATTTATAGTTAAACAGCATTCAGATTTTTTTAAATTCTTGTAAAAAAAAAAAAAAAAGTCTCAAATATGGCGAGTATGTTGTATTTTGTAATTTTTCTGAAAATTATTTTTTATTCTTCAAAATGAGGTTTAAAGATTCCATTGGGGAAATGCACAAGCTAATATTCATCCATTCGTCATATATTATAGTAAAGGAGACAGTAATTAAAGCATAGACAATATTAAATTTGTTATATTATCTGACTGTCCTTGTCATGATACAACAGCTGTTCATTTGTATAAAAAATGATTAAATTTCTAGAGCAAAAATTCAATAATATCCCTAAAAAATATGTATTTTTTGGTAATTTAGGGTATTTGTAATGTCTAATTACAAAAATCGATTTTTTTTTAAAAAACTTATGTTGTCATGTTAAAGACTTTGGAATACAAGCAGAATGGCATTTCTATGCTACAGCTCATGGAAAAAGAGTGTTTGATGGCATTAATGGAACTGTAAAAAGATAGCTTAGCAGCCAGAACTGTCTTACAACGCACATACACTGACCAAATAATGACAGTTCGCCAATAGTTTAAATGAACAACAACAAACATCACAGGCATATAATTTGCTTATGTTGCTTCCTTCTAGTATGAGGAAGAAAATCATTTGTTGCAACAGCGTTTCCTGTCTTCTCGTGTCGTCCCTGGCACCCAAAATTTACATGCTTTCATACCAAACACTAGTAATAAATTTCGGTGTAAAACGTATTTTGTATTCCACTACAGAAAAGGAAGTAAGAGTAACCAAAGAACAAGGCAAACTTAAACTGCATGAAATAAAATGGGTTTGTGACATGTATTTGTGAATGTCCCGATTTTTTAGCGATTTCTCCGAAATTCGTGATATCTTTTAATATCCGAATTTCCCGCTAAACATAACAATATCATAAACCCAGAAAGATCGATCAAAAAACCTAGAAATTCAGAGTATACTCGGAACAAAACAACCCCTGTTTTAATAAAGAAAGAAGGGTGAGATACTTATGTTTTAATTAATATCTCAATATCCCATGAGCATCCCAAAATAAGAAAGTCAGCTATTATAGAGGAACAATATAAGAATAACAATATTTTTAAAAAAAAATAAAAGATTATTTTTTGAGATACAGAAGGTCAAAGGTTAAAATGTTTGACCTTGAACTTAAAAAATTCAAAAAACAGGTGTATGATATATAAGAAAGCCCACAGCAAACCTTTTCTAATAATACTAAGATTAAAGCTGTATGTCAATTAGGGAATTAAATATGATTTTTTTTGTAGTGCACAGAATTCAAACTTTCTACATAAACCTAACAAGTGAGCCAAATTTCATAAAATTCTGAGGGGGTCGGATTGTAAGCTGTGTTGATTTGAAACGGAATGATCCTGGTTCACATCCTGATTTGGATGTTTTTACATCCAGTTTGAAAAAACATTTCTTTAATTGTTCTTTTTTTACCGTTTATGAATTTATAGATATCTTTTGCGTATGCGAGAATTAAGTTTGCAAAACTTAGTACTTCAATAAAGTCATATTATCCTCACCATAATCCAAAATACTGAACTAAGTTTTATGATTTATCCCTGAACACTAAGCTCAATTTCAACAATGAATAATTAGATAACTAATTAACTATAATTCAGGCATAATTCTTATTATTAATGACAGTTAATATCATGCTTAGATAATGACCCGCATGATTAAATTCACATGATATAGCCAGTGTTATGATAATAAAGCGAGAAATGCTATATTCATACAAGTTTAGGAATTTTTCATATTGTTAAAATACGATATTTTTATCAATATATTTAGTGTATGCGAGAAATAATTTTACATAACTTGCTTCAATAAATGAATTTTATCTTTGCCATACGGAATTTTATCCGAAATACGGAAGTTTTACATTTTGTACCTTTTTGGTAAGATTCAATTTGACAGTGAAGGATAAGATATCTAGTTAGCTAAAACTCAAGGCATATTTCCTAATATTATTAGGAATTCATATCCTGCATAGGGCATTTACAAGGGAAAATTCACTTAATATAGAAAGTTTCGTCATAGTAAATAATTATAATTCAGTAACTTTTGATAAGATTATTGAATAACTTGTACAATAAATTTAGTTGATATCGATAGTTTTGAATTAATAAGGTAAATAATACCATATTTATAAAAAAATTTTAAAAATTTCAAACTGTTAAATTTAGAAACTAATTTAAATGTGAATAATAAAACTGGTAAATTTACCAAACTGCACGAAAAAATGTCGGCTACAGGTTTCAAATCAGAGACCTTTAGCTGAAGCCGCCTATCCTTTACCAAATGTGCTTACTTGAGAAAATTTGAACAAACACAAAATTCCTCCATCGTTCCAATGACTATGATATCTTTCCCAAGTTATATGGTTCAAACCCTGGCTTGGATACTCTTTCTCCCAGTTATACTAACTGCGTTCATGAATTTATGCATATCTTTGGCATATGCGAGAATTAATTTTACATAATTTAGTATTTCAATAAGTTCGCTGTGTCTTCACCATAATCCAAAATACTGAACTAACTTTGGTGATTTATCCCTGTTTTTGTCGTTAAATATCAACAACGAGTGTTTGATAACTAGTTAACTATAATTCAGGCATATTTCTTAATTTTAACGAGAATAAATATCCTGCATAGATAATAAATTGCAAGAGTAAATTCAATAGATATAGCCTGTATTATCATAATAAGATAAGAAATACTATATTTATAGTTTAGAAATGTTACATATTATTAAAATACGATATTTTTACCAATATATTTAGTGTATGTGAGAAATAATATTACATAACTTATTGCAATAAATTCCCTTTATCTTCCCCATATTCCAAAATACAGAAGTTTTAAACTTTGTACCTCTTTTGCAAGATTCAATTTGACAGTGAATGATAAGATATCAAGTTAACTATAATTCAGGGCATATTTCCTAATATAATTGGGAATTAATATCCTGCATATATTGCATGGGTAAATTTACTTGATATAGGCTGTTTTATCATAATAAGGTGAATGATATTATGTTTAAGGAAGTTTTGAAGAGTTTCACAGTGTCAAAAACAGAAAATTATATAATAATGCCTATTTAGATAAGGCTCAAGTCTGCTAATTTAAAGCAGATACCAGCTTGCAACTTATTATTGCAAGCTAGAAATTGTATGTCAAACGAGAGAAAAAGGGATTGTACAATAATTAGTATTATACAGATTTAGATCTTGGTGCAATAGTACACTCTTATGCAAAACCGTATGATTACAAAATTTATTGGGAAGAAATATATTAAATTCCGCAATGCGGAAATATTATGACTTTATCTTAAATCTTACGAAATCGCCAAAGCAGCAACCTGGAATCATTACCTGTCATAGCATATCATTGAAATAATTATGTTCATTGAAATAATTATGTTCAGTCTATTAAATAATGATATTATTTAATAGACTGAATAAAACATCAGTTAATATGTTTTACGTTTTCACTGAATTTTTATAAAATTTAAGAATACTTGAAAAAATTCAGAAATATAAAATATATATATTAATTTTTAAACCATTTGGTTGTATATATGTTTGGATGTGGAGACAGACTGATGGACCAGATGCAGTTTTCACTTTAAATTTTGAAGGCAATACAGTGTTTTGTTATTCAATTTTGAAAATGAAGAATTTATAATAGATATTAATGCATTGAAAAGTTTTGTCTTCAAAAATTTATGTAATTTATCTAAAAATATTTTCATGTAAACTCTATTAAAAAAAACCAATTAAATGTTATTTGGAAATACCTCTTGCATTTGCAACTTTTATGATTCCATGTCAACAATACATGTTAATTCAAATTTGTGTCTGCTTATTGGGACAAAATCTTCTTCAAAAATTTACTTTGTGAAAACTGTTTGATTATTTAAATAATTCAAACTTCACTGTTTTCTTTAATGCTGATTTCCAGGCCATTCTAATTACTTCTTTCAGTAAACAGAGGGCTTTAAATCAAATCATCAGACAAAAGTTGTGATGCTGAGTATGAGCATACATAAGTAGCCAGAGGCTTGTGTTATATTTGTGTTCCAGGAGGATCAGAAAATATGATTGTGTCAGAAAATGTGACTGATTCATTTTGAAAGTTGTGTTTAGTAAACACTTCCGTTCTGATATTTCAAAATAAATACATACTAAGCGTTTTCCGAAATTTTCAATACACACAAAAGAAATTTCAGAGCTTGACGAACTGTGTATATAACTGATTATGATTCTCGTTTCGTTTTTCAATGTATTTTAATGATAAATTCTATAATTAAAATGTCAATCCCAATTTTAAAACATCTCAAGAAAATGTTTAAATTGATTTCTCTTTTCATATTCTAAGACTGTAAAATTTTAAATTGTATAACAACTCTACAATAATTTGAATTTAAAAAATGCATATTTAACTTTTTTTTAATTATGATGTCTAATTATGAAAATTTTGAGAAAAAAGACCATTATATATATTTTGATAATGTATTTTAAATAAAAATTATGCTAAAAATGTTATTTACTTATTTTTGTTCCCAGAAGAAATCGTGCGAAATTCTGCTTCAGAATTTTATTATAGATTTGTATGCTGCTAATTATATTTTTAAGTTTTACTTTTAATACTTTATTTCATTTTCTGTGTTAATTTAAATATCATTAAATAATACTGATATTCTTTTTTGTGCCGTGGTTTCATACAATCACACACAAACAAAATATTTAGTAATATAATCTGTTAAATTTTATCCCTTTAAATTGTCAACATTGTTTCTTTACATTCTCCTTATACGAATTTCACCTGAATTTATT
This sequence comes from Maratus speculifer, assembly GCA_964019185.1. Lineage (NCBI taxonomy): Eukaryota > Metazoa > Arthropoda > Arachnida > Araneae > Salticidae > Maratus > Maratus speculifer. The sequence goes on along the minus strand of OZ025297.1, from coordinate 286,892,963 downwards.
AATGAAACATTCAAACCTCATATCTGCCTATACAGTTCAAAACATTTATTTATGAAATTCAATATATTTTAATTTTGAATATTGTTTGATTCTTTTAAACATTTACGTTTTTTTTATTCTTATCATTGATGATTTTCAGGTACATCTAATCAGTTGATTCGGTAAATAAACTTCCGCGAAGTATTTCATCAATTCATCATAAAAGAACTGAGAAACGTAATATGTGCTTTCATAACTTAAGCAAAAGCGTGTCCTTTTTGTCATTTATGAAATACAGGATTTATTTACCGATGCAAAATTTATTTAGAAAATTTGATTTTGAAACATAGTCATTCAAAAAGATTTAATTAAACAGATATTAGAATAAAGTACTGTAGAATTGGCAACATTTCTGAAATCCCATTAAGTTTGAAAAGAAAAAAAATTCCAGTTAAAATTGCCGATGAGAATCATCAAAATGAATCATTATAGACTTTACGAAGCCTCGACGTTGCTGGGGTGAGGAGGGATTTACAAAAGCTATGGGCGCATTTTTCTGCTGAAAAATCCAACATGGGCCACAAATTCTCTCTGCAATCAGCAATAAATGGGTTTCTAGCAATTTTCATAATAGGTGGCCTACATGCAGTCTGAGGGTGAAGCTAGTCCAAGCTAGTTCAAAATCATAGCCGAGGCCTATGTATACTAAATAAGCCTCCACCGTGCTGTCTTTTGGAGAAAAATCCTCTGCTTTCCTCATGTCAACCCAATAGAAAACAAGGCTATCTGACTCATTTAAGCTAATATATATTTTTTTCATTTGAGAATGTAACAAGATGCCACTGATCATTTCAAATTCGATGATATTTGGTCCTTCAACAATGTTTTGCTTGTGGATAACTTTCAATACGGGCTTCAAGGTTGAGGCTTATTAATGGTGTTTTGATACTCCGACTATGGTGGTTAACTTAATCTGGCTATTCATTCAGAATGCATGCAGGCTAGCGATTACCAAGAAGAGCTAGAAACCCATTTACTGTCCTTTACACAGAGGATTGGTCGCCTACGTTGGAGTTTCCAGTAAAACTACGCCGCAATAACTTTAAAAAAATCCTCCTAAGAATGTTTTTTGGATAATTAGGTGCAAGTCATGGAATCCCTTGCCCTGTATCCTCATCGCAACCCTCAAGATAATGGTTTGGGTATCCACGGTAAATCTGAATACTGAAATGGCAGACAGTTTAAGTTAATGACAGAACTAAAGGCCGCCATCATTAAAGCCTGCTGTAATATTGATGCTACATTTCTCCAGAGATTGTTAAATAGAATACCACATCGTATAATCCAAAGTATATGTAAAATTAGTGGATATATTTGCTATTAATCGTAGTGGCTCTATTTCTGTTACATACATTCTTACCACTTCTTTTTTCCTGCATTCATTTTTTTCTGACCAAATATGCCAATGCGTGAGTTACTCCTTGTAAATATGCAGTTTTATATAGACTTTCTTAATATATTTGCTTCGTTCTCCTTGGTTTATTTCCTGTCCAATTGCGATACAAAATTCCGGTGAATTTATTTCTGTAGGACACATTGTATTTTACAGCCATTCTAAGATGTCTATTTCCAATATATTTTCTTATTTGTATTTAAAATAATACTGTTTGGTATTTTGTATTCAAATTTTTTTGTAAATTTTATTTTACATAGGAATAATATTAATTTAAACAAAACCTTTTAGATTATTTTATAATGGGATTATTTTTTTACAATTGTAGCAGAATAACTGCGGAAGTAATATGTCAGTAGAAATTTAAATATCAGTGTACAATTTTTACTGTAAAAACCCTTTATTTGCGGCAATTTTTCTTGGAATTCTGTAAATTGTAAAGAATTTTACTGGTTAAGCATAGTTTATGTGGACGTCTTTTGCCTCAATGAGTTATAGTAATCATTTAGAAACACCGAGCAATTTAAATCTACATACTTTAACGCAATTATTTCAATTAATTTCTTAGCGATTTTTATTTGCAAACGCCTAATTTGAAAATAATTTTAGGCAACACTATCATCCAGATTTATAACAGCTTGATTTTTTCTTTCGGTGTCTTCTAAGTAACAGTTTATTTGACAAAATCGGTTCTATTGCTATTTTTAAATAAAACAATGAACATGGCATTCATAATATAATTGTACAAATGACAAGAGAGGTTGAAAATGTGATAAAACCTATCCATGACAGTACTCGAGAAATCTGTCACGTTTAAAACATTTTCCATGACAATGATTTTACTTTTTTCTACATTCAATAGAATAAAATATTGTAATCGAATTTTTATGACTTCTGGTTTTTGACGGATTTACACGTTATAGAGGACAGATATTCGAAAAAACACGTTTTTACAAAATGTCTGTCTGTCCGTGTGTATGTGTGTATGTCACTGTGTGTGCACGTATGTCACTATTTTACCACATAAAAGTGCATAAAGATATGCATAGAATTGAACCAAATTGTTTGTACATGTTTTTGACTGCATCAAGCAAGTTCTCCTTCAATTCTAAAATATTCCACCGAAAGAGGCATTGTAGTAGTGGTTTATGTGGTACTATTAATATTTTACCACCGAAAAGTGTATGGAGTTATGCATAGCATAGAAACAAATTTTTTATGTAAGTATATGGTTATAGCTAATAAATTCTCCCTAAATTCCAAAAAAGAATCCGCCGGAAGGGGACGCTGCAATAGAGAATTTTGTGTCACTTTCAATAATATACCACTGAAAAGTGTATGAAGTAATACATAGAATAGAACCATTTTTTTTTTGTTTAAATGTTTTGTAATAGCTAATAAATCCTCCCTAAATTCCAAAAAAAATCCGCCGGAAGGGGACGCTGCAATAGAGAATTTTGTGCCATTTTCAATAATATACCACTGAAAAGTGTATGAAGTAATACATAGAATAGAACCATTTTTTTTTTTTTTGTTTAAATGTTTGGTAATGGCTAATAAGTCCTCCTTGAATTTGAAAAAAATCTGCAGGAAGGGAGCGCTGAAATATTGATATTTATACCACTTTCAGTATTGTACCACCGAAAAATGTATGAAATTATGCATGAAACTGAACCTAATTTTTCGTGTAAGTATTTGGCTAGAGTTTGCAGGCCCTACCTGAATTCGAATGAGTATTTTTTTCTCTGTTATATGTGAACAGACGACGAACTGAACATTGACCATAGCTGATACGTATTTACATAATTGCGAATACGCCTAGAAACAAAGTATTAATGGACATTCTAACATTAGTCCAGTAAATAGTGTCTTAAGAACACAGGTAACATTTGAAAAAGCGAAATGAAGTAGATTTTGCGAAATATTTAACATAATGTGTTTTACATAAATATTGGGTATAAAAGTAACATTTTCTCTTATTGTAACATTATAACACATACGTAAATCAAAGGAAATTAATTCCATTACTTTTCAGGATTCGATAAACTTTTTAATATAATTTTTTAAGTAATATAAGTGTCCTGTACACTTTTCTAAAAAACTGTTGAATATATTACCTTAAAATTTGTTATGGTATCAGTTAACATACTGTTTGAGACTAATAAGAAAAAAAATCATTTTGACTTCAGAAAATTAAAATGTGCATAGTTTCAGATAGAATTTTATTAAAATACTTAGTTTAAAAGTTACTTGGTTTTTTAGCAAAATGATAGACTGAAACACTATGGAAAATTTAAAACTATTAACAAAATATTTTTCTTTATTTTAAACAGTTTTTCACTCAAACGTAAAATGTTACATATTTAATAAAAAAGCAAGTTCGTTACACATTTTTGGACACTTTTAACTGTTTACCTAAAATAGAAGTTTAGAAAAGTGTATACAGCATAAAAAATACATTTCTAAATAATGACAAAAAAAAAAAAAAAAAAAAAAAAAAAAAAAAAAAAAAACATACGCACACGGACAGTGCTTAATATATATTATTTTAGAATCTTCCAGAACCATCTATTTGTATAAAAAAAGAAAAATTTCTCTGAGGAAGAGCCTGATTAAAGGCTTGAAAGTACTAAAATGTTTTTAAATAAAATTAATTGTTAACATCTATGGTTGATTATTTTAATCGCCTTTTAAGTAAACATTAACATTTTAAAGTCCATATTATATATTTTGTGTTAAAAGCAAGGCGAAAATTTCATTCCTTCGTATATTTTATATTTATTTTAATACTGTTTGCATTTTAAAACGTACTTCCTTCAGATAAATTACCAATATTTTTAATTTAAAGAGTGAAATATATGTTTAAATTAAAAGAATAACAAACGGTGCATAAATAATTAAGCAAATATTTATTATTATTACTATAATTAAATGCCCAAACGTAAATGAAGTGATATATTAATTGCATATACAGACACAAATATTACTACATATAAACAGCAATTTAAATGTGTGCTAAACAAAACAATACTTAATTAATAGACATGTCCAACCAGAATAGTACAACCAGACCCGAAAACTGGTTAATGTTACATATCGCTTTTTTTTAAATCCAAAAACCAACACATGCGAAATTTGTAATGACAAGATCATGCAATTTATTTGATTTACATATGATAAAGGTGAGAAAAAAATCGGTACGTTATTTATTATAAAATGTCTGTATTTAACATAGTTTTTTTTATTGTTAGAACCTTATTAACATAATTTTAGAATAATAATAATTTCATTTATAACGAAATATGCAGTTGCATAAGAAAAATACATTATTCAAAATATTGTTTCAAACATAACATATCCAGGTTTTATTTCGTCATTGGAAAATAGCACATTATTTAAAATTTCAACTCTGTTTTACCATAGTCTCATATTTAGATAAAACAAAATAAATTTTCACATAATTACCTAACATTTCACAGCCCACTCCTATGGTTACGATAAGTCTAATTATTTCGGTCAGTAAATATGAGAAGGAAAATAAAACGCAAAACAAACATTTCACTAAAAGTAATGTAATACTTAACAAATTTTCATTTCGTGAACAACAGAATGTTTAATTATGTCCAATGCATTTAAAATGCATAGTTTCTATGGACAGCATATGTAAATATGTATTTGGATATTCGCCAGTATAAAATTTGGCATATTTCCTGCATAGTTTTCGTACTCATTAAACTACCAGAATATTGAAATTTGTAATTAAATTTATGTTTATGGCGAATAAATGTGACAAGTTTAATACAATTAATTTTCACATCTCTTTAAAACTTTTATTATTCATAAGAATATAAAAATCTTTAAAACTTACAAAATTTTCAATGTAGGTCATGGATTCGTTAGAATTAGATCAGATTCTGGTAGCATTTCCTTCAGTAAAATTACATTTAAAAATTGTTATGCAAATTAATAAGGTACATAAATACATAATAAGAACTTGGTTAAAAATTCATGCATAAATAAAGGCTTATTTCAAATATTATAAGTCCATATTCTTTATACACTGTTTTAATTGGTTTAAAAGGTACTTTAAATATTTATAAAGGTTCTTCTAAAACATAAATAACAATTAATTAAATTTAAAAGTAAGTAACTTAAAATTTATGCTCTTATAAATAAATTTATATTGCACCTTTTGGATGATTTTGATGTGTTTTTATGAGCTGTTACAGCATTATAGCTGTCGATATAGTTTAAGCATACATTTAATACTGATTACTAACGACTGAAGGTTTAACAGTTTCTTGACGTGGAATATCATTATTCTGAAACTTAATCTTCTCCTTACGAAATCGCATTTATCTGAAAATAAAAATAACAGGAAGATAACTAATAACATCAAATAACAATGGAGTAAGTAAACTATAAAATCTACAATCGTATAGAAGAGAATCAGACGTACATATGTACTATAATCATCGTATTAAGCTTAAAAATAAAACCTGTGAAGCTTTATCTCTATATATACAGAACACACTGGATTAATTATAATATTTAATCGCAAATTAATTAAAAAATAAATTATCATTTTATAAATAAAATAAGCTTTGAGTGCTCAGTATTTTATCATAAAAAAACAGTACAATCTTTTTATTATTAATAATACCATCTTTTATTTGGTAAATTTTACAAAAAATATGCTTTTTTATCAAAATAAATATACCTTGTAAAAAAAATAACAATGAATAGAAAAAAGGTTGCAGTTAGTTAAAGATATAAAATAATGATTTTTTAATAAGATATATGATTATGAATTCTTTTATTTTATTTGTATATATAACTATGTATAAAATATGTTACGTATAAAATGTATATACGTCGGTGTCCTTGATGAAAATAAATATATTTTCACTGTTTTAAATGTTTCATTCTGGCCCGTAAGTATTACATAATGTTTATATTACACTTTTTTATCAAAATAATTCTAAAATAAAAAACTAAATTTAAATTAAACAAATAATTAAAATAGCGATATTAAAGAAAGAGCTTAAAATTAGGCAAAAATAGATAATAATGATTTAACCCCTAAAATATAATAAAATTTCTAAATAATTTTATTTAATTTGCATGTAAAAAAATTGTCATTTCACTTTTGTTTTATCACAATAAAATCACAATAATTTAATCTGAAATATTGATATTAAATTAGAGATAGCAATGAGAAAGGAATCGATAAGTATATATATATTTTAAATACATTAAAAGTTTATAAATAATTTTATTTCATTTGTACATAAAAACGTTTTCACATTTTTGTTAAAATAAATCAAGTAGGGGAAGTGGGGTACATTGATACAGCTTTTTTCAAAAAAAAATTTGGTTTCTAGAAAGCAGAAATTGCAAGTTATTTTTCTATGTGATGTCAGCAAAACCTATATAGTGTGTTATAAAAATGTACAATCGTTGTTTTATATATTATTTTTGCATGTAATTTTTAAAAAATCAAAAAAAGTAATTTGTATCAATGTGCCCCATCCCCGGGGCAGATTATTACACTTTGATACGTCTTGGAAAAATAAAGACAAAATAACACCAATGCATATTTTTCATAAAAAAATAGTTAGCAAACCATTTTATATTATTTTTAAAAATTCAAATCACCCACACTTTATTTGTAAGCAATATTAAAGCAATCAAAAGGAAATGTTTAATGACCTGATGTTCTGGCTGTTCCTTGTCTGATTGTTGGCAGTAGTAACTTGGTCATATCTGATACTTCAACCCCAGCATTATCTTCTTTGTTACGAAATATGAAAAAATACTAAGTTTTCTCTTTATAAATCGGTTAATATACGGAAAATTAAGGATAATTATATTAAAAATTCTGTTTTAATATAATTATCCCGTGCTGTTCTGCAGCTTGTTTCTCTTACGTAACACTTTTCATGTAGAAAATACTTTTTTTCTCTAGAGAATTGATAAAAATTTGAGATTTTTCAGGCTGCCGTCCTTTTATTTAATTAGTTCTACTAGCACTATATGTTGGCTAAGCTCGCACGTCTTCTCTTTGCAAAACTTTTATAAAATGCTCTAATATAAAGAAATTAAAGTTATTTCACTTCAATAAAAACTAATATTAAAAATTTTTAGTGAAAAATGGTTGGATTAAGGGGTGCATTGCAAAAAATAATAAAAGGTAATGAAAAAATTAACTAGAAAAAAATTTAGGTTGTATCAATATGCCCCGACAAAGACTATATCGATGTGCCCCATACAGCCATTTTGAATAAAATGAGTCTCAAATCCAATACTTCATAATTTCTCTAACAAAAAAGAATGAGAAACTGACAAAGAGTAGTTTTACTTGCCAGAGAGAGTATTTTTTTCGGTTGAAAATACTGTAACAGTTGTATAATACCATTTCAATTGTACAACTCAAATTTACTTTTGACCTACAAAAACAATTAATCAATCGTCCCATTTCAACAAACAACTGAATCATTCCAAAACTTTCTGTATATAATTGATTGCACTAGTATCACCTTTTGGAGCTGTTGTGAAACTCCCTGTGATGACCCTGTGTGCAGTACAGGGGGTGTATCCATGTGCCCCATGTATTAATGTCCCCCACTTCCCCCTACATCAAAACTTAAATTTGAAACACCCCCCCCCCAAAAAAAAAAAGTTTAATGCTACAATAAATGTTTTTATAATTGTATTCTTGTTATTGTACATTATCATTTCCAAAATTCGAAAATTTTTATAATATCATCAGAGTTGCATCCGGAAATAAATAAATAAATAAATAATATATATATATATATATATATATATATATATATATATATATATATATATATATATATATATATATATATATATATATATATATATATATATATATATATATATATACATATATATATATATATATATATATACATATAGATGGCTAGATAGATAGATAGATAGATAGATAGACAGATAGATAGATAAATAGATAGATAGATAGATAGATGGTTTACGCTAAAGTTGTTAACACATATGCCGGCATCTGTTCAAAAATTAAATTAAATTAAATTAAATGAACCGTTATTTTGCCTTTCATTAATTCGTTCTTAACTATATTGAAAAAAAAATCTGTAATCCTACAAATGTAAAGTTGCCGAAATTTGTAAATTTACTAACATTTTATCAGTACATTGTACAAGAAAAGATGCAAATCTACAAAACTATTTTTTGTAAAGCTACAGAAATCTGTAAAGACTAAAATTTTATCTGTAACCTGGGTTTTAATTGCATAATATATACTAGGAATGATAAACTTTTTAAAAAAATCTTTAGTAACCTTTCAGATTTTTTTCAGTGCAAATCTATATCCGTTACATAAATTTTTGCTCTTGACGTTGGTTAAAGAGCTCTAGGAATCCCAGTTTGTTTGAAAATTGTAATTAGCTTTACATTGTAGTGTAACTTCTTACTTTTTATTTTTATTTTACTTTTTTTTTATTGAATTTCATTGCGTTTCAAAATATTTAAAAGAAATATCACATATTGCATTAGCAAAATAGATACATTTCTGATTAGTTTATTTATTTTTTAATTGAAATAGACCAGGATTTACATAGATAAGAAGACACATAAACCATAGTGATCAGCAAAAAAAAAAAAAAAAAAAAAAAAAAAAAAAAAAAAAAAAAAAAAAAAGATACAAATGTTATAAACATTTTGTTGACTTAAATCAGATACAAGTCAGATAAGAGGAATTTATATTTGTAAAAGCAACATTGTTATGTGGGTTTTTGTGACATTTATTTAATATGTATAGAATTTTTTCTTGTTTAAAGATAAGTACTATTAAAGCAACGTAATGTACACATAAAATCACCTGTGAAAAAAAAGGCAGTTGCAATATTGTAACAGCCAAATTTTTCGCTTCATAAGTGCCATTTTTACAGATGATGTTCAAAAAGTTATAGTGCTTTATGTGTAAAATCCAAATGCTATAATGATAAATAAATAAATATACATCAATACTTCAGAGAAAGTAAAATGTATAAATTTAGAGATTATCATTTATTTTTCTATAATTTATTAAAAGTAACAGTTAAAAAGTGCTAAATGCTGCTGTATTATTTATACATAGATGCCAACATCACTTAATTATTCTGGAGTCTGACACAAAGTAAACTAGTTTAAAATCGGAAAGCGTTTATAAGAAAATGTGTCCTCATTCACTATGGTACTAACCTGATCTCATTTTAAAACCGTTCATTAAATAAAATTTCCGGTTGGAAACTTATTGTCTACTCTTATACTCCGGAATAATTAAGAGAAATTGGCATCTTGTATATATTATAAACAATACTGATTATGTAAATGAAATTTAACAACAACAACAAAAAAACAAGAATTTATTTATTTTCCATCCATAATACATACAACAACGAAACTTTTACTGATTATAACATGACTTACTATCATAATTTCATCAGACTGTCATACTAAAAATACTACAAGTTACATTAACAAAAAAAAAAAAAAAAAAAAAAAAAAAAAAGTGCAACAACGTACAATTTATCAATTTAAACATTTAATATCACACTGTATTACTATAAAATAACATTTTACGAATTTAAACATGTTATAAGAGACTGTACTACTAAAAATACTATCATTGCATCCATTTCTATTAAAATAAACTCTACAAAAAATGTGTATAGAAGCATTCGCAGTTACAAAGCCGTTAAAAAAGCATTAAAGGGAATATACGATGCCATTGATCTTCTACCACAAAAGGAGAAAATAATTTTCCGACGGCAAAATTACTTTTTTATTTTTTTTATTTTTATGGCTAAAATAATTAATTGAAAGAATGAGATATGTCGAAAAAAATATTTCTGGGATTTTTTAAAAAGTCTATAGGAAAAATATAAGTTTCTCGATCTGTATTGAATATTGCAGTAAATTATCTAATGTAAGTACTCTTGTTTTCTGATTTTTTACTTACCCATCATACGTAGTATAGGGTAAGTCTTGCAATCGTTTTGAAAATCGAAATTTTTTTTTGACGGATTTACACGTTTTAGATAGTGGAGATTCCAAAAAACATATTTTTAGAAAAATTTTTTTGCCGTCCGTCCGTCTGTCTGTCTGTCTGTCTGTCCGTCTGTCTGTCTGTCTGTCTGTCAGTCTGTCTGTCTGTAAACGCTCTATCTCCCGAACAAATTGAGATAGAGACTTGAAATTTTGTATGTAGTTAGTATGTACGAATGGGACGAACCCTATTTAATATCAGCAACCTCGATTATCCGGAACTATTTTTTTCAGACTCTCGAAAAATTCGTTCTGATGAAAGGTATATAAAATTTTTCGAATTTTTTTGTTCTAAGAAATGGATGTAAAAGGCAATAAAATAACACACATTTTGCATATAGAACGAAGTCGATCGTATTATTAGTTGTCGAGATATTTGTAATCTTGTTTTCCACATTCTTCGATTTTTCATGACCCTGTATTTCATTCAAATTTCAATTCAAAAGTATATTTTAATTGGAAATGAGACGCTTAATCCGACGCAGTTAATTGTTAGTTAATAGAATTATTATTTTTGGAGTTATAAGGATGTTTCTTTTACGCAGTTCGGTACTATTTCAGTAGTTTGGCGTTTTATATAATTTGTCGACATTGGTACATCAGCAGTTCTTTAATATAGCATTACTATGTATATTAACAATATTTAAGTTTTGTTTATGAATTGCAATGCATTGTATAAATAGTTTCACATGTTTTATTTTCATATACATATCCATGATGGGTAAGTATTACGGTGGTCCCCAACGTCTAGTTTTTTATTAAAAAACAGTTAAAATATTTTGGATTAAAATATCGTAGAATAAACTTGTTTAATAATATATACGAATATGAATCACTGTTTTCTGCCATTTTCATGAAAAAAAGATTTTAATAATTGATATTAAATTAGCATAATATAATTTACGAGGACGTTGGACATTTTTTATTACATTTATATACACTGGTGTCCAAAAGTTAAGCATAATTGGTAATTAAGTAATTATTTTTAAGTAATGAAAGAAATATAAATCGAAATGTGGTGAAACTTCAGGTGTGTAAACAAAATAGTTTGCGTCATATATTTTCACGAAGAGTTTTCCCCGAAACCAAACAGGGGACCGTCAACAAATTGAAAAAGAACGAAGATCTTTTGGATAACCCTGTGAAAACTAATATAGCAAAAGCGTTCAAACTGCACATTATGATTAATTGGCTTATTGTAATGTACTGTGTTAATTTTTACAAGGATAGCATGTATACTCGTAGAGAAATTAAGGTTTTTATAAAAACAGTCCTAAATTTTTCCAAGTTTTTTGCTTATAATTTGCAGAGTCCTTATTATAAAATAATGTTCTTTTCTGAAAATATGACAAACATCATTGTACATAATACCCTGTCATCAGAATTTTGAAATAGTAAAAATTGTATGAAAAATGAGTACGTTTTGTAAATAATTTTTCATTGCGCATGCGTCAACGATATCAAAATGTCATTTGAATATTGTGTTAGCTAAATGTATAGAGCAACTTCTGTAAAAGTTTCAAAAACATAGCTTGAAAATTCTGAAAATGGGAACCTATAGAATCAACTCAAAATCCGTTATTCCTAAAGGAAGCAAAAAAATTAGGGGTTTTACCTAAATATAGTTGTACGTGCAATATTGTGTAGGCACTAAACAATGGAATATGGATACAGCCCCTCATCTTTTTGCTTCATTTAGGGAATAAAGGATTTTAATCTCATTCTATCAACGATAATTTTCAGAATTTTTAAGCTATGTTTTTGAGACTTTCACAAAAGTTGCTCTATACATTTAACTAACATAATATGCAAATGAAAATTTAATAGCGTTCACGCATGCGGTGTAAAAAGTTATTTAGTAAACCTGCTCATTTGTCATACAATTTTTATTATTTTTTAATGCTGATGACAGGGTATTGTGTACAATGATGTTTCAAAAAAGAACACTATTTTATATTAAGAACTCTGCAAATTATAAGAAAAAACTTAGGACTGTTTTTATAAAAACCTTAATTTCTCTACGAGTATACATGCTATCCTTGTAAAAATTAACACAGTACATTACAACAAGCCAATTAATTATTAATGTGCAGTTTGAACGCTTTTGCTACATTAATTTTGACAGGGTTATCCAAGAGATCTTCTTTCTTTTTCAATTTGTTGACGGTCCCCTGTTCGATTTCGGGGAAAACTCTTCGCGAAAATATGTGACGCTTACTGTTTTGTTTACACACCTGGAGTTTCAGCACATTCCGATTCATATTTTTTTCATTACTTAAAAATAATTACTTAATTACCAATTATGCTTAACTTTTGGACACCAGTGTTTAAACAATATTGGATATGTATATAATCAATAATTGTAAAACAATATATATCAACAAAAAATAATAAAAATGAATATTCAAAATATGCAGAGAGATCGTGAATATGTAGCAACTGTAAACTATTTTGTGAAACATGAAATATTCAGATAAAACATTTTCTACATTATTAATAAAATTATCCTATGAATATTGCATAATGATAAATATAAACTGCGAAATCATGCTGTTTTATAAATGCAGTAAAACACATAGCTTCTTATCATTTCAAAATTGGTATATACCGAATACATTCGGCGCAAAAAATGCGTTATAAATATTAAAGAACCTATTAAGGAGAATATTTTGAATATTCATTTTTATTATTTTTTGTTGATATATATTGTTTTACAATTATTGATTATATACTGTACATATCCAATATTGGTTATACACTGGTTTCCAAATGAATTGCATTCATAGAAATATGCACATTGGAAATAAATAAGTCATTCACCGTTTTAGCGCCAAAGAGTGCCATCGCGCTTGTTGATGGGCACGTGAAAAATGCCCGAAGCCCAATAGTGCCCAATTATACAGTTTACTTTTGGCAAGCAGTGGTGAAAGTCGTGCGGCTGCTTTCATTTTATTTTCCATAAAATCGCATTCTGGCTGTTTTGGATCATACTTATTTAAAAAAAAAAAACATTCTTATATATGTATATGTATATACGTTATTTATTTTTTAAATCTCAATTTTAAATTGCAATATAAATTATTTGTAAAAATAGCCTTTTTCTTTTTTGGCATTTTAGTAGGTATCTAGAAAGTATATTTGGCACTAAAACAGTTAATTAAAGATTGAAGGAAAACAATACACGCTTGTTTTCAAGTTCCAACAGAATACTCTAATTTTTGTATTGAAAAATCAATTATATATATATACATATATATATATATAAGGTACCCTGGGGTAATAACGCCACGTTAAGGTTCTGCCAATATTCACGGCTCAGTTTTAGTTTGTATTTTTTAAACAAATATATGATTTGATACCGCAACTCATTGACTATGTGTATAGAAAAAATAATTTAACAGATATGTATTCATAAAATGTAATGGCGTGATTTCTTGACCAATGCTAATTGGCGTTATTACCCACTTATATGGGTAATAACGCCATGCAAACAAAACTATGAAATAAACTATGCCCAATTCTAAAAATACAAACTGTACAAACTTTGAAATTGACAAATTGCATTCTAGGCTATTGAAAATGTTCATTTTTTTGTGAAAGTGTAAGAAAAATAAAGGTGTGGGGGGGGGGGGATTAGGCAAAAGAATATCAGACCGTGAGCTTCTTTTTGCTTAAAAAGGACCGCTTGAAGAGAATTATTAGAAACATTGCACAGTTTTAACTGTGTTTTTTTGAATCAGTATTTAGGATGTAGCTCGGCCACTGTAGATAATCCACCGGGGTATTAATGACAAGGATTGGCGTTATTACCCCGTTATAAGTATTGCGCTGTACATTTTAAATTACAAATTATCTCGAGAAGATATCCAAAATCTTCAACAAAATTTTGAAAGTACATGAAATATAATACAAATTTATGTAATTAACAAGGTATTTCCGGATTAAAAAAAAAATAGTCTTTTTTTAACCGTTATACTTTTATTATATATTATTTTATCTAGTGGCAAATTTTAGATCAAGTGATTGTGGTTATCTACAATTTCCTGAATATTTAGATCAAGATATTCAGATCAAAAACCTTATCTCGCAAATTTTAGATCAAGCATTAATTTTAGTTGCTTGTAAAAACAATAAGACCTAAAAATGAAACAAATTAACTTGAAGCTGTTTTTTGCGACTTATATGACTCAAAACCCTTCTGCGCAGAGCACATGGGTGTCATTTACCAGATTATTTCATAATTATTCAAAATATTAGCATTTGGTGTTATTACCCCGCCTGGCGTTATTACACAAGACCACATTATATATATTGCTGTCAGGGATGGTGGATAAACATACATTTTAACCATGGGATGTTTCATAATAATTTCTTTGCTCAGATTAAAAAAAAAAAACACTTGCGAACAGTATAGATTTTGCGCCGGTCAATTATACAAAAATATATTATCTATTAAATATCACTGATACGAACGTAATACTAACGTTCATCGTTATAATCCGATCTACTCCACTTACGAGGAATCTACATTTGTATAGATAACATTGTTACGCGTTTTTTTATGACCTTTCTCCATTAGATACAGATTTCTCATTTTTACAGGAAAATACTACTTAACCAGTGCATCGTAAAAAATCTGTAAAAATACAGATAAAAATGAGACACTGTAAATTTACTCTAGTTCTCGGTTCTAATTTATTCGATTAAGTTTTTCGGTCATCATTTTACAGCATTTTCCTCATTTTATACCCAATTTCCAGCAGGGATTTTCAAGTCTTTATTTAATGATAATTTTACCTTTTTAAAACTTGTAATTTAAACTACACTCCTTTCAAATTCTTTTGGAAACTTTATTAGAAATAAAAACGAAGAAAATTTAGTTTAAAAAAAAAATTTCAAAACTTTTCCTTAGAGTTAGTGAGGATTTTTATCGACAATCTTTTTGCAATAGGGATAGTTTTAATAGATTGGTACCCGTTAAATTTTAAATAACATAGTTTGACTACAACAAGAGGAAACTTCCCTAGTTTAGATAATAAGGTATTTTTCTTACATCAAAAGGTTTCGGGTTCAAACCGCAGAATAAATAGAAATAAATTGTGTAAAAATTAAATGATACTACAGTTGTTATTTTTTCGAAAAATTCAAATTCTTTGAAGCAAACTGAAAATTGAGTGATTCACTAATTTTGAAAACTAAATTGAATTATTATCATTAAAAGTAAATTTACAGAATCTTTTGTATTTTTAATGATGTTAATCTACAGAGTCTATTGTAAATTTACCAAATAACGTCTCTGTTATTTAACGAAATCTGTTTTTATAATCTCTGTAATTTAACATAACACTTAAAGTAATCGGTTAACCTTAAATTCTCTGTAATTTCAAGCATTTTTTTAACAGTGTTGGATGTACAAAAAAAAAAAAAAAAAAAAAAAAAAAAAAAAAAAAAAAAAAAAAAAAAACCGCATGTAAAAAAGTATAATTGTTTCATTCAAGACTGTCATAGTCAAGAAATATTCGCTGAAAAATAAATGTCTTTTTTGTAGCCGATGACCAATAATTTGTAAAAATGTACTCATAAGTTAAAGACAAACGGTATGGTAATGAATAAATAAATGTACATCAATATTAAAGAAATAATTAAATTAATAAACTTGAAAATTTTGAATTGTTTTCACGATAATTTATTGAAAATATAAGTTTAAAAAATAAATTTTTGATATATTATTATATATTATAAACAATACATATTATGTCACTGAGATTGAACAAAAAACAAGCATTTATTTAATTTTCTTCTAAAAATAGATAAAACAACAAATTTTAAACCAATTTAAAGATGTTACATTAGACTGTCATACAAAAGATACTATACATTACATCCATTCAAAGGTAAAATGGACTACTGCGTAAAAATTTATCAAAAAAGAGGCTTTTGCAATTACAAAGCCGTTAAAAAAGCATTAAAGGGAATATACGATCCCATTGATCTTCAACTACAAAAGTTAAAAATAAATTTTCTAAAGCACAGTAATTTTTACTTTTCTTCTCCCCCCTCCCTTTTTTCTGATTAAAAAATTAATTGAAAGTATGAGGTATGTAGAAAAAAAATATTTCTGGCATTTTAAAATAATCTATAGAAAGAATATAAGTTCCTCGACGTATAATAAATGTTATTGTAAATTCTCGGGTGTAATTAGTCTGGGATTCGTGTTATTAAAAACAGCTGAAATATATTGCATTAAAATATCGTAACATAATTTTTTATAGTATTTCTGTACTTCAAACATTGTTTTTTGCTATTGTCATGAAGAGAATATTATTAAAAATGGATATTAAAATAGTTTATTATAATATGTAAGAACGTTCTCTATTAAAAAGGAAAATCTTCATTTATATATATATATATATATACAGTCGGACCCTGATTTAACGAATTCATTGGGCCGTAAAATGTATTCTTTAAATCGTTACTCGTAATATTGGGATCGAAAGAGAAAAACATATCTGCCTTTATTTTACAGAAAAGCTCTAATAATCCACTAAACAAAATATGCTAATTAGAAATTGTGCATTTTTTATTCAGCAATTAAAAATACGTCAAATAATTAGCACTAATTAACTTTAAATTTCTGATATTCCTGACTGTAAAAAGTTATTTTTTGACTTTAAGGAGAGAAGAAAATATAGAGTCATTTATGCCCTACTACATGAGGCATGTTTTCACAGTTTTCAAGGATGTAAATCATGAGAAATCTAGTAGTTTAAATAGGAATTTTATAACCGATTTCTTAACCAGATTTGCTGCTATTCATTATTTCTGACAAATTAACTACTTCATTAACTTTAGTTGCCCAGGTAGAAAGTTTGTCATCACATGTGGCATAATTGTTAAAATCTACCTCAGGAGTGATGTCTTTCCATGGAACTTCGTCTGAAGGGGCGATATGTTCATTATTTTTATCACTTTCCACATGTGTGCCTGGAAAACCCTCTTTCAGACAGCATTTTTCAATCGTATTTTTAGAAATTTGGTCGAGATTCTCTTACAAAATAGAGAATACACACAACTTTGACTTTATATTCTTTTCACCACATTCATTTTTTTTGTAAAATATAAAAAAATGTGAATAAAATATTTTCTTTTGAATAGTAAAAAAACGCCCTATAAATTTTGAAAAAATGAAATTATGAAATCATGCTGTTTTATAAATGAAGTAACACATATGGATATTTAATATTAGAATAATAAGTATAGATAAGACATTACCGAAAGAAAATGTGTAATGCCCATGTAAGAAATGGTAGAATAACTTGTATAGTCAATTGCCTTTTACGGAGAACTTTACAAAAATCTAAATAGTCTTTTATTAATGTTTGAAATGGAAGAAAGAATGCTCGGTTTTATAAAAATAGAAGCCATTAAGTAAAAAATAAACTTTACTACCAAAAATTTAACCGACTTCAAAAGCGACGGCAAAGTGAAAAATAATTTTTTTACAGAATAAAATTAAGAAATCAAATTAAGAGCGTAGTTTTTATCATGCGTATTATTATATTTATGTAGATTAAGTTGATTTTTTGAAGTGGGTGCCAGCCAAGCCAAGTTACATGTAATTTTCCATTAGACACGCATCCAAGTATCTACGAGTTTTTTTTACGATTTAATATTTAGTTAAAAACTTAACTTTATTCTTTTACGAATTGCATTCGATAATTAATTTTAATTTTGAACTTGGCTTGGCTTTCACCGACTTCAAAAAATCAAATTAATCTACATAAATATAATAATACGCATGATAAAAACTACGCTCTTAATTTAATTTCTTAATGTTATTCTGTAAAAAAATTATTTTTCACTTTGCCGTCGCTTTTGAAGTCGGTTCAATTTTTGGTAGAAAAGTTTATTTTTCTCTTTTTAGTTAAAAGTTAACGATTTTTTGAAGTCAGTTAATAAAAATTATAATACAGGAAAAATCACTGTAAACCATACACGTATGTCAGGAGTGAGGTTCGAACCCACGATCTCTTTCAAGAACCAGAAATCAAATCTGCTGTCTTACACCGCTCAGCCACCTGACTGCACTCCATTCGGCGAGCTTAGTCATCGTCCATGTTACATTTAGTTTGCGAGAAATCACTAATTTTATTAGTTTTTACTTAATTACTGTGGTGGTTACTCGATAACCCCTGCCATTTTTTTTATTTTAATTCAATTGTATTAACTATTTTATTTCCTATCATCTCCTTTTTATTAATGTTCTCAATTTAAATATTATTTCGATTTCGCTTCTTTATCTCTTCTCCTGTAAATATTTCTTCCTTACGTAGCTTATCGAATGTTCTAAAACGGTAAAATCTTGTTTGAATTTATTCCTTCCGGTTTAAAAAGCTTCTAGAAATGTCTCGATCGTTCTATGGGTGATTACTTCCGTTTATCTGGCCCTCCCTTTGGCCTATCAAATTAAATTCCACAAGTGACGTGATTTAAGCAGTTAAGTGCCTGGCCACCTTCTTTGGCTTTCCTTCTTTAAGTGTATTATAATTTTTTCCTTATTAAATTCATATTTCCCTATACATTGACACGTAGCTTGACCTCTTTTTCCTCGCTTTCCCCATTCTAACTTTGCCAACTTGGCGTATTCCGGGTTTGCGGTAACCCTTTATCTTTCCTCTCCCCTCTCTCTGTGCCGCCAGTTCAGTTGACTGGATGCTGCACTGCGAGATGGAAGGTAAACTTCCGAATGGTCGTTTTGCTACGAGAAACAAAGTACCTCTACCGCAGCGACCTAATCCTTTTGGCCATTTTTTTTTGCCGGTCGTTCAAATGTTCTCATAGCTTGTTGAGAATTTATTAATTTCATATATGCTTTGTCGCAGTTTTTTTTAAAAAGGGTTCTCTTCGATGTTATTCAAGTTTTTTTTCCAGTTAATCCCATATTGTTGTTCTCAATGAAATCATATTTCTCGGAAGGTAATGGAAATATTATTCTTCTTGCATAAAATATTATAACTTGTTTTTTTTTCGATTCATGGAAGATGGCTCATAGGCAAAATATGATTATCTTCGCATAAATGGGATCCCCACAAGAAAATAAAAAATTTCTTTACGATTCAAGTTTCTTCTTTTCCTGAGTTGATACAGTTGATGTTCTTAAAAATTTATTCTTCAGATCTTTAGAAAAATGATTGATCGATATTTGTCAAAATGAATATATATATAAATAAAAATTGTGTGAAAAAGAATATCTACACCTGTGTATTATCCTTGAGAAGAATTAATCTAAAATGAATAATGATCTATTTACATATATTGTGCATTCACGAGAATATGTTATAAAATATAATGTCATGACGTTACTTCACAAATAATTATTAATAAAATTTTTATTCTTCAATTTTCTTCAATAATGTGTTCCAAGTTAATTTCTTCTTCGTCTTGAGTATTTCTTCATTCGTCAAGATTCCAGGTAATATTTTTCTTATTTATTTATTTTCTTCACAATTTACTTTTGAGTTGATATTGTCATAGTAAAAGATTCTCTACGAAGAACTATAAAGTTAGGCTTTTGTCATGTCTTTTTATTGTGGGTGTTTTGCGGGCATTCATCCAATGCAATGTCTTCCTACCCACTAATATGATCACATGGCTTGTTTTAGATGAAACGAAAAATAAGTGTTCTCATCTCTTCTCCCAAACATAACAGTAAATCTCCTTTGGTGCCGTGTTTCCTTGTGAACCAATATTTTTCTTCTGGCACCATGTACCTCTTTGAATCAATTAATATTCTTCAAGACATGACAATTATTAGATGATATTGTGTTTTCTTTATCTATAAATATATTCAACAAAAAAATAAATTATGTCTTCATTATCTGTTCTTTAGGCAGTGATCAATATTTTATATTTATTCTTTATTGAACGGAGTGTAATAAATGAATACGTTATATGTTTTGATTTTATGCTAAATTTTTTTTTTTTTTTTTTTTTTTTGGAGCAGTAGATTCTATATAACATAATTTACTGATATATTTTTCTTGTCATGATATAATTTATAACTAATATCATATAATATTTAACGAAGGTGCTGGTAAAGATAATTGATTATTTTAATATAAATCCTTTTCGTCTTGTCATACTAAGTATAAGAACATATGTTTTGAGGGATATGATATATATATACATAAAAAATTTTTGGGACTTATTCTTTTGATCTGATGTTAAGAAAGATATGTTGGTATTTTTCTTCTCTTCGTCATATATTTATTCTTCTTCTTAACGTATAAAAATGATGTATAACGTAAATGTAGTTCGTCAATATTTTAAATAATGGGTCAATTTATATATTATTTATTATGTGACCAGTCTATAAGAAAATTTAACCTGTCATTTATTGAGCTCTTATTTTAATTATTTCATTATGCCTCCCAAATCAAAATTAAATATTGCAATACAGCCGTTTGACGGCAACTCACAGACTGTCGAATTCTTCTTTGATCAATTATCTGACCTTCAAGAGTTAAATAACTTTTCCGACAAAGAACTCTTTGTTCTTCTCAAATCAAAACTTGAAGGTACTGCTTTACTCTTCTTCATTGAAACACAGTCTCAATTCAAGAACACTAATTTCCAGGCCATTCGCAAAGCTTTTATAGACTATTTCTTACCCTCAAAAAAGGCTGTTTCTCTCAAATCCTTGCAAAATTTAAAGTTAGATTCAAATGAATCAGTCAAAAATTTCTCTTTTCGTCTTGATAAACAACTTCGCCTTGCATATCCTAAATTGGATCCTCCTGCTCTCAACTCACTAAAATTCACTCATTTTCTTGAGGCTTTGCCTAAACAAATTAAGAGAAAGATTTTAGAAGAGAATATTTCCTCTTTTGATTTAGCTCTTAAACGAGCAATTTTTCTTCAAAATATATATGATTCTCCTCCTAAAAAATCTTATGAGAGTTATGACCAAGTTTATTCTTTATATAGTAAAAAAGTTCATGATAATTATATGGCTTCTAGTAATGTGCTCCATAAGACTCCTATAAAACATACGAAGGATAAAATTTATGTCAATTCTCAAACTACCTTCTCACCTTCGCAAACTCCAAAAGACAATTCTCATACTTCTCGTAATTTTAAAAGAAAAGATAGAACATATTCTCCTTCTCCAGATAGACAAGAGGCTACAAATAAATATAAAAATAATTCTCATCAACATAGATCATATCGGAAACGTCCTTATTATCAACCCACCTTTGACAAATTTTCTCACAAAAAAAATTCTGCATCCTTTTATCACAAACGAGATGTTATGCAATGTGCATATTGTGGAAGATTTAATCATCGTATGGACTCATGCTACAAATTTAAAAATTTTATCAATTCTTCAAATCAAAATTCTTCATCTCATTTTTCGTCTAATTCTCACAGAAGGAAAAACTACACCTCTTCTTCTAAAAATAAAAACAATGTCTATCATTTAAACAAATAGGGGAGACTGGTTCTACTGACCGCCTTCTCTCCCATAATCTTCATTCAGGGTCAGTACACTTTAGTGACAAAAACAAACGTCACTTTGACAAAAGCTCTTCAATCACTTTAGTATCATCCATTGCTGTCCAAACATCCCCTGTAACACCTAAACTTAATAAATCTTCATGTTCGTATAATTCTATGGCATCCAAACAAACTTATGAAATTGATGATGATGTACAAGAAAGACACATCATCTGCAGTTCCTTTGATAACTCTTATGTTCTTCCATGCATCTTGATAAATATACAACATAATGAAATCTCAACTTTAATTGATACTGGATCAAGTTTGTCCCTTTTGGATCAAGAATGCTTTAATAGCATTAAATCCAGAATTCACTACAAATTCTTATCCAGAAATATTTCTATTTCAACTATAAATTCTAAAGTTTTTTCAAAGGATGCATCGAAATAGCATTTAAAATCGACATATTCTTTTTCCATCATGTCTTTTACCTTACAAAGATACAAAATGTCAACTTTCAAGCCATTCTTGGGTTTGAGTTCATCAATAAACATTCTGTAACCATATCGCCAACCTTTAAGTCTATCTTGATTAAGGATAAACATATCCCTTTTCACAGTCATAATGAATCTCCTACTTGCTACTTCATGAATTCTGAATGTGTTTATGGCAATTTAAATGTACCATATTCTTTAGATGCACACAAAATGCCTTGTTATGAAAATTCTATACCAAATAATCTAAGTAATGGTACTTATATTGATGATGTATATGCAAATTCTGGTGACACCAATTTACAATTATTCAACAATTATACAACCTATCCTTACAATTATAATTTTCAAAATAGTGATTTATTTACAAATAATGTTTCTAACACTGCTATGAATTTTCATAATCCTTATATTGATGGTAACTTTACTTATTTTTCTAACTATTTTCCAACTGATTATGGTATTGTTGTGAACTATTTATCTACTAATGATAATATGCCTAACAAAAATTTTACATCTGAAAGTACTAATGATGTTAGTTATGTTGGTGAAATGCAAACTCATTTAAATATTGGTAATAAAATTTTGGTGAATTCCAACATGGTACAAACACTCAATAGAGAATTAATCCCTCCTAATTCCTTTGTTTATTTACATGTCAAGTACTTGAATCCTCCATCTGAATATTTTATTTTTAAACCAGCTTTAAAAAATAAAGGTCTTGTTTTACATGAATCACTGCATTCCAACTCTTCAATTCAAAATAATTTATTTTTGGTTGTATGTCAGAATATATCAAAGCTGGACATTCATTTAAATAAAAATTCAATTATTGGCGAATGTATCAATGTAGATGAAAAGGACATTGAGGAATACTCTTTTGATTTAGATTTTGAAAACGAATATTGCAATTTAATTTTACCATCTGAAGAAGTTAAGAGAAAACGTGTTCAAGAACTGTCTCCAAATGATTTTGACCTAAAACACTTACCTCCTCATGAAAAAGACTCTTTAACAAAATTATTGTGTAGTAAAGCTCTAGCTTTTTCCAAATCTCTTGAAACTTTAGGTCATACCGACCTGGTTAATCCTCAATTCTCAATGTTAAATTCTCATCCAGTGAAAACCCTACCTTTTCCTGTGCCTCAGGCACTCGAGCAAGAAGCTCTTGACCAAATTAATCAAATGCTAAATGCTGGTATTATTGAAAGGTCAAATTCATCGTGGGCGTGTCCCATGCTTCTTGTTAAAAAAAGAGAACTGATATGTCGAAGCCTCAAAAATATCGTTTGGCTCTAGATTTAAGATTGCTAAATTCTATTATCATCCCATCTTCATATCCTCTTCCTAGAATCCAAAACCTATTGGGGCAATTATCAAAATTTAAGTATTATACTACTCTTGACTTGCCCTCTGCATACTGGCAGATCGCTGTACCGAAAGAAATGCAAGATAAGCTCAGTTTTACTACTCCATGGGGAATTTTTACCTACCTGCGTCTCGTTTTTGGCTTGAAGACAGCTGCAAGCACTTTTCAACAATTAATTGATTCAGTTATTCAATTATCTGAAATTGATTCGTGTTATGCATACCAAGACGATATTGTGGTTGGCGCTAATTCATTTGAAGAGATGACCATGAAACTCACAAAGCTCTTAGACACTTTGTGTATTGCCAACAACATTACTCTGTCTCCTGAAAAATGTTCCTTTATGCAAACTAGTATTAACTTTTTAGGCTTCCAACTCACAGATCATAAAATCCTTCCTATTGCAAGCAACATTTAAAAAATTACTTCCTTTCCAAAGCCAAAAACCAAGAGGCAAACCAAACGTTTTATAGGTTTATGTTCATTTTATAGGTCAATTATACCTAATTTTGCTAAATTGATTACTCCTCTCATCGAAGTTACTAAACCTAAAAATAAATTTTCTTGGAAATCTGAACAAGAAAATGCATTTAAAAAATTACAAGACATATTCTTTCAGAAACCTATGCTCAATCTTCCAAAGTGGAATGAAACCTTTTATGTTAATACAGATGCATCAAAGACAGCCATATCAGCTGTTCTTATGCTGAAATTTGATGGTGAACTTAGACCCATCTCCTATTATTCCAAAACTTTGTCTCAGTCTGAAAGACAGTACCCTGCCATCAAATTGGAACTTTATGCCATTTACAAAGGCACAACGGCTTTTAAATACTATATTTTTGGTCGACCCTTTATTCTATTATCCGACGCCAAACCTCTTAATAATTATAAAAAAGCTACATCACCAGCCGATATTACTACTCGATGGATGTTAGAACTGTCAGAATACTCGTACACATTCCAACATATACCAGGCAAAGAAAATGTGTTAGAAGATTTTCTGAGTAGAACACCTCACATTCCTACTGAAGATCTCCATAATAATCCAGATCTTATTTCTACACAAGAACCCCTACCAATTGTTGACAATCAAAATGATTTACATAATGAAATTCCTCATTTTCCATGTGGTTTAATTGACAAGACACACCACACCTGTCATCTTCAAAGTGACTCTTCACCACCAAATAATGACAATAATGAAGACCCATTACTAGAAATTCTTGATCACACCATCTTCTCTGAACAACAAAAAGATCCAAAAATTAAGAAAATTTATGAAGATGTTAAAGCTAACAAAAAATCTAAAAGTTTAAATGGCTATTATATTAATCCAAATAATGATTTACTTTGCTACAATGGACATTTTTCTTCAGAAGATATTGAGCTACATAAAGCTGTTTTACCTTTGTCACTTAGAGCAAAAGCCTTAAGAATTGCTCATATTACTCATACTGGAATTCATAAAACTATTGTTAATTTAAAGAAAAGATTTACCTGGAAAACCCTTGTTTCTGATGCCATTAATTATGTCAACTCTTGTGAAATTTGTTTAGTAAACAAAAATCGTAAAAAAATACTGCTCCATATTTACCAGCACCACTACCGACAGCTCCCAATCAAAAAGTTTCTATAGATTTACTTGGCCCATTGAGAAATCGCCAATATGTCATGACCGTTATTGATCACTTTTCTCGTCATTTAGAATTATATGCCTTGAATAACATTAGCGCTGAATCTGTTACCAAAGCTCTATTACATTACATTTCTACTCATGGAAAACCCGAATTAACTCTCACTGATCATGGCTCTCAGTTCACTAGTGATATGTTTTCTTATTTTAATAAAAAGCTTGGCATTAAGTTGGAACATAGTTCTGTAGCCCATCCCCAGGCTAACGGATTAAGTGAACGATGTAATTCTGAAATAAAATCGTCTGTGAATACAATGGCTTCTCAAGGATTTGATGTATCAACTGCTCTAAAAATTCACCAATCCATATATAATGCTACACCTCATCCAGCCACAAAATTCACTCCAAATCTTCTTCATTTTGGAAGAGAGGTAAATGACATTTATGCTAATTACAAAACTCAAGCTTCCTGGAAAATTCTTTACACTGCCTATGAAATCCATAAATTAATGGATGTTATTGAGAAAATATACTATCAAGCTTACAAGAATAACGAATCTTCTAGACAAAAAGTGTACCAGAAATCGAGAGAAAAATTAAAATTTGCCAACATCAATGTTAATGATATTGTTTACGTAAAATTTCCCACTGTGTTTAACAAAAAAGTACAAGGCCCATACATGGTGAAGAAAATAATTTCTCCTGTACTTATTCAAATTCAAGATCACAATAATAGTCAAGCATCACCAATGTTGATTCACACTAATCGAATCTTGAAACTTCAAAAAAGAAAGGATGCATTGCAATATCCTTCAGTTTCTTCTAAAGATGCATCACATGATCAAACAGCTGTTGATAATGCATCTTCTACTCCTGTGAGACAACATTTTCCTACTCAAGTTTCTAATCATGATGCTGCTTGTAACACATCTCCTCAAATTCTTTCTTCTTCTAAGTGCCAACAAACATCTTCATATTCGTGTAAATCGGTACATTCACAGGCTCCTCCTGATAGCACTCACAATGATGTTAGAAACAAGTCTACTCAATATAAAAATTATGATCTTCGCCCTCGCACTCATAAAATGTATAAAAAATGAACTAATCTTCTTTTCTTTTTCCAGGATGACTCTTGATTTGTAACATATTCAGTCAATACTAGTTCGACTGATATTCGAGTATGAAGAATGACTGTATAATTTTTGTTTTCTTCCTCCAAGCTGTAGGCAGCTGTTATGTTTTTTTTCTCTTCTTTATTTAAGTCATCTTCTCCTTGGTGCAATGCAATTGTCATCCTCCAAAATATGTAATGTATTAATATTTTTTTTCACTAGTCACTGTATTCTCTTATAAACCATAATTAGTGTAATATGTATATTCTCTCAAATATGCCATATAGTGGTACTTATAAAACCTTTAATTTCAATAGTCGGAGCTAATTTGAGAAAGAATTTGTCCTTTTATATACTTGTTGAAAATATTGTGTCATTATTTAAAATTATTTTTGACAAATGTTTATCCTACTAAGAAAAGTGAATTATAATTGATGTAAGGTAAACATGAGTACTCATGAAATCATTTTCCCTATTGTGACTTATATAATAATTTCTTTTTACAATGCATGCATGCTCTAACATTTAACCTCCTTTAACATTTAAAAAAAATGAAAATGAATGATAAACTTATGCATACTAATACTTCTACTCTTATTGTTGACCTATAGAAAAATAAATGACTCAGAATAAGTATTTTTCGTATGTTTCTCAGTATTTGAAAGTTCATAAAGATGTAAACAAAAAAAAAGGATTTTTGTTATCCTATAATCGTACTTTGGATCCAAGGATATTGGTTGAGTCATTATATATTTATATAAAACAAATACTTGATATATGACAAAAAAAAAGTGATCACTTGTTATTTAAAAGGTTTGAATATGCCAATTAAACATATTCAAAATATCTTATATAAATTTTTGACATAATAGATTTTTGTTTGCAAGTTGACATTATCAAAGTCATATGCTAGATTGATATATTCATATAAGTTCCTTTTATCAGAGTATAAATTTCCTCTGTTTAATTTTTACTTTGAATGTAGTATTAAAAGTATTTATACAATTATTTTGAATTTATGTTGAAGTTGTTCAAGAATATTCTTTTATGAGTGTATAAACATTCTCTCTGTGAAACTTGTTATTCTCATTGGAGAATAACATTGTCCTTTTTCTACGAATTTACATATGCCTTTTTAGAATTTGTTATATTTTTCTTTGAAACTGTTGTTATTGAATGATACTAAAATTATTCAGTTAAGATTAGTTAAAAGTTTAAAAAGGTACTATATGTTGATATATGTACATTTTTATGAGAGCCTAAATACTCTCTCTTGTCCATTTGTATGTATTTTTCTTTTTCAAATTTTCAACTTAGAAATTCATTGAATTTAACATATGTCATTTGAAACCATCTACTTGTGTATACAGTTATAGAATGGTTCATTTTGATGTCAACTGAAATATATATATACATGTTGTTGTTTTATACTCAAATATTTTTACATATGCTAAAGTATTTTATTATCATATTGCATTTGCACAGCTTAACAAGAGACTGCTAATAGTTAAAGACTGTTATTTTGCAAATATATATGTAGCCTTTAACAATTTTTGATACATAATAGCTACCTCTGGAAGAAACTTACCTTTTGTATACCTTCTATTTTAATATTTGCTATCTTTTGTGTATGAGCATAAGGACTACTACTATGATAGTAATTATTATTATTATTTAATATCATGTAAAACAATTATTTGTATTCATATAACCATTTCTAGTGCATTTATTTTGTATGATTATTTTATATCTTTGTACATGTTTTAGAAAATATTGTCTCGATGAAAAAATTATTGAATTTTTGTCATCTCTCCAATATTTTCTTTTGGGGAGGCCCGGGTAGATATGTGGTGGTTACTCGATAACCCCTGCCATTTTTTTATTTTAATTCAATTGTATTAACTATTTTATTTCCTATCATCTCCTTTTTATTAATGTTCTCAATTTAAATATTATTTCGATTTCGTTTCTTTATCTCTTCTCCTGTAAATATTTCTTCCTTACGTAGCTTATCGAATGTTCTAAAACGGTAAAATCTTGTTTGAATTCATTCCATCCGGTTTAAAAAGCTTCTAGAAATGTCTCGATCGTTCTATGGGTGGTTACTTCCGTTTATCTGGCCCTCCCTTTGGCCTATCAAATTAAATTCCACAAGTGACGTGATTTAAGCAGTTAATTGCCTGGCCACCTTCTTTGGCTTTCCTTCTTTAAGTGTATTATCATTTTTTCCTTATTAAATTCATATTTCCCTATACATTGACACGTAGCTTGGCCTCTTTTTCCTCGCTTTCCCCATTCTAACTTTGCCAACTTGGCGTATTCCGGGTTGCGGTAACCCTTTATCTTTCCTCTCCCCTCTCTCTGTGCCGCCAGTTCAGTTGAGTGGATGTTGCACTGCGAGATGGAAGGTAAACTTCCGAATGGTCGTTTTGCTGCGAGAAACAAAGTACCTCTACCGCAGCGACCTAATCCTTTTGGCCATTTTTTTTGCCGGCCGTTCAAATGTTCTCATAGCTTGTTGAGAATCTATTAATTTCATATATGCTTTGTCGCAGTTTTTTTAAAAAGGGTACTCTTCGATGTTATTCAAGTTTTTTTTTTCCAGTTTATCCCATATTGTTGTTCTCAATGAAATCATATTTCTCGGAAGGTAATGGAAATATTATTCTTCTTGCATAAAATATTATAACTTGTTTTTTTTTCGATTCATGGAAGATGGCTCATAGGCAAAATATGATTATCTTCGCATAAATGGGATCCCCACAAGAAAATAAAAAATCTCTTTACAATTCAAGTTTCTTCTTTTATTGAGTTGATACAGTTGATGTTCTTAAAAATTTATTCTTCAGATCTTTAGAAAAATGATTGATCGATATTTGTCAAAATGAATATATATATAAAGAAAAATTGTATGAAAAAGAATATCTACACCTGTGTATTATCTTTGAGAAGAATTAATATAAAATGAATAATGATCTATTTACATATATTGTGCATTCACGAGAATATGTTATAAAATATAATGTCATGACGTTACTTCACAAATAATTATTAATAAAATTTTTATTCTTCAATTTTCTTCAATAATGTGTTCCAAGTTAATTTCTTCTTCGTCTTGAGTATTTCTTCATTGGTCAAGATTCCAGGTAATATTTTTCTTATTTATTTATTTTCTTCACAATTTACTTTTTAGTTGATATTATCATAGTAAAAGATTCTCTACGAAGAACTATAAAGTTAGGCTTTTTTCATGTCCTTTTATTGTGGGTGTTTTGCTGGCATTCATCCAATGCAATGTCTTCCTACCCACTAATATGATCACATGGCCTGTTTTAGATGAAACGAAAAATAAGTGTTCTCATCTCTTCTCCCAAACATAACAATTACTAAAAAAGTATTGAACCAATTTCAGTGAAATAGAAGAAGTACGAATGGAATTGTACCCTCTTTCATTTAACACAAAAAGCAAATTAATCGGTTGGATAGTTTCGGAGTAATCGGTGAACATACATAGAAAAAAAATACATTCGCGTCGAATTGATAACATCCTCTTCTTTTTTGAAGTCACTTAAAAATATATATAACACGGAAAATTTTTTTGTATACCATACACATACGTCAGAAGTGAGGTTCGGACCGACACTCTCTTTCAAAACCAAAGATTAAATCTGGGGCCTTAGACCGCTCGGCTATCCGGACTTCATGCTCTTCAGAGAACTTATTCAATGTCATGTTACTTTTCGCAAGTCTATTCTCTTTTTGAGTAACCTTTCACTGATAAAGTGTTAATAAAAAATCTCTGATACTCTGTGGTAACGGTTAAATACAAAATATTCCTAATAGCATAATTAGTATTTAGCTTGTTAAACATATATTTAAAAATTGTAATACGGAAAAAATATTTTATACACGTAGATCAGGAGTGGGATTCGAACCCACGCTGCCTTTTGAAAACTAAAGCTTAAATCAAGCGCCTTAAACGGCTCGGCCATCCTGGCACCGGCAAACTTATTCGACATTCATATTGCTATTGATTTGCGAGAAATCACTAATTTTATTAGTTTTTGCCTAATTACTAAAATAATTCTGAACCAATTTCTATGAAACGGAAGTGGTGCCAATTCGATAGCAAGCTCTCTCATTTAACACCGAAATCAAGTTAATTGGTTGGATAGTTTCGGAGTAATCGGTGAACATACATAAAAAAAATACATACGCGTTGAATTGATAACCTCCTCTCCTTTTTGGAAGTCGGTTAAAAATTGAAGAACTATAGCCTCCTCTTGATTTCAAACCATAACACATTATATAAATTTTCGTACAGCAAAATCAGTTTTATATTTTATTTGCGATGGGGAAATGTAAGATAAAAATATATCTTAAGTATGGTATATTTCTCATAAATATTTTTCAATGGTATTCTTTAAATAAAACATGCGAATAATAGGGATTTCGACACGGAAAATAAGTTATTTAAAAATGTTTAAATATACTAATGGAATACCACAGAATAAACAATTTCTTAGTAATATTTTATCATTATTGGCATTTTTTTCTTCTCTAGTCATGAAACACAAGAACGTTAAAATTATGCATGAATGATTGATTATGAAATACATTCCACACATTAGGGATAGCGTAACAAAATTCTACCGTTACAAAAGGTGAATCATTCTTAAGTAAATAAATTGCATATGCACATTATACTTGAAAACACATTTAATCATAATTAGCGAAACATTATCTACTCTTATGCAGTCATGTATGCATCCTATACATTTTTATATATACTTTGTAATATACTAAAATTTTATTCAGTTAAGGAAAACACATAGCACCTGAATTACATGTTAAATTCTTCCAGTCAATGAATTTTAGATACAGCACTGTATATTATCGATAGTAAATGCAAAAAATGATAAAAAATAGTTATATTTAAAATATCGTAACATAACCTAAATCGGGCGGAAAATAAACATCGATCATAGATAAGAAAAAAAATTCAGAATTTGTTGTGTGTTCCTGTAAATGAATGATGAATCAGAATCCCATTTCATTCTATTATTTACATATTATAGTGCACTTCAGTGATATTTGAGATTTCAAACGTCTTAAATAGAGTAAAATCTCTAAAATTAACAACAAATGATATCCAGTTATAGATGACCGAAATGTAACGGAATTCTATCGAGCCTTCCTGTTAATCAACGATAAACGCTACAAAATGCATTTTCAATACCGATCATACTATAGTAAAGTTCCTTACTATATAACGGTTGAATGAAAATGAAAAATTATATATGTGAGTTACAAATGGACAGACTCAAAAACCTATTTCCAACCACATTTCAACTATGTTGAAATGTGTTAAAAAGATTAATTTTAAAAATGAAAACACTTTCATTGTAATAAAATACCTTGCTCTTTCAAAATGATGGACAAGCTTTTTTGAATAATAAAGTAATCAGCGTAAATATTATTTTTGCAGTAGTAATAAATGCACAACTTAATCTGTTTAGAAATAAATTGCTTTAAAAATTTTCTAGAGTCTTTCAGTCACATCGCTCTTCTGAAAACCCAAATAGTACCTGCATCATTAATTAAGAAATAAATACCCACTCTTTCATATTTTTAAAGGCACTTTTTGGTGAAAACAACCAGTAAAATGTTCGGGTATTAATCAATTATCTTAAAATATATGTTTCTGGAAGGAAATCTCCGGAATTATACCAAATCCATTTGAAACTTAAAGGAGGCAAAATGATTATGAAATACTCTGCTCCAGCCAGTTAAGTAACTACAATATACACTGCCAAAAATCTGTAGTGTTTCCTACACAGTCACCTAACCGCTTTTATAGAAAATCTCTATTCAAACCAATTAGAATACTCCATAATATACTCAAATAGTCATTTTCTATTAAAAAAAAGACTAGATAACTATGCAGAAAAATCTACAAATGTTTAACAATGTAAGTGATATTATATTTCGGTACCACTATTGCAAAGTGTATATATACCCCCCCCCCCCCCCGAAAAAAAAAGAACTTTGATCAGTGTGATAACTTTGGAAAAGGAAACTTAAAATATTGTATTTTTGATATAGTCCAGCTTTTTAAAACTCTTTGTTATCAAATTCAAGAAAATTACGCATTTGTCTATAAATAACAAAATCCAATCAATCAGGGTTACCGGGAGTAAAATTGTGCCTAAAACAAAAAAGAATAGCATAACTTCCGGTTTCTACTGCTTCCGGTTAATTTATTCTTAGGTCGTACAAATAAGAATATCTACTACTTAACTAACGTAGTATTATACTAAGTTCTCAGGTAGTATGATACTACGTTCGATTAGTAATACCATACGAGTATTAATTATACGACAGTACTGGTAGTACCGTTACATCTATTCAATACTTGAAAAGACATATTCGACCCTACTGCTGTCTGAATATAAAGTTCTCTGAGAAAAAATTGTTTTAACATATTTTTTTTAGTTGTTGGAAATCTAATGAATGAATCGATGGTATGTAGTCTATCGCAAAATAATTCATTTTCTGTCATAAAAAAAACAATACAAGAATGTGGCGTTTCGCGACGAACGATATATATATATATACTAGCGGACTCGACAGACGTTGTCCTTTCACCGACTCCAAAAAATCAAATAGATGTACATAAATATAATAATACGCATGATAAATACTGTGCTCTTAATTTAATTTCCTATTACAATTATGTAAGGACGTTGCAGTTGTTTCACTTTGCAGTAGTTTTTGAAATAAGTTCAATTTTTGATAGAAAAGTTTATTTTTCTCTTTTTAGTTAAATGTTAACGATTTTCTGAAGTCGGTTAATTAAAATTATAATAAAGGAAAAACTTATTATAAATCATACACGTATGTCAGGAGTGGGGTTCGAACACCCTACACTGTAAAAAAATAAATTCAAGAGGTTACTAAAAAATTTTTAGTAAATTTGTATTCCACAGAATTTTTAGTAACCATTACAAACTTTCTTTTGCAAGCGAAACAAGCATTTCTTTTGTAAACTGAACAAAAGAATTTTTTGTATAACTAACTTAAAAATTTTTAGTATGAGACACCAAGCAAATTTTAGTAATAGCTCCAAAATTATTTTTAATAATCATTAAGTGGCCTCGAAGGGCAGGAGTTTCCTTCGAGCTGCATCCAGACTTCTGGAGCGGAAGATTTTTGGCAAAACCGCAATAGATGGCAGCACCAAACTGCTCCGTCAAAATATTCATAATACCTTTATTAACGAGTACTTACACTGCATACATTCGGGGTGTATTTGGCAGTGGCCAGTATCGAACCCGGGACCTTTTAGCCTGGAGTCCGTTACTATAACCACTATGTTATCAAGGCCACACCAAATAGGATTTAGTAATAGCTATTAAAAATATTAAATTATTAACTCTATTCGTTGCTAACTTTTTTCTAGTAATTCTTACAGATTTTCTTGTAACCGACTGAGATTACTAAAAAGATTACTAAATTTTTTTTTGTAATTACAAGGATCACTAAAGTTTTTTTAGTAGATCGACAATTTTTTTTTTACAGTTTACCTCTTTCTTCGAAAAACAGACCTTAAATATCGCGCCTTAGAACACTCAGCCATTCTGTCCGCACTTTATTCAACGAACTTATTAAACACTTTTAATTATCTAAAAATCACTAACTTTATTAGTTTTTGCCTAATTACTAAAAAAATACTGAATCAATTTCGATGAAATGTGAATCTGAACCATTCTCGAATCCACTGGAACACACACAAAAAATTTCAATTAAATCGCTCCAGTCGTTGAGGAGGAGTTCAGTAACAAACACACTCACAGAAGATTTATACATATAAAGATAAATTTAAATATAAAATAAAGATTACAATTCTTCGTGTCTGTTTATGTACTTATATGGTTAAAATATATTGCATCAGATTATCGCTGAATTTGTTTTTAAATTTTTAGGTATTATAGGTATTGTTTTCTCTTTTAGCCATAATGAAAAGGTATATATGTGTATGAAAAATGAAAATATTTTTTTAAAGATAGATGTCTTGATATTTTAGCTGTGATAAAGTTTTTGTGAAATATCAAGTAATTAAATATTCCTTTCTTTAACCATTATGAAGGGTACAAGAGAAATTTTATCAGTCGTGAAATTCTAAAGTGTGGAAAAAAAAATCAAATTATTATAAAAAACGCATTTTTTATAATTCATCTTAATAAGATGCCCACAAAAATAGCTTAAGGTGTATTTAACGTTTATTTATTAAATTGACCATGTATAACAAAAATATCAATGAAATTGTTCGAGAATGAGTATATAACATATATGCCAATCTTTCATAACATCGTAAATAGTTATCCATTTATGAGTAAAGTGAACTTGTTCAGGTGAAATATTGGTCATTATTGTAATTAAAGAAGCCATTAAATAAGAATTAAAAGAAATCTATGAGCCTATTACATTCAATATACTATGGGATAAAATTAATTTTCTTCAGCAAAATTAATTTTTATTCTTTTTTGTCTATGATTTGAAAGAAAATTTGGAAGGAATAGTATATTCTGTAGAAACATTTTCTTACTTTTTATTAAGAAAGGTGCGTTGAAAGAATGTTTCACGACGTAAAATGTGTAAGTATTATATGTACTTTCTAACTAAAATGCTTTACAATATGTCTAATGAGATAATTATGGATTATTTTCCTTTTTTTACGAGGTATATAGAAATGTTCTGAAAAAGTCCCTTGAAATAAAACAAAACATATTTTGTTTTCTTGGAAGATTTTCACTTTCTGGCATTTTATTCGGTTTCTGCATTATGGAAGAAATATTTGCAGAATGAAAATAGAAGCCATTTAATTCCATCGAAAAGCATTGATTTATTTTGATACTCTAAGTGCTGCTATTCAACTTTTGAAAATCATAACCTGATCAAATTTTGTATTATCTTTTTCCAATATAATTTCATATTAAAAAGCAAAAAAATGTCCGTGAGAAACGTTGACATCATAGTGACGGAGACAACAACTGACCAATATATTCACTTTTCATGCATCATTTTTAAACTTCGGAACACGGATAGAATGACACTTTATAAAAGAAAAAAAGTTCTTTTTCAAAATCAATGTATTAAAAACTGTCTTAATTTAATGGTTTTTGTTTTTCAACTTTAATTTTTTTTTTTTTAAAGATAAGGCAACTTTTGGAACTTACCTCCTCATATGTTGTATTTTACATTATCGAGTAACTTTTATATTATACTCAAGCTGTTTAGAGAATAAAAAAACATGCTTTAATGTTATATCTTTTCTTTAATTCCAACCTCTAAACCATCTTTTCCAACATTCAACCTGCAATCTGGTAAATTTCGTAATTCGGCATACGTAAGGTCCTGAACAAACCGGGTTAGAGAATGTTTAGTGTACAAACATTAAATATTTGAATGGAAAACAACACTAATATTTTTCAGCGTATTTTATCATCATCATATCATAAAAAAGATATTAAAATATGATAAGTAAATAAATAAAATAAATTAGTAAAAACACAAGTATTGAAACATATAATCGAAGTGCTTGCTTTAAACACTGAAATTATTAAAATCAACATGGCTTCTGAACGTAGCGACATCTTTGTAAATTTCTTCGGCTATAAACGTATGACATTTGAATGATATTCATTTACACATTTTTTTTATAAATTTTAAATCTTAATTTGAATCCACAATTCATATTTTTACATAAAAATTTATTATTTGTATTAAAGGTGAGCAATGTAAAATTATGTATTAAATATAAAACGTTTACTTGAATTTTCAAAAATGAAAAATTATCGATGATAGTGGATTCCTTGGTATATTTAAAATTTCTTATGGATAAGATTACAAAATGTTAAACCATACTTGCTAGATGTATAAAACGCTTTATATTATTAGCATCTCACTAATGATTTGGTCAAAAACATTCACGTTTATTTTATTTCTACCGATGTTTATAAAAGTATAAAATGAATAAATACACTCTAAAAAAATGGAGTCACTATTCACTCTATCGTAGA
Organism: Maratus speculifer; assembly: GCA_964019185.1. Lineage (NCBI taxonomy): Eukaryota > Metazoa > Arthropoda > Arachnida > Araneae > Salticidae > Maratus > Maratus speculifer. Next base: position 286,856,246 of record OZ025297.1, on the reverse strand, counting down.
GTCAAAATATGTCTACCTTCTATAGAATGACTATTCGTCTGAGCAAAAGCGAAATTTTTGACTCTCTGAAAGAGTGAATATGCACTCTTAATAAAGGTGTATAATCACTTTCTCGGAGGAGTATATTTTCTATATAAATACTTTCTGTAGAATAATACAACAAATATTTTCTATACAGTGTATTTCTACAAAAAATAAATAAATAAATAATAAAAATAAAAATAAAAATAAAAATAAATAAAAAATCTGACCGAAAGGGAATATTTAAATATTAAAATAGAATGTACCATATTTTACAATATAGAAAACATTTGACACAACAAATCAAAGCTAAAGTCGCTCTGTTACTTAAAAAAATCATAAAAAAAGTTACATGTAAGCATAAAGTTTTAACTGACATACAACATGCGTAAAATAGTATGTATATATGTATGCTTTTTTTTTTCGAGATGTATTTGCATGTGTATTTAAATAATTCTATTGGATAATATAGTATGCGTTCACTTTATATTATTTATTCGTAAATAGTATGTCATCCATTCTCTGCATGAAAAGTAAGTTCACACTATAAATTAAATAACAAACTTTTCAATTTCAATTCCTATTTTAATTATGGCATTTTAAATATTACTACAAGGTGTTTAACCGATAAAACCTTTCATAGAAAATATTTTTATTTTCAAGTCGTGTATCAATTACAATACGTAATCATATCATTACATTATTTTATAATTATTTCAGCTTTTTTGTTTTAAAAGAATTATATACGTTTAATTGTTATTGGTTATTTAAACTAGCTTTTTAGTTAGCTCTCTTTCATGTTCGCTAATATGTGTGTCATGGGTCTTTAAAAATCTGTAATTACAAGTTTTTTTTTCTATTGTATTTCAATTGTTGTAGCTCTTATACATGAATAATTCAATTTTTTAAATTTTAATCCGGCAGACTTTTTTTTTTGTTGCTTTATTTATTTTCAAAAGTAAAGTAGATTATTGATAAAATTACAAAGTATGAAACTACAATTTCTTTATATACGTTTAATTTTTATTGGTTATTTAAACTAGCTTTTTAATTAGCTCTCTTTCATGTTCGCTAATATGTGTGTCATGGGTATTTAAAAATCTGTAATTACACGTTTTTTTTCTATTTTATCTCAATTGTTGTAGCTCTTATACATGAATAATTCAATTTTTTTAATTTTAATCCGGCAGACTTTTTTTTTTGTTTCTTTGTTTATTTTCAAAAGTAAAGTAGATTATTTATAAAATTACAAAGTATGAAACTACAATTTCTTTTACAATTTAATTAGACATTAATAATTTTCGCATTTCTTAAAGAGGTATATAAGTGACATTTAACAAAATAAGCATATTTCTATGTTATATTAACTGTTTTTACTTAATAAATATAACAAATAATATGATATTGTTACAAGTAGAATATATATATACACAATATATTAGCTCGGAACTGTTCATATCTTATTCAGAAATTTAACAACATAAACAATAAACATAACAATATGAAATTTCTTATTAATTAAATCACAAAACATGAAATCTCACTTTGCTTGTAAATGTAATTCGATATGTTGTATTTCAATAAGGGGTTTGTAAAACATATTTGGCGCAATAAGATATTTCTGTTTTATTGTTTATACGTAATAATATCTGAAAGAGAACGGCGTCGTTATGATTAGGTTACATATACGCAGCATATTTAAGATCCCCCATGTCCATTATTTATGGATAAAATTAACAGCGTACAATTGCTAATTAATAAACAAGACATGAAATCGGAATTTCTTTATAAATATAATCAGAGACTTACATTCTTATAATTTCAATAATGGATATTTATTGAAACTTAAAATTGCATTTAGTGAAACAACATATACTTCCAATTTATTTGCAGTATTTTTATAAAATATGTATTTTTTATGTATTGATATAGATACTTTCATGCAAAGTATTAATAAAGCTTCAAGTAGTCCGTCATTTATGGAAAAAATTGCGATATAAAAAGTTTTGACAATATAAAAGTGTTAATAATTAAAAGATCGTTAAGCTACTATTAAAAGAAATATACGACATTATTGCTTTAAAACCACAATATGTCAAAATAAATTTTCTAAGATGATGGCTTTTTTATATTATTTTTGGATAGTTGAAAAGAGAAAAAAACAGGAAGAAGGAGTTCAGTAAAAGAAGTAAACGAAGTTCTATACAGGTGTTTTAAAAAGGAAGGAAAAAAATTAGAGCCAACAGCGTTCACAAAAATATTTCTCCCTCTCATTCTCTCTCTCTCTCTCTCTCTCTCTCTCTCTCTCTATATATATATATATATATATATATATATATATATATATATATATATATATAACAATTGGTAAAAATGATGGATTGCTGTTATTTCAAAAAATATTTTTTTCAAAATAACTGCGAATTCTTTAAAAATAAAAATATAGAAGAACAAAACTGTTTTAAAATATTTGTCTGTTATTCTATACGCAGGTGTATTTCATGCACCTAAAACATAAGATTTTTTTTTTTTTAGGTACTTTTGCTTTTCACATCTTATTTTGCAGAGTAAACTAATCATGCTAAATACAGTAATTATGACAAACATACAAGAAATCAGTAGACGGAATGCATACCATAATTGAGAATTGCTTTTCTACCAATTAAAGGAAATATATTCGAAATCTTTTGTTTTGCAATGTATATGATCTGTTGCATGAATCATGTGCATCAAGAATTAAGTATAATATTCATTAAGTTTTAAAGACTCACTTTCAGCATCTGTAAGCAATTAAAGAAACCTGTAACAAAATACTTTTGTGTATACCTGTAAATGAACTTTGAATGTGTAACTCCATATTATACAATAAGCACTTTGTAGTCTACCTTAGTGACAAATCTCAAATTATATACATTTAAAAAAATTTAACATCATGAAAATACACCGTAAGTGAAGAGAAATCTTTTGAGTGCCCCTGTTTAGGAAGCATGTGTGCTACGCACATCATTTTTATTGCACAACCTGTCATGATGAACCTTAATAAAACATATCAACTACATTGGAATCCGAATATATTTACACAAATTAGAGAAAGGACAAATGGACAAACAAACTGAATCACTAAGCAAACTGAGGGTATAAACACCATTCAACTATGTTGGAAAGCCTTAAAAAGAATAAATAAATTAGAAAAAATAGAAGAATATGAATAAATAGTATTTATTTATTTGACCTGTTGGAATTATTGTTTCTTTTATTTCTAATTACTATTGATAACTGACATAGATTCGACAGAAAATTTGATAACTTATTAATAAAATTAGAAAAATCCCTAGGCTTTAATTGGATGGTACTATTTTAACATTTTCTATAGAAAACCACTTATGTTTTTGATAAAATTTTTGATAATCTAATAAACAAATGGAAAATTTCATGTCAAGCGTAGCAAATGCGGTGCGTTTGCATTAAAACGAAGTTTTAAAATTATCCAGATCTTGGTATAATAGTATACAGTACTTCGGATACTATATGGTATCCAAAATCTTTTCTGTGTCTTTGAAAATACTATCTACTTTCTATTATGCAAGAAATAATTTGTAGTAAACCTCAGCATCGTAGGCAGTTTCAAAAAATGCGAAATAATTTAATATAATTACAATAGTCATCCAAACAATGCCCCCTCCTCGTATCATTATGTAATGTTATAGAATACTTATATGTGGCTATGTAATTTTAAAACAAATATTCTTTCTACTACCGATTGAACATAATGTATATTTTAGTATATATTTCATAGATGTATATGAATTTTATTATTGTTCAAGAGTGTAGCATCATTAAAATGCTCATGAATTTATTTTTTCCCATTGGCCTTAATGTAACAGACTACTTTTGATTATCCATGTAATTAAAAAATATAAATCGAATTTTCATGAAAGTTAAAATGACGAGACGAATTTATGCAACATTAATGTATTTTAACCTTTAAATGATACAGTTGGTCCGTTTTTGCTCTGTTATGTGCGTACAGATGGACAGACGGACGGAGGGATTGAGCGACGACTATAGGTTTACATATTTACATCTTTATGAACGCGCCTAAAAATTGATGAAATTTTTAATATTAGATAAATAATGCGCCATTTTTCTTAATATTTAAGTATACTTAGTATACTTAATTTGATGTTTCAATTAATACTGTGCTCTGCATATTCATCAATATAACAAATAGGGGAAATTAAGAAATCGAATAACCCCACGCCGGAAATAATGAATTTGTTAGTTTAGACATATTTATCCATTCCTGCACTTCAAAATCAAAGGTTAATAGAAATTTTAATATGTCAAAACTTTGAATAATCTACTTTATCAATAATTATTGAGCTAAGGCATTCTTTAGAAACAAAATGATTAAAGGTTATAACAAAACAATTTAATCTCTTTAAAATGATCATCTCACTAATCTGTTTTTTGATTACTCAGAACACTTAGCTTAAACATAATTACAAAAATATGAATGATTTTTTCATGACTGAAAATAAGAAATATTTAAGAAGTTTAATTCATTGCCGTTTTTTAATTCAAAATCAGCTACGGTTTTAGAAATATTCAATTTTAAATGATCTGGTAGATATTTCGACAGAATACATTCGAAAATATGAGATAAAAAATTGTCGAATCTATTAACCAAAAAAATGTTATACACAATCACTTAAAACTCACTTTGTAATTGAAAAATTTGCCCAAATTTTCTACATGTTTATATGAAACATAGCACATAATGCGCAAATGAGTCAACAGAACATTATTAATCAGAAATGGTGATAGATTTTCTTTATACAAATATCTTAAAATATTGAAAACTGTTCATTGACAAACGGTATGCAATTTTGTAAAAAAAAATAACGTCAAATCTATTAATTAAAAAATGTTATAAAGAATCGTTATGAAACATCATTACCATAAAAAACTGTAACATATACACTACAAATTGTTTCTGGAAATTTATTTTTATTGTTATGTTTAGTTTTAGATACAATTTTTTTTTACTTTATTTAATATCAGACTTCAATGATTATGTAAAGCGAATACATTCTTCTTGTAATATAGTGGTTGTTAGAATTTAAATTTATTTATTAAAGTTAAATTTTGATTGATTTGCATATGCCTTCCGCTGCTGTTTTGGTTTAATAATAAACATATTTTAAGCTCCATAGTTCGATTTATGCATGTAACAGTAACAAATTAATATTTATTTAAATTTTAATGCGACTGATGTTCGTTTATGCAATTTTTCTGTAAAACACGTCTTTTCAGTAAACATTGCTTATTTTGGAATTCATAGCATTCAAAAGATCGTCTTTTTGGTTCCGAAAACATTATAACTCTAAAAAATATTTAGAAATCTTCTATATGTCATTACCAATTTGAAACATGATGACAGATACCGTTGACCAATCAAATGATTTGAAACATTATCCTGTCCATCTACACAGCCTCATGCATATCACTATCTATAAATATATGTTATATCGTATGAAAATACTCAGATTGTTTCAAAATGCTATCCATTGAAAAATTCGTATGCTACATCTGAGTGATTTTTAACCAAGATAAAGAAAAATCTTAAAATATTTTCAATTTATATTTTTTGTACCTATTTTTTACATAACCGCCAACAAGATATCAAATAAAGCTAGACAACAAACTTGTTCGAGACATTGGCCTTTACTATGCTATTACTAAGTCATATCCAAATCGGCTAAAAATATGGCAATACGTAAATAAAGTAAAATACATATGGGTGATTCTCAAAATAGGGGACAATTTATGTCTTTCGGCGTACAAAAAAAAATTGAGAGGTTTTCTGTCATGTTTTTATAATTAGATATGTTTGTCTTAATATTATTCATTATTTGCACTCAAGAATTACTCACGTTTTAGTTAAAAACACCTTAAAATAACAGAATAAATGTTCAAAATGTCATTAGCATGGATGTCCACAGCAGCTGTGCCTTGTATATACTAGCTTTTTCAAGAGTTAATATCATGTTTATAAAATAAAACAAATGTCATTCTTTCTTTAAATTAATCAAGGAGAGGATTTATCCAATAAATTTCTTTTTAAAAATAAAATTATAGTATATAAAGAAAGAATTAAAGTTTGTCCTCCATATTCTATTTTCAAAACAAGGTCATACTATAACAGCTGGTTATTAATCAAAATTTCATTTTCACATATGACAATAGTTTGAAAAAATAAAGTTTCTCCATGGCAACAAGTAGCCATTTTATCCCAGCCTGAAAATAGAAGCATGTATTGTATTTTAAGAATAGAAGTTGGATATTAGGGGCGTACATCAATTGTATGTCATTAGAATGGATAATAATTTCCATGTTTATTTTATAATTAAAATTTTTATTTTACTTATTTGCATAGGATTTTTGTGTTTTAAAAAACTCCAGAAAGGACTATTGCATTGTGATTATATTATGGTTCATAATCTTATTTAAATTAAAATTTGTCATTAGCATGGAAAAATATCAGTATCATTAGCATGGTTTTTCTGTCCATGTGCTAAAGACTCCTATGTGCATAAATGTAACCATTGCTTATATTGTATCTTTTATAAAGTTTAATTTTACATATAAATTTAGTATTACATTTATTATCAATAAAATATGCATTAAATCTGTCAGAAAATCACTAAGACAGCTTCTTACATTGTTAGTGTCAGAATGTTGCTCATGTAAACAAAGTTTGCTCTTTGGTAATTTTTTTATTCTCCTTATATGTATATATGTAAAAATGGAAACCATTTGCTGAAAAGGAAGGCCAAAAAATATAGAAAAAAATATTTAAACAGGAAAAAAAATAAAAATTTCTTAATATATTTATTCTATGCACTTTGTTTTGTCATTAGCATGACTCAAAAAATACTAATTATTTTTTTAAGTTAACTTTTAAATATTTTGCTCTGCTGACTACATGTAAAGTATACCTAATACTATATTAACAACACCTATTTTTTTGAGAAATTTTGCTAACAGTAATTTTTTTAAGATTTCACCTTTGAAATTGTCCCCTATTTTGAGAATCACACATATACATATATGAAGACATTAGAAGCCAAGGATATAAATGACAAAAAATCGATTTTGAGTTCAAAGATAATTGACGTTAAATTTGAACATTAATAATAACTGACTGTTTTGAAATAGGAAACTGCCGTATTTTTTTTTTCTTGTGTGTGTGTGTATGGTTTTTGAATGCTTGTATCAATAAATGTGAAAAAAATTAGAGAGCAATTTTAGTTTAATCTATAACTAATAAATATTGATTATTATTCGGCAAAAGTGTTTGATCTCTAGAACGCAACATATAATTAGAAAATTACGTATATTTCAATGCCTGAAAAACAAGAAGCATATTCCCAAGTTGTCTGCGCTTTTTTTTTTCAATTTTGTCATTTATACCTCTTGGCTTCTTGAGTTTTCATATTTGAATTTAGAATGGATCAATTATTTCACTTATTGCATATCAGGACCTCATAAACCAAGGGTTTCAAACAACAAAAATTTCATTTGGAGAAATTAGATTTCGAAGATAATTGACGTTGAATTTGAACATCAATAATAATTGATTGAATTTAAATAAGAAAATTGCCGCTTTTTTATTATGGCCTTTGAACTCTTATTTTAATAACTGCAAAAAAAAGAGGAGTTCAATTTTCTTTAAATTTATAGTTAAACAATATAGGTAATTCTTAGGTAAATGTGGTTGATCTCTAGAACGTAGAAATTAATTATACAATCACATATAAGGTACCCTGGGGTAATAACGCCAGGCGGGGTAATAACGCCAAGTGCTTAAATTTTGCATAATTATGAAATAATCAGGTAAATGACACCCATGTGCTCTGCGCAGAAGGGTTTTGAGTCATATAAATCGCAAAAAACAGCTTCAAGTTAATTTGTTTCATTTTTAGGTCTTATTGTTTTTACAAGCAACTAAAATTAACGCTTGATCTAAAATTTGCGAGATAAGGTTTTTGATCTGATGACTATATTTTTTATATAGAAATACTTTGTTTATTACATAAATTTGTAGTGTATTTCATGTACTTTCAAATTGTTGTAGAAGATTTTGGATATTTTCTCGAGATAATTTGTAGTTTAGGATTTACTGCGCAATAAGTATCACGGGGTAATAACGCCAGGGATTGGCGTTATTACCCCGGTTGATTCCCAACAGTGGCCGAACTATAATCCGAAGGGGGTTTATATATTAATATGGGACAGCATTATCATCATTGTTGAAATGGTAAGATTAAGGGGGGGGGGTGCCCAATACTTAAAAATAATCTCTCTATTTTATTTTTTATTATATTATTATTATTTTTTTACTAATGTAAAAAATATTTTTTAACTCTTGTAAATAAAACTACATCAAAATGTTTTCGAGATTCAAATTCGAACACCTTCAAAATCAGGTTTCTATTAAATTTCCACTGGATTGTTCAATTGAATTCGAAATTTTAACTGTCCGCTTTCTCAGCGTTCGGTTTTTTAAAACTTTATAAATTTAACCTTTAACTGATGTGACAGAAATTGTAACGTATGAATGTGATGTGGTTTGTGAGACTACAAAATTGAAAGATGAATAAAAGGCGGGAATAACTCATAGGATTGTATTTTTGTACTAAACTTTTTATACAAGAGTATTATACTTAATAGTCACCTATTTAGTCTCAGGGGATAGTACTAAAATTCCAAATTAAACAAAATTTCGGTAGTGTTTGCAGTTAAACTGAAAATTACAAGTTAAACTAAAAAATTAAAAGAAAAATAGTGGTCTACGAGACAGTAAAGTACGAGATTAGTTAAAGGTTAAAATGCGATCCAAGATTAAAAATCATAGAATACATTTCCTGCGCTAAACTTTTTGTACAGAATTAATTCTAATTAAATTTAATCTATTCAAATATTTCTAACAATATTACGAGAACTCCAAACGAAAGAGAATTTCAGTTGTAACTATAGTCAAACTGGAAAATACAAGTTAAACGCTATTTTTTTTGGGGGGGGAGAGGGGGTACAGTGTTCAGTCGGATTGCTAACAGCAGTTAAAGGTTAATTTTGTTGATAATATAGAGATAATGATATATAACCATATGAATTATGTATAAAATTGAATAAGAGATCTCTTTGGGATAATATTTTTTAATCAAAAATTTTATTCAATTTATTAAAATTTATTAAAGCATGCTCTTTAAAACGTCAACAATTTAACTGTAAATTGTTGTAACTGGAGAATCCGCATTAGTGTGGACTTATGGGTTAAAAACTATTTACTAGATTACTATAATAGTGTTAGCCCTTAACTGCTGTGACAAAAATTGTCGCATAACTTACTGTGAGCGGCCTGTCAGACTGCTTAATCTAACGATGAATAAAATGTTAAATTAACTTTTAGAATGTTATTGTTGTATTGAACCTTATATACAGGACTATTATAAATAAAATTCAGCTATTCAAAAGTTTCTAGAGATAGTAATAGGACTCCAAATGAAACAAAATTTTTCCGGTATCTATAGTTAAACTAAAAATTGCAAGTTAAACTCTGAAACTTGAAAAACTCAGCGGTATGTGAGACGCTAACAGCAGTTAAGGTTTAACAAAAATATTTATTACATATAACTCTAGTTATTATAAAACTTCACATGATTAAAATATTACATTATGAATGGTTAAAAACATGCAATGTTTCTTATAATCATATTTAAGTGGGACTTTTTAAGCAAAGAGAGACACAGGGTGTTATATCCTGTTGAAGCTCCCCCTCACGCTTTTTTCTTTAACTTTCACAAAAAACCAATATTCGCATAGAATGCATACATGGGAATATAAATACTGATTCAAAGAATCCGTGCAATGTTTCTAATATTTTTTTTAAATGGTCATTTTTAAGCAAAACGTAGCTTAAATTCTGATATTCTTTTGCCTCCTCCCCCCGTCACCACCACAGCTTTCTTTTTCTTTCAAAGTCACAAAAAAATTGTACATTTTCAATAGCTTAGATTGTAATTTGTAGAGTTTGTATTTTTTTAGAGCTGTAGAGTTTGTATTTTTAGAATTGGGCAATCTACATGCAATATTCCACCTTATTTTATAGTTTTGTTTGCTTGGCGTTATTACCCATATAGGTGGGTATTAACGCCAAATAGCATTGGTCAAGAAAAAACGCCATTACATTTTATGAATACATATCTGTTAAATTATTTTTTTTTATATAGATAGTCAATGAGTTGCTGTATCAGATCCTGTATTTGTTTGAAAAATACAATCTAAAACTAAGCCGTGAAAATTGGTAGAACCTTAACGTGGCGTTATTACCCCAGGGTACCTTATTTCCTTTTCTGAAAAAAAGAACATTTCCAAGAGCTCTGTGCACTTGGTTAAATTTTTTTTCAATATTGTTGCTTGTACTCTTTGGCTTCTGTGATCCACATATGCGATCAAATCAACTAAGTCTCTAGTAATTATCATCGCCTTTGATTTGAACGCATGATGCATACAAGCGAAATTTATGGATCACAAAAATATGGATTTTAGACATTAGAAGTTACAAAAATAGGTCCATTTTTAATCTCTATCGAAAAATTGACATTTGAGTTGTCAATAAAGTAACTGACGCTATTCAATCTAATTAGCCAGTTCTAGAGATACTGAGTAAGTTATATATCTCAAGTGTTAACTATAGTATGTTTGAAGAAGCTATTTATAAAAATTATCTTTAAACAAACATTGTATGATTTTAGCCATCAATTAATAATCAAATACTTCAAAAAATAAATATTTTTCACGTCACCTTCGAACACAAAAGAAGTTTTATCTCTCTCTCTACTTCTCTACCTCCCTTCTCTCTTTTTCTTCCTCTCTCTCTCTCTCTCTCTATATATATATATATACGTATATTTATATATATATATAATCAACCTTTAAGTGAATTTTGGTTTCAGTAGGGGGGGGGGAGGTAGGAAAGTTCATGATCGAGGAAAATATGCCAAGAATATCCTTAATTGCTTTCATTCGAGTAGTTCTAACAGGTGCATTTTTACTTTTTGCGAAAAAAAGGGTTTCTAAAATATCAGAAAAAAAAAAAACGGTTTTACTTAAGAGTATTTTTTACTTTTTTAATATATCTAACTTCCTATCAGTGTAATCATATTTGTTCTGAGAAGTAGGTGTTGCTATGGCGACAGTCTAAAGTTATTTAAAAATATGATGCACTTAAAAATACAATTTAACACATAGGACTTTAGAAAATAGCAGCAATAACCAATAAAAAACAATCCAGATCTAATTTTTTAATTTTTCAAAAATAAATTTCAATATTTTAAATCATAGTTCTTATGACAACATATCTGAAACTTTGATTTTCAATTTCTTAAGTTTAATTTATTTCGTTGAAAGAAAAACGCAGTTTTAAATTCCGTGGGGCTTCAATACATACTTTTCGACTGTATTAGACAATGTCTTAGTTTAAGAAAGGGGGTAGGATTGAACTTTGTGCTAATATATGAATAAATAAAGAACAACGTTAAGGAGCACAAATTATGTAAAATAATAAAAGTTTAAAAGGCATACAGCCGTTTCGGGACTTCTAAAGTCCCATCCAAGGGGGACTTTAGAAGGGATGGGACTTTGGAAGTCCCGAAACGGCTGCATGTCTTTTAAACTTTTATAATTTTACATAATTTGTACTCCTTAACTTTGTTCTTTATTTATTCAATGTCTTAGTTTTTGTTAATGAAATATTAATGATGTCCATTTTTTACTGATCAATTATCATTAAAAATATTTCCCTTTTTTGTCCTGCAACAATATTTCTAACCTTATAATACAAGAAAATATTTTTTGTAAAGTTCTGCATATAAAAATAGAAAATTAATCATGAGAAATAGATACACATAAACGCAAAACAGTAATTTATATTCAACTCGGTACATATCGGTCAAAATGCTATTGCACATAATGTTTGACCTACATTAGAAAAGCTTTTGAAAGTTGGCATCCATCCAATCGAATTTATCTAAATTTATAACATTCGCCCAATCTAGGCATTCAATTACATCCAGCAGTCAGGAAGGATTTATGTCATTCAAAAAATGCAGCTAAATGTCTGCTTTTCTTCAGTTGGGAGCGTTACAAATTGAAATCCTTCATGCTACCTAAATATTTTATATGAGACATATGGTATCTAAAAGTAATTTGATTAAAAGTTTATTAGATATAAACAGAAACTTTGCCATTATTTTTAACCGAGTTGATTATATATTTACTTTTTTTTTAATTTACGACTTATAAATGGATGATTTTCTCCAAATAGGCCAAAATAAGAGACAAAAAGAGTGATTGTGAGGGAGTGATGAATTTTAACAACATGTCTATTGAATTTTTTACAATTATCTGAATTACGATTAGACTTACTGGGCTTTAATTATATCTAAATGCTTATAAATTATTAATAATTAATATTTTTAATATTTGCATGCATTCGGTAGCGACTGATTAGGGAATGATGATGAAGGAAATAAGTGTTTTCACTTCCTATTAAGCCTCTACTAAATACAGATGAATAATAAAATATTAATTATTAATAATTAATAAATATTTAGATGTAGTTAAAACCCCACTAAGACTAATTCAATTCAGATAATTATAAAGCAGTAAATGGGTATTTTGTAAGAATTCATCAGTCCATCACAATTATTTTTTCATAAGTCTTATTTTGGCCTCTTTGAAGAGAGTCACCCAAATAAATTTTCTTTTTCAAAGTGGAACTTTTCAGGCTTTTAAATGTGAAAAATCTAACATCAGTTCAATAATTTCGTGTACAAGATTCATTTTCATGTGTGTAAAGTATCTGTTTATCAAAGCATCATGCTCTGATATTTAAACCGTCAAAACATTTTCTGGAAATGTGCATAACTGAATGTTCTTTATAATCCAGATGTGCATTTGACGTATGTTAATAGTCGGTTCTTAAAATGTATAATTTGTGAGTTTAAAAAAACACTGATAAATTTATGATTTACTTTAAATTTTTGTGATATTGGAGTAAAGATTTTTGTAACATTGTGATAGCGTTTTATTTTTTGCACTATACAGAAGTTATACATAGGGCGGAGCGTAAAAAACTTTTTTTTCGAAATTCTTTTCTCCCTAGCGCGGAAAAGTTGTCTAGTGGTATAAGTAATATACTCAAAAAATTTTAAAACAATCAATAAATATCTTCCGGTTCCACTTTTGGGTCGAAATATGCAATTTTAGCCAAAAATGTTGTAATTTTTCACATTTCAGTAATATTTAAAATTTTAAATTTTTTTCTTCGCCCTAGTGCGGAAAAACTGAAAGAGTATATAAGGAACACAAGTCCAAAGTATTAGAGTAATTAAAAAATGCCTTCTGGTTCCACTTTGGGTTCTAAATATGGGAAATTTGTCGAAAAATGTACAAATTTTCACATTTTAGTCTTTTTTTATTTTTCAATTTTCTTCTATTCCCGCTGGCATGGAAATGTTCGAAGAATATGCAAGAAACATAAGTAAAAACTTTAGAATAATAAATAAATATCTTCCGTCTTCCTTTTCGGGGTCTAAAAATGTCAAAATAGCCAAAAAGTATGTAACTTTTCACATTTCAGAGATTTTTTTTTCGTATCAATTTTCTCTTCTCGCTCGCCCGGAAAATTTGGAAAATCATATGACAAAGATAAGTGTAAAAATTTAAAACAATTAATAAATATCTTCTTATTTAATTTTTATTACTTAAACTGGCAAATTCATGGCATTAATGACTCAAAAATCATAGAACAATCGAATTAAAAGCGATCTGAGGGAAATTCCTCTAATAAGTTCAGCTTTCTGTTCGTTTACTGTAGTGTTACTGTTGGTTTAGTGCTCCACTCGTGATAGGTTCTTAATGAGATATTTAATTTTAGCTTCTGTTTGTTATTGAAAAATAATACATCTGAAAGTGTTTACAAAATTTTAATTTTTAATATTGTGTTGAACTCATAGTGTTCATAGAAAATATTACAATAACACAATTAAGGCGCAGTATACACGGGATTTCTCTCATCCCATTTTTGGTGATACTACTGAATTAAGAACTGGCGTTCTAACAACTTATTAACATATACTGTACTTTTTTGTTGGTAAGAAATGAATCGAAGTATAATTAAAAATCGGACCCACCTTTGGGGCGATAGCGGATTATGGGCTGAAATGGTTGAAGCAATTTAGCAGGCTCCTCAGTTCCAACGATTTCTAGGCCAAGAGTAGTCCAAATGATTGGTTCATATGATGATAAATACAAGAGTATAAAGAAGTTTGACGCTAAAGAACAGACGAAGTCAAAATTGAAAATTTTCTTATTGGAAGGGAAAAAAACACCTGTTAGAAATTTTTTCTTACAAGAGTACATCTCTAGAACGATGTAAATGCCCACGTGACATAAAAATTCCAGAATTGGAAGACAGTTTTTAAAGGATCAAACAACGTCAAGGAAATTGTTGATAGACCCAATTGATACATTCAGAAACAAGGTCCACAACACGGAAACTTAGTAAATGAATAAGCAGGCTCGAAAAAGAATATAAAAGTTTCACAAAATGGTATAAAATGGAAAAAACAATCACTACTGCTTCATCGAAGACTTAGAGTTATTTAAATCGTTTAGTCTTGTTGGTAAACAACTGTGTCACGATCTTAGTGATAAACCTTTAGTTTCATTGCATTCGAATACAAATACTATAAGTATACGACGAACAACCCGTCGTCCTGCCTTAGCCAGAACTTGAGAGACACTATAGGAGTGTCCGACCGAGTTGCAGTATCAGTAACAGGCGCATTTCTTGAAAACTTGCGAGTTGTGACACATGAGACGTGACGACATGTCCAAAGTTATAGACAGGCATAACACAAGCAGAAAAAGAAATAAATGTCGCATGAAATGCCAAGTCCAAGATTAGAGTTTCATATCCACCAATATCTTGAAAAGATTGTATTTTGACCGTCGAAAAGATCCAACTTTAATTGAGATGAATACTGAGAACAAACATACATGAGAAGATACATGAACAAAGAGTGCTTGAAGAATACTGGACACTTATAAAAGAACCTGGCTGCGATTATATAGGGCAAGTGTCACCAATAACCTCTTCTGCTATGTTTCTCATATGATTTTTCATACTTTCCGCTTCAGCAAGAAGAGAAAATTGTTAAGAAAAAAAAATCTCAGAAATGTGAAAAGTTACATACTTTTTGGCTACTTTGATATTCTTAGACCCCAAAACTGAAGACGGAAGACATTTATTTGTTATTATAAAGTTTTTTACTTATGTTTCTTGCATATTTTTCTAACATTTCCATGCCAGTGGGAATAGAAAATCGAAAAATAAAAAAATGTGAAAATTTGTATAATTTTCGACAAATTTCACATATTTAGAACCCAAAGTGGAACCAGAAGATATTTTTTAATTACCCTCATATTTTGGACTTGTGTTCCTTTTGTATTCTTTCAGTTTTTCCGCACTAGAGCGAAGAAAAAGTTTAAAATTTAAAATATTACTGAAATGTGAAAAATTACGACATTTTTGACTAAAATTGTATATTTCGACCCAAAAGTGGAACCGGAAGATATTTATTGATTGTTTTAAAATTTTGTGAGTATATTACTGATACCACTAGACAACTTTTCCGCGCTAGGGAGAAAAGAATTTCGAAAATAAGTTTTTTACGCTCCGCCCTATTATACATACATGACACATATATAAAATAGTTTGATTTGACTGACTGATAATCAACACACAGCCCATACTACTGAACCTAAAAGCATGAAAATTGGGATAAAAATATGCTTCTTATGATGTAAGCGTACATTAAGTCAGGATTTTTTAACATTCACTTTTAAGGGGGTTAAAGGGGGGGATCCAGAATATAGAACACCTTTCAGACATTATAGGTAGTAGCGTAAAATTTCGAAAAATAATTCTACTAAAAGATAATTAAACACGTATATCAGCAATTTTACAAATTCTCTCACTTCCTAAAAGCCTTAAAAAGGGGGTCAAACCAATTTAGAAAATTTGTTACATTTCAGCACCCGAAAATATTTGAATGTAAAATTGCAGAAAATAAATCTGCTAAAAAATAAGTAAACGTGTTACAGCGAATTTTTTAAATTCCCATACCTGATTAAAGCTAAAGTGGGGTTCAAAATTTTTCAAATTGTTTTGGACCCGTCATGTGGTATATCAACTTAAAGCCCTCATATTACTTTCTTTTCTATTCTAAAATTTGACCCTCTAGTAGGGGGAAATTTTCGAAATTTTTTGAAATCGCAGTGATTTTATTATTTTAAATCTGGCTCTTCTGATAAATATAATTTTTAAAGTATGGAAAATTTTAAAAAGAGAAAAAGAAAGAGTTGAGCTATATTTTCTGAGGCGCACGATAGTTGGAATCTTAGGGTGCTCTTTTTCAGCTTTTTCTGACACCTCTTGTGACACATATCATTGAAAAGCTCTGGGGGGAGCTATTTCATCATTGTTCCACAGAGATCTTTGTCAGTCTCTAATTCAGCGAAATAGTCAGAAGATATATTTACGGAATGTTTGAGTCAGTTTAAACTTTCCCCCAATTATTGCCACTGTATATAATTTTCAGGATGAACGCTCATTTCCTGTCTCACATTTGAAATAATTTCATATTTTACTTCTTTTACAAAGCCAGATTTTCGTAAATGGTTTACGAAAGCCATTTGCGTCCTGTCCTTCCTAGCTCGGTCACCCTTTTTATACAGTCAAAAATATTTAAATGAGTATTTTTTTATTCCTTTCAATGGTGTCTAAGATCTCCTTTTACTACCTGTTTTCAGCATTTTAACTTTGAAACATCTGGTTAACGCTTAATCGAAGATAACCTGCTTTATTGGGAAGAAAACTACTAATTAGCTTTGATTTTTCGGATAATTCCATGAGCCATAATATTATTGATGAGAGGAATATTTTTCTTTTTCTATTTTGCACATGTTCTTATTCACTTGCTTCACTCAGTTTGCGAAAAATTCGCTTGTCATCGAAGTCCTTTTGTTCGCTTTAAAATGAAGATGAAAAAATTCGTTCATTTAAAGTACATTGTGCTTCTGGACGTTCCAATTATCATAGAAATTTAACTTCTTGGTCCCTTTCATGTTGGCAGCTAATATTAATATTACCTGATATTTACTCTGATTCTTCCATGACGCGTTTTCCTTTTGGAAACTTCAGTTTTTTCCAGTAGTACTCTAAAGAAAATAGGTCTGGTCCGTATTGTAGCTGTTTTCCGGAAAAAATAGTCTTTCAAAATATCAGGAAGATTTTTAACCCATTTCGAACAAAGTTCGTTGTTCACTGACTAGTTCTCGCAGCATAATGTTGTGGCGTTTTTAAAACTTCTCGAGACATCCTTTGCTGTATTTAAAATTTTGCGACACAGCATTTTTGAAAACTAGTCGTTATTTTCTTTTAACACATTGTCTCTAAAAGCGACATTATGATATCTGCACTGTTGAAACTATTAAATAAGGCATCCAACAATCATATTCGGACAATCATCCGAATAGCGTCGAAATTATTTACTTATGTCCCGCATGCCTTGGACTTTAAACAGAAAAGGTAAAAAAAAAGGGAGAAATTGAAACCAGACAAAATTAAAAGAGAAAATACGTAAATAAAATACACTGAAATGCGGTTAATGGGTAGGTGGGGTGATGAAACTAGCTATTGCCCTAACTTATATTTCAAAGCGCTATCGCTGACAGGTGAACACAAATAGCCTCAAAACACTTTACGTCCCGTATGTCTTGGACTCTAAATAGAAAAGGAAATAAAAATAGAGGAAATTTAAGAGAGAAAATACACAAATTAAAGACACCGATAAACGGTTAGTAGGTAAGTGGGGCAATGGATCTAGCGATTGCTCTGACCTACATCCGGAATATATTTGTCTCGGACGGCGGATGGGGGTGGGTTTATGGGTCAACCGCCGCTGTGAGTGGCCCATCTTCGCCCGTTATCCCTAGATACGACATGGAAATGGAGATATCCAGCCATCTTAGTGTTCATCGTGACTCCTTTTTCGTGCTCGAAAAGCTTTTCAATTCTGTTTTTTTCTTAATATATTGCTGATAAAGTCGATATGGGACTTTTGGAATATTTTACGATTTGTATACTTTTACCACTTTTATCGACAGAATATAAAATATCACTTGTAACCCGCTCAATTTCGTCAAACGCTGCTTTCTTTTTATTGGAACTATCTATTTCTAGAGTAGACTAGCGATTCACTGACACATTTTTACCACATAACAGGCGATTTTTGCCGAATGAGGTAACATTTTGCAGTACATTCTGAACATTTAGGACAAAATATCTAAGCAACAAACATAACAGACAAATGATTGGATAGTTGTATTCTCACTTGCAAATGCACTTTACTTGAATCGGCGGACATAATAATGCATATAGCCTCCCCCCCCCCTTTCTTCCTTTCTTTAAAAATGACAATCATAGGACAAGAAAACACTTTTTTTCTCTCTTTATTTGTCATTCAAATGACCAGAATCATTTATCAAAATTGCCATCGATATTCAGAGAGTTAAAGAACGGTGTTACAGATTTTAGGAAATATACCTCTATTTTCTTCGACACAGAAACACGGTGATTTTTCAAAAAAAAAATTCTCTAAAAATTATTCGACATAATCATGTTTTGAAAAAATATATTTCGATATAAGAATAAAAATTAACATTAGATGAATAGGTAATATCAAAGGAAAAAAAATTTCGAAATATCAAGATCTTCGAAATTTCGAACTTTGAGATACCTAGAATACTATACATTTACATTTATCTTGAAAACATATTTATGTTTTTTTTTTCATTTATTTTCAAAATGAGAAAGATTACGTATCATTTTTAACTAATACATATTTATCGATTATGTTACATACAGAATAAAATATAAAAGTCCAAGTAACAAATTGTTAACACGTAAGTTCAACAACACAGACATGATTAAAATACATGTTTGACTAATTATTATAAAAGATTATAATATCCCAAACAATAATAAATATACAATTGGTGTTCTGTATTTTATTTCTTAATATACAAACATATTATAATCGTATGATAAAAAAGGAGTACACTAAAGTTATTAGACATATGCAAATTTTTATGCTTAATCATGATTTTAAAAAAAACATACTTTTGAATACGTTTTAGTTGAACAAATAGCTGCTGTTAACCTTTTTTTATTTATGCTATTTTAATTATAGTTTGACAATGATTTACTGAGAAAATTCTACTTTAATATTTTCTATCCAATGAAATGAGATACAAAGTTTTCGTCTTATGTAAATTTATCTCATTAAGTCAATATATTGAGTTGAAGTTCTCTCCTTCAGTAAATAAAGTGTCAAATTATTAGAGTTATTTCGAAAAGTATCATATTGACTGAGATCAACTCGCAAGCATTGCTCAATTATTTTATAAGCTAGAAGGGTATTAATGTATTTAAAACTAAAATTTCTGTTAATAAGGGCGTTTTTTTTACACCAGTCTCTCTAATTTGATGTTTAGATAAAAGATAAATGTCCTATAAAAGAAATATAACTTGTAAAATTCTGAAGCGTTTTAAATAACGAGAAAAAATATTTTCTCTAATTTAATATTTGAAATTCGTTTAATTGAAATTATTTCAAAGAAGTTTATACGTTCGTACTTTAACATGATACTGCAAAGAAAAATGTCGTGTTATAAAGTAAAATATATCATACAATATATCTTAGTTCAGATAACATCTGTGAATTGGTGCAGTGCTATTAATAAGCATATACTCATTATTTTTTGCACGTTTGCACGTTTGCTCAGAAAAGTCTTATTAATATAGGCAATAGTCAATATAGGCTTATTAAATATACTGTGTTAGTAATCTCATCAAAACACCTCTTTGTAATTGGCCCTGCCAAACAGCAAATCTAAATAGCTAGTCTCAAAAAGAAGTGGTATCATACAAAAGAAGCTATACAGAAGGGTATACTGAAAGTCGTGGTAAAATGAATCACTATTTATAATGTTTCCAAAGACTCTGAGATAGGTGCAGTGTAATATGTTGGGCGACCTGCAAGCTTTTATAATGTTTGATGTTCCCGAATTTACATATGGCTATGTATTTTTTTATTTCTTGTATTAGTGCTCCCAATAAATTGTAAAAATGTTTAACCTGGTCTTTCCTTGTCTGTTCCTATTTACCAACATTTTCGGTATCGATTTGTTTATTTTGATTACCATAATTTAAAGGAGAATCTCCACTTTTCCGAGAATTATTTTCTGAATAAACATGCAGATGAAAATATGCATATTAATAGCAATGCGCCTAATAACAGACGTTATCTGAACTAAGGTATATTTTAAATATATGTTCGTTATAATGCGACATTTTTCTTTAGTATACAGTACTTCGAATATAGTATAGTAACCGAAATATTTTGTGTGTCCCTGTAAATACTATCAGCTTTCAAGTATACAGGAAGTAACTTGTCGTAAAGTTTGCAACGCATATAAGTTTCATAAACTGTGAAATAATTTAATGTAATTAAAATGCCTCTAAACAATACTTCTCTATACTAATATGTAATGAAAACTATTGTGTGGCTCTGTACATTAATAAGAAATATTCTTTGCATCACAGAATGTATAATACATATTTTGCATAATACTTCATAGTTGCATGTTAATTTTATTATGTTTGAATGGGTGTAACACATTTAAAATAAACTTAAAACTATTTCTAAAAACTGGGCTTAATGTAACGGAAAAATTTTTATTGTCCCTATAATTGAACTATACATTTGATTATCACAAAATTTAAAATGACTCGACAAATGTATGCAACAATTATATATTTTAAAATTTAAAAAGTCCATTGCATACGCCTTCACATTGCATACGCCCGTAACTTTTGATTTAATTTCTCGTGGATTTTTATTCTACACTGTAAAAAAAATCTGTAACCTTAGTAATCTAAATTTACCGAAAAATCTGTTATGCTTACTAAAATTTTATCTGTACACGTGCAGGAAAATGATGTCAATGTACAAAACTTGTAAGCAAAACTAGAGACATCTGTAACTTTACAAAAGACTTTACTAAAATATTGGTAATTTTACTAAAATTTTATCTGTAATCCTCTTTACCGTTACATAAAAAATTCTTGGAATCCGATTGTCCAAAAAAAAAAAATGCTTAGTAACCTTAAAAATATTTTGCTTCAAAGGACAAATCTGTATCGGTTACATGAATTTTTATTGTTACCATTGCATAAAAAGTTCTTGGAATCTAATTATGCCAGAAATTTTTTTGTAATTTCCTTTTTTTCTTTTTCATAGTGTACGATCTACAATAACGCATTATTTGTTCCCTTAAGATTGATTTTGTCACTCGAGAGGAAAATTTAGGTACATTTTAAATACTGCTGACAACTTACTCACGAGGTTTTTTGTACGGTTCTTTCAATTATTATGTTAACGGTAAGGAATTTAATTAAATTATAAATATTCTAATAAACAAATAAGGTTATTTTATTTTCGGAAAACTACTATAGCTGAAAATGTAAATTTAAAATGCGTCACAAAATGATACAAGAAGTTTTAAATACTTTTTTTTAAAGTATAACTCAAAGTACAGGATATCCAGCAAATAAGTCCCTGATTTCAAAATTAAATTTCTCAAAAACGAAGATCGGTATAATTATGCGGTAAACAATTTGTTTATTAGGTAAGCTGTAAAAATGCTATACAGACGTTTCAAACGGTAAATATTTTGAAACGATTGTGTCTGATTGCTGATAATGCTTGACTTGATACTTTTTTGCTTTAGATTCCTTCTTGCAAAGAACGAGTTCTAAGGCGTGCATTGCTATATTAAAAAAATTTTGGAATTTCAGAAATTCTAAAAAATTTAATTCCAAAAAACCTTAAAATATTGCACTGTACGTCGAAAGACTCGTCTCTGCAAGAGAACTGAAACACAAAAGATGGCCAGTCAAGCATTCTCAGGAATCAGAACACAATCTTTTCAAAATATTCACCGTTCGAAACTTCTGTATAATATTTTTAAAGCTTATATAATAAATAAAACGTTTACCGCATAATTCTATCAATTTTTTTTCTGGGAAATTCAATTTTGAAATCGGAGTTATATTTGCTTGGGACCCTATATATTCTTCTCGAGCTACATAATTTGTTAAGGAGCTTTACGTCTAAAAGCTTAAATAAAAAATGACAACTTTATGATTTAAGCTTTAATTTTTTTGGAAATACATGAAACTAGCAGATGTTGTTGTTTAGAAACTATCAAATTACTCCTTTTCCCGAGTTTTTTTTACAAACACAATATTTTTTTCAGGAAATACAATAAATTAAAAAATTTTAACTGAACTTCCGCTACAAAGAAGAATAACCACTCTAAACGGGGGAGAAAAACAGATTACTCACGTAATCCGATCATTAGAAAAAATACAGTTCTTTTGCTTTTTTTCTAGCAAAACTTTTCAAGTGTTTTAAACACTGCGATACCCCTTTTAGCAACCGATCACTACCAATGGTTATTAAAACTGGTCCGGTTCTATTCTAGCGTATTAAATTCTCGCTGATTGTAAATTCATATCACACTGAAAAAAAAAATTATTAAAAAAAAATCCTAGTAGAATTATATTGCAAGAACTTTTTATGCAATGCCAAGCATTAAAATCCAAGTAACATATTCAGATTTGCATTTTGAATTGAGAGATCTTTAAGATTACAAAGAAGTTTTTTGTAAAATTGTATTCCCAGAACTTTTAAAGTAACGGTAACGAGGATTACAGATAAAATTTTAGTAAAATTATTAAAATTTTACTAAATTTTTTTGTAAAGTTAGAGATGTCTCTAATTTTGCTCACAAGTTTTGTAGATCGACATCATTTTTTGCACAGGATACATATAAAATTTTAGTAAACATAACAAATTTCGGTAAATTTAGATTACTAAGGGTACAGATTTTCTTTTACAGTTCAGTTTATGAATTTATCACAGACTGTAGAATTTTACCTCTCATTAAGTTCATATTTCTCATATGAATGTTACTTTAAATGCCTGTTCACCCTTCATATATATATATATATATCTACATGTCTCTCTCTCTCTTTCTTTCTATGTATATATATATATATATATATATATATATACCTTTGTATACTTATTATATCTTTTTTTATCAATTTGATATATCTCTTGCATATCTTCTTAAAATAATAATAATAATAATAAACTCAATAAAATTACTAAGAGTTTTCTCGGAAACTAGGTTTCCTAGATCTAATAATAAAACTTCCTGTAACAGGTATACATGTGCTGTGCAAATCAAAAAATCTGTAAGGTTACAAATCATTTTTCAGAAAACTTGAATGCGTAGAATTTGTTATGTCACATGAACTCGGTTAAAAATAAAATATTAGTAAAATTACTTAAATTTTATTAGATTCATTTGTAAAGGTAAAAATTTCTGTAGCTTTAAAAAAACTAATTTTGTAAATTTCTTTTCTTTTCTTTTATTTTTATAAGGGGTACAGATAAACTTTTAGTAAGCATACATATTTCTGCAACTTAACTCCTGCAAACGCCAATATAGTATTTTTTTTATTACAGCGCATGCATAGATACTGCCTATTCCAATATTACTTCCTTTACAACCAAGCAAAAAAATAAATATATATATATATCATTTATCGAAGAAAAAACTCTTTCTGGTGTTGATAAAAAGCCTCAGGGTCATACATTTCTCCTAATGGTTCTTTAATGTCATCTTAACAATAGAATCCGCTTTTTTTGTATTTACTTATTTTACATTTAAAACGAAGGGCAATTTTAAGGTTTGTTAATTTACGAAGTACATGTATTATGTTAGACTGATAATTAATGTAAATAAGCATGATATTTTTAGAACTAATTACGTGTTCTTTATTGAGATGTTAGAACAGTAAATGTCTTTCAATATTTATAGGGCAATTATTACGAAGAATACATGAAGTAAGATAAATTTCTGTTTTATGTTCATGATATAATTTTATGCGAGTTAATTACACAAAAGTATTTTAAATTGTAAGAAATTAATTTCTAAATATATATCCAAAGTAAAACAAATCTATAGTGCGTTTTGAAGGCAACTGCAGTAGGCTTTTGAGTCGGCACAGTTGAAAATTTTGTACTACTTTAATTCAAATTTTGTGACTTTGATATATTATTTCAATATTGTTACATTTTTTCGTCTTTTTTTAAAAATTTGAAGGGCGTTGTTTAGATGTCACATATAATACTAAATTTGTATAACAGTATTTTTAATGTTTTGTAAATCCAAATATCTAAAAAAAATTTGCAATTTTATTCAAGGCTAAGAATAATTCCACAAACAACACAATGTTTACTTAAATGCAGCACATATTTTCATTTTTTAAAATCAATGGAAATATTAATTAAAATACATTTATTCGAATATGAAAACAGCAAAACGAAATCATACAACGCTTAAAAGAAATATTTATAACAGTAAATTAATTTCTAAATAAATATATTTTAAAATGTAATTTAAAAACATTTATAAAACTTCCAAAGGTTTTTAATTTGTGTAAATACAATTTTCACGCATGAAAAAAAATCATTAATATTGAAATCTTTCGACAATAAAATCTCTATAAAAATACATATACTTTTTAAAATTAAAGATTAAGAAATTAACAATTATATAAAACAGCGTTATTTTACGTGTCGTATGTAAAATTAAGTACGCGCAGAAAACAAATATATTAAAAATTAAAAGCAATCATCTTTATTATATTACACATTTCGAAAACGAGAACTACATGAATAAAAGAAAAAAATAGTTTAAAAATAAATTTAGAAACTGCATTTTTGATTTTTGAAATTTAGAATTCACAAAATAAAATCTTTAAAATTTACTGATGATACGATTCTGCAAAAAATTAAAAAATTGTAAATATGGGAAAGGTTTACAAAAATGTGTAAGTGAATTTATACATACTAACTTATAACATACATTTATGCAAATTTTTATACGACTGCAGAGTAATTTTTCATTCTATATATTCTTTATGTTCAGTAATTATTCATATGCTTTAATTTATCATAGTATTTAAACATTAGAACTATATAGAAATGAAAAGCTTTTTTCTTGTAAAAATACAGTTTTATACATAAAATTAATTTTGATGTAGAGTCTTGTATAATTATTTCCTTTTTAACACGTTTTAACATAGAAGAAATGTGTTTACGATTTCTGCATAAAAAGTATTTTATTTTCAATTTTAATTTCATAAGCAATTTCGTAATTAATATTTTTTATCATAGTGTTTATGTACAAATATATGCAGGATGTTTCGATACCAGACCGAGAAACTTGCAAGAGATGTTGGGGGCACAGATACGATTCGGAATCACATAACAATGCAGGGGTCAAAATGAAATAACTCTGAGTTATGGTACTACGCTATGTTGCCAATGGATTACTTTTATAAAATTAAGAACCCTTGATTGGAGCCACTTTTTGAAAATGGCAAAATTCTTATTAAACACCGTATTAATAAAGGCGAA
Organism: Maratus speculifer; assembly: GCA_964019185.1. Taxonomy (NCBI): domain Eukaryota; kingdom Metazoa; phylum Arthropoda; class Arachnida; order Araneae; family Salticidae; genus Maratus; species Maratus speculifer. The sequence continues at coordinate 286,830,471 of OZ025297.1, read as the reverse complement.
AATATGGGGAATTTTTCAATAAAAAAAAAAGCATGCCAATCAAAAAATCTGATTTTTTTTCTTTCTTTTTCTTTTTTTTCTTTCTTTTTTTTCTTTTTTTTTCTTTCTTTTTTTTCTTTTACTTTTTCTTTTTTTAAGGAACCACACTGGCAGCACTGGTACAAAGAAGCAGTTAAAAAGAACCAATAAAGAAACACATTAATTGAACAAAAACATTTTATTGAAAGTTTCTACTACAGGTGGTCGAAATAAGGATCAGAAGTTGTGAGACAGGCTTGACAGCGATCGCCATTTCATTCAGTTAAATACTTCGTCTCTCGAATATTTTTAGCTATTGGGATGATACGTGACGTACCAGAAATCTCCCAGAACGTAAGGATTTCTCTGCGGTGCCGCTGCCAGAACTACATAATGATTTCTGTCCATAATTTCGACTACCTTCTGTAAGTACAACTTTTCAATAAAATGTTTTTGTCCTATTAATATATACCCTGTATAAAGAAGAGTTTCTTGAGGGATTTTGGTAGTTGCATATATATGTTAGAAGGTTTAGAAGAGGTATGATCGGTATAGAATCAGTCCAGGTTCGGATGCTCGAAAAAAAACCCCACGATGATTGCAAAGTTACACTTTATTTTAACATCTATTACGAAGGGGGGGCACACTTACAGCTCTCGGAGAAAATCTCCGAACGAAGAATAGCAGGTTAACAAGACGAGCGCAGAGAGTCAAGTGCCTCGTACATAGCAACAAATTGCCACTTTTGGCATGATAGAAAATCGCCAACATACAAAAGTTCGCCCATGCACAATGGATAGTATATGCCAAATACAGTTAAAATGCAGCCGGCAAGATAAGAATTCAAATTGGTTTCCTAGCTAGGATGGGAAAGGAAAAGGTTGCCAAACGATAGAATGTTACACGTGTTGTTTTGTCTAATAAAGAAGCACACCGAAGGGACATGAGATTTTACTGCGCAGATGTTAAATTCTTTATAGGGTTTTGTCGAGAAAGGAAAAGAAGCGTAAGCATAAATTTTAACTGTGAAACAGAGATGATGTCCATATAAGGTAATGCAGAATTGCCTCGATCGGAAATAGCAGACATCTGCAAATAGCTTTAAACGGTTGATTAATATGTGAATGTATTTCTCACAGACAAAGTTAAGCAGCTGCCGATTTTTCAGTTAGAGAATTAATAAGCAAAGAAAATGGAAAAGGAATGAAGGACAACTTAAAACTAATTTTGAATTGAACAGAGACGGGGGGTAAAGGAATAATTTAAGAAAATAACCAATATATAACGAAATAATTGAAAACAAGAAAATTTCCTAGCAAGTAAACTACGTAAACTAGCAAAATAAATAGATCTTAAAATATACCTCACTTTAAAGATATCTTATTTAAACCTTTTATAACAGTAAAGCAAGGAAGCACATACAAAATTAACACATTTAGAAAATAAATTAAATAAAATGGCAAAATAATTACACTTTGAAACATATACCTATATATTCCTTCACTTTAACAAAGTACTTACTTTAGATAATAAAGTAAAGAAAACTCTATAGAAAACCGCAAAAACTGTTAACAAGCAAGAAAAAAAAATCCTTTAACTTCTTTACTCAAGGAAAAAAAATTCCTTTTTTTGTAACTTAAACCCTTCTGATTTATTTATATGTTTTGGATGAAAAAGAATGTTCTTATTTTAACCTTGTAATTAAAGTTCAAAACTGGTTAAACACATTTAAGCATATTAGAGAATCTAAATACAAATTAAAAAAAAACAAACAAAAGGGGTGGGACGTAAAATATGAAACACTAGCACATAAATGCAAATAACTGATAAAAATTGCATAAAATGTCATAAAAATAATAACTAGAAATGACAACAGTTACCGTGCTTTCGCAAGTTAAAAAAATCTTTGCAAAAACACAATAACAGGATTATAATAGTTATGTTGAAAAAAATATGATTTAAAAACACCAAACTGCAATATTGATTATGATGAACTGACTGTGGAAGCAGAACATAAAGTAAAGAAAATACTTGGGGTAACTTACAGATTTAGTTTAAAAAAAATATATAATTAAATGATTACTAAATTAATAAGACAAAAACTTAGGGAAATGGGGCTCGATCTGCTCCCACATTCAAAATGTAGATTTTTTTTTAAGTTAATTTTTGTTGTAGTGCACTTTTTTCTCTTTTTTTTATCACTGAAGGCTAGCAGAAATTTTATATTGTAAACAGGTACTTTAGTAATCACTTATCACAGGTGGTGACACATCTTTTTTTTAGCTTTAGTTGGAATTCTGTTATTTATTTAATACTTTTTTTGTGCACTGTTAACTGATACATACGATGAATTATTTCTGATGTATTTTCACATAATTGAAGACATATGTATTATATGTGGATTTTTTTTTTTTTTACTTTCTTTTGCCGACCACAATTAATGAATCACTATTTTGTACGATGTATGACTTTACGATGCATAATAACACAATGAACTTTCTTTAGATTACGTTCACTAAAGGCACAAAATACCACTGGTATAGAAGCACACCACAAAACACCACTGGTATAGAAGCACACCACAAAACACCACTGGTATAGAAGCACACAATGCGCACATGCAGCCCTCGATATCTGGCGGCGATGAACACGTCAATCACACAGAGAATGCACGGAGATGAAAACGGGGGGCGCCCAACGCTGAGGTGACAATCGGGCGCAGGTTTCGTTTTGAAGATGTAATTTCAAGGGGAGACGCTCCGCAGCACTTGGGATGGAGATCACAGGGGAGAGAAAAGGGGGTGTCCAGGCAAGGAATCACATTTCGACGTCGACCGCCGGTGAAGCTGGGGAATTCCACCTCTGTTGAGACATACCAGTCAAGACTCCAAGCCGTTGCTTTTTTTTTTTTTACCGGGGATGCAGAGAAGAAAGAAGAACCAAAATTATCACATCCGCCGTAAAGTCGCAGTTGATTGTACCCCCCTCCATATTTTTTTTTTTTTTTATGTGGGGAAAAACGAAACCGTCAGGCACCAGTTATTTATATAAAGAAGAGTTTCTTGAGGGATTTTGGTAGTTGCATATATATGTTAGAAGGTTTAGAAGAGGTATGATCGGTATAGAATCAGTCCAGGTTCGGATGCTCGAAAAAAAACCCCACGATGATTGCAAAGTTACACTTTATTTTAACATCTATTACGAAGGGGGGGCACACTTACAGCTCTCGGAGAAAATCTCCGAACGAAGAATAGCAGGTTAACAAGACGAGCGCAGAGAGTCAAGTGCCTCGTACATAGCAACAAATTGCCACTTTTGGCATGATAGAAAATCGCCAACATACAAAAGTTCGCCCATGCACAATGGATAGTATACGCCAAATACAGTTAAAATGCAGCCGGCAAGATAAGAATTCAAATTGGTTTCCTAGCTAGGATGGGAAAGGAAAAGGTTGCCAAACGATAGAATGTTACACGTGTTGTTTTGTCTAATAAAGAAGCACACCGAAGGGACATGAGATTTTACTGCGCAGATGTTAAATTCTTTATAGGGTTTTGTCGAGAAAGGAAAAGAAGCGTAAGCATAAATTTTAACTGTGAAACAGAGATGATGTCCATATAAGGTAATGCAGAATTGCCTCGATCGGAAATAGCAGACATCTGCAAATAGCTTTAAACGGTTGATTAATATGTGAATGTATTTCTCACAGACAAAGTTAAGCAGCTGCCGATTTTTCAGTTAGAGAATTAATAAGCAAAGAAAATGGAAAAGGAATGAAGGACAACTTAAAACTAATTTTGAATTGAACAGAGACGGGGGGTAAAGGAATAATTTAAGAAAATAACCAATATATAACGAAATAATCGTTATACCCTGTTCTTAGGAGATTATTCTGGTCATAAGCCCAAAGCTGGTCTCCAGGGTGGGAGCCTACCTACCCATTAATGTGCTTCTTTTTCTGCTCTTTTCTCTACTTCATTGTACTAGTAAAACTAGTGGATTGTTTTTTTTTTCTTTTTTTTTTTTTTTTTTTTTTTTTTTTTTTGTAATTCATATTTCTTGTTTATCACCAGTTTTTTCAAAATTGTAAAATTTCCCTTATTTTCGAATTAATTAGTATGTTGTTTTATAAGTAGTATTTTACCATATTCAAAATGTGGTTAAAAAAGCAGTCCAGTGGCAACATTGCTTTGTACCATAACTCGCAACTATAGCATTTTGGACCCTTCATTGCTGTGTGATTCCAACTCGTCTTTGTGCCCCTACAACTCCTGCAAGATTATCGGCCTGGTAGCGAAGCATCATATATATATATATATATATGTGGTGATAATATGATATATGATGATGAATATATATATGATGATAATATATATATATATATATATATATATACAGTGGCGGTCGGAAGTTACCGGCCAGCAAAAATTTTTCATTCAGTTTGTAAGTGTACCCATATGAAGAAGAATCTGAAAGTGATACTTATACATTTTATTGACAGAAAGTTAGGAACTTACTTATTGAAGAACGTGTAAATATCAATAAATTTAATTGACAAAATTGTGTAAAAGAAAACGCATGTTCTCAAAAGTTTCCGGCCACCTTCACAAGTTTGTAAAAAAATCATATTGTTATAGAAAATTACAGTGATCAACAACATTTAGAATTAGTATTTTATCGTATTACTATTTTATTAGCTTTAGTAAAAAGTACTGCGGTGCAGCAACGTGACATTCATACAATCAATGGCTAAAGATAGTCTATGGTACGTTTTTTCCACATTTCTATCAATTTTGGCGAAATTTCGACTGATTTGGAATATTTATAGTTCCTCAGTCTTTTACCAACTTCTTTCCAAAGATTTTCTATTGGATTCATGTTGTGAGTTTGGGCTGACCATTTCAAAAACGAATTTTTTTGTGCGAAAACCATTGCTTATCGAGGCTTGCATACATTATTTATGTCGTTAATATTTTAAGAAAAATGGTTGCGATCATTTTTTTTTCTTTAATAAGGCAGAAAATGGCCTTGCAAGATATCCTTATACATTGTATCATTCACCGGGCTGTGGATTTCAAATAATGGACCGGTACTTTTTGAAGAAAATACTCCCCACGGCATAACGTGTCCTCCGTCATGCTTTATTGTAGGAATGACAAAGATCGAATCATATCTTTTGTTGTTAGGTCATTGGACGTTGTGTCTGCCATCACTTCCAAAACTGTTTCGAATTCGATTGATGGAAAAACAGTATTTTTGTCAAGTTTTTGCTTGACCAGACTTTGTGTTTTTTAAAAAAGCCAGTCGCTTACGTTGATTTTTTTTTTTTTTTTTTTTTTTTTTTTTTTTTTTTTTTTTACCTAGGAAAATTTTTTCACACTGACTGTTCCAAATTGTTCTGTATCACGTCAGCATGAGACGGTAGACCACCTCATTTCAGCAATATTTTCATTCCTTAAATCACAGTATATTGCAACGGAATTTTCATGCGGATTACAATTGCTTTTCTTCTGATAATTCTGTTCACAGGAATAGTAATTTTCCGGGGTCTCCCGGAACTCTGAAAGTCCTTTAGGCCATGGCCATTTTTATGTAATTTTTAAATATCGTTTACAGTCGATTTCACCGGTCTATAACTTTTCCGCAATATTTCGAGAAGATTGGCTTTTTAGCGACAAACTAATCACTCATTTATGAACAATAACTGTTGAACTTTTCAATTTTAAATTCAAACTATGCTTTACACGTTGATTCATTCATAAAAACCAACAAAAACACTTTACCGATAGAAAAAAAAATCTAAAGAATGATGATTGTCCGGAAACTTTTACACACGCGAACTTCGAATTTTATCCCTTTACATGAAGCATCTTCAGTATCCAATCAAAATGATCACGTGGCCAGAGGTCATTCCCATAATCCTAACTTTTGAAGCAATTGTGCTTCGGTAAATAAATCGAAGAAACTAACTAAAACTTTTGACCGCCACTGCATATATATACACATATCTATCTATCTATATATACATATATATGTATATGTATTACATAATGAGTTTTTATAATGATTATTGCTCTATATTGTTGAAAGTCATCTTGATTAAAAATTTTGGTTAACATCGTAATATGAACTTGTAAGATAATTTTTTATTCAAAGTTATTATAATATGCGTCTGGTATATAAATATGCATCAGTGTTACTAAAATATTTTTGAGGTTATTACATATGTGGGCACTAATACAGACCTCAAAAAATGCATTAAAAGTTTTTTAAACTTAAAAAGCAAACGTATAAAGTTGTAAAATTTTTAAGGAAAATGTTAAAATGCAGAAATGACATAGTAACAGCCTTTCAAAGACACTAGTTAAACTATACTAAATTAAACACTATTTAACTAAGGATGAATAAATAAACAGGACTGTCATTTTACTAAAGCAATGGAATTTATAGTTTCAAGTTTTTGTCAAGTTGCCATGTGAAACAATTGCATTTTACTTTTACATCGTTTAAAAAAATTCATTTATTTGGATCGCTATATATTTTATTTTATTTTGATTTGTAGTACTTCTTGGAAATTTAAACTTTTTTTAACAAAAATCTTTTTTTATTTATATCTGTTTTCTGTTTAATATAAGGCTGTCTCATCATACGAAACAATATATAACATTAAAAAAAATGCATGAAAAATATTTCAATTTTTAAGTGCAAATTTATAGAGTTGTAACATTTTAAAGGTAGAAACATTAAAATGCAGAAAAAGCACTGTAACAACGTATCAAACTCTCTAGCTAAACTATACTAAATTAAAAAAAATCTAACGAATGAGCAATAAATACACTGTTAAAACTTTTGTCCTAATTTGAACCAACTTTTCGTGTTTAAAATCTGCCTCCATCAGATGGTGAAACATCGTAGCAACATTTGTAGCTCTGGTTGAAGCAGAGTTCCATAAGTTGGAACACTATTGCAATAAGAAGCTCCAAATATTGTTACGATATTTCACCATTTGATGGTGGTAGCTGCTGAGCATCAAAATTTGGTTTAAATTAGGACAAAATTTTTAACTGTGTAGGGCTGTCATTCTACTAAAGGAATGGAATTTACAGTTTAAAGGTTTTTTTTTTTTTTTTTTTTTTTTTTAATCAAATTACGAGTGAAACGCAATATTCCGTAGTCATACAGTAGTTTTTATTGTTGTTTAAGTTCTATATGAGGTAAGTAAGGTGGAAGTGAGATATTTGCTTTAATTTTATTTTTTGCTTTTTAAAAATAGTTAAACATTTCTTTGAAATGCTTTATTCTATTTTTTTTAGATTTGTAATAGTTCTTGAGATTTAAATTTTTATTTGACAAAAATATATTTTCGTTGATACCTATTTTGTGCTTAACGTACGGATGTCTCATCATACGAAACCTTCCAATAGTACTTTATATTTGAATTTGAAATAATGGGTGGAGTTCATAGAGCTTTTCTCCTGCTGAAGAGTAAAGGCATATAGTTTAACATAATGATTTGTTATTTTAGTGCTGTTAATATTTTTTCGTATTCTCTTAAAAATTTGATGGGCGTTGTTTAGATGTCACATATATTATTAAATTTTTATAACAGTATTTTTAATGTTTCGTAAATCTAAATATCTAAATAAAAATTTGCAATTTTATTCAGAGGTAAGAATAATTTATGTTAAGTACGAATTTAAAAATGACATTAGCTTTAATCATGCCGTTTTTAGTGCTAACTGAATACATTTTTTTCATTAATTGATAATTTTCGTTGAATTCCTTTGCACGCTTATTAGTGCATTTATCAATAACATTTTTAATATATCTACAAAATTATCTACCTCGGAACTTTATATGTCTTTACGGTGACTAAATTTTGCACTTTCGCAAATGTAATATATATAATATACAAGGTTTTTTTTTCTTTTTTTTTTTTTAACTGGTGCTATTTAGAGGTTTTTGTAACTCATTTTAATTACAAGATAAATTTATAATGGGACTAATCATATTAAGGGAAATAAGATCCCGTGAAATAAAATTAGTTTCAATCACCACCGATAGAGGAAAATGTGTTAGTTTATTAAGCTAAAAATTAGCATAAAATATGGAAAAAATGAAAATGCATATTCTTTTACTTTACATGTAACGATAGTCAATTGAATGTTCATTCAAAGTTTTTTAAACAGATCAATTTGCCTTATAAAGGGAAAATTTTAGTATCTTAATGATCTTAATTTTATAAATAATTTCAGATTAACATTTTGCTTCTAAATATTATTCTTTTAAACTTTAGCAACTTTAAAGTTGAAAATCGGAAATAGTAAAACTTTCAATAATGCTATTTTAAGACTATTGTGATAATAATTAAAATATACTAATCTTAAAAAATTGCGAGTTACTTTTTTTGTTACTTTTTTTCTTTACCTTTTTCGATAAGAACATAATTTATTTACATATTATCTTCACTGTCATTTAAATTAAAAGATAATTTCAATATTAATTTGAAAATGACGAAAAAAGGCGATGTTTAGTGATATCTATCACTTCCGTCTTTTTTCTCATAAAAGGAATCATTGAGCTTTAACTGTTACAGAAATTACATTAAAAATTAATAATAATAATAATAATAAAGTCTTGGAAACTAACTCAAGTCCTAAGTTTGAAGTCCTAATATCATTTTTGACACCTGTTGAAAAATACTTCGTTGAAATAAAACATTTCACTAATTAAGTATTCATTCCAATCAATGAAATATTTTATTTAAAAACTAAAACTAAAAAGAAAAAGAAAAGAAAAAAGAAAAACATTATCTATGCAAAAAGTTATACAGAAATTTTTACCGGAATTTTACCAGGAAAATATATGAAAACATGATGCGGACAAAACATCTAACGGATATATATATATATATATTGTTTCAATTTTGTTTTCACATAGCAAGGTTAATTTGAAAAGGTTTCTTTGAAAACATTTAAATTATTTATAAAAGTAAAAATAATTCTAACAGCAAAAAAATTGTATATTAATATTTTATATGAATACTAATATCTTAATATTATTATGTTAATATTTATTATGTCTTTATGGATCTGGTTGGCCCATCGGCAGCAATGACATTAAAATAAAAATTTCATTTAAAACAAAACGAAGACATTAACAATATGTAGATCCGTTAGGCCTTAAAATGCTATTTTCCACATAAACTTTAATAAATACATATGAATTTTATTGAAAGACATAGATAAAAAATATACGATAAAAATTTAAAAATATTTAAATTTTAAAGTTTTCCAACTTTTAAAAACTTTAGCTGAAAATATATACCAACAAATTTCAGCTTCAATTTAGCCTTCCTGGGATAACCGCATTACACATTCGACAAACTCGAAGTACTTTTTGATTTAATTGTTATGTACTTATTATTTTTTAATTCATCAAAGAAATCGATTATGGTAATTCACAAATTTTTTGACTAAGGATTTATCCAGAGAAGTCTGATTAGTGAATAATTGAAGATTCTGATAAAATTAAATAAAATTTGCAACGATTAGGTATGATATACCTAATCTATGGTTAATTTTATTGAAATAATGTTATAATTTTATCTAATTCAAATTTCGTATAATCTCTCTGAGTGAATAGTTTTTATTTATTATAGATTGCTGAGAGAAGTTTAAGACGCAAACACATTTTTAATGCATTAAAAATTATTTATTTTCTCCTGCTTAAAATGACGTTTAAAAAGTGTTTGTGTCTTAATTCAATCAAGAAATATTAATTTTTATGTTTTCGTTGTTTTCAAAATTTAGCTTTCAAGCAATGGTTGAAAATGATTGAAAAATAATGGTTAAAACGACTTCTTGTGTAAATGCGTTTTTCTTCATGATTGTTTTTCATAATTTCTCTTATTTAATTTGTTGCAACAGAAGAACCATTTAAAATAAATAGTTCAAATTTGGAACATGTCTTTTTCAATTATTTTTCTTTAATTTTCATTCAGCATTGAAAAAAAAAAAATAAGGATTAACTTTTAAAAAAACGATTTTTTTAAAGTTACATCATTTTTTTAAATTTTTCTTTAATTATTTTAAATTGCTATTTAATTTAACCTTTTAAAAAATGCTGAATCAAATATGATGTATATTTATGTTTATTTATTTGAAAAAAATGTACAAATAATATTTTGAGTTATAAGGATTTTCATTTACAGCACTTTTTTAATAAATTATTATTATTTCTTTAATATGATGAATTTTTCCATGCAATTTTGTTTATTAATGATATGGCTAAACATCACAATTTGTTTCAAAATTTCAACTCAATATAGAAATAAAAAGTTGAAAAAAAATGACATAATACATTTTACTTTCGTATGGAATTTTTTTTTCAAGTTATTTAAACGAAGGAATATATGTTTTTAAATGTTCGTTTTTTAATTTAATATGAATTGCATTTTTTTTTAAATGGCAAATCTTTCTTAAGTGAAAACTACAAGTTAAATATTTCATTAAACCCTACTTTCACAAAAGTATTTAGCAATATCTGTCAGTATCTCTCCTCTACTTGGTCACAGTAAATATTATTCTTTCGAAGCTATTCAAGTACTTTGACAGATTATTTACTTCCTGAACGGTTACGGAACTAATACAGTTTCCCAATGATTTTAAATTATTACAAAATGAAACGTTTGTATTTCATTCATTGGAAAATATATTCTATTTTCAGATAGAAATACTCTTTAAAGAATTATCGGATCGTATATTCAATTATATTTTACACATACATAGAAAATTAATAAAACAACAATAATGGCTTGTAATATATATAATAATAGCCCAAATCATGTGAATGTAATCAACAGCTCTGGACTGACCGCTTCATTTTATATATGCCAGGTGACCATTTAAATGTTAGCCACACTGTAAAAAAAATCTGTAAAGGTACTACACTTTATCTAGGAAACTGGGATTCCAAGAACTTTTCCTGTAACGGTAACAACAAAAACTCAAGTTTTAGAATAGGTTACATGGATTTTTCCTGTTATAGTTACATGAAAAGTTCTTGGAATCCCAGTTTCCGAGAAAATGTTTAGTATCTTTACAGATTTTTTTTACAGTGCAGGAGCAAGTAATAAGGCACCTAATATTCTTCTATCTTCATCCTTTTATCAGTATTTACAAAATAAAAAGTTTGTATTCCATTCTGATAGAGCATTTAAAGTCTGTTCTGATGAATTTTTAAACGAAGAGTTGTGTAAGATCCGTGATATTGCAGATTCTAATGGGTATAAAATAAGTAGCATCAATAAATTAATTAATTATTATAGAAAAGGGAAGCCTAAACAACAATATCCAGGGTTAACTGAAAGATTCAATAAAGGTTGTGATTCTAAAAATTTTAAAACAGTTTCTTTCCATATCTGAAAGGCAGTTTTGAGAAATTAAAATTTAAATTAAAAAAGCTTAATATTGAATTGATTGCAACTCCTCTACCAAAATTAAGATGCTTACTTAATAAGCAAGTGGATCCTATAGGACATGATGATCTTGCTGGAGTTTATGAAATACCTTATGTTACTGAAAATGGTGACTTAAATTATTACATAGGCATGACTGGGAGAAAGTTTGGAATTAGAAAAGGGGAGCATGAATCTGATATTAAATTTGGATGTAGTAACACTGCCTTATCAAGAACATATTAAATGAGGAGATAAAAATATTGTTTAGTCAAAGTAAATTATGTTTCATATCAAATTGTAATCGTAAATCTATTATAAGAGAGTCCATTGAAATTTATACACGTAATAATCTGGTTTGCAATAATACCATTTCTTTTATTATTCCTAAGTTATGGTTAGAATTAATGAATAAATTCCTCGTGAGGGCTTGAATGGGATGAACCAGGTTGGAATTTCTTTTAGATCATGGCCTATTTTTAATTTTTTTACAATAGCGCGCGTGTTTTTAGGTGTTTTTATATCTCATTGTCGCGTGTCATTTGTATTGACCGTGAAATATTTTGAAATTTTATTTTTATTCATGTTTTAGATCATGGTCTATATTTTAATTTAATTTTTTGCAATAGTGCGCGTGTTTTTTGTTATTTATATATCATTGTTGCGTGTCATTTGTATTGACCGAGAAATATTTTGAAATTTTGTTTTATTTATATTATGACTATGGAACTTATTTGACGGTTCCGAAACATGCCAATGTATTTTATTTTTATTATAACACCTTTCTTAAGAAAAATTAAATTAATTTTATTAAATTGTATTCCGTTCGTTAGAAAATATTTTATATTTTCAGAATAAAATACTCTTTAAAGAATTATCGGAGCGTAATTCAATTATATTTTATACACACATAAAAATCAATAAAATAACAATAATGGGTTGTAATACATATAATAATAGCCCAAATCATGTGACTGCCATCAACAGTGCTGACCATTTCATTTTTTGTATGCCAGGTGACCATTTTAATGTTAGTCAGGAGCAAGTAATAAGGCACCAAATATTGTTCTATCTTCATCATTTTATCTGTATTACAATAAACCAAGTCACGTGAGTGCCATAACTGCCATAAATATTTAACTGATGTAACTGATTCCATCGCTTTCCATACGCAAGGTTTTCATTTTGATTAAAAAATTAATATTATTTTTTTCGAATAAAACTACATAAAAGTTGCCTTGGTCAAAAAAGAAAAAAAAACTTGATATTTTTATGTTAGCGGGTTGCAAATCTCGCCAATAAAGTTTTTTTAACTTGTCAGTTAGCAATTTTTTTGCGTGATAAAATAATGCTTTAAAGTTGAAACTAAATATGGTTTGTAACATTATTTAATTTTTCTTCCTTTTCGTTTAGAAAAAGAAAGAAGGATCTAAATGTCGGTAATTCTAAATATTTCAGTTTGAAATGAAATGATTGAAAGAATTATTTTTTAAAGGAAATAAGAAAAAATGTGATAGGAACAATGTTTGGCGATTTATCACCTGCACCCCGTTTACTTCAAAATAAAGAGTTCTTGATATCTGTCTCAGAATCTTGCAATTTGTTGAAATATTAAACTGAATGCTGAAAAACAATAACATGATACATTGCTTAATATACGTTTAAAGGAGACCAAACTGGTCACCAAGGACGGCAAGTATATTATGTTTTTACAGAGACTTAATGCTTTTGAAGCAGAAAAAATACCAAATATACATAATAAATATCATTGAATTGAAATAAGAATGCAAGTGTGATAACCGTCAGGATATGATTATATTTGCTGGATTTTTGGAAAATAAAAAAATAGTCTATATTAAAATTGTACTTGGCAGTATATTAAAAAATGTAAACAAATTATTCAATAGTTTTAAAATAAGTCCGATAATCCAAAGGCAATATGATTACAAAATCATTCATAGTGTCATTTGTAACTTGTGGACACAACCATATCATAGCATTTAATCATTTATCTACCGCATTATGAATTCATGAAAATTTAGCATTTTACGCAAATTGTTTAAACTAAGTTAAAAATCATCCTTTTAAAAAACTTTTGTTTTATGTAATCAATAATGCTTTTGGAACAAGATAAAGTAATGTATCCGTAACACATTATAAACAGTATTGCAACTAACTTACATATTAAAATAGTATTATAATAAGTTATTTTAATGGTACTTCTAACTACCATCGGCAAATGCTGAACACTGGCTCTGGCACGTGTGCTGGAGCATTTTTACAAATGATCGAGACGAAAATTTCTGTTTAAAAAAAAATCAGTGATAAAAAATTAAAAATTCTGTAAAAGACTAAAGTAATTTTTTAAAGTTTTTTTAATTGTATATTAAGTAGATAAAGATAAATTAGGAAATAAATCTTTATAATTGAGAAAAACAAATCCAAAATTAAGAGTTTATTTGTAATGTAGATAAAAACATAAACATTCTTTTGACAATTTCATACATTGTTGGGCAATGTTTAAAATTTCTTTTAAAATATTTTTAATGTACAAGCTTAAAAACGAAACTTAGAAATAAAAGTTTTCAAACATATTCATCCACCTCGACTCAGATATTGTCTAAAATATTCAGATGAGAGTAGATTATACTATAATTGATTTTATTCTCTAATTCCATGAAATACAAAGTTCGATGAAATATGCTTAATATAAAAAATACATAGTCACATCATTTTTGTTTCATAATTTAAAAGCTAAAAATGTAAAAATGTATTCAGAACGCTTCATTCATTTTTTAGATAATTAAGATTATTAATAAAGTATTGTAATTGCGATGTCAAATGATAATTTTCGATTGAATAAGAAAAATTCGGTTATTAGTACAATTCCCTTTTTAAAAATGAAATGAAAATAAGAATGATTTTAATTTATTGATTTTAATTTATTTAAAATGTATTTAATCAGTAAATAAAATTTAATAAAATGACTAAAGATTATATTAACTGATCCTAATGATAATGTTAATTTTATGGGAGTTTCAAATATCTTTTCAAGTATCAAAAATCTCTAGTATTTTCAAATATCTCGCTCAAATGTTAATATATTTACATGATTTTTTTCGCATACGATAGCCGAGGATGATTTATAACCGGGCTTGTTTTTACCTTTTGAAATTTGGTAACATACAGGGTGTCCACTCTCGACGGTGGCCAACGGCCAATTTCTAAACCATTAGTCATGGACATATAGTTCCAATTGCAAAAATGCTTTAAAAAATGTAAGGAATTGTTTTTAATGCGATTTAAATAAAAATAAAATGAAATATTTAATAAAAATTAAAAAATTTCGAAAATTAACTTTTTATACGGTCCCCCGGACCTATAAGTGATATTTAGTAAATTTTTCCCACTACTCTAACACATAAGTGAAAAAAGGTCCTATTCATCTAACATTAAAATTGACCGATTTATGAAACTTTAAATTTCATGACTTAAACCATTTTTCTGTAGCAGAATACGAATGAATCAGATTGAGCTTTAAGGTAACGTACACTAAGTACTTAAAGTACTATAAAGGGCGCCTATTTCCAACGCTGTCCAATAGCTAATTCCTAAACCATTTGCCACAGACATATAGTTCCAATTAAAAAATGTTTTAAATGAGATAAACAAATATTCTTAAAGCAATTTATCTGAAGGTGCTACCACCGTATAAGTTTTACGGTAGTATTATTTTTTATTAATTAACTTGTAGATTTGTATTTGAAGACATGAGTTTTAAAATTCTCTTTATCAAGAAAATCACATTTTGGAAATCGCGATTTTATTTTTAAAAGGTGTGTTATTTTGATAAGTCTTTATTTTGCTTAAAACATTCGTACATATGTTTCCCTAGATCAAAATTTCTATTCAAATTTTAACTCACTTCCAAATATCCGATCGAGTTTCAATTTGCGCGCTTAGTTATATCCAATGACAATGTAATGTTAATACAATTTTAGGTTCGTACCATCTATTTATTTTATAGGACAACACCAAATTGTGTTAGGTTAAGTAATCTGATAGAATTTTAAATATATGTCATTTTGTAACAATTTGAGACTGTTGCTTTTCATAATTTAAATTAACAAAATTTCTGTTATTTTTAACCGACTTCTAAAAAGGAGAGGAGGTTATCAATTCGACGCGTATGTAATTTTTTTATGCATGTTCACCGATTACACAGAAATTATCCAACCGATTAATTTGGTTTTGGTGTTAAATGAAAGAGCTTGCTCTTCAATTGGTACCATTTCTGTTTCATAGAAATCGATTCAGTATTTTTTTAGTAATTAGGCAAAAACTAATAAAATTAATGATTTTCCACTAATTAAAAGTGCTGAATAAGTTCTGTGAACGGAGTACAGTCAGGGTAGCCACGCGGTCTAAAGCGCCTGATTTAAGCTCTGGATATCGAAAGAACGAGTGGGTTCGAACCCCACTCCTGACATGAATGTATACAATAACCTTTTTCGTATTATCATGTTTAGTACATTTTACAAATTAAATACTAATTATGCATATAAGAATATTTTATATTTAACCAATAGCATAGAGTATCAGAGTTCTTTTATCAACACAATACTTTATAAGTGAAAGAGTATTAAAAAACTTGACTTGCGAAAAGTAACATGACGTTGAATAAGTTCGACGAGCAGATTGCAGTCAGGATAGCCCAGCGGTCTAAGTACCTGAATTAGTCTATGTTCAACGAAAGAGAGCGTGGGTTCGAACCCGACGTCTGACATATGTGTATAATATACAATATTTTTAACCGACTTAAAAAACGAAGAAGTTATCATCAATTTGACGCGTATGTTTTTTTTTTAATGTATGTTCACCGATTACACCAAAACTATCCAACCGATTAAACTAGTATTTGTGTTAAATAAAAGAGGCTACACTCGAATTGGAAGCACTTCTATTTCATCGAAATTGGTTCAGTACTTTTTTACTAATGAGGCAAAAGCTAATAAAATTAGATATTTCTCGCAAATTAAAGTAACATGGTTTTTGAATAATCTAGCCGAACGGATTGTCGTCAGGATGGCCGAGCTGTCATAGCACTATCTTTAAGCTCAGGTTCTTGAAAGAGAGGATGGGTTCGGACCCCACTCTTTGCATGCGTTTATAATTTGCTGTAATCTTTCTATGTTATAATCTTTATTAACTGACTCCAAAAAAGTAGGAGGAGGTTATCAATTCGACGTGTATGTATTTTTTTATGTATGTTCATCGATTACTTCGAAACTATCCAACCGATTAAACTTCTATTTGTGTTAAATGAAAGAAGCTACACTCGAATTGATACCACTTCCATTTCATCGAAATTAATTAAGTACTTTATTAGTAATTAGGCAAAAACTAATAAAATTAGTGATTTCTCGCAAATTAAAAGAAGCCTGGACGTTGAATAAGTTCACCAAACGTAATTCAGTCAGGATGGCCGAGCGGTTTAAGGCACCTGATTTAAACTCTGGTGTTTGAAAGTAATCCAGGGTTCGAATCCCACTCCTGACATATGTGTGTACAATAATCTTTTCCGTCTTATAATTTTTAACCGACTTCAAAAAAGGAGGAGGAAGTTATCAATTCGACGCATATGTATTTTTTTTATGTATGTTCGCCGATTACTTCCAAACTATCCAACCGATTAATTTGATTTTTGTGTTATATGAAAGAGGTTGCACTCGAATTGGTACCACTTCCTTTTCATCGAAATTGATACAGTATTTTTTAGTAGTTAGGCAAAAACTAATAAAATTACTGATTTCTCGCAAATTAAAAGTAACATGGACGTTAAATAAGCTCACCGAATGGAGTGCCGTCGAATAGAGTGCAGTTAGGATGGCCGAGAGGCCTAAGGTGCCAGATTTAAGCTGTGGTTCTCGAAAGAGAACGTGGGTTCGAACCCCAATCCTGACATCCGTGTATAATTTACTGTAATTTTTTCAGTATTATAATTTTTACTAACCGACATCAAAAAACGTTAACTTTTCACTAAAAAGAGAAAAATAAACTTTTCTATCAAAAATTGAACCGACTTCAAAGACTACTGCAAAGTGAATTTTTTTTTCTTTTTACATTATAGTAATAAGATATTAAATTAACGGCGTAGTATTTACCATGCGCATTATTATATTTATGTACATTAATTTGATTTTTTGGAGTGGGTGCCAGCCAAGCTAAGTTGAAAATTAAAATTAAATATCCAATGCAAATCGTAAATGTATAAAGTTAATTTTTTAACTAAATATTAAATCGTAAAAAAACTCGTAGATACTTGGATGTATGTCAGTTGGAAAATTGCATGTAACTTGGCTTGGCTGGCACCGAATCCAAAAAATCAAATTAATGTACATAAATATAATAATGCACATGGTAAATACTACGCCGTTAATTTAATTTCTTATTACTATAATGTAAAAAAAATATTTTTCACTTTGCAGTAGTCTTTGAAGTTGGTTCAATTTTTGGTAGAAAAGTTTATTTACTTATATTTTTAGTACACATTTTGCTTTAGTATGTAATCATCTACATAAAATAAAAAAAATATTGCAAAAATTATTTTACTCTCAATGTTTAATGTGTGTTTATATCTTGCGTTTATTTTTATTTCCAGTAAATTTGTGACTGACCCCTAGTTTGCAGCAAAAAAGATGCTTCAACTTTAAACAGCTATTACTCGGTCAGTTTTAATCGCAGAGGAATGGACTTTTTTTGTATTACTTGTTAGAGTAGTGGTAAAAATTTACTAAATATCACTTAAAGGACCGGGGGACCGTATAAAAATTTAATTTTCTTAATTTTTTAATAAATTTTTTTGACCTAAATCGCTTGAAAAACATTTCTTTACTTTTTTAAAAGCATTTTTGCAAATGAAACTATATGTCTTTATTATCCATTGGCCACCGTTGAGAGTGGACACCCTGTATATTTTTTATTATTATTATGCTAGTTTAAATATAAGAACCTGTTCCAACTGGTTCCAAAATTAAAAGTAATTTTTCATGAAAAATCTGAAATCAATATCGAAAATGTGAAAACTAGTACGGTTGTAGATCCTCCTCAGCAGTCTTATGCAAAAAAGTATGTAAAAATATTACAATTTGAGCAAGATATTTGAATGAAACGCTCCATAGACTTAACATTATTATCCGAGTCTTTTTGAGTGGCAAGTGTGGGCTCATAATACACTGATGTCCAAAATTAAGGTCACAAAGATAAAATCAGTGAAAATGATTCTGATGAATTACTCACTATGCCTCAATTAAATTCGGCACAGAGGGGAATATTAAAATGGGAGGCAGATTGTAGCAACATAACAATATGGAAAAAAATAATTTAGAACTAAGATACAGGGTATACATAAAAGTGTTAAATCAATTTAAAAGATAAAGCATTTATATCTGGAAACATTTGTCTAATATGAAATGTGACCACCATGCACTACTATATGAGCCTCTCAACGTGCTCCCTTACTTTTTATGAGGATGTTAAAAAACAAATCCTACCCATAAGCGCTGCTTTTAACTCCTGGCTGATCATTAGGGAGGGTAAACGCCTTGCAATGGCATGTCCAAGACCATCCATAAGATGTTCAATAAAACTGTAGTACGGAGACCATGACAGCCAAATCATGTGGCGTATATCTTTTTCTTCAAGTAGATCACAAAACAGTGTGAACTCTGTGTGGCTTCGCATTATTGTCCAAGAGCCGACAGCAGAAAAATCTATGTAAAGGTTTACTGCTTTACTGCCCCCAAGGAAAAACCCTTTATTTTATGAAAGAGTAATAATAGGGGAATCTAACGAACCCTTTCTACCGGAAGTGAAATGGTGCATAAGCCAAAAATAAATACAACTAGTGGTTGACTCGTAGGCTTAGCATTGTGTTTTTTTTCCAACCAGTTTTCCATATTTTCATGCTTTTGAGTGTAATACAAACATAATATGAAACCTACGAGTCACCCACTAGTGGTATTAATTTTTGACTTATGCACCACTTCCGGAAGACATGGATCATTAGATTCCCGCATTACTACTATTCCATAAAATAAAGGGTGTTTTTCTCGTGCTCAATAACATAGGATATTGTGCTGTCAGATCTTGGACTATTATCCTCCATAAACATTAATTACAGACATTCAGCATTCTGAAACAACCTCAGATAAGCTTGAAGGACATTATCGCTATAACGATGTGTATTGACTGTACTCGCATCGAAGATGCACAGTGATGTACGACTGCTTATGCCCAACATTATTAGACAAGGATTCCATTATTACCTAATCTATCGACTTCTTTTTATAATTAACAATTAAACAAGATTAAACAAGAACCACTGTGCTTAGTAAAACTCTAGAAAGTATAAAAGAAAAGAAAAGTAGATAAGAGCACGATCCCCATTCTTGTTGTGTCCAAGACGGCTGTCTTCAGTTTAGAAAAACCGTTCTCTCTTTTTGGATGCATTGAAATGGACACAGGCCGACCTTATAGATGAGGTTTTTTAAGCTTATGCTTCAAACGTTGTTCTGTACATTAAATCTAATAAATTATGCACACCATATTTTGATTGCATTAACGCATGCACATTGAATTATTATTTAGTGAACCTGCTCATTTTAAATTCAATATTTATTTATTTTTACAGGGTATTTTGTACCATGTCTTTTATTAGGGGAGAGTTGGGTAAAACCGGGTAGGTGGATAAATCAGGGAACCAGGCTTTAGGGCTTTATTTATGGAGGTCTCTAGCGGAAACTTCTGGGATAACTTATAGGCAAGAAGCATGCCAGATTCCAGTAAGCAGAAGTCGTGTAAACCAACTTATTTTGCAGTAATGATTTTTTTAAGTTTCACGTGAACAAGTTAAAATATCGACGTCTTCAGTGTGACGTTACCAATCCTAAATACCAAAATATTTAATTTAGTTGAGTATAACGTATGATAGCTTATTGTTAACTTGTTATTTTAACGTTTTGTATTGTTCTCTAGGATTTCCCTGTTCAATGCTAGAGTAACATTTCGTCAAAATGGCGTGGTCGGGCAAAACTCAATTGGCTGAATCTCAAAAATTATTAAACCAACAACAAGATCCTGACATAGACCTGCCTGTAGATATCTTTTAGCCTCATACTGAGAAACAGAATGGGTCTATAGAAAAGCATCCAACGCCGCCTTCGAAGGCTCTAATTCCTGTAGAAGACATCGATGTCCCAGGTTTTTTTTTTTAATTCTAACATATTATACTTATTACATATACATTACATATAACATATACATTCTAACTTATTATAATATATGTTATAATAAGCATAACATATATAGTTGAAGGAGCGGGCAAAATTATTGTAAGGAAAAAACAGGCGTGATCTAGAAAATATTGGATCCAATTTACTATAAAAGAAATACTCAAATTTTTTTTTATAATTAGACATTGAAGTTATGACAAGGCATAAAACTAACACAGAATGAAAGAATGCATTTTTAAATGTTTTTTGCCTTATCGATAATTTATTCTGTTGTTTCTTAATTTTAATGTTAGAATTAAGAGCAATTTTGCACTAAAGCATTTTCCCTTTGAATACAATAATGTATGTATATGACATTATTAAAAGTTATCAAAGTTATTAGAAGCCTTTTTAATCCTTTCTTCTCGATATATCTCAATTAACACAAATATGATTTATGTAGATTATGTTCAAGGAATTACAGAATATTTTAATTCCTTCATAAGCACTATCGATATTTTCAGAAACATTAGTTAATTAACAACGCAAGTTCTCTCTCAATGTAAGAATCTATGAATATTAAGAAGATTTTCTTAGAATTTATAAATAAGTATTCTCCTTTTTTCTAAACAAACAAGTAATGTATTTAAAATTCTAAAATGAGTTAATTAACTAATATATATATTTAAAACGTATATAAGAATGTCTTTAACAAATGAATATTAATGAGGTTGAAGGATTAATTAATCGGGTATTAAACTTGAAATATATTTTTTCTACTTTCTTATTAAGTGACTTTGAGCGGAGAATGTATAAGATTGTGAATTGTATACATGTATAATGTATTGTATGAAATGTTATGCATGTGTTTTCTTACTAAGTGTTTCTGTCTTTTATTTCAATGCATGTCTATACATAATGCTTGAGCGGATTTCTCAATTATATATATATATATATATATATTTGTTGAAAAAATTTTGAAGATGATCTCGTTCCACAAAACTACAAAGTTAGATATAAAATTTATGGTATCATCAAGCTGGATCATTGATTTGAATAGATATATACACATTTCTTTGTGTAAATATCCAAATTCTGCTTAATAAATCGCATATCTTGAGAAAGAAAACTATATTTAATTAGTATTTAAGCCATTCATATTATGAGAAGGTTGGTCTAAAAACGATTCAGTTTCAGGGTTCCAGATGCCCTATGTTAAGCAAGGTGTCCACTTTGCTTAATGTAGAATGTAATGACAAAGACACTATATGCACTTTAAATTGTACTCTTCTCTAAACATTTGAATATTCTTCAACGAGAATTGAAAGAAATGAAAATAGTTGCATATTTTGTCAGAATAAGGTAAGTTCACACATGGCACGAATCAATTATAATTTAATGGCCTCAAAAAAGAAAAAAGAAAAAAGAAATGAATATGCTACAGCTACGAAGCCCTTACCCAGATGCAGAAGTCAAAAGGACCCTCCCCCCAAAAAAAACAGTTACTAGTCTGATACATATACCTTTGTTATCTGTCAGAAGCTAATGTTGGATTTTGTTTTCTCTGATGAACGTCTACTTCAGCAAATAATAAAATTACGAATATCTATTTAGAAATCAAACCTAATTGAAAGGAAACGAAAAATTAAATTAAATGTATTTATAGTACGAAAAATCATAATCAAAATAACTGTTGTTCTCCTAACGTAAATACTACTTTATGATCATGTAGTTTAACTAGATATAATAGGGTTCTTATTTTTAATTTCACTAGTTGAGTCTGCCACATTGTGGCGTTTTATTCTGACTGATATCGCACCCTTACTGTAATCCTAATATTGCACTGATCGATATTACGCAAACTATTTTATTTAGTTCTTAAAAAATCAACCTTTTATTTAGGAAAGAATTTTTAAAGCCTTTTTTAACGAATGTTTTTTCAATTTGACTAGAAACATATTCAAAAACCATTAATTTGAAGTCGTTGACTCTGTTGAGACTTCTTACCAAAGTTAAAATCCAGAAGACTCTGTCTGCCCAATACTGACAAGTTGTCAAGCTAAAACAATTAAAAATAGAAAAGAACATCCTGATTCTCAAATCCTCACATCCCGAATAACAAATTTAATTTAAAATATCCAGTTGTGTTTCTTCCTTGAAATAATTAAAGTAAACCAGTAACAATTTTCTTCCGATGGATATAAGTTCTTTTTCCCATCTGAATGAAAAAACAGTCCAGTAAACAAAAGAAGACATCCAATTTGCTCAGCATCGGTTCTGTACACCATATAAAGTAAATCTGCGATGCAATGTTAAGATGCCATTAAGAAGCCTTTTTTTATTTTATTTTTTCGTTTACTTTTTGTATTTTTAAATAAATTTTAGATTTTTATTTTTTTGTATAAATTTTAATTTTTTAAATGTATTCGAGTCTGTCTTAGTTTATTTCATTCAACCCTTTAATAGTTGATTTTTTTTTAATCCATACATTAAATGTATGTGTATTGCAAATTTCTAAACGATCTTTTATGGATTTACCATATTAAATATTATAACTGAAAAATATTATCGCTGTTTAATACATAAAGAACATTTAATTGTGTGTGATTACAATATACCAATCTTTCCTAGAAATTGCGTTCAAGTTCAATCATATTCAAATAATAAGAAGGAAATGAAATATGACGACGGGTAAGAAATAAAACATCATACAAATCAAAGAAACACGTGGTTTTATCTTTTTTTCTTCTGGTTTAAAAGAAAATACTTTCATATTTTATATTGTCAACTCCAGGTAAAACCGAAAAGATTAATCACTTTTCTTTTAAGAATATTTCTGTGGCGAGGTGAGGAAAGGTGGATGCTTTCAGGCATCATTTCTCTGGAACAGGTGGAACATGTCTTTTGAAGAAGTAACATGTGAAGGAATAAAAATAGTGATAGATAAAGGATTTCCAGGAATAAATTTAGGATTTTAGGAAATGTTATTTTTGTCGAGCAAGCCTTTTTGTGCATTTCTATATCGATACATAGATCACTTTTATGAACCCATGTATTTGTCATAGTGAACACACATATAATATGAGGACCCCAAAGTATACAAGTGACAAGAATTCGATTTGAAGTAAATTGAGTTTTAAAAAATGACGTTAAATTTGAACATCAATAATGGTTGATTGAATTTAAATAGGAACCTTCCGGTTCTTTGATTGTGATCTTTGAACTATTTTTTCAATAGTTAAAAAAGTAGAGTAGATTTTTCTATAAATTTACATTTAATAAATACTGATTATTATTCGGCAAAAGTGGTTGATCTCTAGAATGCGGCACAAAATTTAAAACATTTTATACTTAATTCTCCGAAAAGAAAGAAGCATATTTCGAAGTCGTCTGTGCACTTAGCTCATTTTTTTTCAATTTTGCACTATTCCTAGGCTTCTGGGGGGTCATCAAATGGAACGAGTGTTACATATGGAACAGTGGCGCAGCAGTTGGACGATTGTGCCATTAAATTTTAATGGTATTCTTGAGAGATTCTGTCTTGAAATTAGAAGAAGAGCATTAATAAAATTCTGAGGTGAAAATTAATTTTCTGGTGCTACACTTTTCCATTACTGACTGCCTTAAATAAGGTAAATTGGAATAATAATTTTTAAACTGTGGTATATGTGTGTTTTTGACTGAGATTGGAAAGAAAAAAGACGTAGAAGGAAAGATACATTACTTGCAATTTAACTTCAAAATTTACAATATATTTTACTATCGCATTTTAGATATTATTTTTTAAGTAGTTATAATTGTACAAAAAATAATAATAATTGAATGTATATGATATATACCTAAGATTCTTTATGTAAGATTTTTCATGCACATACACTCTTCGGGAAAAAAAGTGATAAAGTACAGTTTAAAATACTTATAAAACATAATATTAACGAATGTATATGTAACGAAGAATATCATTTTTTCTATTTCATGTGAAATTTTTGATACAAAACTGCCACTGCTGGATAACTATCAATTCATAACTATCAATTTTATAGTGTGTATTTGTATTTATATTAATGGTATTTCAAACAGTATGCTTGCTTTTTTTAAGTTAAAATCGTGTCTCTTCAATTAACAGCATGAGGAAGGAATATCAGCGAAACATTTGAATTTGATACGGCCATTTTCAACATAGTGTCAAGATTGTTACCAAATGTCATGTCTGGTACCGCACGGTTTTTTAATTATTATTATTTTTTCACCATTCTACTTTTATTTTTTATTCAACTAAGAAACAAATATGCAATTTCCTTAAAATTTAATAATTACATGAATATATACTGTAATTATTAGAAAAAGTTCTTTTACAATTTCTATATGATCAAAGTCTTGTGGCTAAAACTGTCTCTGATTTAAATTTAATTTAAGTATTATTGATAAATATCATGTTTTGAAATTTAGGGACATAAGTCACTTCAAAGAAAGTTGATTTTAGGAAATTTAATAAATTTAATGCTGAGTATCTTCAGTAATTTAGTATGGTAACAGTCTTGACAATTTGCCTTATAAGCCAACTTTAAATAGTATATAAATATTTTATTATAGAGCAAAGTCCACAACCAATTGTTTTAATATACATTAAACATTTACTTTAACACCTGTCTCCAATTTTAAAAGAAATTATTAAGTTTGAAAAATAAAAATAAAATTCTGAAATGTAAGCGAATGGTGAAAATTAGTGATTCACATAGATATTTCTTGCTCCTGTCATTCAATATTCCCAATTATTAATACCAATCAAGCTGTGATGAAAAACCTTGTATTTTAGTTTTACGAGGAATATTCATTTTAACTTTATTTATAATGAATAAAAAAAAAATAATGTTAGTAAAATCAACGTATTTTTTTAATAATTTTAACCCCAATGTTTCCTCTAGTTCAGAAAATATTTACCAAAAGATAAATTTATGTTTACATGCATTATCATTTTATCTGTAAAAAAAGTACTAGGCATATTATATACCATTTCAATTTGTCCAACTTAAAAGTAAAACTGTCTTCCTCTAAACAATTATTTAACTTTATTGTAACAAAAAACCTACAAAATCGTACATTTTATTTAATGATGCTGTAACGGCTTTTTAATTACAAAAAGCACCATTATGTTTTTTTTTCCTCTCTAGCTCGTTGTAGTTGTAATAACAATGCATAATTTTATGCTTTTTATTATAAGGGGACCCATTAGCCTTATTCGAACTACCGACAATTCCATTATTATTTTTTCTTTTTTTCTATTCTTTGTGTTAATAAATAAAATAAATAAGAATTCATTTGGTATTTTTCCTAAATTAAATTATGTCTTTTTTATAGAGATGCATTAATTAGGTTTTTATAATAATATCCATAATTATGTTTATATCTTTAAAATTTAACCGTTTCTCTATTTATCCCGTATGTTATAAGGCCAGCATGTTTTTGCATATCATGACTTTCTTCATATCATTGTACCACGTACGGGCGTCTATTTACCAATCATGATTTATTATTCTCACCAGTAAAATTTTGTTGTAAATTTTATCTTATTTAATCTGATCCTTTTTCTAATTCAACTAGGCAAAAATTTCTGCTTTGAAAACCCAGTGGTAAAAGCTTAAAAACTTTGTAAGACACATTAACCCGTAAGCACACGCATCGGGTATTTTTGACCCGACTGTCCCTACGCTCAGGATTTTCAGGAATTTCTCAAGACATGCACCTGCTACTCTCGGTATCTTACTGGGTCATTTAGCAAGAGGAGATCCCGGGAACAGAAACTTGAAACACGAGATTTTTCTATACTGGCTAGTGTGAATGGGTCAGTTTTACCCAACATACAAAATATACAAAATAACAAAATATAAAATTTTTTATACAAAACATTGCTTGTAATGCTATTTAAACATCTTTATCCAAGAAAAAAAGCGTTAAAATTATGTACTAAATGTGTAAGCGTTTCAAAACGATAGAAAACGAATGAATGCCGAAAAAAGATAAAAAATTTGAGGTAAGATTTTTTTTTTTTTTTTGGGGGGGGGGGGTTGCTTTGAAATTTGATTTTTAAAACAAATAATATATCTTGTTACTTAAAAAACGATTCGAATAATAATTTTAACTTTATTTATCTTATATATAATGTCCGTATTTTACCGAGAAGTTCACGAAAAAGTTAGGATCATATTGACCCAGTGCGTATGGTTACGTTATAGAAAGGGTGCATGTGCTGAAGGACTAAAAAGATAGGCATTATTTGAATTTTTTTAATTCAAAAATATTGATCAGTTAAGGGGGTAAAAAATAAATTTCGATTTTACATTTTTTTATCTTCTACTATACATGTAAATGAATTCATATTTCTTGTATATTATCTTTCAGAAATTTGTAAAAGAAGATTGCAAATTGTAAGTCAACTAATGGTTTCGTAATGCCTGCATAGATGTCCATAACAATCATGTCAAGAGTGCATTTTAAGTATAGTCGGTGATATTTTTATGTCTACATTAGACTAAATATATTTCTTTTAAAAAAAAAGGCAATAAAATACTAATGATTCATTTTCTGATTTTTTATAAATTGACATATTATATTTAATTTAATTCTTAATTCCAGTCATAAATTACAATGAAAAGCATTGAATTTTAGTTTTATGAATAATACCATGATATGATCCTGATATGATTTATGAATTTATCATTATAGATAATGAATAAAAAATTAATTAATAGATTTTATAAAATTAATGATTCTTAATAACTTTTAGCCAAAACATTTCCTCTAGTTCATAAATTATTTACTGAAAAAATAAATTTATCCTTACATACTTTATCACTTTATCTGTTACTAAAAATATGCATTTTAATCATATCTAAAATATAATATTCTATTTTATGTCCCCAACGGAAAAGGTAAATCTATATTCCGCTAAAAAAATATTTTACTTTTTTATAACGAAAGAACGATAAAATCGTACATTTTATTTAATGATATTGTAACGGCTTTTTTATTACAAAAGCACCATTAAATATATTTTTCTATACCAATTAACCTTATTCGAACTAGCGACAATAC
Source organism: Maratus speculifer (assembly GCA_964019185.1). Classification (NCBI taxonomy): domain Eukaryota; kingdom Metazoa; phylum Arthropoda; class Arachnida; order Araneae; family Salticidae; genus Maratus; species Maratus speculifer. The sequence continues at coordinate 286,802,631 of OZ025297.1, read as the reverse complement.
CATTGTTTATTATTCCTTGTGTTTATAAATAAAATAAACAAGAAATCATTTGGTACCATTCATAAAAAGTCATTTTTATTGAGATATATTAATTAGATTTTTACTAATAATATTCATAGTTATATTAATATTAAGAAACTTTTAGGAAAATAAATCACGATTTTTCAATTTTTTATCTTTTACTATACATGCAATATTCATGACATGAAAACATGTTTCTCGTATCTAATCTGTCAGCAATTTGTAAAAGAATTTTGTAAATTCTATGTCAAGTATTGTTTCATAACAATTACATAGATGTCTATTACAGTCGTATCAAGAGTATATTTTAATTGTGGACATGTATATTTTAAGTATGGGTTCATGTCTGCATGAAAATGAATGCTAGTATTTATTTATTTATTTATTTATTTATTGTAAAAATGCATAAAAAAATCAAGACACTCTGTAAATTTAAAGTAGTTCTCGGTTAAATATATTTGTTCTAGAGTCTTGATCATAATTTTACAGACATTTCCCTTATTTTACATGTAATTCCCTGTAAGGTTTCCATGTCTATATTTAAAGATATATTTATTTTTTTTAACTTATAGTTTAAAATATACACATAAAATTTAGAAAGATTAAAAAAGGAAATTTAGTTTAAAACTTGATTTTTTTTTTTTAACTTTGGGATAACTTTGAAAGGGGAAAGTCATAACTTCGTAATTAGTGGAGATTTTTATGGACAATCCCTTCGCAGTTTGTTCCTTCATATGCCAGATCTTGGTAATGTTGTGATGTTCTTCGAGAGACCCTACCAATGGCCGAGAGTTTATGCCTCCGAAACTTGTTTCGTTCTGACCTCAAACTGGTAGACGGTAGGTGCTGGGTTCGAACCCAATCGCGACCGTCGGCCTAACCGTTCGGAGTTTTCCGTGGTTTTCTTCGAACCTTGTTTAGATACGGGTTAGGTTCCCTTAGAAAGACCCCCACGCAGGGCATCCCACACCTTAGGGCCTATATCCCATAGTGTAGATAATTGGCCGATATACATACAACAACAACCGAAACTTGTTCACGACAGGTGCTGGGTTCGAATCCAATCGCGGCTGTCGACCTAACCGTTCGGGGTTTTCCGTGGTTTTCTTCGAAACTTGGATTCATTTGCGTAAATACGGGTTATATTCTCTTAGAAAAACTTCCTCAGATGGCAACCCTTTTTTAGGTCTTATACCCTGAGAGTAGAGTACTGGCCGTCCAAATAAACAAACAATCTTCGCGCACCAAAGAGTTCTCGAGTTCAAACCCGCGGCTTGAATCAAATTGTGAAAAAAATAAATGACTGAAAGTGTATTGCGTCGTATTATTTCGAAGCTGTAATTATTTCAATTGTTATTATTTGACTGCCAAGTGGGCTATAAAAGTATAAATCTCCTATAAACATATTCTGCTAAAATAATGAAAACTTAAAAGATCACTTTTAAAAAATAAAATTAATTTTTTTCTGTTTATTTTTCTCTTATTTCTTACGTAAATAAATTCATTAAAAATATTACCACATAAAAATTAATATTGGGTGACAATTTCGAAACACATTTTAATTTTAAATTTTTTTATTTTATTTTTTATTTATTTTTATTTTATTTCATTTTATTTTTTTTGTGAAAATGATTTAGATTCACATTTTGCAATAAAAGATAGATTTCTTTATTTAATTACTTAAACTAGTTAAAAAATTAAAATTTATTAAAAAATTGGTAATGGCTCTAAAATAAATTAAAATAAATTGTTTACGAATTTTTTAACGAATTTATTTAAAGTGAAATCTTCGAAAGTACAATAGATTTCTCCCCGATGAATTATAAAAGGCATATTTCGCAACAGACAGGCAACCGCTTGTGTAGCTCGGTCAAGAAAATTCTCATTAAGAGTCAAAAGTATCGGGTTCAAACCCTAGGACTGCCAGAAACATTTTTTTTTATTAAATGTTACGGCAGCTTAAAATTATTCCCAAAACTTCGATGCTTTGAACAGTCTGAGCGATTCAATAAATTAAAAAAAAAATTAAATTAAGAGTAAAATTAAATTTGATGAGTCTTGTGCATTTTTAACGATGTTAATTTTCAGAGTCTATTGCAAATTTACAGAATAACGTCTCTGTTATTTAACATAATCTCGGTTTTTCTAATCTCTAATTTTGCATAAAACATAAGATAATGAACACGTAAATTTTCTGTAATTTTACAGAAAAAGTGTTAACAGTGCGTAATTCTTTTAAGAAAATAGGCACGAAAACAGTGGTGAAGCATTTTCTGAAATTTAATAAGTTGATATATTGTGTTTAATTTAATAATTTCAGTGATCCGGTAACTGGCGCAGTATTTAAAAGTGCAATGAATCTGGTTCTCATAATTAAATTGATAAGAGCTTCCAGTGGATCAGAAAAGCTTAAAAGGACTAGAAAATTTTCTCTTTTCTGGTCCATGATATAATTGTTTAATGCAAAACACCCGCAAGCCATTTAGAGCCTTAACTATCCATTTCATATTTGCTGTTTATAGACTAATTCAGCTGTTCATAAAGATTTTTGCTAAGCTAATTTTCTATATTAAAAAACTATTCGTTGGAGGAGGTGAGGCTCCGTAATACTTACCCATCACGGATATGTATACTATAAAATATGAAAAAAAATATGTAAACTATTTATAAAATGCAATACAATTCCAAAATAAAAAATAAACATACATTTAAATGTATTTATCAAAACGGGATCGTATTGGAAAACAATCAAATTCTGAGGAAATTTGGCGAAATACCAGAAAAAACGCCCAATCGATGTTACTCTTGGAAAGTAATTTCTGTCTCCAAATTTGAAAACAAATTCGACGATTTTTTTTTTTTTTTTTTTTTTTTTTGCGTCGACAGGATGATGAAGTAGAACCGAATAGCGTAAAATAAACATTTTTCAAACTCCAAAAATCATAATCATATTAATACACTGTAAAAAAAAATCTGCAAAGGTACTAAACCTTTCCTTGGAAACTGGGATTCCAAGAACTTTTCCTGTAACGGTAACAGCAAAAATTCAAGTTTCAGAATCGATTACACGAATTTTTCCTGTTATCGTTACATGAAAAATTCTTGGAATCCCAGTTTCCTAGAAAATGTTTAGTACTTTCACAGATTTTTTTTTACAGTGTAGACCATGGCATCAGCACACACAATCACCTCATCGAGTTCACGGATGAAAATATAGAAGTACTTAATTTTCGAATAGCTTATAAAAATGCAGTCAGTGTGCAAGTTATATCTTAGTGGAAAACTCCTAAAAATCCGATTTTAATGGATAAACTATCTTATTTACAATTAAAATATATCTTTGAATTCAAACTTAAATGAAATACATGGTCATGAAAAACTAAAGTGTGTAGAAAAAAATAAATACAAATATCTCGACAACTAAAAATCAGATTTCCTTCCTTTTTCGTGCACAATTTATTTTTTTTATTGCCTTTTATATTCGCTCCTTAGAAAAAATCAAAAATATTTATGCGCTTTTATCAGCATGAATATTTACTGAGTCCGAAAAAAACTAGTTCCGGATAATCGAGACTACTGATATTCAGTATGCTTCTTCCCATTATTACTAAGTACACTCCAAATTTCAGGTCTCTATCTATATTTGTTCGGGATATAAATCGTTTACAGATAGACAGACAGACTAACGGTAATTATTTCTCTAAAAATTATGTTGTTTGTAACCTCCATTAGCTTAAATTTGTAAATCTGTTTTGAGATTTTTAAAAAGAAATTTACGAGACATACACTATAATTGATATGATGGGTAAATAAAAATATCGCAATGCTTTTTGTGTGTGCATGTGTGTTTTGTTTTACTTTCTTTAACTGCCATGTCTGATGATGAAATTTTCCATATTGAACTTAAAACTTTTTACAGCGAAAAAATAGTAAAGTCAAGTATTATACAAATCTTATATAGAAAATCTAGTCATATTAATGTGACCACCTTACGATTTTTGACATTTTGTTAAAGAACTGGAAAATACATGAGTAATTATCCTGAAGCTCCAGGTGTGTAAATAAAATAGTTTAGGTCAAATATTTCTACGAAGAATTTTTCGTAGGAGGGAACGTCAACAGCTAATAAAAGAGCGGATATTTTATAGACTACCTGCTGTAGAAAAACTAATGCAGCAAAAGCATTCAAACTGTAGATTATGATTAAATGGGTTACTGTAATAAATAGTGGTTTTTTTTATGAGGATAACATGTATACTCATAAAAAAAATTTCATAAAAACAATCCCAAATTTTGCCAAGTTTTTTACATATAATTTGCAGACTTCTTAATATAAAAAAGCTCTTTTCAGAAAACATAACAAATAATATTGTATATAAAACCCTGTAATCAGAATTAAAAAAAATAATGAAAATTGTATGAATAATGAGCTGGTTTACTAAAGCCTTTTTCACTACGCATGCATGAAAGCAATCAAAATATAATTTGCGTAATGTGTTAGATAAGTGTATGGAACAATTTGTGTGAAAATATCAAAAACATAGCTTGAAAATTCTGAAATTTATCGTTAATAGAATAATCTTAAAATCCGTTGATCTTAAACGGAGGCAAAAAAATGAGAGGCGGTGTCCAAGTACGTGCAATATGTTGTATGTTGTATGTTGTATTGACACTAATGAATGGATATATGGATATAGGCCCTCATTTTTTTGCTTCTTTTGGGGAACAGCGAATTTTGAGCTTATTCTAATGGCGGTATATTTTTTTTTCAAGCTTTGTTTTTCAAATTTTCACAAAAGTTTTCCTATACATTTTGATAATACATTCTGCAAATTATTTTTTGATTGCTTTTACGCCTTCAAAGCATTGAAAAATTATTTCGTAAATCTGCCCATTATTCATAATTTTTTTATTATTTATCAATTATGATTACAGGGTATTGCGTACTGTGTTGCTTGTCATGTTTTCTTAAATTTTTTTTAAATTAAGAATTTAGCAAATTACAAGCAAAAAAACTTGGCAAAATTTGGGACTGTTTAAAAAAAAAATCTTAATTTCTCTACGGGTATACATGCTATCTTTATAAAAATAAACACAGTTTATTACAGTATCACATTTAATCATATTCTACAGCTTGAACGCTTTTAATAAAATAGTTTTGATTGGGTTGTCCAAAAGATATTCATTCTTTTTTAGTGTGTTGACGGTCCCCTATAGAGTTTCGCGAAAACATCTTTGAAAAAATATATAACCTGCACTAATCTGACTACTATTCTGAGTTTCAGAATAATTCCTCGTGTATTATTCTAGATATTTAACAAAACGTCTAAAATCTCAAATTGATCAAATTAATATGACTGAACATGGACAGTGTATCTTACTATTATATTTAACTCAATTCAAAGCCACATATTAAAAAAATGGTAACACAGAAACTTCATATCTATTTAATTGAAGATATTGTGCAATTGAAAGAGGCATTTTTTTACCTAAACTACTAAACCGTACGGAATAAATTGCAATATTATTTCAAGTAGAGAGCCGCACATTACATTATCAATTTTCTTTTTTTTTAATATTCATTTTTCTTGGTAGAGGTTTTTCTCAAAAATCTAACAGCTTGGTTTTGTGAATTAAACAGTAGTCTGAATTAAGTTATTTAATTACATTTGAATATAACTGCTTAATTCACAAAGTTAATCTTTAAATATTCTAGAAACACTCTAGAAAACTAAGATACACTGAAAGAAAAAAAATTACAATGTAAACAATGGTTCTCTTCTTGAAATGGTAATAAATTTTATTCTTCAAGTTTTATAAGTCTTTTTATAATAAAAATTTTAATAAAACAGACTATCTTCAAAGTACCCACATTCTCATATTAAAAAACTACAGATAATTTCATTTTCTTTAATTTTTGAATGAATTATCTTTTTTATTTTACTTTCTGACGGTCCCTTAATTTTCCTCGTGACTAACATTTTATTTATATCACTGAAGTTAATAACTTCTCCTAAATTCTATAATTTTATTATTATTATCGAAAGAGACTCTAATAATACAATCGTCCACTGTAGTGTAAAATGTCATTTATTATGATAGAAAAATCTAAATCTAAATTTATATATAATAAGGTGGTCTGGTGTAATAACGCCAGGCGGGGTAATAACGTCAAGTGCTAATATTATGCATAATTATGAAATAATTTGGTAAATGACACCCATGTGCTCTGCGCAGAAGGGTTTTGAGTCATATAAATCGCTAAAAACAGCCTCAAGTTAATTTGTTTCATTTTCAGGTCTTGTTGTTTTTACAAGCAAATAAAGTTAACGCTTGATCTAAAATTTGCGAAATACGTTTTGTGATGTGAAGACTATATTTTTTAACCGGAAATACTTTGTTAATTACATAAATTTGTAGTACAATCCATGGACCTTCAAAATGTTGTTGAAGATTTTGGATATCTTCTCGAGATAATTTGTAATTTAAAATGTACAGCGCAATAACTATAACGGAGTAATAACGCCAATCCTTGGCATTAATACCCCGGTTGATTCCCTACAGTGGCCGAGCTACATCCTAAATACCGATTCAAATAAACACAGTTAAAACTTTGCAATGTTTCTAATAATTCTATTTAAGCGGTCTTTTTTAAGCAAAAAGACGATCACGGTCTGATATTCTTTTGCCTCATCCTCCCCTTCCCCCCCACACACACCACACCTTTATTTTTCTAACACTTTCACAAAAAATTAAACATTTTCAATAGCTTATAATGCAATTTGTCAATTTCTAAGTTTGTGGAGTTTGTATTTTTAAAGTTGGGCAATCTACATGCAATTATTCCATCTTATTTCATAGTTTTGCTTGCATGGCGTTATTACCCATATAGGTGGGTAATAACGCCAAATAGCATTGGTCAAGAAATCACGCTATTACATTTTATGAATACATATATGTTAAATTATTTTTTTATATAGATAGTCAACGAGTTGCTGTATCAAATCATATATTTGTTTGAAAAAAACAATCTAAAACTGAGCCGTGGAAATTGGTTGAACCTTAACTTGGCGTTATTACCCCAGGGTACCTTATATCTGCATACAATCCAGATTATAAAGATATTTATTTATTATTAATGCAAAAGTTTTTATCTTACTTTTATTTATTTCTTTATTTATTTTTGATGAGGAATGCTACATACAGTTACAATAATAAAAAAATCTATTTATGGATGAAATACAACATAGTAGTCAGTTTCAACTGCAAAGAAAACGGTAATTTAGTTTCTTCAAATATTGTTTGTTTGTGTATAATTTATTCGAAAAGATGTTTTATTTTTAAGCTCATAAGTCTAAAAGATCCATCCAAGAAATAGCTAACTTTCCAGATAGAGCTTTAATCACATTACTTCTCATCTTTAATATGATATTGAAATCTGACTAATGAAGACGCATTGTTATCTGATATTATAATTAAATTCAAAATACATATTCTCGGTGGCAAGAATATATATTTTGAAAATAATACTTACGTTAGAACTTTTCTCTTGTATTTAGATTTCTCCAAAAATTACAATATACCAAAATTTATAAAATGTTGTTTATTCTGTTTAGATTATTTCTCATTTAATTATTTTGAAAAAGTTCCAAAACATTAATTGCCCCCCCCCCCCCCCCCCGAAAAAAAAATCTTGAAAATAGTGTAATGGGTATTTTTTCTGAAAGGAAGAATAAATTATAACGCCAAATTTTTAAAATTAACAAAAACAGTAATAATAATAATAATGATAATATGATCAATATTAATGACTTAGGAAAATAAATATAAATAATGATATTAGTAATAATAAGAATAAGAATAATAATGACGGACAGAAAGAAAATATTACATACATGGCTGTTTCAAATGAAACGTGGTAGAACTACATTCAATTTAAAATGTTTCAGTGCAATTAAATAACATATATATGCATTAAAATGAGTAACATAATTACCTGAGTAAACTGTATAATATCAACTGTATTGATAATCAATCCTAAAAAAATAAAAAAAATATCTATTATTAATTTTTATTATTTTCCATTCATGGATATCACATCCTAAAAATCATGGAAAAGTTAAACCATATTCCTTGTAAAAGAAGAATAAAATCTTATTTGAAAATATAAATTGTCATTTTTAATGTAATTTTTTATAAGAAGATTGCGTAATTCAGATTTCTGTCGTTAAGTTAGGAGGTTGTTTGTTCTTTTCAAACAGATTCTTCTGAGAAGCTTAGATTATTTTTCGATATGCTAATTTATAATTCGATTATAATTATAAGCGAAATTCAAATATTTTGTTTATTAAAGAGAAATTTTAAATATTTTTTTCCCAATTTACTGACTAAAACACAATATAATTTAGTCAGTATCATAGAGGCAAAGTTTTGTGTATGTCTCCTAAGTAATGATTTTATTCAAACAATCATTTGCGTTTTATCATATGTACTTTATTCATAAGAAAGATAATTGCCTAAAGCATTTAACTTTTTTATTTATTATATTACAATTATCGAGTATGAAAATAACTTAATAGTGTATTTTATATTTTCATTAATCAAATTTTTCTTCTTATCGACTATATCTATGTATATATGTGCCTCATAGATGTTTGAAAACTACGACATGATTGCGTGATTTTAAAGTCAAATATGTGCTGATATTTAAACATAATTAACATTTAGTTATGTATAATTGTTATGTATATATTTTAGTTATGTATATATATGTATCTGTCCGTAAAGATTATAAATCTATTAAGTTTCTTTCTGTGTCATTACAATGACAAGACAATGAGTTATATTTTTAGATTCTTCTAGAAATTAAAATTGTATTCAATTTACAGTGGGTTTTCAAATTATTAGGGACAGTCATGAAGTATACACTGTAAAAAAAAATCTGTAACCTTAGTAATCTAAATTAACCGAAATCTCTTATGCTTACTAAAATTTTATGTGTACACTGTACAAGAAAATGATGTCAATCTACAAAACTTGTAACCAAAACTAAAACCATCTGTAACTTTACAAAAGAATTTACTAAAATTTTGGTAATTTTACTAAAATTTTATCTATAATGCTCGTTATCGTCACTTAAAAAGTTCTTGGAATACGATTTCCCAAAAAAATTCTTAGTAACCTTAAAATTTGTTTGATTCAAAGTGCAAATCTGTATCTGTTACATGAATTTTTATTGTTGCCGTTACATAAAAAGTTCTTGGAATACAATTCTACTAGAAAAATTTTTGTAAGTTTCCAAATTTTTTTTTACAGTGTAGGTATTTTGTACAATATTAGAATTCAATTTGGAAATAAACACTGTTTTTAAGTTTAAAAAGCTTTATCGATATAGTTTAAGTACTTACGCAACATTATATGAAAGAAAAAACCCGACAAAAATATAGTATAGTCAATTTCTTAACGTTAAGTAAAGAATATTAATATTTGGTGACATATACTTTGGGTTCGACGAGTGCTTTGATGCATCTCGGCATGTTTTATACGCAATATCTTGCACTTTCTTTTATTTTAGGGTTGTGATGTCATACGTTTATTGGTTTTTTGATGAGTTGTGCCTTTTTTGCAACCACATCTTTGACGATTTCTGCTTTGGTGATCTTCCATAAGTTTTCAATATGGTTCATGTCAGAAGAATTGCCAGACCAAGTTAAAACTGGGATATTGTGGTCTGCGAAAAACTTTGTAACGCATCTAGCTTTATGGCATTGCGCTAAATCTTACATAAACATGAACCCTTCAACACTTGGGAACCATTCTTCAATTGAGGGCAGCAGACCAGTTTCCAGAATTTGCTTGCACTGGTCTTGTCTCATGATCCCCTGGACAATGTAGATGCGTCCAACGTCTTTATCACTTACGACAGACCACAAAATTAGTTTATCAGAGTGTTTAACACACTCCACAATGCATTCAAGGCGGTATTCTTCACCTGGGCGTCGCCTGACAAAGCTGCTTTTGTCGGCTAAAATCTCAAAGGTTGATTCATCTGAGAAACACGCCTGATAAAAAATTAAATATGTTAATAATTTAGAAATAAATGATTTTAAATGACATAAATAATAGCTATCTTAAAAACTGACCTTATTTCATTCATCAACTGTCTTCTGATGGTGTTCACGAGCCCAGACGAGGCGTTTCTTTTTCATCGTTTCTGTCTACTGCGGTTTTATGGCTGGACAATGATCTGTTAACCATTCCTCCGCTAATCTCCGCTGCACAGTGCACTTACTAATTGATATACTAGATTCTTGAACAATCTGAATACGGAATCCCACATTTTGCCTTCTCTTTCCTAAACAGGTATCCCGAATTGTCCTTATCAGTACGTGGGGTTGTTATGCGTTTTCTCGCAATTTTACCTTTTCGTTTGGTCGAAAGTGGATGGTTTTTGTCCAGGTTTATTTTTATATTGTTAACTACTGTCTTAGAAACACCAGCAAGTACTGCTATCTTCTTTTCAAAATGACTCCTATGCCTAAGAAGGGTTTTTACCATAGATTTTTTCCTGCTGGAGAAATCACCCCCTCGACCCATACTAAAATCAAGAAAAATAAAAAAAATATTTAAAATCGTAAATAATTTCGCAAAAGAAAATTATTTAATTACTAAAAGAAAGATAATACTTACATAAAATTCTTAACTTTTTCAGAAAAAAAAATGATTAAATTAAAGGAAAGCGTCTTCCTCTATTGCGTGTGTAAAAGATTCATCGTCTCTCCCGTTATTAAAATATTTAAAGAAAGCAAACAAATCATTTAACGGACTAGAAGTACTCAAAATTTGTATTTTAGAGATACTGACAACGGTAAAATACATTCCTGCAACACTTAAAACACTTTAATAACGCTATTAATAATCGATTTAAAACAGTGCGCTTCCTTTGGACATAAAATAGCAGAGTATAGATTTAGTATTAAACCGACTTTCTAAAATGCCATTATTCTGCACGAGAGGTCTGCATGAGTCGAAATATTTAGGTCCGGTACCGAGACGACCCATAGGGAAAAGAGTTCAGCCCGCGCTAGAAGAAAGTCAAAAATATAGCCCTGTTCGGCTTGGAAAAATGCTAAAATCACCGCCCGAATCGGCCTTGAATTTACACATAGTTTTTAGTTTTTGTAAACCTGCTCATTTATTATATATTTATTATAATTTTCTAATTATGATTACTGGGTATTATGTACAATGTTTTCTGTCATATTTTCTGAACAGAACATTTTTTTAATTTTAAAAACTCTGCAAATTGCAAGAAAATAACTTCGCAAAATTCGGGGCTGTTTTTATAAAAACCTTAATATCTCTGTGAGTATACATGCTATCCTCATAAAAATGAATTCAGTTTATTACAATGAACTACTTAATCATGATCTGTAGTTTGAACGCTTTTGGTAAATTTGTTTTAATTCAAAAGATCATCGTTGTTTTTCAATTTGTACATAGCCCCCTATGGGATGTTGGAAAAAATACTTTGCGTAAATTTATGACATGTCCTTACTTATTTTCCAACCTTGAGTTTCTTGATAGTTCTTCATGTATTTTTTAGATAGATAACAAAACGTCTAAAATATTAATTGTCCGTTCATTAATGGCCATATAGTGTATGTACTCACAAACTTTGTCTTATCTTTGCATGTACACTTATTTATTGTACTACAAAGTGAATATCGTTTATTTATTTTAGTATATATATTTTTATCGAAAGTGTTATAATGCTTTGAACAACAACAAGTACAATTATTGTCCAATGCAAGAAAATATTTTCAATTCATTATTTTGGCTGCATTTTAATTGCACAGTACATTTATTTAGATCACACAAAAATGAAATGTGAATTAATATGCATTCTTCATTGTATATGCAGGAGCTACGCATTTTGCATATCAATCAGATGATTGATGAATGTTCGAAAGATAAATAATGTTTAGAGTTATTAAAGGAACAAAACATTCATATTAATGCGAAAATGGATTAACTGAAATATTGTTAACTTTCGCCCTTTGGAATTTTTTGTTTTGAATTTTTAGTAAATCCTTAATATCACTAATAACAGATTTTTATAATTTCATCTGTGTAATAAAGATACAATCCTGTATTAAGCTTTATATATATATACATATAAACTTAAATACTAATTAAAAAGTAATAAAGTCAGACAATCGCAGAAAACGTATGTAAAAACTTAAAATAAAACTATATTGTAAAAACGAAAAAAATGGAGAAGTACTAAAATTTTTCTGGGAAATATTATTCGAAGAACTTTAAGTAACGGTAACAACAAAAACTCATATAACAAATGTATATTTAATCTGTCAACCAAGAAATCCGCAAGGTTTTCGTAATTTATTTAATATATTTTTCTTATATATTAAGAAAAGTATATTTTTCTATTTTCGTAATTATTTCAAAAATCACTGGGATTGTTCACGCCAATTTGTGATGTTCATTACGTCTTTTAATTAATACACCGAACAAACTGAAAAAAATGAAAATTCTGAAACTCAAATGATGTTAAGTTTTGCCTTGGACGTTTTTCATTCAATTTTTAGGTGCGTTCGTAATTATGTAAATACGTAGCACCTATAGTGGTCGTTCAGTCCGTCCGTTTGTCCGTCTGTCCGTCCGTCTGTCCGCATATAACAACGCAAAAACTACTCAACCGAATCGGTTGAAATTTGAAATACATAATTATTACATAATTTTGTCGAGTCATTTCAAATTTTATGAAAATCGGATGCATAGATGTCTGCTGAGACTTTGCGAAATTAGCCGAAAAGCTTTTGCGTATGAAAACGGGAGTAATGTTCGAATTTCGGTAGCCTGTTGCCGACATAAGCATCATCTGTTTGCCGAACTACGAACAATTTTAAGAAAGTATATAGCTAAAAATTTATTGATTTTCTAATAACCATGCAAAAAACCGCGCATCTTAAACCATTTTTTTGTTATTTACATTCAGAAAGATTCAGTCATTTAAAGGACACCCTGTATATATATATACAATTATTTCACAAATGTTACTCAATATATTCTGGGCGAACCTAAATTTAGTACAATATTAAAGTATATACATTTTAAGATTTTAAAAAGAAAATCACATTTTTCCCCCCTAAAAAGCTGTTCTATCCTCTATATAGTACATATATATACATGGTGTACGAAAAGTCGAATAACTCGAGAAATACATAAGAGATTGAAAAACGAAAATATACATGTTAAATATTTTTAAATAAGCTACTCAGTGATACCAAATTTGACCTTCGCAACCGACCTCCTGTTTAGGGGGTCAGAGGGGGTCCAACTTTGAAATATTAAATTATAACCCCCATTTTTTATTGCAGATTCTGATTCTACGGACAAAAATACACAACTTTTGTATTTGATGTTTATTTCGAATCCTCGTTTATCACGGTGTAGTTGAGCATATTAAATCGATACATATTTCGGTTTTCCCAACCAGGTTTTGCCTTATTTGCCAGAATCTTGACGTCAAATTCCTCGTCTTTTGCAGGAATAGTGGTTTCTTTAAAATCACCCCGTGACGATTATTTCGATAATATTACACCATTAAAAATTAGACCCATTTGTAGTAGCGTCATTCCATAGCTTTTATAGAATATCTCTTTTATGACCAATGAGAATGCTCCATAACACACTAAAGTAACCGTTTTCTATAAAAGCGGTGGAGTGACGCTGTAGCAAATGAGTAAAATTTTTTACAGTGTATAGGGTTTTTTTATGTTTTTCTCTACAAAAATTCATTGAAATATATTAGTTTAGTTTTCTATTTGGATTTTTATTTTATCCAGTAAATGGTTTCTAAATACGGCTGATTTGGGTGTATGTTTTTTTTTTAATTATTTGCTGTAGTGTCACTCCACCGCTTTTATAGAAAACGGTTAAGTTACTGTGTTATGGAGCACTCTCATTGGTCATAAAAAATATTCTATACAAGTTATGGAGTGACGTTATAGCAAATGGATCATATTTTTAACAGCGTAGCATTATCGAAATAATTGCCATTGGTGATTTTCAAGAAAAGCTATTTCTGCAGAAGACGAGGAATTTGAAGTCAAAAATTCTGGCCAATCAGCCAAAACCTGGCTGGGAAAACCGAAATATGTATCGATTTAATATGCTCAATTACACCATGATAAACGAGGATTCGAAATAAACATCAAATACAAAAGTTACGTATTTTTGTCCGTAGAATCCGAATCTGCAATGAAAAATTGGGGTTATAATTTAAGATTTCAAAGTTGGACCCTCTCTGACCCCCAGGAGGTCGGTTGCGAAAGTCAAATTTGGTATCACCGAGTAGCTTATTTAAACATATTTAACATGTATTCGTTATGAGTACATCAATGTACTCATTTTTGAGTACTTCATTTTTTTTTTCAGTGATAAAATACTCAATACTTCGAAAAAAGAAGAAAATTCAAACAAAGTAGAACGTCATACATATGAGGACCTCAGAATAAAATTAATATAATAATAATAATTCAGAATCTCATAATTCAGATTTGGAGTAAATTGAGTTCAAAGTTAAGCATCAATTGTAATTGAACGAATTGAGATAGAAATCTTTTGCTTATTTCTTAATGTTTTTTGAACTCTTATTTCAACAGCTGTTTAGAAAAACAGCCGATTAAATTTTGTTTTAAATGTGTAACTAAGCAATATTTATCAGAATTCGGCACTTGTACCCTTTGGCTTCCAAACACTAATGAAAACTGCTTTGAAGCAAAAGGTACAAGTGCCGAATTAATACAAGAAAAAAAACATGAAATAAAAAGATAAATTTATAAAAAATGAAGAACAGTGTTGATACAAATAAATAAATGAACTAAACTTTGTTTTAGAGCTATTCCATCTCAATTCAGGCAGACAATACTGATATGCGTCAAGCCACCATCACAGATTTTTTTCAAAAAAATTCAGTAGTTAGAACTAAGTGATTTATAAAATTTCCTAAAAGGATTTTTCCCTAAAATTTTTTTTTTCTCTGATTACAGCACTTTAAAATTCATGATAAAATTGGCAGTTTTCAGAAAAACTGAAAAACGCTTCATTTGCGAAATGAACGCAATACCAAACATATTCAACATATTCAGTCAATTTATTTTTTATAAAGAGTTATTAATATGAATTTTACTTTGGCATAGTTTTAAAAAATATAGTGACATTTTTACTTAATTAAAAAAAATAGATTTTAAGTATAAAATATATAATTATTAGTGAATTTAAGATTTTTTTTCAGAATGAAAAAAAATATTTTAAAGCTAAACATTGATGGCAATCTAAAGACCTTTATTGGGAGTTTTACAGCAAATTTTATTTTAACTCTAAGGTGCTTACAACTTTTGTAATTCAATTTTAAATTTTGCAAAATTTTGTAAAATCACTACTTTTGAAATGCAATTTCTCAAAAACACCATTTTTTAAAAATCTGATAATATGCTCAATTCATACCTTAATAGTCTCTAATACATACCTTACAAGCAAATCGTGTGTTTTTGCTTAGAAAATTTTATATGATTTTTTGAAAATAACATGTTGTGTGTATTTTTCAACAGACCACAAAGTCAAGCTCTTCCTTATTTAACCGAACTTGTAATGTAATTAATATTTCAAACTAAAAAATACATCACTAGTACATAATTATTACTGTTAAATTATAGCTAATCATTTGCTTAAATTTAAAATTGCGTAAAATACAGCCAATAATAAAATTAGTATTGATCATATGTCATTTCATTCCATACTCATGAATGTGTTAAATCCATCTACAGTATGTAAAAATTTTGTTATATAGTATGGATATAATATATTAATGTGCAAATACATACATAACAGAAGAATTAGGTAGTAAAGGTTTCTTAAATTAACTTCAACTCCTTATCGTTGAAGGTATGAAGTCGCCCAGATTGTCCTATTGTAACTGGTTTTTCTGTTTCTAGAAGCACATTTTCCAATGGTAATGCACATTCATATTTTTTCTTTCCAGATTCTTTTGGCCACTGGAATGCTTTATCTATGGACCATGTTGGGTACATCAATGATACTTTAATGTCATTTAGTTCTTGTGATTGATATACCATTGATTTGTCCTATCCACCAATTATTTTCATAAATGCATCCAATGAAATCACCGATTTGGAAACTATGTATTGAATATTGTCTTTTCATTTGGCTGAAGGTTTCAACTTTTGTCAATTCATTTTTACTTGCTTGTTCCATATAATTTTCATTATTTACAATCACCCTATAATGGTTATATCTAATGCCAACAATAGATTTTGCATTAGCATATTCTTTCTCATTATTAGTTCTATAGGATTGAATAATATTTCTGTCTGGGTGGACTAGAATGTTATTTTTTAGCAAAGATAGTTCAGCAACAAATGAGACAGAATTTTCGATAGCTTTTATTGGCTCCTTTTGGAGATTAAATTTTGTTGCATTGTGCTTGTCTCAGTCCCCAATAGCATTACATGCACTTTTAACATGGCCGGTACCTGAAAATATCCTCTACTTCAGTACAATTTTATTTTTGTGCAATTCATAAAACTGATACTTGTTTTTAAAATGTGCTCCAGCTCCAGCTCCATCTGATATATACACAGGTGATTCCAGTGTTTGTAATTGATACAACTTAAATAATTCTTTTTTTACTTTTTCTAAGTCACAAACAGCATGAGCTGTATCATGAGTTAATCATCAGAAACAATGATAAAACTCTTTATTTCTTCTCTAAAGTATGCTAAACTAAGTGCAGGTAACTAACGATATCTGAGTATTCTGCCAGTGGTAGCTTTGTACTTCATTTGGCAGTATTAGTGAGTAATTTTCAGCAAAGTCAAAATGCATCACAAGCGCAGATTTTTTTGTAAAGGGGTTTGGCTTATTTAATTTTATGAATAGGAATTTTTGAAGACTAGCTTATATTTATCTGCCATAATAATGTGCATATATTATTTTTTCAGTAAAAAATATTATTATAAATACAGAGAAATAAGAAAAAGCTTGATCTTCTGGTTTTCTGAGGAAAAAAAAACTAATTGGAAAAAAACTAAACTTTAAAAAAAAATCTAATTCAGTTGTAATGTATGTATTTGCATTTTAATATATTATATCCATACTATATAACAAAATATTTAACACACTGTAGATGAATTTAGCACATTTATGAGTATGGAATGAAATGACATATGATCAATACTAATTTTATTATTGACTGTATTTTACGCAATTTTAAATTTAAGCAAATGATTAGCTATAATTTAACAGTAATAATTATGTACTAGTGATGTATTTTTTAGTTTGAAATATTAATTATATTACAAGTTCGGTTAAACAAGGAAGAGCTTGCCTTTGTGGTCTGTTGAAAAATACACACAACATGTTATTTTCCAAAAATCATATAAAATTTTCTAAGCAAAAACACACGATTTGCTTGTAAGGTATTTATTAGAGACTAATAAGGTATGAATTGAGCATATTATCAGATTTTTAAAAAATGGTGTTTTTGAGAAATTGCATTTCAAAAGTAGTGATTTTACAAAATTTTGCATAATTTAAAATTGAATTACAAAAGTTGTAAGCACCTTAGAGTTAAAATAAAATTTGCTGTAAAACTCCCATTAAAGGTCTTTGGATTGCCATCAATGTTTAGCTTTAAAATATTTTTTTTTATTCAGAAAAAAAATCTTAAATTCACTAATAATTATATTTTTTGTACTTAAAATCTAATTTTTTTAATTAAGTAAAAATGTCACTATATTTTTTAAAACTATGCCAAAGTAAAATTCATAAAAAATAAATTGACTGAATATGTTGAATATGTTTGGTATTGTGTTCATTTCAAAATGAAGCGTTTTTCAGTTTTTCTGAAAACTGCCAATTTTATCATGAATTTTAAAGTGCTGTAATCAGAGAAATAAATTTTTTAGGGAAAAATCCTTTTAGGAAATTTTATAAATCACTTAGTTCTAGCTACTGAATTTTTTTGAAAAAAATCTGTGATGGTGATTTGACATGTCCTGCCTGAGCTGAGATGGAATTGCTCTTTAATAAAAGTTCTAAAAAAGAAAAATTATGAAACAGAAAAATGAAGATATAAAAAATTTAAGATCAATGTTGATACACGTGAATAAAACAACACATTTTATTCTAACATAAGATTTAAAATTTTATTATATATTTTGTTAAGTTTTAAAAAGTGAATATATTTTCAGTTTGTCTGTCTGTCTGGCCATCCGGCCGTCTGTCTGCGCTTTAACTCTTGTAAATATATTCGAATTGCGCTAAATTTTTTGGAAATTATTTACGCTTATCCTACCACGAACCTTATTTCAAATAAAGTTTATAGCATGATTAATTTATTTACAGGGACAGTCAACAATTTTTCGTTTCATTATGGACTATGGGGAAAAAATCGTTTGAAATGAATTTTAAAGGTGTTACCCTCTATCAAATATATTAAGATTTATATTCATCTAGGAATTTCATTAAAATATGCTATCTGTAAAATATGTGGTGAAAAGAAAAGCTAATATTCTTTTATAGGGACACACAAAAGAATTCAATTACGTGATGGGAAAGTGGAAATTGTTTGCAACATATTTTAATTATATTAAACTTTTTATGTATAATAAAATTGATATACTTCCATGAGATTTAATATAAATTAAATCGCATATAACATGAAGTCCACAGCATTTACAGGGACACACAAAAAATTTGAAATAGTATATTCTGTCCAAAATACTGTACATTATCAATATGGTTGATGGATGAATGAAATGCCTTCTTAATTATGATATGCGCTTTTAAGTTTCACTAAATTTATACATTTTACGTGGTATTTTTTATTGCTAGATTTGATATGCAGGGCTACACAAAAGATCTGGTAAAGATTACTGAATATGAGTATAATTTACTTAAGGATTGTTTTTAAATAATTTATGTATTTTTATGATGAATTTCATTTAGTTTACTCTGCAATGTTTGTAGAATACAGATAAAATGATGTACAGGGCGACACACAGAATTGGATACATGGTCATCTATGGATGATAATTTCTTGAAATGTTATTTCAGTAGTCTTAAGATGTTTTACTTGGAGCTAAATTTTAGCTAAATACTGGCGTATAAAACAGGTTCTAGGTAAATTTCAGGGATGAACAAAAGTATACAAGCATGTTTCCATCTATTAGTACAAAATGCTGAAAGAGAAATTTCAAACTGTTACGCATTTTCTTTCTAAATTATTTTTTTTTCTATTATACAGTATATGTATAACTGACAGATCAAACACAGGGCTGTTCAAATGTATTCAAAAACATACTTTTCTCTGGACAGAAACACTTTATTACCTGAAATTGCGAAATTGTTTTAAAGATTTCAGGAAATCTTGGAAAGAGTTTCAGAATCTATGTTTAATGTTTGATTTTTCTTATTTATTAACAGTTTACATTTATTTAATGTATATTTATTCATTAAAAAGCAAATTCTAAACAAAAAAAAACCTACGAAAAACATTTTGAAAAAAGACATACAACTCCAATTCATAAGGTTTAAAACGTCACACTTAGTAAATAATTTTAAACTGTGATTGGTACAAATTGGCATATGATCATGTTTTTGTACCAATCGACGGCTAAAAAATTATCAAATTCCATGGGCGTTTCCAGAGTCATGAACTAGCCTTGCATGTCGTTGGTCGCGCTTCAGCTATTTAGACGTTAATGAATACACCTGCACTTATACCCCTTGGCCTCCAAGCGTTTCACGGTTTCGGGAAAGAGGTTAAGTGGCTGACCCCTAAAACTCAGCATATAATTAAAAAATCCCTCATAACTCCTTACCTACAAATAAATAGACTTATTTCCAGATAGTCTGTGCACTTAACTCATTTTTTTCAATTTTGTCACTTATACCCCTTGGCTTCTGGGCTCCTCATATATGTTATCACATTGTTGCCGCATGTTTATTTTTGCATTTTAATTTTCCTAAACTTTTTACCGTTGGTTAATTGTCTGAGCGTAGCGAAGTCTTATACTCAGAGTACGTAACGATATTAAAAGTCAAAAAAATTCTTTCGTCAAGCAAATCTCAAAGAGTACTTATCGATTTCGATTCTGTTTGTACCAGAAAGTACCTATGAAGGTAATCTGGTGAATGCACCAATATTAAAAAATTAATTCCAAATGTTTAAAAGTTATATTAAAAAACTGATAAAAAAGCACAATTTATTTGTATACGCCACAGAAATTTGGTGTGCGTGATTTTTCAGCGGCTGGATATTTTCGTAGATAACCGAATCAGTACATGAAGTAAATAGTAATCATTTACGCACTCAGAAATATTGAATGCAATAAAACATTTTAAAATTTAATCCCGAGGAAAATAAAACTGCTATTTTTTTATATTAAAACATGTCATAAAAACTTTGATTTTGAGATTTTGTGATAATCTCTTAACAGCACTTTTTGATCGCTAAAAGAATGTTTTACATATTTCGCGTGTGAAAATTAGAAACAATTACGTTTTTAAATAAAAAGTTTCTTTTATGACATCACTTTCCCTTTATATTTATTTTTATTGCATGTTTTCTTTTAACTTATATTTTGTTTGTGTGTGGAATTCTGGTCACTAATTTTTCGGCACGGATACCAAAAGCGCATCAGTTTTGACGCAATTTTTTTCAAAGCCCATTTGGCGAAAACTCCGTTTTTAAATAACGCTTGCATACACATTTTAAATTATTTTCTATTTTCAAAAAGAACTTACAGTAAATAAAATAATAATAACAATTAATAACTATAAAAAGAAATATTTTATACAGTAAAGCATCGTTTATACGACGATCACTTATACGACGTTTACATTTATACGATGCTTTAATGTGGTCCCGACTCATTCCTATTCATTTTAATGTAAAAATATATCTTTTATACGACGCCCAAAATCGTTTATACTTAGATTTTTCGATTTTGTATAGGTTTATTTTTGTTTATTTTCCTTGTGTATCTTACGAACGAGCGGAAGTTTGCAGCTATGAATGACACCAAAGAGCGTGTTTAAATGCACTCTTCATTATAAAAACGTGGGTTGTGTTCGATTAGTCTGAAAAATCAACTTACGTGTAACAGATTACACTTGGAGGGATCATTCTTTTTTCAGAGATGGTCAGCTTTCCCGACCTGTTTTAAGTTGCAAATAGACTATCCTTCTAACTCTTACCATAGTATTGGCGACTTTTAGTTGGTCACGCGGGGTTTTTGAGCTTTGACTTTAAATGGAAAGGAAATGTTGTACTGCAAATGAGGAACCTTTCGGTGAAACATATAAATAAAGGTAAGCATATTTAAATTGCTTTCTAATCCCCTCCCCGTTTTTTTTTTTTTTTTTTTTTTTTTTTTTTTTATAAATTTATGCAAATCATCACGTTAAATATTAAAATTAAATAACAACAAAATTAATTCAAGTTTTGGAAGTGAAAATCGATTATACGTCGTTATCGTTTATACGACGTTTTTCTGTAGTCCCTTCGGCGTCGTATAAACGATGCTCCACTGTATAATTAAAAAAAGGAAATGAAAGTAAATAAACATTTTATGAGTAAATAAACAAATAATAAATAAATAAAGCCGGGTTACCATCTCAGGTAAAATAATACCATCGGCCACGCGGGGTTTTTGAGCTTTGACTTTAAATGGAAAGGAAATGTTGTACTGCAAATGAGGAACCTTTCGGTGAAACATATAAATAAAGGTAAGCATATTTAAATTGCTTTCTAATCCCCTCCCCGTTTTTTTTTTTTTTTTTTTTTTTTTTTTTTTAATACAAATTTATGCAAATCATCACGTTAAATATTAAAATTAAATGAAAACAAAATTAATTCAAGTTTTGGAAGTGAAAATCGATTATACGTCGTTATCGTTTGTACAACGTTTTTCTGTAGTCCCTTCGGCGTCGTATAAACGATGCTCCACTGTATAATTAAAAAAAGGAAATGAAAGTAAATAAACATTTTATGAGTAAATAAACAAATAATAAATAAATAAAGCCGGGTGACCATCTCAGGTAAAATAATACCATTTTGACGCCAATTATGTACCCTGGTGTATATGTGACATCTTTTACCATTTTTCATCCATTTCCTGTTGGCATACAACTTTGAAATTTGGAATATGTATGCATATCTGGGAGCAAAACTTTAATTAGACATTCATTTTTTTAATTCGATCCAAAAAGGGGCAACGGGGGCTATTTTTTAAAGATTTATACAATTTATACTGCATAAAGAGCCACTTACCTATTTTTATATACGAGAAGAAGTAAGTGGTATGTGAAAACAATTATAGTATACATAAATAAAATACTTGAGATAATATACTAGAGATATAAGCACCGGGTTTGGCGAGATTTTTTATGCCAATTAGCAGAAAACTTCGTTTTGATTACCAGATACATATATCATGCTATAATAACACGTTATTTATTTATTTCAAAATGAAAAAAAAGGAATAAACGAAACATTTTCTGTTATTAAAAAAAAAGAAATAACAATCAATAAATGATAACATTTTTAGAACAAACAATTTATTATAACATTTATATGATAACCAGCATGTTAGGCAACTGAACGCCATTTTGGCACCAATTAAGTACCTCGGTGTGTATAGGGCATATATGTGCAATATTTATTTGTAAAACTGAGCATGAACGTTTACCAAGTGTGTTTTCATAGTCGCTTATATCTTTTTGTGGTACTTCTAGGTTATCCCGTCGACCAAAAAATTATCGCCAAACTGTAAGATTAACTGCCAATAACTGATGATCGTGAATGCCACATTCAATGACATTAAATGCGATTCACGTGTTTAAAATGTCATTAAGTGATTTTTATTTCGACTTTTTATTAATACTTTTATTAATATTCTACTAATTATTTGTTTTTTCGTTATTTAAAATAAAAATTATGTCAACATGTATAATTTGGCTTATAGTTTGACGATTTGTATAATTTGGCGAAATTGGTCGACGGGATAACCTAGAAGTACCCGTTTTGCAACATAGCGCGCCTTTCAAAGCCAAAACTGCACAAAAGAAAACAAAAATCAATATTTGCAGTATTTTTTTTTATGCAGTGCACATTTTGTAGTCAGTAGGCTTGATAATCAGAACTCGTTTTTTTGCTTTAAAAGATGATATTTCATACGACATCTTTTTTGGATTCGTCGTTTTTCCATATTTGATAGTATGCGTCTACTCGTTTTGTAACTTTTTTTTGTAAATTTCTTCTTTATTAATAGCGACATTTAGATTTCGTATTTAAATAAAAATTCTTCTAAATGCAAAGAATTTTGTTAAAAGAAATAAATAAATGAAATGCGGACATCTAAAGCTCAAAGCACAAAATTTTCCTATTGAGTTAATGAAAATCAGTAAAAACATAATTTTTATGAAAATAAAAAGGTGACTTATGTAATAACAGAGTCATATATTATGTACGTTATGGATTAAGTATGAATATTTCTCCCCCATTTATAAATAATAATAATAATAAAATAAAATGCGGAGAGACCAAAGTCTATATTTGACTGAAAACAACAACCATTTTCTAAATGCTTTAAAAAAATGGCCATTGAAAAGTGATATTTCAAAAGTATTATGAAATTAGTTAAAAACCATTTATTTTAAACTAAATGAATAAAAGATTTATATTTTTAACGAAATAAATGCGATTTGAAAAATTATTGGAAATTTATCACCATAGATGTATCAATATTACAATCAGTACCTTGTATGCAAAATGGAACAATTAGCAATACTTTTTGTACCCGAAAAATGGTCGTTGATTTTTTTAAGGTTATAAAGTAGATTACGAAATATTCCTATACAGAGATGCCAAGCCCCCGCCTATTGCACAGCAGAATTTTCTTATAGGAAAAAGTTATTTTTTAAATCCGCAGAATGTTCCAATTTAATAAAACATTTTCTGTATTAAAATACCGGTATCCAAAATGCCGGAGACTTGGCAGCTCTGCCTATAACATTTTGATTAATCACGGTACTTTTTTTTTAACCGAATTCAAATTTAGTGAAGACAACGTTTTTTGGCCAAAAGCAGCTTTTTTCCACATGTGTAACTACGATACAATTCCTTGATGCTGAAATAAAATGTTTTGACCTATGCTATTATTGCTTCCTCTTATTTATTTATTTGAATTTTAAATAAGATGACTCAAAATCGTGTTTTTTTAATGTACGGAAAAAATGCATTTCGAGAGAGGGCGAAAAGAACAATATTTGGAGATTTATTACCTGCATTTGGCTAAGTGTCCTACTACCTTGTATTATCACTCTTCACAATACTTCGCTGTTATATGGACTTAGGCACTTTTATAACAAGTTTGACGTAATTTGGACTTAAGAAAGTGAGTTTTTTACTAAATAATACAAATAAATGAAAAATGAATACTAAGAAATACTAATAAAAGAAAAATGAAGCATTATATTGATCTATGTATATTTAAAAACGCATCTGCTAGCACTAATTAGATAATTTATGTGTATATAATAGGAGATAAATAACTTTTGATTCTGTATTTCTATGCTATAAAACATTAACGTTTGTGTGTTTTTCGTTATCATTGGGAGTACCTAGCCGATTTAAAAAATAATGTGCGCAAAAAATGTTGGTAACCATCTTTGCTGCAAAATATACTATATTTTGCGTAGGAACAATAATCACCATCAATGCACGAGCAAAAAAAGTTCTAAAATTGAGAATTTTTTGATGTTGATATGACTAAAAATTTAAAATCTATTTTTTTGGTGGCAATTTTCAAGATATAATATTCTCGTTATGAACGATTTCTAAAACATTCGACTATTTAATTTCACTAATTAAACATTTTTTTTTCTAGAAAAAGTTTTAAACCCAATTTATTGAGAATATTGCAATTTCTAGGATACTGTTGGGGTTAGAAACTATAACTTTGGCATCACAGTAACTTATAAGATGTAAGTGCTCGTTTAGGACAAATTTTTAAAAAAGGATTCCTTAACTCTTATCGACAACCTCATTGCATCCGTGGCAAACAGATATTCAACATTATAAACTATTCGGACGGATTTCACACCATATAAAATATACTCCATTCTCTTCAAACATAATAGTTTATGTTATTTATAGTTTCTCAAATCGGTGCAAAGCTTCTGTTTATGCTCATGACATCATTTCTATATTTCCAATATAGGAAAATTTGGTGTTTTATTTTCTGTATTACTTTTAGCATTTTGCATATTTCCAATTTTATATCCATGCATAGTTTGCTTTTCTTTTATAAAAATAGTATATGCAACTTTATATATAAGATTGTGTAATTCTATGATTCAATATGCTTATTTTCATCATATTTTATCACAATGAATGACCAATTAAATCTCATTTTCTTTACTTATCGCAAGTTATTAAATGTGTATTCTCAGCAATATCACTCAGACTAATCCCTCCGAGGGAAGTCCTAGTTGTCTGAGCGAAGCGAAGTCTTATACTCAGAGTACGTAACGATATTAAAAGTCAAAAAAATTCTTTCGTCAAGCAAATCTCAAAAAGTACTTATCGGATTTTGATTCTGTCTGTGCCAATAGGTACCTATGAAGGTAATCTGGTGAATGCACTACCTACGAAAAATTAGTTCCAAATAGTTTAAAAGTTATATTAAAAAACTGATTAAAAAACACAATTTATTTGCATCCGTCACAGAAATTTGGTATGCATCATTTTTCACTGGCTGAATATTTTGTAGAGAACCGAATCAGAGTGTATGGAGTAAATAGTAATTGTTTGAGCGAAGGCTAACACACATAGTACATAATGAGTAGTTAAGTAAATTTGAAAAAATACATGACGGATTTTGATTTTCGTTGTACCAGAAGGTACCTATGAGGGTAACCTATTGAATGCACCTACTCTCAAAAATGTGTTCCAAGTAGTTTAAAAATTATATAAAAAAACTGATAAAAAAGTACGATTTATTTACATACATCTCAGATATTTGATTACGTCACTTTTCACTGGCAAAATGTTTTTGTTACATTCCAGAATTTGAGCACGTGGAGCAAAGAAAATACACAAACAATTTTTATTTAAGTACAATAAAACATATTTAAATTTAAGAAACAAATTGGAAAAGAAATCTGTTTTATTATTATTATTATTATATTATGTATTTAAAAGAAAAAAGCCATAATACTTAGTGACTTAGTATTCGGGGTTTTGAGATAATTTTTATAATAACATTTTGTAATCGCATCTTTTGCTTGGCATCTTATATATTTCACGCGTGCAAATTAGGAACAAATTCTTTCGTGTAAGATCATGTTAGTATAAATGGCGCTCCGCGCCATATACACTACAAATCAATCTCACAGAGGATGAGATAGAGAAATATGAGTTCGACATGAGTGCTTTAGATATTACTTTTAATCATAGATTATATTCTGTTATTTTGTTTACATAGATTACTTAATATTATTTCTCACTAAGCAACCTGTGTTCCCCGGCGATTATTGCTTTATTGCATGCATTTTATTATGGCTACATTTTATGAAAACATATCCATGACGCAGTTGTCAGACATGCACCAAGTTGATGCGATTGCAACAAAATGGCGATTTCATGTCTCACATGGTAATCCGTTTATTTTGTTCCATCACTTTATTTAAAAAATACAATGGTGGAAGCAATAAATATATATTTATAAATAATAAACATAATAATAAATAGAATAAAAAGTATAAATATGACAAAAAATTGTATTAGAGAAATATTCAAAAACTTTCACAAAGTTTCTACCAATTTACGGGAGAAGAAATCGCGCCACGTAGTGCATATATGACATCCGTGCTATATGTATACGTAAAAATAAGCGTAAACGTTCATCAGGTTTATTTATGTAACTGTTCATATCTATTTTCAACAAATATCACTTTCTAAAGGTTTCTAAAAACTCCAAGGTAAAGGTAATATTGGAAAAGTACCATGAAATTAGAGTAGGTGTATCGGTGCGCGGAAAAAAGGTCAACGGAAAAAACGTCAACGGAAAAAAAGGCAACGGAAAAAAGGGCAACGGAAAAAACGTCAATGGAAAAAAAGGCAACGGAAAAAAGGTCAACAAGTAAAAATGGCAACGGTAAATAATAGGGATATATGTTAAGTTATAAAAAACCGATTATTTGTTTCAAATAAGCTTATGCGTGCTAAACACGTGTATCCATTATTTCAACTCGATTGGTGAACAGCTTATGTATAAAGACAGCAACTTTCATATCTTTATGCAAACTTTGGCCAAGAACATTCCTTGGAGTGAGAAAAACGGGTCAAACATGGATAAATAAAAAAAAAAATTGTAATTTAAGAAATTACCCCAACCATTTGAAAAATGTTTCACTCGATACATTCATCTATCATTTTATGCTAAATACCAGTTGTTTTATTGTGTATTATCCGTGCCACTGCTATAAATGACTTTATACATGCTGCAATTTGAAGGTACGGTTCGTTTAAGTTATATCACTCTATTGTCGCCAAGCATAAAAGTTGGCGACAAAAGAAACATTTCAAACTATGTAACATTGTTGGTGCAAAAGTAATCATTATTAAAATACAGCTTTGGCATATACTGTTATACTTGTAAGACTTTGGCATATATTGTTTGATTTTACAGAGCAGAATTTTGGTGATGGAGGTTTTAAACCAAAATCGATCGCAGCACATGCATCTGTGAATGGGTCCATCAGACATCGAATCAAAAAAGTTTTTTCCCAGTTTTTCCCCAGCCGATTGCTTTTTAGTTTTCTTTTTACGTGGTGGAAAATCAAGAGTAATAGCTATAACATTTTACGGCTCGTTAGAATCACTACTGGTACTCAAATTTTCCTGGTTAGAACCGACCGATTGCAAAACGCCATGGCTAGTGGATTGGTCGCCCTGGCGACATGATGTTTTACAATTAATCGGTTCGGCATTAAATTGCTTTCTTTTTCGTGATCGCCTTTCAACACGTAATTGGTTTTCAGCGGCTCAATAATCTTTTGATTTTATCATTTTCTGCATTGAAAGACGTTTTTGCGCCAAACCAAATACAGTATTACTCAGTTATCCCGTCGACCAATTTCGCCAAATGATACGAATCGCCAAACTAATAAGCAACTTATACATGTTGACTGTGTTTAATATCATTGAATGCGATATTCACGTTCATTCATTTCTTTGGCTTCGGCTTTTTCCGTATCTGTTAATTTCCGTCTACCCATTTTTAAATTTGTTAGTTTTCTCCTTTATTACAATGATTTTAACCATTTTAATTTACTATTCAAATAAAAATTCTTCTAAAAGTAAAGAATTTAATTTAAATTCAAATAAAAACTCTTCTAAAAGTAAAGAAATTAATTTAAATTCAAAAGTGACCACATCATTCAAAAGTGGTAACATCATTCAAAAGTGGTAACATCATCGGGTCCATTCTCCCGAAAACAACAACCATTTTTCAAATGGTTAAAAAAAAATAAATAAAAAAAATAATTGTAATTTAAGAAATTACCCCAACCATTTGAAAAATGTTTCACTCGATACATTCATCTATCATTTTAAGCTAAATACCAGTTGTTTTATTGTGTATTATCCGTGCCACTGCTATAAATGACTTTATACATGCTGCAATTTGAAGGTACGGTTCGTTTAAGTTATATCACTCTATTGTCGCCAAGCATAAAAGTTGGCGACGAAAGAAACATTTCAAACTATTTAACATTGTTGGTGCAAAAGTAATCATTATTAAAATACAGCTTTGGCATATACTGTTATACTTGTAAGACTTTGGCATATATTGTTTGATTTTACAGAGCAGAATTTTGGTGATGGAGGTTTTAAACCAAAATCGATCGCAGCACATGCATCTGTGAATGGGTCCATCAGACATCGAATCAAAAAAGTTTTTTCCCAGTTTTTCCCAAGCCGATTGCTTTTTAGTTTTCTTTTTAGGTGGTGGAAAATCAAGAGTAATAGCTATAACATTTTCCGGCTTGTTAGAATCACTATTGGCACTCAAATTTTCCTGGTTAGAACCGACCGATAGTAAAACGCCATGGCTAGTGGATTGGTCGCCCTGGCGACATGATGTTTTACAATTAATCGGTTCGGCATTAAATTGCTTCCTTTTTCGTGATCGCCTTTCAACACGTAATTGGTTTTCAGCGGCTCAATAATCTTTTGATTTTATCATTTTCTGCATTGAAAGACGTTTTTGCGCCAAACCAAATACAGTATTACTCAGTTATCCCGTCGACCAATTTCGCCAAATGATACGAATCGCCAAACTAATAAGCAACTTATACATGTTGACTGTGTTTAATATCATTGAATGCGATATTCACGTTCATTCATTTCTTTGGCTTCGGCTTTTTCCGTATCTGTTAATTTCCGTCTACCCATTTTTAAATTTGTTAGTTTTCTCCTTTATTACAATGATTTTAACCATTTTAATTTACTATTCAAATAAAAATTCTTCTAAAAGTAAAGAATTTAATTTAAATTCAAATAAAAATTCTTCTAAAAATAAAGAATTTAATTTAAATTCAAAAGTGGTAACATCATTCAAAAGTGGTAACATCATTCAAAAGTGGTAACATCATCGGGTCCATTCTCCCGAAAACAACAACCATTTTTCAAATGGTTAATAAAAATAAAAAACAGGTACATACACATTAGAGTAGAAAAAAAAAATGTTGTCTGGATATATAGGATGTTAAGGGGGATAACAGAAAAAGAGTCAATATTTTGAAATTTGGTACAAGAAAACTCAATTCTGGCAACATGCAGCATAAACCATTTAAATTAAAATTTAAAATATAACGAAACTTGTTATGTTGGTTCCATTAATAATGATAATTAGAAGGAGAATTTGAAATGAATAAAAAAATATAATATTTAATAATTATTAATATTTCAATAATAATTAATTATTAATTGTTATTGTTTTTATTTATGACATGTGATTATCTGCCCGGAGGTATATAAGCCCTTGGAGGAGAGCCCTCCGTGGAGGTCTTTTTTACCGTATCTACGCAAGGTTACCCAAGGTAGAAGAAAATCATGGAAAACTCCGACGCGTGATGGGCGTGATTGGGTTCGAACCCAGCACCTCCTGTCTACCAGCTTCAAGAGTACCACCTTTCAGCTACTGGTGGGGTGAAATTAGCGTGGGGGGTCTTATTTAGAAACCATAAAGTCGAATAATATTTTTCATTTTTCGATAAATGCAGGCTGCCTTCCAGAAAATGTGGTCCAAAACGGCGTTTTCGACAGAATTTTTGCACGCGACAACCTGTTAAAGGTAATCGCAAGAAAACACAACCTTATAACTAAAAATGCAATGCACTTGTCGAAAAACGAAATAATATGTATTTAGATACAATTTTTTATTCATTTATTATTAATATTATTACTATATCAATAGAACCACCATAACAAATTTCTGCATGATTTAAATTTTATTTTAAATGATTTATGCTGCGTAGAGCCAAAATTGAGTTTTCTTGTGCCAAATCTCAACATTTCGACTCATTTTCTGTTATCCCCATTAATATCCTAATAACATGACTAAATATCAAAACAATTTTTTTTCTTTTTACCATTTTTTCCACCCTATTAAAATACAGGGTGATTCATAAAAGATGGGCAGAACTTTAAGGGGTTATAGTACACTTAAAGACAAATAATATTAAATAGGAGACTAAGGGTCCCAGACGTATTCCCAAGGAGATATGGGGCATTAAAGTTTAGGGTCCGAAAATTCAAATGATTATAAAAAATGGAAAAATTGGTCGATTCGTTTGCGGTTTTTGCAAAAAATTTTCTTTATGCCAGTATTTTCTTGAAATAAAATTTTAAAGTTCAATTTCAAAAAATGCCGATAGGGGGCGCTTTAGACTTTGGAGTAACAAACAACTATTTTTTAACGTTATTTTTTTTTTATTTCTTTAAATGATTTCGAAAGCTTAGACTTAAACTTAAATTTTGATCTAAAAATCTGAGTCCTAACGAGTAGTTAAGTAGCGTAAACTGAAATTTGAAATTTGAAACCCTTTTCCCCCCCAGAACAAAAATCAGTTATTCCCGATCTTTGTGTCGTAGATTAGGCTCTAACTACTGCCGCGTTTTGCTAAAATTATTCTTTATGTCAGTATTTTCTTGAAAAGAAATTTTAAAGAAAATTTTCAAAAAATTCCGATAGAGGGCGCTTTAGACTTTGGAATAACGAACAACTATTTTATACCGTTATTTTTTGTGTCTCATTAAATGCTTTCTAAAGCTTAGACTTAAATTTTCAGCCCGAAATCTGAATCGTTAGACGTGGTTAAGTTTCTGGGGAGAGGCAGTGGCGTAGCTATGTTTTTTGGCGCCCGGGGCCAGCAAGAAATTTTGCGCCCCCACCCCAATATAGATACATAATTTCTCTCAATTTGGCGCCCCTAGGCCTCGGCGCCCGGGGCGGACGCCCCCCTTGCCCCCCCTTAGCTACGCCACTGGGGAGAGGGGTTTGAAATTTCTACTCCTGAGCATAGTTCAGTTTACCATGTCCACACACTGTGTGCTGTGATACGAGGTAAAAAGACACAAATTAGGATTATGTTACCAAAGCATATTTATTAACATGTAATTACAATAAATGTTCAAAATTGTGACCACGCAGAACAACGGCGAAGAATGGAACGGCGAACATTCGCGAAAACTTCAGGCTTTTCGAGCACTTCCCCTACAGCGGCGGAAAGTCTGGCGACCAGTTCCTCGGGGGATTCAATGGGTGTCTCATACATAAGAGCCTTCAATTGTCCCCAAAAAAGAAATCGAGGGGTGAAAGATCTGGCGAGCGAGCAGGCCAAGCAACAGGACCTCCTCGACCAATCCATCTGTTCGGAAATGTGATGTCCAGATAGTTGCGGACGTCTCGTACGTAATGGGCTGGCGCTCCATCGTGCTGGAACCACATGACCCGCCGGATGCGTGGAGGAACAAAGTTTAACAGGTCTGGCAGTACATGTTGCAGAAATGTGAGGTATGTTTTACCGTTGAGGCGTTCAGGAAGAAGGTACGGTCCGATTAGGTGGTCTCCGAGGATTCCTGCCCAAACATTGATGGAAAAGCGTCTCTGATGAGCATGTGGATACGTAGCATGTGGCTTGACATCCGCCCATACATGTGCATTGTGTGTGTTAAATGTACCTTCACGTGTGAAGGTACATTCATCGGTGAAAAGCACAGTTCGTCCAAAATGTGGATTTAGCGCGTTCTGCTGCAGAAACCAGTGGGCGAATTCAATACGATTTGGATAATCCCCTGGAGACAGTTTCTGGACTCGTTGCACATGAAACGGGAGCAAATGTTCATCCTTCAGTACCCTCCAAGTCATGGACTGTGAGGTATCCACCTGCCTAGCCACTGTTCGTGTACTTGTACTTGGCTGCGCCGTTACTACATCCAGAATGGCTTCTGCAACAACTACTGATTCGTCCTTTTTTGCACGACCTGCATTCGACCGGGAAGCGAGAAATGATCCCGTCTCACACAACTGTCTGTGCAAGCGCTCGAAAGTTTTGCGGTTAGGCAACCGCCTGTTGGGAAATCGCTCTCCGTACATTCGTTGCGCCTCTGCACCATTTCCATCTGCCTCTCCGTAAATTAAATGCATCTCAGCCTTTTCCTTATTCGTGAAGGGCACCATCTTCCTATTCATTACTACAGCGACTTACACTTGACTCACCGTTCAGTGGTTTTTATGCCTGAATCGTGTCGAAATTTTGCATACGTGTTCTTCTTCTTCCCCATTTGACATTTGCATACTTTCTGTCTCCTTCTTCACCCGGTGACTAGCGTCAGGAATGGAGCTTTAACGTTTGCATGAGCGACGTTTCCAACTGTGCCAGTGCCTTTATGAGTGAATTCCGACTATGAAGTCCTTGACGAAAGTTGTATTTTTGCCTCGTATCACAGCACAGAATCGTTAGGCATGGTTAAGTAGTGCAAACTGAACTATGTTCAGAAGTTGAAATTTGAACCCCCTCCCCTCGCTACTGAACCACGCTCAGCGATTCAGATTTTGAGCTGAAAATTTAAGTTTAAGTCTAAGCTTTAGAAAGCATTTAATGAGACACAAAAAATAACGGTATAAAATAGTTGTTAGTTACTCCAAAGTTTAAAGCGCCCTCTATCGGAATTTTTTGAAAATTTTCTTTAAAATTTATTTTTAAGAAAATACTGACATAAAGAATAATTTTAGCAAAACGCGGCAGTAGTTAGAGCCTAATCTACGACACAAAGATCGGGAATAACTGATTTTTGTTCTGGGGTGAGAAGGGTTTCAAATTTCAAATTTCAGTTTACGCTACTTAACTACTCGTTAGGACTCAGATTTTTAGATCAAAATTTAAGCTTAAGTCTAAGCTTTCGAAATCATTTAAAGAAATACAAAAAATAACGTTAAAAAATAGTTGTTTGTTACTCCAAAGTCTAAAGCGCCCCCTATCGGCATTTTTTGAAATTGAACTTTAAAATTTTATTTCAAGAAAATACTGGCATAAAGAAATTTTTTTGCAAAAACCGCAAACGAATCGACCAATTTTTCCATTTTTTATAATCATTTGAAATTTCAGACCCTAAACTTTAATGCCCCCTATCTCCTTGGGAATACGACTGGGACCCTTAGTCTCCTATTTAATATTATTTGTCTTTAAGTGTACTATAACCCCTTAAAGTTCTGCCCATCTTTTATGAATCACCCTGTATATGTACCTTTTTTTTTTTTTTTTTTCAATAAATTATTTGGAAAATAATTGTTATCCTCCGTAGAAAATTGGGAAATCTGAAGTATATCTGAGTCTTTTTATTAATTGAATTCCGCAACTTATTTTATTTTATTCGTTTTCTGATTGGTCGATGCATAATGTCTAGAAATGGAATAGTTCTGATTTATATTTTATTCGTTTTCTGATTGGTCTATGTTTTATGTCCAAAAATGGAGTACTTCTGTTGCCACCATGACAAAAAAAAGTATTAAAAACTGCAAAAACATTAATAACTCAAAAACAAATTTAGATACAGATTTGAAACAAGTATAATTTAAAAGTAATTTTTTTTTTCTTTTACGACTGTGTAAAAATTGAAAATGTGCGATGGTTAAAAATTTAAAAATTTGCAGTATCAAAAAATGTTAAACTGAAATTCATTTAATATTTGATTATGATTGGTCCAGGAATATTAACGTGACTCGGCATATTAATATGACTCTGTTATTACGTAAGCTACGTTGTGATCACCATAAAAATGATGTTATTATTGTTTTATTAAATATAAAAATCATTGATAAGTCTAAATTATAATCTTTAAAAATATTATTTTCCAAACAGTTGTTGTAATTTGTTAAATTTGTTAAATTTGTTAAATTACAACTTTTTCTTTTATTTATTTATTTTTTCACTTCAAAGAATGTCCTTGGTCAAAGTTTGCATAAATATATGAAAGTCGCTGTTTTCATACTCGAGTTGAAATAACCGATACACGTGTTTAGCACATGTATGCTTACTTGAAACATAGAATCGGTTTTCTATATCTTAAGATACATCCCTTAATAACTAATATATCTCATCTTTAGATTTATTTAAGAACTGGCATTCGTTACTATTACTTACTGTTGCCGTTTTCATCTGTTGACCTTTTTTCCGTTGCCCTTTTTTCCGTTGACGTTTTTTCGCGTTGCCCTTTTTTCCGTTGCCGTTTTTTCCGTTGACCTTATTTCCTAAATTCAGGTATATCATATACGGATCGGGTTTGGGGCAAATTTGGCGAAATTCCTTTTTGAATATGAGTTACAAATATATTTTTCAATTATTTTGTATTATTTTAAAAATAAAATAGTGATAATTAAAAACACAATTAATTAATAAAGAAAGAAAAACTATTTATATAATTTGATAAAAAGATAAACAATTTATTAATAAATAAAAAATAATAGCCGGGTTACTAGGCCATGCAAAATAACGATATTTTGGCGCCAATCATGCGAAAGCAGCGCCTTGTAAAAGGTGGGGAGCGAAGGGGGGCAATCGACCTGATCGCGGAAATTTATGGGGAGTCAAATTTGTACTACCAACGTCATTTTTAGCCTGTTACAAGAAAAAGGTATGTGGGAGGGGGCCAAATTGAAACAGATTCTTGGTGCAGTTTTCTCTTCGCACGCCCATGTGCGGAAAAGTTCTATATTCTTTTCTAGCATCTTGACGAGAATTTTGAATTATTTATTTGGCATTAAATGAATCGATGTGATTTTAATATTCAGCTTTGGGTTTCAATTTTTAATACTTTCCAACAAAGTTGAAAATTGTTTATGCATTTGGTTTGTCGGTCCGTCTGTCCTCGCTCTAATACCCGTAAATATACGCTTATTTTAATGCAATTGGTAAACTTTATTAACGTCCCCTAAGCATGCTTTATATTGTATATGATTCATGTTAGATTAAAATTCCTTTAGAGGAGCACGCTAAAGTATATGATTACAATATGGTCTATGGGAAGAAATGTTTACAGAGTATTTTAATGACATTACCATATTGAGATGGATTGAATCTGATATAAATCACCGAGTTTCACAACGATTACGTTAGAACAGGATATTCATAGCATTTTTAATTCCTTTATCGGGGCACACAAAAGAAATCAGCTACAATGCTGTCTTTTAGTAAGAATTGCTGAGATGAATTTTCAATTTTGGCATGTGCTTTTAAATTTAACTATTTTTAGGTACGTTCGTAATTATATAAATACGTAGCATCTACAGTCGTCGACTGATACGACCGTCTGTTTACTTATCCGTCAGTATGTCCACATACAACAGCACAAAAACTACCCAACCGAATCGTTTGAAAATTTAAATATATATTTGGCGCCGAATTTTGTTGAGTTATTTAAAAGTATTCCGTTACATTATGGCCGATGGATTGAAATAATTCCAAGTGCTTTTTTATAACACCCGTAGAAACATAAAAAAAATCGATATGCATTTATGAAGGGCACTAGAATCTGAGTTTTGCAGAATATGCCACAGAAAGAATACTTATTATTCATTTAGAGGTACCATAAAAGAATTCCGAAGCATAATGTTATGTGGGGGGGGGGGGAGCATTATTTTTTCCAAACAACAGATTTTTATTATGGAATCTTTTTCTCGTTTGACATTACAAAGTCTTTTAAATAGTAATTTATTTAGGTAAAACTGCATAATTGAGTTCACTTTGGCGTATTGAGCCTGCATGTTTTGCTGAAAAAAATGTGTTCAAATTTGTAAATCACTTGTGATGATGCTTTGACAGCTCAAAGATTATGCAGACGAGATATTCAAATCTCATGTCGTATCTTATACTACAAATATTGCCAATTCCTTTTATTTAACGTATGGTAAAGCGAAATGTTGCTCGACTCCTTGAGAATGGCTTTGGAAAGAAAACAAAACAGCGTATGTAGTGGCCAGCATGCATTACCTATTTAAATCCAATTGATCATATCTGGAACACATTCAATCGCATTCCTTAGTTGACGTTTTCGCGATTTTTATGTACCACTTTTAAAGAGAGCCTAAATTCTTATCGAGAACCTCATCGCATCAATAGAAATCACATGTTGATATTATACTGTTATGTATATTAACTATTCTGTATTAACTATTTAAGGGGTTCACACATCATATAAAAAATTCTCTCTTTCTTTTGAACCATCAGGGTTTGTGCCATTTTTACGTACTAAAATTTGTGTGGAGTGTCTGTTTATCTTCTTGGCGTAATTTCAAAGAGTTCATTTCCGATACAAGATATTTTGGTGTTTTATTAAGTGCATTACTTTTAATATATTGCGTACGTTCAATTTTATAACCACGCATGGCTGATTTGCATAGTTTGCTTCCCTCTTTTTTAACCGTGTATACGAATTTACATAGAATATTTTGTAATTCTATAGTTCAGTTTGGTCATTTTCGTCATTTGAACTTGTGACAGTATATGGTCAATTAAAGATAGCATCTTTTTTTTTCTTATAACATATTATTATTAAAACTCTGTTCTAAGCATTATCGCTCAGACTAATCCCTCTGAGGGAAGTCCTAGTAAAATAGTATATTTTAAAAATACGTGGCAGTAATTTAATATTTTTGCATAGGAGTACAAACTTAATTTAAATGCATATTATAGTATATCTTTAATACTTCCAGTTGTAAGTAATAGTTTACAAAAATTTTGAAAGCCACTTGTTTTCGAACTTAAACGTGTGCTATATATACAAAGGTACAACTAAATCATCTATCTCTAATTGAAATCTGAATTAACATACCATATTCACATCTTTAATAAAACTTTTCAAATAAAATAACAGACAGGTATGTACAATTATTCACATAATGCATTTAAAAGAATATGAAAACATAGCAAAGTATATTCGTAAATTCCATTAACTTTGTCTGATATGCAATGGAATTGTGAATTTTCTAAATTCTATATATTTTGAAATCTCTGTCTGAATGGATGCTAGAACGAAAAATCTATTAAAGCTTCTTGAAATAGGTCAGACATTTATTAAACGTCTAGTTGACTGATTTGTTATTTAGCTCAAGAAAGCTGCTGTACTATTTTTGAAAATGGTATTTTTTTCTGTTTTTATTGTCAGCTAAAATGGCGAAAAAAATTATTAGAGGATTGTAATCAAATATTTTAGGTTCTGTAAGATATGAAAACTTTATTATGTAGGACATAGTACAATTTACACAAACTATGGAACTGAAAGAGTATGAGAAACAATCGCTTTTAGCTGTCATTTATGTATGTTCTAAGCAGTCTTACCTATCTATTTCGTCTAAAATGAAAACATGTTTATTGTTTAAATATTAAACCGATGATATTTAAACTGTCTTTGTGGACAATAGCTTGTATATAATGCATTTTCCCCAACGAAAAAGAAATGAATATTTAGAAATCTATGTTTGGATGGATGATAGAGCAGAAAAACCTTTTAAAGATTCCTGAAATAGGTCAGATATTCATCAAAATTCTAGTTCACTGATTTGTAATTTTGCTCAAGGTTTCTTGGAATTTATGTTTTTCTATTTTTATTGTCAATTTAGAAGTCGACAATAAAAATTTATTGGATTATTATATTTATATATTTTTGTGTCTGTAATTTATGAAAACTTAATTATGTAGTATTTAGAACAAATTATACAAACTATGAAACTGGACTAGTATGACAAGAATTTGCTTTTAGCTGTCATTTATATTTACTCTAAGAATTGTTACCTGTGTATTTCGTCTAAAATGAGAACATGTTTCTTGTTTAAATATTAAAACTACTGTATTTAAACTGTAGCTCTGTTAACGATAGATCGCGCGCAATGCATTTTTTCCGTACAAAAAGATATTTTTTGAATATTTAGAAATTCCTGTTTGGACGGATGCCAGAATGGAAAACTTTTAAAAGCTCCTGAAATAGATCAGAAATTTAATAAACGTCTTGATGACTGATTTGTAATTTCGCTCAAGAAGATTTTTGTGGAATGTTTTTTAAAAATGCATTTTTTCTATTTTTATTGTCAATCGAAAATAACAATTTATAGGATGATTGCAATAATATCTTTTAGGGTCGGTTACCTGTATAAATCGTCTAAAGTAAAAAATCCCTTTCGGCATGGCCTATAGGCGGAGGTAGATTTCGAAAAGTTTTCATCTCAAAAAAAAAAAATGCCTATCTCTACTTAAATGCTCATTTTGCCAATATATTTTGAATTATATTCTTACTTTATTTAAAAAATTGACCAATATGCTCATTATATAGTTCCTAAATAACAAAAAACTGTTAATTAAATTCGTTTGACAGCAAAATTGAATTTAAAAATGAGTCATAAAATAACCAATTTATTATTTTAATACATCCACAATTCTTTAATCAAGATCGCTTTGAGAAATTTTGTGCGAAGTGCCCACTTTGACAGATTTTTTAAAATATATATTTAGCCTTTATCAAAAATCTGACCAATACGGCACATTACACAGTTCCTAAATAACAAGTAACTGTCAATTGAATGCGTTTGAGAGCAAAATTGAATTTAAAAATGAGTCATAAAATAAACAATTTGTTATTTGAATACAACCTCAATTCTTTTATCATGATTGCTTTAGGAAATTTTTTTGCGAAGTGCTTACTTTGACAGCTTTTAATATATATATATTCACCCTTTATCAAAAAATCGACGAATAAGCACATTATATAGTTCCTAAGTAACAAAAAACTGTCAATTGAATGCGTGTCAGAGCAAAATTGGATTTAAAAATGAGTCATAAAATAACCAATTTGTTATTTGAATACCCACAGTTCATTAATCATCTCGCTTTGGGAAATTTTGTGCGAAGTGCCCATTTTGGCAGCCTTTTTTGAAATATATTCTGCCTTTATCAAAAAACTGGCCACTCCGTCACATTATATAGTTCCTAAATAAGAGAACCTGTAAATTGGATGCGTTTGAGAACAAAAAAAGATTTAAAAATGACTCGGTAAAAACGCAATTTCTTAAATTTCCTCAAATTTTAATCACAACTTCGTGAAATTCTGTTCAAAATACCCTTTTTGGCAGCCTTTTAAAAAAATATATTCTGCCTTTATCAAAAAACTGGCCAATACGTCAAGTTATATAGTTCCTAAATAATAGGACCTGTAAATTGGATGGGTTTGAGAACAAAAATGAATTTAAAAATGACTCATGAAAAACGCAATTTGTTATACTTAATGAATTTTTTAATGATGAAAACTTCGGGAAATCTGTTCAAAATACCTTTTTTGGCAGCCTTTTTAAAAATATATTCTGCCTTTATCAAAAAATTGGCCAATAAGTCGCATTATATAGTTGCTAAATAAGAGGATCTGTCATTTGGATGCTTTTAAAATCAAAAATGAATTTTAAAATGAGTCAGAATATAAGCAGTTTGGATTTGAGGTTTTTTCTCCAACTCCTATTTTTGTTTAATTTATTTTTGCTATAAGAATTGGTTCTATGAAAAACTTGTCAATATAAAAGTTGTAGATATTATTGTGAAGATGTAAAATAAATTTAATTAGATTTAATTGCTTAAGAATTGAGTAAGTTATGGGTTTTTTTCTTTTTCCTCCCCCCTTTTTCTTTTCGTTTTTAATTTTTTTCATCGGTAAAAATTGGTCCTATCAAAAACTTGTAAATACAAAAGTTTTAGATAATATTGAGTACATTTATATAAAATTTAGTTGGATTTGATATCTTCAGAATTGACAAAGTTATGAATTTTTTTCTCCCAAAAACCATGTTTTTTTCGCCCCTTGAGCCCATTTTTAACTTTATCAAAAATCTGTCACGCATAAACTTTTTCCTCATTGTTTAGAAGTAATATAAACTTTAAACCGATTCGATATCTATTTTAATTAAAAAGTTATCGCGTTTTTTCTGTTTTCACAAAAACCCTCCTAACTTCCACCCCCTTGGTTCGATTTTGCCCATTAACGAACTTAACCGAGATTTTATACCCCTTGATTTTATGTAAAAGTTTGATGAAGATCTGAGCATAATTATGGAAGTTATCGTGTCTAGAAGAAAGTGATATACACCGATAGATAGATAGATAGATAGATAGATAGATAGATAGATAGATAGATATATAAACTTTTTTACTGATGGTAGTTTTGGGGTCTAGGAGTCATGATTCGTGTAGATCCGCAAAATATTTTCAGAAATTCCAACATGGGAGACAATGCAATAGGTAGTATTTCATACGAAATCTACCTAAAAACATGTAGAGCAAGATCCCGTGACTGGCAGACCTTCGTTATTTTATAAAAGCTGAAACTTTCTCAGCGCAGTCTTCCAACAAATATAGGAACGATGGGTAATTATGAAATTTGGATCATGGTGGCTTTGCCAGTGACCATGGAGCAAAGGTGCAAAAAATAGCAACTTACTTTCGTCATTTTATAAAGCGTGATTTTTTTATATTTCCTTTGGAATGATGTCAGAAATCACGTCCTCCCTTGGCAGACACTTCCTGTGGTTCCAACCCCCGGCCGACAACCACTAAACTTCAATAATAGGAAATTCTACTTTCGTCATTTTATAAAAGCTGAACTTTTGATATTTCCTTTGGAATTATGTCAGAAATCACGTCCTCCCTTGGCAGATACTTCCTGTGGTTCCAACCCCCGGCCGACAACCACTAAATTTCAATAATAGGAAATTCTACTTTCGTCATTTTATAAAAGCTGAACTTTTGATATTTCCTTTGGAATGATATCAGAAATCACGTCCTCTCTTGGCAGACACTTCCTGCGGTTCCAACCCCCGGCCGACAACCACTAAACTTCAATAATAGGAAATTCTACTTTCGTCATTTTTTAAAAGCTGAACTTTTGATATTTCCTTTGGAATGATGTCAGAAATCACGTCCTCCCTTGGCAGACACTTCCTGTGGTTCCAACCCCCGGCCGACAACCACTAAACTTCAATAATATTAAATTCTAATTTCGTCATTTTATAACGCGTGATTTTTTGATATTTCCTTTGGAATGGTGTCAGAAATCACGTCCTCCCTTGGCAGACACTTCCTGAGGTTCCAACCCCCGGCCGACAACCACTAAACTTCAATAATAGGAAATTCTACTTTCGTCATTTTATAAAGCGTGAGATTGTAGTCCTAATTCTTGATAAACTCTACTAATTATCGTAGATCTTATATCGTGATTTTGAGCCCAACGTTGGCGTGCCGAAATTGAATTGGTGAAGTGTATAACACCCGTAAGCCTTCTTGCAGCATCTGCATTTATAGTCTGTTCTAAAACCAGATCAACAGGTTGTCTTGAAAACAGCTTGGCTGTCCTTTTAATACCAAAGCAACCTTGTTTGAATCCTTCATAAACATCTGGATGGGTTTCTGCTACTTACATCAAGTTATCACAATACTTCGCCATCCATCGAGCATAGTTCTGTTGATTACAGATAAAGAATAAATTTGTAATTTTAGGCAATACTGACTTGAAAAGATCGAAATCTTCATTACGAATGCTTCGTGATAAATGCAAGTAGTGATTAATTAGATTAATGTAAATCAAATAAAACTGTTTTGTTTTGCCAAACTCGCCATTAATACTTTGTTGTTTGGAAATACAGTAATCATTCATCAATTCTTTTAGCTCTTCATTTTCTATGTGGAATGATATTTTACAGTTTTGTAGTCTTTGAAGTTCCTTCATCATATCATCTGTTATTGGCGTGTTATTAATTTGCAAAAAAGATCTGAAATGTAGTATTTCCAATCCTAATGCCACCAAAGGATGCAACCTTTTACAACGGTTGAAATGTTTTCCATCAAGAAATTCACTTACAGAACCATTTGCGAGCAAATTACTTTCCACCATTACGTTTGTTAAGCCGCAATCACTTATAACCTTACCAACTGCTTTAAAGTAAGCCATCATAATGTGAAACGGCCCTAAATGTATAAATAAATTATCAAATGTAGGTTTTTCGGTTGCTTGTATTTGTAAGGCTATTTTCGCTATTGCTAAATCATATGTAACTTGTATGGATGATTGATTTAATTCCTCAGCTATCTTCTTACATTGATACATGGTTTCCAAAACTACAGAGTTACTAGTTGGCGAGGCATTGATGGGAGTTAAATAAGAAATATGTTGTTGCGGAGAATCACTGTAAATCCGACTATTAAATCCAACCCACATAGGAACATCAGGTAATTCTAAGGCATGACTAATCATCCAGATGATATCTATTTCTGTATACAATTGGAAATTTTCAGGAAGTATATTTTCAATTTCATCAGCCGTCGATTGAAGATTACTAGTCATTTTTGGCTTCTTTGGATATGGAATTTCCTCTGAAGATAAGGCGTCAAAAGTTCTTCTTTTTCTTTTCTTTTTGTATGGTGAATTGCACTCATTAATGGGAACCGGTGCTTCGGATATTCCTGATTCTTCGGATGTACTTAACTCAATGTTTTGATAAATTATTCCTACGGTATCATGTAAAGTGTCCTTTCCACTCGTAGTTTCAACAAAACGATCAAAATTATCATAAGCTACTCCAGTAAAAAGCTCAGGTGTTTCTTTAATTTTTTCTGGGCATAAACTAGACTTTTCAATAGAAGTATATGTGGTTTCTGTTTCAAGTTCTTCGACACCTTGATAACTAATACAATGACCATATCTATTAATGATGTCAATAATTTTTCTGCTGCTCGTAAAACTCTTCAGAGTCATACCCAACATAATGTGCTTTGATGTCTTTACTTGACCATTATGGACTCCATAAATAACATCTTGACAGTAAGAGCGAAATTGACGAACACATCTTACAAGGAAGGTCTCCATTGGGGGCATACTCAGAATGTTTTGAAAAAAATACGAATTAAACTACTCATGTAGGTAATAAAAAATCAGTGAAAACTAGCGGCGGAATTACATTATTAGATATGTAAAAAAATAAAATAGTTTGGAATAATTGGCGTGAAAAGCTGAAAGCGACGCGGGATTTGGCGAGCAGTGAATTTCCTCGGCAAAAGCAGATGATTTTAACGAAACTGAAAATTGATTTTAATTGGCTTTACTGTTAAAAATCTGCAGCATTTACTGCAACGTCACTCCACTACTTTTATAGAATATCTCTCTTCTGACCAATGAGACTGCTCCATAGCACGCTGAATTGATCGCGTCATACACTGTTAAAAATCTGCTGCATTTTGTTGCAACGCACTCCACCGCTTATATATAATATCTCTATTCCAACCAATGAGAAAGCTCCATTTCATG
The DNA here is from genome assembly GCA_964019185.1 of Maratus speculifer. Lineage (NCBI taxonomy): Eukaryota > Metazoa > Arthropoda > Arachnida > Araneae > Salticidae > Maratus > Maratus speculifer. The sequence goes on along the minus strand of OZ025297.1, from coordinate 286,758,602 downwards.
GCCAAGTAACCGTTTTCTATACAAGCAAGGGAGTGCGTTGCAACAAAATGCAGCAGATATTTAACGGTGTATTTTTCAATTTGGAACAATTTTAATCAATTTAAATTGGGTTTTAAATGATAAAATATATTAATTTCATTTTGTTATAAGTACATATAAACGTATATGACAAAATTACACTTAAAGTAAAGTGAAAATACAAAACTAAACTTACTTAAACTAAACTTACTTAAATAAATTGAACATAGAAAGTTTTTTCTTTAAAAAGTATTCGAAGCGTAAAAGCGTATTTTTCAAAATTCGTTTTTTCGCCAACCGGAGATAAATCGCCAAATAAACGAAATTTTTATTATTTTTTGCGGACGTTGTAAGGAGGTTCCGCCGAAATTTCTTTTATAAACATATATAACTATATGAGAAGAACTTTCTGTAATTTTTTCAGATTTTTCTGAGTATGTCCGTATGGAGACCTTCCTTGTTAGACTACTTTTCCGTCTTGTACTACATCCACCAAGAAGAGTGAAATAAAAGTCCAATAATTGTGTTGGTATTGAAACTTCCCCTTCTATTAAATGTTGTGCTGAAATATTTTTGGCCGGTATTTTTTTCTTGTCTATTTCCAATATTGTTTTTCGTAAAATTAATGCAGCTTTTTGTAAAATATTTTCTGATTGTAAATTTTCAAATATTTCATCATCTACTGTCTTGAAATAACTGGGTGCTAATACCTTTTTATTACGGATTGTAAAAAACTTAATGTCTTTACCGAATGTTTTAGTTATTTTTTCTTCCAGATGGTGTACGGTAAAAGTAGTATTCATTTGAAGGGAATTTTCTTCAAAGATTTTTTCCAATGAATCAATATATAATTCATGTAAATATATCAATAAATAACAATGTCCTTTCTGGATTACATCTTCCTCTATGATGTTGCTAATATCATTTAAAGCTTTCTGATGATATTGTCGATGATGTTGCCAATCGCTTTTTACAGATATTTTTGTAGAAGATGCTATTTTAGTTTTGAAATTAACTCTATATTCAGTATGATAATATATTTTTGGGCCGACAGAATTTTCCAATTTATTTAACAACTCGTTATACTCTTCTTCTTCTTTACTTTCTATGTTTGATGTTATACGCGATATAAATTGGTCTTTATCAGCTTCGTGAAGAGGAAGCATTTTTGACCGTAAATGTTTTTTTTTCTATCACAAAACAAACAAGTATTTTTGCATGCATCAACACTGGTGTTAATTTGTATCGAGCTATTTACATCTGAAATTATATAATTACTTTCATATCTTTCTTCAAGTTCAGAAATGTCTATATATTCCTTAGAAGATGAAAGTTGAGGTTCTTGAGGAGTTAAAGGTGGTTGCGATGCTGCTGATGTACCTGGAGAAGAATAGTCTATCGGTATTTCTTCTTTTTCTGTTTCTTCTCCTTCCTCTATTTCAACGATTCGTTCAGAACTTTTAGATTCAGAGGCGAAAATTTTTTTCTTGAGTCCTGTAAATATTTTATAACATTCTCTGTGATATCCATTATCCGTATATTCATTAGGTAATACAATGTCTTAGTATTTGAGGTTATGTATTTTCCGTAGTCTCAAAACTGATTGGCATTTTCTTAATGTCTCTTCAGAAAATAAAGTTACTTTACCACTACTTTTTTCACAAATAACACAAATTAATACGTCTCCCATGATGAATATTTTATCAAAACTGAATCACATTTATACATGATATTTAAATATATATTTATGCATATCAACAACAATTTTTTTTTATTCTTTTTAATTCCAAAGATATCGTTTTTCCTTTTTGTAGCCATAACACAAAAAAGGAATTTTGAAAAATTCATAGAGGGTGTGTTCAAGATTCACCTGAGCCACGCGTGCGCGTTCCGGGAGCAGGAACATGAAGTGAGTCTATATGATAGCGTCGGTGTCAGATTCTTTGCGTTCAGGAACAGATTAAGAATAAATCATGGATTTGATTAATTACGATGCTTGTTGCAGATGAAGGTATTGATGACCGAATGGATAGAGCACGGAACTCGATACTAGAGGTTATGGATTCGAACCCTTCGCTCCCCCAATTTGTGTTTATGCTTTTTTTTTTACTTTATTTGCTACTGTATATTAATAATTAAGATATTTTTGAAAAGAAATTTTTTATATTAATAATGCAGAAAAACATGTATTTTTATTATAATAATAAAATACTTTTTTAAATACGAGAAAATGAGATATTTCGCAATGAAAGTTTTACATTTGAATGCCTTTTAATATTTAAAGTATAAATTCAACGTGATTTATATGCTAAGCAAATGAAAAAATAAGTACTGTGAGAAAATATCATTTTGCGCGTAAAACAATTTCTATCTAATCTTTTTTTTTTTTTTTTTTTAAGAATTTTAAAAATCAGTTTTTATTCAAACTAAGATGCAAATCATGTTTTACGGTGTCAAAATTAACATGGAAAATACTATAAAAAGCAAAATGCATTAGATGTACATAGTTTTAACTAAAAATATCTGCACATATATTTTTTAAAATGGTGAAATGAATGGGATTTTCCTGCTTCGTTTTCGCTTCAAAGCAGCAACTTCAAATAACTGTCACCAATTTCCGACCCAAGTGAAAACGGGGAAAGTGTCTGTTTCGCGCAGACTCTAGTGTATTGAGAAGCCGCTGTATATGTCTGTCGGCCGGGGTTTGGAACCACCAAAACTGTCTGCCAACTGAGGAAATATCTTCTGGTAGTTACCCAAGTAACATATATAAAGTTCAGCTTTTATAAAATGACGAAAGTAGAATTTCCTATTATTGAAGTTTAGTGGTTGTCGGCCGGGGGTTGGAACCACAGGAAGTGTCTGCCAAGGGAGGACGTGATTTCTGACATCATTCCAAAGGAAATATCAAAAGTTCAGCTTTTATAAAATGACGAAAGTAGAATTTCCTATTATTGAAGTTTAGTGGTTGTCGGCCGGGGGTTGGAACCACACGAAGTGTCTGCCAAGGGAGGACGTGATTTCTGATATCATTCCAAAGGAAATATCAAAAGTTCAGCTTTTATAAAATGACGAAAGTAGAATTTCCTATTATTGAAGTTTAGTGGTTGTCGGCCGGGGGTTGGAACCACAGGAAGTGTCTGTCAAGGGAGGACGTGATTTCTGACATCATTCCAAAGGAAATATAAAAAAATCACGCTTTATAAAATGACGAAAGTAAGTTGCTATTTTTTGCACCTTTGCTCCATGCTCACTGGCAAAGCCACCATGATCCAAATTTCATAATTACCCATCGTTCCTATCTTTGTTTGAAGACTGCGCTGAGAAAGTTTCAGCTTTTATAAAATAACGAAAGTCTGCCAGTCACGGGCTCTTAGACTAATGTTCATTGTTGAAATATTAAATCAATGACACCTAAACAGTGGCTCTATGGACATTGGCTTGTGCGCAATGTATTTTTTTATTATTTATTTATTTATTTATTTATTTTTACGAAGACATTTCATTGAATGTGATTTATTTATTTGTTTATTTTATTTTGTTTATTTTACTTACATAGGACCTGAAGAAACTGTTGATTTTAAAATCTTAGTAGCAATAAAAATACCATTAAAATTCATTTCTTGAATTTATATATCTTAAATATTTATCTGTCATGTATTTAATTTTTTAAGTAACATCATCAAATTTAGTCTTAAATCCTGGGAGCCCGTAAGAAAATACAAAATTGTGTCAGTGATTACTAATAGTTTAGGAATTAGTGTGTTAGAAGTGATTTTGAAATTATTATTAAATAAAAGTATGTTTTAAATTACGTTTATATATTCGATGTACTTATCAGCTCATGAAACAATATGCAAACACCTGCTAAAGTTTGTACCTGTAAAACCTGTAACTAAATAAGTGTTAAAACAACATCGCTCATCTTTTTTAATGTGTTTGAAGTGAAAACAGTTGCTATAATACAGATATTTCATTTCTAAGGAGATCATTTAGGGAACAACTATCTACGCTATATGGGCAAAAAGTGACCGGCCATTTGCGGTTTTAAACGTTTCATTGAATATCTAGAAAAATACATGAGAAATAGTTTTTTTTAATCCAGGCGTGTAAAAATAAAAGTACGGGTCATATATTTCCGCGACGATTTTTTCCGAAATCGCAGGGAGGACCGTTAACATAGTCAGTGTTCCGGCTTCACCATAATCTTGTATATCGCGTCTCCATGGCGCTTTCTTTTGTAACGGCTTCACCATAACCTTGGATGCCGCGCGTCTCCTTGGAGCATTCTACTGTACTTTAGGTTTGCCGTTTTGGCAACATTGGAATATCGTTATTGTCTTGGTTTTTCGACGATCTTAGCGGACCTATCGTGTGTTCGCTGGATCTGTATTCTTTATTCGAAATGTAAATAATGTGTCAATAATTTGTATATAAAGAATTTTGAAGTAATATTAATAGTATTAATTGAACCAACGATCTAATGAGTATTAAATATACTCGCAACATTCGACAGTACGTTACATTGGTCCGCTCACCGGTAGGACTTTCGTTTTTAATTCGAACTTTGTATTAAACCTCCTCGTTCTATTTGAATTAAAATGGCTTCAATAGTTATCTTGAATAGGACAAGAGGCTCTTTAAAAGCCAAGTTAACAAGGTTAGAAAATCCTGTAAACGAAAAAACCGAAGAATTGTCTAGAATTCAAATTGAAATGAAAATCAAGAATCTTCAAAAGTTGTCAACAAACATCGATGTACTTCGTCGAGATTATTATATAACAGCACCAGGAGATCATGATTTAATCGAAATTGATGCTTCATTCGTCGAAATCGAAGAGCGAGTAGAAAAGCTAGAGGTAACTTCAATCAATTATTATATTCTAATAAAATAGAAACTAAAAATTCGGAATTAAAGATAAGTAACAGTAAAATAAAACTTCCTAACATACCTCTTCCGCTATTTAGTGGCAAATATGAAGAATGGAATATGTTTAAAATAGAGTTTAATAATATTGTTACGAATAATGAAGAACTGACTGATGTTCAAAAGCTACATTATTTGCATTCCGCACTAAGAAATGAGGCTAAATTATTAAAAACTCCAGATGATACATTTGATTCGTTGTTTAAAGCGTTAGAAAATGGATTTGAGAATGAAAGAATTGTTGTTAATATACATTTAAAAGCTGTTTTAGATTTAGAAAAAATTACACATGAATCATCTAAAGAATTGAGGCGTTTATTAGATGTCATAAACAAAAATATCAGGGCTCTAAATAATTTAGGATTTGAGAGAAAGAACCTCTCTGACATTTTGTTTACAACTATAATTTTAGAAAAACTAGATACGGAAACGAGAAAACAATTTGAACTGTCAATAAACACCTCTGAAGTTCCTAGTTTGGACAGTTTAATGGACTTTTTAGAAAAAAAAAACAATCGCTCGAAAGCATTAATAAAAGCAATTTAGCTAGACTAAAAATCTGTAGTGAAATAAAACCAAAATCCCTCTTAGTAAATACAAGTTCTGAAAAACAGTGTATTATTTGTGATTCATTTCACCCCCTATATAAATGTAACAAATTCTTATATATGAAATTTGGTGAAAGATTTGCTATCGTTGAAGAAAATAAACTTTGTCTGATATGCTTTAACAAATCACATTTAGCAGCTTCGAAATTAATGTCATTTAGTGTTTCGAAACATTTATGTAAACATTGCGAATCCCCTCACAACAATTTATTACATAGAGATAAAGAAATCGGTTCCAGTAATGAAACGCATTTCCAAAGGACAGATGTTGATCAGACAGTACGACGCCTAGAATCATGTCCGACGCCTTCAGTCTCACAAAATCGTTCTAATTGCTTATTCGCTTCAAATAAAACTGTTACCTTGTCAACTGCAGTAATTGACATAAAAACAAACGAAGGAAATTTTATCCAGGCAAGGACTCTCTTAGATTCTTGCAGCCAAATAAATTATGTGTCGCTTGAATTTGCAAAGAAATTGGGCTTAAAGAAATCAAAGGTTTTCGCTCCAATATCGGGTTTGAATAACACAACCACAACATTAAATTATAAAATTAAAACTGTGGTTTCAAATAAAAATAGAGATTTCACAAAGGAACTGGAATTTCTTGTAATGCCAAAAATTACAGAAATAACCCCACTTACACCTATTTGTATTGAAATTGCTGATATTCCTATAAATATCCCGTTAGCAGATGCTAAATTTTATATCCCTGGGAGGATAGACCTGCTGGTCGGCGCCGAATGCTTCTTCGATTTATTAAAATCAGGTAAAATTAGCAGCACATCTCAAAACTTGTTATTCCAAGGAACAGTGTTTGGATATGTTGCTATCGGTGCAGTGAATAATGCCTCGGATGATTCCCAATATTGTGGTTTATTAACCAATGAGAAATAGATGAATCCTTAAGAAAATTTTGGGAAATCGAAAATATTAATGATTCTAGTTCTTTACTTAGTATTGAAGATAAATTTTGCGAAAATCATTTTGAAACAACTCATTGTCGAACTTCCAATGGTCAGTATGTTGTTAGCATGCCTATGGAGGATGCTACACTCATAGGAGAATCCAGAAAACTAGCCAAAAAAAGGCTCGATCAAGTTTGGCGCCGATTAGATAGGGATTCGAACTTACAACCTCTCTATTCGGAATTTGTGGAAGAATACAAAAACTTAAATCATATGGAATTAGTAGAAGAATCAAAACTCGTAAAAGACCTTTAATGCATCATGGGGTCTACAGGCCAGAAAAAAGTACAACACGCTTGCGTGTCGTTTTTAACGCGTCAACGCCAACGACATCTGGTTTGTCATTGAATGACATTCTTTTAAAAGGAAAAATTCCTCAACAAGAATTATTCTTAATTATGATACGCTTCCAAAAACATCGATATGCATTCACAGCGGATGTAGAAAAAATGTATAGAATGGTATTAATTGATCTATCCCAACGAGACTTTCTTAGAATCTTGTGGAAGGACAATATTAACGCGCCAGTGAAAACTTATAAACTTAATACAGTTACTTATGGGACATCTAATGCTCCTTATTTAGCAACTCGTGCTCTTAGGCAATTAGCTCTTGATGAGCAACCAAACTTACCTCTAGCACCATCAGTCGTTTTAAAGGATTTTTATGTAGACGACCTACTTTCCGGGGAATCGACTCTCGAAAAGGCGAAAATTTTAAAGTCCCAATAGATAGAGCTTTTGAAGCGTGGAAATATGAAATTGCACAAATGGTGTGCAAACCACCGAGAATTACTGGAACCTAATACTATGGCTGCCACCGAATATAATTTAGATGATCAAACAGATTGTAGTTCAGTAAAAACTTTGGGGGTTCTCTGGGAACCTTTAAGTGACTATTTTTTGTAAAAATTAAAGACTCACAACAAGGAATTTTATAGTAAACGAGTTGTTCTCTCTTTGATTTCAAAAATCTTCGATCCACTCGGATTAATTGGCCCTGTAGTAACAAGGGCTAAGATCTTCATGCAAAAAACTTGGCTAGCTAAGATAGATTGGAATGAGCCATTACCAGATTCTATAGCGAAAGAATGGCTTCGCAGATGCCTCTTCTTTGGCATCTATATCCATATATATGAGCCGCCATATACATCCAGTATATACCAACTGAAGGTTCTCCTGATGCACAATTACTCTGTACCACAAAAATAGTGACAATCTCTCGTCTTGAATTATGCTCATGTCTTCTCTTAGCAAAATTAATGCATAAAGTTATACCGTCACTTGACATTCCAATAGAAACTGTTCTTCTCTGGAGCGACTCCACAATATCACTGGCTTGGATTAAAAAATCGCCCCATCAACTGAAAACCTTTGTGAGTAATAGAGTAGCTACTATACAAGACCTCACAGACTCTTATAAGTGGCAACACGTATCATCGGAAAATAATCCTGCTGACGTCCTATCTCGAGGTCTAGATGCTAAAAAACTGATTAACTGCAAATTTTGGTTTAGTAGACCAAATTTGCTTCGGGACAGAATTCAATATGCAGAAAGTTATCCAGTAAACCGGGAAAGCAACACTGACTATAACTCAGAATTTAAAACTGAAAAAAACACTAATTTTTCACTTAGAACTGAAAATTGTTTTTATAATTGTTTATTTTCTTTAACTAATAATTTTTTGAAATTAATTCGTATTACTAGTTATATTTTTATATTTCTAAATAATTTTCGAAAGGGTAAGGAAAAAAACTGTGGTGCCTTATCTCCAAGTGAATTGAGACTTGGAGAAATTTTTCTGGTTAAACAGGTACAGTATTCAGCCTTCTCTGAAGAGCTTAAGCATTTGAAAAACCAGAGGAGCATTTCAGGTAACAGCAAATTAAAATTTCTAAATCCTTATATAGATTCCGATAATTTAATTAGAGTTGGAGTCGTTCAGACAATTCTAGTTTGACCTATGAGAGAAAACAACCTATAGTTTTACAACATGATCATAAATTAAGTGAAATGATTTTTGAATATTTTCATTCCAAATTTTTCCATTTAGGGCCACAATCATTGTTACATCATGTCCTGCAAAAATATTGGGTAATAAATGGGCGATCTTTGGCTCATAAAATAGTTCACAAATGTGTAACGTGTTTTAAAAAGAAACCAATAGGGGCAAATCAAATTATGTGAAATTTGCCAGCCGAACGAGTAAATCCTAGCCCGCCATTTCAAAAATGTCCAATTGACTTTTGTGGACCCTTTATGATTAAGTACAAAAATCAGAGAATAGGGATATATAATAAAATTTACGTCGCAATTTTTGTTTGTCTTGCCACAAAGGCAATCCATTTAGATATAGTGGCAGATTTAAAATCTGAATTATTTATTGCCACATTGAAACGATTTTTTGCTAGAAGAGGTAAAAGCTCAACCATAATCTCAGATAATGGGACTACTTTTGTGGGTATAAATAAAGAGTTAAAGAAATTACATGCTCTTGTATACAAACCCGATGAAGCTTTGTCAAATTTTTTGGCTTCCGAGGCTGTTGACTGGAAGTTCATCCCTCCTCGTGCACTCAATTTTGGTGGATTATGGGAGGCTGGGGTGAAGTCCTTTAAACATCATCTCAAAAGAATTTTGGGCAATTCTCGAGTCACGCTCGAAGAATTTTGGACATTAATCACCGAAATCGAAGGGGTTCTAAATTCTCTTCCCTTAGTCCCCTTAGTCATCAGATCCAAATGAAATTGAAGTTTTGAACCCTGCCTATTTTTTTGTAGGTCGACCCATAACTTCAATTACTGAACCGAATTTGACCAAAATTAATGATAATAAATTATCACATTGGCAAAAATTAACAAAAATGACCCAAATTTTATGGAAAAAATGGAACACTTAATATTTAGTTAATTTACAGCAACGGAATAGTGGTATATTGAGAAGGACAACCTAAAGGAAGGGTGAATGGCTATCCTAAAGGAGGACAATTTACCTCCTGGCAAATGGGCATTAGGTCGTGTCATTAAAGTAATATATGGATCTGATAAAAAAGTTAGAGTTGTAGAAATTAAAACAGCGACAGGTATAGTTACGAGGTGTGTCTCTAAAGTTTGCCCACTTCCGTTAGAGAACTGATGAATTATGTTATTTTGAAAGATTTAAATAATTATATTATAGTTACCATTATTATATATTTGTATTTGAACTGTTTGTTATGTATAGCAATTTCATTGAGATTTAAAATTTGCTTTAATTCTTAGCTGCATAATTTGGTAGCTTAGCTCCATAAAATAAAGTGTAAACTTACGTGTTTTCGTCTCTATATATTCTTGATTCTCTATTAATAACTTGTTAAATTTATTAGATTGTTACATATATTGACTGTTAATTTGATAATTCTCTTTCATAATATTCAAGTGTAATTATTGTTTGTATTATAACTTATCTATTTTGCATTTTGGTAAACTTATGTTAAGAAATATATTAAGTAATAATGTTGAAGAAGTATAATTGTATTTTATCGAAAATAGTGTATTATTGATTGTATAATTGCAATTCCTGTTATTTGCAATTGTTTATTGTTACATTTAGTATTATCGTTGAATGTTGGCACATATCAACGGGGGCCGGTATGTTACGGCTTCACCATAATCTTGTATATAGCGTCTCCATGGCGCATTCTTTTGTAACGGCTTCACCATAACCTTGGATGCCGCGCGTCTCCTTGGCGCATTCTACTGTACTTTAGGTTTGCCGTTTTGGCAACATTGGAATATCGTTATTGTTTTGATTTTTCGGCGATCTTAGCGGACCTATCGTGAGTTCGCTGGATCTGTATTCTTTATTCGAAATGTAAATAATGTGTAAATAATTTGTACATAAAGAATTTTTAAGTAATATTAGTAGTATTAATTGAACCAGCGACCTAATGAGTATTAAATATACTCGCAACATTCGACAGTTCGTTACAGTTAGGTTATTGAGGAATGGATGTAAATAATTTTTTCTGTGCACAAATACTTAGTATAGAGTTGAATCATATATGTTTAAAATTCTGGGTTTGCTTGGAGCTTTGTTCTTCCACTTATCAAAAATCTTGGAATGAAATTTTGTCCACACTGTGTGCTGAACGGACCGTTCAGATTCTCGTTCTTTATCACAACAGTCTGCAACTTATAGGTATGAACTGAAATTTTTAGACTGAAGATAGTTGATTGGGATTTGGAGTTTGTTAAAAGTGCCCATTTCTTCCTGAGTGGTTTTAAGGCACCAGTAAAGCTCATTCTATATTTTCAGCTGACAAAAAATGGGGTAATTTTATGAGCTTTACAGATAATCTGATTCCATTTCTTTTCTATGCGCTTTTTTAGATTAAAATAATTTGCCAATTTTTACCGTGACACCTTTTAGATTCAGCTCTATTTTTCTCTCTTGTTCCACTAGTTTTTCATATGATTTAAAAAGGTTAAACATATTGGACTAATCTTACAGGATCGTGCCATCCGTCACTTAGTGTATTTATTGTATTGTTGGAAATTTTATTTATCCCTTTTGGATCTGGCACACTATTAATAATATATGTCCTTACATAAATATTATTTTACCTTAAAATTTAATTAGTTACTTTCAACATATGCAAGTGATAAAATATGGATATGCCTTTCTTATTATGATTTAATTTATGTTTTGATCTTTGGTAATAATAATAATAATAATAATATAAGTTTACTCAATTCTCTTTGCACCGTTGACGTTTCCTTTATTATATACACGTATTTCACTCTTTAATTTGAAAATATAAGTAATTTTTTTATATCAATCACGTGTGATAAAAAGCAAAAAAGGAAAAAAACATTATAAAGTTGTAATACCATCTAAAATCCGGTTTTAATGCTTAATTTTTCAAACATCTTCAAATAATCGTCCATAAACTATGGTCATATAAATATGAATTGAATAATACGCAAAATAAGGACATTTGTTACATTCCAGACAATGTCACGATATATATACTTCAGTTAGTCTATTCCGATAGCTACGATTAACGTTGATAAAAAAATCCAATTTTGCTTTCAAACGCAACCAAATCTTTAGACGGTCGGCACCGCTGCAAATCAAATTACAGGAGATTAGATAGATTTTGAAATTAGTGATTACAAGAAATACGTTTTTTCACAATGAGGCATTAAAACAAATGAACATTTATTATTATTTATTTTTTATTGCAAATTATTTTACTCTCACACAAATAAAAAATGCTTTCAATTTATTGAGAAATTTTTTTCATTCCAAGGACGGGAAATGAAATAATGTCTGCCAATTTATCATTGCAGCTCAGAGAGGATAATATTACCTCAAATTTCCTGCCACACACCAAACAGTTAAAGTTAGGAAATTAAAGAAATGCCCTTTTCATACAAACCATGTAAAAATCCATGTTATAACGCAAATCCGGTAACAGTAATTTATATAGTAAATAAAATGTGAGAGTGTTTATAAACAAGTTGCTAAATAAGTATTTTTAGTTTGGCATTCCGCATGTCGAATAAAGTCTCAAAAAATAAGTTTCGGATTTCTTTAAACTTCAAATTCCTGTATGCTTAAATAGTAAAAAATAATAAGAAATTTCCATCATTAGACTATACAGGAGTTTTCTCGATCATTGTTGTATGCATATAAATATAAAAAATAAAAATATATTTAAATATATATGTTTTTATTAATATATCTAAACTTTTAATGTAATAAACATATAACATAACATAATAAAATTATGTATGTATAAATATATGTAATCAGAAAATTTGACTAAATGAATTGCATGGATGTAAAATATCACCTATGTGGACCTCACTCTAACAGGAACTCTAACAGGAAGAAATGAAATTTTTAAAAATACTACATTTTTAAAATCTTATAAATTATATATTTATAAAATATCCTAAACAGTTGTGTATTGCTCTTTTATTTGCAACAAATTCACTATGTCATAATAAGTATGCAGTACTACTATTACTTTCTTCTTTTAGAAAGACTTCATGACTCCTGTGGGATGTATCAACGAAAGGAAACGAACTCTCTAAGATTCATGTCGTATTTAATTTTCAGATACGTTTATTGTTATTACCTCGTTTACAGGAATCAAGGGGAAAAAGACATAAAAACACACATAAAATGAGCTACTATGTATTTTATTGTTTTCTTGGATTACTCGCGTCATTTTACGAACACGAATAAGTATTTTCGATGTAAAATAAGTAAAATTTTGAATAAAAAAATACATTAAATAGATAAATATAATTTTATATGTAACATAGTTTCAAATATTTTAATATTCACATTTTCAAAAATTGTTTTTATATATTTCTAATTTTCTGATTTAATGATTTATCTTATTAATCTTAAGAAGAGATTGCAAACTTATTTGCATTCTTTTGCATATTTCTTAATATGTTTTGCATATCTCTATATTTCATTATTTGCAAATATTATTCTTTGTATTACTTTTTAAAAGAATTATTTTAGTTCGATAGTATCATATTGAGCTGTACACACGAAAAACTATTCAGATTTGCTTTACATCAAGTCTAACAAAAAAGTTTTGCGAAATGTAAAAATGAACCTTGATAAAATAAGGTGGTTTTTCAACTGCGCTTTTGTATAAAGACATTTTGATGACAATTGAAAAAGTTGAAAATTTTCCTTAAATCCTGATGAGCCTTCAAAAGAACCTCAGATTATCGTAGTAAACCAATCGTTTAAAATTTCTCTGATTACAAGACTTTTACTTATGGGATGTTTGCACATTTTTTAACGTTTTTAACGGTATTCACAGAATCATTTTGCATAAAATATTTTCTTTTGTCCATAATGGTCAGTTTCGTAGCCATCATTATAAAGTACATTAATACATCGTAATTAAAATGACAAAAAAGAAATTTGTAGTTTTCGGGTAAATTGGGTGAAGATGCCTTTATTTTCGATTTAATTCTTTTAAAAACCGGTTGATTTTAACTGTTATCCATTTATCGCTTGTTAATTTTTGCTCTCTTTTGTATAATTTAAACATATTTCATTTTACAAATATTATAGAAATCATCGAAGATTTTGTTTGCATCGAACCCAACATTTTGGCATCTTACCTCAAAGTATGTATAATATGGCTAACAGGAATGCCTTCGATCTTCCCGCTGACATGAAGAAGCGGGATCCGGCGGTCATTTATGCTTTGCAGAAAGGGCATGTACCAGTATTCTGTAAAAACTTCAGATTTATTTATCTGGTATTTAAACTAAGATTTTTATAGGAAAATAGAGAAGTCAAGTAAAATATTGTGCGCACTTACTAAAAGTGTTAAGACGAAATAACAAGTAAAAAGTTATACTAATAAATTTTAATAAGAACAGAAACAAAAGTTGAATTATGTATAACTAATCTTTTAGCTTAAAACTCAGTGGCGCGGAGATTCTCTGCAATGCCTACGCATATAAAAACAATGTGATACGGCGTCTTGTACAAAAAGGCATCTCACCTTAAGTTACCCTAGAATATGTATTTCTGCACATTCCTTCTGAACGTCTATCTAAGATTTTAGGAAGGGTTGGTCGTGATTTGGATAACAGGGTCTTTAAAATTTCATAAGCTCAAAAACCCAAGGGTTATACATTAGATGATTTAACAAATAAATGAGTAAAATGGACTTATTTCATCTGTCCTTTCATCTCAATGGACTTGCATCTTTTTTCATTTTTTAGGAAAATAACAGTGGATTGGGAAGTGCTGTGACTGCCTCCATTCTCCTGATGTAGTTTCACAGATTGATTGCCCTTGGGATGTGGGAGGGGGGATATTATTATAAATAAAATATATCTATTAGTATATGGAGTCAATTTTAATTTTATTTTTCTACTGCCATTGTCTTCAATATGCCCATATGTGCACAACCAGAAACAATCATAAATCCTTGCCTTTTATGTTTGATGCTGGAATTGTATCTATTTTGGAAATATTGGACTACATTTTAAGAATTTTTTTTCTTATTTCCATGATAACAAATTGATCAACTTTTCATTATAAAAACTTTAAAAGGTAAAAGTTTCATAGGTTATAACAACACTTTTCCATTTTCTCCTGACAAGAGACGTGCATAAAGAATTCCATTTCGTTTTCGTTTTTCTGTCTTAAGGGCAATAGTATCTTCTGCGGCTTTAGGTATAAAAGAATAAAGCATTTCACAGTTTTTATTAATGACCAAATATGTATAATTTTCATCGAAAAGTTTAGAAATTTATCCATATCCATCTATCGAGGTACTTTAATAGTGACACTATGTATGTAAGTTAAAATTTAAGTTGCCATGTTACATTTATACAAAAATATCATGCAAAAATATTTTCCTGTGAAAAATAATTCCCCGAACACTGTACCAAAATTTTTCAATACATAACAGAGTACAGTGTAAAAAATAGACAACATGAACTAATGTAAAGCAAACATAGTTAAAACTACTCCTCAACTCTAACGAGTCAACTGTATGACATAAGTTTAATTCATATTTGTTCGGACGCAAGTGAAACTGGCAGCTTTTGTTATTCAGAAACTAAGTAACAGAAAACAAATTTTTATTTTCATTTTTTTAACGCAATAGATCGTGGGGAAAATACTGTCAAATTTGACATTTTGAACCAAACTTTTGGACGAAAGCATGAAAAACTATTTAACTAATGGAGAAAAATGCCGTGTCACGTATCCAAAAATGCTTATAACTCAATAGTTAACTTATTTAGCAAAAAAATTAAAATCATTTCTCTCACAGTACGGTTTGCAATTTTTATATCTTTACGTTTAAAAATGTACATTTAATTGTGCCAGAAAGTTTCGCGCTTACTAATCAGTGAACTTATAAACAACCTTAATGACCTTAAGGCCCCTGTCCTCACTCGAGGAAACGCTCGCAAGCTAATGCTATTCCTATGGGGAAGCATTTTTCTAATAACTCTTTCGCATTTTGACATTTTTGAATAATTTTTTTTTGCATTGGATAGCTGAGGTGCAAGCCGATTGCGCATCTTTTTTACTTTTTCGATTTTGGATGCAGATATATTTTTTAAAAAGCACTTTCAGTTTCGAAACCGGTTTTGAAAGTGAAACTAACTTTGTAAAAAATATCTGCAACCAAAATCGAAAAAGTAAAAAAGGTGCGCAATCGGCATGCACCTCAGCTATTCAATGCAAAAGAATTATTCAAAGATGTCAAAATGCGAAAGAGTTATTAGAAAAATACTTCCCCATAGGAATAGAATTAGCTCGCGAGCGTTTCCTCGAGCGAGGACAGGGGCCTTAATGACCAGTTTGGAACCTTTTCACCCCACCGAATTCTCTTCCTCAACTTATCAACTACTGATTTTTTTATGTTTAATCAGTGGAACAACTATCTGAAAGAAAAAAAAGCGAAATTTCAGAATTGCAGATAATGTATTTTTAAGGTTTCTTTCTTCATTTATATGCAAATCTTAATCTAAAAGTCATTGTCAAATATATTTAGATACAAATTGTAAGAATGTTCAAAAAATATTTTTTATGAAAATGCATAGTTGTTAGAATGCTTTCCAAAAAAATTCGTGTTTTTTTAAAAGAATCTTGTTTTTAAGGTACTTTTTTATTTTGAAAAAAAAATATTTCCTTTAAAGTCAAAATTATGTTTATTTAATGTTTAAATAGGAAATATGTGCTACAATTAACCCTTCACTGCACTGTGTGCCATATATGGAACATGCGATAAAATACTTCTATTTTCCTAAGGGTCCTGAGCATTGTGCCATATCTAGAACATTTAAACAAAGAGATTTGTATCAGATTTTCTCATTTGATAGCAGTACCTCAGTAGTTATTAAATTTTTATTTTAAAAAAAATCCAGTCTGCATCGTATACAACAATAGAATTTGATTAAATTTTTTTGTTCAAAAATATTGAAAGTACCTAAAGATAAATTTTTTGACATTCAAGTATAACACATATTCATAAGTAAGGTTGCATGAAACTAAAATATTTCAGTACATCAGCTTAAAACCTTGTTTTTGTGTTAGCGCCAAATAAGGAACAGAGACCATAAATCTCATAAAACATTATAATGAAAAAATGGTGTGCAAAGGGCTAACGCAAGATTAAATCAATGCAATATTATTTGCATCTGATAATGGTAATCAGTCTTTTGGAGTTCTTGATGATTGCTGGAAAGATTCAAAAGACATTCCTACTAAAAATAGAACTGAAAATGATATTTCTTCACATGAATGAGACTTGCCTGCACGATTACAACAAATATAATCCAAGAAATCCATTCAACTGTCACAGGAGATAAAATTCCATTTTAAGTATTAAAATAATTTTAAATGTCACTAAAATGACTATGTAAAAGTTAAAATCAACAAGTGAAATTCAACAGTATTGTAGTCAGACTTTTTTCCGCAGCAGGAATATTGTTATGTGCCGGAAGTGTGTGTGTATGTAGGGAAGGGGGGGGGAAATTGAATTTCTAAGCTCAACAAATTTTCACTTTATCTATGTAGTACATGTAAATGTTCTTGACGAATCCCCCCACGGACACTTTGAATTCAATACTGGATGTATATAATGAGAAACATCAACTTAGAGAAAGATTGTTTATTCTTTAGGATGCTGCGGATATCCCTGCCGGACCCGAAAAAAGTATCGACAGTGATCGAAAAAAGTCACAAATGAAAGATAAATTCCTTAATTGCAAATAAAATATAGAGAAAGTAAATCCTGAAGTGTTAAAATTATGATTCTGGAGACTCCCTATTAGTCCCCCCCCTTTTTTTAACCCTGATCTTTTGCATCTTATTTCAAAAGAGTCACGTATATACAGCATACTAAAGGATCTTTGTCAACATTTACAAGTATCCATTACTTGTTTTACTGGAGTGATGTTTAGGTGACCAAACAATAAAGAGACAATGTCTGTCAAAGAATTTAAAAAAAAAAATCCGATAGTTTTCACATTTTAATGACAATGCTAAAGAAACTTCTAAAGGCATGGAAGTCCATGATAGACTTTTTGAATTAAGATATTTAGAAGAGTGTATCAGAGCACAAATAAAAATAATTTCAAAATTGATTTTATATTTAAAAATATTTTTTTTCGAATATTCCAGTGTAAATTCAAAATTACAAAAAAAAAAAAAAAAACAATTATTTGCCCTTTAAAGGGTTAAATACCTGCAATAACATTTTAATGCATATTACACTATTTTTGTATATATAATACACAATTATTGTGAGCTTCATGCTACATTTGGTACAAAAATACAAATATCTAATTATGTGCTTTAGGACACATATGACACATACCACAAAAATTCATATTAAAAAATATATAGGAATTTGGAATCTTTCTATTATGTTTCCTGCATTTGTGACTTCGTTAAAGTAATCATCATATTTTTTCATACAGAAAAGAAAAATCGTGCAGTAAAGGATTTTAGAGTTAAAAAATGTTATTATCTTTAATAAAAAAATGACGACGTAAAAAATATATATAATGAAATGAGTATTTGGTGATTTATATCCTAAACAAATGCTTTCAGAAATGCTATAAAATTATTAATAGAAATCTATTTGAACTATATTCCACTTGCACATGGATTATACTTGATGCAACTAATAGCGGCATTTCCTACTCATCTTTTGCATTCAAATCAATGGATATAATTATCAGATAAGGGCAATTTGCCTACGCAGTTTCAGTGTGTTTGGAGTATGTAAAAGTTCTTTCGGCGTCAACTTTTCGCTGTTAATCTCCCAATCTGCAGATATTTGAGTGTCTTGAGAAGTGTGAATAACGTTTCACAAAGAGGTACAATCTTTATAAAATCGGAATTAATTATGGAATGAATTTATGTATATTAATATAATTTTCTAATTATATGAATTTTGTCATATTAGAGTTCTACTTTTATTGATGCTTTTGTAATATTTCTTTAAATATTAGACTTTCTTTGCGACAAAGATTCGCGTTGCTTTTAATTAAATCAAAATTGTGAAAATCAAATAGGCTTTAATAGTTAAATCAAAAAATAAATATATGTATTAGTAAATTAGCTTAAAATTTCACCGTTGAATATGAAAGGGGTTATATTTCCTAGAATATAACGTAGTGTCATTTTATTAACAGCAAAAATAAATAAATAAATAAACGGGCAGAAAGTATAATCGTAACAAACATAACATTAAAAAAAATCCTGCTACGCTAAGTTGTCAAAAGTTATCTGAAAGTGGGCATCCATAATTTATTTTTACATATCAATACACTGCAAGAAATAAAGAGATCAAAACTTCTGAAATTTCATAATATAATCATGTCAGTTAAATAAATATTTTATTTATCTACAAAGAGCTGACAAAGATTATAAGTAACTTTCTTTTGAAAACAAAAGTAATTATGGTAAGAATTGTTAAAATAGTTATTTATATCTTATTACGCCGACAATTGTGTCTATTATAACTTTAAAATCATATTTAAATATGACTTTTACCATTTAGAATAAAATACATTTTTTTAAAAATAATCCTACAAGTTTTCCTTGACATTTAAAGATTAACGAATTTACATTTTCGTCATTTCGTAATATATCGTATGTCATCTTCTCAAACGTAAATAAACTATTATTCTTTAAATAAAATCCTTCAAACCTACTGTTAAATATACTACTATAAACACCATGTCAGTATTATTACATCAAATAATGACGTTTTGTATATGATAAAAAAAAAATGAAATAAAAAAATATGATTTTACCACATCCATATTGCAGATTATAGCTTTTTAAAATCATTTTTATATGAGTTGCTTTAAAGTATATTTCATTGTTTTGCAATAAAAAAATAATAAATGCAATGTAAATGCTTTCTTAATTTCATGTTTTTATTTATCATAAACACAAATCTTAGTACTGAATTATTGTTTTTCCCTGAAATAATACTCGTTACTGATTTCAAGCTGTTTTATCAAAACCTAAATGTGCACTTCTCATACGTTTCTTATTTTATTAATTGCCCTTTATGTCTGAGAATAAAACTATTTTTTGTAAGAACTTTTCTTTTTTGTGTGTAAGCGGCAATTTAAAAAAGCTTTTAGGATTGGTACAAAAAAAAATTCATACTAAGAATTTATGTAGATTTATTTATTTAAAAAAATTTATGTTTAATTCTACGAACAACCTTTTAACAAATACACTATATTGCCATTGATTATGGGACACTTGCGATTTTAGACATTTTACTAAATATCTAGAAAAATACATGAGGAATCATCTCGAAACTCTTAGTGTATAAATATAATAGTATACGTCATACATCTCCGTGAAGATTTTTTTACCGAAACTCCGTAGGGGACCGTCAACAAATTAAAAAAGAATGAATATCTTTTGAATAACCCTGTCAAAACTAATGTAGCAAAAGCGCCCAAACTCTAGATTATGATTGAATGCCTTATTGTAATACACTGTGTTCATTTTTATGCAAATAGCATGGATACTCGCAGAGTAATTAAGGTTTTTATAAAAATGGTCCCAAATTTTTCCAAGTTTTTTCCTTATAATTTTCAGAGTTCTTAATATAAAATAATATTTTTTTCAGAAAATATGACAAACAACATTGCACACAGTACCTTGTAATCAGAATTAAAAAATAATGAAAATTGTATGAAAAATGAGTAGGTTTACTAAATAATTTTTTACTGCGCATGCGTCAAAGATATCGAAATTTCATTTGCATATTATGTTAGCTAAATGTATAGAGCAACTATTGTAAAAGTCTCAAAATTATAGCTTGAAAATTCTGAAAGTAATCGTATATAGAAAAAGGACAAAATCCGTTGTTTCCAAAATGAAGCAAAAAAATGAGGGATTTTATCCAAAAGTAGTCGTAACATCCCGTATTGTGTATTCTATATTGACACTAATCAATGAATATATGGATACAACCCCTCTTGTTTTTGCTTTATCTTGAGAATAACGGATTTTCAACTTATTCAATTGACGATTATTTTCAGAATTTTCAAGTTATGATTTTGTGACTTTCACAAAAGTTGCTCTGTACATTTAGCTAACATAATATGCAAATGAAATTTTGATATCGTTGACGCATGCGCAGTAAAAAATTATTTAGTAAACCAACTCATTTTGTGTACAATTTTCATTATTTTTTAATTCTGATTACAGGGTACTGTGTGCAATGTTGTTTGTCATATTTTCTGAAAAACATATTATTTTATATTAAGAACTCTGAAAATTATAAGGAAAAAACTTGGAAAAATTTGGGACCATTTTTATAAAAACCTTAATTACTCTGCGAGTATGCATGCTATTTGCATAAAAATGAACACAGTGTATTACAATAAGGCATTCAATCATAATCTAGAGTTTGAGCGCTTTTGCTACATTAGTTTTGACAGGGTTATTCAAAAGATATTCATTCTTTTTTAATTTGTTGACGGTCCCCTGTGGAGTCTCGGTAAAAACTCTTCACGGAGATGCATGACGTATACTATTATATTTATACACTAAGAGTTTCGAGATGATTCCTCATGTATTTTTTTAGATATTTAGTAAAATGTCTAAAATCGCAAGTGTCCCATAATCAATGGCAATATAGTGTATATATATATATATATATAGGGTGTTTCGCTACCAGACCGACAAACTTTGAGGGATGATAGTAGACACGAAGACAAAAATTATTAAATAGGAAACCATGGGGCGCAAACGTCTTCTGTAGGAGCTAGGGGCCATTA
Source organism: Maratus speculifer (assembly GCA_964019185.1). Classification (NCBI taxonomy): domain Eukaryota; kingdom Metazoa; phylum Arthropoda; class Arachnida; order Araneae; family Salticidae; genus Maratus; species Maratus speculifer. The sequence continues at coordinate 286,737,268 of OZ025297.1, read as the reverse complement.
AAATTTAAGGTCCAAAATTTCAAATGACGATAAAAAACGGAAAAAAGAGTCGACTCGTTTGCAGTTTTCACTAAAATCATTCTTAATATCACGATTTAAAAAAAAATTAAAGGTTACGTTCAAAAGTTGTCAATAGAGGACGCCTTAGATTTTAGAGTAACGAAAAACTACTTTTTACCGTTATTTTGTGCATGGGGTTGAAATTATTCTAAATATTACACTTTAACTTAAATTTTAAGCCCGAAATCGGAAACACTGGGTTTGGGTAACTAGCGAAAATTGAACTGTGAACATAGGGGGGGATTTTAAACGCTCACAAATATTGGACAAATAAATCGATTTTGTTGCGGTTTGCGTGTAAGTCATTTTCTTGTTAATTATTTTATTCAGAATGACGTACAGCTTTGGTGTCCTTATTTTTTGATAGAAGGCGCTTCCGACACATCTAGGGCATCTCAATGGCATTACTCTTGGGTGTTTTACTACCAGAATAACATACTTCCAGGAAATATTAGGGATATAAAGTCGACTCGGAATCACACAGGAATATAACGTAACGTTGGAAATGCCTTTTTTGCAAATTACGGTTAAAGGAAGCAGAGAAAAAAGTAACAGAAACAGCAGAGAAAGAGAGACACGTTAATGTAACAGAAAACAGTTTATAGTAATAGTAATTTAAAGTAGTAATAGGTTTTACTAGAAAATGTGTTCTAAATTACGACCAGAATTAGTCTGGCAAGTTTGACAGCGACGGTAGATGGCGCTAAACGATAATGCCTTTGAGCAGCGATCTCTTTGAAGTGATCATTCGCGAACCTGTTCCAAAGATAGCAGAATGAGGTATCTGAACGATGAACAGCTTGATAGGGCTCCTCCATATTTTACCAATGACGTTTGCCAACACTTCAAAGTAACATATGGACAGTGATGGATAGGTCATGATGGCCCGGTTCATTGGCCTGCCAGATCGCCGGACCTATCATGTGTGGACTTCTTCTGATGGGGTCAAATGAAAAATTGGGTGTATAAGACTCCCGTACCATCAGTTGAAGACCTCGTTGCTGGTATTTCTGTAGCAGCCAGAAAACTATCAGAGATGTCAGGAATCTTTCAAAATGTGAGGAATTCCACGCGATGCCACTGTCAAGCATGCCGTACTTCTTCTGATCGTAATTTCAAGCACCTTTTGTAGTAAAACTTTTAAATAAACTGCTTTCTGTCACATTAACGTGTTGCTCTTTCTCTGCTGTTTCTGTTTTCTTTTCTCTACTTCCTTTAAAAGTAACTCGCAAAAAAAGCATTTCCAACGTTACATTCCTATGTGATTCCGAGTCATTTTTGTATTCCTAACACTTTCTGGAAGTATGTTGGTCTGGTAGTAAAAAACCCAGGAGTAATGCTATTGAAATGTCAGAGATGTGTCGGAAGCGCCTTCTATCAAAAAATGAGGACACCTAAGTTGTACGTCATTTTGTATAAAATAAATACCAAGAGAATGACTTAGACGCAAACTGCAACAAAATCGATTTGTTTGTCCAATATTTATGAGCGTTTAAAATCTCCCCCTATGTTTACAGTTCAATTTTTGCTAGTTACGCAAACCCAAAGTTTTCGATTTTGGGCTTAAAATTTAAGTTAAAGTCTAAACTTTAGAATAATTTCAACCCCATACTCAAAATAACGGTAAAAAGTAGTTGTTCGCTACTCTAAAATCTAAAGTGCCCTCTATCGACAATTTCTGAACGCAACCTTTAAAATTTTTTTCTAAAAAAGTCGTGATATAAAGAATGATTTTAGTGAAAACCGCAAACGAATCGACCCTTTTTTCCGTTTTTAACATTTTCCAACCAAGTTGAAAAGTGTTTATGCATTCGGTATGGCTAGCCGTCTGGCCGGATGGCCGTCTGTCCACGTTCTAACTCACGTAAATATACTCGAATTGCTCTGAAAGTTTTATATGTTATTGATGTTTACCATAGCAAGAACCCTATTGAAAATGAAGTTTCTAATATAATTAGTGTATTCACAGAGATAGTCAAAAGTTTTCCGTTACATTACGGCCAATGGGAAAAAATCGTTTCAAATGAATTTTAAAGGCGGTGTATCCTGTTAAACTTATTCAAACTTACATGGATTCGCAAGTGCACTAAAATAAGCATTTTGTAAAATATGTTGTCAAAATAATAGTTATTATTCATTTACAGGGTCATTCAAAAGAATTCCATTACACAATAATAAAGGAGAGAATTGTTTGCGACATATTTTAATAATGTTAAATGGTTTCAAGTATCATAAAATAGATACACGCCGCTGCGACTTAATATTTAACGCATAATATGAAATTATAGTTTTTCCAGGGACACACAAAATATTTCAAACCTTACATTTTTATGCGAAATAGTGTATTATTAATGATATCTGATGGATGGTTGAAACGCATTTTCAATTAGGATATGCGCTTTTAAGTTTTCAAAAATGTCTGCAAATTATATGGTATATATAAATGTTGTAATTGATATACAGGGTTACACAAAAGATCTCATAAAGCTTACTGAATATGAGAGTAATTATCTTAAAGGTGGTAGTTATGCATTTTCACGTTTAACTGTTTTCAGTTTACTAAGAAATGTTTGTAGAATATGGATAAATTGATATACAGGGTCACGCAAAGAATTATCTACAAGGTCACCCATATGTGATAATTTCTGGAAATGGGATTTAAGTAGATTTAAGAATGTGTTTGTTTGAACCAAATTTTAACAAAATACTGACGTGTAGTAAATATACTGAATAAATTACAGGGCTGAACAAATGTTTTGAAGTATTTTCCATCTATTAGAATAAAGTGCTGCAAGAGAAATTTCAGCCAGTTAGGCATTTTTTTGCTATACTAAATTTTCCCATTATATTGTTTATATATATATATATATAAACCGACGGATCAAATACAGGGCTGAGTAAAAGTATTTCAATACATATTTGGTTATTGACAGTAGCATTTTATTTCCCTAAATATCAAAGTTTTGTTAAAGATTTCAGGAAGCATTGGAAAGTGTTTCATAATCTATGGTTAATGCATGATTTTTCTTACTTGTTTATCATCGTTTGAAATCTTGGACTTTAAACTTTAATGGCCCCTAGCTCCTATAGAAGACGTTTGCTCCCAATGGTTTCCTAGTTAATACTGTTTGTCTTCGTGTCTACTATCATCCCTCAAAGTTTGTCGGGCTGGTAGCGAAACACCCTGTATATGAATTTTTTTATTTCCTTTTGTCTTATACTATTTTTTATCAACTTTTTTTATTTCCCCTCTTTTTTTGTGGGGGAGAGGAGGCTAGAAACCAAAGCCATGATAAATTAAGACAAATATTATTCAAAAATTCTTATCTGCTTTCTTATTTATTATAAAGAAATATATTAAATATCATTATATTTAATATATTTCAATTAATACTTGCTTCAAATGAAATGTTCGTAATTATAGAAATGATTTTTTGTTTAATAATTTAAAGTATAAGAAATTACTGTAATGCTTGTAAAATTATATGTACTGTGCTGCATTATTTATTTATGTTATTTAATTTTTATAAATTTTCTATTGATAATTTTTTAGCTTGATTGTATTTTCTTAAGAAGTTTTCCGACGATATTCAGTAGATACTTTAGCTAAGGTTATATCAAAGTAGTGATTTTTTAGCCATGATAAAAAAAGTCTATAAAAGTTATCAATTTTTTTTTATTATATTTCTGAAAATTCAAAGTACTTAGGTAATTTCTGTGCCATTTATATATATTTTTTTATTTAAATTAAAAATCAATATTGATTATTTTATTATTTTAAAATATTTTGTAATAAAAATTCGCAAAAATATCTATTAAAATACTTTTTTGAATTCTTTTACTTTTTAAAAATGATTTCAAATTGATCCTTATAGAACTATGAAAACTCAATCTAAAAATAAACATTTCATGAAGATTTTTTTAAGTTTTATCAAATTTCCAAATTTAACAGTAAAGAAACAGTTTTATAATTTGGATTTAAAGTAATAATGGAAATTAATCGCAATCTTATTTCTGCAAAATATTTTAAATTCTCTGTAAACTTGCATAAATATATCTGATTTTCAATTTAGGTGATTTATATTTAAGGTACCCTGGGGTAATAACGCCACGTTAAGGTTCTACCAATTTTCACGGCTTAGTTTTAGATTGTATTTTTCAAACAAATATAGGATCTGATACAGCAACTCATTGACTATCTATATAAAATAAAATAATTTAACAGTTATGTATTCATAAAATGTAATGGCGTTTTTTCTTGACCAATGCTATTTGGCGTTATTACCCACCTATATGGGTAATAACGCCATGCAAACAAAACTATGAAATAAGATGGAATAATTGCATGTAGATTGCCCAGTTCTAAAAATACAAACTCTACAAACTTAGAAATTGACAAATTGCATTCTAAGCTATTGAAAATGTTCATTTTTTTGTGAAAGTGTAAGAAAAATAAAGGTGTGGTGTGGAAGGAGGGGAGGAGGCAAAAGAATATCAGACCGTGAGCTTCTTTTTGCTTAAAAAAGACCGCTTAAATAGAAATATGAGAAACATTGGACAGTTTTAACTGTGTTTATTTGAATCACTATTTAGGATGTAGCTCGGCCACTGTAGGGAATCAACCAGGGTACTAAAGTCAAGGATTGGCGTTATTACCCCGGTATAGTTATTGCGCAGTACATTTTAAATTACAAATTATCTCGAGAAGATATCTAAAATCTTCAACAACATTTTAAAAGTACATGGAATGCACTGCAAATTTATGTAATTAACAAAGTATTTCCGGACAAAAAGATACTCTTCACATCACAAAACGTATCTCTCAAATTTTAGATCAAGCGTTAATTTTAGTTGTTTGTAAAAACAATAAGACCTAAAAATGAAACAAATTAACTTGAAGCTGTTTTTTGCGATTTATATGACTCAAAACCCTTCTGCGCAGAGCACATGGGTGTCATTTACCTGATTATTTCATAATTATGCAAAATATAAGCACTTGGCGTTATTACCCCGCCTGGCGTTATTACCCCAGGGTACCTTATATAGAATTATTATATAGAATACAGATATTATATGAGGACCCCAGAAGCCAAGGGGTACAAGTGACAAAATTTCGATTTGGAGTAAATTGAGTTTAAAGATAATTGATGTTAAATTGGAACATCAATAACAATTGAGTGGATTGAAATTGGAAATTTCTGCTTGTTGCATTCTGGTCTTTGAACACTTATTTCAATAACTGTTAAAAAATAAAGTACAATTTTCTTTAAATGTATAATTAATCAATATTGTTTGTTTTTCGAAAAAAGTGGTTTGCCTCTATAACTCAGCAAACAATAAGAAAATCACTTATATTTCTTTACCTGAAATGAAAAAAGCATATTTTTAGGTCGTCTGTGTATTCAGTTTTTTTTTTTTTTCAATTTTGTCACTTATACCCCTTGGTTTCTGGGGTCCTCATATAGAATTGCAAGCTTCACCTTAATGTGTATCACTGCATTTGAAAGATCACTTGAAACGCAAAATACGATTCATCGCATCAATACGATTTATGAAAGTGAATGCATTTAGTCAAATGGACAGTTAGATAAAATGTTTTAGATCATTTCCTGGGTTCTTTTCGGATTGTTTTCAAGTAATTAAGAGTAATCGGAAGAATGGAAAGGAAATATTGCAAGTAATTTTGTCTGTCATCCAACCAATAAGTTTCTTGAACATAAGTAAAATTGTCAATTTAATATTATTTTACTGTTTCATTGATTAAAATGACAGAAAAAAATATATAAAATTTTTCTTTCATGTATATAATGGGTATTTTTTGAAAGTTCAGTGATGTCCAGCTAAATTAAAAAAATATATAATGTAGTTCATTTTTCCTCAAAAAAATATGATGTAGTTTATTTTTGCTCAAAAAATATAATGTAGTTCATTTTTGCTCAATGTATATAACATTTTATGTATTGATCAAAAAGAAAAAAAAAGGTAAGGGCAACAAATTATGCAAAGTAATGTTCACAAAGTTTAAGCGAATGCTAATGAGCAAGTCTTTTAAAAAATATAATTATATTTATACAACCAAGTAACGCAATTAGTACATTTTGATTATTATTATTTTTTATCTCCATACCGATCATTTAAGTTGCAATTTAAATGATCGATGATAAAAAAAGAAAGAAAGCGTAATTTTTTCTTTATACAAAATTATAATAATTTTCTCAGAAACTAAACAACTTTGTCATATAGTTCAAATGTTTACAAATTAAGTTTTAATTTATTCTTCTGCGTGTTTTTTTTTTCATGATATACATCGTTCTCAATAAAAGATCATTGCAAATATATAAAGTATCTTTTCAAAGTGTTTCATGTGACTCTATTAAGGAGAATGAAACAGCAAGTCAAATACTCGAAATTTCTCTTTTGTTTAATGAGATACTTTAACGATTTTAAAACTGGATCAAAAATGTTTAACTCGATCAAAACTTAATTGGGATACATAATTAAAATTTTGATTAAAAAAATGCTTTTTTGGTGTTGTTAGCAACTTATCGCCGAGGAATAGGACAAAAATATTTGCTTTTTACTGTAAACTATAAAATGTGTAAAGAAAAGAGGATTTTTTTCAACATGATATAAAACATTAATTACACATAAAAATATTATACTTAAGAAAACCAGCCATAGGGAAAAAAGTTCTACACTATAACTAAAACTGTAATTCTACAGCCATAAATTTGTAGAAATCTGTATGTTTACTAAAATTTCATCTACACACTGTACAAGAAAAGATGTAAATCTACAAATTTAATTTCTGCAAACCTACAGAAATCTGTAACTGTACAAAAAATATTATACTAAAATTACTGTATCTTACTAAAATGTTATCTGTAACTCGGGCTGCAGTTACACAAAAAATTCTAGACATGCCATTTTCCTCTGAAAATTTTAATAACATTATACAATTTTTTTACATACAGTAGAAATAGTGCATGTGTTACATGGAGTTTTGTTGTTGCCAGTATATGAAAAATTCTAGGAATCCCAGTTTCATAGAAAAATTTCAGTAACTTTGCAGTTTTTTTTGTGTAAAACTTTATTAAAAGTTTCAGTGTTTATGTTTGTAAAAAAAAAAATAATAATAATAATTTTTGAAATAATTACTTTAAAATGCGTAACTGAGGGAGCAAATATGCCAGTTCGAGGCGACGGGGAGATAAAAATTAGTTGTTGATAAGAATGAGAATGAAGTTGATAATAGGTTGTCGATAAAAATTATTAACTGTAGAAAGTATAATACATCCAGCATATAAGTTTCTTTTATACAGTTATTATTTTAATCCAGTTAATGGATTGAATCTTTATTTTTAATCTAAATAAAAGGGTTGAAAAAATTTAAAGAGTTTTTAATTTGTTTTCTTTCATATAATGAAAATTTATATGCAATTTCGGATGTCTGGATAGGTTAAAGAAAATAATATTTGGTCATTTGATTGTAAGAAATAGAAAATGTTAAATTTAACAAAGCAAAAAGAAAGAAAAAAACTAGTAGAAAAGCATACAAGCACACAAATGATTATTTAAAAAAATGGTCAAAATTTTTAGAAAAAATGCATAAAATTTATGCATAAAATTTTTCAACTCATAGATTGTTATTCAAATTTTAAACATCCTCCATATCGTTCATTGAAGTTGCAATTTTGAAAAGAATAAAATGCGCAATTCTTTATTTCTACAAAATTATAAATATTTTATCAGATATGAAACAATTTTATAATAAAATTTATATAGTTACAAATGGAGTTTTAATTTACTAGTTTTCTTTTTTTTATGATTGAATTTGTCACTATGCTTGAAAAATCACTGAAAATGCGTAAAGTACCTTTTGAAAGCGATTGAAAAGGTGACTATTGAGTAGAATGAAGCAGCAAGTCAAACATTCGAAATTTCTTATTTGTTCACTCAACGATTTTAAAATAGATCAAAAATGTTCAACTGCATGAAAACCTAATTAGAATGTATGATTGAAATTTATAATAAAAATGATTTATGGTGTTGTTAGTGGGATACGATAAAAACATATGAAACATAAAAAAGGTAATGCATTTAGAAGAAATGAGTTTCACTTATTTTCTCTAACACTTTATCCATTTTGTATTCCCCTTAAAGAGAATTGATTCAATACATATTTCAATCAATTCTTGTCTGTTATCGAAAACATGAGATTTTTATACAATTAAAATTCTAGATTTAATCTTTTTTTACCCCTCATAGTCTTACTCAAAATGATTTTAAATTTTTAAAGAGTTTCTAATTTTATACATAGTTTTCTTTGTCTGGATATATTAAGGAAATGTAATGTTGTTCATTTGATTCTTAAAAACAGAAAACGATAAAAATTCACAAAAAAATACGAAAACTGTTACACAAACCTTTTTGTAACAATAACTGTTACAAAATTTTAGAAAATACAAAAGTACAATGATTTAAAAAATAATAATATTTATATTTATGCATAAAATTTTGAAATTAACATTTTTTAATTCAAATTTTATAAATTTTACATATCGATCAATAAAATTTCAATTAAAAAAGAAATGATATGTATACTTCTTTATTTCTACATAATGATAAATATTTTCCCCGAATTTTATTTCTTTATCCATTTTTCATGAAATGTATCATTCTTTTTGAAAGGTCACTGCAAATACGTAAAGTATCTATTTAAAGCGATTGATGAAAGTCATTCTATTGAGAAAAATGAGACAGCAACTCAAACACCCGCTTTTATTCAATAAAATACTTTAAAGATTTTAAAAGTATATCAAAACATAATTGGAATGAAAAACTGAAATTTTCGATATAAAAATGCTTTGTGGTGTTCTTGTGGAATACCGATAAATATATATTATATTGATAAAAAAATAAAATTGAGTTAGAAAAAAATAGTTTTCATCTATTATCTCTAACTTTCTATTTGTTTTGTATTCCCTGGTAAGTTTAAAGAGTATTAATGCAATCTTTTCGGGATTGTCAAGAGATACATAAAGAAAATTGGTAGAAGGGAAAATAAATATTTCAATCAAAGCTTGTCTATCACACAACATGTAAGTTTTCGTTTACATTCGGGATTTATTTGAGATTTAATTTTTTTTTCATATTCTCTCACTGAATAAAATGATTAAAAAATATTGTTTATTATTTGTTTCCTTCCATTTAACAAAGATTTAAACATAGTTTGTCTGTTTGGCTATATTAAAGAAATACAATACTGTACATTTTGTTTTTAGAAATAAAAAATGTTAAATTTTAACAAAATAAAAAATGAAATACATTGTTAAAAATTTTGTGCTACTTTGAACCGAAATTTGGTGCTTAGTAGGTGCCACCATAAGATGGTGAAATCGTGTTCCAAGATTTGGAAATTCGGTTGAACCATAGTACCATTTTTTCTAATAATGTCTTGTAAACTCGTTCCAAGATTTGGTGCTTCGATTGATCCATCCTATGGTGGCGGCTGGTAATAGCTGCGAGCACTAAATCTTGGTTCAAAGTAGCACGAAAATTTTAACAGTGTAGAAAAAACTATTACACAAATGCAAGAAAAAAATTATGCAAGAATAATTGTTACACAATTTTAGAAAATATTAACGCACAAGCCTTTTTTAATTAACTACATTTATGCATAAAATTTTGCCTTTCATGCACTTTATTTTAAATTTTATAAATGAAGAATTTGTAAAATTTGATCAATAAAGTTGTAATTATCCTTATCGATCAATAAAATTACAATTTTAAAAGTTGAAATGCATTATTCTTTATTTCTACAAAATGATAAATATTTTCTCTGAAGTTAAACACTTTTTTAATAGAATTTATCTGTTTCCAAACGGAGTTGTAATTTATTCTTCTTCGTGTTTATTTTTTCAATGAAGTGTGTCCTTATCTTTGAATGATAAATATACACTTCAACAACTGACGAAAGTGACTTTTTTGAGGATTAAGGAAGTAGCAAGCCAAACAATCGAAATGTCTTCTTTGTTCAATGAAGTATTTTAACGATTTTAAAACTGAATCAAAAATGCACAAATAATTCAAAACTTAATTGGAATGCATAATTGACATTTTTGATTTAAAAATGTCTTAATGTTGAAAATGTAATGAAGGAATGAAAAGGGTAGTTTTCACCTATTTTCTCTTTCTCGTATAATCCATTTTGTATTACCTGATAACTTTGAAAAGAGTTGAGGCAATTTTTCCGGATTGTCAAGAGATATTAAAAAGAAAACGGGAGAATAAAAAATGCATATTTCAATCAATTCTTATTTGTCACTCAACACGTATTTTTATGTAATTAAAATTATAGATTTAATTTTTTTCTCTTATTGTCTAACTGAATAAAATGATTGAAAAATATTAAAGAGTTTCTAATTTTTTTTTCGACATTATGAAAATTTATACACAGTTTTCTGTCTCCGGATATAATAAGGAAATATACAAGGACCGGCTATTAATTTCAGTACTGACATAACTGTACGAGAACGAAAAGCTGGAAGATGGTGCTAATGATTGCATATTGAAAAACGTTTTCTTGCGCATGTGCACTCAGCACCATTCTGAAGTAAGTGGTTCTCGTGGAACGGCGCATTAAAGCGTAGCTCTTGAATTCCTGTTGTCGAAGTTTTTTTGAAACAAAGAATTAACATTAAATTTTGCTTAAAATTCGGCAAGACCTCTTGTGGAAACCTACGAAATGTTAAAACATGTTTACGGCGGGGAAGCATTATCCCATTCAAGAACTTTTGAATATTTTAAACGCTTTTAGGACGGGCGCGAAAGCGTCGAAGATGATCCCCACACAGATCGGCCGCGGTCCTTACGCACGTCGGAAGCAATTCAAAAAATTCGCAATATGGTGAAATATTATCTTCGATTGACTATTCGAATACTCGCCAATGAATTGAACATGGACATGGACTGATAACTTTGAAAAGAGTTGACGCAATTTTTCCGGATTGTCAAGAGATATTAAAAAGAAAACGGGAGAATAAAAAATGCATATTTCAATCAATTCTTATTTGTCACTCAACACGTATTTTTATGTAATTAAAATTATAGATTTAATTTTTTTCTCTTATTGTCTAACTGAATAAAATGATTGAAAAATATTAAAGAGTTTCTAATTTTTTTTTCGACATTATGAAAATTTATACACAGTTTTTTGTCTCCGGATATAATAAGGAAATATACAAGGACCGGCTATTAATTTCCAGGACTGATATAACTGTACGAGAACGAAAAGCTGGAAGATGGCGCTAATGATTGCATATTGAAAAACGTTTTCTTGCGCATGTGCACTCAGCACCATTCTGAAGTAAGTGGTTCTCGTGGAACGGCGCATTAAAGCGTAGCTCTTGAATTCCTGTTGTCGAAGTGTTTTTGGAACAAAGAATTAACATTAAATTTTGCTTAAAATTCGGCAAGACCTCTTGTGGAAACCTACGAAATGTTAAAACATGTTTACGGCGGGGAAGCATTATCCCATTCAAGAACTTTTGGATATTTTAAACGCTTTTAGGACGGGCGCGAAAGCGTCGAAGATGATCCCCACACAGATCGGCCGCGGTCTTTACGCACGTCGGAAGCAATTCAAAAAATTCGCAATATGGTGAAATATTATCTTCGATTGACTATTCGAATACTCGCCGATGAATTGAACATGGACAAAGAGACGGTTCAGTGAATTTTGAGGAAAGCCCTAGGTAAACGCAAGATTTGTTCCAGATTCGCCCACAAATTGCGTTGCCTGTGAGGCGATTGTTAGCCCAGCATAGTCTCGTTGAGTCACAGCATCCGCCACAATGTGTGCTACAGACCTAGCACCCGCAGACTTTTTTCTGTTTCCTAAGCTGAAAAATTCGCTAAAGGGAACAAGTTTTCAGGATGTCGAAGCCATCAAGAAAATTGTAACGTCAGTATTAAAGAGCATTCCAAAAGAGAACTTTAAAACTTCTTTCCAAAATTTGTACAGTCGAGCAGAGACGTGCATTATGATTGATAGGGATTGCTTCGAATCATATTAAATGGCTATATATTTAACCTTTTTTTTCTTCTGAGTTATCCCATGAATCCTGGAAATTAACAGCCGGACCTTCTATTTTGTTTATTTGATTTTTGGAAAAAGAAAATGTTAAATTTTAACAAAACAAAAACAAAGTAATAGACAAGATGTTACACAAATAGAAAAACAATTACGCATAAAATTTGGCAATTAATAGATTTCGATTCAAACTTTATACATTCTCGATATCGATCATCAAATCTCTAATTTAAAAGAGATGAAATGCGTAACTTTTTATTTCTACAAAATGACAAATATTTTTCTTGAAGCTAAACAACTTCATAAAACAAATCATCTGTTTGAAAATGGAGTTTTATTTCATTCATATTTATGCTTTTCCCATGAAATGCATTCTTCAAATCTCAGAATCACTTCAAATACGTAAAGTATCTTTTGAAAACGATTGATGAAAGGGACTCTATTGAGGGGAATGAAATGGTAATTCAAACACTCGAAATTTCTTCTCTGTCCCATGATGTATTTTAACACTTTTAAAACTGAATCTAATATAGTCAAGTAAATGAAAGCCATATTGGAATGCATAATTGAAATTGTTGATATAAAAATTTTTTGTGGTGGTGTTCTTGGGATATCGATAAAAAAATTATATATGAGGACCCCAGAAGCCAAGGGGTATAAGTGACAAAATTGAAAAAAAATAAACTAAATACACAGACGACCTAAAAATATGCTTTTTTCATTTCAGATAAAGAAATATGATTTTCTTATTATTTGCTAAGTTATAGAGGCAAACCACTTTTTTTCGAAAAACAAACAATATTGATTAATTATACATTTAAAGAAAATTGTACTTTATTTTTTAACAGTTATTGAAAAGAGAGTTCAAAGACCAGAATGCAACAAGCAGAAATTTCCTATTTCAATTCACTCAATTGTTATTGATGTTCCAATTTAACATCAATTATCTTTAAACTCAATTTACTCCGAATCGAAATTTTGTCACTTGTACCCCTTGGCTTCTGGGGTCCTCATATATATATATATATATATATATATATATATATATATATATATATATATATATATATATATATAGTAGTTAGAAAAATAGTTTTCTCCTATTTTCTCTAACTCGGGAAACCGTTTGTATTTCTAGTGACTTTAGTGAGATTTCATGGAATTCGTTACACTTTGACAAAAGGTGTGTAAAAGAAAACGGGAGAAAGAAAAATACATATTTAAATTCCTTTTTGCCTTTTATCTAACACGTACGTTTTTTATACAATTTAAATGCTTTATTTTTTTCTATTTCAGGTAATAAAGTTATTGGAAAAGAATAGAGATATTCTAAGTTGTTCCTTGGAAGAATCTTTTGTAGTTTTCGATCTATGAAGAAATTAAATAATTATAACATTTTTCATTTTATTCTAATAAAAAAATGTTCGTTTTCAATAAAATAAAAAAAGCAAGTAGAAATGTTGTTACACACTTAATTATCCAAAAAATAGCTTTTGCAAAATTTTAAAATATACTAATGCACAAGGCTTAAAAAATAATTATATGCATTCATATAAATTGCTATTGATACATTTTGATTTAAATTCTATAAATTCTCCTTATTGAGGAATAAATTCACATTTAAAAAAAAAGTCAAAATGTGTTATTCCTTATTTGAAAAATGGTACATACCTTCAGCGAAACTAAAATACTTTGACTAATTCATCTGTTTGCGAAAAAAGTTTTAATATATTCTTCTTTATGATATTACCATGAAGTTTCCTTTGAAACATCTCTGCAAAGTATATGTATCTTTTAAAACGATTGATGAAAGTACATCTATTTCGGTCATTGAAAGTTTCTCGTGTGTGGAATTAAGTACTTTAATGATTTTAAAACTGAATCAAAAATTTTAATTGGAAGAATGGATAATCGGATGCATAATTAAAAATATTGCGTTAAAAATGTTTTTTTGGTGTTGTTATTTGGTAATTGATAAAAAATATATATATATTAAACTTTAAAAAAAATACTTGAGTTGGAAAAAATAGTTTTCTTCTATTTTTTGTAACTCGGAAAATCAGTTTTATTTTCTTCATAACTTTAATGAGGTATCATGCAAATATTTTAGGATTGCCCAGAGATAGTTAAAAGAAGCAGGGAGACTTTGTTGACACTCATCTAATACGTACGTTTCTATTCTGCAATTAAAATTCTTGATTTACTTTTTTTCTGTCTTGTTGAATACAACTATAAAAATAAAGATATTCTAATATGTTTCTTCCATAAAATGAAGATTTATATACAATTTGTATCTCTGAATAATTTAAGGAATTAAAATATTATTCATTAAATCTCACATAGAAACATAGAAAATAATGGAAATAACATAAAAAATACATAGGAAAAAATTGTCAAATTTAACAAAACAACAACAAAAAATAGTAGAAACGTTACTAAACACTTAAGCAAAAATAACATTTACAAAATTTTAGAAAATACTAATACAGAAGGCTCTTTTAAAAATATAACGCTTGTGCATAAAATTTTGCTGTTAATACATTTTAATTTAAATTTCAAAAAATTTCCATATTGATCAATGAAGTTGCAATTTAAAAACGTTATAGGCGTTATTCTTTATTTAGAAAATGATGTATATCTTCCCGAAGCTAAACAACTTTAAATAATTCATCTGCTTATGAATGAAGTTTTAATTTAAACTTTTTTATGATTTTACCATAAAATGCATCATTCTCTTTGAAAAATCACTGCAAATACAAAAAGTATCTTTTAAATGAGTTTGATGAAAGTAACTTGAAGTGAATGAAATGATAAGTGAAATGCTCGAAATTTGTCTTTTGTTCCTTAATGTATTTTAACAGCGTTAAAAATCAGTCAAAAAGGTTTAAATGGAACTAAATCTTCGGAATCCTTCAGTGAAATTCATAATGTGTAAAGAAGAAAATGAATTATTTTAGGAAAATGGTTGGGAAATTTGCGATTCTTGTTTATATTTAAGAAATTATTCTATGTTTTTTGAAAATGAAAGTATTGTATTGGAAAGTTTGAAATTATAACAGAAAGTTTCTTTTTCTTTTTATTCCAACTGATTATTAGAAAACTGTTTTTATTTCGGTATTGTTAGAAGACTGTAATGTGACATACGAATAAACTGTTAAAAATTCATTTTTTTTTTTTTTTTCAAAACTGTCCAATTTTGATATTCAGTGCAGTTGATTAGATTTTTTACTATCAACAATGAGAATAGTTTTAAATTTCGTTGCACAAATTAAAATTAAAATTGGATATATTAGTATCCAATTAGTATCTAATGTATAGTGTACAATAGTATATATAGTATCCTTTAGTATCCAATATATAGACCCCAGATCTGTATTTTCTGAAAAAAATTATTTCAATAATATTTAAAGTACATAGTTCCTTGATTGAAAAAAAAAAAAACATTTCTATCAAAGTGTGTAGGTATGTGATTAGTTTTGGGATGTTCTCTGAAATTGCATGATATTTCATAGCTGCAAACATCTTCCGCTTGTTTGGCCCGGAAAGATTTTATAGATAGTTTTACTGTTTCAAATTGCCGTAATCTGCCGATTAAACAAGTCAAAATTTTCTATTAAATTATTCCGGGCCAAACAATCGGAAGAGTTGGTAGCTATGATATTTATTTTCTCCCTTTCTGTAAAATGTACGTTTTAAAAAAGCTGTACACACGTTTTACAACTTCTCAATTTGGTGGATGAATTTAACGAATTTGAATGGGCACTATTTCCACGCACTTGTCTGTTGTTTCACAAGTTCTTAGACAGAGTCAGAAGGGTATTTCGTTAAACCTGTAATTAATTAGATAACAAGACATTTAGCTGTCACACTGCCTCTTTTTTGAATAATATCACCACTTTAAAATGGGACCTAATGTTCATAGTCGAAAACACTATATAAACATATTATTACATTTAATTCAAATCTGGTCATAACTCGATAAACATCCCATCGAAACAAAGTAATAATAATAATAATCTTATACTATAATGCGAGCAAAAATTGTGTGTGTGTATGTGGGGGGGGGGGGGGGTAAATTTTATCTCAAAAACGGCTCTAACGATTTTCGCAAAAATTTGGATTTTACCATTTTCGGGCACGAGAAGATCATTGGGCTAGGTCACATGTTCGAGAAAATTCGATTATTGGGTCATTTTGGGTCATAATGGGTCAAGATCAAGCTATTTATATCTAGAGAACGGCTGGATCGATTTTAAGGAAATTTTCTATCCAATCGTTTTTTGGCACAACAAAACTATTGGGCTGGGTCACATGTTCGAAAAATTTCCATTAGTGGGTCATTTTTGGGTCATTATGGGTCAAGCCATTTTTATCTAAAAAACGGCTCTAACGATTTTGACCAAATTTTATATTGTATTGTTTTGGATTACAAGAAGACCATTGGGTTAGGTAACATGTTCGAGAAAATTTGGTTAGTGGGTCATTTTTGGGGTCATTTTGGGTCATGCTATTTTTATCTAGAGATTTTCTCGCGCAATTTTGACTAAAAATTGCATTCTATGGTTTTCGGGCACGAGAAAAACATTGGGCTAGATTACATGTTCGAGAAAAAATTTTAATGGGTCATATTGGATCATTAAGAGTCTGGGTCAAGCTATTTATATTTAAAGAACGGCGTAATGGATTATAACGAAATTTTGTATGTAACAGTTTTTTGACATGAGAAAACTAATGGGCTAAATCACATGTTTGAGAAATTTCGACTATAAGGGTCATTTGTGGGTCATGATGGGTCATAATGGGTCATGGTCAAGCTATATCTAAAGAACAGGTGGATCGATTTTAATGAAATTTTGTATGCAACATTTTTTTGCACGATAAAATAATTGGACTAGGTTACATGTTCGAAAAATTTCGATTAATGGGCCATTTTGGATCATAAAGGGTCTGCGTCAAACTATATATAATTAAAGAACGGCAGGATCAATTTTAACGAAATTCTGTATGTAACAATTTTTAGAAACGAGAAAACTAATAGACTAAGTCACATATTCGAGAGCTTTCGATTACAAGGGTCATTTGTGGGTCTTAATGGGTCAAGGTCAAGCTATATCTATAGAATGGTATACTAGTGATCGTATAAGTGAACCCAGGGAGAGAAATCGAGAGCGCATAGAAGATGAAGAACACTCCAACATATTGTAGACAGAATAAGGTGTTTATTTAGATGAACGATGGAAGGTTTACAATACTAAGACGCTAGCAATACGGGAAATCTCATCATGTGCCCGAAGGCACGGCATTAGCCGGAGAGGGGCACAGCGCCCCTTTTTGCGTGATGTTACATGGCCAATGGTCTGAGTCGAAGTGAGTGACTGCAGCAGGGAAGATGTACAGCGTCAAGGTTATCAGAAACCGTTAAAATGCTTAGTAACAGAAAAAATGCTATCGTTGGTGTAATACTGAAGTCCTGTGGTTTTTAAGGAGTGTCGATTGCATACGCACGTGTGCTTCCAGATACTGAAAGAATTACATGCCGAATGATTCATGACATCTGGGAGATTTTAAAGATTAGCTGAGTGCATGAGAATGTTAATGGATAAACTTATTATAAACCACAGCTGGATCTATTTAACATGGGAAAAATGCAGAAATGTGCAGATCTAAGGAAGAATGACATTCGGTTAACTTTTATTGTGACGAGAATAGAATTAACAGATCTTTTTCAAAGTGATGAAAATCCAAAACAAAGAGTGGGAATGAAATGGTGTTTTTTTATCATTTGAAAGAGGGTTTGTAAAGGAATTAATTTCACCTACAAAGTTATAAAACGGAAAATAACAAAGTACAGCATTATAACCTTAACTGTAAGAATATTAACTTTGAGTATTTATTTAAGGGGGGGGTTGTAATTTCCAGTTAAAATTTTGAAGTATCGATTTTACCTGTTCATTTTCTAAAAAGGGGAGAAGACAAGATAATATGTGACAGAAACGCTGTCATATATCTCACAGTAATTCATATACTAGTGATCGTATAAGTGAACCCAGGGAGAGAAATCGAGAGCGCATAGAAGATGAAGAACACTCCAACATATTGTAGACAGAATAAGGTGTTTATTTAGATGAACGATGGAAGGTTTACAATACTAAGACGCTAGCAATACGGGAAATCACATCATGTGCCCGAAGGCACGGCATTAGCCGGAGAGGGGCACAGCGCCCCTTTTTGCGTGATGTTACATGGCCAATGGTCTGAGTCGAAGTGAGTGACTGCAGCAGGGAAGATGTACAGCGTCAAGGTTATCAGAAACCGTTAAAATGCTTAGTAACAGAAAAAATGCTATCGTTGGTGTAATACTGAAGTCCTGTGGTTTTTAAGGAGTGTCGATTGCATACGCACGTGTGCTTCCAGATACTGAAAGAATTACATGCCGAATGATTCATGACATCTGGGAGATTTTAAAGATTAGCTGAGTGCATGAGAATGTTAATGGATAAACTTATTATAAACCACAGCTGGATCTATTTAACATGGGAAAAATGCAGAAATGTGCAGATCTAAGGAAGACTGACATTCGGTTAACTTTTATTGTGACGAGAAAAGAATTAACAGATCTTTTTCAAAGTGATGAAAATCCAAAACAAAGAGTGGGAATGAAATGGTGTTTTTTTATCATTTGAAAGAGGGTTTGTAAAGGAATTAATTTCACCTACAAAGTTATAAAACGGAAAATAATAAAGTACAGCATTATAACCTTAACTGTAAGAATATTAACTTTAAGTATTTATTTAAGGGGGGGGGTTGTAATTTCCAGTTAAAATTTTGAAGTATCGATTTTACCTGTTCATTTTCTAAAAAGGGGAGAAGACAAGATAATATGTGACAGAAACGCTGTCACATATCGGTGGGTCTATTTTAACGAAATTTTGTATACAACATATTTTTGGCATGAGAAAATCATTGGGGTAGGTCACATGTTCGAGAAATTTCGATTAGTGGGCCACTTTTGGGTCATTCTAATTTTATCTAGACAACGTTTCGCGCAATTTTGACTAAATTTTGTATTTTATCGTTTTCGGGGACAAGAAAATCATTGGGTTATGACAGATTTTTGAGAAAATTCGATCAATGGGTCATTTTGGATCATAAGGGGTCAGGGTCAAACTAACTATATCTAAAAAACGGCTCAATCGATTTTATCTAAATTTTGTATCTAATGTTTTTCGGCATGCTAAAACTAATGAGCTAGGCCACACGTTCGAGAGATTTCGATTATAAGGGTCATTTGTTGGTCATGATGGGTCATGCTAATTTTATATAGAAAATGGTACTCACCATTTTGACTATACTTTGTATTATATCGTTTTTGAGCAAGAGAAAAACCATTTGGATGGACACATGCTCGCGAAAATTTGATTAATGGGTCATTTTGGGTCTTAATGAGCTAGGGTCATTCTAATAATATATAACAACGACTCAATCAATTTTACCTAAATTTTGAAACAAAACGTTTTTTGTCACGAGAAGACTATTGGGCTGAGTCGCATGTTATGTTAGTGGGTCATTTCGCTTCATTGCTGAATGCTGCCAAGCTAATTTTACCTAAAAAAAGGATTAAACGATTTTGATTTAATTTTATATTCTACTGTTTTTGATTACCTGAAGACGATTGAGCTATGTCACATGCTTGATCAAATTTGATTAGTGGCTCATTTTGGGTAATACTGGTCAGGGTCACGAGAATATGGCAAAAGCCAATAACTTGGTGATATTTGACAAAATATCGGCGACATATGGCTAAAAAATCGACTATAAAAATTACGAAAACCAAAACACGTATTAGGAGCCAAATGAAAGAATGCCTCCAAATTTGGCTATATCTAGCAGAAAATATTGTCTTTCAGAATGTAAAGAATTTTTTAATACATTCTTAAAGAGGATTCGAGATGCATGGTTAAACCAATCAGAGTCGAGCTAAAAAAGTGATTCAGATCGATGTCCTTTCGTTGTAAATTTTAAAATAAAGAAAAATTTATAAACATGCGCATAAAAACATAGTTTTCTTATTGATTGTTTTTCTAAATAAACAACATGTTTTACAGTAATAATACCCAGTTAATGACGCAGTGAAAATACTATATCGAGTTGAACACAAAGTTAATTTTGACCGAGCTAAGCTCGGTCTCCCCTGCTAGTAAATTAATTAATTAATTAAAAAAATTGACGCAAGAATTGGTACCACAGCCCCTTCCGTGCTAACATTTTTAAACTCTAATGGGACTTCCTGGCTATAATCAATAATATATATATATATATATATATGTATTTTATACTTGTATTTCTAAAATATGAAATGTATATATATATATATATATATATATATATATATATATATATATATATATATATATATATATATATATATATATATATATATATATATATATATATATATACAAACGTTAAGCGGGGTAATAACGCTAAGTGCTAATATTATGCATAATTATGAAATGATCAGGTTAATGACACCCATGTGCTCTCCGCGGAAGGGTTTTGAGTCATATAAATCGCAAAAAACAGCTTTAAGTTAATTTGTTTCATTTTTAGGTCTTGTTGTTTTTACAAGCTACTGAAATTAACGCTTGATCTAAAATTTGCGATACACGTTTTGTGATGTGAAGATTATTTTTTTTTATCCGGAAATACTTTGTTTATTACATAAATTTGTAGTGCATTTTATCTACTTTCAAAATGTTGTAGAAAATTTTTAGATATCTTCTCGAGATAATTTGTAGTTTAAAAGGTACTGCGCAATAAGTATATCGGGGTAATAACGCCAATCTTTGGCATTAATACACCGGTTGATTCCCAACAGTGGCCGAACTACATCGTAAATACTGATTAAAATAAGTACAGTTAAAACCCAGCAATGTTTCTAATAATCCTATTAAACGGTCCTTTTTAAGCAAAAAGTAGCTTAGAATCTGATATTCTTTTGCCTCTCCCCCCCCCCCTCCCAACACCTTTATTTTTCTTACGCTTTCACAAAAAATTTAACATTTTCAATAGCTTAGAATGCAATTTGTTAATTTCTAAAGCTGTAGAGCTTATATTTTTAGAATTGGGCAATCTACATGGCATCATTCTATCTTATTTTATAGTTTTGTTTGCATGGCGTTATTACCCATACAGGTGTGTAATAACGCCAAATAGCACTGGTCAAGAAATCACGCTATTACATTTTATGAATACATATTTGTTAAATTATTTTTTTTTATATAGATAGACAATGAGTTGCTGTATCAAATCCTATATTTGTTTAAAAATACAATCTAAAACTAAGCCATGAAAATTGGTAGAACCTTAACGTGGCGTTATTACCCCAGGATACCTTACACACACACACACACACACACACACACACATATATATATATATATATATATTATGGATTTTGAAATCTAAGAAAATTTATTTATAACACATATTCAGGGTTTATTTAGATGCTGTCAAGAAAAAATGTAAAAAACACATACATTTCAAAAATTAGTGTCATATATAATTTCATAAATATCATGATATTTTCGAAAATATATATAAAAAAATGTCCATAATTTGAAATGTAACCAGTGTTTTTGTGCATATTTATTATTTTCCAAAAAATCAATTTACAGCTAATTGTAAATAGTTTCGGGTTTCTAAAAAATAAAAATAAAAAAGTATTTGATTTAAATTAAAAAAAAACTTTATTCTAAATGTTTCTTTAATTTTTTTTTTACGAGTAGGAATACAAAAGATTAATTTAAGTACTTCAATTGATTAGTAATGTTCTTAAATTAATTACAAAATCTAAAAAGTTTAACCATTTGCTTTTTTTCTCATATAAAAACAAAATTAAAGGATTCACTTTGAAATGTCAAAAATATTTAATATTTATAAAACGAAATTTTAAACATAAAATGTGTATTTTATTTGAGAATTTTGACATCATTTAAGCTTGGTTACTTTTTCTGCACCTCTTATGATAGTTACCTATTCCGATTTAAAGAAACATTTTGTATTATTAAATTCTGCTATATGTTAAATGCTTCTGTATCTTCTTCTAACCTCTATTAAAACAGAAATACATTTTTCACTTTTATCTCAACATATTCCGAATTAATTTATTCTCCCCCTTAATTTGCACTTTTAAATGTCGTTATGAATAAGGTAACACTTGGACAGATGGCCATATTTTTTTAAAGATTGAAAAAAAGATTCTTTGAATGAAAATACAAGACATTTTTATGAATAGTTAAAATTATTATTCATATGATCATTATATTTTGAACAAAAATTAACTAGATATTCTGAGCAATATTTGTCAGTTGAATTATAATGGCAGAAAGAAACCTCTCCTTACAGCAAAGAAGTGATGACGATCTAAAACAAGAAATAAAGTCATAAGTTATAATAGAAAAAAAAATAACACACTTCCTGTAGATAACAGTGGGAATTTTTTACAATTCCTAATATTGCAATCAAGCCATAGAAAATGAGTAAATAAAATTTAGTATACAAATTTTCATGTAGAATTTCAAACGTTTACTTTTCGTAAATTTTTTCCACATTTATTCCAAATGTCTATATAGTTTGCAGACGTTCCGTATACTCACTTCAAATATCTAATGCATTACATCCAGTTATCCTGTTGTGGTATTGTCTTATTAACAACAAACAAACAGTGGTCATTACCTCATTTTATTCCCTCGTAATCTGTAGAATCTAATAAATTCAAAGGTATTTCATCTTCTCCTTACTAGAAGTGTTTTTTCTTTTCTGTAGCGTTTATTTTAGACTGCTTTCGCGGTTTTAAACTTACTTATCAACTGCATCTGGGATGAATGTTTATGACGTTTTAAATTTTTTTCTGATGATGTCAAAACTACAGCTGTATGTCTGGAATTTTATGTATCTTTTTGTCAAGGTTTCAACATATAATGGTACAATATCATAACGTACTGTTGATGGTACATCATGTGTTTTTTATGTGCTCGTTCGGGTTCATCTAACATCAAAATATCCTATTTCGGTGTTTGCATTTCTATTCTGTTTCACAGCTGGAGTTTCCGAGTTACTTTTAAGCAACACTATCTTACATTTCTGGTTTTCAAACGATGATTTTATCTGGAATTCTTTTAGAATTTGGTAACTGTAGAAATACGTAATCGGGAATAGCATTCGAATTATAAAAATTAATTTTCTTCTCATTGAATTCATAAATTATGTTTTCTGGAGTTTATGATTTCCTACATGTTACATTATGCTGTTATCCAGCCCTTGGAATATTGTAATGCTACGTCCAGGATGGGCTTTGAGCCATTTTATTACAGGAGCTACGAAAAAATGCTTCATAATAATTTAAACACGGTTTTGATCAGAAGTTGAAAACAACGTGTTGTATGATGACGTACTGACAAAAATATTACGCTGTGTGAATCAGCAAATATCAACATTTCCACTGAAGTACAGTAGGAGGTGTGACCATCAAATATCAGCAATGTCACGCCACTTGGTATCAGCAGAACTACATTATCTTTGAGCAACTCAAAGAAATGTGAAGTGTTAACATATGTAGACTTGTTAGTCCATTATTTTTTTAACTTTCATCACACATACCTGTGGTAGAAATCATCCTTCAGCATTACAACAAGCTGTAACTATGATGTATGAGAACTTTAAAAAAACACCGGACTTAGAAAATCATTTTGACTTCAGGTCCTTTTCTAAATGCTGTTTTCTTATGTATTTATTCGACAAAAAATACCATTAACAGACCGTACAATAATATTGTTATTAAAATACATACATATTACGAAAACTTTAATAAATAAATAAATTATTATATTTATAAGCATAAAAGTTCTATAACTAAGTATAATTATAGCTAGATAAAATTCGAATTCTGTATAATTTAGAAATACTGTTTAAAAAGGGTCATTTTTCTTTAATTTGGTGTGAACATTTATTCTAAAGTTGAAGGATAGTTTGACATCCAATTTAAATTGTCATTCCATATGACTTGTTTCAGATTTCGAAGTAATTATTGGATTATATACGTGCTTTAAATGTCCATAAAATAAAAAAGTAATATGCGTATTACAAAACTTTCAAATATTTAACTGAGCAAAATTATTCAACAACAGAATTAAATGAACACCAAATTTCATGTACATTTTATAACCAAAAGAAAAACGCAGCTGCGTGTTGCAATGAAGGAACTCGTTAAACTATTTACTAGGAAAAATTTTTAGGCTTCCCTGTGTAAGCAAGTTTTAGAGACACTTATTCTGAACATGTCTCCTCTATGGCAATGTATCCTATAGTTACGCTAGTAAGAACTATAATCACTATAAAGAAAGAAAGATTCTTACAAAAGGATTCCTTTTTTAAATTTATTATTATCAAATCTCTGTCAAAATTACATAAATTAAATGATGTTACTTAAATTAGTTTTATAAATTGATTTTTGAAATATCGAAAAGGTATGAAAGATCTGTAACAAAAAAAAATAGTGCCAAATATTAATTTTAACCATTTTTTCACCTTTTCGAAGAGCATGAAACTGCTTATCAAGTCATATTTAACGTAAAAAAATAAGTTAATGATCAATAAAACGTTCTAATATGCAAGAAAAAAAATTAAAAAAAAAAAAGAAAGAATGTTCGAACAAAAAAAAAAGACTTCTTCAGATAAAAAAAAAAAAAAAAAAAAAAAAAAAAAAAACTTTATACTAAATGTATAATTAACCACATTGAAACATGATTCATTCAAAATAGAACAAGTCATTAATAACGAGGAAAGTGCAATCGATTTCATCTAAAATGACAATAAAAAATTGCTTTCTGTTTTTTATATGTAAAGTTAAATTATTTTTTTTAAATACAAAAGCAAAAAAATTAAAATTATTTGAAAAAAAGATACTACATATGTGGATTTCAATTATTTAATGTAATATTTAAATTCCTTTTCTTTTCGCCTCATTAAATAAAATATTGATCAATGAGCTGTAGACAAAATTTAACAAAAAATGCATAACCGAAAAAAAAATATTTTTTCTCTCCTTTGAATCTGTTTTGAAAACTTTTCAATGCAATATTTTTTCTATTCATATTTGCGGTTAAAAAAAGAATACTACATGCCATTTACAAAATAGTAGTGGCAGATTTCTAAGTTTCAAGTCAATATAATTTAGTTTCGATACCTTGGAAAAATACATAATTAGTATACAAAATCAGAAAATTATACAAATGCATGAGTTATTAATACTCATTATACGGATGAATCGCTTAATTTAATAACTTAATATTGCTTTTTTTTCATTATTGCTATTAAGTTGTTCGTGTTCTCATTAAATGTATTTATAATAATAATATCTTTCTACCAATATTGGTTTCTTTATACAAAATGTGTTACTTTTTTAACATTTTAACAATTTAATGCAATTAATTAAAAAAATATTTTTGATAATACCTAAACTTTTACTTTATATTTTTTCCATATTAAATAAAATACAATTACAAAAGAATTTTGTAAGTTATTTGTGTAATAGTAAGCAAAAAAAAAGTACAATATAGAGCTGGTATTCGGTATTATTTAGTTAATGTTTTTAATTCCTTCCTTTTGTTAACAAGTTTTACGCAACTATTTTTCTTTATGAAATTAATTCAAGGATATTTTTGAAATTATTACTGTTAAAGAGTAACTACAGGAGCATTAGGAAACGGTAAAATAGTAAAGTAAAACGGTACCCATTAACCGTAATGTATTAAAAAATTAAATTTGAATGGTAATCCGATACTTATAGCAGTGAAAAGTTTTATTTCTAGAATCATAAGCGAACTTTATTTTTCTGTATTGCTATCTAGAGTTAAAAATTTAGATTTTTCAAACTACGCAACTTTAATCAAAAACTTTAAAGAAAAAAAAATATACAATAATCGAGACTATTCGTATCCATCTGTACTGAAAAAATACACAAAAATAACAAATATTAACAAATTAACTGTTTCTGATTTAAGTATGCCTGTTTGCAGTTCTGTAAGCATTACATATAGATACCAACATCTCTTAATTTATTCCGGAGTCTGAGCCAAGATGAATATGCTTACAACCGGAAATTTTAGTTGATAAAATTTTTTAAATGAAACCGATGATTTGCAGAGTAAAGTGAAGACACATTCACTTGTGTATTTCTTCCGGCTCTAGCATGCAAATACTTGATCAGACTCCGGAATAATTAAGAGGGGTTGGCACCTATGCATTACATCTCGTATTTTCTTCTTCTAAATTTCATGTGAATAGTATATGTTGTTGATGTTTACAAGACGAAATATTATAAACATACTGAAATTGAAGTACAATACTCTTTCAAATAAAATAAAGCATTCTTTCTGTGGAATTTAGAGTAAGAAGCATTCAACATGCATTCATCTTTCCGCATAAAAGGTTAAATAAAATAATTGACTACAGCTGAAATTTGTTTGCGGTGTATTTTATTGTTGTTATACTATCTCAAACACAACAAAATTGGTATGTATAACCGATTTTTACTGAAAGAAGCTTTTTTCAAATTATATGCGTATAGCATTTATTGCTTATTTTTGTAGACATAAAAAAATTCTGTTACAGCTAGAAAATTTTAGTGATAATTTAGTACACATTTTTCTTTATCGTTTTTGGTTTTCAACAATGACAATAATGAAGTCTCGTTTATAAAATAAAAAAAATAAAATAATAAATATTTTTTCTTCGAATATAGGTACACCACTGAAAAAAATCAGCCGGGATAATAACGCCAGTGGATGGCTTTATTATCACGATATAAATTTTACACGAGGTTTTTTTAAGCAGAAGCTGCCTCGAAAAACCATACAAATATCCCACAAAATTTTGAAAGTACATAAAATATTTACAAATTAATGTTATATATAGTCTTCACATCACAGACCTTACCTCGAAAAATATAGATCTTACATTGACTCTTCGAGCTTCTTCGAGCGATAAAGTCTAGAAATGGGAGAAATTAACTTTTCGTGGATGTTTGGGACTTAGATAAGTTGGGACTCAGAGTCATTTTACATAGAACCTCTAGGGCCATTTCACGGCTGATGTATTTCATAACTAAGCATAATATTAACACTTGGCTTTATTATCCACCCTAGAATTATCACTCCAGGGTATATTATGCAACGTGTTAATTATTTTAATTGATAATAAGGTGGTCTGGTGTAATAACGCCAGGCGGGGTAATAAAGCCAAGTGCTAATATTATGCATAATTATGAAATAATCTGGTAAGTGACACCTTTGGGCTCTGCGCGAAAGGATTTTGAGTCATATAAATCGCAAAAAACAGCTTTAAGTTAATTTGTTTCATTTTTAGCTCTTGTTGTTTTTACAAGCTACTAAAATTAACGCTTGATCTAAAATTTGCGAGATATGTTTTGTGATAAGAAGACTACTTTTTTTATCCGGAAATACCTTGTTAATTACATAAAATTGTAGCACATTTCATGTACTTTCAAAATGTTGTTGAAGATTTTGGATATCTTCTCGAGATAATTTGTAATTTAAAATGTACAGCGCAATAACTATAACGAGGTAATAACGCCAGTCCTTGGTGTAAGAGTCAAGGAGCTTTGCGGACAAACTCTACTGCCCTGAACTGACTCTGTTATGAACATGCTCAACTGAGGACCAACTGTATTGCCAAGGACTGACCCCATGGCTTTGCGTGAGCTGTCACGGACAGAATATTGTGCTAAATTCAAGTTTCTTCGGATTTCGGAAAAGGTGGCAACGGCAGAACGGATGAATGATTTTCTGGAACTTTCGAGGAGTTTTAAAAAAAACTGTAAATTGTAGTATGAGATATAGATATGTAAAAGTGATTTTTTTGTTAAGAAAGTGAATATACTCGTTTTTCTTTGTAGTTTTGTGTCGCGATAAATAAAGATGGAAAATTATATTGTATTCTCCAGTTCAAAACTTAATATTTATTCATCTTCTACAGATTATTATGTTTCTAAATGAACTAATCTACAGACCTGTGCAGCGGGAAGTTTAGTCTTGGCATTAATACCCCGGTTGATTCCCTACAGTGGCCGAGCTACATCCTAAATACTGATTCAGATAAACACAGTTAAAACTGTGCGATGTTTCTAATAATTCTATTTAAGCGATCCTTTTTAAGCAAAAAGAAGCTCACGGTCTGATATTTTTTTGACTTATCCTCCCTCCCCACACCACACCTTTATTTTTCTTACACTTTCACAAAAAATTGAACATTTTCCATAGCTTAGAATGCAGTTTGACAATCTCTAAGTATGTAAAGTTTGTATTTTTAGAATTTGGCAATCTACATGCAATTATTCCATCTTATTTCATAATTTTGTTTGCATGGCGTTATTACCCATATAGGTGGGTAATAACACCAAATAGCATTGGTCAAAAAATCACGCCATTACATTTTATGAATACATATCTGTTAAATTATTTTTGATATAGATAATGAGTTGCTGTATCAAATCATATATTTGTTTGAAAAATACAATCTAAAACTGAGCCGTGAAAATTGGTAGAACCTTAACGTGGCGTTATTACCCCAGAGTACCTTATAACTTTAGAATAAAAATTAATTACAGTAAAATAAAAGTAAATTACATGATTTTTTTTCTTAACCATTCAGCATTGCAGAAATGAAAAATAAATAAAATCATAAAAAGTTATTGTCAAACTACTATCTTTTTACAAATTAAACAGTTTGGAAAAAAGAAACTAATGTAGCATTTACACTTTAATACTCTTTAAGCCATTATCGTTTTTGTGCGAAAATAATAAGCTTCTGAAATTCCACTAAAAGCTAATGTATTTTGATGCATTAAATAGAAGATTTTTTAAATGCCGTTTTCATCGAATTCGTCAAGTTATTAAACTCATTTTCAGTAGTCATAAAAGAATTTACATTACAGCTTTTGAAATTATTTGTTTGAATTATTATTTCTATTTATGCAATAAATATATTAGTAGTATTGTTGAGATATTTTTAAAAGAGTTTGTTAAACTTATTATATACAAAACGTATTAAGTACTGACAAAATCTTTAAAATAATATATTCAATTATACACTGCTCAAAACAATTAAAGGCTATTTGAAGTTTTATATAAAATAAAGATATAAACGAATTTTTTTTTGCCGAAAATAGAAGAAGAGAATTACAAATGCAAATTTTTCTGGTTTTCAAACTGTGGAGTATGCAAATTTAAGTTCGACGTCAAAAACGTCGCTTCAGCAGCAGAGAATGAAATTTGACTTTCAAATGGATAAAAGAGAATGAAGACAAGGATGATCGGCCTTCAGTGATTGCTTTGTTTCGATGAGTACGATGTCTCAGCGAAGTCATTTGACAGATTCAGAAGCTTGGAGAATTGTTGGTAGGTTAGAAAGGGGCCAAACTCAAGCCGAAGTAGCGCAAGCCATTGGAGTGTAACAAAGTGTCATTTCCAGGATCTGGAACCGTTTTTTGGAGAGTGGATGTGCAGGCCGAAGACCAGGGCAAGGTCGTAAACGGGCAACAACGCCCAGTGAAGCGTTAACAGCTCGGAGACACCGAAACATGAACACTACTCTTCTCCAACAACACCTTCGCTCGGCTACAGGCATCACGATTTCAACTCAGACTGCCCAAAACCGGCTCCCAACTCAGACTGCCCAAAACTCATGCTGTAGGTCTGTATGCTCGCCGACCGATTGTATGTGTTAGATCAACACCGAGGCATCGTCACGACCGCAGGGAGTGGGCAACCGAGCATCTCAACTGGAGGAGAAATGAATGGAGCAATATTCTGTTTTCTGACGAGTCCCGTTTTTCTGTGTATCCGGATAATAGGCGTATTTTCTTCTGGAGGGACCGTGGCAGTAGGAATAATCCTGCTTTCGAGCACGAAAGTGTCAGATTTGACGGTGGAGGAGTGTTGGTGTATGGTGGCATCTCCATTGACGGGCGCACTGTCATCTACATCAATTGAGATGGAGCACTGACTCGTCGCCGATATAGGGATGAGGTCCTCAGACCTATTGTAGTCCCGCTGCAGCAATCGGAGATAACTTCATTTTAATGGATGATAACTGCAGGCCACATCGTGCAAATCTGGTGGAGGATTTCCTTTTCGAGGAAGGAATCGTTCGAATGGAATAGCCAGCGTGTACTCCAGATATGAATCCAATCGAGCACGTTTGGGACGCTCTAGGAAGACGAGTTTCTGGCCGCCAACAACCCCCACAAACTCTCCAAGATCTGGAAAGAGCTCTTCTGGAAGAGTGGGGCAGAATACCCCAACTCGTCATTAATAGCCTCATTGAGTCCATGCCTCAAAGGTGTTCAACGTTGCTGGCCGCCCGTGGAAACCATACCCCCTACTGAAAATGATTTTCTTTGAAGAAAACACCTTTTCTTATTCTTTTATTCGCATACGCACAAATTGTGTTTTTTTCCTTTTGTACACAAATGCGCAATAAAATGCATTTTTTTCTACCAAGCATGCGTAATTTATTCTCATATAACCTACTATGTCTGTCGACCATGTATCAATCAGCTAAAAAGTTTCCCAGATACAAAATCCATCTAAAACTGCAATATCCTTTAATTGTTTTGAGCAGTGTATTTTATTGTTAAAACATATGCTGTATATATTTTTTTAATTATATTCTATTAAATGATGAATTTTATGAAAAACAAATGGTAATCACTTCATAATCTGTAGAAACATATAACGCTGTATTTTTGTGATGCTTTTAAAGTCCATTATGTATGAAGTATTATAAAAATGAACCGCAAATTTTAACCTGTTAATTATATTGCCGTAAATACTTTTTTGTGTCCTTGTAAATTGAATTATAAATGCTACTTATTCTATACTCAAGAGAAACTTGATCCTGAATTAGTGATTCGTGTTATTTTCATTATGTTTCAAATGCTCTAACATCAATAAAATGCATCACCAACAATTTTCCTCCATAGAAAATAATGTAACTGAAATTAAGTGATGTTCCTGTAAAGGACATATAAATACTAGATAATTTATGTTTAATACCTACAGGTCTACAGCAAGCCACATTAGCACACAAATACTGCATGTAAAATCTGGCATGTTTAGAAGTATTAAAAAAGGCAAACAACCGGAATTCAAAAAATATTGCAACTATGTTTGAAAACATTGGAGATAAATTTCCGCTAGTTGTTGTTTATTCATTGATATTAGTGAAGAAATCTTTAAATGATCTTTTGCTATGATTTGTCATCAGATTTTTTTTTCGTGAAATTTCATATCCATCGATGAGCTTCAATCAGACAATCAGATAAAACAAATAAATATATCCGAGTGATATATTTAATTATTTATTTACATAACAAATGCTGTCAAGTGAAAAATAACTTTTAAATGAATTTTATATATATTTTTAATAACAATATTAACTGTGAACGAAATGGCAACTTAAAGTTTATTGTAACAGAAGATGCACAATAAGGGGGGGGGGCTGAAAAAACCTTTCTTTCGATTTTCGATGATGGCGGGTTCGAAAAAGTGGCCATTGGTGGAATTCTGTTCTCACAAAAAAATTGAGAATTTTTCGACTATTCCCTGCCACAGCTGGCTTAAAAATTTTAAAAAAATGCTGGTTTTTTTAACTTTTTTATCAAAAAATTTAAAAATATAAAATTAAGATTATTTTGGTTGTATTTAGTTGAAGCAAAATATTCAATGTGCCAAATATTTAAATAATCTCTAACTATGCATTACTTTAGTGATATGTTCCTTTAAAATGTACATCTTTTAGTTTGTTTTGTGTTTGGTACCAAAGCGAAACAACCCTCAGTTCACCACGAGGAATTAGCTGCACTCCGATTTTACCTGCCCTTCTACCCATAGAATGTTTATTCAAAATTTACTGAATTGCATATACGCTACAAATTCCTTTTCAGAAATGAACTTTGGTATCTTTTTCCAAGCTTGCAGTTTTTCTGTAATGAAAGTATTTCTTCCTTTACTCCCACATATCGTTTATGCAGCTTCTGTCACATTTTTAAAGACTTTTTCACATAGCCTGGGAGTGACTTAAAGGCAGACTAATGACTCATTCAACATGGATCTGGAATTACATTTTCTTCAATTTTTTCTAGTGAAAAGGTTTTTGTTATAGTAGATTCGCTGATTTCGGCGGCGACCCAGTCGATACCCTTGTAGTTCTTTAAAGTTTGGCTTTGGAACTTGAAACTCTCGCACTATGCTGGTGTTTATCTTTTTTAAACTGCGACATACTTTTATTCTTTACCATGAAAGTCTTCTAATATATTGTCTATCATAGCTTGTCATTCCTATCAATAAATTCTCGGGATGACCATAGCATACATTTGTTTGGATGACTGAATGCACTATCTCCTATAGGGTCATCTGGTAAAAACATTGAAAGTTTAACTATCTGCCACATATATCTAGGTCTCTCCGTGCAATCTGGTCTTTTCCTTACAGAAAACCACACGGGCGCATAAACGCGTATCACATACTGGGTGAGATACCTTTTAAAGCTTTATCAGGATTTGAACTACTAATGTACGAGCGTAAAATTCTGAAAGCAGTTGCGATCCATGTGAATTTCTCAATTGGTCTTGTTTTCTGTTTTCCAGTTCTCGAGGACAAATTCCTGTTGAAACTGCTGCACAAATGTCAAATAAGTACTTTTGATCAGTACTCAGATCTTCAGTATTTTTCATTTCTGATATTCAAGAAAAAGTAATAGTCTCGAACAAAATGACTCGTAGATTTTTACACCCCATTAGTCTAGCACCGATTGGTTTGGCAATTATCTTATGCCCCGTGGTTCCACAATCAAATTTAGACAGTAGATATCAGAGTGGGAGTTCGTTCATATGAAAGAATGCATATCAAATGTTGCAGCTCTCTTCCTAGATTTTTTTTTCAAGACAGGCAATGGCGTCACTGCGTTTTCCTATATTAACAGCGGTGCCATCACACACGAGTGCTTTCAGTTCAGAAAAGTCCAAATGTACCGACTTAAAAAATTACATAATGATTTTGCTATTTCTTTTCGTGATTGGAACTAGGCATTAAGTGACCCGAGTATTCCTAACAAGATTCAGGCAACACGGTGATATGTTCCCCAACTTTTTCTAAATTGTGCCGCTTGTTTTTTTTTTTTTCCTTTTTTCTATGAAGATAGTTTTATCCTTTCTACCATCAAAAAATATGCTTTTAATTTTCTTTCTTTCAAGAACTTCTTCTGCCTTTATCTTCTCTCCAAATTTCTGTTTCTCTCGTCTGACCTTGTTTTTATCGATGACTAAATTCGTGTCCTCTGCTATTACAACAACTGCATGTTGAAGCAACCAGTAGTAGTGGCGCATGATACCAGCATAAATTGACAATTGCAATTGCTCCAATATATATGATACCTAAAAAAGGTTACTTTTCACGCTGTTACGTGTTTTTACATTGCCATGTTCCTTCATACTAGCCATTTCTAAGCTCGTCTTAATAAAACGAACAAAACACTATAATGCCCGTTAATCGATCCAAAAAGCACTGTATCTCACTAGGAAAAGCTTTCACGTTCACACTGAATCAATGTCGCAGGGTACCGGATCATGGAAAAATAATGAGAACCCTTGTCGCATTTTCATCACTCTTCTATTTCGTCCTTCTTTCCCTCAGTATTACGAAGAGTCATGTACTCGCTTAGAGTCCTGCTTCAACCCCTTCTCACCTTCCAGATTTGTTTTTGAAGTATTGTACTGTCCGTTGCCCAAATATACGACATTTGACGGATAGAAAAATGTAAAGAAGACCAAGAGACATAAATAAGAGAGAAACTAATTAACGATCCAAAGAACAAATTTGATTGTTACACGCGAAAAAAATATAAAAATCGGCTAATTTAATATACACATAGCAACTAAATACTGCATTATTAAAATTGATTTGAACATTTGGTACAGTAAATATGCCTTTTCAAATAAATGCAACCAAAATAAATTTAATTTAATATTTTAAAATTGTTTCCTAAAAAAGTTCAAAAATCAGCATTTTTGCAAAACTTCAAGCCATTTGTGGAAGGGTAAGGAAATGTCCAAAACATCTCAATTTTTTCTGTGAACTGAGAGCCACCAGTGGCATTTTTCCGCACCCGACATCATCGGAAATAAAAAAAAAAGTTTTTTTCGGCCCACCCGCATGCACAACGGCAGTTAAGGATAAAGTATGATATACAAGGTGATTTATAAAGGTGGAGCCAATGGAACATTTGTTTGGATATTTCTTCTAGATACATACGAGTACATCTAGTTACAAAGCTTCAAAAAAAGTTGCAAAATTTGATAATATAAGTTAGAATACTATGATAGATACACTTGAGCAAATTTTTATAGGATTCCGGTAATGTGAAATTTCCAATTCAGAAAAATGTCGTTGTCAGTTCAACGATGGAAAAAAAACTACAACAACAAAAAATACACTTTTATATTTGTAATATTTACAGAGATATTAAAAATCAAAATTCGTAACTTACATCAAATAAGCATACCTCTGAACGACGTGATATTAATGAAGCAAAGAGAAGAATATGAAGTGCAAGATAAGGAACATACAATATTATACGTTATTTAAATGCGATTTGAAACATTTATAGCATTTAAATTACAAACGTACGACAAATAGAAACTGATATAAATAAGATATAGCTTGATTTAATATATCAAATGTTCAGAAATTAGAAAATAAATTGAAATTTATGCAATAATTAATTAAAATTTTTAGCACAATGTATGCCAATGTATTCTTGCGATCTTCTAACAATATTTGTAGGCAATCGATCAAACGCATTGGGGCAGGAGTATTGAAATATTTGGCAAATATTTCACAAGTTTACTGGAAACATCAAGTATACAATATATCATTAATGACCCTATAAAAGAAAATCCAAAGGGGTTTGATCCTCTGTTCCAAGAAAAAATTCAATTGGTTCTTTTAATTCTAGCGACCTATTTCGAAACTCTTGACAGTGCTATAACACAGAGAAAAGTGAATTTGGGCTGATCGAACTGAAATGAAATGCATTGGAGCCTTACAATTGTACATCTGAAAGTGAGAAACAAATCCATTGATAATGAAGGGTAGAAACCAGTAAACATTAATTGGATTGGTATATAATAAGGGAATAACCGAGGACTTTCGAAAAATACCATAACATACGTTACGTACGCAACCGTGGATTGTATTGCCTCAAAAGTATTCATGTCAGCGATTAATTGTACCATCTTTATTGGAACAGCATTCATCTATACAAAACACATTTTTTAGATAGGGAGGGTGAAAGAGAGAGTTTCAATCCTCTTGGTTTAGTTCCAGTTCTTTTATAGTTTGATTCTATCCAGAATGCAGAAAGGTGTATCTTAGTCAACTGTTTGGTCTGATATGATCAGCCCCATCGGAATATTCTGCATATTGTTAAATGTGAAACTTTCAATACTTTAGAAACACTTCATGTACTCGCTTGAGAAGATACTCACAATAAAAGACAAAATGTCGATTTCGGTATCAATTGAACTAAATATGTACACATCTAGATCATCCTTCCAGTGCCATCCTGTACTTTCCATTCCCTGAACAAGCTGTTAAATACAATTTCCAGAAAGACGTCGAGAATTCCGGATGTAATATTAGTTTCCTTCTCCAATATCTGCATCGCGAATATAAACAGCATTCAGCGCCACCATTTTAAAGCATTCTTTATTGCTCCACTGTCATTAATTCTGAAAAGTAAGTTTAACTTTACTCGCAGATGTGCATGGAATTTTGTTTAGGCTTAAATTACATTGTGACAATAGAATGTCGTGTTCCTTACATCTAAATAGCAGACTATCCATGGTTTGCGTCTACGAAATGATTCTTAAAACTAACATTGTTTGTTGAACTACATGCATTTCAGTTTGTATATAATCAATTAAAACTTGAAGAATTATTAAAATGACGTAACTGCATGAAATTCGTAAATAACAAAATGATGTTTTTTGTGTTTCGTAGAAGATTTTATAAGTATTTTTATTCAAATATGAAATTAAATTTTATGTTATCCAGATAAAACATTCATTTTTATAGTTTTTCAAATAGACAACACGGTGGTTGCAACTTACTACACGTCTTACAACTTGTATTCTATTTTTTATGAAAAATTCAGATGTAAGTGAGTGGGAAGTAGCTGTATTTGAGTAAATGTACTATTGACAACATCTTTAGAAATCATAAGTTGATCATAATTCTGAAGTAGTTTAAAATATTTAAGAAGCAGGCTGTAAATCCACATATACATGTAGGCAACATCATTGGATTTACTTATCTACGACTATTGCAGCTACACTATCTAGAAATAATTGAGTTATACAGGTGAGATTTTTCCCTTATTTTGTGATTAGGCATGATATTTATATAATGTATAATGTTTTAGCTGAAATGAAAATTCATTATAGTTCACTTATTTCCATTTCAATATTGACAATAATCAATGACTACTGTTATAATATTGATTGGTAAAAAGAAGTCTGATGTAGACAAAAAATTAAAAGCAGAACATGATAAATATGTAAAAAACAAACATTCATAAATTATTTCAAGTGAAAATACGAATTTTTAATAAAAATGTGCGAAACCCATTACTCGATTCTAATTATATGTAAACCTTCTCGCCGCCTTTCAGAATAAAACAAATGTCTTAACTTTCTTGAACAAAATTGCATAAATTTTCAGATAATGTGTATTTTTTCAGTAACATACTTACAATTCTCGTCACTTACGTCTCTTTAAAACTCTTAAGTTACAATCAAATCTTAATGTAAAACGAAATAAATGTAATATTTCTTAAACCACATTTGGCTTCATTCCATCTTTTGATGCGCGCTATTTATCGAATTTTATGTTGATATTCGAAAACAAAAATGGGGTCATGTTTTTTTTATGTCTTTTTATTTCTTCTTTGATTTACATCATCTACTGTTCGCAACATGAATTAAATGTCTGATTTGGAATGATGCCACAGTCTTATATAAAATAAAGATAAAAAATTTACTAAAAAAGTGCTATAAATATAAATGTATTCAAAGGATTGGGATATTTCTCCGTTTATTTATGTAATAAAGAATGACATAAAAATGATTACTTTTAAGATGACTTTTTAGCGTTATTGTGCATTACATTACATACATTAAGTATGTTTTTTAAATATAAATTGCTTGCATTAAAGTCTTCTTTAACTGTGTCTAAAACACTTTAATATATTCATCTGTTAGATACAGCATTAACATAATTACACATTTTATTCATATACTTTGGTATATGAATCTAGTAGGTTTACTTGAAAAGCAAACAGATTTTCTAGTATAACATTCATCTTTTAAAAATTTTATTATGACAACATATTGTAACCAACAATTTAAAAATAATTAAAACAAGTAAGAAAAATCATGCGTTAAGCTTAGATTATGAAACACTTCCTTAAATATTTAACAAAACTTTATTATCTAGGAAAATAAGATATTACTATGCATAGCCAGATATGTATTCCAATACGTTTTAACAGCCCTGTATTTGATCTGTCGGTTGATATTTAGACTATATAATAGGAAAATTTAATTTAGATGGAAACACACTTAAATGCTTTTGGTCACCACTGTAGTTTACGTAGTGCATTTAATACAAGAAGATATTTTGCTGAAATTCAGTTCAAAAAAAAAATACTGTTTAAAAACTTTTTACTTTATACTCAAATCACATTTCCATAAATCAAAATTCCAAAGGTAATCATTTATCTAGCTCTTTGCGTTACCCGTATATCGTTTTATCTATAGTCTACTAACATTTCTTAGTAAACTGATTGCAATTCAACGTTAAAATGCATAACTTATTTAAAAACCACCTTTAAGTAAATTATGCTCATTTTCAGTAAACTTTCCGAAAACTTTTGTGTAACCCTGCATATATAATTTGGGTTTCTATTAGCACTTATACGCACCATATAATATGCATACATTTCGCAAAACTTTCATCAAATTTACTAAAAGCTAATAACATAATTGCATTTCATCCACCCAACAGCCATCATCCATAATATATAGAATATACTATTCAAATAATCATATAGAATATACTGTTTGAGATCTTTTGTGTGTTCCTGTAAATGCTATTCACTTCGTATTACACCTTAAATATTTCTTATTAAGCCTCAGTGACGTATATCAATTTGATTATACGTGAAATTGTTTACCTTAGTAAACAATATAGTTTAATATATGCTGTAAATAGTATGCTGTATATAGTTTAATATATTAGTTTAATATATGCTGCTAACAATTCCCCTTGCCTTTTATAATCATGTAATGGAAGCCTTCTCGTGGACCTGTAAATAAATAATAACTACTCTTTTCAGTGCATACTTTACAAAGTTCATATTTTAGTGCGCTTCGTAGATACAAATGAATTTGAATGTGTCTGACAAAAAGTAACATGTTTAAAGTTCATTTGAAACGATTTTTCTCCAAAGGCCATAATGTAATGGAAAAGTTTTGATTGTCTCTGTAAATAAACTAATCATGGTAGAAACTTCATCTTCAATAGTATTCATGCTAGGGTAAACGGCAATAACGTCCAAAAATTTCATGGTGATCCAAGTATATTTACGAGAGTTAGAGTGCGGACAGACAGACAGAATAACCGAAAGCATAAACACTTTTCAACTTTGTTGGACACTGTTAAAAAGGAAGAAACGAAAGAAAAACACTCTTGCATTTCCCTAATTTGAAAAGTTTTATGAATACTTATAAAAATATTGCATAATATAAAGTACATTGGTCAAATAAATTAAGAGAATTTGTATATTTTATCAAATTGCATGAAAAGAACTGAACTGAAGGAAAAACCACTGCTTCTAGATAAAATGCAAATCTTGTACGGCAAATACATAAGCGTACACGTGTGCATAGTCAGAGCTAGCAGAAATACAAGCTTCATAAGCGCATTGAGGGTTAGACGAATTGCGTTCGCAGGGACACCGCGTCGAATTTGTTGGCGTTATCTTGCAGCAATCGGTACAATTCACATCGGAACAGTAAACATGAGCAACCACAAAAGTTTAGATGATAGAATAAGGTGGCAAATTGTGGATAAACTAAAGGCAGGCCAATCGCAAATTTGGATATGCAGAGAATTTAATTTAGCGTTTAGAGTCGTGTATAACCTATGGAAACAGTTCCAGGATGCAGGATCCATCGAGAAAAAAACCTGGAGAAAGTCATCTAAGAGCCATGACGGCCAAAAAAGATTGTTATTTGTCCATTTTACCGAGGCGTTGCAGGGGGCTATAGCTTTTCATTTCGCTCGGAACCTGTATGCAACCACAGGAACACGTGTAACAAGAGTGACTGCGCCCAAAAATCTGAACAGAGGGTTAAAAGAGGGTTATTTGGTAAAACCCCGGTTGTTTGCGTCCCGCTCCCGTCTATGAACAGGAGAGCCCAATTAGCATGATGCAGACAGCATAGTAATTAGAGTATGGAACAATGGGCGACCGTTCTGTTCACCAGCGAGTACTGTTTTGGCCTAAACACCGATTCTCACCGTACTTTCATATGGAGAGAGCAAGGGACCCGCTACCTACCATCCAATGTCCACGAAATCAACAATTATGGCGGTGGCAGTGTAATGGTATTGGCAGGCATCAAGTTGAACGGTCGCATACCTCACCAAGTATTTCACACAGGCTCTGTGACAGATGTGAGATATAGCAATGAGATCTTGGAACGCTGCGTTTACCTTTTCCGTGGTGCAGTCGGCCCCGAATTCATCTTAAAGGACGATAACGCAAGGTCACATTGAGCACTTCTGGTCAACTAATTTCTCGAGAGTGGGGATATTTGCCATATGGACTGGCCAGTCAGATATCCAGGACTGAACCATATAGAGCATGTCTGAGACGCTCTGGGGAGGGCAAGTGCAACCCGTAACCCCCCTCCGAGAACCATCCAGGAACTGAAAACTGCATTCACTGAATGAGTTGGACCAATTGCTACAGGAATTTATAAACTTCTTATTTCCAGTATCACTTCACACTTCGAGGCCTATATAGCTGTAAGATGGGACCATACGCCGCATTAACCCATTTCTTTTGTTCATTCTGCAACTGCTATTCCTGAACTTCAAACTCCCATGATTCATGGACGTTTGATCATTCCTAATATTGACGAACATGTGTGTCTATTATAACTATTGGATGTTTATTTTGTTTGCATTATATCAACTCATTTTTACAATAAATTTTATTAAAATCTATATAGTAGTTCTGAAGATAGTAGGTAAAATATGAAAATTCTCTTAATTTCTTACACCAGTGTATATTCTACAATGTGATAGTTCAACGTTCATGATTTACTGACCGATAAAAATTACTGAGTTATTGTAACAAACAAAGATACATATAATAGCTTTTTATTGCACATTTAATCAGCATATATTTATGGATAATATAAATGATTGTCCGGATCACAATTTCAATACATTTGTAAACTTTAGGAAAAAAGAGAAAAAACATCTGTTTAGAGTATTAAATTAAAAATTTTGTTTGCATAATATAAATTTGTTTTACATAAGTTAAATTTACATTTTAGGAAAACAGTGCAAAGAAAAAAACCCATCTAAATCTACTAAAATCCCCAAGATGTATTTCCAATAAATATTTATTTTTTATTTATTTATTTATTCATTTCCAAAAATTATAATATTCTCCTTATCATTTCATATTAAATTCGATTTCTTTAAAAGAAATAAATTTTTAAACTTTTTAAAAATTTGATTTGAATACATTTTATACGGTCTAAAAAATTAAAGGCAATATGGATGGTTTGTACCTAAAGAAGATAGTTTCAATAGCACTGAATGGACATTTATCCCTTTGTTGTCGGAAAGCGATATCCCATCCGAATATTTAGACGAATTCCAAAGGAAAAGAGGAAATCAATGCTTTTTAGATGGAATCGTAGGTCTGAAGCCTATTTTGGCTGTTAAAATGAGCATAGTAATGATTTACCCTAGATACTGTTAAAAAGAAAAAAATCCATCTAAAAACACTAAAATCTCTAATACGTATTTCTAATAAATTTTTATTTATTTATTTATTTATTTATTTTTCAAAACTTGTAATATTCTCTTAGTAATTTCATATTAAATTAGATTTCTTTTAAAAAATAAATATTTATATTTTTTTTAATTTGATTTGACTACATTCTACATTTTCAAAAAATTTAAAGGCGATATGGATGGCTAGTACCCAAAGAAGAAAGTTTTTATAGCACTGAGTGAATATTTATCCCATTGTTGTCGGAAAGCAATGTCCCATCCGAATATTTAGAAGAGTTCCAAAGGAAAAAATGAATTGCATGCTTTCAAGATAGAATCGAAGGTATTAAGCCTATTTTGTCTGTTAAAATGAGCATGGCAACTATTTACCCCAGATACTGTTAAAAGTTTAAAATAATAATAATAATAATATTTCGTCAAACCATCCTCGCTGAGTAAAGTAAATTTAATGTGAAACTGTATTTTGTTATGTTAACTTAATGCAGGTCTGGATCCAGGTAGATTTTTCACTCTTAGGGAAGCCCGAATTTTTGCGAACATTTT
Source organism: Maratus speculifer (assembly GCA_964019185.1). Taxonomy (NCBI): domain Eukaryota; kingdom Metazoa; phylum Arthropoda; class Arachnida; order Araneae; family Salticidae; genus Maratus; species Maratus speculifer. The sequence continues at coordinate 286,695,334 of OZ025297.1, read as the reverse complement.
TAGATGTAAACGCTGGAAAATTTAAAGAAATTCACTTTTAATTAGTCAATCTCATTTCGCTAACAATGAAATATCTACCTGGATTCGGCCGTAAATAGCTTGCTAACGATTAATAGAATAAAGGAAATTATAAAACTGCAAATTTGATGCAAACATGATCCTGATTTCATTTCCTAAAATAGAATCGCATCTATTAGAAAAATTCAGAAATGTATTTTAATGTAACGTTTAATAAATGTACTTCTATAAATGTTAGGTATTTTATAAGAAATATTCGTAGTTTCTACATAAAAATAAGTTTTGATGTAATTCTTATAGCCAATTTTTAAAATATTTTATTAAATAATAAAAATTGTACGCATTAATTTAATCTTGTTAAGCTGTCCAATGTTAGATTATAAAACAAGTCTACGAAAAAAAAAAAGAGTTTGCAATAGCATTTTATGCAACTTATTTGCATCAAAACAAGATTTTTCTACTTTGTTTTAAAAATTAAAAAGAAAGCAATGCTGTTTTACTTTATTTCATGAATTACTAGATGTTTAATTCAAAAGATTAAAATTTGCAACAGCTGTGAAAAGAGATATTTATTCAATCTATTTTTTTTTCTTATGCGTGTCAACTGTAATAAAATTGTGATATTAGCATATATAACGTATTCATTACAAAGGAGGATTTAGAAAAAAAAGAGAAACGCTTAAAATTAATTCAAGTTTATACTTTCCTAAGTAAAAAAAAAAAAAAAAAAAAAAAAAAAAAAAAAAAAAAAAGTTGTATTCTTTGAAAAACTTTATGTTACTGATATTATTTATTTTTCTTACTACTAAATAAAACAATTTGTCGTTCTTTAACAATTCGCAAAATTGTAATTTATTTTAAAATATTGCATAAATATTCTTACATATAGCTTCAGTGTTTATTCCTGATTTATTATTAAAAAATTATATTTAAAAAAAGACATTTTAATTTGAACTTTAATATATATCCTGTAAAAAACAAACATAGTTTTTGTTGGTCTTCTGACATATTAACTTTTATTTTAGTTTGAGGAAAAAAAATGATACAATAATGTCATTCTTCAAAAAAAAAAAAAAATTGTTTGATATTTTATGCATCTAAACCAATCAATGTTTTTTGTTTTGCGCATAAAAAAATATGTGCCTAAATATTTGTAAGAAACTTCTTTTCTCATTAAACATCCATGTATAGTTTTTTATTCCTCTCTCAATATATAATTTACTGTACCCCAAAATAATCTAGGGATAGGGTAAATGGGAAAAACTATCTATTTCTTAAAAAATATTTAAAAAAAATAATTACTAAGAAATATTTTACTTTGAAATAGATGAATAGATGAATAGAATTTTAATAGATGAAGACCAACAAATTAGGTCATATTTTTTAACTCTTTCATCTTTTGTTAGATTATATGTATCTTTTAAAAAAATAAATATAATTTTTAGGACGCATAACAGTGTCCTATTTTCCACTATATTTTATTTATAGATCTTTTCTGATTTATAAATTGTCTGTTGAAACTATGAGACTTTCCTTTGGAAAATTCTTGATTCGGCAAGAAAGACATGAGATGAGAAATCGCACGTTCGGAGATTACTACTGGCTTCAAGTTAATGTAGAACCCAATATCCCCATCTCTCCCATTTCATGAAGAAAGAAGAGAAGCCAAAGTAAAACCATTTAAGTATTTTTTTAAATACTTTTTTACTTTGGTGATTTAATGATAAATGTAATATAAGGTCAATGTGCCTAAATGCGATAATGTTATTTTACATAAAATCGTAGTGCATGAATAATGCACAAATACTGTATAAAGAGGCATCCGATCTTAGAAAACAAAACACGAAAGATATTTCTGCATTTAAAACATTTTCTTTATAAGAAATTTCCAATCAAATACAAATCGTTAATTTTACATCGTCCCTATGTTTTGTAAATGCCATAAAAATTCCCGAAAGTGCTCACTGTTTTTCGATTTTTTTCCATTGAAGATCAAATTACCTTATGGAAGTTAAAACAACATCGGCCCTGTTTAGAGAAACGACATTGACCATTCAGAAACTTGCATTTTGCAAACAACAAAGACATACAAGCTTCCAACTGGATTATCCAGCTTTTCTTAAAAGCGAAAAATATATCCGAATTTAAAATCGTTAAATTACTACAAATTATTTTATTCTGAACGGTAGAATATCCGAACGTATGACATTCTGTTCTTCTTCATATGTGCATGCATGTATAATCACGTTTTGAGAAGCCATATGTGAAATATATGTGACATTTTAAAGTTAGGAGCCAGAAACATCATCGCCAGGGTCCCCGTTCTTTGCACAGAAGTCATGGCCAGCGAGGGAAAAAATAAAAAATAAATAAATGTAGAATATCCAATAAATCACTCATTGGTGGCTGTAAGTTTATTTATTCAACTGTAGTCATTATAGAGGGAAAAACTCCTTTTTGCAAAGGATCTTTTACCGAAATGTCCAAAAAATATTCCATCATTTACTTCAATCAGCCGTACTCATCGACGAAAGAACTCCAGAATCTCTCCCCTTCTCATCTCGAGACTTCCACCTTTAAAACTAAAAAGAAAATTCTAGAACTTTCTGTAATCTCAAACCATCATCCTTTTATGTAAACAGAATTCTTGTGCAGATACGAGACTATTTTACACAGACGATAAATTTATTTAAAAAAATATATTATTTAACCAATTTATAATCGACTCACAATTTCTTAGGCAGACGATTTTTATAAATGATTAATTTTAAGAGAAAAAGAAAAGAAATGAATTTATTAATGCACACATCAAAGGTTGACGGCGGAAAAATAAATAAATATATAAAATAAAATAATGATATTTTTTGAAAGGTATGGTTTTGGAATAAATTTAATAAGATTTTCTTAAAAAGGATTGATAAAAACATAGAAGATATCAGTTTTATTTGGAATATTAAGAAATAAAGTTTTAATTAAGAATATTTTTAATTTAGAGCCATCTTTTTAAATTTACGCATACTGGAATAATGTTTTTTAAGGCAAATTAAGAATTTATATCGTCTGCATACAGATTAACAGATTAGATCTAGAAACAAGATTTTAATTTAATAATTTGAAGTAACTACGGAACATTAATATAAGAAAATTAAGGTAGTATAAAGGTTAGTTTTGGCGAAAAAATTTTAAATTTGTAATATTATCCCCCCTCCTCGAAAATTTGTATGAAATTGATAGTTAAATAAAACTACAAGTTCAGACAACAGAAATATAATAATTTAGAAAGTCAATTTTTGGAATAAAACTGTCAAACCCAGGAAGCCAAGAGATGGAAGAAAAGAAAATTAACGCAATATAAAAAATATTAGCGATTAAAATAATATATTTAAGAGAAAATTAATCTGAATTAAATTTAGGTAGGAGCATTTCCCTGAAAGAGATACAATGCTGTTACAATATCACTTACTATTTGTAAGTGCATAGGAGATAATACATACAATAACAGTAAATAAGTTATAAATATAAATAAGCAAGGGATAAAAAATATAATAAAAACAACAACAATTCGTTATCATGGAAGTTTAAATAATTACAATAACTTAATGCATAGGTTATTTTAAATAAAGTTCTTCAAATGAAAAAAGTCTTTCCATTGTGTATAAAAGTCTTTTCCAGTGTTCACTGAATACAGTCTCTTTAATTAAAGATCTCCAAATCTAGTTTAATCTTTGTTTTTTATGTTATGTTGGATCCAACATCTTTTAACAATCAATCAAATTTTTCTTTCAATAATATATCAATTTTTTTTAATAATAAATAGCATCACTCTCAATATCAATAATAAATAATATACAAAAATTTAAATAATTAGGATGAGCGAAGCGAATCCTCTACTAGTCCACTCAAATTACAATTTGTCGTACGCTTTACAAAAAAACTATTCAATATTTTAACTTCAAATTAAACACAAAAATAAATTATGATCTGTAGATTTGCAGAATATAATTTTTTTTACAGTAAAACGTTAAAAAAATTATTATTTTAATTAATTTATTTTACATGCATTTCCAATACGGACGCATTTTAGCAAATAAATAAAAAATGAAACGCGTGTATTTTCAGAAAAAAAAAGTTTAAATCATGGAGTAAATAATTATAGATAGAATCATGATTAATTTATTAAATAAAACATGTTTTCATTATCCCGCAAAATCGTTTGCACAGATGACACTTAAACATTTTAAAAGAATTGTATTATGAATTTTTTTTTTTTTTTTTTTTTTTTTTTTTTGTAAACTGGCAACAAAATAATTGTAAACAAATAAAATTAATTCTTAAATTTGTTATATAAATGAAAAATTAAAAGATCTGCGTGAAGTTGTTGGTTCAAGCTCTTTATAAATATTTTTGCGAAGGTCGTATTGTGGCTAAATAATATCGATTCATTAATCAGAAGGATTTTATAGAAAAATAAGACTTTAATAAGTTCGCAAACACAACAATAATTATTCGTGAAAACGTCACTGCGAGAATGAGAGAGCGCTTCGTTAAAAGGTAATTCCATTAATTGAGTTGCCATTTGCAGAAAGTAAAAAGTTCTCCCACGCGGAGAGAATTACAGCAATTCTCATACGCTAACATGTATAAAAACGAAGAAATTAAAATGTTTTACAGTTAAAAATTCATAGTATCAACGAAAGCAGATTTCAAATGTTTTTTCCAGAAAATAGGATTTTGAAGAAGTAACTTTCTTCAAGCTTTCTTCAAATATATTATTCTAAAATAGCTATCAAAGATTATCGGATGTTGATTACAAAGATTGGAAACATGCATATTTCAAACAATTAAAAAACACCAGTGGCTACTTGAAATTGTAAAAACATCTTTAAAAGATCTTTTAGTTGAAAATTTAAAAAAAAATTGTAAAAGTTTGCTTCGAAAATATCTTATTATGCCAGTTTTACATCATAAACAAAAAATTAAAATGCGCGAAAACATAAAATAACGTTTTTGTTTAATAAAGATGCAAAAATAATAATAATAAAAAAAAAATATTGTTACTTTCAAATATCTGTTTTATAAAATAATGCTTCGCGAATCCAAACAAAGCATGGCTTTTGCTAGTAATAATAACAACAATAATAAGTAGTATAATAAGACTCCATATCCTAATATTTTTCAATAAGAGTATAATTAATACTAAACTTCATTATAGAAATCATAATAATAATAATAATAGTAATACAAGAGTATAATCAAAAGAAAATATCACTATTTGTTTATTATTGATAGGGAAAATATTGGTTGAGGATAAAAATAATTACATAGCAACTAAATAATTTTCTTATCTTCTAATAGCATAAGAAAGTATTTTTTGCTAGCCGAAAGTATAAATAAAAAAAAATCATAATAATTCCAAAATCCAAATAAAATTAAATCTAACTATTTAGAAAATGGACTCTCAACCAGTATTTCCTTACAATAATTCCTCTCTGATACTCTTTTACAAAATTGTCAAATTAGGTTATAAGTTTTCAATGCCAAATGTAGAATAATGTTTTATCTACACATGGTTTATAAACTTTAATAATAAAATACAAATAGGAATAAAAGGTGTCATTCTTAATTGAGAAATGGAAATAAAAATAGTGTGCTTTTTTGAAAAACTTTTAATATCTGTAGTTTTCACAATCACTGAAAATCACATGTTATGTTATAGGTTTGAGTAGAATCATCAGATTTTATAACTGTTATAACATAAATATCTGCTGAATAAGTAGAATAATACTAATGTCAATAAATGAGTATATATAGTTAGACTTAAATACACTTAAAATTAATTTATCAACATCAATTTGAAAGCCTTTACAATCAAAGTGCACACCTTATGCCTGCATAAGGAGCCCAATTTAATCCCAAAAACTCCCAAAAACAAGTAATATTCTTGTTGCGCACCAAGAACATACCTGCTAATGTTGAAAATTATGGTGATAAAATATTTAAAGGATAAGAATTAAATTTAATCTACTGTCTTGACTTTAGTTTGATCTAGTGATTGTGATGGTATTTGAGGTTTTGTTTGTTTTTTGGGTTGCTCATGAAACAGTTTAAAATCTTCTGGTGAAAAATAGGGTCTTAATTTAGAAACATGCACAATAACGGAATTCTGTCCTGTCTCATAATTAAATTTATCTATTTCATAAGTAACATCAGAAAGTTTATTTATAATTTTATATGGTCCAGAGAAAGTAGGTTCTAATTTTCGAGTGTTAGGGTATTTAAATTCTTCATAAATTACAGAGTCTTGTATTTTTAATGGGCATTCGACAAAATTTCGATCATAGAGTCTTTTACTTTTAAGGTGAAATTCATGAGTTCGCGCTTTCGCAATTTTGAGGGCTTTGTCTACTGGTGGGTAATAGTTCTGTTTTAAAGGAGATTCATAAGGCAATTGACCATAAAATAAATATGCAGGTGGGAACTTGGTGATAGAATGGGGCGTATTGTTGTATTCTTCGATGACTTGGTTTAATAATCTAGTCCAAGGTATTTTAGAAGAAGTGGAATTAACTTTACATTTAAGCCTGGTAACTATAGTCTGATTAACTCGCTCTACTTTTCCATTGGTCTGAGGATGATGTGCGGATGTAAAACGCTGTTGAACATGATGATTTCTAAGGAATTTCTTAAATCTTGGAGATCTGAAAGATTTATGCCTGTCACTAAGTATTTTTTGAGGAGCTTTGATATTGAAAATTTGTTTTAAACAGTTAGTGTATGTTTCAGTGGTAACATTTTTGGAGGGAAAAGCCCAAACAAACCTAGTTGCATGATCTATTATTATGTGTAAGAATTTTTTTGTTGAGTTGTAATAGTTAAATCCACCAACAGTATCAATAGAAAGACATTCAAGAGGTTGATCTGTTGCTGGCATAGCTTGTAATAAGCCGAATCTTTTCTGTTTTGGTTTTTTATTTTTCTGACAGGTGTCACAATGTTTAACAAATTCTGTAATGTCTATTGTCATATTAGGCCAATAATAGTTGGGAGATATTAAATTAAGCATTTTTTGAATCCCTAAATGTTCAAAATTATCATGAGCAATATGGAGTAATTTTTTTCTTAATGACATTGGTACAACAATTTTTTTGAATCCCTTTTTCTGAACTATAATAATTCCATTCTCTTTTTTATATTTTTTGTCACAAACATTGTCTTTGTCTTGCATCTCTATAATTTCTTTCCTATCTAGCAATAAACTAATATGTTGATTAAAATGACAAACAGGATTTCGTGAAAACATGTCTGCTTCGACATTTGTTGAACCCTTTTCATATTTTATCTCATAATCAAACATACTAAGTTTGAGCGACCATCTAAAAAGCCTACCTCTTAAGTTTTTAACACTCTTTAACCATACTAGAGATGCGTGGTCCGTATGAATTGTAAACTTGACACCATGAAAGTAATGATAGAATTTGTCAAGAGTATCTATAATAGCTAAACATTCTAATTCAGTTATGAAATAATTTTGCTCATAACTCTTCAAAATTCGAGAATGATAAGCAATAGGATGTAAGAAATTATCTTTATCAGGTTGTTTTAGAACGGCACCTACTGCTATCTTAGAGGCATCTACAAACATATGTAAAGGTAATTTAGGATCATAAATTTTGAGGATGGGTTTTGCAATTAAAGAATTTTTTAATTTTTCAAAAGACTCCTGGCACTCTGAATTCCTTTCCCATATTGTGTCTTTTTTAAGTAATCGATTTAGAGGAAATCTAATTTCAGCATATTTATTTATGAATTTATGGTAAACATTAATGGAACCTAGAAATCGTTGTAACTCTTTCACATTGGAAGGAGGTTTTAAATTTTTGATGGTTTCAATATTGGCATTTGCTGGAGTTATAGTTCCATTAGTGATTTCATAACCTAAGAAATTGATTTTATTTTGGCCTAATTTACATTTAGAATGTTTAAGTTTAATGTTTTCTTGTTTGCAAATGTCAAAAATTTGAGCTAAATGGTTTAAATGTTCTTGTAAAGAGGAAGAGAAAATTATAATATCATCAAAATAGTGGCACGCAAAGTCGATTTTATATTTATTAAGGATCCTTCGAATGGTTCTATTGAATATGGGAGGGCCCGTTTTTATGCCAAAAGGGAGCACGAGCCACTCAAAAAGTCCAAAATTGGTTGTAAATGCTAATTTTTCTGTATCGGATGGATGTATTGGTATGTGCCAGTAGCCAGAGGCTAAATCCAAAGTTGAAAAATACTGAGCACTACTCAATTTATCTAAAATTCCATCGATACGGGGCAAGGGTTCTGCATCGTTTTTAATTATTGCGTTTATTTTTCTATAGTCTATACATAATCGCGTTTTTTTTACCTTCCTCTCTTTTCCTAACTAGTGTAACAGGGGCAGAATAGGGGCTATTACTTTCCTTTATCAGTCCGGCTGCTAACAATGATTGAATTTGGTTTTTTATTTCTATTTCTTCTAGGGGAGATGTTCGGTAGGGCCTCAAAGATATAGGTAGGTCAGATTTTAATATAACGCGTTGTGGTTCAATATTTATCCTACCCACATCATATTTATGCTTTGCAAAAATATCACTATAAATATGAACTAATTCCCTTAAATTTACATCTTGAATTAAATTTATTTCCCCAGTTAAATCTGAATCCGAATTATCGCGAAAATTTTGAAGAGTCATGGAACCTCTATAATCAGGATGCACATTAATTTCGTGATCATTTTCAACACAGTCTTCATTTTTCATAATATTTCCACAAGTAGATTGTAACTCTATATCATGATTACTTACATTCAGTGTTTCATTATCATAATTATCTATTGCTACAGTATTACCAGTATTTAATTTCATTTTTTTTTTTATATTCTGAGGTTACAATTTCATTAGATTGATCCCTGTTTTGTTGTACTTGGTCCATATTTACTGTATTGAAATGAAGGGATCTCTCATTATGTATGGATATACTGTTAGTTATAATTTTCCTTCCCTGCCTTACAATACAATTTTTACATTCTATGGTTAATTTAAATTTAGAACATTCTTTTAACCCCAAAATAGCATAATCCAAATTTGTATTGCATACTAAAAAATTAACATATTTTTTAATTTTACCCACTTTTAGAAGAACACTACATTTTTTATTTATATGTAAAAATCCTTTTGCCTGACCAATGGTAACTGAGGGTATAGTCTCAATTTTAGCATTAAGTTTTTTAACAAATTTAAGTGGCAATATTGCAATAGTTGAGCCAGTATCTACAACACATGGTAAATTATAATTATTTGTATATCCATACACAATTAATTGCCAAACATTATGAAAATTATTTTGTGAGATATTTGGAAGAGTATCAGAGGATGGTACCTCATTCCTAAAAATACATTCTCTTTCCCAATGAAAAGCATTACTCACACCCCTATTTGTGCATATCCTACAAGGTCTTGAAGAATATGAATTTTGAATATAATTATTTTGACAAAATCTAGGTCTTTGAAACTGAGATTGTCTTTGGGGAATCCAATTCCTAGGTGTATTATTGGGTCTAACTGGCTGAATCCAGGGCCTAGTTGATTGAAAAGGTTGAAAATTTTGTCTAGCTGATGGTTGATTTATTACTTGGTTTGAAACTAGTGGGGTGGAAACTTCCACGAATTGTTTGACAACCCGGTACCATTCTGTGGTACTACTAGGAGGATTTATAATAATATTGTTTTTGAATTCTGGTTTTAAACCATCAGTTAAACCTTGTAATAGTATATTTTCACTAAGATGTAATTTCCTACCAATTTCCACTTTTTTACGAAAATAAGTTTCTAAATTGTCTAAATTATCTAATTTCAGATTTGAAAAATCAAAAAAACTCGGGAAGTCCAATTCAATGAGTCTTTCTATCAAAATTTTCTTAATTTGTTCATCATCCGTACAATTTAAGCAGTCATTGATATAAATTTTTTGCGCTTCACCTTTCAAATATTGCGCAATAGAATTAAATTTCCATTCTAGATTTTTCTGTTCCCTATCACATGTTTTATCAAAATAAGTTAACCAAGACAAAATGTTCATTCCAGAACTCGGGTCAAACGGTACGAACTTAGGATCTTCCATAATTTTTTTATTCTTACTCATTAGAATAAATGAAGCACTTCTATTTTCTTTATTAAATCCTAATCGTAAAATCATTCGCAATAAATTTCAAAGTTAATGATTTCTATGAATTACATATTTTTTCAAAATTACTATATTTAGCTGCTAACTTTAACCAGAAATTTTATCTAATAAAACAGAAATTGTAAATATCATAGATATACCTTAAATTGGGATCAACTTTTAATTCTATTATTTTATAGATCATAAACATATTCAAAAATTTTAATTATAGGTAATTTCTTACTTAAAATCACAAAATTTACTAAAAAAAATTAATCATATTTATCTGTCAAAATTCTAGCAACAGCCTTGCACAGTTCCATATTTCTTACTGAATATAAATAAATTATAAAGAATCCGGGAACCAAAGCTCACTGTCACTAGAAATTCTAACAAATAAAGAAAAAAAACATAAATGTTAACTTAGTTTTCTATCTCAAATGTCTAGTAACAGGAACATCATCATAAAAATACTGCATTCAGAGAATAGTTCGTGATAACAAACAAATATCAATAAATTAGAAAATGTACTTTTTTTAAAAAATAACTTGAGCTTCTAAGTTTTTTTATACTTCATTATTATTACGAACTTATCTTTAAGCGTGCATAAAAATATCATAATAATCTTAATATGCAACGGTAATTGTCTAAGAATATCATACTCTTCAATTTAATCCTTAAGAACAAAAATGTTTAAATCTCCAACACATAATAATGATAATAATAATACTCATAAATAGGCAAGTAAATAAATTTCACAGACAAATAATCAAATAAATAAACCTGACAAACAGAGAATAATTAATTTAAATAAATACATAAAAAGTATACAAATAATAATATTCAAAACACTACGAAAAAAAAAATCTCACCGAAATCCTATGGGTCTCAACTATCTCGAAAAAATATTTTTCTGTTCACCAATTAACAAGAAATGGTCTTGTAATTATTATTTTTTTTTCTTCTTTTTCATCATAAGAGGACTACTTTTTATCGACCAAAGCACTTTACAGGAACAATTCTTCTGTTTTTGTCACTCCAGAAATCATGAGACTATGGCAGTTTTTGTTTAAGAACACATCCAATAATGACGGGCAAATTATTCAGCGGTCCACAGTTTTTATTATCACTTCGTTCCATAGCCAAAACCAAAAAAGGCAGCGCAGGCATAAAACATCCTGTCGACTCTAGAAAAGACTGTGACATTTTAAAGTTAGGAGCCAGAAACATCATCGCCAGGGTCCCCGTTCTTTGCACAGAAGTCATGGCCAGCGAGGGAAAAAATAAAAAATAAATAAATGTAGAATATCCAATAAATCACTCATTGGTGGCTGTAAGTTTATTTATTCAACTGTAGTCATTATAGAGGGAAAAACTCCTTTTTGCAAACGATCTTTTACCGAAATGTCCAAAAAATATTCCATCATTTACTTCAATCAGCCGTACTCATCGACGAAAGAACTCCAGAATCTCTCCCCTTCTCATCTCGAGACTTCCACCTTTAAAACTAAAAAGAAAATTCTAGAACTTTCTGTAATCTCAAACCATCATCCTTTTTTGTAAACAGAATTCTTGTGCAGATACGAGACTATTTTACACAGACGATAAATTTATTTAAAAAAATATATTATTTAACCAATTTATAATCGACTCACAATTTCTTAGGCAGACGATTTTTATAAATGATTAATTTTAAGAGAAAAAGAAAAGAAATGAATTTATTAATGCACACATCAAAGGTTGACGGCGGAAAAATAAATAAATAGATAAAATAAAATAATGATATTTTTTGAAAGGTATGGTTTTGGAATAAATTTAATAAGATTTTCTTAAAAAGGGTTGATAAAAACATAGAAGAAATCAGTTTTATTTGGAATATTAAGAAATAAAGTTTTAATTAAGAATATTTTTAATTTAGAGCCATCTTTTTAAATTTACGCATACTGGAATAATGTTTTTTAAGGCAAATTAAGAATTTATATCGTCTGCATACAGATTAACAGATTAGATCTAGAAACAAGATTTTAATTTAATAATTTGAAGTAAGTACGGAACATTAATATAAGAAAATTAAGGTAGTATAAAGGTTAGTTTTGGCGAAAAAATTTTAAATTTGTAATATATATATGAAATGAAGCTTCTGTATACTAATAAATAAAACTGAAAGAGAAAGAATGTTGTTCATTTGTTTTGTTGATAAGAATTTCTATCTTCGTCCAACCCCTAATCTGTTCGGAGCAACTCAAAAAAGACTTTATAACTGCTGAATGCATTATGTAACAGAAAGCTATTATAAAATACTTTTAAATAGTTACTATTTCTTTTAAGTGTTTTTGATTTCTCTACATCTGAATCAATAAAATGCGCGAAATATAAATGTAATAAATTTTGTATGTCATTCCAGACGAAAGAAATAAATTCTGAAGATCAGAAATTTTTACACTTTGATAACAATATTACTGACCGGGAAGGGAGGGTAATAGGGTTGATAACATATGATAACAGAAGAAGGGAGCGGGAAGGGGGTCCAAAATTACTAAAAAAATTACGACGTTATATTTCCACAGTCCCTAATGAGGTAAGACAATGTAGAATTGTTCATTTATTGCATTTAAATGATGTTTATAGCAAATATTATGCTTAATTAAGTTGTATTGAGACCACTTAATTCTCCATTAATGTTTTTCTGTATTCAGACGCTTAAATAGGCGTTTATATTTATCAAAATAAAAAAAATGCTTAAAAAATCTTAATAAAGAAAGGTATAAGAAACAATACATATTTTCATGTAGTGTAATATTGACACTTACGATAGAATTTGCAATAATTTATATAATGGAAATTCTATAATATATTGTCTAGACTGAAAACACTTAAATTATGTTTACTTTGATATAGTTAAATAAGTTGATATTACCAACATTATACCAAATCAGCAGCGATTATCAGCAAAATTAACATTTAACGGCTAAGAAATAAAAAAATCAGCAAATAAATAAATAGCAAGCTAAATTTATCTTTAACACGTTCGCTGCCACTTACGTGAAGATGTGATGATAGTTAATGCCGCATTTTAGAAGTGGGTTTTCCCAAGAAGCCGATTTGCTTTTTATAACAAAGAATTAGTGAAAGATTTTCCCGCGCCAGTGCGTGACTTGCTTTTGGACATCACCCCAGATCACGTGCTTGCGCGTGAGTGGCAACTTAACGTTGGCGCCATATCACGCACTGGCGCGTGTTTGGCAGCGAATGTGTCAAAAGGAAAAAGTAAGCGTACACTGTATACAAACTTCTTAAAAGATTACAAAAAATATATATTTTAGGATGTTAAATTAATTTTGTATTCTTTAACAAAGACTGCATTTACAGCTTAACCCATTAACGCCCAAATTATTTTCTTCGCTAAAATTTAAATTAAGTATTTCCCACCACTTTTAAAATTAAATTAACTTTTATCTAAATTTATCGAGGATTCTGTCACGTGAAAGAAGGTATATATTTATCTTCCTTTTTACTGGTGGGAAAACCGCATTCTTGCTGTTTTTGTAACCGTCCTCAAACGAGGACGCTGGGCGTTAATGGGTTAAAGTGCTGAAAGTTAAAGAAATTTAACACCTTTAAAAATATATTTTTGTTATCTTTTGAGTATCTTAGTGTAATTGTAAGTTAAAAAAATAATTCAAAACAATCCTGAATTGCTATTTGTACTATTTATCTTAAAATTTTAATAGCTTAAGGGGTTGTCCATAAATGATATCACGCTTGAAGGGGGGTAGGTGTTTTCATGAAATTGTGAATTTTGCGACAAGGGGGAGGGAAGAGGTAAAAAGAAATATGACATCACACAGTTAAAATTAATGCATTAAAAACCAGTAGATAAAATTATGAAGTATGAAGTTATTTTAATATTAAAATATTTTGTGTTCATAAAAATTTAGATTATAAGTTAAATATGTTAGACTCTATTTCAAATTCTAAAATACTGCTGTTTTCAATTGCTCTTTCATTTCTCTATATTTCTCTATTTTCATTGCTATTTTAATAATCTATATTAATTATTATTTTTGTTGTTGTTGTAAACCTTATTTCATAAAAAATACCAATCGTTTTTATTGTACAACTCTCAAATATCATTAAAACACCTAGTTAAAGTTTAAAAATAAAATTTGAGATGTGATATAAAACGTAGTGCTTCGTTTCTGAACAGCAGGTATATGTTTACTTAATATAGAGTGCCATGTGACAAAAAGGGGGGGGGGAGCTGGTAAACTGAAGAGAGACACTTTGTGACAAAGGGGGGAAGGGAGTCAAAAATAGAGAAAAAAACGCTTACCATCATTTATGGACAGCTCCTAATTTAGAATTTCCAATTTAACTGTCGATACAGTAACATTTTGATTAAGTAGAAGAGAAAATTCAGAATGAAATAAGTAACGTTGAAGAGAAAATAGTTGACGTAGATGTAAAGCTAAATAAAAGAGTAGAAAACCTTGAGAAGAAGCTTTCAGCGTCCAGTGGTAATTATGAAGAATTTAGGAATCCGCCTGCTTCTCCCGTGCACATCAAGCTGTCGACATACGACGGAAAGAGTTCCTGGCAAGTTTACAAGACCCAGTTCACCATTGTAGCCGAAGCGAACAAATGGAGTGACGAGGTGAAAGCTTGTCAACTGGCAGCGTCTTTGAGAGGAGAAGCCGCCGACGTGCTGCAAATATTGCCCGATATGACGCAACTCAATTTTGAGACTCTAAGTTGTGCACTTGAAATGAGATTCGGGGAAAAATTCTTAAACGATTTTACGAGAATACAAATGAAGAGCAGCCATCAAAAATCGAGTGAAACCCTTCAAGAGTTTGCCTCAGAAATTGAACGGCTTGCAAATTTAGCATTCATCGACTGCCCAACGAATATACGGGAAATGATCTCACTGCAGTACTTTGTTGATGGAATAAAAGATCCAGAAGTGCAGAGAGCGGTACGAATGGCAGATGTGCAGGATTTAAAGGCTGTATTACTATATGCCTTAAAGTTGGAAGCAGCTACACAAGCCAGCCGAAGGGATCGTCATACAGTCCGAGGGGCAACGGTGAACAAAAGCTCAGACACTGAAATCAACGTCTTGAAAGAAATTAGGAAATTAAATCAAGAGCTTGAAGCCTTAAAATATGGAAGAACAAGCTCAAGGAGACAGAATCTCAAGTGCTGGGGATGCGGTGATACAGGACATCTCCGAAGAAATTGAACCAAAATCCACGAACGTGAGATAAATTCAAACAGTCAACAGGGAAACTAAATTTTGGCCATCTCGCGGGGCGGAGGTTGCCAGAGAATGAAAAGCCCCACCTGAAGATCCTACAGATATCAAAAATGAGTGGCGGTGATAATGAATTATATGTGATAGGCTTTATTAACGGAATTCAGTGCCGTATAATTGTCGATACAGGAGCCAATGTGACAATAATAAGAGAAGATTTGGCTCGAAAATTGAAATCTAAACTCATCTGGACTCCACCATGCGTTACCCTGCAAACTGTGACAGGCGACAAGATAGTCATATATGGAAAGACCAATTTAACCATCAACTTTGGAGGGACGAAATATTACCATACGGCATATGTGGCTGACATAACAGATCCTTGCTTAATCGGACTAGATTTTCTGAAGAAGTTTGGTTTCAAACTTGATTTCAAAAATAATAAAATGCTCTCAAAATTTGAAGAAATAAGTCTTTTTGGATTAAATAACGAAATTGAATGTAAACAAATAGTAATAGCCAAAGAAGACACCAGTCTAGATCCAAGAACAGAATTTTTAGTTCCTGCTGTAATTAAAGATGAAACTAATTATCGATTTGGCCATATAGATTATCCCGAAGACAATAGTACACAAGCAGGAGTATTGGTGGCTTCTTCTGTAGTAGACCTCTCGAAAAAGGCCATTCCAGTCAGAATTGCTAACATCAGTGATAAGACGATGACTATCGAGAAAGGAGAGGTGATAGCATCATGTGCTCCTGTGACGTGCGTAAGTCAAAATTCCAGTCACTCTGAGAAATCTTCAGATAATTTAGTCAAGGATTTGTTACAAAATACAGACTTAGATCCAAAACAGATGCACGCTGCTGAAAATTTAATTAGGGAATTCTGAAGTTTATTCTCCCAAACATCTGAAGACTTTGGACGAACCAAAATGGCACAACACCGAATTGATACTGGAAGTCACTCACCTATTAAACAACACCCTAGACGATTACCTTTTGCCAAGCAAGAAGAGGTGCAAAATTTAATTAAGGATATGGAATAAAATGACCTCATCGAACCATCGACAAGTCCATGGGCGTCTCCCATTGTATTAGTAAGAAAGAAGGATGGTTCAACAAGATTTTGTGTAGATTACCGCCGACTGAATGACGTCACTAAAAAGGATAGTTACCCTCTACCAAGGATTGACGACACTCTCGACACACTTGCGGGCAACACCTGGTTCTCGACTCTGGATCTGAAGAGTGGTTACTGGCAGGTAGAGATCCATCCGGAGGACCGCGAGAAGACTGCCTTTACAACGGAACAAGGATTATGGCAGTACAAGGTAATGCCTTTTGGTCCATGTAATGCACCTGCAACTTTCGAACGGCTTATGGAAACGGTTCTCCGGGGACTGTCATATGAAGCATGTCTTGTTTATTTAGATGAAATCATAATCATAGGAAAATCTTTTGATGAACATCTGAACAACCTCAGGCGGGTGCTACAAAAATTAAAGGAAGCTAATTTGAAGGTAAGCCCTTCGAAGTGCAGCTTATTTCGCAATGAAGTTGCCTATCTTGGACACATCATTTCGGCGGATGGAGTCAGGACTGATCCGGAGAAGATATCAGCCGTGAAAAATTGGAGTTGTCCAGCAGATGTTCACCAGCTTCGGAGTTTTCTAGGATTATGCACCTATTACAGAAAATTTGTCAAAGGCTTCTCGATGATTGCAAGACCACTTCATAAATTAACAGAAGCCAATCAAAAATTTATGTGGACACAGGAATGTGACGCTGCTTTCGAAAAGCTTAAGGAGGCCTTAACACCCACTCCAATTCTGTCATATCCTCAAATCGATAAACAATATATACTTGATACAGATGCAAGTAACGAAAGCATTGGCGCTGTACTGTCCCAGGAAATCGACGGCCAGGAGCGTGTTATCGCCTATTTCAGCAAGTGCTTATCAAAGGCAGAGCGAAACTACTGCGTAACAAGAAAAGAGCTTCTTGCTGTAGTGAAAGCCGTAGACCATTTTCACCACTATCTTTATGGTCGAAAGTTCCTGATCCGAACTGATCATGCTTCTCTAACTTGGCTATTGAATTTTAAGAACCCTGAAGGCCAGATAGCCAGGTGGATACAAAAGCTTCAGGAGTACGATATGGAGATACGCCATCGAAAAGGCTCATCACATGGAAATGCAGATGCTCTCTCAAGAAGACCCTGTTCAGAGAATTGTAGATACTGCGACCGGGTTGAGAAGAAATTTAATGTCAAATGTCCTATAGTAAGACAAGTTACAACTGGATTTACATCATCGCAAGATCAGTGGTGTGATGAGAGCCTGCGTAAAGATCAACTTGCTGATCCTGAAATTAAGCCAATTCTAGAGCTGAAAAAGGAGTCCAACAGGAAGCCCAGCTGGCAAGACATGGCCCATTACCATCCTACGACTAAACGTTATTGGGCTCTTTGGGATTCCCTACATTTGAAGAACGGTATCTTGTACCGAAAATGGGAGTCTGATGATGGAAAGACATGTAGATGGCAACTACTACTCCCTAAGTCGAGAATTTCTATGGTCCTTCAAGAACTGCATGGTAGTCCCACAGGAGGTCATTTTGGTGTAATGAAGACCCTGCAAAACGTTCGAGAGCGTTCCCACTGGAATAATGTTCGCAGTGATGTGGATAAGTGGTGTCGAACTTGTGACACCTGCGTAGCACGTAAAGGTCCAAAGAGGCGCACCCGTGGACTATTGCAACGTTATAATGTAGGAGCTCCTTTCGTACGAATTGCTCTAGACAACCTGGGTCCTCTTCCTAGAACATCTGATTGCAATAAGTACATCCTCGTTTTCATGGACTACTTCACTAAGTGGCCTGAAGCATACGCCATTCCTAATCAAGAGGCGGTAACCGTAGCAGACATACTGGTTCAACACTGGTTTTCCAGATACGGAGTTCCTCTTCAAATCCATTCTGATCAAGGAAGAAACTTTGATTCGGCTGTGTTTAAGGAAATGTGTGGACTACTCGGCATGGACAAAACTCGAACTACACCTCTACATCCGCAATCGGACGGCATGGTGGAGCGGTTCAATCGTACAATCTTAAATAGCCTCTCTCTCCTGGTGTCAAGAGACCAACAGGACTGGGACAAGAAATTGCCTCTTTTTCTGCTTGCCTACAGGAGTGTCACTCATGAGGCCACTGGTTACTCCCCTTCTCAAATGCTCTTTGGTCGTGATCTTCGTCT
This sequence comes from Maratus speculifer, assembly GCA_964019185.1. Taxonomy (NCBI): domain Eukaryota; kingdom Metazoa; phylum Arthropoda; class Arachnida; order Araneae; family Salticidae; genus Maratus; species Maratus speculifer. The sequence goes on along the minus strand of OZ025297.1, from coordinate 286,676,615 downwards.
GCCTGCGGATCTTTTTTTTGGCCGTCCTCCTGATGCTCCTTCATCGCCTGAGGAATATGTCGATGAACTCCAAGCGCGGATTGAGGAGATTCATTGTCTAGCGAGGAACCGAATTGGACTGGCATCAGAAAAGTTGAAGACACGATTACTAATTAGTTCTTATTAATGTAAATCTTATTATTCTTATTATTTATTTATTTATTTATTTATTTATTTATTTTAAGTGTTTTCCTCTAACTCAAGGATTGCACTGCCCGGGACGTGCAGTCTTTGAGGAGGGGGTAGTGTTACGAATTTTGTAATTAGTTAGTGTTTGTACTGTAAAATAATGTAAATAATCTTATTAAGCTCCATTTCTTTACTACTATTAGTTTTTGTTACATTGTCTCTGTTATCAAGCAAACTTGTCTATTATTTTCAGTGAATGTCTATGGCAGCTTGGCGAAATAATAAAGATATCGCCAAATTGGCGTCACTTTTGACGACTAATTTTGGTCGCCAAATTTGGCGATATATCGCCAAGTTGGCGACAAGCTTGGCGATTGTTGGCGATGGTACTCCTTCACTCTCTATGGTTACCCCTACCTTTTAGATATGCTGATACATTGAATGTTTTTCCGTGGTTTTCCGGATTTTTCTAGAAGGTTGTTGAAATTTCCAACGCATGCGGTGAGACTATATATAGGAGAGCAATACGAGCTGTCGTTGTTATTATTTATCAGTCAGTCATTGAGTGAGCTACGATTGTCAAAGCAAGTTTGCTTGAGCTTTATTTACGTTGTTTTGAATGTGATTTAGTGTTGAGACGTTGTATAAAGAGTCTCTGGAACCTATATCTGCACTTGTACGATAGATTTGAATAATTATGTTTGAATACCTAGCAATACTTGTGAGTTTCGAAGACTCTGTTGTTCTGAAGATCTGTAAATAAATTATTTTCTACTTTTCTAAGAGACAAGAGTTTGCAGTCGTCTAACCATAAGATCAAAAGAACCCTATATACGCTGGAACATGTGTTTAAAAAAATCCGATTAACTTTTTTTTCATATGTATAAATTACAATTTTAAAATTTCTTTCTGGATTAAAAGGTATTTTTCCAATAATGCCATTTTATGTGTTTGTTTTTATGCAAGTCTATTTTATTGTACATGTTTCATGAATTAGAGTTAATTTCTATTTAATGAATTTTTTACATTACGAAGTGTTAATGTCTGATGATTAGTCTTTATTAAATGAAAGTTTCGCTGCACTTTTCAGTGAATCAGTTCCTCAAGCATTTTTGAGATATATTTGCTGATATTACCTAAATTAGAAATGATGTGTTCGACAAAACATAATATAAAATTGTTTTATCATTTCAGCAAAAATGTATCATTTGAAACTTAGAAAAGTGAAATCAATCTCTTTTGTCAATAAGCCTCAGTTTTGTTTGGGGATAAAAAAGTAGAATGATTAAAACAAAATTAAATATTGATACCCGATATTCAGTAGAATTTTCTTTTATATGAACTTTTTTCAAAGAAGACTTATATTTAAATCAATATTTTTATTCAATAGCTCAATTGTAACTTTTTTAATACTCAGAAGCCCCTTGTCTTACATTTTTTAGTATAAAAAAACCTTTGTGCAATTTGATATATACTTTTGCTCAAATATTAAAATTTTATTTTTTATAATACGATATGTTTTCGTCGTTTTAAAAACATTCTTTGTAGTTTTAAAAATATTCCGACTTTGGTGTAATATTATACAATATTTCGGATACAGTAGAGTTTCCGAAATCTTTTGTGCATCCCCGTAAATACTATCTGTTTTTTATTATGTTGTAAATAACTTGCCGTATACCTCAGCAACTTATATTAAAGTCATACAATGTGAAATAGTTTTATATGATTAAAAATCGCCCTTAAGAATGCTTGCCCCTTAGCATTACATGCATAATGGAATAATTTTGTGCGATCCTGCAAATTGAAACAAATATTTTTTATACCACACATTGCACATATTGTATATTTAATTATATACTTCATCAATGCATACCAATTTTATCATGTTCGAAAAAATGTAAAATTATTAAAATGCACTTGTTGCTATTTTTTACCGTTGGTCGTAATGTAATGGGACATTTTTGTTCTACCCTGTAATTGAACTATCAATCCGATTTTTATAAAATGTGAAATGATTTACAAAATTATGCAATAATTAAGTATTTTAAAATCCAAATGATTCAATTGGGTAGTTTTTGCGTAGCGTACGCGGCCTTACAGATGAGTAAACGGGTTGAACGATGATTCTTGGTGCTACGTAAATGTATAATTACGAACGCACTTAAAGAGTTACTGTGTTGATAAAAAGGTATTTTACCAATATCTATATTTTACATGCATTTTTCTTTCAATGCATGGATACTTTGTTATAGAAAATTCATGAATTTCAGTGTATTTCTATTTAACGAAGCTTCTACATTACGAAGTGTTAACTTATAATGCTGATACTTCGTAGAATGATAGTTTCGCTGTACTTCAATTTTCAATAAATCTATTCCGCAAGCATTTGGTGAGACATATTTGCTGATATCACCTAAATTACAAATAATTGGCTCTGCATAACATTAAAAATGATTGTTTTGTTTTATCAGCAAAAATATATCATTTGAAACTTAGAAAAGTGAAATATATCTCTTTTGTCAATAAGCGTCAGTTTTCATTGGGGGAAAATGTAGAGTGATTAAAATAAAATTAAATATTGATATCCGATATTGAGGGGAATTTTCTTTTATTTAAACCCTTTTCAAAGGAAATTTACATTTAAATCAATATTTTTATTCAATAGCTGAATTGCAACTTTTTATTAATACTAAAAATATCTTTGTATTTCATTATTCAGCATAAAAAATCTTTGTGCGATTTCACATTTAATGTGACTTAAATATTAAAATTTTATTTTTTAAAACACGCTGCATTTACCTCATTTTATAAACATTCTTTGTTGTTTTAAAAGTATTCCGAATTTGGTGTAATATTATTTATTATTCCCGATACAGTATAATTTCGGAAATCTTTTGTGTGCTCCTGATATTACTATCTACAAAAATGTTTCGTGAATGTAAGTAGATAAGAAAAGGAAAAAAGTCAATTAATGTTTTTTTTTCGAAGTGACAAATATAGAAAATAACAAGGTGAATATTGGACGTCAGTCGTAGCACATGAGATGCTTTCGTACCATAACAAATTTTTATATATATTCAGATCTTGGTGTATAGTATACAATACTTCAGATATAGAATAGAAGCCGAAATCTTTTGGATGTCCCTGGAAATACTGCTTAATAACTGCTTTTTATTACACTAAAAGTAACTTACAGTAAACCTCAGCAATGTGTATCAATTTCTTAAAATGTGAAATAGTTTAATATGGTTAAAACGCCCCAACGAATTTTCCCCATTACATTGTGTAATGGAGTATTTTTGTACGACCCTGTGAATTAATATCATATATTCTATGCACCACGAATTTTTCAGAATGTATATTTTATTATACACTTCATCCATGCATATCAATTTTATTATGTTCCAAAGAGAATAACATTATAAAATATACTTGAAGCTATTTTTTCCTATTAGTTGCAATGTAATGGAATAATTTTGATCCTCTCTGTAATTGGATCATCGATCCAATTTTCATAAAATGGGATGACAAAAACTATATATTCTAAATTTCAAACGATTCGGTTAGGTAGTTTTTGCATTATTGTATGCGGACAAACTGACGGACTGAACGTCCGTTATAGGTGCTGCGTACTTGTATAATTACAATCGCTATTTTTTTGTTTATATTAAAAGGCATTTTATCAATATTTACTTTTTATTGGTATTTTTTCTTTTTATGCATGAGTATTTTATTGCTTAAATTTCGTAGATTTGTTTTGATTTCTACTTAACGAATTTCCTACATTACGAAATGTTTACATGTATCGGTGAGACTTCGTAAAATGAAAGTTTCAGTGTACTCCACTTTCAATAAATTGATTCCCCAAAAATTTTTTTGAGACATATTTGCTGATACAACCTAAATTAGAAATTATGGGTTCGGCAAAATATTATATAAAATTGTTTTGTCATTTCAGCAAAAATGTATAATTTGAAATTTAGAAAAGTGAAATATAATTAATTTGTCAACAATCCCCTGTTTTCTTTGTGTGAAAATGTAGATTTATTAAAAAATATTAAAGATTGATATCCGATATTAAATGGAATTTCCTTTTTTATGAACTCGTTAAAAAAAGAGACTTACCGTAAAACGGGGTGAATAGGAACAGCGGAATAAAAAGGAACGAAATTTCCCGAACATACAAATAAATCCATTATAAATATATGTGATGATATTTTTAGTTGCCAATTTTTTTGTAAGAAGATAATAACATTAAGAGTTGGAAAAATCAGTTCTGCCATGTTGGCGCTTCTACTAGGATCTATAAAAGAACTGCAATTAGATCCTCAATAACCTCATTTTTTCAACGTCTTCAAAACTTTGTATATAACTGCAATATTTTTCATATTCTAAACCTAAGAATTGGGAATTTTAATTCATGATAGACCTGTAAATGATATGCTGTATTAAATTCTACTTATTTCTAAACTATATCATAATGTGAAAAATGTTTTGTAACATTAAAGGTTTAAGATTTACGGGGTGAATCGGAGCACGTTTTCTCTCGTGGTTTATTTTACTATACAGTAATAGTTTCATGGAATATCTGAACACATATGTATGAATATGCATTGTCATTATATTTTGTTTGTTTAAAGGTGCCAAGAAATTACTTGGTTAAACAAAAAAAGTCAACGACCAATCCAACAGACATGGAACGCAGAATAAAGAATTTAAAAAATGGCAAATTACAAAAAAAAAAAAATTGCAAAAAATTGTTCTCTGTCATCCACAACGTTATACAAAGATCTCAAAATGGAATACCAATTAAAAAAGAGGGATGCAAATAGTACTAAGGGCTGGGGATGGAGGCAAATCGATAGATCGTATTAATACATTCAACGATTGAGGCTACTTAACAGATTCACTTACCCAATGACTACTAGCAAAGGATAACATAGAACAGGGCTGAATTTACATTAAATTACAACTTCTGCAATTCAAATACAACTTCTTAGAATAAATTTAAATTTTTAATGAGTTTAAAGTTGTTTTCTAGTCTTTCAAAAAATATATCATTACTTATATATAAATTAAAGACTTGGTTTTATAGTAACTACGTGTTCCTATTCGTCCCTTATCATTATTACCTATTTTTATTAATTCTGATGTTTGTTTAAAGTTTGAATCAAAATTAAGAGAGATTATAACATTTGTTTCTATTCACCCCTATTTGTGGAATGAATCGGAACACCATTAAAAAAATAGAAAAAATATACATAAACAGTAAAAAAAATGTTTCGTTTTTGCTTAAAAAGTGAATAACAAAACAAGACCGAAATTTCTAGTAAGAAAAATAAAAGAATTAAAAAATCAGTTGTTGTTTTTTTTAACGTTAAATTTGAAAAGTGTTCAGATTCAAGCCATTTTACGGTACATTAAATCAATAATTTTATTCAATAACTGAATTATAAGATTTTTTTAATACTCGGAAGTCTTTTGTCTTTCATTATTTAGCCTTTGTGCGAATCGATATATACTGTTGCTTAAACATAAAAATTTTATTTTTCACAACACGATATATTTCCGTCATTTTAAAAACATTCTTTCTAGTTTTGAAAATATTCAGACTTTGGTGTAATATTACACAGTATTTCGGTTACAGCATGGATTCAGAAATAATTTTTCCCTGTAAATACTATCATTTTTCTAATATACTGGAAGTATTTACAGTAAAAATGTTAAACGTATATCGATTTCATAAAATGTGAAGTAGTATATTATGATTAAATTGTATTCCAAAGATTATTCCCAATTTGCCATTAAGTAATGGAATATTTTTGTGCGACCCTGTAAATTAATAATAAATATTCTTTGCACCACAGATTGTACATAATGAAAATTTTATTACATACTTAATAGATGCATATAGCAATTTTATTATGTTCGAGAAAGTGTAACATTATTAAAATACACTTGAAGCTATTGTCCCCATTGTTCTTATTGTAATGGAATACATTTGATAGTCCCTGCAACTGAACTATGCAGACAATATTCACAAAAAGTGAAATGACACGACAAAATTATGCAAAACTTTTATATTTTAAATTTCAAATAATTTTTGGATAGTTTTTGCATTATTGTATACGAACAGTCAGACGGACGGACTGAACGTTTACTATAGTTTCTACGTATTTGAATAATTATGAATGCTAGTTTCTGCTTAGATTAAAGTTTTTTTACCAATATTTCCATTTTATGTATATTTTTCTTCCTATACATGCATATTTTATTACAGAAACTACATGAATTTGAATTAATATCTATGTAATGAATTTTCTACATTACAAAGTGTTTGCGTGTAATGATGAGACTTAGTTAAAAGAAGTTTCATTGCACTTCACTTTTCCGCAAGTGTTTTGTGAGACATATTTGCTGATACAACCTAAATAAGAAATGATAGGTTCGGCGAAATATTATATAAAACTGTTTTATCATTTCAGCAAAAATGTATCATTGAAACTCAGAAAAGTAAAATATATCCATTTTGTCAATAAGCTTCAGTTATCTTTGGGGGGAAATGGAGAATGATTAAAACAAAATTAAATATTGACATCCGATATTGAGTGGAATTTTCTATTACATGAATTGTTTTCAAAAAAGACATACATTTCAATCAATATTTTTATTAAATAGCTGAGTTGTAACTTTTTTTATTACGTAGAAGCCCTTACACTTTTTTTATTCAGTCTAAAAAAAATCTCTGTACGATTTTACATATAATGTTTCTTAAATATTATAATTTTATTTTTTATACTATAATATATTTTCGTGCTTTTAAAATATTTTTCGATTTTGGTGTAATATTATACAGTATTTCAGTTACAGTATAGTTTCCGAAATCTTTTGTGTGTACTTGTAAACACTATTGCTTTCTATTATGCTTGAAGTAACTTATAGTAATTCCCTGGCAACGTATATCAGTTTCATATTATGTAAAATAGTTTAATGTGATTAAAAGACGCCCCAAAGAATATTTTCCCCTTACCATTAAGCAATGGAATACTTATGTGCGAACGTGTAAATTAATAACAAATGTTCTTTGTACCAAAGACTGTGCAGAATGTATATTTTATATACATAGCTGCATAACAATTTTAGTACTTTCGAAAGAATATAACATTATTAAAATGCAATTTAAGCTAGCTTTTTTTCTTTGGTCGTAATGTAATGGACAAATTTTGATGTCCCTGTAATTGAACTATACATCCTATTTTTATAAAAAGTGAAATGAATCGCCAAAGTTATGCAAAAACTATAAATTTTAAATTTCAAATGGTTCGGTTGGGTAGTTTTTGCTGTGTTATATTCGGACAGATGGACTGAACGTCGATTATCGATGATGGGTATTTGTAGAATTATGAATGCTAGTCACATGCTTACATTAAAATGCATTCTACCAATATCCACATTTTATATTAATTTTTCTTTTTGCGCATGTGTATTTTATTCAACAAAATTCATGATTTTGAATTGATTTTTCGGTTTAACACTAGAAAGATGGGATTTTTTACTCAAGTTTTATAAAAATATCTAATACCAGAATTTTGATTTTAAACTGTTTTATTCACTTAATTAGCCTTTCCCCCCTTTGTTTCTTTTAAACTTATTTTATAAGGAAATTTGTGATTCGAACATAAATATATTCATTAAATAGGGTCCAAATTGGACCCTCGCCGTCATTCTAGTATTAACGAATTTTGTATGTTACGAAGTGTTTACTTCTAACAACGAGACTTCGTAAAATGAAAGTTTCAGTGTACTTCGATTTTCAATAAATAAATTCCTCAAGCATTTTGTGAGACATATTTGCTGATATTACAGAAATTAAAAATGATGGGTTCGGCAAAATATTAAGGTATCCTGGGGTAATAACGCCACGTTAAGTTTCTACCAATTATTACTGCTGAGTTTTTATTTCGTTCTTTCAAACAAATATAGAATCTACTGCAGCAACTTACTGACTATGTATACAAGAAAGAATATTTTAGATGATATATATTCATAAAATGTAATGGCGTGTTTTTTGAACCAATGCTATTTGGCGTTATATCCCATATAGTTGGGTAATAACGCCATGCAAAATAAAGTATAAAATAAGATAAATTATTGATATGTAAACTGTCTAGTTTTAAAGATGCGAACTCTACAGCCCCATAAATAGGCAAATATTAAAAAAATATCAGCACTTAGGGCATACGAATTTCTCATTATCCTTTTTGGTTTTCAACAAGAACAGTAATGCTTTCTGAAGCATAAAATAGAAAAAAAAACACTCTTCGAATGTAGTTCCATAACTAAAAAGAATCAACTGGAGTAATTACACCAGTATATTCGGTTATTACCGCGGTATAATTATTGTGGAATACATGTTAAGTTACAAACTGCTCGTGAATTTATCCAAAATCTTGCACAACATTTTTCAAGTACATGAAATACATTACAAATTTATATAATAAATAAAGTATGCACCAATAAATATATTCGTTTAGTCAAAGTTAAATTTGCGAGTTAAGTTCAGATCACAGAACTTAACTCGCAAATTTAACTCGCGCTTTTACGTGCTTCTTACAGCGATAAGAGTTACAAAGAGAACAAATTAACTTTAGCGATTGTTTGTAATTCTGATGACTTATAGTCCCTCTGTGCAGATCCCGCATGTGCCATTTCCTTGATTCATTCATAATTATGCGTAATATGTCGTTATTACCCAAACTGGCGTTATTACCCCAGGACACCTTATATAAAATTGTTTTGTCATTTCAGCAAAAACGTACCATTTGAAATTTAGAAACGAGAAATATATCTCTTTTGTCAATAAGCCTCAGATTTCTTTGGGGGAAAATGTAGAATGATTAAAACAAAATTAAGTATTGATATCCAATATTGAGTTGAATTTTCTTTTGTATGAATTCTTTTCAAAAGAGACAACTCAATAGCTGAGTTGTAACATTTTTTTAATACTCAGAAGCACCTTTCTTTTTGTATGCATTAAAAAGAAAGCTTTGTTGATTTTGTAAGCTGTTACTTAAATATTACAATTTATTTTTTGATGACACGATATATTTTCATCATTTTAAAAACCTTATTGATAGTTTTAAAAAAATATTCCGATTTTGGAGTAATATTATTCAAACACAGTATAATTTGCGCGATCTTTTGTTTGTCCCTGTAAATATTATCTGATTTCTAATAAATTGTAAGTAACTTGCAGTAAACCTCAGCAATGTATATCAGTTTCGCAAAATGAGAAATAGTTTAATATGATAAAAACACGATCCAAAGAATGTCCCACCCCATTTCCATTATATAATAGATTACTTTTGTGCGACAACGTAAATTAATAACAAATAATCTTGCACCACACATTGTACAGAAAATATATATTATTATATACTTAATAGATGCTTATAAATTTTTTTTTAAAGTGTAACATTATTCGAATGCACTTTTTTCCCATCAGTCGTATTGTAATGGGATGGTTTTGATCGCCCCTATAATTGATCTAGACATCTGATTTTCATAAAATGTGAAGTGACCCGACAAAATTATGCATAAATTATGTATTTTAAATTTAAAATGAATCGGTTGGGTACTTTTTGCAGCGCTATAATCTGACTGACGGACAGACAGAATGAAAGTCGACTATATGTGCTGGGTATTTGTATAATTACGAACGCTAGTTACCGCTTAGATTAAAACACATATTACCAATATTTCCATTTTATATGTATTTTTCTTTTTGTGTATGTATATTTTACTATACAAAATTCATGAAAATGAGCTGATTTTTCTATTTAACGATTTTAATACATTACGAAGTGTTTACGTGTAATAATGAGACTTGGTAAAATTTAAATTTCAGTGTACTTCACTTTTCAATAAATTGATTCTGCAAGTATTTCCCTGAGACTATTTGCCAGTACCACCTAAATTAAAAATGATGGATACCGCAAAATATTACATAAATTTGTTTTGTCATTTCAGCAAATGTGTATCATTTGAAACTTTTAGAAAAGTGAAATGTATCTGTTTTCTCAATAAACCTCAGTCTTCTTTGGGGAGAAATGCAGAATGATTAAAGCAAAATTAAATATTGATTTCCAATATTGAGTGGAATTTTCTTTTATATGAACTCTTTTCAAAAGAGACTTAAATTTAAATCAATATATTTTTATTCAATAGCTTAGTTATAACTATTTTTAATATTCAGGAGTCTTTTGTATTTCATTATTCAGTCTAAAATATTGTTGTACGACTTGATATTTGATATACGACTTGATGTTGCCTAAATACTAAAATTTATTTTTTGTAACACGGTATATTTTCATCATTTTAAAAACATTCTTTGTAGTTTGCTCGTAAATTTTTTCGAATGAATTTTAATTGTTAATTTGCATGGAAATAAATAAGAACTTGTTTTCACAGTATTGGCTTTTAATTTAAATGAAAATCTCATGCACTATTATTCGTATTTATTAATGTATTCGAGCTGAAGATTTTACCCACTTATGGACGAACGTCTTTTACAGAATTTCTAATCTTTTATCGCCGTTTTTTAAAGCAAAAATGTTTGCTCAATTATGTGGCTTGCCTAACTGAAATAATTGCATTAAATAAGGTAAAATTTACAATAAAATTTTACTAGAAAAAATAATCAAGGATTTTGTGCATCTTATACGACACATATGCCAGTCTAGTATCCCCACGATATTCGGGCATTGTATTGATTTATGAGTTGAGATTAAATTTCGAATCATTGTAGCATTAATAATATTTAACATGCTTAGAGACCAAAATAGAAAACACACTTTTACTATAATTGTCCAAAAATGAGCTGTGACTTACTGCGGAGATTGGTGTATGCCTGTCACTTTATTTTTCTCTTTATATAACTGTCTTTATGCAACAAAAAGCATCTGCTTAGGTGGTAATACGTTAAGTGTGGTAGCGCCGCCAATAGTTGATACTCTTCCAGTTGTTGGTCAAATTTTTGAAGTCTTGCACAAAGGCGACACTGCAAAGGCACTCAGACGAAAATGAGTTTTATGCAAGGTATTAGACATAATACTTTTGTTTGAATAATGGCATCTTTTAATAAAATGTAGTCAGCTATCTGCTATAAAAGAAGTCATTTTATGATTTTTTTATTAGAAAGTGTAAACATATAGATTTTGCTTAATAAGGTACAAATACGGTAATTAAAATATTCCACTTCTATCTTGGTTATTTTACGAATCTTTTTATGAGAATTATTATTATTCATAGCTTAAGGATGATGTTTTAAAAATTTATTTTTAGATTTTTTTATTGTTTTCTTTCGCCAAATCAACCATTGCGAAAATAATGATTAATAAACTATTTGTTTATGCTTTTGTTGCTCGATTTCAGTGGATTTCATTTTTGTCCTTTATAGTATAATTGAAGGACTTAACAATTATTTTAGTTATTTAAACCTACACTATATGTAAATTACTTAAAAAGATGACAAAAGAAAATTAAAAAGTTGTTAAATTATTTTAATCCTTAGTATTTTCGGCTGTAAACATAGTCATCAATAGAGAATGTAAAAATACAAAAATTAACACCTTAATTTTCAAAAGTCGCGTAATCGGTATCAAAAATGAGTGGAAGTCAATTTTTAGATCTATAAAAAATTAAGAAAATAAGATGTAGATATTGAGGAAAGTGGAATATTGCTTGTAATTTATTTCTTTAAATTAACTCATTTAAATTCTTGGTATGTTGTAGAATAAAACGTCAATACAAGGAATATTTTATTTATTAAATTTTCTTGTGATTCTCGTATGATTAATTTGCATAATTCTTCAAGGGACGTAAAATTTTTGCATCTTCAAAATTAACTTGAATATTTTGCTTCTGGTTGAGTTTCAACAAACCTGTTGTTGGACGACTGATCTTTAAATCTCTGAAACGTTCTTCAATACGATCTTTAAGTTTACGAGAAGTATTTCAAATAAATATTTTTTCTTTTAAGTTTCATTTGATGCATTCCAGAAATTTCATCTTTTGGAATCGGGTTTATTTTGACACTAATTACATTTTTTAATTTTATTACAGGAGTAGCGATTAAATTTACGCCAAAGCGAAAAAGCGCATTTCTAACTTTTTTGAAAAGTCAGGGTTTGTACTTCATTTGGCAAAATCTCATATTACTCGGTGGAGATTTTTGTGTTTCCATGTGGTTTTTCTGTGCTGATTAGCTGATCAATAATGTGTTTTGGAAACTGTTCTCAACGTTTTAGTAAAAGCACTTAAATTTTTGTTTACGAATAATGTAGGCACTAAAAGCATTATCGCAGATTGTGAAAACGTTACTCTGTCAAATGATCTGGAGAAAAAAAAAGATTTTGTTAAAAAAAATCTCTTTGTTGTGTTTTAAAAAGTATTTCATTTTTCTAAAATTCTGTTAAATTGTAAAGTTTTCAGCTTTTATACAGAAATCCCTCATTAGAAGCATAAACTAAAAAAGTATTTTTTTTTTCTAACTACGTTAACTTGTGGTAAAAATCTAAAAAATTATTAAAAGCATCCTTTATTGAAAGTTCTTTAAAAATTATTATAAGTAAACAAAGAATAAAACAAATAATTATTATTTTAAGAGTAGTGAATATTTCCTTGCTTATTCTAGTGTATAGATTTAGACTATTTGTGCTTTTAGACTTTTTTAAACTTACAATTGTTTCACCATTTACAAGTACAACGTTGCCCTAAATTGTGACTTAAATGCAATGTTCTCGTTTTCCAGTAATGTTCCATTTTCAAATTTTTTGAAAATGACTTCATTGTCAGAGAGTACAATATACCAAAAAATCCATTTTATGTGAATTACATTGATTTCGGTGGTGCTTTATTTTTGAACATTTATAAATTTGTCTACATGGTGACAGACAAATACTGTGACGCAAATAAAATATCATAACTTTTAATTGAAGGAACAAAAGAAACCGCTTTGGTCACCATTCAAAAGAAAAGAACAATATGTATAAGAAACAATCAAAATCATTTGTAATGTTTTCCTCTATCAGTGATATTGGGCTCTTGCACTGCTAAAAATTTCCGTAAGGGGACAGAGTTAGAGATAAACAGGAAGAAAGACTGAAAGACGGTGGAAATTACAAATTGTGCAACAGGTGACACTAGTTGGAAGAACACAGGTGGAAAACAAAAGTGATGCCTAAATAATAAAACAGAGAGAAAAAGGTGGAATAATAATAATAATAACAAATTAACTAATTAATTAATTAATTAATTAATCAATTAAGAATGAAATAAAATAAAAATAATAAAAATAGTAAAAGAGAGTGAGAGAAAGGTGGAATATTAATAATAATAGTTAATAAAATAAATAAATACATAAACATGATTCGTTATTTCCGTTTAATGTTAAATTATAGAAAGTGTATTATTGTAATCAATAATTATCGCCAGTTTTATCGGCGTTATTTCATCACCGAAGGACTTGTGCATGATTGCTGAGGCTTTTTGCTTCAATTCCTTGAGACAGTAACGTTTATTAGGGGGGAGAGGTTGTTGAAGTAATGCAGGATTAACCTTTGCACACTATGTTTTCCAGCAAAAAAGTGCATCAAAATCACCAGAAACAGATATTGGAGAACAAAAAATCACGAGGAACATGAGTAAAATAATAGTATAGCTTAAAAACGTGAAAAAAAACTTCAAACTAAATTGATATTTTTATCAGGTCACAATATTTTTGTGTCAACCTCTCTACTTTTTTAAATTCCTTTTCAGCATTTTACGTTGTACTTTAACAATGAAAAAATTTTATTGCTATGAAGCAAACTATGTTCATTGCCGTTTTGCCGTTTGTGATTGTTACTTGATAATCTCAATAATAATAATAATAATAATAAAAAGATCATTTCTATGTCGATATTGACCGTTCACCGGCGCACAAATTTTCGTGATATCAGCGGGCGCGCGTTTTAAATTGTACAGCAGGTGAAAAACGATCAAGTACTGTTGCTTTAATTTAATTTTACAAATAGTTTAATTTACAAATATCATATAAGTTACCTCTGATCACAATTTATGAAAGATTCCGCAATACACTTATTTTGTTATAACATATCTACTAAACTAGAAATTTATACGTTCAAAAAGATAATTGCTACTACAATCACAGAGAACAAAAAAATAATAAACAATTAACAGACAATAATTAAGTAATTTCGGATTAACACAATCAGTCCTATATTTCATATATACTTGTCAATTCCCATATGAAGCATAAAATTTTATTTTTTGAAGGCTGTTTACAGATAAACCTTGTGCATTTCTTGCACTGTTAACCGATTAAAATGACAGGTATAGTTAATTGCGCAATCTGAAATACAAATAACTTTCAGGAATTAGGTAAGGATATCCAATAAATGAATGCAAACGATTATTAATACCCAATACAGCTTCAAGTTTGTTTTATAGAAAAAAGAATGTGAATGTTGTACTTTTTACAATGGCGCGCCCGGCGGAAGGTTAAATATTTTAGTTTACACGAGGATTATGAGACATTCTCCATCTCCACTAAACAGGAAAAAACATTCCACATCCACACAACATCCAAGAACTGTGTAATTTTACAGAAAATAGAGTGCAGGAAAAATGTTTAAGACTGCATGCTAATTTTGCTGTTTAGAATAAAATTCCTAAAATAGCTATATATCTTGAATTTATATCATTATTATTTATAAGTTCATTTTTTTGTAATATTAACGAATGGAAATAACTTCAGAACCAGTATATTCTTTTAAATTTAGCATAATATGATGATGATATGACTGCAGTATTTTATGTGGGATTTATGTGTGATAATGTTTTTAGGTTAGTAGCCACTAGGTTTTAAGTTTCGGGGTATACAACTGCTGCATTAATCCTTTCCGGCGCACTACTCTTTAAAGTTGGAATTTAAAGAAAAAAAATATTAGGCAATCTATTTAGGCCTAAAGGAGTGCACAGGTATTGTATAGTAAATATTGCACTAACCATTTTAAATATACAGCTGTTGCCGAAGTGGTAACCTCCCATAAGTAAAGATGATAAACGCATGATAAATGCAGTGAGAAGAGCGTTGCTGTGAAGCGCGTATTACAGTAAAACATTTCACCTATTATTTAAAAACAGTAGCGTTTGATCTCTGTGGTGCTGCCATCTAGAACTCATAAGAAAGATTTAAAGTGGCCATTAGAGTAGTTTTTAAAATATTCACGGATTTTTTGTCTCTCTAAATAGGGGGAACTGTATATGTTGCCAACCAGGCAACACTGCGCGTTAAGGGGTTAAGCGCGATTTCCAGAAAATCATTCACTGCAAAAAAAAAGTATAAAATAAGGGATTTTTCGGATTGCGAATGGACTGAAAGGCACTTTAGCTCAAAAATAAATAGATTTAAAACTGTAAACATTTTACTTTAAGATTCAGTTAATTGCATTAGAAATAAAAGAAGCGGATGGCTATCAAAACTCTCCACACAGTGTTAAGGAAACGTTATTAGAAGAATGGTTCAAATTTTTGCTTATTTTTATCTAATATAAAATCCATTTTAGAACTCTTTGACTAATGCCATGAACAGTTAAGAAGTACTGAATGCTTGAATTATGATAAAATAAAAGCCATCCCAAAACTACAAAAAGTATCATATGTTGCAAGACTAAAATCCACATTTTTCAGTGTCCTAAAATTTAATCTATGGCCCAAGCTGGTTTTTAACAATGAAAATAAAAATCCCCATACATTGTGCAGATAATTTAAGATATCGCTCGCGTGATTTACGAAGTTTTACATACCTGCTTTCAAAATGTGTATATTAAGGTGAGCCAAAAAAAACATTCTTTCGGTTTTCGACGATGAATAGTGCTGAAAAGTTTTCACTGATGGCACTCAGTTCACCCAAACAATTCGAGATTTTTTCGACAGTTCCTTACCCTAGCGCAAATGGCGTGTTGTTTTGCTAAATACTGGTTTTTAGACATTTTTAGTATTAAAAAAATCACCATTTTTTTTTAGCTGATTTTACATAAAAAGTCATATTTAGTGTACAAAATGTTTAAATAAGCTCTGATTATGTATTAATTAATAATTATATGAATTTTTAATTTGGGAATTTTTATTGCCTTTTCGCATATAAGTGAGCAAAAATTGTAAGTATTGTTCGATTCTTTCGAAGGTTTCTTTCGTTTGTATTTATTATGTTGCTCTCTCTTCCTTCAATTTTTTTATGCGTTTGGAGTCACATATTCGGATGACGGTCCATAGCATGTCTTGACAGAAATTATGGATAAAGATGGGAATGTGGATCAGAAAACAACGAAAATTCAATCAAAATATATTAAGGATGAAGAAAGAAATAGGAGAAGAGAAAATCTGCGACGTAATACATATAACTATGTTGTCTGAATGTGTTTCGGAATATTTTGCTCACTTGACACTTCCTTCTTGTCACTGCAATATCATGATATTACTTTCGAAAAAATTAAGAATAGAACTGCAACATTTGATATATATTCTTTATAGATATAAGCTTCAACTTTGATTCCGACATCAATTGCATAAATTAGATGGTAAAATCTTTTAATTTAAGACATATACCATGCCAATAAAAGCTATATTAATAGAATATTCGAATATTGAAATCTTCAGCCGTTTGAATTTCATATATCCGTGAAACAAGGATAGACTCATAGAAAGCGGCTTGTATATTTTTGTATACCATTAGTGATGCATCTCGACAGTACAGCTTGTAGCTTTATTTCAATGAAGATCGTTTATATTTTCTATCGTAGAAGAATATATTTGTAATTTTTCATGCTCTAAAATATTTCTTCTGATGCATCTTCTTTCAAAATTTCTTTTTTTGACATCTAACCTTGTCTTTATCTATGACGAAATTCTTGTCTTCTGCTTTTACAATTCCTTCATTTTGAAGCATGTATGAAATTCTTAATACAATTTTCCTACGTGATTTATCAGTTCTAAATGAGACCAATGCTGTTTAAGTACAGAATGCGCGTTTTAGAGTATCTGCTTTTGGAGGCATTGGTTTAAAAACAGAATACAGAAACGGAAGGAAGAACGAAGAACATAATAAAGACAAAAAATAGAAACCGACGAACATACCAAAGATTACTAAAAAATTTAACTAATGCTAAAAAAGATATAAAAATAGCTTAATTCAAAATACACGTTGCTATTAAATAATCCATCATTAGAGTTTATTTAAACATTTCGTTCACTAAACGTACATTTCAAGTAAATTCAATTAAATCAAACAACACAAAATTTAACAATTTTATTATATTTTATTTTTATTTATATATGTATTTATTTATTTTGAATGTTTAAGATTTAGCATTTGATTATTCAAAAAATCTTTCTCTTTTTGTGTGTGTGTGTGTGTAAACTTAGTGCCACCTGTGGCAACTTTTGCGCTCTACCCATAATCGAAAATAAAAGAAAAGTCTTTTTCGGGTCACCTTAATGTGCAATAAATCAAAGTCTAAGATTGTTTGTATTTAGCAAAGAATACTTTAAAGTGTGTAATTAAATTATTCGAGGAATAAGATGACTCTAAAAATTATAAATTTTCAATTATTTTCCGAAATGTTATTAGTGTTTATTTATTATGCAATTTCTGTGATGTTTACCACTCCATTATTCCAATATTAGTGCAAAAGAAAATGGGGATAACTAAATTATTCAATGCCTTTGTCAGCCAAATTTAACAATTTTTTTCATAATATTTAATATTAATATAGAGAGCATTTAATGCTTTTTTAAAACTCTATTTTTAAAGAAAAATTAGATATTTTTTACCGGATACAAAGTGTTAAAATCCTTAAATACACACATTGTGTGAAAATGACGTTATCATTGTAAGCTAAGTTCAAAGATAAAGGATTTAGCGTGTGATTCAGTGTATAGTGCGTGATGAGCGTTAAAATTTCTAAATCGTTGCTACCAGAGACAACAATGTAGAATTGTTGCCATGCATAAACAAAACGACTGTTTGAAGTGTAAATTTACAAAGGCAAAATTTTGCGAACCCAAAGAATTAGAAATAGTCCTTAATAAGGTCAAAAACAATATTTTAGCACTGTTGTCACTTACAACTATGATAAAAGATGCTGTTTTTTCTGTAATTTCATCAAAATTGCGTAGTTTTCAAAATTTAAGTTATATTTATACTACATTGCAAAAAAGGATTTCTTCTTTATGATGAAAAAATATACTGATAAAATTAATGTTTTATTCAAAAAACATCGATTTATATTTATAAATTATTATTCTGAAAAACATTATTAATTTTTAATTCGATTAATTAAGAATTGTCTGAATTAATTGCCTATTTGTTCTTCAATTCCCGTCTCCTTTCTGTGCATACGTATATTGATATAAAATTTCACATACACTTTAGCGAAACATTAAATTTGCCCTTAAAATTTTTATTTCTTCATTATAGATTAAATAAGTGCACCTATTTTGTAAAATATATTTTTTTTTTTCAGTGCAGATGTTTAAAGCAACTACACATTCTACTTTGACAAGACGTGAAATTCACTGATAAAAATTTTGACCTTTCAAATTTTACAAATAAATTTATTTAAATTTTTCAAGTAAAATCCAAAACTTTATTCAATACAAATGCAGCGCACTGGGTTGCAACTAATCTAATATTTAATGTAAAGTATTATCTAAATGTTACGAAACAACCATTAACGAAAATGTATCATGCATAACATAGAATATTTAAAATCAGACTTATCGAAAAAATAAGGAATAAAAAATTTACTAAAAAAAGACCCTTTGTCTGCCATTCATCTAAAATATTTTAATATGCACAAAAGATTTTAAAATGCATCTGCAATGCTACTTTTAGCAATGGCGTTTTTAAGTTTAAAAACATATAAAATATACAAAAAAAGAGCAAGACTGAGAAAATTCTCTGTAAATGTTTGAATTAAGATACAAACTGATACATTTGTTCTTTGGTTCTAAACTTAAAATTAAATTACATCCATAGCATGTTTCGTCTTTTCGATATGATTAAGAAAAGATCTTGTTGACTAACTTACGCTTCTCCATGCTGTTAAATTTTCCATACAAATCGTCAAACAAAGCGTAAAATAAGAAAGAAAATTTATTCAAAACTTATATGTATTCGTAGAGGATTTAAATTGTAAGTAAGTAAATACTTCCCATTTTTCTAATCAGATTAGATACGGAATTAAAATTTAGTTAAAATTGCATTGATACTTGAAATCATGATTTGAAGATAAAAACTTCTAGGAAAAATATTTCTTTGTAAATCATATTATCAGTAATAATACATTAGTTTTAATTTAACATTTACCGAACACTAATTTAGATTTCGAGTTTCTTATAAATGAAAATGCACATATGCTCTTGTTATTAAAATTATTTGATTTTTAAAAATTGTTAACATAAAAAATGAATTAAAGCAAATAAAATTTATTTTGTTTCCTTTTCTTATTATTATTTCAGTTAATTATTATTATTATTTATTGCTTGTTTCAATTCTGACTTGAATTTAGAGTAAATGATTTCAATTAGTGTATTTTGCATCTTTGTAAAATATTCATATATTTATTTCAGAGCTGACTTTTATTGCAACTAAACATTCTACTATTGTCAGAAATTCAGTTTACTCTTAAAAATTTTGACTTTTCAAATTTTAAAATTATTTTAGTTTATTTTTCCACCTAAAATCCGAAATAATTCAAGCAGTGCAAAATGGAGCACACTGAGTTTCAAATGCGCTGGTATGCATTAAAAAGCATTCTCTATGTGTTAGGAAAAATTTAAAATAAAAAAGTAATGTATGTAACATAAAATATTTAAAAGCACGAGATTTAAAGTAATAAAAAACAATAAAAATTTTACAACGTAAAAAAAAATCCTAATTCACCAATCATATAAAAATTCACATAAATTATTTTAGTGTAATCAAATATTTTTCATGTCCAAACAATCTGTAAATGAATTATTATCTCTGAAGTTTTTTAAATATATAATCTCATATCGCTTTAAAAAAACATCAAGATTGTAAAATAACTAGCAGTAAATGTTTGAATAATTCTTCGGACAGATATATTCCCTTTTTATTGTTGTTCTTTTTATTATTAACGTAAAACTCAATTACACCCATATCATGTTTCGTCTTTTCGACGTGATCAAGAAAACATCTTGTTGACTAACTTATGCTTTTCAATGCTGTTAAATTTTCCGTACAAATCGTCAAACAAAGCGTAAAATTAAAAAAAAGGAAATTTAATCAAATGTTATTTTTACTCACAGGAGATTTAAGTTGTAAGTAAGCAAATACTTTCCATTTTCACAATCGGATTAAGAACGGAATGAAAATTTCGTTAAAATTGCATTGATATTTGAAAGCATGGTCGGAAAATGAAAATTTCTATGAAAGATATTTAATTTGCAAATAATATTATCACTAATAAATAAGAATTTTAATCAAATATTTGCCAAGCACTAACTTAGATTACGATTTTCTAATAAATTGAAATACACTCATATTTTTATTAATCTATAAGTTTTTAGTTTTAATTTTTTTCACGAGTTAAAAAAAAGAATAATAAGAAATATAATAACTAAGGGAACAAAATTTATTTTGTATCATTTTATTACTATTTGTTTCAATTATTCATTCCTACTATTTGTTTCAATTCTGGATTCAATATAAATTAAATGTTTTGAATTATTGTATACATTTTGTTAAATAATCATTTATTTACTTCAGTGCTCATTTTTATTGCAACTACGTATTCTACTGCTGCCAAAAATTCAGTTTAATGTTTTAAGTCTTTACTTTTAAAATATTAGAATTATTTCTTTTCTTTTTTTTTTTCACTTAAAATCCGAAATATTTCATGCAGTGCAAAATGCAGCACACTTAGTTGCAACTAAGCTGGTATGCATTGTAAAGCATTCTCTTACGCGAAAAATTAAAAGAAAAGTAATATATATAACATTAAATATTTAAAAGCAAGAGACTTAAATAAAGATAGCAATAAAAAATTGAAAACATTAATAAAATTTCTTTACTCGCTATTAATATAAAAATTTGTGTAAATTACTAAATAAATATTTTTCATGTTCAAACAATCATAAAAGGTATTATTAGCTTTGAAGTTTGTAAAATATAAAATATCACATATAAAAAAAGATCAAGACTGTGAAATAACTCGCTGTAAACATTTCAATTATTCTTCAAACAAATATATTCTTTTTTTTGTTGTTATTTTTGTTATTCTAATCTTACACCCATATCATCTTTCATATTTTCGACGTGATTAAGAAAATATATTATTGACAAATTTATGCTTTTCAATGCTGTTGTATTTTCCATGTAAATCGTCAAAGTTTAAAATAAAAAATGAAATTTAATCAAATCTTAAATTTATTCGCAGGAGATTTAAATTGCAAGTAATCAAATACTTCCCACTTTCTAATCGGATTAGAAACGGAATGGAATATTAGTTAAAATTACATTGATTTGAAATCATGATCGGGAGATCAAAATTTCTAGGAAATATATGCAATTTGCAAATCATATTATCAGTAATATTATAAGAATTTTTATCAAATGTTTGCCAAGCAGATACTTAAATTACGATTTTCTTATAAATCGATGTACTCTCATTCTTTTTTATTCTAATGATTTTCATTTTAAATATTTTTACAAAAGAAGAAAAAATAATAAAAAATGAAAAAAAAATAAATAAAAGGAAACAAAATTTTATTTGTTTCCTTTTATTACTATTTGTTTAATTTATCTATTACTCTTATTTATATTATTATTTGTTTCAATTCTGACTTCATTTTAGATTAAAAGATTTGAATTAATGTACACATTTTGTAAAATATTCATTCATTTACTTCAGTGTTTACTTTTATTGCAACTACATATTCTATTCTGGCCAGAAATTCGGTTTAATGTTAAAAAAATTGACTTTTCAAATTTTAGAATAAGTTTATTTTGTTTTTTTACCTAAAATCGGAAATACTTTATGGAGTGCAAAATGCAACGCACTAAGTTGAAAATACACTGGCATACATTATAAAACATTATCTAGATATTAAGAGAATAAATATATATATATATATATATATATATATATATATATATATATATATATATATATATATAACATAAATTACTTAAAAGAATGAGATTTAAAACAAAAAGAAGCAATAAAAATTTAACAACACAAAAAAATCATAATTCGCCATTCGTGTGAAAATTCGTATGAATTATTTTAGTATAAAAATTTTCCATGTTCAAACAATCTTTAAAAGTATTATTCTCTATGAACATTTTAAAATATAAATCTTATATTATATATAAAAAAGGATCAATACTGTGAAATGACTAGCAGTAAATGTTTGAATTATTCTTTAAACAAATATATTCCCTTATTTTCGTTGTTGTTGTTTTTGTTATTCTAAACTTAAAATTAAATTACATCAGTTTCATGTTTCGTCTTTTCGATGTCATCAAGAAAACATCTTGTTGACTAACTTATGCTTTTCAATGCTGTTAAATTTTCCATACAAATCGTCAAACAAAGCACAAAATAAAAAAAAAGCAAATTTAATCAAATCTTAGATTTACTCGCGGGGGATTTATGTTGTAAATATGCAAATACTTTCCATTTTTACAATCGGATTAAGGACGGAATGAAAATGTAGTTAAAATTGCATTGACATTTTAAATCATGATCAGAAGATGAAAATAATACAAAAGACATTCAATTTGAAAATCGTATTATCACTAATAAATAAGAATTTTAATCAAATATTTACCAAGCACTAACTTAGATTACGATTTTCTCATAAATCGAAATACACTCATATTTTTTATTATTCTGATGATTTTAGTTTTCAATTTTTTTTCACGAGTTTTAAAAAAATGAATAATAAGAAATATAATAACAAAGGAAACAAAATTTATTTTGTACCATTTTATTTCTATTTGTTTAAATTTTTATTCCTAATATTTGTTTCAATTCTGACTTCAATATAGATTAAATGTTTTTAATTAGTGTATACATTTTGTTAAATAATCATTTATTTACTTCAGTATTGACTTTTATTGCAACCACGCATTCTACAGCGGCCAAAAATTCAGTTTAATGTTACAAGTCTTTACTTTAAAAATTTTAGAATTATTTATTTTATTTTTTTCACTAAAAATCCGAAATACTTCATTCAGTGCAAAATGAGTTGCAACTACGCTGGTATGCATTGTAAAGCATTCTCTTATACGAAAAATTAAAATTAATTATATTCTACGAAAAATTAAAAACAAAAAAATAATATATATAACATTAAATATTTAAAAGCAAGAGACTTAAATAAATAAAAAGCAATAAAAATTTGACAACATTAATAAAATTCCCTTACACACTATTAATGTAAAAATTCGTGTAAATTACTTTAGCATAAATAAATATTTTTCATGTTCAAACAATCTTTAAAAGTATTATTCTCTATGAATATTTTAAAATATAAATCTTATATCATATATAAAAAAGGATCAATACCATGAAATGACTAGCAATAAATGTTTGAATTATTCTTTAAACAAATTTATTCCCTTATTTTCGTTGTCGTTGTTTTTGTTATTCTAAACTTAAGATTAAATTACATCAGTTTCATGTTTCGTCTTTCCAATGTGATTAAGAAAATTTCTTGTTGACTAACTTATGTTTTTCAATGCTGTTAAATTTTCCATACAAATCGTCGAACAAAGCATAAAATAAGAAAGAAAATTTAATCAAATCTTATATTTACTCGCAAGAGATTTAAATTAATAGTAAGCAAACACTTCCCACTTTTCTAATCGGATTAGGAATGGGATGAAAATTTAGTTAAAATTACATTGATATTTCAAATCATAATCGGAAGTTCAAAACTTCTTGGGAAGATATTCAATCTGCAAATCATATTATCAGTAATAAAATAAGAATTTAAATCAAATATTTACCAAGCACTAACTTACATTAAGATTTTCTTAACAATCTAAATGTACTCATTTTTTGTTATTCAAACGATTTTTGTGTTAATTTTTTTGACGAGTTAAAAAAAAATAATAAAAATAATAAAAAAGAAATAAAAAGAAACAAAAATTACTTTGTTTCCTTTTTATTATTATTTGTTTTAATGATTTATTCCTCTCATTTTTATTATTATTCATTTCAATTCTGACTTCAATTTAGATTAAATTAATTGAATTATTATACATATTTAAAAAAAATGTATTCATTTATTTACTCGATCGCTGACTTTCACTGCAACTATACATTCCACTGTGGTCAGAAATTCTGTTTACTATTAAAAATTTTGACTTTTCAAATTTTCAAATTTTTTATTTTATTTTTCACGTAAAATCCAAAATACTTCATGCAGTATAAAATGCAGCACACTTAGTTGCAACTACGCTGGCATGCGTCACAAAACATTCTCTAATTGTTACGAAAAATTAAAAACAAAAAAGTAATATATATAATGTAAAATATTTAAAAGCAAGAGATTTAAATAAATAAAAAGCAATAAAAACAACAACATTAAAAACATTTCCTAATGGGCTATTAATGTAAAAAATCGTGTAAATTACTTTAGCATAAATAAATAATTTTCATTTTCAAAAAATCATTAAAGGTGTTATTTGCTATGAAGCTTTTATAATATAAAATAGCATATGACATATAAAAAAAAGATCAAGACTGGGAAAAAACTCGCAGTAAACATTCGAATTATTCTTCAAACAAACATATTCCCTTTTTTACTCTTCTTTTTTGTCATTCTAATCTTACATATGCGTATCATCTTTTAAATTTTCGATGTCATTAAGAAAGTATATTGTTGATAAACTTATGCTTTTCAATGCTGTTGAATTTTCCATGTAAATCGTCAAACAAAGTGTAAAATAAAAAAGAAAATTTAATCAAGTCTTATATTTATTCGCAGGAGATTTAAATTGTAAGTAAGCAAATGCTTCCTACTTTTCTAATCGTATTAGAAACGGAATGAAAATTTAGTTAAAATTACTTTGATATTTGAAATCATGATCGGAAGATCAAAATTTCTGGGAAAGATATTCAATCTGCAAATCATATTATTAGTAATAATATAATAATTTTAATGAAATATTTATCGTACAAAAACTTAGATTACAATTTCCTTTTAATCGAAATGCACTCATGCTTTTGTTATACAAATAATTTTTGTTTTACAATTTTTCGCATTTTTAAAGAACAAAGGAAAACAGGAAACAAAAATACTTTTTTAGCGCTTTTCAACAAAGTTTTAAAGTATTTATGTAATTGATTTGTTGTTAATGTGTCCATCTATTCGTCGGGCCGTGCTCTAACTCCTGTAAATATACTCGATTATCATGTAGTTGATGAACCTTATTTATAAGAATGTTTGTTATTAAATATGAAGTATGAATGATTAATGGTTCATTTTCAGGGACATTCGAAAGAATTCGATTACATTATGGTATATGGCGGAAAAACTCGTTTGAAGAGTATAAAATGACATTAAGCTATTAAAAATGTTTTCAAACTGATATAAATCACTTAATCACTACGATCATGTTAAAAGAGAGTATTCATAACTTTTTTTTATAAATTTACAGGGATAGGCAAAAGATATCAGTTACAGGCGTAATAATTGCTGGAGAGTACATTTTAAAATTCGGTATGCGCTTTTAAATGTAATTAATTTTTTGCATATTACTCTTTATATATAAATTATGCATCTTATATACAGGGCTGCACAAAAATATTCGCATAACATTCTCCTTATTAGAGGAAATTGCTGAAGGAAAATTTTCTGAAATATATGTACTCTTAAATTAACTAAGTTTTGGAATGCATGTTGTTAATAGATACCAACAGATATCATATACAGAACTGCTAAAAAAATTAGATAATTTTCCGATTGTAGGTGGGAACAGCTGAAATTCGGTTTTGAAATGCTTTATACATTTCCATATGATGAAATGAGACGTAATATTTTATTTACATTTTTTTTAATAATGCAGCTTTGTCACATTAGTATATCACATAATTATGTGTTGAAAGTATTTCATAATCTGTGCTTGATGCATGATTTTTTCTTTCTTGTTTTTAAAGTTAATATTGATCTAACGCTCCGATCCAAAACGTTCTAGGTTTGGAATGTCGTATACTTGTAAAATGTTGCTATTAAATTTTTCCGGCGTCGTCGGTCTTATTTTTTTTTCCTACCTCTATTTTTGTTCGAGAATTGGAATAAGAGAAGAAAAAGGACGGCGGATTAAACGCTCGCGCACCGAACTCCTTTCATTCTGTGGCGTTTGTATTTCTATGTTTTTTAAGTAAAAAAAAAGGATCATTTATTTTTTGACAAGATTTAAATCTTTGAAGAAATTTATAGTTATTTATCACGAATTTCAATACATATGTATAAGTATATATATATGTATATATATATCCTACATTTTAGTTATAAAGTAAATGAAAACTTTTTTTGTTTTAAATAGCTTTAATTCTTGACTTTATTTTAGTGAACAGTAAGCTAATTTTAACATAGGGAAACAGAATGAAATCCATAATAGATTAAAATATTTTTTGGAATAGCAAGGCGCAAGTTCCCTAAAAAGATAATCAGCCGATGGACATTAAAAATACGAAAACTCAAAATAATTATGCTAATATAGCTATTGCAGCGAGATATTACGAAAACCGAAGATGACATGCTGGCCATAACCATAAACAGCACTACGCGTCATTTTTTTTTTACTGTTCCATGTGTACGTGATGTTTCCATGAATACATGAAAAATTTAACTCAATACTATGCATAACTTAATATACTTTTCCATGGTGCAGTAATGAAAATGACACAAAAATCGGTGTTACAGCAACTCCTTCCGACAGAATATCTTTAAATTCAAAAGAAATCTGCTGGGCATAGTCAAAACATATGCAAAATATTTTATTAAATTCTATGCATAACATCATACACTTTTCGATGCACTGTAAAGAAAATCCAGAAACGTTTTTGTTAAGGACAAAACAATAATGATATTTCGCAGAATTCTTACCTTATTTTCGATGGAACGTTTGAGAAGTGTTCAAAAAGTTTTGTCATTTTCCAGAAACATTTCGTATAAATAATGTTCAACCCAGCTGCCCATTATTTCCCAGGAACATTTTTGAAATTGTTTTAACATCGAGGAACATTTCATATATTACACTATTTTTTTACATGCAAGATATTAAAATAATCCATTTTTAAGATTTAAAAATATTGAATATTTTTCTTTACTATAGAAAATTGTTGAAGAAGTTTATGAATCAAAAACACACTTCATGAAATTACCATAACATGAAAAATAAAGTAGGACGCGTTTCGAGCTACAACAATAACAACTCATCATCAGCCAAACCAACACGTGTTCGTAAGGGCACAGAGTATAGATAAAGTGAAAGAATCTTTCACTTTATCTCGACTCTGTGTCCTTAGGGACACGTGTTGAAACGTTTAAATTAATTTTTTTGCACATTATGCCTTCTAATGCTTTAATTAAGTTTAGTTTTTAGTGCTTTAGTTAAGTTAATTTTTTAGATGTAATTTTCAGAATGTTACCAATTGGGAACATTGGTCATTTCCGGTAGTCATTTTCTAGTGGTCATTTTCATTTTTGTGATTTTCAGTACATTTCCCCATTAATGATAGGAATTGAAAAAAAAAACAAGTCATTTTTTACTATTTCATGCGAATTTTATCAAGTCAATTTTGATTAAATTTAATTTTCCCCAAAAGTTTAAACTTATGTTCCTAATTGGGAACATTGCCCTGTAAAAGGTTAACTTGAGGTATCGCTGCGATAATAAGTGAAGTATACCTCCTAATGAGCCGTTACTCACCTGCTATGACTACATCTAATACGTAAGAAATTTATGCAGATTTTGCTTTTTAAGAAAATCTATTTATGCTCAAAAACCCTTGTTCCTAACCTGTTGAATGAAAGAAATAAAAAGGGTACAGTTTCCAGGGAATTTTCATTCTTTTTTCTTTTTTTTAAGCTGGTGATTAAAGTCCGGGAGGCAACAGCATAGACAATTACCTCATCGAGTTAATGGATGAAAATGTAGGATTACTTGAATCCCGATTCACATATTAAAAAAATTATATATTACCATATTATTCTCAAAATCGTGTTTTGTTTGGAATAACAGGGGACTATTTTTAAAGGAACATAATAATCTTAATTTATGTAGATTTTTATAGCTTAACAAAGTAAAATTTGTTAAGTAAATCGAATAATCATCAGTAGATAGTACAATATTTATTGCTAATTATATTTTAATATAATAATAGCAAATTGATGCTTCCACTTATTCAGTATAATTATTACCATCTTCGCAGAATTAATGAATTTACGTAAGTTAATTTAATTGAATAATCTGTCTTAAATATTTAATTATGTTAAATATGAATCCGAAGACTTTCCATTTTTAATGTGATATTTTTATAGGACGGAAAGGAAGAATGGGAGAGTTTAAAATTTAAGAGAAAAAATATTTATAATATTAATATTAAATGAAGCTTTTCACTGGCTCTTTATTGGTTCTTTTGCATTTCTGAAAGTAGAAATCTTGCATTATTTGTAAAGCCCTGATTCTATATATATTTTTTATCATTTGCTTTGTTGGAATGAGACTTAATCTTTGAAAACCTTAAGTATGAGATTTTGCTTTATCCTTGACGTCATGAGAGATTGCCCATCTTGAAGTTTTACCCCATTTACTACCATTTGGTTTACTCAAGTTTGATGCTCTGTAAAAAAAAAAAAAAAAAAAAAAAAAAAAAAAAAAGGTTTTTGACAAATGAATAATCATCACAAATAGAATTGTTTGCACATTCTGACCATGTTACTCCTTATAAACTTTTAATAACAAAAAATGTACTGTTCACGTGAGTTTATGTTGAAGATTAATCTATTTTGCTTACATAGGCTCTCAGACGGTTTTTTTTTATGAAATAACATTTCTTTTTTTACAAAAATAAATAATATTTATTAAATACATGCTGTTTGCTTCTTTCAAGACGTATTTTAAGCATATTATTTTAAGCATACAGTAAAATTTGCAAAACCTTAAGCAATTTTTAAACACCTTAATTTTTATTGGTGCAATAATCTTTCCTTTAGCATTAATATACTCTTTGGATTTTGTTGGCAACTCAGGACAAAGGCTGGATGATGTATGTAACTACGTAAAGACTCATTTAACCTACGAAAAACTCATAGATTTTCCTATCAATATGATTTATAGAAAATTTCTTTACTAGTTTTTTTTATACATGGTTTAGTAGAAATAATATATAAAGCTGGTAATTCATTTAAACAGTCATCCATTTTTTTCACAGGATTTTGTAAATCTGGATCAATTATGATTAGTACTACCTCCTTGCATGGATCACAACCTTAATCAAACAAATTGAAACAAAATTCTTTTTTCTTATCGAAGCACAAATACACATATTTAAAAGCATTTTTACAAATTAAAATCTCTTCTACATTTTGCCAAAAAAGGATTTATTTACCAAATAAATGTATTCTTTCAGATAAGTTATAAAATATTGTAGGTTTTCATAATATATTATAAGACAAAATAGAATAAAATAAAATAATAATATTTATATTATACGTTCTCTGTCCTTTCTTTGAAGATAGAACTGTGTTATTCTGGCTGCTTTCCACAATTTCTGATAGAACTATTTTATTCTATATCGCAAGCGGAAGTAAATTATATTTAACGAAATTTTAACTCAGAAATGCATTTATAGGTGCAATTAGAACATTCATATACCAAAAAGTCATTTTTTTTTAACGACAGCTAGAAACTCATTATTCTATGATGATGATTTGTTTCGACGGAATTTCTAAAAAAATAAACATTTCTTCCTACCTGAAGTATAGAAAGTAAATGTGTTTTATAAATGGCAATGATAAAGAATGGTTGATGTATAACTCGCTTAGTTAACTCATAAGTGTTATATTTTTACTGAATAAAATTGTATAATTCAACCAGAATTTTCTTATAACAACACTTTTTAAACAATAGCCTCCAAATTGATGTAAAAGCTTCTAAAATTACTAAAAATTACTTCTAGATATTTTTATTAAATGCGTGGATATGATAAGAATCGATATAAAGACGAAAACAACTTTGGAGATGTCGTATAGCGATTTTAAATTGTTTTTTATGATCATCTAAAATCCTCAGAACTGAGATGGTTAGATGATAGATGTTTCGTGATTGCTTAAAGTAAAAGTTACTTCTTCAGAGATTCGGGTATAAATTCGAAATTTTCTATATAAATGCAAATTTACAAATTTGAGAAAATTGTTCATGATTTTTTTTTTCTGTAAAAGTAATTAGCTATGTTTATAAATACTTTAAATTTCAAATATACTGGATATTTCGATTTTTCGAGAAATAATAAGTTCCAAAAAATGAAAAATAAATTAAATAAAAATGCAATGCGTTTTATTCCTTATTATGTTATACTAGAACATTTTAAGAAACTTCAAGAAATTCTATTCACAGGTATAGCTTAATTTCACACTGTGAGTTACAAAATACTTCTGTATCCGAAGATCTGAATCATTTGTTCATATCGCTTATAGATCTTTCCACATCGTTAAATTTATTCATGAGAAAAGTTCGGCAGACTTTCCATACTACAAGTTTGATATCAGTGAATTCTTCATCACAGAAAACTTTTCCATGGCACGCACAGTAGATGTCATTATAGCATTAAATCTTTTGAATGTTTAAATTTTACACATTAAAATTCTTGAAAAGCAACTATGAATGATCATTTTCCACGATATTATCTGTAGAAAAAATATAGATAAGATATAAATGACCACGTCTCTTTCCTTAATTTCCTTCATGATTTTAAATTTCTTCTCGGTCGCAGTAATTTTTTATTTCTTCTAAAATATTAAAAAAATAATGATGCATAAGTTCTACTTTTTCACTTGCGTTAATTCTTTTGAACGACTTCTTGTCTTTGCATTAAAAATTCCATCATTTGCGAAATTGTACATATATATAAATATATATATATATATATATATAGATTAGAAAATTTTAATTCTGTCGCCAAGATTAACATTATACTTTATTAATTTTCTTTTAATATTATCCCATGCTTTGTCCGACTTATGATATTAAAACCTTATTTAAAGAACTAATCTATTAATACCTATATGAAAGATATACATTCTAAATCCACCCTAAAAATGTATATTCCAATACGCGTAAATCTAAGAAGTCATCCTAATTAAACATATTCTAAAATACAACCTTTTATTATTTAAATACTTTGTAAAATTTATTACAATTTTTCTGTATATATAATACCCTTTTGAAATCTTTATTTAATTTGTGATCCATAAATTTTTTTGCACTAAAAAAATCTAATTTTTCAAAATCATTTTTTTTATTTAAATATCTAGTATAATATTTAGCGTGTTAGATTTTTTACGTGTTAGATTCTTTTTTTTAAAGAAAAAATTATCTTTCGTGAAATGAACTAGATTTTAGTTGTTATCGCGACCCCTGGTATTAATTTCTGTTTACATGTCAGGTACCTCGTTTTGAGACTTTCGAAGGTTCCAGAAGGAATAATCGCACTAGGACGTTGTTTCGCATGAATCGTTGTAATAGCATAAAGATTAATGCTCCGGATATAATGAAATATTTCCCCTTTTCGCGATCCTGATTAGATAAAATGGTCAGCGGTATTCTTACGCTGAAAATATTTAAAAACAGGTGCCCTGGTCAGAATCGTATGATGATGTAGTATCGTATCGCAATTGTTAACAGTGAAGATTATTAATACTATTAAAAATGATTATAAATCAACAATCTTGAGGTTGATTCTAGATTTTATAAAACACTAAATTGACGGTAGTGAATTATTGCTTTTATGTAGAAGTTTGAAAATTTTATCCCATAGTAAAAATAAACGACCATTTTTTTCTTTATTTTGAGCTCAGTAAGTTTAAATATTATTCAAATTTGCTTTATTTACATAACAAGTAGCATAGGAACTAAATATATAAAAATATATAAAAATTATTTTGATGAGTTAAAACTTTCTTTAACCTCTTTCAATTTTCATATAATTTTTCTATAAAAAAGCACTTACAAATATAGATCGATATTTCACTTATTTTCCAAGTATGTAAAATATATTAATGCAGCAAAAATTCATGATTTGATCAAACAACGCATCTAGCATATCAAAAAATCTACACAGTAAACTTAATCTTTAATTAAAATAAATAATTAATTGCAAAAATATTCCTAAAACAACAGAGGATTTCTAGTTTTTGAACGTATTTCAAAACGGAAAACAAAAAAAGCGAACAAAATATGATTTATGAGAAAGTTTTTCTAAAAGTATCGGTGTAAATTTTATAGCTTCGTTGTTAAACATAAATGAAGAAGGGAAAACATTTTTTTGCTTGTTTGTTTTGTGCAATAAGTTATGCTAATTTTCTTTCTGCATTTTTTTATTGGATAATTGTTTTCTTGTTTTACGTAGAACCATGAATTTTTGCATGACTTATTTATTTTATGGGGTTTTGTTTATGGTTTTATAGTGCATCGGTTAATTTAATTTCAACGGAAAAAAATCTCGTTGTTTAACTTTCATATAAAATTAAATTAGATTAATTATAAATCAATAATTGATTATAATTATTAATGAATACAATAATTTTATAGTTTGTATTTTTAAATTTAGATAATATGTATAACTTGAATGAATAGTACATCCGATCAAAAAGATTATTCTCTTTAAATCACGAAATAATCGCTAAATCACAATACAAAAGTATTAAAATTTTGCTATCATTTTGTCAAATTAATTTTCTTATAACTATATCAAATTTTAATTTTGAATACGTAAATGTTTACTAAGAGATAATTACTTGTCCAAACGAGATCAAATTTGATTACAGATAATTCAAATGATAAAGCTTGACATTTATCAGAAAAGATTACAAAAATAGAAATACAAAAATCCACAAATGAGAGGCTCTGTAATACACAGAATGTATTTAATTTGCTTTATAAACAATAAATAGCAAAGCTGATTGATAAAGATACAAAATTTACACTGCAGATTTGTGAAACACTTTTGCAATACTATTTTAAATAATAATTAACACGTCTAACTGTTTTTGATTGTCTTGTGAATAGGTTTCAAATGTGTTGTGCCAGGAAAAAATTCTGTAAAAGAGTTGTTAAAAATTACAAAAGTTTTCCAAAAATACAGTTATTGATAGTTATTGGAAAAATTAGCCAACTCACTTAATAATCTCATGCAGTTTTTCTATAAAGCAAACTGTCTTTAATTTCAATTTTTAAATCCGTATAATTTCAAATTTTTTAAAGTGCTTCTCATGTGTTGTTTTATAATTCTCTAAATTGTGTGGTGTTTATTAATCTGTTTTTATTTGATGACAAGTGTGGTGCAGTGTGGTTTTGTAAGAAAACAATTTTATCAACACTATTTAAAGCACTATTTTAACACATTTAGGAACACTATTTTTAGAATGAATCACAATGTATCAACATTTTTGGAACATATTAAGAAGACATTTCCAGGTAGTAAAACTTTTGCAACATATTAAGAACACAATCATATCACAAAAAATGTTTTGTATATGAAGTTTTCTAATTAACAACACATTAGTGTGTTGTTAATTTGGCAACAAAAAGTGTTCTAAAATGTGTCTATTTTTGTGTGTTGAGAATTTGCTGAGCACTGCATGATTTTTCGTTCAGTGGGATACGGCATATCCTAAAATCAGGAAATATCTGACTTTATTTCAAATTTCCATACCGTGACTTCAGGAAGAACGGTAGTCACAATATCAAATACTGGATTTACTTTCTTATTCTATCTTAATGAATGCTAAGTTTAATATACGGGCTGTAAGTGACACTGGAGGTGCTGTTTGATCCCATTTTCATTATTTAAGTTTCCCTCTTGGAACTATCGGTTAGAATTGATGGTTATATTTATGGCGGCAAATTATCTTCACGAGGGATATAGGCCATAGGAGAGAATGTTCTTTGTGTGTGGGGGAGGGTTGGGGGTAATTTTAAGGGACCCTAATGCATATTTGCGCGATAGAAAACCATGGAAAACCCTGAACGGTTAGGAAACGCAATTGGTTACGAACTCAGCATATCCCATCTACTAGCTTCGAGAACAGAACATCTCAGTCACTAGTGACTGGTTAGAATAGTATGTAATAAGGCTAAATATCAGAAATAAATTTTTGAGCCCCAACCGCCTTCAGCAGCGTTCAATTATGTAGTGTATAACCGTTTGCACTATGGTCTCCGAAAATAAGTTCGTTCAGAAAGATATTTCTTTACTAGTATACACTAAAACAAATACAAGTTTCGCTTTTGCGTGGAAATATTTTCTTTAAAAAAATAAATTAATAAAACTTCGGATTAATATTTTCATGATAATAATAAATTTAAAATGTAAGTTTCATAAATTCTGCAAACGAATGCAAAATACTTAATTATTAATCTTGAATTAAGGTCTACAAAATTTTCGTAATAAAAATATTAATTCGTGGTAGCTCAAAAAGATTGTCTTAATCGTGTCCTTAGACAAGTGCTTGCCATCATTCCTTCAAAACAGTTTCTTTCTTTTTCGAAAGAGAAAAGTATCTATGTCATTTTAAAAATATAAAATATTTAAAGTACGATTCTTTTACGAAGTTTTTTTAAAGATAAAGTTTGACGTTTTATTAATGAATTTTGTCTTCTAAAAAAAAAAAGCATTTTTCTATTTTATAGAATTTGTTTTATGACATTATAGAAAATTCCATTTACTTTAGAACTGTAGCTTCATTTCTATAAAAAATTGTTTTCCGCTGCTGTAACATTCATCTTTCCAATTAATAACTAAATGTATTTTCCCTATAAATATGTATGGTGAGTAAGGGATTAATATCCTTACAATGAGTTCGTGCTGTTGCATGAAAATGACATTTTGAAGATTTCCTCTTATAAGACATGCTTTATTTTTAATTTCAATCATCTAGATAGTTTTAATTCATTAACTCTATCAAAATAATGTATGTATAAAACCACTTACAGTTAATGAAAATTTCTGGAGTTTATATGAAGATGTGTGGACATTGGAATGAAAACGAAGTGTCGAAGGCACTGAATTTTTGCAACTATATAAACTATAGAATTGACCGTCCATAATTAGTATTCAAACTATATTCTTAGATATTATAGTTGCTGGATCTAATTATAATTGTAAAACAATGTAGTGTAAACACAGAATATCTCTATTACCAAAAAAATAATTTTATGCATGATGAAATTGAAAATATAACATTAAATTAAAAGTTGCCAGTACACACCGATAATCCATCGCATTATAAGTGCTGCTTTCAAATGATACAAAGTTATATAGTGAGCCGAAACTGCAATGTCGAGATATACAAATGACCAGTTTCTAAAAAGCCGTAAGTACCAGGTGAATATTTCAATTGTTCGAAAGTTTATTTTATTAATATTTTACTCAACTCAAAATTAAATACGCATCTCTCATTTTAAACAGTTTATTCTGATGAGTAAACTCAACTCAGGTTCTTTCGAACATTAATAATTTAACAAAACACAACTCCAATAAAAACCGTAACATTTTTACACATATTCTCATAAAAACATTCTTATCAAACTCAAAAATCAAAAAGTATATTGTTTCACACAGCTTAGGTAAAAGCTGAAGAAATAAAACAGATAATGTATTTATCACAAAAAATCGTTTGCACAGAAAACTTTTTACATTTTGAAATAATTAGGTATATCTTGGTTGCTAGGTGACAAAGTCAGTAGAAAATTAAATAGCCTTTTATCAAACATACCGCCCCTCTTGAAACCTCTGAGGGGGGTTTCAAACTAAAACACTGCAATTACAACCATTGTAAAAAATATAAAGAACAATACAATTAAATACAATATAAATGAGTCACAGTTAAGTTAAATTTAAGCAAATATTTAAACAATTTTACATAATACATAATAAATAAAGAAATTTTACAATAATGTCCACTTTCTTATAAAAACTGAATTACTTTTCAAGAGGTAATACAGCAATTTTGGATACTGCTCTTTTATATATTCCATTTGGGGTTTTTATATTTACAACTCTTATATTATTATCATTACCAAAAAATACTTCTACAATTCTCCCTAATAACCATTTAGACACTGGAAGATCATCTTCCTTTATTACAACCATATCTCCTATTTTGAGGTTGTTTTTTGATATCATCCACTTATGCCTTTGCTTGCAATGTACTTAAATAACTATTTTTCCACTTTTTCCAGATGGTCTGAACCATTTTAGTGGTCTTTTGCCATAAGTTTAGTCTATTATTTTCAATATTACTCAGGTCAGATTCAGCAATGGCATTAAGTGGGCGACCAATAAGAAAATGTCCCGGGGTCAAGACCTCCAAGTCATCAATATCTGTACTCAAGGGAGTAAGCGGTCGCGAATTTAAGATACCTTCAATTTGGACAATTATAGTTAACATTTCTTCATAAGTTAATTTAGAGTTGCCCACAACACGTTTAAAGTGATACTTGAAGGACTTGACTCCCGATTCCCATAAACCTCCAAAATTTGGAGCTTTAGGGGGAATAAATTTCCAAGCAATACCTTTAGATATCAAGTAATTAGTAAGGTTCTGGTCTGGTTTGTTTACCAATTCATGCAACCTTTTAAGCTCTACATTAGTCTTCACAAAATTGCCTGCATTATCACTGAAAATTTTTCGAGGTTTGCCTCGTCTGGCAAAAAACCTCTTTAATGTGGCAATAAAAGCCTCAGATGTTAAATCATTGACTAATTCCAAATGCACTGCCTTTGTTAACATACAAATAAAAATACAAACATAAACTTTATGATAAATACCTTTACGTTGAGATCTATATCTAATCAAAAATGGACCACAGAAATCAGTTCCTGTGCAATTAAAAACAAAGTCTACATTTATTCTTTCTTTCGGGAGCTCGCCCATAATTTGCTCTAACAATTTAGGTTTGGCCCTAAAGCATGGTATACATTTATGTACAATTTTTCTGCAAATAGCCCTACCGTTTAAAGGCCAAAATTCTCTTCGAACACAATAAAGTAAATTTTGTGGTCCTATATGTAGATATTTTTTGTGATAAAACTCAATAATTAATTCTGTTAATTTGTGTTTAGAGGGCAGTACAATTGGGTGTTTTTGGGCATAATTTACCGTGCTATTTTGGAGACGACCTCCAACTCTGATTAAATTATTTTTATCCAAGAAAGGATTTAATGAAAGTAATCTACTATTTTTTGGTAACTCCTTACCCTTAGATAACAATGTGAATTCAGAACTGAACTCTTTTTCTTGAACAGATTTTATGATAAACTGCTCAGCCTTCTTCAATTCAGCAGATGTTAACTTACCTGAATACCTTTCTTTTGGCTTCTTGACATTCTGAATGAACCTGAAAACATAGCTAAGAATTCTTATTAATTTAGCATAATTATTACTCAATTGCAAAAAAAAGTCAATAAAAAATGAACAGTCTGATATTAAAAGTGAAGTCTCTGAAAAAGTCTTTTTAAGTTCACTTCTGTATAGATCCTTATCATTTTGCTCAAGTTCGACAGTATTTAAAGAAGATTCAGTTTGTTGTGTTAGGAATAGTGGACCCTTCCACCATAAGTTACTCTGGAGAAGTTTGTCTGGATCTACACCTCGTGACACAAGATCAGCAGGAATATCAGAAGAAGCCACATGTCCCCAATGACTGATATCAGAAAGATTCTGAATCGTAGCCACACGTGATGACACAAAGGTTTTTAAGTCACACGGCTGTTTTCGAATCCAACATAATACAATAGTACTATCTGAATAATAGTAAACAGATTCTTTAGGAACTTTTAAGGTTTTGGCAACCTTATTCATCAATTTGGCTAATAAAACTGCACCACAGAGCTCCAAGCGAGGAATAGTGATTGTTTTGATTGGTGCAACTCGACTTTTACTGCAAAGCAACTGAGAAATTTGCTCTCCTGAAGAATTTGAAGACACAGCATACAATACCACACCGTAGGCTTTCTCCGAAGCATCTGAAAAGCCACAAATTTTAATTTGCACTGGATTATTTGTAAAAATGTATCTAACAGCACTTATATTATTGATGGCTCTTAATGATTCTAAAAACTGCAACCAATCATCAAGCTCAGCTGTAGGGATATTTTCATCCCAATCAATTTGCAGTCTCCACAGTCTTTGT
This sequence comes from Maratus speculifer, assembly GCA_964019185.1. NCBI lineage: Eukaryota > Metazoa > Arthropoda > Arachnida > Araneae > Salticidae > Maratus > Maratus speculifer. The sequence continues at coordinate 286,637,923 of OZ025297.1, read as the reverse complement.
AGGAAAATTTTTGCTTTCGTCACAACTGATCCAAGTAGACCCAAGGGGTCGAAAATGCGAGCAATATTTGACAGCACACTTCTTTTAGTTACCTTGGTTTGCTCACTGAATGATACACTAAAAGTAAAAGTATCATTATTGGCATTCCAGCAAAGTCCTAGTGCCTTAGTTTCACTCATATTTTCAAAAGTGTAATTCTCATTTTTGAAGGCTGGCTCCATTAATTCTGGATGGTTACTAAACCATTTATGTAAGTTCATACCACACGTATCTAATAGTTGAATAAGCTCACTTTGCAGTCTCTTAGCCGATTTTAGGTCAGCTGCTCCAGTCAGGACATCGTCAATGTAAAAGTCTGATTGTACCACACCAGAAGCATACGGAAATTGAGATTCACCATCTATACCAAGCTGTTTAAGGCAGCGCATGGCTAAATAAGGGGCACTAGTTGTGCCATATGTGACTGTACATAGTCTGTAATATTTCATCTCACCATTTACAGAATCTTTCCAAACTATGCGCTGTAAATCACGTTGACTTTTATCGATAAGTATCATGCGATACATCATTTTTACATCTGCTGTAAATGCATAGCGGTGTGTACGAAATCTAAGTATTATGCTAAACAAATCATCTTGAATGACACCTCCATTCAGCTGTATGGAATTTAGGGATTCTCCTGATGAAGTTGCATGTGAACCATTAAAGACAACTCTCAATTTTGTAGAACTTTTATCTTGGCAATAAACAGCATGATGAGGTAGATAATTCGCATGTATTGGCTCATCTGTTTTCTCTACTTCCTCCATATGGCCTAACTCTCTATACTCTGCCATAAATGCGCAATATAACTCTAAAAGATTTGGATTTTTGACTAGCCTATTCCAAAGTGAATTTAATCTATTTTCCGCAAATTGCTTTGATTCTCCCAAAGAACTAGGATCTTTTTTCAACGGCATTTGTACTATGAATTTGCCCGTTATATCTCTCTGATGTGTGTTTATAAAGTGGGTGTCGCATGCTAATTCTTCTGTATTTCTCAATGGTGTACTTTCTTCTACTCTTTCAATTTCCCAAAATTTTTTCATTTCGAAATTTAAATCTGTTTCAGTAATTAACCAACAATGTATTTGTTCTTGATCGTTACAATCGTAAACACTCCCACTTACTATGCAACCGAACACCGTATTTTGCAGTATTAATTTAGAATTTGGTAGCTTCATACGACCCACCTTTATCAATTCTAGAAATACTTCAGCTCCTAGCAAAAGATCTTTTTCCCCTGGTCTATTAAATTCAAGATCAGCAAGAATAATAGACTCTGGAATTCCTAGCTCTGAAATATTAATATATTTCGAGGGCATAATTTGCGAAATCTTTGGTATGATAAGGAAATCTAACTCCCGACTATAATCTCCCGAATTATTACTGATTAAGGCAGTAGTTTTATTTTTTACCGCTACAGAGGATCCACTTAAACACGATACCGAAATATTACTTTTTTCTTTTCGAATTCCTAATCTTTCAACTAACTGCAATGTTAAAAAATTGCTCATTGAACCATTGTCCAATAAAGCACGCACCGGAACTTTATTTCCGAATTTATCTCTCATATAAACAATAGCAGTGGAAAGAAGAACTGTTTTAACATTATTCGATCTCACATTTGAAGTACCAGTGAAATTTTGAATTTGGTTATTTAACTCAAATGGTATGGCGTCAACATTTAATGTTGGTTTACTTTCATTCGTCGACAATGCATTTGGCACTTCCTTATCACTATAATTTTTTGTGTTTCCCACCGCATTGGAATTTCTCTCACGCCTATCAAAACAAAGAAGTATATTGTGGCGTTTATGGCATTTTGAACACGAGAATGTTGAGTTACATTTTTTGACGCAGTGGAATTCTGAAAGACAGTTAAAGCACATATTGTTTTTTTTTCACAAAATCTACTCTTTCCTGTACATTAAATTTTTGAAATTTGGGACATTTAAAAACACTGTGATTTTCCTGGTTACATACAACACATTTGCGCATATTTTTCTCATTTAAACTCGCAACCATGGATGTTACCTTTGAAAAGCTATGCTTTGTTTGGCTTTCGTTTTGAAAATTTCGCTTTGTATTTACTTGTTTGGACGCACTTAGTGTACGCGCGTGGTCTCTCAAGAATTCTAGCAATTCAGTTAAACTCGGTAAATTATCCCGCTTAAGATGTCTTTCCCACCACATTTTTGTATTTACATCTAATTTTTGAGCCAAAATATAAGCAAACATAGTAGTAGAAAACCCCTCAACTTTTTGTTCTAAAATCTCTAACGACCTAATACATTCATTTGTTATATCTATTAGATTTAATAATGCTGCTGGGGACTCATTCTGAATAACAGGAATATTTAAAAAACGTTTTAAATGCGCGTAAACTTGTTCTCTCGAATTTGAAAACCGTTCTTCCAAAAGCGGCCATGCAACTTCATAATTAGAATCCACGATTGAAATAGATTGAATTATACGAAAGGCATCTCCTCTCAATGAAGACTTCAAATATTGTAATTTCATTGCCCCTGACAAATTAGAATTTTCATGTACAGTAGCCTTAAATATATCTTTGAAAGAAAGCCACTCATGCAAATTACCCGTAAATACAGGAAGAGTTAACTTTGGCAATTTAATGTTATTATCAGCCTTTGTGGCGTTTTCTAAATTGACAGTTTGCACTTTCATTTTTTATAATTTTTTGTAAGTTCAAATTCCATTATTTCTAAAATTTCATTAATTTCTTCGTTTTCCTTAATAAAATCCTCAATTTCATCTTCTTTACTTATCTTATAAATAGACTCAAATAACTCAGAAAAGTTTTTCTCTAATTTATTCCGTTTCTCCTTTATGAGAATTAATTCATTTAATTCTAGCTCAGTATTCGATAATTTTTCTTTTAATTTTGTCAAGTTTGTTTTGAAAATTTTGTTTTTTGCTTTTAATTCTTTCATACTCATTTTTAATGAATAAAAATTAAATGGGTGCACTTACCCCTCTTGGCTCTTTAAAAGATGAGTTCTAACATCGAAGAAATAGCAAAACAGCACAAAATATTCACCAGTTATCCTTCAATCATTGACGTAGAACAACTCGCTGATTTTTCTCCGGCTCGACGGACCATATGAATATTTCAATTGTTCGAAAGTTTATTTTATTAATATTTTACTCAACTCAAAATTAAATACGCATCTCTCATTTTAAACAGTTTATTCTGATGAGTAAACTCAACTCAGGTTCTTTCGAACATTAATAATTTAACAAAACACAACTCCAATAAAAACCGTAACATTTTTACACATATTCTCATAAAAACATTCTTATCAAACTCAAAAAACAAAAAGAATATTGTTTCCCACAGCTTAGGTAAAAGCTGAAGAAATAAAACAGATAATGTATTTATCACAAAAAATCGTTTGCACAGAAAACTTTTTACATTTTGAAATAATTAGGTATATCTTGGTTGCTAGGTGACAAAGTCAGTAGAAAATTAAATAGCCTTTTATCAAACACCAGGTATAAATAGATGTTCAGTTAATCCTCGTTTCTCAACAATTCAAATTCGTTGTTTGGAATCATAAACCCAGATATCAATCAGAATTTCAATTCGCTCCAGCGGGTATCAAATGAATTCAGAGACTTCATGAAACATATTTTACGAAAAAGCCTTTGGGGCAAGGAAGCCAATTTTTCCCCATTTGCCTTTAGCAATAATGATAATAATAAATAGTAATAATAACAAAAAATACGTAACATGCTGCAACCAAAACGCAGTAAATATGATAAAATAACAATGGCCTGATTCTTTAAACGTTGTAAATGTATTTTAACTTGTCGTAATTTTATCAGTGTTATTTATGTATATACAGCCATATTATCTTTCCCTTTCTACATCTTCCAATATCCCTAATATGTATGTTTTTGAATATTGATGTAAAATTGAGCTACACTGGGACGCATTTTCTAATTAGCCCAGTTGAAATTTTGCAAACTTCTCTAGCTTAAATTTTGAACTTGATTTTTTCAATTTTCCCTTTAAACCTCATTAAATGCCGTGTCATATATGATATACAGTTCAATAAATGTTCGTTTCTGTACTAGTGTGAATGGAATACGAGGCTTAAAAATCACTAGAATTTTCTTCAAATTTGTGATTCTGATCTAATGAAAATTTCACGATCTTGTCTGCACATTATTCTAATATCTGTTGGAAATCTTGACAAATCTTGACAAATTACATTTATTTTTTTACAAAGTTATGACGCCGATCTACATGCTTACACATTATAATATGCAACATATTCCATTATGGATTATGGATTCTAATGTAGTATATCTTGATAAGAGGACTCTCTACTCTTTGAAAAGAATATTTTACTTTTTATTCCTTTCTACTGTTTTTGTATACCATAAAATGAGCTTATTAAACAAAATCATTATTGACTAAAAAATTATATAATATTATGGTTATATTTTTTTCAAATAGAAATGTTTATTTTTGTTAAATTGATTTTTTATATACTTTTTTATTATATTTACAAGAATATGTTTATTAGATTTAGCGATACATTTTTCTATAAACCCATACGTTTAAGAAAGAAAAAAACAAATGTCTTATCTATGCTAAAATTCTGCGGAAAACTCTAATTTCTTTATATTTTTATTTTACATGTTTTCATTCTATTAAAAATCCTTAAATAATTCTATTGAATATATATTTTTTAATGTGTAAATGTATTGCAATTCACTTTTAACAAATTGTTTTAGGTTTTAACATTTTTAAAATAGTAAAATAGAATAAAACGTACTGATTAAAATAAATTTGAAAATCTGTACTCTGATATATTTAAAGCAAAAAAGGTGCAGTAAGAAGCTTTTCTTCACATATTTATACTCCTAAAAATTTATGCATCTAAACCTTATTTTTCAAGAATAAGATAGGAATTTCTTAATATACTTTTAGATAAATAATATAAAATTAACATTTTAGTCACTTTAAAAAAAAAGAAAGTGAAGATTCGCATTCATAGCAATAAAAATATATATTTTTTAAGGAATATGCCTCAGAGTGCTGTAGGTTAACTTTTAACTTATTAAGTGATTTTGAATAGAACTTAATATTGTAAAATACAGCCTAGCAGCGCTACTTGTTGAGTAATTTACACTGAAATCTGATTTGCAAAAATGTATGTCTACATCTAACTGAATCTGAAGTTTGATGAAAATCCGTGTGTTAATTTTTAAAAAAGAACTATTGTAGGCATAATGAAAAATGAAGCATAGAACAAACTTCTGACCGATTTACACCAAAATGTAGAAAACATCAATTCATGTCATGGACTAACTGAATGTGATGAATATTGAAAATCTATGCATTATTTCTGGAGATTGAGCTATTCAGAAATCGTAAAAAATGCAATTCTGTAGTTCTTTCTGATGGGTTATTTACACAAAACTGCACAAAACGTCATCTCATGTCAAAGATTAACTAAATCTGAAGTTTGATGAAAATAAGTGCATTAGTTCTCAAGATAGATTTATTGAAAAAAAATATGCAAAGAGCTGCATAATAAAGTCAATTATTAAGCAATTTACATCAAAAACTAGTCAACATCAAGTTATATCAGGGACTAATTTGACATCAGTTTTTATTAATTTACGTGCATTAGGTCTTGAGATATAATGCCCAAAATATTTATATCCCATACATACAGACGGAGAGATATAAATATAAACCGACAGACGGACAGAATCACTGATAGATATTTTATAAAAACATGATTTTTGGTATTTCTGAAAACAAAAACATGTAAATCCGTCGAAACCGGATCTCGAAAATTTTCACAAATACAAATTACTTTCTTCTTGTAAAGATAGAAGAAATTAAAAATAAATATCTCAGTAGAAAATATATAGTTTACGGAGTAGCCATTTCAAACCATTTGCGACAAGGATTTGTTGTGTACGGTGCTTGAAATCCTAAAACATGAATATAAATAAACGTATTTTTATAATCCGTTACAAAAATGGTCATTTTTTGCCAGAAGCAGTTTTTGGCACATTTAGACTCATTTACAGCCCTTTAAAAAGAACATCAATTTAATACTGTATTTAACTTATTTTCCTACATACATAGAGTTTTGGAAATAGAAAGCTCCACATACATCCACTGCACTGTCTTAAAAAATGTAAAGTTACTATTTTTTTCTTCGAAATTTTTGTGCAAGGGAAACAAAAAAAGTCATGTAAGAAATACACGTTTGCACTGTAAATCAAAAATTCTGTAAGTTTATAATAATATTTTGGCAAACTGGGATACAAATGATTGTTAAAGGAACTGCAAACTCCTGTTATAATTAAAATTGTTGTAAAATTTCTGTGATTTTAAGAGATTCTTTTATTAAATTACAGACTTCTTTAGCTTTATAAAAACTAGTTTTTTGTAGATCTTCATCTTTTTTGTACTGCGTCCCGATAAAACTTTAGTAACAATAAAAATATCGTCAACTAACGTCTGCAGAACTTTTTTTACAGCGTAAGTCTGCTAAGATTTATATAAATGTGTAATGTATATTCACCTACCTATATATTTACAAAACTCTTATAAAAGTTTGTAAAATATCCATTTACGAAATAAATGCAGTACAAATTATGTAGGCTTTATTCTGTATGTTACATAAAAAATACTTGATTTTTCACTCTAAACAGAGAAACAAACATCTATATCTAAAATTTCTTTCTGTCTTTTTTTATGTATATTTATATTCAGGCGTTATGCAAATAAGCATTAAATTTTTGCAAAGATAATTAAACAATTAGTTAATTACTCATATCATTAAATATTTATATAAGAAATTGGAAATGATTAAATAAGGATATGATTGAATAAGGATTTTGTCTCATTTAAATAAAAATTATAGTTGTTTTAATTAATATCAAAATATTTCATCTTCAAGATAAAAGTTTTATATGTGTATCGTGAAAGAACTTTAAAAATTTTATAATTTATTATTATTATTATTTTGGTGCATAAAACAATTAATTTGTTGTTCTGATATTTCTAGTCACATATCTTTATAGTACTACTTTTAAAATAAAAAGTACTACTATTTTTTCTAAAAATCCATGTATTTATTATGCACTGTCTAAATTTATATTTTATTCAAACAATGTTCGTGTAACGTAAGTATAAATGGTTTCATTTACTTTAAGTAAATCAAATATACGAATTTTAATATAGCATGCTTTTTATTTGAAAGTAGATTTTTAAACAAGATGTTGCTAGTATTTTGCTAAATATCACAAACTTCTCGAATTCATGACCCAGATCACCAGTGAATTCAAACGATATACTATTCAAACTTGCTCTATCCTGTGAATATTCTTTAATTCTAAAAATCTAAAACGGTTGAATGCAAAATTCCGTCAAAATCCTTAGAGCTAATTTTAGGTAGATTTCGTATGAATACTACCAATTGCAGTCTCTTCTATGTTAAAATTTCTGAAATATTTTTGCAGATCTACTACGCAAAAACTACCATTAGTAAAAAAAAAATAGTGGGTGGTAATAATTAAACGCACTCTTTTTAGACCTACTCAATGTCCGGCCTGGTTACTGGAGCATGGATAAAAAAATTCTTCAATAGAAAAAAATAATTCAAATTTCTATCACCAGGTGTGAAAGGGGCGCAAAAAGATGAAAAGTGTGAAAGTGAAGACACAAAACTTTTTTGTTTACAGCCTATGTTCAGAGTGCCTTTCGTGTGCAACAAGCACATATTCAAAGTGTATTATAGCACGTTAAACAGTAGTGTAAACGGATTTTTTGGTCAATTGCAGCAACATGACGAGGTAGGTTTTCTTTCAAATCAAGCAGAGTCAATGTGCTTCCTCCAACAATGGTCTTTCAATAATCTCCACAACCAGAAGTCATAGGGATTCAAGTCGGAAGAACAAGGATGCCATGTTGTCGGTAAACTTCTCGAATCTACTCGATGTCTCCAAAATGAATACGAAGCAGTACCTATAACGATTATTTCGTTATATATTGGTTATTTTCTTAAATTATTCCTTCCCCCCTGTCTCTTTTCAATTCAAAATCAGTTTTAAGTGTCCTTCATTCACTTTCCATTTTTTTCCCTCGCCTAGTTTTTCTCTAACCGAAAAATCGGCAGCTGCTTAACTTTGTCTGTGAGAAATACACTCACATATTAATCAACCGTTTAAAGCTATTTCCAGATGTCTGCTATTTCCGATCGAGGCAATTCGGCATTACCTTATAAGGAGATCATCTCTGTTTCGCAGTTAAAATTTATGCTTACGCTTCTTTTTCCTTTCTCGACAAAACCCTAAAAAGAATTTAACATCTGCGCAGTAAAATCTGATATCCCTTTGGTGTGCCTCTTTATTAGACATAATAACACGTGTAACATTTTATCGTTTGGCAACCTTTCCTTTCCCATCCCAGCTTGGAAACCATATCCAATTCTTATCTTGCCGGCTGCATTTTAACTGTATTTGGCGTATACTATCCATTGTGCATGGGCGAACTTGTGTATGTTGGCGATTTTCTATCATGCCAAAAGTGGCGGTTTATTGCTATGTACGGGCCACTTGACTCACTGCTCTGGTCTAGTGAAGTTGCTGAAAAACTGTTCGGAGATTTTCTCCGAGTACTGTAAGTGTACCCCCTCCTAGTAATAGATGTCTAAATAAAGAATAACTTAGCAATCATCGTGGGGTTTTTTTCGAGCATCCGAACCTGGACTGATTCTATACTGATCATGCCTCTTCTAAGTATTCCATTGGAATAACAGCTACTAATATACGTGATCATACCTCTTCTAAACCTTCTAACAAATATATGCAACTACCAAAATCCCTCAAGAAACTCTTCTCTATATAAATAACTGGTGCCTGACGGTTTCGTTTTTCCCCACATAAAAAAAAAATATATATATATGGAGGGGGGTACAATCAACTGCGACTTTTCTGCGGATGTGATGCATTTCGGTTCTTCTTTTTCTTCTCTGCATCCCCCGGTAGAAAATGCTATTAGTCTTGCCTGCTAAGTGTCAACCGAAAAAGTACAGAGCTGTTCCCGTCCTGAAATTCCTTTGCTGGACACCCCCGTTTCCTCCCCTGTGTGCTCCATCTCAACTGCTTCGGAGGGTCTCCCCTCGAGATTCAATATCCTAAAAGAAATCTGCGGCTGATTGTCACCTGAGCGCTGGGTGCCCCTTTTGTCATCTCCATCGTCTGTGTGATTGACGTGTTCATCGCAGCCAGATATCATGGAGGGCTGCATGTGCTCATTTGGTGCTTCTATACCAGTGTGTTTTGTGTCTTGAGTGAACGTAATCTACAGAAAGTTCATATAGCCTCATAGAAAATTTAGTGAATAACAGTATTCCTGTGATGTGATGCATCGTAAAATCGTTCACCGTGCAAAAAAATAGTGATTGTCTTCAATTCTGAGAAAATCCATCAGAAATAATTCATCGTTTATATCAGTTAACAGTGCACAAAGTAATAAATAAATAAATAAGAGAATTACAAAAATTCTCTAAATGAGGTGTCACCACCTTTGATAAGTGCATATTCAATTACCTGATTACAATATAAAATTTCTGCTAGTCTCCAGTGATAAAAAAAAAGAAAAAAAAGTGCACAACAACGAAAATGCAACCTCAAAAAAAATCTACATTTTGAATGTGGGAGCAGATCGTGCCCCAGTTCCCTAAGCTTTGTCTTATTAAATTAGTAATCATTTAATTATTTAAAAAAAAAAACTCAATCTGTAAGTTACCCCAAGTATTTTGTTGATTTTATGTTCTGCTTCCACAGTCAGTACACCATAGTCGATATTGCAGTTTGGTGTTTTTAAATCATATTTAATTCAATAACTATTATAATCCTGTTATTGTGTTTTTGCAAAATTTTTTTTAAATTGCGAAAGCACGGTAACTGTTGTCATTTCTAGTTATTATTTTTATGACATTTTATGCAGTTTTTATCAGTTATTACATTTATGTGCTAGTGTTTCATATTTTACGTCCAACACCCCTTCGTTTTTTTAATTTTGTATTTGGATTCTCTAATATGCTTAAATAAGTTTTTAGACAGTTTTGAACTTTAATGACAAAGTTAAAATAAGATTTTTCTTTTTCATCTAAAAAAAAATATTTTAAGTTACAAAAAGGGAACTTTTCCCTTGTGTAAAAAAAAAAGTTAAAAGAAGATTTAATTTCATTTTTGCTTACTTATTAACAGTTTTTGGTGTTTTCTTGATAGTTTGCTTTGCTTTATTATATACAGATAAAGTAAGTACTTTTTAAAGTGAAGGAATATATAGATATATGTTTCAAAGTGTATTTATTTTGCTTTTATTTAATTTCTGAATGAACTACTTTTGTATGTCTCCCTTTGCTTTACTGTTATAAAAGGTTTAAATAAGATATCTTTAAAGTGAGGTATATTTTAAGGTCTATTTATTTTGCTAGTTTACGTAGTTTACTTGCTAGGAAATTTACTTGTTTTCAATGTGCTTTAGGGTATAAGTTCGGTCTGTGTAACAATTTCTCTAAAACTTGTGAGCGTAAACAAACAAAAAAAACTAATCATGGCGGCAAAACAAATTCCGATAAATATCATTCAATTTGATGGAGATCCAGATTTACTTAAATTTTTCTTTGATCAAGTTAGAGTCTCTGCTGAAATTAATAAATATAACCCACAGACAACAATTGCAATCTTAAAGGGAAAGTTAGTTGGGCCTGCACAAAAATTTCTAGCCCAAAATCCTGACCTGCAAAAGATAACAGACCTCGATTTGCTGGAAAAGGAATTTGCGTCATTTTTCGCCACCCTAGTAAATGTGTTGCTTCTGTTGAATTGTCCAGTTTAGCACTTATGCCGTCTGAGACGATAAAAAATTTAGCCCATAGACTAAATGTTCTTGCGGCGACAGTTTATGCAGATATCAACGACGAAAATGCACGCAACACTATCAAACTCATGAAATTTCTAGAAGCCCTTCCTTCAAATATTAGAATAAAATTACAGGAAGAAGGCATTAATGATTATAAAACAGCAGTTGAAAGAGCGCAAACCCTTCATGAAATTTTAAGGAATGAGAAAATCTTACATTCCTTACCTTCGGTACACAGACCAGAAAATCTTATTGAATCGCAATTAAAAGAAATCTCTGAGAAAATAAATGCATTATCTTTTGTCCCTCCTGATACTAAAACCGAAACTGAGCAAAAAAATTTCCAGACTAGACCAAAACATTCCGCAGGTGTTTCACGCTTCAAAAAAAATTACAAAAATCGAAACTACACTAGACGTTATTCCCCACACAAGTTTTCACAAAAAAAACCAGTTGTTTGTCAGTTATGTGGACGAAACAATCATGACGCTCTCTCTTGTTTTAAATGGAAAAGAGCAAATACTCAAAGGAAAAACAATTACACAAACTCCACGCCCCAATTTCAGGAAAACTGAAACAGAGATACAATTTTTATGCTGATGGTGTTGTGTCTCAGTCTAATACTTCTACATCAGCAACTTTTGCTTTTGACCCTGTTTTACCTAAAATTTCAAGTTCGAGACTAGTTAATTCAGTAGGTTCCCAAACTTTTGACTCCATTAAAATAGCAAATAACATCAGTACACAAACAGAAAGTGATAATGTTCAAATAATTTGTAGTGTAAACACTATGTCACCATCCCTCCCTCTTGTTGAAGCCACTATAGCAAACCTTGATATTACTTTGTTGGCTGATTCTGGTAGTAGTATATCTTTACTTTCACAAAAATTATTTAATCAACTTAAACCTGTCTTAAAATATAAAAGACTGTCCACTGACGTCAATATTAAAACTGTCAATTCTGATGTCTCATTTTCCGCCTGCATCAGAACATCCAAGCTAAAACAAAAAGCGTTTTCACACCACTTTTATATTGTTGACATACCTGAGTCTTCCAGTTTTGAAGGCATTTTAGGTTTTGATTTCATAACTAGATACAATGTTGTCATTGATACTTTTAACAAGTGTCTCCATGTCAACAATAATTTCTCTGTTCCTTTAAAAACCAGTAAAGAATCTTCTGGAGAGAAACAATCAAAATCATGCAATTCTTTGAGTGATGTTGTAATGAATCAAGCGGTGTTCTTAACTCGTAAAATTATATTAGAACCCCAACAACAAATATGGTACTCTGTTTACACTTCCAATAACATCAACAATAACAGAAATTATCTATTTGAATATTTGGCACAAACAAAAGAATTAATAGGAAATGATGCCATTATTCAAATGAATAAATTATCCAATAAAAGAAAGAAAACTTCACAAATACATCATTTCTTTTCAATAACACTTAAAAACACTTCTAAAAAAACCATTCATCTCCCTAAACACACAAAAATAGGTCAATTATCTGAGATTGAGGAAATTCGCGACTATACTTCTGAAATGTCTGACAAGCAAAATAACTCAGAACAGCACTTTGTAAATTTTATTCAGGCGTCTAATGAAATCTTACAAAAAAGAAAGCAGGAGTTATCGGCTAATGATTTTAAACTTTCTCACTTAAAATCTGACGAAGCAAAGAACCTAACTAAATTGTTACTTAATTATTATCCTGCCTTTTCCAAATCATTAGACACACTTGGTCATACTGATAAAATTGTACCTGATTTGAAATTCATTAATGACTACCCCATAAAGACACTCCCTTTCCCTCTTCCCCAAGCTGTGCAAAAGGATGTTTTAAATCAAATCAAACAGTTGCTTGATGCCAAAATCATTGAACGTCATTGTTCCGAATGGGCCTGCCCCATGCTCCTTGTTAAAAAGAAACCAGACGGTACAGGTATACAGAAATATAGACTCGCATTAGATCTCAGAATGGTTAATACTATAATTCAAGGTTCGTCCTATCCACTTCCAAAAATTCAAACTATTATTTCAAATCTTTCACAATATCGTTTTTTCTCTTCTCTCGACTTTCATCAGGCATATCATCAGATTGATTTGCCTGCAAAATTTCAAAATCAGCTCACATTTACTACAATGTTCGGTTCTTTTCGGTATAAGAGATTAGTATTCGGCTTAAAAACAAGCGCCTCAATTTATCAAGCTTTAATGGACTCGTTACTTGATGAATTACAGTTAGAAGGTGTCTATACCTACCAAGATGATCTCATTGTTGGTGCCAATTCATATCAAGAAATGTGTGATAAGTTGGATAAAATTCTTGCAATACTAGTAAAATATAATTTAACGCTGTCCCCTAACAAATGCACTTTTCACAAAACCAGTTTAGATTATCTTGGATTTCACATAGAAAATCAAACTATTTCTCCTGTTCAGTCGAACATTGTAAAAATAACATCTTTTCCAACACCTACAACTAAACGTCAATTAAAAGCACTCATAGGCGTCATTACATTTTACAAATCTCTTGTTCCATCCTTTTCTGAACTTGTACAACCTCTCATAAACTTAACTACTCCAAAAGCCAAATTTAAGTGGACAAGCAAACATCAAAAAATTATGGACACCATACAGAAGATATTCTTTAATCCACCCATGGTTAGATTACCTGACTGGAACAAAAAGTTCTATTTAAATACTGATGCGTCAAATGTTGCCATTTCTGGCGTCTTACTACAAGAACATGATAAACAACTATTACCTGTTGCATACTTTTCAAAATCTTTAAAAGCATCAGAAAAAAAATATCCTGCACTTAAATTAGAACTCATGGCGATTCATAAATCAGTTACTGCTTTCAAATATTATTTATACAACAGAGAATTTGTAATCCTTTCAGATAGTAAACCATTAGAAAAGTACAACAAAACTACAAATCCGGCTGATATTATCTCTCGCTGGCTCATGGATCTCTCAGAATACACATACAAATTTCAACATATTCCAGGTAAAAAGAATGTACTCGCTGACTATTTATCTCGCTGTAACTTTGAAAATAATCAACAGACTTTAGCTACAAACCCTGAACTTATTCATGACACTCAACCCTTACCTATTGTAGAATGTGATACTCCACACTCCAGCTCGAGTGATTCTAATATGCATGTTAACTGCCTTATTTCTGGTACACAAACAAATCCTGACCCTTTATTAGAAATTTCGAATGAAACATTTGCTACTGAACAACAAAATGACCCTACTTTGTCTGTTGTTTATAAAGAAATCTTAAAGAAAGGATCTTCTCAAAAATTTCCTAACTACTTCATTCATCCTGATTCGAAAGTATTAATGTTAAAGAAGGAAAATATTTTTAATAACACTTTTTCGTATCACATTATTGTTCCAAATTCACTTAAAAGCAAAGTCTTAACAATTTCACATTTATCTCACTTTGGCTTTAATAAAACTTATGAATTCTTGTCAGGTAGATATTTTTGGAAGGGTATGTATGTAGACACTTTAAACTTTGTTGCATCCTGTATCAAATGTCTTCAAACTAAACATCACCAAACTCCACCCGCACCTTTGCAGCCCACATACACTCCCAGGTACCCTGGTCACACTATTAGTACAGATCTCCTTGGACCGTTTGCTAATGGAAAATATGTTTTAACTATCACTGATCATTTTTCGAGACATATTGAACTCTTTCCACTTAATGACATATCTGCGAGTAAGGTTGTTAAATGCTTATTCTCTTACATAACCACCTTTGGGAGACCTTCGGTTGTCTTATCAGACTTAGGACCCCAGTACACGTCTCAGGTATATAACATTTTTAATGATACAATGGGCATTAAGGTATTACACAGTTCTGCCTCGAGACCACAATCAAATGCGATTGCAGAGCGAATCAATAAGTCAATCAAATATTCAGTTAATATTCTTTTACAAGAAGGTCATTCATTCGAAAATGCTGTATTTATACACAAGTCACTTTATAACGGCTCCAAACATGCAACTACATTGTACTCTCCTAATTTTCTTCATTTTGGACGCGAACTTTCTCTAATTTTTGACACTTTTGATCAGTCGTGCAACCAACCATTTCTTGATAAACATATTGAAGTACACAAATTACTTGATGATTTGAGTAAGATATATCACAAAGCTTATAACAACATTAAATCTGCTCAAGATAAAAGATATAAATATTACGGTCAGAAAGCTAAATTAAGATCCATTTTCTTAAAAGACATTGTATATCTAAAATCAAATGACAAGTTTAAAACAAAGTATACTGGTCCATATATTGTCACTTGTAAACATTCCCCTGTGTCATTCTCAATTAAAAGGTTGTATACTCCTGATAACACAGCATTTCGGGTACATATTGATAGACTTTTACTAGCACCTCCTCGTTATGGACATTTATTTGATGCGTCAAGTCATATAAACAACACTAACTTTAATACGTTTTATCAACCTCACACATACAATCTAAGAAACAGAAGCTAATGTAAAAAACACTATTTATTATTTTTTATGTCTTGTTTTATGATACCACATATCCAACCAAAGAGCTCATGGTTGTGTGTATGTTGTTTTTGACTGATCTTTAACAATATCATGGCTGGTCCATCACTGTTGCTCTGAAGATCTCTTAGAAACAATATTAGGTATCATTGTTATCCTTTAACACTTAGATATGTCTTCATACTCACTAAAATTTTATTTACTTTTATTTTGTTTTCTTTTGCAGTACACTTAAAATTTCTTTGACAATACTCATTAATTCAGTATTTTTCCACTAACCTCCCACTTAACATTTCTTGTACTGTAAGTCAAACATATTATAGTTAGATAAACAGGTACTGTACTTTAGAAAAGTAAACAAAAGATTCATGTAATTAAATAAAACACAGTTTTTATATATGACTTGTTCATCACCCCACTCGATTGTGACATATTTTTCGTCTCTCTTCACTCTAGGATTGTCTCCCCATATTAGTTGTTAGATGATATACATTTTTTTTGTTTTTTTTCTTTTTGAATTCTTCCCTTTGAAGTCTTGTTCCCGTTCAAAATTAAGGCCCTAAGGGTTCAAGCTTCATTGTGTTGAGAGACAAAGTTTTGGAATTGGAGTTTCGATTCAAATTTTTGAATTGTGATTCCAATTCACAACAATTCAAGTTTTTTTCATGTAATTCGACGTGGGCTCCTTCAGAAGACCGCTAGTGTCTTCGGGGGAGCATCACAATTCCCTCCTCATCTAAGGCTAGGCCCTAAGCCGATGCCATAATACTTGTGTTGTACACAAGATTCAGGGTGACGCATATTTTTATGGGCGTGCTTGGAGCACCTCTTTTTTTTGTCATCCTATGCTTCGGCATGAAACACTTTTTTACAAAAACATTTTTTTTTTTTAATATACATCATATTACTCTTTTTAAATTTTTGAAAAATATAGTACTATTATGTTATTTTTGTGTATTGCCATTTTATATTCATTTAGTATTAGTTTCATGTTTTGTATATATATTTCAAAATTTTTACTTGTGTCATGATAACAATCAGAGCTGCAGTAATATTTTTGTACTGTCTGAGTCGACTCAACTTATACATATAAAATACAGTACTACCTTGGATCCATGAAATACAAATATAAAAAAAATATAGAGACTTTAGAACTGCTGACTGTTTTTGAATACAAAAGTCTCCATTATCATGACGTTAAATTTCTACATATAGATATAAAAAAAAAAAACTTTTGCATTTATGTATGTTTTTATGTTATAATATTTTATGCTAGCCTATGCACATTGGACAGCAAAAGTTTTTTTTGTGGTGCACCGGGTGATATATATAACGATTATTTCGTTATATATTGGTTATTTTCTTAAATTATTCCTTCCCCCCTGTCTCTTTTCAATTCAAAATCAGTTTTAAGTGTCCTTCATTCACTTTCCATTTTTTTTCCCTCGCCTAGTTTTTCTCTAACCGAAAAATCGGCAGCTGCTTAACTTTGTCTGTGAGAAATACACTCACATATTAATCAACCGTTTAAAGCTATTTCCAGATGTCTGCTATTTCCGATCGAGGCAATTCGGCATTACCTTATAAGGAGATCATCTCTGTTTCGCAGTTAAAATTTATGCTTACGCTTCTTTTTCCTTTCTCGACAAAACCCTAAAAAGAATTTAACATCTGCGCAGTAAAATCTGATATCCCTTTGGTGTGCCTCTTTATTAGACATAATAACACGTGTAACATTTTATCGTTTGGCAACCTTTCCTTTCCCATCCCAGCTTGGAAACCATATCCAATTCTTATCTTGCCGGCTGCATTTTAACTGTATTTGGCGTATACTATCCATTGTGCATGGGCGAACTTGTGTATATTGGCGATTTTCTATCATGCCAAAAGTGGCGGTTTATTGCTATGTACGGGCCACTTGACTCACTGCTCTGGTCTAGTGAAGTTGCTGAAAAACTGTTCGGAGATTTTCTCCGAGTACTGTAAGTGTACCCCCTCCTAGTAATAGATGTCTAAATAAAGAATAACTTAGCAATCATCGTGGGGTTTTTTTCGAGCATCCGAACCTGGACTGATTCTATACTGATCATGCCTCTTCTAAGTATTCCATTGGAATAACAGCTACTAATATACGTGATCATACCTCTTCTAAACCTTCTAACAAATATATGCAACTACCAAAATCCCTCAAGAAACTCTTCTCTATAGTACCGTCACCCATTGAGGTGGTGCACTATCTCTCATGAATACGGTTGTCTATAAACACTTTCGATATTGTGTTAGAATGTAATGACTTGCTGCTGAAGAAGAAACGCCTTTTAAGACCCTGAGAAGTATTCTCCAAAGAAAAAAAATCAATGAATGAGATAAATCGTAAAACCACACCATACAGTATAATGTAATCAGGATGCAAAGATTGTTCATGCTCAGCATTAGGACTTGCAGTACCCCATATGTGATGTTTCTTAGAATTAACTGCTTCATGTAGGGCGAAATGCGTCCCTTTAGACAGCAGAATGTTCTAAGGCCAAGCATTGTCAACGGTTATTCTGTCCGAAAACATTTTTCAAATTGAGCTCGTGCATCCGGGTCTTCAGGATTTATTACTCGTACAACATGAATGTTGTATGGATAACACTTTACACTGGATCGAAGAACCTTTCGTAGTGCAAATCAAGAGAGACAATTTTTTTTTCGACAACGGTCAGACCAGCTTCCGGCATTTTCATTTGAAATCTCTTTAAGGACCTTTTTTTATCACTCAACAACCCAGTCATTTTCTTATTTGGACTTCATCTTTTTCAAATCATACCTCGACATCGTTTTTTCTTTTTTTTTTCTTTTTTTTTTAAATCGTTTCAAGCGATGATATTCTCTTGAAAATATTGTCGCTGAGAGTTCTGAGACTTCCAAATTTCAAAAGACCTTTCTTGTCGGTAAAAAACACCATCTATCGGTCGAAATTTGAACTTTTTTTATTGCAGATTTATTCCCCTCATGGTCCATATAACTTAAATGCCATATCTGCCTGTAACAGCGGTCTCTACGTATGTCTAAACAAGACAAATTTAGTTATAACCATCCTGTATTGCTGTTAGTACATTCCCCTGTAAATGAAATGATCCCTCACTACAAAAATACGTTAATACTGATCATGGATATATAATCTCTGGAAATCTAAACATCGTAGATGATTTTTACCTGGGAAAATTAATAGGTTATGGAAATAAGTATAGAATCCCTTCCAAATGAAACATTAATTCTATAATAAAATAGTTTACATACGATATAGATATATTCATTAATAAATTTGCAATCTGTTATAACAAACCTATTCAATATTTTAATCAATGGAAAATATTGGTTATTGATAAATTATCTAAGGCTTTAAAACATAAAATTTCACCACTGATTACTATTAATACAATCTTTTCTAGCAAATTATTAAATTGCAACAAAACTTTCTAGTTACTTATATTGACAAATCTTCAAATAATTAGGCAATTATGTGTAAATCCTATTATCATGAACTGCTTACATCCAGTATTTCTTCTATTAACTCTTTCCAAAAAACTAATGATGACATAAACATGAACAATCCTAAAATTAAAGGTTATTATAAATTATTAAATATTAACTCTAAACTTCAATTGCCCCTATTTAGTTCTCATACCCAAATTTCATGAGAATCCAATTAAATTTAGAAATAATACAATTGGTTGCAATACATATAATAATACAGCTAATACACTTGTATTAAAAATTCTTAATCAATTATATACACTTACCAAATCAATTGATAATACACATTGAATAAACATAACTGGTCAATATTATGAATAACCTTAAATGTATAAACAATATAACAACTATGATTTCAAAGATCTTTTTAATAATATAAATTTATTTTATCTACATAATATAATAAATGCTTTATTTAAAATATATATATATCAAGATTTGAATTTATCAACTTATTTTTACACAGATTATTTCATACCGTAAAATGGAGTGAATAGAAACAGAGGGGTGAATATGAAAGAAACTTCCCGATCGTACAAATAAATTCCTTATAAATATATGTGGTGATATTTTTAGTAACCAATTTTTTTATAAGAATTGGTAAATTTAGTTTTGCCATGTTGGCACCACTACTGGAATACATAAAAACTGCAAGTGGATCCTCAAAAACCTCATATTTTCACCGTCTTCAAAACTTTATATGTAATTGCAGTATTTTTCGTATTCTAAAACTAAGAGTAGGGATTTTTAATTAATGATAGACCTGTAAACGATATGCTGTGTTAAATTCTACTTATTTCTAAACTACATAATGAAAAAGCGAAAAATGGTTTGTAACATCAGAGGTTTAAAATTTACGGGGTGAATCAGAACATGTTAACTCTCATGGTTTATTTTTCTATAGGGGAATAGTTTCATGTAAAATTTAGAAATATATGTATAAATACGTATTATAACAATATTTTGTTTGTTCCACTTACTCTAGGAGTTTAAAGGAGCCGAGAAATTACTTAGTTAAATAAAAAAGTCAACCACCAATTCATCAGGCTTGGAAAACAAAATAGAAAAGTTTAAACATGGCAAATTACTAAGAAATATTGCACAGAATTATTCTCTAACAATCACAACATTACACAAACAAATCAAAATGGAAAAACAATTAAAAAAAGAGGGATGCAAATAGTACTAAGGGCTGGGGATGAGGGCATATTGATAGATCCTATTAATACATGCAGAGATTGGGACTACTCAAAAAATTCACTTACCCAATGACAACTACTAAAGGATAACTTAGAACAGAGTTCAATTTGTATTAAATTCCATCTTCTGTATTTCAAATACAATTTCTTAGATTTTTTTATTTTTTAGATTAAAGTTGTTTTCTAATATTTGAAAAGTAATGTGTTTATTTGTATATAAAATAAAGGCTTGGTTTGATAGTAACTACGTGTTCCTATTCATCCCTTATCATTATTATCTGTTTTTATTAACCCTATTAAAGTTTGAATTGGAATAAATAAGAATTATAACGTTTGTTCCGATTCCCCCTTATCTGTGGGGTGAATAGGAACACCATTATAAAATTGCAAAATATGTATATAAACAATAAAAAATACGTTTTTGCTTAAAAAGTTAAAAAAAAAAAGAAAAAACGAAGTGTCTAGTAAAAAAATAAAAGAATTAAAAAATCAGTAGTTGCTTTTTTTAGCGTTAAAGTTGAAAAGTGTCCCGATTTATACCATTTTACTTTAAAAAATTTCAATATCTATAATAATTGTATATTGCAAGGTAACGCAATATATCTACAAATAGTCGGTATAGGTGGTTGCGTATCTAGTTTATTATAAGACTTATACCATTATGAACGTAAATAAATTAATACTAAAATACATTTAAATCGATATATTGATAATATAAATTTATTTGCTACTGAAAATTCCAATATTCCCAATTTTCAATAGATTATCCAGCTAATTTAGAATTTACGAAAAAACAGCTTTCAAACAACATTATTAACTTTTAAGATCTTGAAATTACATTAAAAGAAAAATAATTAATAACTACTATATGTGACAAATGCAATGAATTCCATTTCATAGTTAATACATTTATTAATTTTAAATCTTGTCTTCATAATTCTTTTATCGTAATATAATCTTTAATCATTTATATAGAATAAAATGTTTATGTTCTTCTCATCTTATTGATGCAAATATTTAAAAGCTAATTTATGATGCATTAAATAGTGGTATTCAAAAAAAAATCATATATTCCTTAATATACAATTAGCATATGATCTTAAAAATATTTAACACATTTTATAAAAAAGTATAAAAACTTATTAAAATTAAGAAAACATAAGAAAAAATAATAAATTAAAAATGCAACAAAAAACGAAAATTATATATTTATAATAGGATGGCTGGGTGGGTAGATGTTAGAGTACGAAAAAGGATGATGTTGTCTGGATATTACGTAAAGGTTAATAATATATAAATATAACATATATATATATATATATATGTATATATATATTTTTATGACTTTTCTCTTCTGTTTACAATTATATTCTAGTTTTACATGTCTAAACATTAGTGGTACGTATTTTTCCTTATCCATCCATTTTTATGTTACTAGCGGCCTTCGCCCACTACGATGGTCGGTTTAGTTAAAGAAAACTTGAAGAACACGGAATATATCTGTGAACTTGGTGAGGGCTTTTAAAGTAATATATATATATATATATATATATATATATATATATATATATATATATATATATATATATACAGGGTGTCCCAAAAGGTCGTTTACAAACTTAACATGCTGGTCTGTCATATCATGATGAACAATATTAAATAGGAAATTAAGGGTCCCAAACATCTTCCAAAGGAGATATGCGCCATTAAAATTTAGAGTCCAAAAATTCAAATGATTATAAAAAACAGAAAAATTGGTCGATTCGTTTGCGGTTTTCACTAAAACTATTCTTTATGTCAGTATTTTCTTCAAAATAAATTATAAAGATAATTTTCAAAAAATGTCGATAGAGGGCGCTTTAGACTTTGAAGTAACGATAAACTAGTTTTTACCATTATTTTTTGCATCTCATTAAACTTTTTTAGAAGCTTAGACATAAACTTAAATTTTGAGATCAAAATCTAAATCGTTGGAAGTGGTTAAGTAGCGCAAACTGAATTGCGGGGGGAGGTTCAAATTTCAAATGATTATAAAAAACGGAAAAATTGGTCAATTGATTTGCGATTTTCACTTAAATTATTCTTTATGTCAGTATTATCTTGAAAATAATTTATAAAGATAAAATTCAAAAAATGCCGATAGAGGGCGCTTTAGACTTTGGAGTAACGTACAACTATTTTTTTCCGTTATTTTCTGCATCTCATAATTTTTTTTAGAAGCTTAGAAATAAGCTTAAATTTTGAGATGAAAATCTGAATCGTTGGGAGTAATAAAGTAGCGCAAACTGAACTGTATTCAATGGTGGTGGGGAGGTTCAAATTTCGAATGATTATAAAAAACGGAAAAATTGGTCGGTTTTCGCTAAAATTATTCTTTATGTCAATATTTCCTTGAAAATAAATTTTAAAGATAAATTTAAAAAAATCCGTTAGAGGGCGCCTTAAACATTAGAATAACCAACAATTATTTTTAACCTTTTTTTTTTTTTGTAATTTAATTAAATGCTTGCAAAAATTTAGACTTAAATTTTGTGCTCAAAATCTAAATCGATAGGAGGGGTTAAGAAGCGAAAACTGAACTGTTTTCAGGAGTTGAAATGTTACCTTCCCCACCCCTCGAACGCAGCTCAATTTTTGCCCGCTTAATTGCTCACAACGAAGTAGATTTTGATCACAAAATTTAAGTTTGAACTTTTACAAGCATTTTATTAGATACAAAAAATAACGGTTAAACATAGTTGTTGGTTACTAAAAAGTTTAAGGCGCCCTCTGACGGAATTTTTTTAAAGATATCTGTAAAAATTTATTTTCAAGAAAATATTAATATAAAGAATAGTTTTAGCGAAAACCGACCAATTTTTCCGTTTTTTATAATCATTTGAAATTTGAATCTCCCCACCCCCATTGAATACGGTTCAGTTTGCTCTACTTAACCACTCCCAATGATTCAGATTTTTATCTCAAAATTTAAGTTTATGTCTAAGCTTCTAAAAAAATTTTATGAGATGCAAGAAATAACGGAAAAAATAGTTGTACGTTACTCCAAAGTCTAAAGCGCCCTCTATCGGCATTTTTTGAATTTTATATTTATAAATTATTTTCAAGATAATACTGACATAAAGAACAATTTTAATGAACATCGCAAATCAATTGACCAATTTTTCCGTTTTTTATAATCATTTGGAATTTGAACCTACCCCTGCAATTCAGTTTGAGCTACTTAACCACCTCCAACAATTTAGATTTTGAGCTCAAAATTTAAGTTTATGGCTAAGCTTCTAAAATAAATTTAATGAGATGCAAAAAATAATGGTAAAAACTAGTTTAACGTTACTCCAAAGTCTAAAGCGCTCTCTATCGACATTTTTTGAAATTTATCTTTATAATTTATTTTCAAGAAAATACTGACATAAAGAATAGTTTTAGTGAAAACCGCAAACAAATCGACCAATTTTTCTGTTTTTTATAATCATTTGAATTTTTGGACCCTAAACTTTAATGGCGCATATCTCCTTTGGAAGACGTTTGGGACCCTTAGTTTCCTATTTAATAATGTTCATCATGATATGACAGACCAGCATGTTAAGTTTGTAAACGACCTTTTGGGACACCCTGTATATATATATATATATATATATTAAGCAGAAATAAAACTTAAAAGTCCCCTGAAATATTTTGAATTCAGAAGAGAAGCAACTCGCTTTTGTCATTATTCCAAAAACACTCTTCAAGTGATTTCTTGTAATTATTTCATTTCGTCATCGCATTAATAGAAATTAATTTAAAAAAAAGTTCAATCATTTTTTGAAATTTTTGAATACTATTAAATCATGTTTAAATAAAGAAATAAAAAAATTTTGAGCGAAAATATCAAAAAATCAGCAAGATATAAAATGTTATATTCTTAATAGCTTATCTGTAATTTTCCAATCAACCACACAACCGATTTTCCTATCTTCTACAAATAGTTAACCAATGTTTAGACAAACATTTAAGAAATAAAAGCAAGTCGATAGTGCAATAGCTTTAGGAGATGTAAAATATTTATTTGTGGAAAATGTATGATACTAATCTTTAGGAAACAATTTTTAAAATTTTTTAAAAAATCGAAAATTATAAAACAATTACACTGTCACTCTCAGAAAAGAATAAGAATTTAAAATCCGGCATCTTTTTTTTTTTTTTTTTTTTTTTTTTTGTCAGTTTTTCTTAGAACACTCAGGATTGGAATTCAAAAATGCGTTCTTCGAAAATTTTGAAAAAAAAAAAGGACTGAAAATCGAGGTTTCGTAAAAAATTTAAAAAAAAATCGAAAATATGTAAATTGAAAAAAATAGATCGTTAGCTCAAGAAAATTGCAATCTATTTAAAAATGTCATTTTTTTTTTTTTTTACTCTGTTAGAACGCCTGCGATGGCAATTTAAAATAGAGAAAAAATATTCTCCTTTTGTCATTCACTGTCGGTGAACTTTTTCTACCTGTGCAAATATGCAGGGACAAAGTAATTAAAATTTTAATGTTTTTAATTAATAACTTACTAACTAATTAGAATTTTGGGATATGAATAGGCAACCGAGATTTTTTTCCCTTTAATTCAAAACAAACGCAATGTTTCTCCGTTTCCGGGATCGGAGGAGATAGCGTCACATGCGTACATACGGTCAGATTTTAATAGTGTAAATTATGATTTATTTTTGATGTTTTTTCTCCATTTTTTTTTTTTTTTTGTGTGTGTGTGTGTTTGTAACTCCAAATTGGGATTTTTTTATTTTTTTTTATTTATTTTTTATTTTATTTTTTTTTTGGGGGGGGGGGGGTGATGTGAAGATGAAACCACACACTTCATTTGTAATTCTATAGCATTTGAGGTCTGAAGAGTCTAAAATTTCTGAAAATTCTAAATATTCCTTTAATTATTATTTTTTTCAATTATGTTGATATATATTGTTTTACAAATGATGTTTACATGTATGTACTAGCTGACCCGCCCGGCGTTGCCCAGGAAAAACTGTGCCGGAACTGCCATTGGGAAATATAACATTGGAGTGGACTTTGATAAAAAGGCTGAATGATATTTATATGGTACAGATGATATACACTCACCACATAGGCACGATATTTTTCAGACCCGATTTGGCGAAAACCTCGAAGAATTTTTACAAATTTACATTGTAACCCATTTTGGGTCCGTAATGTGACACAGAATGACGGTAGAATTTTTTATGCTAGATTAATAATGTATGAAGCACCATATTTCAATAGACGTATTACATCAAAAGATGAGAAACGGCCACCCTTGCCCCCACTCTCCCAAATAAAGGTTCTATAGGAAAAAACCAGAAAACTAAAAAAGCAAAAAAAAAAAAAAAAAAAAAAAAAAAAAAAAAAAAAAAGGCGTGGAAAAATTAAATGTGCTAGAATTTTTTCCCCGTTGTAGGTTCCATAAGAAACAAAGTTAAAGCCTTTTAAAGATTGAAATGAAGTGAACAAATGAGCAAAAATAACTGACAGGACAAAGGGCACAGCCCCGGGGCGCCATGTAGCTTAAACTTTTAAGTTAAAAATGGTAGAGAATTAAATGAGCGAAATTTTAAGGTTTATGTCTGGGGGTATCAACGCCCTCCCTCTCCAGCTGAAAGAGGTCCTGAAATACAGAACTTTAAAACAATGTACCCAGACTCCAACTTCGCAAAACGTTGTTAACTTGCATTTTTAATATGAGATGACCCCAGCAGACCTAGATATCATGTACAACACTTTACGTCGTCTGTTTAAATCTTGCCAAAGGACTTTTACAATAACAAAAGAGATGTGTTTTGTTTGGGCTTTGCCATTAAAGAATAACAAAGTATTGCGATTTATGTGCCACGTACGTTAGCGTAATAAGTGTATATGTATAGATATATATAAATGACTGTTGTATGAACACGATTAACTTCTATAATTATGCTCAATTCTCTTCCAATCTGATTCCAAAAATCAAGGGGCATAAAATCTCCATCAGATTCGTTAATGGGCAAAATCACCAAATGTGTAGAGAGAAGGGTTCACCCCCCCCCCCCCGCCCTCTTCAATAGGGACGATTTGTGAAAACGAAGAAAGAAAAGACATAAATTCTTAATTAAAACAGATATCGAATTAGTTTAAAGACTAAAATATCTAAAAAATGAGCCAAAAGTTAATCCATGACAGTTTTTTATAAATGTAAAATTGCGCTCAAGGGGCGAAAAAAATTGGGTTCTGGAGAGAAAAAAATCATAACTTCGTCAATTCTCAAGATATCAAATCCAATCAAATTTACTATAAATGTTCTTAATATTATCTAAAAATGTGTATCTACAATTTTTTAGCAGCAACTCTTATCATAAAAATAAATAAATAAATAAATAAATAAATAAAATAAAAGCGAAATCAAAAAGGGGAGTCGAAGAAGTCCAAAACTTAGTCAATTATCAGGATTTAAAAATCGATTATATTTATAATACAACTTTACAATAATATTAACAACTTTTATACTGACCAGTTTTTGATAGGACCAATACTTAAAGCAAAAAAAAAAAAAAAAAAAAAAAAAATAGAGATGGTGGAAAAAATTGCAATAAGAGTATACTCAAATCCACACTACTTACATTCTGACTAATGTTTAAATTTATTTTGATCCCAAACTCATCCAGTTGACATCTTAACTTATTTAGGAACTATATAATGTGACGGATTGGCCAGTTTTATTATTATTATTTTTTTATATATATAAACGCAGAATATCTTTCAAAAAATGCTCTTAAAAAGGGCGTTTTAAACAGAATTTCCCGAAGCGGTCATGAATGATAAATTGAGGAAGTATTCAAATAACAAATTGCTTGTTTGTGACTCATTTTAAAATTCATTTTTTCTGCGAAACGCATACAACTGACCTTTACTCTTATTTAGGAACTATGTAATTTGCCGTAAAGGTCAGAGTTTTGATAAAGGCAGAATATATTTTTTAAATGCTGCCAAACAGTGTATTTTGAATAGGATTTTCCGATGCGCTCGTGATTGAAGAAATGAGGATGTATTCAAATAACAAATTGCTTATATTCTGAGTAATTTTAAAATTAAATGTTGCTCTTAAACACATTATATTGGCAGTTTTTCATATTTAAGGACTATATAACGTGCGCATTGGTTGATTTTTTTCATAAAGTCAGAAAATATTTTTATAAAATCCTGACAAATGGGCATTTTGGACCGAATTTCACTTAAGATGATTCCGATAAAACAAGCTCTTGCAGAAAAATGAAATTAAAAATTCTTCCAAAGCGGTCAACTAAAGTTGTTAAAAATGTTTATCTCTAATCATATATATATATATATATATATATATATATATATATATACAGGGGTTGGACAAAAATATGGAAACACATTAAAAAAAGCACGTTTCCTTGCCTAGTATTGTGTACGGTACCCATTGTTATTCAAAACAGCTCGCAGTCTTCTCGGAATGGATAAATACAGTTTCTGTATGTTTGCCAAGAGAATATTGTACCATTATTCCTGCAAAACGGTGGCAAGTTCAGATAACGATGTTGGCGGTGGATAGCGAGAACGCACTTTCCGCTCCAATGTAGACCACAGAGGTTCAGTAATATTCAAGTCTGATGACTTTGGTGGCCTGGGGAGATGCTAAAATTCATCCTCGTGCTCAGAAAACCAGTCCTGGACAATGTGAGTTGAGTGAACGGGGACATTGTCGTCTTGGAAGATACCATCATCATTGGGGAACAAAGCTTGTACCATTGGATGGACTTGATCGGCCAAAATGTTCACATAAGTCTGAGCAGTAATACGCCCTTACAAAGTTATCATGGGGCCAGAAGAGAACCACCATATGGCTGCCCAAACCATCACCGAACTCCCGCCATGTTTCACTCTTGGCAACAAGCAGTCTGTATTCATGGCTTGAGATGGCGTTCTTCAGACGTAAACTCGGCCAGAAGTGGGGAACAATGTGAAAGAAGACTCATCAGATCTTATTACGCTCTTCCACTGCTCTATAGTCCAGGCTTTATGACATAAACACTACTTTTTCCTGTTACAGGCATTAGCATTACTGATGGATGGCTTTTCAATTGCAACACGGCCGGCAATTCCCTATTTATAAAGCTCCTTTCTAATTGTTTTGGTACACACAGGATCTGGTAACACGACATTCATTTCAGCATTAACTTTTGCAGCTGTGGACTGCTTATTTTTCGCGATAATCCTCCTTAATGATCGTCTGTCAGGATCACTCAGCACACACTTTCGTCCGCGCTGTGATTTAGCGGATGATGTTTTTTCCTCATTTCAAATATGCGGAATAAATCTTCGACACAGTACCTCTTGAAACACTAAAAACCTCGGCTACCTTGCTTACGGAAGCACCCACCATACGCGCGCCAACAATTTGTCCACGTTCGAAGTCTGTTAACTCTGACATAATGCAATGATAATTTCACATAACAGTGCTCCAACAACGACTGAACGGTGCAGTGATTTTACGAAGTTCCATAGGTGGCGTCAGTAGGCGAAAACTCCAGTGCCATCAACATAGTTCATTATAATCAATCTTTCTTTTCAAACATGCATTTCAAAAGGTGTTTCCATATTTTTGTCCAACCCCTGTATATATATATATATATATCTTGTTGAAATGAGTACTTAACTTCGAAATCTACCTGCGCCTGTTGTTTAAGCAGACAGGTATGTTTTAATAAAAAATAGTTAGACGCGTAGTGACCCAAAAATGATCCGGTAATTGAAATTTCTAGATAAAATCAAATTCAATGTTCTTATCTTGTCTTAAAATGATATAATACAAAATTTTGTAGATAAAATTAACTTGCCCCTGATTCATAGTGACCCAAAATGTTCCATTACTCGAAATTTCTCGATCATTTGATTTAGCCCAATAATCTTTTCTTCCAAACCGCTAGATTTCAAAATGTAATTTAATCAATTCGAGTTTTTCTCTAGATAAAATTGGTTTGACTGTTAATGACTTAAATATGCCCCACTCACCGAATTCTGTCGAACAATTGACCTAGCACTATAATTTTCTCGCGTTCAAAATCTACTGGATGCAAAATTTAGCCAAAAATATATCTGAATAGCAGTAATATGGAATACAACTGATTATAGCAGAAAAACCTATGTTAAAATCCTTATAGTTTCATCTAACTAACTGACATTCATACTAACCAAGTTCAGTTGGCTTTCACATGCAATGGACACTTTAACACAATAATTTGAATACTTTCCCAAATTCAAATGTACCAGATCCCCTTGAAATGAATGCGCAGGGTTGGGACACCTCGTTCAAATTACAATTTTTCAACAATACAAGCAATGTTCAAAAACTACGGTTCAATCGTATTTCGTGGTGTGTTTCGATTTTCGCAATTCGAATTAAAATTTTCGATGAAATAAACTACCTTTTTTTATCATTTTCTTAAAATTTCAATTTTACATCTAATGTAAAAGATATTTTTTGTATTACTTTCTAGAGAAAATTACGATTAGTTCTTCTGTGGAAAACCTACCAATTGCGAGGTCAAGGAATCTTTTTTACTTATTCACAAAGCATTCTAAAAAAGTATTGATTCCAAAAATACTCCTATTTCACTTTTCATATGCAAATAAGTTTTCTCCAATTTAAACTTTTCTCTTTACCCTATTATTACGCCTGAAAAATTTCCTACACTTCTCATGATATATATGTTCTAACTTTCATATCTTCTTCGCTCTTAAAATTTAACTTTTCACAATAATAGAATTCCAAATGCTTCACAGAATAGCATGAATTTTAAATAACATTGAAGCTTATTTTGAGCTTAATGTAAAGTTTTAAGAATTGTATTCTGCTGAAATTAAGAATTCATTCCTATATATACCGTGTAATTAAGTGCATTCATAGATTATTACCACTATTGGTATACGATTAATACGATAATAAAAATTTGCATTTTTTATATTAAAATTTAAAATAGTTTATTTGATTTTTTAAAATAAGCTTTTTCTAACGCATTCTAAATTTTGTATAGTGTATCTAATCATTTCAAAGATTAGTAACTCACAGTGCAATGTGGTCTAAGGTTTTAAGGGTTTTAACCTGAGATAAAAAATATTTGAAGCCTTAATTTCAGAAAACGGCAACTGATGATTCTAAGTTTTTAATGTGTCAGCCTTTCTTTGATAGTACTTTTTTATGACGGGAAAAGACAACATGGATTGCATTTATTAGCAAATCTACAATCATTCAACAACTACACACTTAAGTTTATGAAGTGATAACACATATTGTGAATACACACACACAAAAAAAAAAATCACGTAAATTTTCTAAAATAATTTATGAATTTCACGGTAGGTGTGTAATTTGAGCAATTTAAACATATACACAAGTATAATCATATAATTTACACATTTATTTTTTAGAGTGTAAATGTGTCAGAAATGTTTACGCTGTTGAACATTTCAAAATATTTTTGAAAAGTACTGAAAATTGTTTTGCAGAATTACTATCTATGATTAAAATGACTTAAAGAGTCCAGAAATTATAAAAAATTATGTAATATATAGCTGTTTATGTTAATGACTTTTCACAGCCTTTTAACGACACAAAACATTTTAAATTTGTCAGAAAAAAAATAATTTTACACTAAATAGCATGTTTTGATGAATTTTGGTAGTGTTTAAAGTTTTCTAAGAAGTTCACAATTCATTCAGAATGCAACATCACTGAGTAATGGCATTTTTGTCACAAATGTAACATGAATACAGTAATTTAAAATGAAGTCACCATGACTTAACTGTGATCACGCTTGCGATGAGGGATGTTTTATACATGATGTTTTGTTTACTTGTGAAAACGATTACAGTTAGGAATAATATTTTTAATGTGCTAGCATAAAACATAAGTTTTGTATATTTGAGCTTATTCATTTTTTTAACGAATATAAATTTAGATAGAACCATAAATTATAAAGTATAAAACTATAAAATATTTAATACCACGAGCAAAAAATCAAAATAAACGTAGAAAAAAAAAGATTATTCTGAAAAATAAATTATTTTTTATTAAAATATGAAATGGTCTTATAACTTCCCTATTGCTCTTTACTTTCTCAGTATAAAATTACTTAAAACTAGGTACAAAGCTAAGTTTCTGGGGGGGGGGGGAGGTTGATCGATAAAAAGTGTAAAATTTCAAGAGAAATACAATTGGTTTATTGAATATATAGTTCCTCGTTAGCTACACATTTTTGCCATCTCTTTGCCAAACCTTGACATCTTCGTTGTTAGTAAAAATAATTTTGCGTTATGATATGAATATCTATTACGACAGTTTATCGTTAATAGATGTCCAATCTATTGAAAAAAATATAACTTCTGACATGTGTTGTTAGCACCTTTCATGTGAAAACCCAGAAACTTTGTTTCGTACATAGTGGATTAAACCGTTCGTTTCACTTGTTATGTTTTCATTGCGTTTCACAACATGATTAAATAAAACAGCATTATGAATAAACAATAAAAAAATTTCATTTTTGCTAAAAAAAGGTGATATATATTCTTAAGTATTCTTCATTCTCACCATAAGAATTTTTTTTCCATGTAACAAATTAAATCCTATATTTCATTTACCATACTTACATTGTGTTTAACTATATATATATATATATATATATATATATATGGGATATTGAGTGATTAACTTATGATTTAAGCAAAACAAATATTCTTGATAAGTTAAAAAGGTTTAATAGACATAAAATATATACGTAGCATTCAAAAATAACAGTAGGACTGAATAATTTTCAATATAAATAAGCTTCCCTGAGCTTTGCATTAACAGTCCATCCAACTCGCCAACGCTGAAATCTATAGAACACCTCGTTCTTTCCACGCATCATCACACGAGTCTCATTTTGGATATCACGTTCATTAAATCATTGAGTTCATTATCTTTTATTGCTGAATACTTTATTCTTTAATCCCACATTCTCGGTCATCCTGACGTTTCTGACGTCCTCAGCAGCTGCTTATAAAAATTTAGACACAAATTTACACATACAAAACATGTAAACATAAAACAAAAACATGTCACGTTATGCAGATGCGTTACTGCAGGGCTTCATATATTCTGCAGCAGTTGAGGTCTTGTTGGGACCATCATGGTCTCCAATTTTTTCTACATCATAACGATCATTTGACTTTACTTTTGTATCTTTATAAGGTCCATGGAATTTTTCCTTTAATTTCAGACCTGATCCATACCGCGTTTCTTGGATTACCACGGGATCATTTAATTCATAGCTGTAAGGTACTCTTCTCATCATGTTAAATTGTTTTCTATAATTACCATTACTCCAAAAATATACATTTCTACGCGGACCATTAAAATTTGTTTTGATGCTTGTTTTATTATTCCTTTCACACGGTTCAATCCTTTCTTTTTCAAAAATTTCAAGCTTTCTTTCCCCTAAATATTTTCTCCGATTTTCACATGTGTGACATTTTCTATTAAAATTATTTCTCGAATAATATTTCTTTTCTTCATCTCTATCGTTGTAATCACGCTTCTTGTAATTTCTGATTAATTTCTGTTTATTTGCATTAATTCCTTCAATATTATTTTCTTCCCTCGTGTTATATAAAATAAAGACATAAACGAAATTTTTTTGCCGAAAATAGAAGAAGAGAATCACAAATGCAAATTTTTCTGGTTTTCAAACTGTGGAGTATGCAAATTTTGAGTTCGACGTCAAAAACGTCGCTTCAGCGGCAGCGAATGAAATTTGACTTTCAGCTGGATAAATGAGAATAAAGACAAGGATGATCGGCATTCAGTGATTGCTTTGTTTCGATGAGTACGATGTCTCAGCGAAGTCATTTGACAGATTCAGAAGCTTGGAGAATTGTTGGTAGATTAGAAGGGGGCCAAATTCAAGCCGAAGCTGCGCAAGCCATTGGAGTGTCACAAAGTGTCATTTCCAGGATCTGGAACCATTTTTTGAAGAGTGGATGTGCAGGCCAAAGACCAGGGCAAGGACGTAGACGGGCAACAACGCCCAATGAAGATCGTTATTTAGCGTTAACAGCTCGGAGACAACGAAACATGAACGCTACTCTTCTCCAACAACACCTTCGCTCGGCTACAGGCACCACGATTTCAACTCAGACTGTCCGAAACTGGCTCCATGCTGTAGGTCTGAATGCTCGCCGACCGATGGTATGTGTTAGATTAACAACAAGGCATCGTCGCGACAGCAGGGAGTGGGCAACCGAACATGTCAACTGGAAGAGAAATGAATTGAGCAATATTCTGTTTTCTGACGAGTCCCGTTTTTCTGTGCATCCGGATAATAGGCGTATTTTCATCTGGAGGGACCGTGGCAGTAGGAATAATCCTGCGTTCGTGCACGAAAGTGTCAGATTTGGCGGTGGAGGATTGTTGGTGTATGATGGCATCTCCATTGACGGGCGCACTGACCTCTACATCATTCGAGATGGAGCTCTGACTGGTCGCCGATATAGGGATGAGATCCTCAGACATATTGTAGTCCCTTACGCTGCAGCAATCGGAGATAACTTCATTTTAATGGACGATAACTGCAGGCCACATCGCGCAAACCTGGTGGAGGATTTCCTTTTCGAGGAAGGAATCGTTCGAATGGAATAGCCAGCGTGTTCTCCAGACATGAATCCAATCGAGCACGTTTGGGACACTCTAGGAAGACGAGTTTCTGGCCACCAACAACCCCCACAAACTCTCCAAGAACTGGAAAGAGCTCTTCTGAATGAGTGGGACAGAATACCCCAACTCGTCATTAATAGCCTCATTGAGTCCATGCCTCAAAGGTGTTCAACGTTGCTGGCCGTCCGTGGAAACCATACCCCCTACTGAAAATTATTTTCTTTGAAGAAAACACCTTTTCTTATTATTTTTTTCTTATATGCACAAATTGTGTTTTTTGTCCTTTTGTACACAAATGCGCAAAAAAATGCATTTTTTCTGCCAAACATGTGTAATTTATTCTCATATAACCTACTATGTCTGTCGACCATGTATCAATCAGCTAAAAAAATTCCCAGATACAAAATCCACCTAAAACTGCAATATCCTTTAATTGTTTTGAGCAGTGTATAAAGTACATAGCATTTACAGGGACACAGAAAAAATTCCAAATAGTACATTCTTTCCGAAGTACTGTATGTGTATCCGATGGTAGCTGAAGGATGGTTAAAATGCATTTTAATTATGATATGCACGTTTTTAGTATAAGTTTCACTTAATTTATGCATACTATATCGTGTGCATAAATGCTATAGTTAATATACAGGACTACCCAAAAGAGCTTGCCAACGTTACTGAATATGAGCATAAAGTATTAAAACGTCATTCATAAACAAATTATGCTGAACTGCATTAAACTTTACTAAGAAATTTTTGCAGAATATAAATAAAATTGTATACAGGACCACACAAAGAATTGGGTACATGGAGCCTATGAATAACAATTTATGAGAAAGTGATTTCAGTTGTTGTAACAGTGTTTTAGTTTAAAATAAATTTTAGCTTAACACTGATGTGTAATAAAGGTACCAGGAAAACTACAAGGCTGAACAAAGTATTCAAGTATGTTTCCATCTGTTAGTATAAATTGCTGAAAGAGAAATTTCAAGATACTAAGCATTTTTTGCTAAACTAAATTTTTCCATTATATATTATGTATATTAGCTGACAGATCAAATAAAGGGCTGTTCAAAAGTACTGGAATACATATTTGGCTATATTTGGTTTTATATCCTTATTTACCTAAATAATGATGTTTTGCTAAAGATTTCATGAAGCTTTGGAAAATGCTTCATAATCTATGCTTAACGCATGATTTTTCTTAATTGTTTGACAAAATACTGACATTATATGTAAATGAGTTTTATCAGATCCAATTTCAAGACATACAGAAAACAGCTCATAATTTAATAATATTTCTTAAATGTTCTCTAAAAATACAAAAACGTATTTTTTACATACAACTGCTGAAAGGATATAATGTGTTTAATATGTGACATATTTTGGAGAACTTTAGA
Source organism: Maratus speculifer (assembly GCA_964019185.1). Classification (NCBI taxonomy): domain Eukaryota; kingdom Metazoa; phylum Arthropoda; class Arachnida; order Araneae; family Salticidae; genus Maratus; species Maratus speculifer. The sequence continues at coordinate 286,602,563 of OZ025297.1, read as the reverse complement.
TGGTATGTAAACTAAGAAATGGTTATGGGACAAAAATACAAGAAAATGAACGCTTTTTTTTTTTGTTCTTGTTATCCAAATATATGTTCTCCGATATAAAACAAAATTTTTTTGGCACTAGTACGGAAAAGTTGCTTAAAAACTTTTAGAATCTATCTTATGAAAAGTTTATAGTAGGATGCAATATACTTTTTAAGTGATTTTTTATTTTCCTGTGACAACAACTGCAGTCACAGTAATTATATATTTCATTTAGAAATACAACACGCCATTTTTTTTATAATTCAGCTTTTTTTAGATAAATATGCATATAGATAAAAGCTTAAATTATTTCTAAAACGTTCTTTTTCAAAATAAAACAGGAATAAACATAACAAATAAATTATTTTAAAAAATGGCCATATATTTTCTCAAGTAACATTTATTCTTGCTAGAATAATATTAATTATATTATAATACAAAAAACTGTACATTTTACTACATAAAAGAAAAATTAGAGATTAGCACAAAAAAAATACTTTTATTGAAAATAAATCGATCATATATTTTCTTAGTTATTCTTTACTTTCACAAGAACAATTTAACTTATATTAGAATAGCATGGAGCATACATTTGTTTCTTTAGTACGTGTAAAAGAATATCTTGATATACTTGATATCTATAATTACACTGATATTTTCAATTTAAAGCATATTAAATGCAAACGTCATGTAAAACTACAATTTCTTTTTGTCATGTTAAATCGAATTAATTTATTTCTTTTTACAAATTGTACGATAATATATGAAACACATATTACACAAAGTACGGATAAAACGCTTATCAAGTAAATTAAATTATTTACGATTCCAATTCTTACTCTGCGAGGTTACATGTATCTTCAATTACTGGGCTCCATGCAGCCTCTCATTATCTATTTATTTCACTTCTTTAACGAAAAAGAAAAAAAAAACACTTTTTGTTGTTTTAAAATATATGTTTTAAAAAGAAGAAATTACTTTTGTTGGGCTCAGAAAGGAATAATATATTTAAAATTCAGGAAATTTTTTAAAGATAATTTCTGCGAGAGTATTAAGGTTATTGTTTTATCTGAAACTTTTAAGAAAATGTGTAGTTAGCAAAGTACTGAATTTACTATGACAGAACAAAAAGTTATTGTTTATACAGATGCATATATGTGAAATAAAATTCTGATAATATAAATAGATTATTTTGCATGAGTTTTGTTTCTACTAAATACAGAAATCTAATTTGAAGTAAATTATTTATGAAATACTTTCTTAAAATGCAAGCATTTATTTTTTTCTTAAAACTGCTAAAAAGAAAACTGATACAAACTGATATTTTCAAAAATACTTTTTTCAGCTTTTAGCGTCACAATATAAAACCAGTTGAATTTCGACGAACATTTCTTTTTTTAAGAATAAACTGTAATTTGATTAATAATAAAACTACAAAATTGAAATAGAACTTATTTTGGCATGTCTCACTTTCAAACAGATGATATTTAATATCCCACACTACTGACTAAAAAAGACCCGGGTGACAGTGTTAAGCATATGAGGGTGTTCTTTTAAAATATTTCTTTCAAATTTTAATATTTTCACATGATATTTTACGTAGGATAGCTGAGGATGATATTTAACCCCACTAGATTTACTTTATTAATTTTGACTTCAGATTAAAAAAAAATAACTGTAACTTTCGAAACCTGTTTGAAGTGGTTCTGAAATAATTGAAACTTTCATAACATAAAATAATATATATATACACACATATATATATAACCAAAATCAAAGAAGTAAAAGTTAATCCGGTTGTAGATCATTTTCAACTAGCCTATGCACAAAAAAAAAAATAAAAAAATAAAAAAAAATAAAATGGAAGAAATATTAAAATTTGAGCGAGATATTTGAAAAGAGCACACTTATAGACTTAACATTATTATCCGGGTCTTTTTCATTCAGTTGTGTGGACTCTTAAACTAAAATTAACAAAATATTATTCCTATAAAACTCAACTCTAGAAATTATTAAAATTAAACTTTAATTGTATGTGTAAGCAATGAAATATACAGAAGATCTGATATTAAGATACCGTTATTAAGGCTGAATGTTATATTGGTGTTCCAAAATGAACAAGTTGGAAATTGCACGTGAACGTAGCAAATGAGGTGCGTTCGTACGATAACGAAGTTTAAAAAATATTCAGATCTTGCTGATATAGTAGAGCGTACTCCGGATACAGTATAGTAGTCGAAATCTTTACGTTTCTGTAAATATGCAGGAAGTAATTTTTGTTATACCTCAGCAACGGATACCTTATTCATAAAATGTGAAATAGTTGAATATAATTAAAACACATACCAAACCATGTTATCCCGTATAGCATTATATAGTGGACTACTTTTGTGTGGCCCTGTAATTTAATAACAAAAATTCTTTGCATCACAGATTGTACAGAATGCATATTTTAGTATATATTTCATAGATTCATGCCAATTCTATTATGTTAGAATGAGTGTAACATCAATAAAATCCATTTGAAACTTTTTCCCCATTGACCGTAATGTAACGGAATCCTTTTGATTGTCCCTGTTATTTATCTATGGATCCGATTTTCATAACATTTGAAATGACTCGACAAAATTACGCAATAATTATATGTTTTAAATTTCAAACGATTAAAATGCATTTAAAACTTTTTTCCCTATTGACCGTAATGTAACGGAATCCTTTTGAATGTCCCTGTAATTGATCTAACCATCCGATTTTCATAAAATTTGAAATGACTCGACAAAATTATGTTATAATTATGTATTTTAAATTTCAAACGATTCGGTTGGGTAGTTTTTGCGTTATTATATGCGGACAGACGGACAGACGGACAGACAGAAGGACAGACGGACGGACTGAGCGACAACAGTAGGTGCTACGTATTTACATAATTACGAACGCTCCTAAAAACGGATAAAAAATATTCCATTTTGATACAATCATAGAATTTTTTCAACGTAAAATCTAAATCAAACATCATTTTCGCCATCACAAATTTATATGCGCAACTCTCATAGCCGTATCAACTTTTTAAAAAAATTACATTCGTATTTCATCATTTAAAATTCACTTCAATTTAAAAGTTCTAATTCTAAATCGGTTCAAGTTGCGATTGTGCGGAACATCTTTGCATATGAAGAGTTTTTATCTTAACGTCAGATCTTAATCTCAGTACTGAAGACTAAAAGTTGCCGTAAAATGCGTTTTCAATTTTTATATGTGTTAAAATGATTAGATTTATCTAAGAAAATGTCTGTTAAGTATGACATAATTTTCATTTACTTAAGGATTTTGTCTAGCGTCTGAAACAGTATAATTGCGCATGTGTACAATTAGTACGAATATACAAGGTATTTAGACTTAAATTTGACCAGTTTCAGCTATTTGCAGTTTTACAATTTTGGCATCATGTCCACCCACTGCAGTTCATCTCCATGTATCTCTTTCTTTGGTGACTGTTTTTTATTTACTTTCAACAGATTTAGAATACTTTCGTTGTCGCAATGACACACTAGTTGAATGTGCCAATACCAAAACTTTCTTCTATCTCATACGTACATTTTAATGTTTTTAAACAATAATTACTCATTTTAATTTTTTAATAATTTCAATTCAATACCATACGAACTTTTGGTTTTCATCTTAAATTTCTGCTTCAATCACTTAATCGGAGTAAAAACGAATTTCCGTCTCTACACTAGCCGATGAACAATAGAATAACAGGCAGTTTTTTTTTTTTTTTTTTTTTTTTTTTTTTTTTTACTTAACCTAAAATAATTATATACAAAAATTTTAGTTCAGTTCTAAGACCAACTTCATACACTTTTAGGTGGTGCAATATTTAAAATGGCATAAAATTGGCTACTGCAGCGCCCCCTTCCGGCGGATTTTTTTTTTCAAATACAAGGAGGACCAACTAGCCATAGCCATACAAATGCACGAAAAATTTGCTTCGATTCGTTGTACAAACTCATATATTTTTAATCGGTACAATATTGAAAATGGCACAAAAATCGCGACTGAAGCGCCCCTATCCGGCGGATTTTTTTTCAAATTCAGGGAGAACCAACTAGCCATAGCCATACACTTGCACAAAGAAATTCCTTAAATTCAATGCATAACTTCATATACTTTTGGTCGGTACAATATTGAAAATGGCATATAAATCGCGATTGAAGCATGCCCTTCCGGCGGATTTTTTTCAAATTCAGGGAGGACCAATTAGCCATAGTCATACATTTACACAAAAAATTTCGTTCAATTCGATGAATAAATCCATATACTTTTCGTCGATACAAAAATGGCACAAAAATCGCGATTGCAGCGCCCCCATCCGGCGGATATTTTTCAAATTCAGGAAGGACCAACTAGCCATAGACATACACTTACACAAAAAAATTCCTTAAATTCGATGCATAACTTCATATACTTTTGGTCGGTACAATATTAAAAATGGCACATAAATCGCGATTGAAGCGCGCCCTTCCGGCGGATTTTTTTTCAATTTCAGGGAGGACCAACTAGCCATAGCCATACACTTGCACAAAAAATTTGATTCAATTCGGTGCATAACTTCATATACTTTTGGAAGGTACAATATTGAAATGGCACATAAATCGCGATTGCAGCGCGCCCTTCCGGCGGATTTTTTCGAATTCAGGGAGGACCAATTAGCCATAGTCATACACTTACACAAAAAATTTGGTTCAATTCGATACATAATATCATATACTTTTGGTCGGTACAATAGTGAAAATGGCACAAAAATCGCGATTGCAGCGCCCCCTTCCGGCGGATTTTTTTCAAATTCAGGGGAGGACCAACTAGCCATAGTCATACACTTGCACAAAAAATTTGGTTCATTTCTATGCATAAGTTCATACACTTTTTGATGGTAGAATGGAGACATACTCACAGACAGACACATGGACAGACAGGCATTGCGTAAAAACAGATTTTTTGGAATCTCTGATCCCTAAAACGCGCAAATCCGTTGAAAAACGAAAGTCGAAAAAAATTTCGATTACAATGCTTTCTTCTTTTGAAGATAGAAGAAAGTAAAAAAGGTGTTAAAAACTACAAAAATAAAATAATAATAACACAAAAAGAAATTGAAAAACACTTTTCAAACAAATTGCAATAAAAAGTACATTTTATCTCCACATGACGGTGTAAATATTGAAAATGCGCGATGTTTAGAAATTAAATTTTTTAAGTTTGGGCGATTGAAAATCAAAAATTTCATTTCAAATTTCGAAGTTTTGCCATTCACAAATGATTCTAGCTGATCACTGAAGTCCCACGTGCATGGGTACTCCTATTTTTCTAAACACCAGTATTTTTAACTAATTTGCTTCGCCTTATCTAATGGCGAATCCGTGTTGATTGATGGTGAGAAATAGTGTGAGATATTAGAGTTATCCAAGGTTTCGGAATTAATTTTTCCATTCAACAGGTGATTCTGACTGACCACTAGTGTCCGGCGTAAATGGGTGCGCAATATTCCTTGGACACTAGTATTTTAAACGAATTTTCTTCGCCTTATCTAATGACGAAATAACCTGTGATAAAAGATAGTGAAATAAACTGTAAGATATTAGTGGTGCACAAAGCATTTGGCATCCAGATTTGCGAGGGACATCTGACAAATCTAGTGGTGAGTGAGAGTCACCTCTTGAGTGTAAATGGTTAATACGATTCTTAGAATTAAAAAATAGTGGCATCTTTGAAATAAAAAAAATCGCTTAACAAAGATTTATTCTTTCCATCAAATTTAAGTTTAATTTATAAGAACATACATTTCAGCCAAAGTGACTTATTTTTCATGCTTACTAGTTTTCGAAAACTTTGCTATAAATCTGAAAAATATACAAAAAAGAAATAATTCTGATTTAAAAAACAATACTCATACGCTTTCTTAGTTATTATTTAATTATACCATAAGAATGCTGTTTCCTTTATAAAAGGATTATCTATATGATTCACATACATAACACATGTAAATTAATATAAAAATTATCAGTATGAGTTCTAATTTTGCTTCTCAGCCCTCATATGTATTCAACGCCTGCTTTTATATAAAAAAGAAACATATGTTTCCTCTGTTTCTTTCTATGAATTCAAAGATATTAACTAACTTCCAGGCTGCGAGTAAAAAACAAATAAAAGTTCGTCGAGTAAATTTAATTATCACTTAGTCCAATTCCCCTTCTGCGAGATTACACAGTTTTTCAATTTACTCTACAACTTGCAGCATCTCATTGTCTATTCATTTTATTTATTTAAGGTAAAAGAACAGGATTTTTTTTTTCGTGGGTTTCAAAAACATTTTTAAAAGGGAGAAAATTACTTTTCTTTTTTGCCAGTTAGAAGAGTGCATTTAAAATTCAAGTAGATGTTCTTTTCAATAAAATTATTCTAAGGTAAAATAGAGTTTTTACAATCTTTATTTGATTGAAGCTTGGTTTTGTATGAAAAAAACTTAATTTTGCAATCATTTTTTTTCTTAATTTTTGATATGCTTAAATTATAAAAAAAAATGATGTGTTTCCAATGTCAGTATAATACTTAGTACTTTTAGAACTTGATAATAAATTTGTGCATTAATTTTAGACATTTTCACATTGGACGACCATAGGGGATAAATAACCAAATATTCTATAAGGTAACAACTGTATACGAGTTGCAACAACAATGGATTTAATTGCGCATCAAACAACGAACGATGAAATATGCCAACTGGAAGTAAACCTTGAGCAACAATGTAATTCAATCAATAGAAAGTATAAAATAAATAATAATAACAATAATAATAATAATAATAAAACGAGCGTATTGTTAAAAAACAGAGAGAGACAGAATTTAGTCAATTAATAGTTTAATTTAAAATTAATTATATATATAAGAAAGCAATTTAGAAATCCTAAACTGAAAATAATACTTTATTTTTTAATAAATTTTAAGTAATATTTAATTCTTTGTTTCGTCTTACATTATCTGAATAAAAGAATAGAACAATAATAATAATTTCTTTTTAAAATTTACAAACGCCCACTTTCTGCCTAGCGTAAAAAAGAGAGAATGGGTTATTATTATTTATTTTTTTTACTCGAACATGATGCCAAATTAATGGATTGAAATGATTAAAAATACAGTTATGATATTAGGCGTTATTTTCAAGACAGTTTTATGGTTATAAAAATTTAATATTTTTTATACTTATTTTAGTGTGTTTTTTTCCTTGTGAATACATATATTTATGCAGAGTTAAAGGATAAATTGTATCAGAATCGAAATTCTCGCAAAATATTGTTGAAGAAAATTCTGATAATATAAAAATTGTTTTCTTTTATAGTGAGTACTGTTTTTATTTTCTTCTACCTGAAAAAGAAGAAAGAATTGGATTCGCGAAAATTTTCGATTTGTGATATCAAATAATGAAAGTAGAAAACAAATACTCAGACCTACTTCTAATAGTGCATAAAAGACACCTTTTGTAATTAATAGACGAGCACAAACATTATTTGATTGATACCATAAAAACGCTCATGTCATTTGAAATTCGTAAAATATTGTCAAAAAGAGCACATGTCTGTAATTCAGGTTTCGGCTTAAATGTATGTTAATTATATCAAAACTGTAAAAAAAACCTGAAGAGGCTGTTTTAGAAGCGCTGTTTTATATTATCTCTTTAGATGATATTGTTGTAGTAAGATTTGATGGCACTTTTAACTATTCAGATAAAAAAAGTGATGAAAATGTCGATAGCAAAACTCTTTGTTATTACACATTTGCCTTTTGCAATACATTGAATAGTCTTTTAGACACTTCTTCAACATATTGCATGAGAAAAAGAAAGAATAGGCATTATTGTTTATCCGCTGTAGGTATATTATTAAAATTTTTCAGCAAACACTCAAATGATTGAATCGTTTTTATACACAAATTTTATTAAATGTAATTTTATTTGATATTGACCGTAATAAGGTCAGTAATACGGTCATAATAAATTCAAAGTATGATCAAGTAATTAATAATTACAAAAAAGATTAAATGACTGAACAGTTTCTTGCCAATCTTTAAAGGTATAAGCCACAATCTGCTAATGTAACAATATCTGTTGTCAAGTTTGATTTAATCAAATGCAGTATCTTAAACTTCTGACCGACACAAACTGATATATCCGTTCACTAAAATACAGATTTTACTGCAGTAAAACAATTATTAAAATTAACATAACTCCCAAGATATAATCAAGTTTTGAGAAATTACGTTGTGGTTAAGTTGCTGTTGAAAAAAAAATAGCAGTTAAAAATCGTTAAAGAGAAAACAACAAGGCAATTTTACCCTTTTGCTTGGCTGTCAAGGTTAATAATGATTATTAAAACATCAAGTGACTTTTCCTAAGGTTTAAAAAATTTAATTATTAAAAATTGCTACGCTGTACTATTGGTTTTTGTCCTTGAGATATTGCTGTTTGAAATCGAAGATGATTTCTGAGTAACGAACCGCAAATAGAACAATGAGACTGCACGTATCAATTGAATACCGTTGCAATAAAATGAAACAATTTGTAATATTGTACGTGAAGACATATGCAGTTATATGATTTGAGATTAAGCGGAATATTCTACTTTAGGTAAAATCATGCTTTCATGATAATAAAATATGCTGTTTTTACCCATAAAATTACAGAAAGTAATTAGCTATCTTATTGGGAATAACGCTTTCTTTGCTTATTCAAAAGCCTGTTATTTTTAATGAAAAAAAATGAATGTCAACAAGGTCAATACGGTCGAGTGAATTTAGTTTACAAAAAAGATTAGGTGATTGAACAGGTTTTCGCCATTTTTTAAAAATATAATCCACCTCCTGTTAGTGTGAAAGTCTGAATTAATCAAAAGCAGTAACTCAATAAAGACTATTAAAACATTAAATGATTTCTCTTAAGATTTTAAAATTTTAAATTCGTGAATTATACTATGATGTACGATTGGCTTCTGACCTGAGGATGGTGTTGTCCAAAACCGAAGATGAATTCTAACAGTAGCAAGTAGAACAATCAGACTGTTCGGATCCTTTGAAAACCGTACCAATTAATTAAAAGAATTTCTGACATTTGACATGAAGACATCTGCAGTTGTATGGTTTAACATTAAGAGGAATTATTCTACTTTAGGTACAATCATGCTTTCACGATAATAAAATCTGCCGTCATTTACCAAAACAATTGCAGGAATTGATTGCCTATCATATTGAGCATAACGCCTTTTGATGTGCGTTCGTAATTATGTAAATACGTAGCACCTATAGTTGTCGTTCAAGCCGTCCGTCCGCATATAAGAACTCAAAAACTACCCAATCGAATAGTTTTTTATACAAAAAATATATAATTATCAGATAATTTAATCGAGTCATTTCAAATTTTATGAAAATCGGATGAATAGTTCAATTATTGAGACAATCAAAAGGATTCCGATACATTACGATCAATGAGAAAAACTGTTTCAAGTGCGTTTTAATGATCTTACACTCTTTCGAACATAGTAAAGTTTATATACTTCTATGAAGTATATACTATAATAAACATTCTGTACAATCTGTGGGGAAAAAGAATATTTCTTATTTACTTACTGGGACACACAAAAGTAATCCATTGCATAATTATACATTGAGGCTTTGTGCAAAAAAGTAAACATCCCGAACTAAGTCTTCAAGAATTTCTCGAAGAAGAAAGTTACTGGTACCGTACAACTGGAAATAAAGTCTTCTTTTAAATGACGTTTATAAAATGTGCTCGGGGGAGAGCTACATAAAAGATCCAAAACCTAACTTTAAAAAAAGTAATACAAATTTTAACATGATATTTTAAATTTTCGGTTCAAACTTTGTCTAACTATCCAATTTCAAGTCATTTAAATGATAAATTTTTGAATTATAAGCATTCAAAATTTGGTGTTTCTAATGTTAATTTACATTTCCAAATTTTTATTGATATATCCTTTTATTATACTCCTAATGTACTATTTTTTATGTAGCAATAATATTAAAATACTAAAACATAAATACGTTAAATTTGCAATATTTATTATTTTAAATATAAACTATGAATTATGAAATTAATATTCAAAGAAATTAGGAATTGCAACCTAAAATTTTTTGATCGATTTAGATTTATTAAGGCCTGCATTATGGAAATTCAAAATTTCAAATTTTTCATTCAAGTAGCTTAAGAAACTATAAAATGATGATTTAAGATAAATATATTCGGGGTGAAGGCAGGGAAATCGCTATTCTCAAAGCCCCACCCGCCCACTAACCGAATTTCAATATCTTTAATTTGTGTAATTTTTCTGTTAAATTTGACCGGTTCCAATTTCTCTTATTTATCTAGACACACAGCAGTGTGTCAGCCAAGTTCAAAAAGTAAAAGTCGACACACCGGCCGTGGGTTATATTACCCGAACCATTTCGGGCCACTTTTGACCCCTCAATAACTTAAATTCTATTTGACCTACACAATTGCAATTTTTTGTGTCGTGTAAGACCATCTTCTAATTTCCTAATCCTATAAATTTTTAAAAAAATCTTTTACCGTTCACGAGAAATTGACGTCTGAAAACCACTGTTTTTCCCACTGACTCACTCACTCACTCACTCACTCATAGAAATGTTTGACTACTTCCAGGTGACTTAGGAAATTGAAATTTGGTGTGGAGGTAGGTTATTGGATCTATAAATAGGAAAAAATCAGAAATCACCATTAATTAAACATTAATGGTTGTTAGAAGATAAATTATTGGATTACAATGGCGGTTTATGAGAAATTCACAAAATACCAGAAATAGTGCCAAGTTGGCGTCACTTTTGGCGAGTATCGGGACTAATCTCTGAAACTACCGAACCGATTTCAAAAGTAATGGAACCAAAATGATGGTATTCGCCCCGGTTCAAACATAGACTACGTCTTATGTCTGTGCCACTAACCAAAAGAGGGTTCAGAAGCGAAAAACATTCTAAAAATGGGATTTTTGTTTTAGTGAAGGGCCTAGAAGCAAAAAATTTGTCATGTTAATTATTTATAAGATATGAATGATCACTAATGACATTTGCTAAAAAATACCAAATTTAAAAGGGGTGGAAATTCGCGAAGAGCATTCTGAAAACGTTCTTAATAGCGATTTTAAAACAATCTTAGCAAACAACAAATCGATTTTAAAAGTAATGATATCAAAATGATGATGATAGTCCTTGCTCCAACATAGGCTATATCTTATGTCGATGCCACTAACCCAAAGGGGGTAAAAGAACAAAAACGTTCTAAAGATGCGATGTCTGTATGTTAAGGGACTAGAATTATAAAGTTTGGCATTTTAGAGTTCACGGGAATTTCGCGAAATATCAGAAATAGTGCCAAGTTGGCGTCTTTTTTGGCGAGTATCGGAGCTAATTTCTGAAACTATGAACCGATTCCAAAATTAATAGTACCAAAATGATGGTATTCACCCCGGTTCAAGTATATGCTATATTTTATGTATATACCATTAACCATAAGAGAGTGAAGAAGCAAAAAACATTCTAAAAATGAGATTTTTGTTTTACTAATAAGCATAGAAGCACAAAATTCGGCATGTTACTTATTTATAAGATAAAAATGATCTCTAAGGGCATTTGCTAAAAAATAAAGAATTCAAAAAGGGTGAAAATGCACGAAAAGCATTCTAAAACTGTTCTAAATTGGGATTTTTAAGCAATCTCAGCAAACAACCATCTAATCTTAAAAGTAATGATCTTAAAATGATGGTGACATTCCTTGCTCCAATATAGGCTATATCTTTTGTCAATGCCACTAATCCAAAAGAATTAAAAGAGCAAAAAAAATTCTAAAAATGCGATGTCTGTATGTTAAGGGCTTAGAAACATCAAATTTGGCATGTTCATTACTTATAAGATATAAATGATCACTAAGAACATTTGTTAACAAATACAAAATTTAAAAGGGGTAAAAATGCGCGGAAAGCGTTCTATAAACGTTCTAAATAGCAATATCAGCAATATTAGAAAGTTAGCGAACCGATTAAAAAAAAAAAAAAAGAAAAGAAAAAGAAAAAAAAAAGTCAAAATGATGGTGGCAGTCCTTGCTCTAACAACAGTATTGGATAAATTGCCAGATTACAATGGGAGTCTATGGGAATTTGGCGAAATACCAGAAATAGCGCCAAGTTAGTATCACTTTTGGCGGGTAATTTTTGTCGTCAATTTGATGATATATCGCCAAGTTGGAGGCAAACTTTTTTGGTCGTCGAGATAATCAAGTAGTACCCAATCACATAAAAGAAACATCCTTATTAGTGGAATTTAATGGAACATAAGCAATCCTAATGTTAAAAGTTTTAAATTTGATTCAAAGAAACAGTGAATAAACGCAGGAAAAAGCTGTAAGATTAATTAATATTAAATAAAACTAATTTAATATTAAGCCAATTTATTTCAAAAAGGAAACAAATACCGACTTATTTGACAAAAAATAATGATATCCTATCAAAAACATGAATGTGAAAAAATGCCAAGTTCGTTAAAGATTTCGCTAATAAAAGAAGTGATTTGACAAAAAATAATGATATCCTATGTTCTTTCGAAGCTCCTTAAATCATAGCTCCTGTCATGCATAATATTCTTCAATTGCTTAAAATGAGTTGGTATGTTACTTGTTATTCAATAGAGCGACTTGGCAAGTTTTCAGCCCCTAACTTTAATGTTTGAGTAAGTATTTAATGTTTGAGTACCTAACTTTAATGTTTGAGTAAAATTTAATCTAGAATCTGATTGGGAAAAATCTAGTCATTCAAATGTTCGAATAACTACATTGAAGTTAAGGTATCGATAAATTAATTAAGTGATCAACTTTAAGTTCTGATCAATTAAATAGAGAAATTTGAATAACAGAAAACTTGTAAGTCGCTCTATTGAATAACAAGTAACATACCAACTCATTTTAAGCAATTGAAGAATATTATGCATGACAGGAGCTATGATTTAAGGAGCTTCGAAAGAACTTGGTTTGCAGTTAGATCTCACTTCTTTCATTAGCGAAACCTTTTACAAACTTGGCATTCTTTCACATTCATGTTTTTGATAGGATTTATTTTTCTTTTTTACTTACAGTCGAAGGCATTCGGGTCGTAAGTAAAAGATTTTGGCGCTATCCTTGGTCGCCTGTTGGTGACAGTGCTGTCGCGCATAAGACTAGAGCTGTTCGGGTCGTAGGTATGGGTCATCGACGAAGAATGGCCGCTCACCGCGGCGGTTGATCAACTCACCCGACCCCAGAGACAAATATATTCGAGATGAAGGCAGAGGAAATTACTAGTTTCAGAGCCCCACCCACTCACTAACCGAATTTTAATATCTTTAATTTGTGTAATTTTTCTGTTAAATTTGTCCGGTTTCAATTTCTCTTATTTATTTATTTTTTTCCTTTTTCTATTTAGAGTCCAAGGCATTGGGGGCGTAAGTAAAGGATTTTGGCGGTTATCGGCGACAGTGCTGTCGCGCAAGAGACTAGGGCTGTTCAGGTCGTACTTAGGGCTCGTCGACAAAGATTGGCCGCTCAACCGCCACTGTCAAAAAGAGGTTTCTCTCGGTCAACAGTCGGGTTCCGTAATTCAACTTGCATATACTCCTAAAATATGCTCGTTTTAAAATAATTAATTTCTCAAAAACTTATTGTTCGGATCGCATTAAAATTTCTTTTTAGGCAAATTAAAGAGTGTAGTGTTTATTTATGCTGTCAGAATTGGGTACTCTTATATATATATGTGTTAAAAAAACAGGGTTCTTTTTTATATGTAGAGGGCCCCAAAAGCAAATTTTAGATAGATCATTTAAAAGTAGACTTTATTTTCAAACGTTTTGTTTTTAATAGTTTTAATATATGATGTTTTGTTGCACAGTTAGTAGGGGGTTATTTACTTTTTTTCACGACTGTGCTTCTGGCAGTCGATTGCCAGTATTCAACACCCAGCGACGGGTCTTAAAGTATAAGTATTAAGTTAGGGTCATCAATGGTTTATTTGGCCTAAGTTATTCATAGTTTCCGTCAAGAGACCCTTTTCACATGCTGATGTAAAATGCACACAAACATTATGATCACAATGCATTACTTCGACTTCAACCAATATAACTATAGTATTGGTGATATCTTGTTCGAGTTATAGCTGCAGATAACTATATTACGTGTCTTTTCAAACTTTCACTGATCACAGATAGCATGTCAGATGGCAACAAAAATCCGGAGATGTTGATAAAAATAACACATGCCCGATGTTTAATGGGCTTTATTGGGAATCTGGGCTCGAGATTGGAAGAAATGATGTGTTGGTAGTATTTTTCCATCGGGATTTCCAATCGAATATATGAATGCGATTTTTATTTTTTCTGAGTCTAAAATTATAAATAGATATACCGAAATTTTGTATTGAGTAACGTATGCACAAACTATAAGAGTAATAGGTTCTGCAAAGAAAATAATAATTCTTTTCATTGCTTTTTATTAAAAAATTATAATATTTTAAAATGGTGGTTATCAAACTTAAAACGTGAAAAATTTAAACATTTAAATAAAACAAAAGCAAACATTTTATGATTACTTGAAATACAAGATGACATTTTGCATGTGCAGCAATAAAAAACTTATTATAAATTTTAACTGAAAGTAAACAGCATATGTGTAAATAGAAAGAATCATACGATATGCGAAAATGAAGCACATGCAAAACAAATATAAACACACCAGTGGGATCATATGAAGGGGGTTTATGACGCTACTCCAATAAAACCCATTTTACATGTGACATACATGCCGGCAAGTAGATTTTTCGAGCCCTGACGGAAACAAAATTAATTGATAACTTCGTCTGATCAGATTTCGTACTGGTATAGAAAAATTACTAAATTAATCCTAGGTGTTAGAAAATGTTTCATGCGGATATAGTGTGCCGAATCAATATGATATAGTATCAAGTATAAAGAAAAAATGGAAATTTAAGGGGTTTCCGGAGTTTTACTTTTTACCATGGTGTGCAATTTAGCAACATATTGCATTTATTTTTTTTATTCCCTCAGTCCCTATAAAACATAAATGCATGGAATTTTTAATGTATATAACTTGATATTTCTTCTATGTAAAATTTTTTTTTAATATTCTATATTGAAGTTTTATTTTATATTTTTATGTTTAATTTTGATGAAACATTTTTAAATATTTTCATCCAGTGTGCTCAAGAGTGCATCGAAACTATTAGTTTAAGAGCCCCTAAAAGTAATTATGATGATGTAATACTAATGTATCTTGATCACATTCATTATTTGTAAGAAGTTTTAATTCTTTAGTTATTTAAAATTTTAACTTAAAGTTTAAAATTTTAACTTAAAGTGTAAAATTTTGAAAAAAATCGTTTTTTAATTGAAAAATTGCCAATTTTTAATTAATAAATTGCTTACAAAAGAAGTGTAGTTCCCGATACATTATTTTTGCACCATTACTGATATACCAGCTTTGTAAGGTCTTCAGTTGGTAGAATGCCAAGCCGATTCCATTCGGACTTTGGGGGTAATAGCCTATGAGGCCGAGAAATGATATATTAAATATTGTTTTCTATTTTTTGTTCCGAGTGAAATTTTATTTTAAAATAAATAGATTGTGGAGCTATTATTAGTTCTCGGAATAACCTTTTCAAAATATATATTTTCTCCTACAATTTTGTGAATTTTAATAAAAACATGTCTTTTTTTTAACATTTATATTTATGGCTAAAATGCAGTTTTAACGACTGCTTGGCATCTGACTTGGCGGCTATGCAAGAAATTCGCCAATTCTAACAACCTAAATATTCAGGGCACTTGTGTGTCATATACTCACTGGGATTTACTTGGCGCCAGAATGGCGTTATTTTGCCTAATATGGCAACTCTGATAGTGTTTATTTTTTGATAAATTGTTTATTTAATTTAATTTTTTTTAATTATGTAAAATGTTTTTTGCTCTATTGTTATTTGTTTTTAAAATTTATTATATTTAAGAATTGTTTTATTTATTGTTATTGTTTTTAATAATAAAAACATAATTTAAAAATGTATATTTAACCAGCATTCGAAAATGAGGTTTTCGACAAATTGACGTTAATTTTTTTTTTTTTTTTTACCAAACCTTGCGAGTATATGATATCTGCGTCATTTATCATTTTCATATCCAATGTATGCAAATAATATAAATAAATATAGTACACAATAATGTAGCGAAATAATTTTAAAAAATTGCTAATCTGGCAAGTTTTAAAATCACACCATTCAGGCGTTAATTCTAAAAAGATTAAGTTACGTTATATTGCGAGGGAAAAAGTTATAACCATACCTTTAAATCATCTTTTTTATTATAATTTGTCTTTTTTTTTAAACTTGTACTTAAAACTTATTTTAGTGTAACTGAATTACAATATAATGTTTAGAAACAGATAATTGAATTAGAGAAACAAAAAGGTATTCGCCAAAAAAAATTCGACATATCTAGGATGTTTAATAAATAAACTCATCCTCGAGATGGTACGAACTCTCCCATTTTCGCATTGGACTCGCTCTTTTCGCCCATGCGCAGTTCTGTCCAGGTTTCTCTCAAACGTGGTTTATCAGTATCAATATTTTTTGGAGCTCTAGACTCAATAGTTTTGCTACAGCTTTGCGCGCAGCGGGTGCAAGTCAAAAAATAATTTTAATTTTTCTTTATCAAAATTCAATAAAAAATAAAATAAAATAAAATTTCAATGTAGAATATGAAAAAAATATATATTTTAGTAAAAAAGATATTAAGTTGTCTATATTAAAAAATTTTCGAATTTATATTTTACAGGGACTGAGAAAAAAATTAAATGTTACACTTGCTAAATTGTACCGTCAGGTAAAAAATAAGGCTTTAAGATATAATATAATATTCCTTAGGCCTCCTTAATGCTATTTATAAATGATTGATACTAATCGAAAACTTTAATATTTTACTTCACATTTTTAGAGATAATAAAATAAATTAAAGCTCTTAGAATAACGTTATTTTTGTAAAAACTCTTTTTTACGAGACTCTTTAAAACAAAGTTATGTGCATTTGAATGCGCAGATACTATAAATGTGCAGACAATGTGACAATAAGTGTTATATACCCAGAGGTTACCAGTTTATTATTATTTCATATTTACATTAAAGCAATTCTTAACCAATCTTTTTTTTTACAAAAAAATTAGCACCTGTTATAAGAAAGAACTCTAAACTTTTTTTCAAAACTCTGAGGTTTTATTATACAAGAAGAATCGCTTGAATGCATGTTTATCACAAGAAAGAAATTCGTCAAAAAAGAACTGCTTACATGCACAGTGATGATACAATAGATATGAAATATTTCAGGATAGGGTTCAAAATAAGCTGGAAAAGCTTCAGAGAAAATCTATTGTCAGATTGGATAATCAATAATTGCAATGGAATGAAATACAAATATACTATTATTTTAACACAATAAAACGGATTGGTAAAATTGTCATATGAATTGAATATCTTCACCTGAGCGAAAAACTGCTCCGGGCAGGGATTAAACTCAGGTCTATGGAATGCATGGACAATGCTTTACCATTTGAGCTAACTGGCAGACAAACGCTGGGTACTTTTTCTCTCATAGTATAGTTATCTAAGAGGAAAATGCTCATTATTTGTAGGCGCAGTTAGCTTAAACCGTAAAGCATTTGCCCTGTAAACCAAAGTTCTGCGTTCGACTTCCGGTCTGGGCATTTTTGAAAATATTTAATTTATGTCGACATATAAATACTTAAGATATCTAATGAATATCATCTGAAAACGTTAAATTGAATATAACATGTAACTATTAAAATTTCGAAGTAAAAATATATATTTAGTTGAAATAAGGGTTCGTATTAAATGGAAAAGATATTTATTAAAACATGTTAATAATTTTCAGTTAAATGAGCTGAAATATTATTTCCTATCTCACAACTTTTAATTTTAAAAGTAGTTATGTTACATTTAGCGATTTTTAAACGCAGTTTATATAAGCTCTGTTTTCATTTCGTATGATGGTCAAATTGTTATTTACAAATACAAATATATAAGATCAGCAAAAGAAAATTACATGCTACGTTAATTAAAAAGCATTTTTTTCTTTTTGCATTATACATAACTATCTGGTTTGAACAAAACGTTAATATGTTACAACTGTTATATATCTTTTTTCATAAATATTTCCATACATTAACGAGATCAATACGAAAAGAAATATCTGAAAGAAAACTAAAGACAGAGGAAGATGGGGATACATGAACCATTTTTTTGAATTTTAATTCTTTTAAATTTTTTATAATTTTTAGAACAAAATAAAGTATTGAAAATGAAAATTTGATAGCTATTCTTCAACTGAAAACCACTTTCAATTAATTTTGAACTATTTTTCTATATATAATAAATTTTCACTTTTTGTTTTAAATCAAGTATCCCTTCACCATGGCTCAAGTATCCCCGTCATGGGGATACTTGAGACATGGTGAAGGGATACTTGAGCCAGTACGGAAAAATACCTACAAAAGTAATTTTTTTCACTTTATTTTTGCACAAACATTTTACAGAATGATAAATTATGATACATAAAATCCCTTAAAACCGATTGAGAAAACAAAGCTATTAATATGATCATTTTTTATCATTAGAACTGGTGGTCAAAGGATCATTTCAACTTGAGTTATGTCGATGGTAGAAACATTTTCAGTTTTGAGTCATTTAAATTTGGAATGTGCGCTATTTTTACCAATTCTTCTTCAATTTTCTTAGTTAAAAAAAAGTTACAGTAACAGAGGTTACAATTTCAATGTAAAATATCAATCTTAATATATTATACTAAAAAATAAATATTTTAATATGTTGACCTAACGATTTAAAGAATTAGAGATTATAACCTGTAAAACAGTTTAAAAAATATTTTAATGTAATAAAAGTTACATGGAAAACTATGTTTACATTTATCTATACAGGCAAGTATTTTGTAGTCAAAATGAAAAATAAAATGGATATTATCATTTAAATAATATGCATTTTTAAACTTTTTTTTAGGTCATTATTTTTTTAAGAAAATAAATAAAATGAAAAATTATTCTCCCTTTTATCCAGAAAAAAATATATTAGCGACTATAAGGATTTAATTTTATTTTTTGTTTGTTTCACCCATGTCTAATTTCTTAGTGGGGATGGTAGAGCCATGGCTCAAGTATCCCCAATCTCGCTGGCTCAAGTATCCCACTACCACTATTTTTGTTTGTCAGAGTTTTACTAAATAAAGCATGCAGCTGTTAGAACTATTTTAGATTCAAAATACAATTGAAATTATACTTTTTATATTTATGTATATTTGCAACTTTAAACAAAGCTTCGATTACAAAATAATAAAAGAAAGAACATGCACCTAAATATTTACTTCAGATAGGAGAAAAACAACTATTAATCATTATACTTTCAAAATGATACCAAGGTGGGTATTTTTTTTTTTTTTTTTTTTTTTTTTTTTTACATGTTCAAAACTATAAATATGTTACCATATTGCCAGTTTTAGAAAGAAAAATTAACCAACTGTAGAGATAATAGAGGTGGCTCAAGTATCCCCACTCTCCCTTAATATAAGATTTTATTCCATCAACACACAACTTTATAAAATATTTGTGTTTTTCATCTTTATAAAGCTTAGAAGTAAAACAGAAAATACTAAATTTTGATTTATAAAATTTTACTTTAAAGATTTTTTTTTATTTACAATTAAGAGAATATTGAAATGTTCTAGTGCATACGTTAATGAATGTCAGAAAGTAACACATGTACATACAATATTACTAATTTTCTATATTTTATTGCCTGATTGAAAAATTTTATCGAAATTAAGTAACGCAAAGGAAGTGAACGTGTTTAAATAACAACAATAACGAAAAATCTTACTATTATTTGTATAGTATTATTATTTCTCAATAGTTTGATGATATAATTAAAAAAAAAAAAAAAACAGAAACAAAATACACAGGTGAAATATTTAGGTACATTTTAACATTATGTGAAACATATGTTTTTCTTTGCATCATATCGAAGAAAATTTTCTGAAAAATCATCATGAACTAAAAGAAATTATAAGTATTAAAAAACAACGGAATTTTGCATATTATACATGTATGACAAAATACACAACTGATAAAGGCAATAACGTATGTTGCATTTGAATAATATAAAGAAGTTTCATTACCAGATGCATCGAAATGCCGGAGCAATGTAGAAAAAAAATAAAGAAAAAGAAATCCTTTAAATTTACGGCAAAAACTGCTGAAAGCAATGTTGGCAGTAGTTTTAACCGTCAATCTGGCGTTTTTTTTTTTTTTTTTTTTTTTTTAACTGTGAGGAATTTTAACAAATGAATTCCTTTAGCTATATATTACGTACATATTACCTAAATACGCTCAGACATTTTCTTAGTATTTTTCAATGTACATAAATATAGTATTTCGTCATCTGCAAAACTTGATTATCCAGTCTGACACTAAAGGACCACAGAGACAAATAGAAATATCACAAGTGAAGTAAAAGATCATCCAAAAGATACAAAGAGGTACACAGAGATGTATAATAGGGTAATAAAGTAAGTGGCATGAGAAGATATTTAAAAATTTACAATGAATGTACGATAAGACCGTCTTTAGATATTTTATGATACATTAAGATGTGATTCATGATGACTCCATTTTAAATTCAATATACGGAGTTTTCACGTTTCTGTATGGCTATTAGGCTGACATATTAAAACTATTTACATAGTACAAAAGAAAAAAAATCCTTTAATTTGATAAGATGAGTATTTTTTTTTTTTTTAAATAAACTACATTTTTATAATAAACTATCAACAGTTAAAAAAAATTCTGAATAAATAAATAATAAATACAAAGTGCAAATATTGTAATACAGAAATGTAATTTTATGATATATTAAATTAGACATTATACACATTGTAAGATTTCTCTCAAATTTTCTTTTAAATTCTGGTTATAAGAAATACCTGTTAGATATATCCATACAAAGGCATAAAGGCTTAACTGCTTTAGGGCGTATGCAAATATGACTTATTCATTAACTCTTTAAATAAAAACAAATGGCTTTATTTCATAGAAATTTTACTAATGACAGCTAATATAAAATAATAAAAATTCGTTGTATTTGAATGCTAATTTTAAAAGTATCTTTATTCTATTTTTCATACAGGGCTATAAATTTCATTATAATATAATATAAATTTATGTAAAAATTTCTATCGGTTTATCAATTGATATAGAGCTTAGTTAAATTTTAGTTAGTTAAAAAAAAAAAAAAAAAAAAAAAAAAAAAAGAAGAACATTGGATTTTTGTAAAAAGGAATGCATCAGTGTTTAGAAATAAAGTAATATGTTAGTTTCTTGAATTATTTATTTATTGTTTTCTGTAATCCAACTTCACTATCATTAAAATTGATCTGAAAGTTATAGTAGTGTGTAATTCTTATTACTTCACTGCTACATGATTACTTTATATCCTTCACATGCCACAAGGTCACTGGAATAGGAAAGGAGGTAAATGCACTGTGATATAACGGCACTATAACATGATAACATGATCCTTTTTAACGTCATACAGTGTATTTGTTTCATAAAATATTAGCTCAGTTAATAATATTAATAATGAGATTTGATTATGATTTTTCTTCTTCTAATAACAATACAACTTCACAGTTAATAGTTTCATCTTATTTTACAAAAAACATCGTTCATACACTGCAATTTTTGATCTGAAGGGAAACTTTATTCTATGTTACATTTCACAATTTTACAAATATCGTATAAAAGAAAGATGGATTTTTTGTTTTTTTTCAAAAAAAAGTATTTATTCAGTATACAACATTTTTTTAGTTACATAGGCATGTAAAAAATAAGGATTTACTTATTTGGAGCTTTTTATTATCAACATATATAAAAAATAAATCATCAAGAAGTAAACAAAAACAAAATATATGTGTGGTATTTATTTGTTAATATCAATCAAAAAAATGAAAAAAAAATCTGAAAAATATGCATAAATATTATGAATAAAAACTTAATAAAAATTTATGCTTCCAAATGTTAGCATGTCACGATGCATGTCTTTAAAAAATTTACTCGCAATTTTTACCCTGTTAATTAATAAAATTCAAACTTTTTTAAAATTCTTTATATATAACTTTTTAATGATATTGTAGCTTCAAATATTATCGAAAACAGCATTTCTTCAAAAATGAATTTAATCATGTATTTTAACTTATCGAAAATGTTGAGTGCATTTGTTATGAAAAAATAAAAAAGGAAAATGTGTATTAATATTACTGTTTAATTTTAAATTTCGGCCTAATTTAGAAGTAAAATATTTTGATAAAATGATCACAATAAAAATTAATCTTAAGGTAAAATAAATTTATAGATAAATATAAACAAAATTTATAATATAATAAATATAAAAATAAATACCAAACGGAATGCCTGGATACATTTAACGTCATTTGAAAAACAAAACAAAACAAAACAAATATGAATGTTGCATCAAAACATATAATCTAATATAAAAGTAAATAAAATTTAATCTCAATTTCAAATAAAACTTTTTTTGTATAATATATTTACTGGCATAGATATAATAGATATAATACAATATATAAAATTTAAAAACGAAGAAGAGGGGAAAAAATTAATGATTATAAGTAAAAAATAAAATAAAATGAAAACTCGTTATACAGTAACGTAATTAAAAAAAAAGACATAAAACTAAGCTCTTAAAATACAATTTCTGTTTACATACATATCAGGTCATGTCTTTTTATTCACAAATATATTAAATTAAGAATTCTTTGAAAGTAATTAACACATACTTCAAAATATAAAGCAACGTATGTCTTTGTAAATTGTGTTTAATATTTAAAAATAACGTATGTATAACCATGTAAAGCAGCAAATAGGAACTAAACATAACATAGATATAAATATACATAACGATAAATGTAAAACAATTTATATATCACATTTTAATAAGTAACGCAAACTTAAGGAAAATGAAAATGTAATAAGAAACTAATTGTATAAGGTACATATGCATATAAAATAATCAGCAGTATATACAAAAACAATGATATTTAATGTGTAAAATTTTCAAATAATTTATGTAGTACAAAAATAAAGAAAAGTGGAAATATATTATCCCATAGTTAAAAATGTGTCCTCTAAAAATAGACGTAGGAGAAAACGTCTAACGCCAATTCTTTATTGCTTGAAATTTTATATCATTATTCATGTGTATTATATTTTGTTTGCAGTGAGTAACAATTTAGCAGAAACGCAAAATACAAAAAAAATTAAAAAAAATTGTCATAATTTAAAAAAATAGTTGCATCTGTTTAGAAAACACCGGAGAAAATATACTAAAGAAAAATTTAAATAATTCATTTAAGATTATTTCCCATGTAATATAGCTTACTTAGCAATATTTCACATAAATTCATTCGTAATTTTTAATTTAATAGTTTAATCCTATTTATTTCTATATTTTGTTCTTCTGAAAGGTTTTTGAGGTTTAATTTGATATTTGAATTTCCATTCTTTAAAGAATTATTTACATCCTTGAAGATTTATAAAGGAGTAATTAATCGAAATACCAATATTTTCTTCAAATAGCATTTTTATCAACTGTAGCATATGTTGAAGCAGAACTAACAAATATCACATTAATATTTATGAATTGTTTACTGTGATTTACGTATTTTTAAATATGTGGTTTAACATTAATATTTTTGCTGAGAGGTAACTTTTTTATAGATTATTAAAATCTTTCTTTTATATTTTTTGCATAGTTTATTCATTTGAAAAATACACCAAACTGGTGAAACAGAAGAAACCATATTTATATGTGCTTTAAAATAAACACATATATCGTTGCTTTTTCATAAACTCAGTTCCGTTTACTTTACCATTTTCTGATTTTAAATCTTTCCTTACATTAAAAAAGTCTTAAATTATTAATAAATAATATATTTTTTATTAATTAAAAAAATCTTTTTGTTTAAAAATATCTTAAAATAAAAAAGAACTAATACGAAATATTTCAGTTCAACTGTAAAGATTTTCTTTATGATTCGATACTCAGTATAATTTTGTATATTATGTTACATTGTTAATTAAAGGATAAAATGAAAAAACATAATCATATTGTAGATATTTTATATTTAAAACTGATATTTTATTTGAAAACTGTCACTTATTATTTATAGCTAAATTCAAATATTCTTTAATAAGCAATTTTTATCTGTCCATAACATTAATATTTCATTTTATCGCACATCAATATAGGAATGTCACATACCATTGACAAATGCAATGCATAATGAATAACATACGGATAAATATACACAAATAGAAATAATTTACGCACTCATTTTTTATTCATAGTAACTTCAGCTTCTTTGATTCACCTTTACTTAATTTAAAATATATAGATTTATGATGAGATGAAGAGTTTATAACGAATGCTTTATTCATAAACAAACTTTTATACTTCGCATTAAATGCAACATGTGTTAAATATATATACTGATGGTATTATGTGAAATAAATAAATGTTCCCTTCATTGGTGTTGAGTTATTAAGATGCAGCTTTATGTTACATGAAACGTGTGACTTTAGTGTAGCTTCAATATCATTAATATTTTCTGATATAATCCATATGTTACAACGTCACAAATATTATTGTTATTCATATAATTTCGCTTTTTGATGTATCATGTACAAGACGCAGGAAATTATTCATAGGTTTAGATCTGCAAATACAGTTTTTGGCACATAAATATCTGGAGGTGATATCCAGCTCTCATTGAAGACTTCTGCTGCTGCGCATGACAAGAGTACAGAGAGTGACAAGAGTTGTCCCTGTTAGTACTAGTAGCATTTTTGGTACTAGTCACAAAAAATATTTATCGTCGAATGCTTTATGCTACAGGCAGAAAAGACAAACAGGAACGAATATGACAATGGTTGTGAGAATGTCCCATGTGGAATGAAGAAACATAGCTCTGCTGTCACGATTATTACCATCCCCTGAATAAAAAAAAAACAAGAAATGTATAATTTAAAAACATAACTAAACCAAAGTATAACCAACTGAACATTAAAAATATTATATAAATGTTTCTCTTCTAGCATATTTTAAAACCCTAGTTTATGTGTCTCTCCTCTGTCTTAGAAAAATATTCCAATAATTAATTTTACTTAAATTCTATTTACTTAAAAACTGCTGACAGCAATGTTGCCACCAGTCTTTTCCTTAAAAAATTTCAGTTAAATTAGATATATTTTTATTATTACATATAACTTTAATTTTCCCATGAAAAACGGCTGGCAATATTTCTGTCGGCAGTTTTTGCCGTAAATTTAACGGATTGTTTTTTTTACAGTGCGCATGTATTAATATTGTACGTCTCTTTAACATTTTTAAAAAATAATACTTACGTTAAAAATGAAACACTTTTTATTAGTTGTGTATAAAATTATTTTCATTTTCATTTTAATGCTAAATGCTATAAATTAATTAAAATTACTCAGTCACCCGACTTTGACATGGCCTGTAATAATACTCTCAGATGAACTTAAAATCATTTTTAATAAACCTCATGAAAAATACAAAATCTAAAACTAGACGAACCTTGAACCGGATCCCCTTACGATAAGTTAGTTAAACGTCAGTTTTATAATATTTTCGTTTTTATATTTCTTATATTTTTTAAGTTTTATATGCTAATCGGTTAAAGTAAAAGGACTAAAAATATTACAAATAGATTTCTTTTTCATTTTAAAACAACCTTTAGAGATTAAAAAATAATAATAATAGAAATAATAAGTCAAACATTATTTTAAAATCACAATGATAAGTGAAGTGTAATACTTCCTTTTTAACTGTTTCAGTCAAACAAGAAGAATTAATAAAAATTTGTTTTTAGAAAAATTCTGATAATAGAATTCTAATTTTAATAAAAATCGTAAAAATAAATAAATAACATAAAATAAAACAATCTCTTTTATGGCTTTTAATTGAAAAAAAAAATACTTATGCAAATTGAATAATCATTGATCGCGCCTTAAGAATTATTGTACTACTTAACATCATTTTAAGACTTACTTTACTTTCATTACTTGAAAGCTTATATTAGAACAACAAAATTAACAATTGGGAAATAATTAAACATATAATAACTGATTTTCAAACATAAGAAATATTTCTAAACATCATTTACGGAATAATTTCAGTTTAGGAAACAATAACAAAATATTCAGTAAAATATTTTGGACTTAAACAGATTTATAATCTCATAATGTCATTTACAAAAATTGTATTTTTTTATGTAGCTATTCCGTAATATTTTACATTAAAAGATTATGTCTGTCGACAGATTTTTTAATAGTGTGCACAGATAAAAGAGGTTGTAGTATGCAAAATTACACAAAATGTTTTACCTTGTTCTGAGCCTGAGTATATTGTTACAGGCGAAGGTGAATCTCTTTTCTCATGTTCACCATTTGAGAAATCCTGCAGGCGACCTACTTAAAGAAGTAAATAGGAATATTAAGGTAGATGATAAAGAAAAAATCTATTAAACTTTCATTCACTAAACAATCATCCGTTATATTATGTATATATATATCTATATCTATATATATATATGTGTATATTTTTGATTATTGAATCCCTAATGAACTATAGTACAGTACAGAACAATCCACACGAAATGAGAAAATCAGGTGTGGTTAAAATGTCACTGATTTTATTGAAAATCTTCATATAAGTTGATAACAATCATTTACGGGGAAACGCAAAGTAATAGATTTCAGACTTGTTTATTTCAGTACAAAAATTTACATTAAAGTTTATGCGAAATCGCTTGAAATTTCAAGTTTGATTATTAGTTTTAGGAATGTAAAGACTGCATTAAAATTATTTACATTTACGAATGATCTAAAAGTAACCTATTAGCGTAATTTAGTAATTGTGTTTTATTCCGTAATTAAAAAAATTAAATAATAATAAAATTGCGGAAAAGATTCATTCTATTTCATTTATTTGCTTTAAATTGAGGGACACTTTTTACAGTTTCAAACTTATTTAACATTATATCTAATAGATTATATTTAATACATCTAATTTTTTTTCTTGGATTTTTTAGTCCTTAATGAGAGAAAAAAAAAAAAACAGTGAAAACTGTTGATTAAAAATTCAAAATTTTTATCATTTGTTTTGACGCGAACAAAAGCTTTCAAAAGCCTTTAACTCATTGATTTTTTATATAAAAGCGTATATTTTAACTATGCAAAGTGTAGTAGTATCTTTCAGTTTATTTTTGCCTCAAGAATATTTTAAATTTGTGTAAAAGAAAAAACGGTTACCTTGAATAAATAATTGCATTTTAATCTTAAAATCAAATAGCAAAAGTAAATGGCAGCACATGTGTTCTTTTAGCAAGAAACTCGCAAAAAGCGCTTGATATTAAAGAAAGATTAACATTAGCATTAACGAGCAAGCTGAACAGAATTTCTACCTCTAGAAATGAACTTACTATTCACATACTCTGGATAGCACCAAAAGTCTGGATTCAACATATCAAGTGTAGCACTAAGTCAGAGGAAATACATGGTTGGGTCCGACAAAAATAGACGTTATGACGGATATTCTAGGGATTATATTCACCATAATTTATCTAGAAGCAAAGGCATTATATACTGCAGATTCTTAACGAGAACAGTACTGGCCAAGGGCAGATTAAGTAAGTTCAAGCGTATGTCATACTCGAATTGTCGATATTGCACAGGTTGTAAACAAACTGAATATCATTTAATTTTTCATTTCTGGATGTTTGCTGGTTCATGGAACAAACTTTGGAGAAACTTCGACATAATTAGGATTGTTCTTACGACGAATTCTTTGAAAAGGCATCTACAAAGAAAACTTTCATGCTATATTTAGCGGAATTTCTACAGATAATCCATACTGCGAGTCCTACCTACATGTAAACTAAATTAAATATCAGTACATTCCCTGTAAACAGCGATGCTAGCAGACCAACGATAAAGTAAAAACTGTATAAAGATCAAGTTAGTATAAATGGCGCTACGCGCCATATACACTACATGGATCTCTCATGGAAAATCTGAGATGAAGAGAGTGAGATAAGAAAGATTGGTCTTAAAATGTTTCGAATATTATTTTTTAGACCATTTTTGTTATGTTAGGAATTAAAAAGGCAATATTGAAATTTCTTTTTAATGTGTCAAGGACTTATTGATTCTGATAGATGTGCAATACTGTTAATATCGGAGCTTTTCTTTAATTATTTTTTGCGGATACATAAGAGAAAAAATTATGATTTTATGTATATATTTTTAAATTTTTAAGTTATTATTAAGATGAAGGAAATAAATAACATCTTTGAAACTTGGAGAATTAGATCTTCATACATAATACTACATCATGCATCAATTTCACAGATGGTTTTTAAATCCTTTGATTTTTATATATTTCAACTTTTTAAAAATTTCACAAAATTTCAACATTTACGACCAATTCAAGATTAATCATGGTATTACCAGATTATTATTACTCAAAAAATGCAAAAATTGATTTTCAGAGATTTTAATATTATAAAAAAAACTTAATTTTTGTGGAATAGTTTTCATAATACAGAACTTCAAACTCGCAACTTTCGAAAATTGTCCGCATGCCATTCATTCTATATCACAAGTTTTTCAAATGTTAAAATGTAATAAAATAATTTATTTTTCGTCAAAACATTGTTCAGAACTAGATTTGAATATGAAATGAACACGTATCCCAAATTTTATTAAAATTCGCTGCTATGTAGCCACGTTTTTTTTTTTTTTTTTTTTTTTTGTTCATTTTACATTGAATGACCCATGTATGACATTTGTTTCACATAGAGTTTTGTAATTTTTTTTTTTTCAGATTAAAATTTAATGTTGGCTAAAAAACAAATTTGTCTTTTTAGATGTTAATGTTATGTAAATAACTTTTAAATAGTTAATTTAGAATTAAAGAAAAATATCTAAGGATATCACGATATTTATTAAATTAATAATAAATTTAGTTTGATTTTAATATGAAAGAATTTATATAATTCTAAATAATATTTGTATTATACAATACAGGGCAGCATTATCATTCATATTGCTCTTTCTTTTTTACTAAAAGGAACTAAGGATTGCAATTTCTACAGCTTTGTAAATTGCTTAAATTTCATTGATTGAAAATATTTCTTCAATCTTACTATTTAATAAATTATCTTTAGGGTCCTTAAATTAGCCTATACCTTGCTATATTGTGTTATGTATAATTAATGTAGGTTATTATTAATAACATATATTAATAATAACACAAACATGTCTGAATATACACGTTTCTTATAATTTTTGTTAGGGTTATATGTACACGTTTTTTGATTTATTTCTCTTTTTTATTTTCATGTAATTAGGTAATGGTAGAAATTTTTGCATTAGAACAACTCTCCAAATTTCCTCCTCAGAAATAATCGTATATATATATATATATATATATATATATATATTGTGATCACGTAATATTGCCCTTGATAATGACTTAGGTATCACAAATTCCACTTTTAATCGTCATTGTTCTACTCATGAGCATTCCATTTGTTTATCCCGATGGCTTTGAGTATATTCCATTAAGTGATTCTACATTACTTAAAAGGATTTCATGAGGCATCCTTGATTTGCAAACTGTTCTTCTGCAAGAAAAAAAAAATATTGTAATTTTTAAATTTTATTTACTGCTTTATTTTTTATTTGATTAGGTCTGGTTTTTAATATTTTTAGTGATTTGTTCATTTAGTGATCATTGTTCCGGAATTAATACAAGCTGCTTGTAGCAGGCATGATACTCATTCGTGAAATGTATTTTAGATCATGTCAATTTGTAATTTTATATAACGGTTATATATTAGGATGGGCCGAAAAAAACTTTTTTTCGATGTTCGATGATGGCGGGTGCGGAAAAGTGGCCACTGGTGGCAGTCAGTTCACACAAAAAAATTGAAAGTTTTTGGACTTTTCCTTACCCTGCCGCAAATGGCTTGAAAATTTGCAAAAATGCTGATTTTTGAACTTTTTTAGCTAAAAAGTTTAAAATGTTAAATTAAATTTATTTTGGTTGTATTTACTTGAAAAGGCATCTTTAACGTACCAAATACTTAAATAAGTTCTGAAAATGCATTATTTAATTGCTATGTTTATTTTAAATAAGCCGATTTTCATAGCTTTTTTCACGTATAACAGACAAAAATTGTATTGGTTTGAATCGTTCGTTAATTTCTCTCTTTTTTATGTTCCTCGGTCTTTAAATTTTTTCTAGCGTCTAAGGTCAAATATTTGGGCAGCGGACAGCAGTATAACTTAAAAACAAAGCTGGAAATTGAGAAGGGGGTGAAACAGGACTCTAAGCGTGCGCAATGCCTCATCGTAATATTCAGGGAGTGAAGGAAGATATAAAAGAGAAGAGAAAATTGCGATAAGGGATTGTTATTATTTTACCATGCTGAAAATCTGCGATATTTGTTCAGTGTGTATGTGAAACCTTTTCCTAGAGAAATTCAGTACTTTCTGGATCGTTTGACGTACCATTACAGTGTTTTGTGAGTTTTATTACGACGAGCTTAGAAATGGCTATTATGAAGGTCCATGGCAATAAAAATTCACGCGACAGCATGAAAAGTATCCTTTTTGGGCACCATGCTTGTTGACTTGCAATTGCCAACTTATACTGATATCATACGCCACTACTACTGGTTGTGAAGCAATATGGCAGAAAATCGAAAAATCCAATATTAGTCAACAGATGATGTTATTAAAATGGTAGATGAAAAAGCTACCGAAATCTGAATAAAAGCCTGTGTTTTCCCAACAATCATTTTACAAAAAGATTAAAACTATTAAAAGAAGTGTAGATCATTCGAGAAATCCTGAAATTGCATGGGCTTCAAAGTAAAGACAACCCGCAAAGAATTCGTACGAAATGGTGAATCCTTTTAGTAGTTTTTAATCTTTTTGTAAATTGATCGTTGGGAAAACACTGGTATGGAAGCTTTTTTCAGATTTCGGTAACTTTTTCCCCTACCATTAAAATATTATTCTAAACTATCACTTATTAAAAGAAATGTAGATCATTTTGCAAATCCTGTAATCGTATGAGCTTGAAAGTAAAGACAACCCTCGAAGAATTCGTACGATATGGTGAAACCTTTTAGTAGTTTTTAATCTTTTTTGTAAATTGATTGTTGCGAAAACACTGGTATTTAAGCTTTTTTTCAGATTTCGGTAACTTTTTCACCTACCATTTTAATAACATCATCAGTTGACTAATATTGGATTTCTCGATTTTCTGCCATATCACTTCGCAGCCAGTAGAAGTGGCGCATGATATCAGTATAAGTGGGCAATTGCAAGTCTTTCATTATACATGGTTCCCCAAAAAGATACTTTTTATGCTGTCGCGTGTCTTTTACATTGCCATGGACCTTCATACTAGCCACTTCTAAGCTCGTCGTAATAAAACGCACAAAACACTGTAATGGTACGTCAAATGATCCAAAAAGTACCGAATTTCTCTAGGAAAAGGTTTCACGTTCATACTGAATATATGTCGCAGGTTTTGAGCATAGTAAAATAATAACAATCACTTATCGCAATTTTCTCTTCTCTTTTATTTCCTCCTTAACTCCCTCAACATTACGATGAGGCATTGCGCACTCTTAGTGTCCTGCTTAACCCCTTCTCACCTTCCAGATTTGTTTTTGAGTTATACTGCTGTCCGTTGCCCAAATATACGATCTTTAACGCAAAAAAAAAAAAATTAAAGACCAAGGCACATAAATAAGAGAGAAATTAACGGACGATTCAAACCAATACAATTTTTGCCTGTTATACGTGAAAAAAGCTATGAAAATCGGCCTATTTAAAATAAACTTAGCAATTAAATAATGCATTATCAGAACTTACTTAAGCATTTGGTACGTTAAAGTTGCCTTTTAAAGTAAATACAGCCAAAATAAATTTAATTTAACATTTTTAACTTTTTAGCTAAAAAAGTTCAAAAATCAACATTTTTGCAAACTTTCAAGCCATTTGCGGCAGGATAAGGAAAAGTCCAAAAAATCTCAAATTTTTTGTGTGAACTGAGTGCCACCAGTGGCCACTTTTCCGCACCCGCCACAATCGAAAATCGAAAAAAAGTTTTTTTCGGCCCACCCTATTATATATATATACATACATGTAAGTTATTATAAACTGCTTAAATTGAAAATTTGTTATTTTAAAAATGTGCAGATATATTTAACCTTTGTTAAAAAATTGCAAGTATTTACATACCTTTGACTTAGCAAATATGTATTTATACGTTTTGAAACTAGATTTAATAGTTCTGTCACTGATTTTAGCCAAGAACTGTGAAAATTGAAGATCTCGTTTCCAATTATTAGTCAGATTTCGTATGAAATACTACCTTTGTGTTCCCTCCAATGTTGGAATTTCTGAATTTTTTTGCAGATCTACGACGATCATGACGTTTAGACCCCAAAACTATCATGAGTAAAAAAAGTTTATGTATATATCTCCTATACATATATATATTTATATCTCACTTTCTTATGGACACGATAACTTTTGTAGTTCTATTCCAATAATTTCCAAATTAATACATAAAAATAAAGGGTATAAAATCTCGGTTAAATTCATAAAAAGGGCAAAATCGGTCCAAGGGGGTGGAAAAAGGGAGGGTATTTGTGAAAACCGAAAAAAAGCCATAACTTCTTATTTAAAATAGATATCGAATCGGTTTAAAGTTTATATTAATTCTTAAAAATGGTCCAAAATTTTTTTCATGACAGATTTTCGATAAATTTAGGGATGGGCTTAAGGGGCGAATAAAACGGGTTTTTGGGGAGAAAAAAATCATAACTTCGTTAATTTTCAAAATATCAAGTCCAACTAAATTTTGTATAAATATTCTCAACATTATGTTAAAATTTTGTACATGCAAGTTTTTGATAGGACTATTTCTTACCGATAAAAAAATTAAAAACGAAAAGAAAAAGGGGGAAGTTGCAAAAGACAAAAATCGATAACTTCGTCAATTCTTAAACTATCTAATCTAATTAAATTTATTTTACACCTTCTCAACAATATCTACAACTTTATATTAACAAGTTTTTCATAGGGCCAATTTGTATAGGAAAAATAAATTAAAGAAAAATTGGAGTTGGAGAAAAAACCTGAAATCCAAACTGCTTATATTCTGATTCATTTTTTAAATTTATTTTCGATTTTAAACGCATCCAAATGGCAGATCCTCTTATTTAGGAACTGTATAATGTGACGCATTGGTGAGTTTTTTGATAAAGACAGAATATATTTCAAAAAAGACCCAAAAATGGGTATATTGAACAGAATTTCCCGAAGTGATCGTAATTGAATTTTGAGGAGGTATTCTAATAATAAATTGCATTTCTTCTGAGTCATTTTTAAATTCAGTTTTGCTGTCAAACGCATCCAATTGACAGGTTCTCTTATTTAAGAGCTGTATAATGCGCCGTATTTTTTTTTTCTTTTTTTTTTTTAATAAAGGTTGATTATATTTTTTTAAATGTTGTCAAAGTGGCCACTTCGCACAAAATTTACCAAAGCGATCATGATTAAGAATTGAGATTGTATTCAAATAACAAATTGGTTATTTTATTTTTCCTTTTTAAATTCAATTTTGCATTCAATGTACAGTTTTTTTTGTTATTTAGGAACTAAATAAAGTACCGTATTAGTCATTTTTTTTTAATAAAGTCAGAATATAGTTTATAATATGTTGTCAAAATGGGCATTTGAGCCGAATTTAGCGGGCATTTGAGCCGAATTTAGCGGGCATTTGAGCCGAATTTAGCTTAAGAGGATTCTGATAAAACCTGTTCTTGCAGAAACGGAAAATTAAAGTTTTTCGAAAGAGTCCAAATAAAGTTATTAAATTGGGTTTAACTCCAATCCTATTTTATTTTTTGTTGTTGAAATGAACGCTCTTCGAAATCTACGTCTGCCTATAGACCAAACCGACGGACGGGGATTTTTTTAAATTATCTTTTAAAAGTATATTATCCAGATTAGTTTCTCCGTTTCTTCTGTATCTGTTTGAGACCTGACATGCAAATTATGTAGGTGGTCCTAATAAGAAAAATAAATCATTTTCTTTTTTTCTGTGATTTAAAGCTGAGCTTTCGTCACACAATTGTGTGAATCTTCCGTTGACATATCCTAATATTGAAGGTTTTTATTAATTTTTTTTTTCAAAAAAATCAATCCTATTAATTAAGGTTAAAAACCAAGACCTTTGATTTCTTGCCAAAATATTGAGGTTTTAAAGTGTTATTCCTAATATATGTAGGCGTATACCTAATACGCTTATAAATATATATGCTAAACATACCTATTTTTGTATAATTAGAGTTGCCTATCTTAATATTATATATATATATTCCAATATAAGCAAATGACGATTGTATAATTTTCAATCAGTGGTGCTTTTGCTGAAACAGAGGTAATGGATTAACAAATAATATTAAAGCATAACTAAGTGTATTTTAGTTACGGTTAAGCTAATTTAATTTATATAAGATGTTGAAGTATGTCTTCTAAAGTTACTATTTTTCCGCTTGATTCCATTTACTTATTTATTTATTTATATTTTTATTTTCTTCATGTTTCGATAGTAATTTGTAAGTGAATTTTCCTCAACAAGAACTTTTAAATATCAATTCCAATTAGCAGTGAATTTATGTCTATAAATTTTACAAGTTTAAAAGAAAGACACGCGACTTTTAAAATAAAATTTTCAAAATCCAACATAATCAGAAAAAATAAACATGCCTCATTTTTAAATGCAAAATTCAAAACTAATTCTTTGTTCCAGAAATAAATGACTATGTTAACGACATCAACATATGTCATCGCATTACTCATAATTCCATTTACTTATTTATTTATTTATATTTTTATTTTCTTCATGTATCGATAGCAATTTGTAAGTGAATTTTCCTCAACAAGAACGTTTAAATATCAATTCCAATTAGCAGTGAATTTATGTCTATAAATTTTACAAGTTTAAAAGAAAGACACGCGACTTTTAAAATAAAATTTTCAAAATCCAACATAATCGGAAAAAGTAAACACGCCTCATTTTTAAATGCAAAATTCAAAACTAATTCTTTGTTCCAGAAACAAATGACTATGTTAACGACATCAACATATGTCATCGCATAATTTCAGGCGTTGCACAAAAAGCACTGTTTATAGGGCAGGTAATTTTAATCTTAGTTGCAAAGGAACTAATGAAAACCTGTAAATGTAGCACGCATATTAAAATATATTAATACAAAATATAACATAAAATTATTATATATATATATATATATATATATACTATTTATTGCGTAGAATGCTGAAAAATATTTTTATACATTAATTTTTAACAAATTGATTGACTTTTTACAACATTTTTTTAAAATCTTTTACACTTTGATTAAATAATCAGCAGTACATAAAAGACAGGAAGGTCTCTTTTCTCCCTGTTTTATCACAAAATATATAAAAACAAATAATCCTTATAAAATATTTTAAAAGAAAATGAAAATATATTTAAGAATATATAAACCACGTTATAAATACTTCACCTTCTTCCACACCGTCTTTATGCCATGTACGGATCTTTTCGGCACTCCCAGGATATATACCTGAAATAAATAAAGCAAATATATTAGTATATATTCTAATTAAAAAAACAGTGTACATTTACACATTAAAATAAAAAATAAAAACTTATAAGGTTAAGAAATATTTTCTAGAAAACTTGGATTTCTACAACATTTTATGTAATGGTAAGACCTAAAATTCATATAATAAATACACGTTTGCAGTATTAATAAGAAGAAATCTGCAATAGGAGTATTTTAGAATATTGGAATGACACGAATTGTTTATGTAACTGCATACGTAGTTATAGATATTATTTGAGTAAGTTTAATATTATTTTAGCAGTTTCTTTTGTAAATTTACAGATTTCTGTAGCTTTACAAAAACTGATTTTGTATATTCACATTTTAATCTGCACAGTTTAAAGATAAAAGTTTAGCAAACATATAAATTTCTACTATTTTATATGTGTATGATAAAAATATTTTTCACAGTATAACAATTATTTTGTCATAGATTTTTTTCAGTTTACGTACAATGAAGGGGCTTAAATTTATTATTAAACTCCAAAATTAAGCTTATTGCATTTCAAAAGAGAATTATTGTTCCTAATTATCAATAAATACATTTAAAGTATACATAATAGGAATTAGTTATTTGGAGAGAGTTAAATATTTTATGCTTTTTTCTTTTTTGTACACATGCACTAAATTTTTTTTATTACATTTATGTTATAAATGATTATATCTATTAGCATAAATGATATTCGTCATCTACAAAATTATAATTGTAGTAATTTTTTGTAAGAATGCTTTTTTCTTCCTCAAGATTTTTTTTACAACATTTCTCGTATTTAAACTATTATAAGTCAAAAATCGTTAAAAATAAGTGGTTCAAATTTGTAATTTGTTTTTTTAGAATTGTTTTACTTCAATTTTAATTCAGAAATTGGAAAATATAATTTTAAAAAATTAAATCATTTTTTAATATTTTTTAATTTTTTTAAAATTAATATTTTTTAATGCTGAATCAAATATAAAACATATATTTTTCAGTTTCTTTTAAAAAATGAAATTCTTTAAATAATATTTCAAGTTATTATCCCACATTTTTAATAAATTTTATATATTTTTTTCTGAAATTACTGATGCTTTTATTATGTGATTTTATTTTGTAATGTGGTTAACTATCATATAAACATTAAAATTTTAATTGAATGAATGAGAACGATATTATAAAGTGTGTCTTATACTTCCCTAATAAAATTGTTGAAACTAAATTATTTTATCGTATTGTTTTTTAATTTATTAATCATCTCGTGCCAATATTTAGGTAACTCAAACTAGCAATAATCAGTACGTAGATTCTAGGTACTCGTATAGATTAATGTTAATTAGGGGACAATAATATAAGATAGGATAAGCAGATACAGGATAGGATATATTATAAGATGGATAGGAATCAAATAAATTATAATAAAATAAAATAAATTAGATGAATAAATTTTTTATTAATTTTTAAATTTAATAAATTGTTTGTTACTTAGCTTTCAAAAATATTGTAATCGTCGTATTCTATTTGATACATATTATATGCTTCTTCTATTATATTATAGGTCTTTGTTCTAAACTTTTTATTTCTATTTCCTACAATATATTTAAATATTCCAAATACTTTCTTAAACAGTATTTCAGATACACCTGATAGTTAAACTTGATACGCAAAATAATTATTTTGCTTCATTAAATTCAATGGGATCCATTTATTTACAGAGTTTTTTTTTTATTATTAATGTACATGTTTTCTTTATATTTATGTAATTTATTACACTATTTCGTTTACTTAATTTATATTCAGTGCATTTTTTAAAAGTTTCAAGCTATCACAATATAATATATTAATCGCACAAAGAATACAAAACAAATGCTTTTCAATTTACCTTCAGCTCTACTACTAGCTAAACTGCCCCTTGTAGGATACGTTGAAGAATGAGGCTTTGGAATTTCTATAAAAATAAAGTAATAAAATTGTTTGTATGTGTGTTTATCACAATATATATAATACAATTTGTGATCAGTTAAAGGATTTAATCCATTCTAAAAAAGTGTTTAACAAGTAAATTTTTATTAACCTATTGTGGATTTAGTACAAATTTGAAGGATAATTCAAATAATTCATTCTTAAAAGCTAAATAATTTATAAAAAATTATATAATTCACCCCCTTTTTAATAAAATTAATATATATCCTTTTTTTAATATGGACATATATTATTTAAATGATTATATAGGTACCGTGGCGTATTAAAAATAAATTACATGATATTTAATAAAACTTTTAACATTACTTTCATTGATTACGGCAGTAAGTCGTATCAAAGTCACTTTGACCTTTCAAAAACTCATTAGTTCTATAAATAATTGTGTTTACTTCAAAGCCCAATATAACTGAAATGGAGCCTTGAGCCTACTAAAAATTTGTTAATATTATTTTTATTATAATAATTAGTTTTCATTTTAAAATATTTTTTAAATGGAATACAAAATATAAAAGTTAACGATTCTAATACGTTTAATCTAATTCGGTATCCTACAATGTATGACCGAAGTTCAGATAGGCCATAAATTTATCAGGTCATACACGTATACTCTTGTTAAAATGTTCTGTAAGTCGACAATAGTTTCAATTAATACATCTCGCAAATCTGAAGCATAGCATTGATTATTTTTGTTATGATTCATATGTTCGTTAACCGAATATAAAAATGTACTGCGGAAATATTCGTTAACTGGTCAGTTCGTAAACCGATCCCTCACTGCATGAGATACGGTTGTTTTAATAAATTATATTATAAAGGTAATGTACAATTAAATCTCACAATTTAAATTGGATGCAACAAAGTTGTCTAATTTCAATTATTACTATAATATAATTATTTGAAATTATTTGAAATTAACTGAAAAATTGAAATCGTATAAAACAGTGACATTACAATAAAAAATTTGGTAAAAATAACCGCATTAAGCTTTGATTAACATTATAATAAGATAAAAGTTGCTTAAGTACCTATAAGCATAATAATAACATACACTTTTAAAAATTATTTAAAATAAGCCATGTTCATTCATTATCTGCCAGTACATCATTATTCATAAAGTTCTTAAGTTACACAGTAAAAGGTAGCTGATAGAGGTAAAATAGAGGATTTAAAGTTAAATACTTCCATTTGAATGGTGATTTTACAGGTATTTTCACAGTTAGCGTAAAGTAAATAATTTTGAAACTTCCATTCCTCTTGTCAAAACATATTTTAAGAAGAATAAATATAACGAAACGAGTAAGCCTGCTATCCTTTTCTTATGCAAAATTTTTACATGAAACACAATCTTTTTTTCAGTATAACTTTATACAATTTTTAAACTATGATATTGGAGAAAAATCGGGAATTTACAGGAAGTATACTTTTTTATAATACTCGTAAAATCGACATGCGTATAACTAACTTAATTTCTTTTTAGTATTAGCATAGAAGAATTTTCTAGTTTTAATTATCAGATTTATTCATTTGTATTTCTGCAAACTGTTTTGAACTAATCATTTTTATACCTGTTTTTAGATAAAATAAACAATAAAAATATTATGCTTTTTATATTCTTTATTACAAAATATCTCCAAGATGATATTTTAAAGTTATATTATTAAAGGTATGTTTGGAAAATATTATAATAAATATATAATGTGCATAATAATAATATACTAAGATTATACAATATTAGTATAAATACCAATTGTGTAATATGAGTTTCCTTATATTAAAGTATTCGGAAATAATTCCTAATATATATATATATATATATATATATATATATATATATATATATATATATATATATATATATATATATATATATACACTATATTGCGATTGATTATGGGACACTTGCGATTTTAGACATTTTACAAAATATCTAGGAAAATACATGAGGAATCATCTCGAAACTCTTAGTGTATAAATATAATAGTATACGTCATACATCTCCGTGAAGATTTTTTACCGAAACGCCATAGGGGGCCGTCAACAAATTAAAAAAGAATGAATATCTTTTGAATAACCCTGTCAAAACTAATGTTGCAAAAGCGCTCAAACTCTAGATTATGATCGAATGCCTTATTGTAATACACTGTGTTCATTTTTATGCAAATAGCATGCACATTCGCAGAGTAATTAAGGTTTTTATAAAAATGGTCCCAAACTTTCCAAGTTTTTCCATTATAATTTTCAGAGTTCTTAATATAAAATAATATTTTTTTCAGAAAATATGACAAACAACATTGCACACAGTACCCTGTAATCAGAATCAAAAAATAATAAAAATTGTATGAAAAATGAGTAGGTTTACTATATAATTTTTTACTGCGCATGCGTCAAAGATATCAAAATTTTATTTGCATATTATGTTAGCTAAATGTATAGAGCAACTTTTGTAAAAGTCTCAAAATCATAGCTTGAAAATTATGAAAGTAATCGTCTATAGAAAAAGGACAAAATCCGTTGTTTCCAAAATGAAGCAAAAAAATGAGGGATTTTATCCAAATGCAGTAGTACATCCCATATTGTGTATTCTATATTGACACTAATCAATGAATATATGGATACAACCCCTCTTGTTTTTGCTACATTTTGAGAATAACGGATTTTCGACTTATTCAATTGACGATTATTGTCAGAATTTTCATCTTATGATTTTGTAACTTTCACAAAAGTTGCCCTATACATTTAGCTAACATAATATGCAAATGAAATTTTGATATCGTTGACGCATGCGCAGTAAAAAATTATTTAGTAAACCAACTCATTTTTTATACAATTTTCATTATTTTTTAATTCTGATTACAGGGTACTGTGTGCAATGTTGTTTGTCATATTTTCTGAAAAAAATAATATTTTATATTAAGAACTCTGAAAATTATAAGGAAAAAACTTGGAAAAATTTGGGATCATTTTTATAAAAACCTTAATTACTCTGCGAGTATGCATGCTATTTGCATAAAAATGAACAAGCCTTATTACAATAAGGCATGCAATTACAATCTAGAGTTTGAGCGCTTTTGCTACATTAGTTTTGACAGGGTTATTCAAAAGATATTCATTCTTTTTTAATTTGTTTACGGCCCCCTGTGGAGTTTCGGGAAAAAATCTTCACGGAGATGTATGACTTATACTATTATATTTATACACTAAGAGTTTCGAGATGATTCCTCATGTATTTTTCTAGATATTTAGTAAAATGTCTAAAATCGCAAGTGTCCCATAATCAATGGCAATATAGTGTATATATAAATCCTTGGATGTTTTAACAGAAGTTTCTTATATAGCAATTATAATATTCAGTATGTTTTTTCAGTATACTTATATAATCCACTGGTGTGATATCGAGTATAGAAAAAGATTAGATTTACGTTACACTATAAATTGATAAAATAAGAATTTTTTCACTTTACAATGAGATGAATGTCTTTGATATTCACAAATTTTGGATATTTTAATATATGCTGTATATCAGAGACTTCAATCAGGTTCAATGGATTTTATAAAATGCTCCTTAGTTCTTGAGAAACAGGGGGATCTGTTATTATGACACGACTTAAATACTTACTTTGAATTTAACAGACGCAATTCTCGTGGTTGACCGTAGTTTAGTTGGTATAGCATTAGACCAGAAGGCCCAGGATTGATTTCCGATAGCGAGATATTTGTTATCTCATTTTTTGTTTTATAATTTATATACTTCTAATTATAATTAGATAATCAAACATTCAATTAAAAATTATAATATTGTATATCATTTCTATTTTAAACTACCGTATTTACTCGTGTATAGGGCGCACGCGTGTATAAGGCGCACCCATACTTTATAAGTAAAAATGGTGATTTCGTAAAATCTCGTATATAACACGCACCATAAATTTGATATGCTAAAAAAGAATGACTAAATGAATTTCAGTAA
This sequence comes from Maratus speculifer, assembly GCA_964019185.1. Taxonomy (NCBI): domain Eukaryota; kingdom Metazoa; phylum Arthropoda; class Arachnida; order Araneae; family Salticidae; genus Maratus; species Maratus speculifer. The sequence goes on along the minus strand of OZ025297.1, from coordinate 286,560,573 downwards.
AAAAAATCCGAAACAAACATTACACCAGACCAGAAAACAAGACGAAAATGCATTTTTAGACTTCGGGTTGTAAGAGAATGACGGGAAATAGGAGTGAGTGACGGTAAAGAGAATTGCTAATTAGCGTTTAGATAATGGCATTAGCTGTGTTGTACACTGTAAAAAAAAAGAGGTCGATCTACTAAAAAAACTTTAGTGATCCTTGTAATTACTAAAAATTTTTTAGTAATCTTAGTCGGTTACTAGAAAATCTGTAAGAATTACTAGAAAAAAGTTAGCAACGAATAGAGTTAATAGTTTTATATTTTTAATAGCTCTTACGAAAACTCAGTTCTTGTGGCCTTGATAGCATAGTGGTTATAGTAACGGACTCCAGGCTAAAAGGTCCCGGGTTCGAAACTTGCCACCGTCAAATACTCCCCGAAGGTCTGTAGTGTCTCGTTAATAAAGGGATTATAAAAATCCTGTCGGAGCAGTTAAGAATGTTTAGTGCTGCCATCTATTGCGGTTTTGCCGAAAATCTTCCGCTTCAGAAGTCTGGATGCAGCTCCCTCTGCTTCGGTTGCACGTAATGATTATTAAAAGTAATTTTGGAGCTATTACTAAAATTTGCTTTGTGGGTCATACTAAAAATTTTTAAGTTAGTTATACAAAAAATTCTTTTGTTCAGTTTACAAAAGAAATGCTTGTTTCACTTGCAAAAAAAAAGTTTGTAATGGTTACTAAAAAATTCTGTGGAATACAAATTTACTAAGAAATTTTTAGTAACCTCTTGAATTTTTTTTACAGTGTATAATGCACTGCAAGGAATGAAATAAATATGGAGTAATACTTCAATTAAGCAACATTTTACTAGTTTTAATATCTCCTTTGAATAATTTCTTTATAATATGTATATCGTTCGACCGCATCCAACAGTAAAAAAATATTCCGTGTATAAGGCGCACCTAGGAATTTTGGCTAAATTTTTGGGAAAAAGTGCGCCTTATACACGAGTAAATACAGTATTTACTTTTTTCTTTGTGACTCAACAGTTGTATAAAACATCATAAATCGATCCAAAACTTTAGCTTCCATCAGATCAATTTTAAAATGCATTTCATACATTCTTTATGGATGCAGTAATATTAAATATTTGTGTCAAGTCGTGATTTTAAACAAACATTATCTATATATTGTTTATCGATACCAGTTGAATTCTTGAAATATCAGTTTTATATTTATGCATTTTTATAATCGAATATACTTATCTAAAACACTGTGTTTGACACCCTAGATTTTTCTTACAACAGGATTTCTAATATCTCCATGTCACAATTGCATCTAAGAACTTAAAATTACACACCATACATATATTAAGCACATATATCACTACGATTTAAGTTTTCTTAACAGTTTTAATTAATCTTACCATAAAGCCTGATGGTGCCTTCAGTTTCTCCTAAAGAATTTTTAGCTACGCAAGTATAAGATCCGAAGTCTTCGGGACGGAGACTTTTGATTCTTAGGCTCATTTGCACCTTATAAATCCCTGTATCAATGAGCACGCTGTTATACTTCGTATTCGATAAAATCATCACTCCTCCACCGTCCCTTGTCCAGTATGTAACTGACTTTGGATGTGACTCCAGATTGCAATCTAGTGTGACGTCAGAACCTATTGCAGCTCCAACAAGTTGATTCGGAATCCAAATCATTGGAGCGACTGCAAAAGTAAATTAATTTTCCTTAGTATTTATTATCTTATAGAGATTACGCTGAATTTATACAAGTATTGTCTTAATACATTTCAGTTGATTGCTTTTGTTTTTTCTCTACGTAATTATTCAGTGGGAAAATAAAATAAATAATTTTGTAATTTCGGTGTAGAAAACATTTTTTTAAAGTCTCTCTTTTTTTCGCTTTAAATAAAATTAAGGAAACATTATATTATAATACTTTCCATGGTGAATTTCTTCAATTAAGAATTTCTACAAAATTATTTTTGTTAAATTGTCGATGTGAAGTTATTAAATAAACTTTACTACATAGTTAAATCTCAAGTGAAAAAAAATATACACAATGGCATACCTCAAATTGACTCACTCGAATATTTCTAACCTCCAAATGTGTATAATATTTAGGCAATATATTATAAATTTTAGAAACGCAATATATCGCCATATAGGAATAAAAAAAGGTCATAGATTAAAAAAAGATTATTTTTTGGAAACTTTGATGTACTTTAATTATTATTAATTTTATTAATTCTGTTATCAATTAAATATCTGCAATAAATTACTTAATATAAAAAAGGAAATTGTTTTTCTGCTTTTCCATTGCCTATTTATATACACGAATAATGGTATGCCCAAATGTTTTGATAAAGAAAAAAAAAATAGAAATTTATCCTTTTTTTGACGAAGTACTGAATCAAATCAATTTTTTTTAAAAAATAGGAAATTACTTTATCTCGTAATTCAATCAAATAAAAGTCTTTAAATTCCTATTTGTTCTCTTGAGTTGTTACAGTTACTCTTAAACCACTAAACCATTTCTTAAAATACCATTTTAAATTTGCAACTACTTAAATTTCCAAATACATAAATTAGTAAAACATACTATGCAAGTATCGTTTAGTTTAAAGTTAAAAACTGATAAGAATTATTTTATTTCGGCGAGGATCATCAGTATTTGATTAGTACTTGCATGTCTTATACGAACTTTAAACATGCATGAAATTTCACATAGATATTTAAATATAAAAATGGTACTTGCAGTATTTTTTAAAACTTATTTAAAATTATTAAAACGTAAATGGAGTTAATTTATATGACAGGTTAATGCTTTCAAGACTTATTTGTTACTAAATGTACTCAGGTCTCCAAAAATTAAGGAGCAGTGAAAGAGCGATTTTGATTGTGCACGATTTGCCAAATATCAGTTGAAATTCATGATTAATTGACCTTGAATTTCGAGAATGTAAGGTACAAGTTTCACTTGAGATTTTAGTGAAGATATAGTTTCGGAAATAATTAAGGGGAGAACTATAAATTTAACAATAAAAAAATGTTTACACAAGTGCACATAAACATAACCCAAATAGTCATTGTCCACAATGACTAATAGTTTTCAGCTTTTCCTCTTACATGTGGTATATGTAACACGGATATGTTGCATTATTAAATGTAAAATAAAAATTGTTTATTTTTAATTTGCGATAAAAAAAATAGCAAACATTTTTTTTTAATTATTGAATTTACAGTTGGGATTTCAGTTGTCCCTGTGACTAAATCAAAACTGAAAAAAGATGAAAGTTAAACATGGTCTTTACATCAAAGAATTTAAAGGACTTTTCGTATAGAATTTGATTGACATTTATTCAAAAATTTTATGAGCATTTCGTCTAGAATTTCAGAAGATATTCAATAATCTATTTAAAATCTTTAAAGTTTGGTCGCTATTTTAAAATTTTAACTTTTGAAGGTGAGTGTATAAAGAAATTAAAAAGTGATTCTCTTGAGATACTTCTGTCAAGCTTTTACGCTTAAAATTGGGTATTAGATTTCGCACACTGGAAAATATATGCTCTATTAAATATATTATAGTGCATTCTAAACTTTATTGAACATAGAAAAAAAGTGCTACTTTTTAATTTGATAAGAAAATTTTAAAGCTTCAAAAAATGATCAAAACGGTTTTAAGAAAAATAATTAAAATTTAAATATACTTTTTTTTCTTTTCTTATGTATCTCAATTAAATTATTTATTATTTCAAATGTTTTTCGTGCAGAAAGCAATTCAGTAGTTGATATGTCAACAAAGATTATACATATTCATTTTTAGCAGCCTTGATTATTCATTACCTCATTACTGTAATACTTTTTACTTTAAAATGTGTAATCACCTCTAAAAAAGATATATAATGGTATTTACGAAGATTGAAAGAAAAAATGTCTTAAAATATGAAAAACAACCATATATTGCAATAATTAGAAGCTCCATACATAAAAAAAATTGCTGTTAATTTCATCTAGAATTTAGAGCAATTACGTTGCAGCACAAAACTTCATGTCAAATTAGAACTGTCCATAATTTCTTCTGTTTAATTATCATGTTAATTAACGTGTACAGCCTCTAAGAAATAATTGTCCGACATGAAAATGGTCGTCAATTCTGACAAAACCAATGATAATGAAAAAATAAGAATGAAAGACGTCCTTCTTAAATTTTATATCAACATTTCCTCCCGCTTTTTCATTTGCATGGCATTTAAAACTCTACGCTTGTGCGTTGTCTGTTATACCCGCAAGTATACTTGTGAGATAATTACGTTTAAACATACTTCACTATAAAGATCACTTAATTATTTTCAAACGTATTAATATTCAACATTTAAAAATAAACTAATTCTAAATTGATTTCGTATACATAAATTTAACATGATACAGTTTCATTTATCTAAACCTACAGTTAAATAGGAAATATGCATAGACAATAAAACTTACAGTTAACGTTGAGCATTATCCTTTTACTAACAGCTGGTTGAACTCCGTTTGCTGCAATGCATAAGTAAGCAGCCATGTGCAAGCGACTAGTCTTTGTAATGTTGAGGTATTCACCTTCAACGCTAGGTACTAAATAATAAAGAAATAAAAACAGAAAATGTACTTAAAAATTGTCTTTATATAAGTGACAAGTATATTATATATATAACTAATTTTTTAATTGTGCATTTTCTCTTTTAAAATAAATCTAATTTTACATTAAACCATACATACCAGCATGTCTAAATTATTGTGGTGTCTAAATTCAACACAAAAAAGACAGGTAAGTGTTATATGTAAATCTTTCTTTTTTTTCAAAAAGGTACTTATTAGATTTCATTGTGAAATAGTTCATTAAATAAAATTTCCGGTTGAGAAACATATTTGTCTTCTACCAGACTCCAAAATAATTAAAAGATTTTGGCACTAAACATACATTATTGTCAGATTTTTTTATTGGTAGAAATAAAAATTAAAATTATTGCACAAATATCTAAACCCTTTTATTGTCTGGTATGATTTTTTAAATATATAAGTTAAAATTAAAATTCTAAAATGAAATCGTGTTTCATTATATATGCTTTTTGTACAGCATTCAAAGGAACAGAGTTGGCAAACTAAATTTACATGAGTAGAAAAAACTATCCTTTGTTTATTCAGTAATCTGTCAATTACTAAACTGAGTTCCGAAGCATTTTAAGAGAGTTATTGTTTCATTTTAAATTCATATATATGGATTATTGAATTATCAGTAAATAATACTTTTCTTCAAATTAATAAAAAAAATCGAAATAATTAAAGTTTTAGTGGCCATTCAAACATAATGTTATGATTTTTTTTTATAATTTTAACCCCCGCCCTCTCGCTTTCGATATCTTACTTTATCATCCCCCAAACCTCCATCCCTCAACCCCGTAGTGATATCGTTAACAAAGTGTAAAAATTTTTGTTTTATACGATTTATTTCTTTTTTCTGGAATAATGTAATCTGCTAAAGATGTTCAAAATGGTCAAAGATGGTCGGCCACTTGCGAGTTTTTACATTTTGTCAAATAACTCGAAAAATGTATGCAATTTTTTTATGAAACTCCAGGTATGTAAACTTAATAGTAAGAAATAGTCGTCAAGAAATGGAAAACAACCTAATATCTTTTGGATAAAACCTGTCAAAACTAACGTAGCAAAATCGTTCAAACTACCCTTTATGGTTAAGTGGTTCATTATAATAAACTGTATTCATTTTATGTGGATAGTACGTATACTCTTCGAGAACTTAAGGCTTCTATTAAAAAAAGTCCAGAATTTTTCAAAGTTTTTGCTTATAATTTGCAGATTCCTTTTTATAAAATAACATTATTTTCTCAAAAAAATATGACAAACGACATTGTATACAATACCCAGTAATCAGACTTAAAAAATAATAAAAATTGTATAAAAAAAGAGCTGGTTTACTAAATAAGTTTTCAATGAGCGTTCGGCAGAGCTATCAAAATTTTATTTGCATATTATGTTATCTAAATGTATAGAGCAACTTTTGTAAAAGATTTAAAAAACGTAGCTTGAAAATTCTGAAAATGATCGTTAATAGAAGAAGTTCAAGATTCGTTATTCCAAAAAAAAGAAAAAAAAAGATGAGTAGATATATGCATATATCCATTGATTAGTGTCAATATAGAACACAAAATATTGCACATACTACTATGTCTGATACAACCCCTCATTTTTTTAACTTCAATTTGGGAATAACGAATTTTGAGATTATTCTATTAACGATCACTTTCAGAATTTTTCAGTTATGTTTTTAATATTTACACAAAAGTTGCTCTAAACATTTAGCTAACACAATATACAAATGAAATTTTGAAAGCGTTGACGCATGCACAGTAAATAAATTATTTATTAAATATGCTCATTATCCATACAATTTTTATTATTTGTTAATTTTGACTACTGAGTATTGTGTATAATGTTGTTTATAATATTTTTAGAAAAGAAAGAATAAGAATTCTGCAAATTAAAAGCAAAAATCTTGGAAAAATTAAGGATTGCATTTATAAATCTATAAATTCTCAACGAATATGCATGCTTTCCACATAAAAATAAACAATTTTTATTACAATAAACCACTTAAACATAATCTACAGTTTGACTTATTTTGCTACATTAGTTTTGTCAGAGTTAAACAAAAGATAATCGTTCTTTTTCATATTTGATGACGGTCCCCTAAAAAGTTTCAAGAAAAACTCGTCACGGAAATGTGTGTTCTGTACTATTATGTTTACACATTTAGAGTTTCAGGATAATTCCTCATGCATTTTTCTAGATATTTAATAAAATATCCAAAATTGCAAGTGGCCGGTCACCTTTGGCTACATAGAGTAGAAAACTGATTACATTTATTTTTTCGCATAATTTATTGATTAAAATTTAGAGACTTCAATATTACATATATCTTTATTCAAACAACACTTAATAATAGCCTATTGTTAAATGTTGTTTTCAACAGTAATGGAAACTTGATGTACCTGCCTGAACGCAGAAGGGGTGGGGAGCAGATAGAAATTCTTAACAACAAAACAAGTGGACAACATACTTTTTTTAAAATTATTAATACACACAAACTTCATTTGAAATATACTTCTCATATGATTTCTCGAACTATGATTATATATGCATACACATATGAAGAAGAATAGGAATGTCAAACATTGTGGCATCCCATATTTTAGAATTAGATAATTTTATAATAAATTAGTGAATTTAATAACAACTTAGTATTTTCATAAAATAGATAACTAACTTAAAAAATAACATACTACTTTGTACCAAAGGCTATGTTGGGAATAAAAAGAGACAATTTTGATAGAATCAAAAATGATATCGATATCAAAAAACAAAATCCCCCTTCTCCTAGACATATGCTATTATATCATGTATCAGACCTCCTTCACTCATAAAATGATAACGTTATATAAGCACAGCCCTTAAAGGAAGGCATTCAAACTGTTTTTCATAAAGAGATCAAACTCATAAATTTATTTTTATTATCCACTTTGCAGAGATATTTAGAATTACCGCTGATTTCTCATAAATCAATAAAGCCTTTTTTTTCCATAGAAAAGACGATCCATGTATTTTGTTGTTTTTTACGTCATAATTTTTCCAGCGATCAAAAATTCAAATAATCACGAGATATTTATTTTTCTTTCTCTTTCAACGTCGAAGTAGAAAGTTTATGGTAATAATGATTACCAATTTTGCACGAAATTTTATAAATCTGAAGAAAGTGTCAGAATAACTCATTCTAGAAATTTCTAAAATAAAAAGATTCACGATGATTAACGATAAATTAAAAAATATTGAAACCTTGTTATAATTCGTAAAGTTTACAATTTTATAAAGAATTTTTATTAAAGCTCAATAGGGTTTTCAGTGCAAAAGTAAAAATTAAAAAATAAACCCCAGTAGCCAAACAATATTGGAAAATATTGGCTACATCTTGGAGCAATATTCGCATATTGGCGCCATATTGGCATGAAATATTGCTCCAATATTGTTGTGTTTACATTTTGCCCTTATTTAGCCAATATTTGCAGCCAATATTATGACAATATTGGGGTTTCATTGGAAATATTTCCAATAAAACGTCAATATTGGTTAAATATTGGAATTTCTTTGAAAATATTTCCAATGTAACGCCAACATTTGTACAATATTGGTGTTTTATTGGAAATATTTCCAATGAAAACAAAATATTGGCTACAAATATTGGTTAAATAAGAGCAAAATGTGACCATCACATATTGGAGCAATATTGATGTTTTATTGACAATATTTCCAATTAATGAAACATTGGAGCAATATTGGTTTGCTACTAGGGAAGCCATGTTAATTTTTAATTAAAGTATTATCATGATTTGAGAAAAACTTTGCTGTATCATTTGTTGCGTCCGGTCTTTAACTTTTAATATTAACATTATTATGTATTACATAATTATGTAATAATATTATATAATTAAATCATCAGCACACTACTGTAGATATAAAATAACTTTTTTATATTCTTAGCGTAAAACGTACCTTTTTTGGTTCCAAGAGTTATGTCTTTTTCATCTTCTCTTCGCCATCTAATATCAGGTGTTGGTGACCCGGATGCTTTACATCGTAAAGAAACATCAGAACCTTCACGCACATCAGTATCAGAGCTCGTTTGATCTTCAAGAATTTTCGGAGATACTGCATGGAATTTTTAAAGATTATGTATTTTTAAATATATATATATATATATATATATATATTATGTATATAAAATTATTTTTTAAATTCATCATAATTTTCTAAAACCAATTAATAAATCTAATTAAAAAAAATAAGATAAAGCAAACCCTATACATGAAAAGTAAAATAAAAATAATAGTAGTAATAATAATAATATTGTGATTTTGCCGGTATTAAAATTCGAAATTTGTATTATTAATACATTTTTATCTGTACAATGTAAAAAACATATTAATAAAAAAATATTTTTAAAAAATTGCAAAAGTGTACAAAAGTCTACAAAATTTGTCTTTGTTAAACTAGAAAAATCTGTAGCCTTATAAAATAATCTGCTAAAATTACAGTACTCTTGTTAAGAAAAAATTCTGTAACTAACTCAGATTGAAGTTGCATAAAATTTCTTGACATTACGTAATGCTTACCTGTTGATGCGTATGTTGACACTGTATGACATGCGTAACTGTTGAATTGTTTTTGTCCCTATTACACAAATCTTCTAGGAATCTCAGATTTTTAGAAAGTCTTTTGCTACTTTACAGATTTTTTTTTTCAGAGTACCAACATTGTGCATAAATTAAAAATAAAATTACTATAAACCAAGCGTTATAAATTAGGAAATTAGATTAGAAACTTGTTTATAGTGTTTGAATGAATCTTTATTAGGAATTTGCAACGTAAATGATAAATATCGAATGGTATAATAATTCCCTTAAATGATTATTTTTTCGAAACACAAGGTGATTCAAAACTAGCATAAACTTTAAAGTTACATTAACGAAACTATGAAAATCATCTATTGCATAGAAAAGTATGTATGAAAACGATGTCTTTACACGCAAATGCAACAATGTGTAAGGAATGGAATGAAAATTTGTTAATTGGCAATGTCATACTCTAAAAAAAATTGAAAAATTACAAAAAATTTTCCAGTAGAATTCTATTTCAAGAACATTTTATGCAATGGTAATTTTGAAAATTCATGTAACAGATACAGATTTGCACTTTGAATCAAGAAAAAAAAGTAAGGTTACTAAGAAATTTTTTAGAATATCGGACTCCCAGAACTTTTTAAGTACCGGTAACGAAGATTACAGATAAATTTTTAGTAAAATTGCCAAACTTTTAGTAAATTCTTTTGTACAGTTACAGATGTCTCTAATTTTGTTTACATGTTTTGTAGATTGACATACTTTCCTTGTACAGTGTGCATATAAAATTTTAGTAAGCATAACATATTTCGGTAAATTTAGATTACTAAGATTACAGTTGATTTTACAATGCATGACAAGTGCTATATTTACGATAAGTGTTCAAAATTGCGTTCAGTAATAAATGGCTTGCTTGTCGATGGAGCTATTTGCGTACATATTCAAAGATGCTAGATATGTCACACTCACATCCTGCAGTAACATATATTCAGCGAACAAGATCCTCAAAAGAGAAAATAGGAAACGTATAGACGGATAATCTAATTCATCGCGCCCAAAAATTAGCCTCCATGTTTTTTCAGCACTTGTACGCTTAAAAAAATGAAATAAACTTTATTCTATATAATTTAAATTCTATATAATTTAAACAGACATTAAGAGCTATTATTTTGAAAATCAGACAAAGTGTGATAGTTATTTGATTGATTTTTTATATGTTGAAGTAGATCATATTTAATTAGTAATGTGCAATTTTTAAGCCCTGAAAAAATTTCCTTTTTCCTATAGAAAATGTCAACGTTCAAGGTTGTCGATGCCATTTTCCATGAAAAAATATATGCTGGTATGTTTGGAGCACTATCTCTCTCACAAGCTACAATATTCCAAAATTATTTTGGCATACACTTTTAGTATAAGACTACCTGCTTATTAAAATTTATTTGTTTCCATGTGGTATTGTTACTTTACATTGTTATATTGCACAAAGTATAATCAAAATGACGTTTTTATCCATTTTCCGCACTTAATATCTTATTTAAGCAATAGTATCCCAACCTTTTTCTTACAGAATTTTAAAGTGCACTACTAGGACAAGCTAAATAATATAGTACTGCACGGAAATATTGTTGTTCTTAGTAAATGTAACCGGGTTAATATTCAAAATTTTCAAAATCTGCAGCATTAAAAGTAATGCTATTTCAAAAAAAGTCCAATAATTCAATGAAATATATATATCAAGCAATAGTTGAACATATGTACATAAACATGGAAAAGAAAGAGAAGTGGGGTCTTTTGATGTTTTTATTTTTTTTAAATAACAAAATTTTCAAATAAACATAGTCGATGATATATTTCTTCCCTATCGGAAAATGAAATATCCCATTTTTGTTGCCTCTTCCGAAAGAGAAATAGGATGTTTCATTTTCTCTTAGGGGAAAAATGTGATGATAGACATTGCTTTTCTTATAAATTTTGTCAATTTTTTTTTGCCAAAAAATATCACTGGGCCCCATTTCTTTTTCTTTTCCATGTTTTTGTACATATGTTCAAGTATTGCGTGTTGTATTTTGTTTCATTCAACTGTGGTGCTTTTTTTAGAACTCCACTTTAAATGTTGCAGATTTTGAAAATTTTGAATATTTAAAGGGTTATCTCTACTAACAACAACCTTATCTCCATGCAGTACTATATTACTTAGCTTATTCTATTAGTGCACTTTCATATTCTATCAGAAAAAGTTTGGGGTACTATTACATAAAAAGATATTAACTGCGGAAAATAGACAAAAACGTCATTTTGACTATACTTTGTGACAACATAACAATGTAAAGTAACAATTCCCCAAGGAAACAAATAAATTTTAACAAGCAGGCGTTATACTAACAGTTTATGCCAAAATAATTTTGGGATGTTGTTGCTTGCCAGAGATATAGCCCTCCAAACATACTGAAATTACGTTTTTCATGAAAATGGCATTCACAAACTTGAACTTTGACATTTTCTATAGGGAAGAGAAAAAATTTTCAGGGCTTCAAAATTTGAGATTATTTATTAAATATGATTTACTTTAACATAAAAAAAATATTAAGATAATTAAAAAATTCAACTATCAAAACATTACTTTTTTGTCTGAATTTCAAAATAAGGGCTCTTAATTGTTTAGAATGAAGAAAACTGGACATAAAAGAAAAAAAAAGCCTTGAGAAGATTTGGTACATTCGCCGAAATTACTGAAATTCTTCTTGTTACATGAGAAGTTAACGACGGCATAAACGAATCACATGCGGACGTTTTTAATCAAATCATAATTAGAGAAAGTAATTTTGTACAGAAAATTCTTGAATAAATTAAAAAATATTCTAAATGTGAAATTCTTTTAAAAAATAGTTAAGTTATAAAAATTTCTAAGCAAAATTAAAGAGCATTTAAAATAATCAATATTTATTCTCCGTTGAGGTTAAAATCCTTCTAATTTAAAAAGCTGGTGCATTTAATCATTCACTTATTAAATCTAATTTCTAATATGTTGTTAGAAAATTAAGTATCCGTTTACAAAACATACGTTAGAAAGCATTTAAAGGTTATTTGTACAAATAAAAGTTTTTAAGGGCTACAAAATTCAGTGAAATCGGAAAAGAATAAAATTGTCGTTTCTTTTGTATTTTTTAATTTAAAGTATGCTTTAACAAATAGAAACTATTTTTAAATAGAAAATATTGAAAATCTTATTTTCAGGTAGTTTCATATTTTTATGCAAACTATTTATCATTTTCAGAGGTACATCAAAAACTTACATTTTTCAAATAATAATTATTATTATTACTATACATTTTTACAAACAATAATAATTATTGTTCACTAATATTCTTATAGCATACTGTTTAATAATATGCTTAATTTAAAGAAAATAAATTATTATTAAAATTCTATCTTACCGACGACTTGTATAATGCCTACTAAGTTTTTCATTGGAGATGTGTTTATCTGACACATGTAGTGACCTGAGTCAGACTCGTTGACATCTTGAATTTGTAACCACCATGTTCGAAAGTTATTGTGCGATATTTTGTACCGTGGATTGCGGGAAATGACTCTGTCATGTAGAGTTAGCAATGTATGACGATCTGTGTGGATCCAGGCAACCTGAAAAAAAAATGTAAAACACAGATGATCTTTATGCGTCATCTATAACCTTACTATGTTCCTTTTTTTCAGAATACATATTATATATAAATTTCTTACTAATCAATCGTAATACGCTTGTCTTATAATCTTATAATTTGTCAAAGATATTTTAGATATAAATTTAGAATATTCTGATATAAAGAGTGTAACCAAATTAAGTGATAAACGCAGAGAGGTGATAGTAAGCTTGAATAAGATTGAAATTGCCATAGAACGTGAGGTCATAAATCATGTTTCGTGTGAGGAAACTGTAAAGATATTTATGAAGGGTGTGACGTTTAGTGAAAAAAAGGGACAATGATACGAAGACAACATTTATTTTACGTAAAGTATCGTTAAGATCCATTACATTTTAATCTCAGAGAAAAAAAATGATGAAATATTTTTAGACGAAAGTATTCGATGTTGCTGATACCGACGGAAGAAGAATTACAGGATACTGGTAATTAGCCCATTGTAGTTTCACAGCATCTCTCCTACTAAAGGTTCCATTAAACCATTTCCACTCTGAATGTATTTTTAAAAGTAACAAAATGTATATTTTACAGAATTCTTTTTTTAAGAATATGATTTAAATTACATTTATATAGATATATGTTTTGACGAGATTTAAATTAACTGCTACAAAATTTTGAAATTTGTTCTCCATTCTGGATCCTTCAATGGAAATAAAATAATTTGGCACATACAGCAAATTGAGTCAGATTTCTATATATGTGTCATTTTTAAACACCATATTAGAAAGTTGAGCTAAATATATTTTGTCAAAAAACTTCGTTTATAATATTTAGGAGATAAAAATTTAATATTTCTGAAAACACATTTAATTATAACAGATGTAAATTTTCCATTTTTACTTTTGGGTGAAAAGAGTCCGGGCCAGGATTCGAACCAGGGATGTATTGGTTGAAGCCGCAGTTGTTCTTCCAAATGAGCCATTCTGGACACGAACACTGGAAGATTATTTTACCGAATTAACCTCAACGATCACGTAATCTGGTCTTGTACTCTCGGTCAGCTCAACAGAATAAATCGAAGATCAATATATGGAACTGTAGAAAATCGCTGCATACGAAATTACATTAGAGTAATTAATTGGGTGAAATAGTCCTCCATCGTTCGTGTCCGGGATGGCTCATTTGGAAGAGCATTGGCGACTTCAACCAATACATCCCTGGTTCGAATCCTGGCCCGGACTTTTTTCACGCAAAAATAAAACTGGAAACTTTGCATCTGTTATAATTAATTTAACGAAATTCGTTTAATTTAACGAAATTCGTGCTTAAAATTCGTTTAAATCGTTCGTCATTCTCTTTGAAATATGCTTAATAATTCTATGATTGACTTGTTATGTAATTTCATTTGAAATTTTGCAATTTACACATTAATGTCACTTAAAAAATGTGCCATTAGAAGTTTCTATTTTCTTCAATTTTTAGATTACTTCTTTGCATACTACTTTCAATTATCATGAAAATTTGCCTTTTAAAAAACTTGTAGTTTTTCCCCTTTACTATCCTATGCACTTAATATATTTAAATAATCAAGCTATAGAACAAAAGTTGAATTATTTCAAGCTGCTAATATTTTTTTAAAGCCTACAAATTAAGTAAACTCAAAATCTAAAGAAAATATTATAAAAGCATCTTTAAAATTCCAGTCTCATTCACATATTCAAAAACTTTTATAATTACTTATAGCTTATATTTTATAAAATCGAGTATTTCAACATTTATAAGCATTATAAAATAAATATTGAAAAGTATTTTATCGTATATAACAATAAGTGATGCATATATGATAATAAAATGGTGACATTTTCTAAAAGTAATATATTAATAGAAGTGACATTGCCAACCTGTAACTTTTCAATAACCTTCGAGTATCGAAATTGTATTTGAATACAGTCCCCAAAATTTGCGCATATAAAAATAATTCTCAGAAAAATATCATACAAATTTCATGTAAATTTGGCATTTGGGCTAATTGAAGGCTGTATAATTTATTTTGTGTGTCAAAAATGGGTCTTTCTATTACAAAAAAATTAATTGATTTAGATATGCAGATGGCACCTTAATAAATTTTACATACATCATTTGAATACTGATTATATTTCCGATCATTTGCTTCCGATAACTTTATTCTACGGCAATCTTTTGCGGAGTTAGAAGGGGTTGTTTATCTTTTTTTCATGATTGTACATTTAAAGGTAATTCTGAAAGATAACTTTTTTCTATATTAAATTATATTGGTCAGGTATTTTCGACGAAAGTAGCGAAATGCGAATAAAGACAAATGTAGGATATTTATGATCAGAATCACCTTCTAATTTTAATGTTGAGGCACATTTTTAACTATATTTGAAGAAATATAATATATTGTTTTAAATTATGCTTCAATGAGAAAATTTTGGTGTATTAAACATATCACAATAAAGAAGACATCTCATTCCATTCAATATTGTTCACTTTGTATTACGATTGCTGTGTTCATGCATTTCATAATATATTTAAAATACATTTCTTAAATTAACATTCTTAAGGATTCTTCAATACATAAATATATATATATATATATATATAACACAGAGGCGACATGTTCTTCTTATGCAGTTACATTATAATGACATGAAGTATTTGCTTAAAAAAACTCACTTATAGCGTATTTTTTTAAACAAATTTATGTTATACTCCATGTGGATATATTTTTTGAGTGATATGTCTTCCTTTTTTATGTAGAAAGAAATATATTGTATAAATTTAAATTTATTATACTTTATATTTTCCAAGTCCATCGACAACACAGGGTAGTGTGACAGTCCTGCCTGCTGGGACAGTCACGTTTGGTATGACGTCAGCAAACTGCGGCTCTGGTCCCTCAGGAGGTGGATCTAAAAAAAATAAAAATAAATAATTAATGTATGTAACAGAAAGCTGAAACAGACTTTTTTGTAACTGCTGACACGCAGAAATATTGCACATTGAAAATGAAATTTTACGTAAAGATACTATATTTCTTTTTCAGATAGTTTTTTATAAGATAAATTTATGCAATTTTGTATCACGCCATTGTATCTTTTTTAATTAATTACAAAATTTTATTTAAATGAAAATTCGGTATTTTACAAATAAAAATACTTTTTGTGTGTTGTTAGTGAGTAATTTAAAAAATGGCATTCCCTTATATTCTGTAAACCGGGAGGTAAGGGTTTTATTCCGTAATTATATAATCTTTTAAATGGACTTAATGCTTCTTTCAGAAGAGGGAATTTGCATGTTTAATTAATAGTTAAAGCGACTTTAATATAGTAATCTAAATATATATTGGACTGAACCCTTATTTTATCGTAGTTGAAATTTTGTAATTGCTATGGAAATAAATAAATTAAAGGAATGCACAGCCAGGAGAAAAAAAAGTTTAGTTGAATCAACGAAAATTTGTTTGGTCTAACAAAACTTTTCGTTTCAATATGTGGAAATTTTGTTTAAATAAACAAAAAAATAATGTTGATTTTTCTTTTAGATTTCCATCCACAATTTTCATCTGAAATGCATAATAGTGTAATAATAACGTCATTAATCCGTCTCAATTTGAAAAGTTCTTACTATCCAAAAATTATTTTAATCCTTTGTAGCTATATAAGTCAATTAAACAAAATTACGTGAGAGAGTTATGGCTACTGCATGCCAGTTTAAATTTTTCAAAAGTTGGAATCACA
Organism: Maratus speculifer; assembly: GCA_964019185.1. NCBI lineage: Eukaryota > Metazoa > Arthropoda > Arachnida > Araneae > Salticidae > Maratus > Maratus speculifer. The sequence continues at coordinate 286,543,939 of OZ025297.1, read as the reverse complement.
AACTGAAAATATGAGACTTTAGTAAGACTCAATTAAAATTGATGAAATTTTGTTAAACTTTTTTAAGAGTGTTAACAATATTTTTTTTTTTTTCTGAGCAATAAAACCGATTTTTTACTTTAATTAAAAAGATTTCTGAAAACAACTAAAATATTCTCAACAAAACATGTTTTGTAGTTTTAATCAATTCCTTTTTCTAGGTGCACCGATTGGAATTAAAAACTAATTGATGTAGAAAAACTATGAGGCAATTGAATATACAACAGCGTACATATAAATATACATCTTTTTTTAAAACGGACACTTATTATTTCAGTTTTACTTTATATCGAAAACTCGGATTATATAGCATAGAGATAACTAAGAACATTTACATTCTATGAATAAAGTGCAGATATTAGTGTTTTATAATAATTATTGACAATTAAAATTAAACTAAAATGTCTTATACAGTCATTATTATGTTTGAGTATTCTGGAGACTTTGTAGAATACATTTTATGCATATCTTAAAAATACATTTGCTCTTTTGACAAATACGCATAGAAATAAATCATAGAAATAGTTAGCATAGAGAATTATACACTTTTTTTTTTTTAATTTTTCAGTTTAAAAACATTAAATTAAAACAAAATTTTTAAGAAAGGTTACATTTGTTTTCGATTGTTAATTGATAACTTTATTTATTTGCAACATTCAGTAATATATTAATAATAAATTCTTCATAAATAAATAGCTAGCACTTAGTAAATGCTTTTCAAAAAATATTATCTAAGTATGCGTAGAAAAAATGTTTATGTGGTGTAAAGATATTTAATTTCTTTTTCCCCGCGGTCGTATTTCAAACAGAAATTCACGGGTAAAAGACTCTTTTACTCAGAAAGCACTTCTGCAATTATATTACGTTTCCATGACAACGACGGAAATGGAATACAGTCCATTAAAGCTGAACGCCCTTTTATACAGAATCCAGAAGACCAATAGCCTATCATGTCTTCTTTTTTATATAGATGTTTGTGCGTAACTCCCATCGATTCCATTAAGATTATCAAGACAGTTAGTTCAATTGCAACTCAACTCCACAAACTCCAGAAGCAGCTGCCAATGGGATAATGTTACAGATCATTTGCACGGTGTCTTTCTTCTATTCTCTTTTTGTAGCTGCTGTGATCAATGGATGGTATTTTTTCCCCGCAAATTTTCATTCTATTAGATCATTTATAACTGATAAAAGCTTGAAGACATTATTTAAAGCATAAATATTTTCTGCAGTTTAAATAATACAACATACAGACATCGTATTTTTATTTCTCATATATTTTTCTTCTATAATAATTTCAATTTTTATTTTATTACTTTTTATATTTTTTAATGAGAGTAATTTACTAATATTTAAAAATGTATTTTATTTCAGATTTTTTAAATTATTATTTCTATATTATTATTATTATTATACGAAATTTCACATTTAATTTTTTTTTAGGTGTGACAGAATGAATATTTTTTTTTGTTTCTATTTTAAAGTAAAGAGATATCAGCTTTTTACTTAAAAAATATCTTATTATTATTTTTTATTTTTTTTATCTTATATGTCTTATTATTATTTAAAAGTATGTTTGACTTATTTATCGCAAGCCATATGCTTTTTAAAAAGGCACTCTGTAGGATGTTTTAAATTATATACATAGACAGACTAACATAAATATAATTATTTTTTAATCTAATTTCTTCAAAAAATCTCAAATCTAACAATGAAATTTTTTATAAAAATTGCTGTTTATTTATCTAAGTTATAATAAAAAAGAAAGTGTCAAGTTAAACTGGTGGTATTGAGTTCATAGGGTATTCACCCTATAATAATAAGGCTTTATATTCTTATTTATGACTATCATTCATAAAGGAGATCTCACTATGTTTGATCAAAATGGTTGCAAAATAAAAATCACAAAAAAGCCATGGCATTTTTTATCGATACATATAATGTGTATGTGTGTGTGTAATAAGAACCATCACAGCTCAAGTGAGAAAGAAGAACCTCCAAAAAAATCATCACTGATTCGCATCATCAGAATTCATTTTTATACAAAATTGAAGCAAATCAGATAAATCTGAATGAAAAACCCATTTCGCTAAATTCATAGGGTTAGTCGCCTGTTCCTCCCTTTATAGTCCGTTTATCCCGTTTATGACTCTTGCTCTTTTGTGTATCACCGAAAGTGCCGCGGTGAGTTTGCATGTCTAGGTGTGTTCTAATATTTTGATTTTGTTCATTGATACTTTTGAGTCAGGACACACACATAAAACCTAATACAAATAAACATAGATTTAAAATAATTCTACAGCATTCAAATTCAATTATTGGATATCTAACACATTTATCTATTGTATCTATAATTTTATTTTTCTATCTTTCTTTATAAATGTGTAGATTGGAAGTTAAAACGCAAATTGAATCAAAATAAATTTTAACATATTACACTGTTAACAATTTCTGTAAAAAAAAAAAAAAAAAAAAAAAAAAAAAAAAAAAAAAAAAAATCTTTTTAAATTTGCAGTAGTTTTCGGTTATACAGTGCTCAGCAAAAGTTTAGACACTGGTGTTTTTTAACCTTTAAATAAAAAATACGAACACGTGAGTTTTACAAATGACTATACTTATTTTCAAATATATTTTAAACAATGTAGATTAAAAATAATGGTTATAATATAAGAAAATATTTAATTTAACTGTAAAAAGTAAAATTTATATATTGCAAAAGTTTGGACACTTTTTTTTATTTTCAGCCAACTGTTCATGGAAAAATGCAAATTTCCAAGTTATGATATCACATGTCTGAAGTATTTGATTATACTTCGATATTATACCTTATAGCATAAGTAAGTGAAGATGCCGCGAGGTAAAAATATTCAGTTAGATGAGGTAATTGAAGTAGGAAAGTTGAAATGGAAAGGGAAGACTGTTACAGAAATTTCAGCAGCATTGAATCGTCCAAAATAGTCTGTCAATGAAGTATAATCTAAGGATGATTCCTTCAAAACAAAACATAATCTGGAAGACCTTGTGCGACAGGAAAATGAGATGACAGAAGGATACTGACATTTACACAAATAATGATTACTAATCACATAAAAAGTAAGTCAGGACTTTCTGTGTCGACGGACATGATTCGTAGATGAATTAAAGAAACAGGTAAGTCAATTTACATGAAAATGATAAAACAGACAGCTTTAAAATCTCGCTACGAATTGGCGTGAATGCAATGAACTGGGAAACATACGTCATATGGACCCAAATGGTACGCTATGATATTCAGTAACAAAAAAAGTGGGAATTTGAGTGGCCCATACTTGTGGGCATACTATTAGCACGACTTTCGTAAAGAGCCTGTGACTTTCATAAGTCGACAACAAGAAGATGACTTTTTAATGAATTGATCCTCACTTTACTTTAATGCTTGAGTATCTGTGTTTTTTTTTTTCATTGGTTGCCTAGCAACACAAGACTACGTACATGCGTTGGAGATAAGTTTTTAATCATTTGGGGAACTCTTAGCTGATCTAAAGTATGGAGTTTAGCAAGATAATGCGTCTATTCATGTTGCATACAAAAGAAGAACTTCGTTTAACTCTGAAAATACTCCTGTTATCAACTGGCCGGCGTGTAGTTCTGATCCGGACCCAATCGAAAACCTTTGTAACATCATATGTCATAATGTTTATGCAAATTTTTGCTATACTTTTCTTTTTATGAGTTTCGAGCTGCTGTTGAACATGTTTGGTACAAAATATACTCCCAAGTGGGGCAGCATTTAGTTTCTTCGATGAAAAGTCAGATTCTTGTACTAGCTGCAAACATTGTGGATGCAACTTAATTTGTAGTTATTTTTCTGTAAATATACAAATTATCTATACTTTTGCAACAATGTTAATTTCATTTTTTTGTCATTATATTTTATGTGAAAGGTAAAATTCAAAATTTATTGTTCACAATTGTTGTGTAATTTATTTAAGTCACAAGTAATGTATGACAGATGAATTATAAATATTTGGTACATACTTCTAAATATAGAAGCGTAATCGATCATTGTCTAAACTTTTGCTGAGCACTGTATGTATATGATTGAGTTTCTTGGTCATCATTTTGAATATATTAGCTTTATATTATATTTGATTCATTATAGGGATTTATGTCTTTATCTAAATATATTTTTATCTGTGTTAAAACTTGTAACTGAAAATACACACTTTAAAAAAAGTTTTGCAATCTTATTAAATGTATTAAAAAAAATTTTGTTCAAAAACTGTTTTTCTTTCTTTTTTTTTATAAAAGGATTCAGAAAGGGAAATATCATTTCCTCGGAATTAATAGGGATTTTTATAAACAATCACATAAATATGATAAAAGACATACTTTGTTCACAATGGCATCAGCTTCTATAGTTCAGTCAGTACGATATCTTACCGTTGTTAAAAGGTCTCGGGTTGAAACTCTAAGATTGCAAGGTACCAATTGTGTATGATACGATAATTCAAATTTTCTCAGAAAATTAAAATTTTACAAGTTCACTACAGAATAAGTGATTCATTAATTTAGAAAACTAAGTTAAATTATCATCAATAAAATAAATTTACAGAGTCTTGTGTATTTTATCGATGTTAATTGACAGAGTCTGTTGCAAATTTCCAAATAATTTCTCTCTTATTTAATCGAATTTCAATTTTTTCTCATCTCTATTATTTTATGTAAGACTTTTGATAATGAATTACTCGTAGATTTTCTTTAACTTCACAAAAAAAATTTTAGCAGTGGAGAATGAATATTTTTCTCAACACGTTAAACTGTAGTTTAAATATCAGAAATATATAAAATCCATCGTGTTTACATTCCAAAATAACAGTTATTATTATACTCGAGAATATGCTTAAAAAATATCAAAATAACGTACATATATATATCACCATTAATTGTATTACAATATATGAACCATTGAATTTAGTAACTTATAGCACAGTGAACATGGAGGAAAAAAATAAGTAATTAAATTGAATATAAATGGAATTTGTAGAACCAAAGCAGAATCTACGGGCCCCAAATACATTATATAAAATATTAGCCATAGCAAAAAAATCTTATTTAAAATTTCATTTTCAATTCTCTGTTTTTTTGAATTATATTTTTCATCTCTTATTTAAATAAATAAACAAATATGTAGTCACTTCATATATCGTAATTAAAATTCTTCCGAATTCAATCCATGAGAACATTAGTTTTCTTTATTCCTTTTTAAAATTAATATAAGCTTGCTTATCATTATTTTTTAATCCTGTGAAATTAGTTTTTACGTTATTCACATACTGTATTATGCATATTTCATAATAATAAAACTTGAAATTAAAATACGCAACATTATGTTTACTGTAGATATTGAAATTTTAATATTGCCTGTCATTTCGTTTTATATATTTCAAGAGAAATTATTTAGATAATAAAATATGCTAGCTATTGTCAGAAAATAAAAAAGTAATATTTATGCTGTCTTCTTAAATTTATTGAATAATATTTCAATCAAAGAAAAATTCTGTTTAGAATTTTTATTCTTTAATAGAAATCTTTCAAAAACATGTATGTTTTTGAATACTTTTGTGAAAACATGCGTAAACTGCAGATATTAAATTCCATGAGTTTTTTTCCTTTCCATATTAGAAATTAACAAAGAAAAAAAAAACATTTATTTCTTCAATTAATTTTCAATAGTGAAATTAGGTTTTTACATGATTGTTGATTCGATTCCCGGCTTAGACTTTTTTCACTTTTGGTTCTACGTTCATTTAACAATGTGATATTTCACGTATTAAACAAACACACAAATATTTTGTTGATTTATACCGACTTATTACCGAGTATTATAGAGCCTAAATTATTCAAATAAATTAGATTTTACAGCATTTATTTATATCAATTTATTTAAATAGAAACAATAAAATTAGAGCAAAAATTTGTCATTATTAGATATTTGCCATGTTTGAATATTTGAAATGTTTTAGTGTGTAATGAGACACAAGATTCTTTTTGATATCCTTAACAGCATAGATTTTTCAGCAATAATTCATATTTTGATTATCATAGCATTTATGTTGTTCAAACAGAATTGTGTTTAAAAGTAGTTTTAAATTATATTGCTAAATTTAATTCTTCAGCACATGTGGCTACATTTATAAAGTTAGTATATTCAAGGGATAAATAACACACCATTTTTCCCAAAATGATTTTTTTTTTTTTTTTTTTTTGGCTCTTTATGTTTTAAAAGCGAATCTATTTTTTTTTTTGTATTACGAAATTTTCATTCAGTTTAAAAATGATTAAGAGATACATTTCTAAAAAAATGATAAGGTAAAGAAATATTTTCAACTAATTAATTCCAATCAATAAAATTTAAAAAAATCACTTTAGTGCAGTTTCTTCTATAATTTTATTAGTCTTGCATTTTTTTTCAAAGTAAATAAAATTACTCCACTTTAAGCGTACACAAATTATTATAAAAAGAGATCATAACATTATTCCAGTTTTTTATGATTGCCTAAATTTATAGTAATGAAATCTTGCTTCCAAAGTTATTATGTCTGAAACAAGATTTGCAATGGTTGTTTTAATTCAAATATCGAGTAAAGTCATAAAACATAATGAACAAAAATAATTTAAATTGAGTTATTTTAATCAGTATTTTTTACATTTTGTTTTGTATGTGGCCAACTTTAGATAATTTATTTTAAATAAAAATTGAATTTTCAAAAACTTAAACAGTCAGCATGCGTGTCTGTTACCAATTATGAAACTACAAACCAAAGGTAAATATCACACCAGTTTATCTCCCATTACATTTTTGGATAAATTCAGTTTAAAATAAAATCTAGTACAGTATATTGTAAAATGCATCAAAACTACTTCTTTTAAGGGAAAAATCAAGTTTTTGATATTTTCTTTCAGATTTTTTGCCAGTTTTATTAAATATCACCTGTTTATAAGAAAATATGGAAACAACGATTTCTTTTACGCCTTAAAAATAAATTAGTTCGCAAATTTATATTAATTGCATTTAACATCCTTTATTCAATATTAGCTTTTACATTAGTCTTTCATTAAAATTATTTTACTGCGTGTTATCCCATAAAAAATACGTATCGAAATAAAACGTAACGACAGGCGCTGTTTCGACTTTTTTTACCTTTTCGACTTGAGGCGACCTTTCGCTTCACATCATCCTAGTTAAAATATTTCTTAAAATGTATTAAAATATCTTAAACTTTAAAAAAAAAGCATCTAATGGAAAAGTATCTTATAAACTAGATAAATGCGTCTCAACCTGGGTACACGAACCCCTGGAGGTACATGGTAGATCGGCTATGGGTACTTGAAAATAGTATCATTAATTGCGTAAATCTCAAAAATGTTTAAGCCAAAACCACAGAAATAAAACTGATTACTTTTAGGAGCAAAATTAGTCTCATGAAGTAAATCCGGCATGCTACAATCAAAATGAGAGAAAAGGCTCCTGTGCCTGGTAAATCATTGATAATGAATTGTGAGTATCTCCACCAATTAATAAGCGTATTACATGACTACTTACATATTCTCCCCCATCTAACCCGAAAACTTCAATTAATCACTACACAATATTCTTCTTTTACCATTTTTTCTATATTCTTCTGTAATTAATGATAATTGCAGAACACTTTTTTCTAAAGGTACTTTTATTTTATTTAAATATTTTAAATTTTCTCTTATAAATATCGTGTTACGTAGGTTTTTTTTTTTTTTTTTTTTTTTTTTTTTTTTTTTTTTTGTTACTACAGTAAGATATTCTTTACCCAACTGCTTTTTAATTGAAAGACATTCAACGTAAATTTGATGTCAAGTCGTATTCCCTTTAAAGTGACTACACTGTTAAGCACTGTTAAGAATTATGTCACATCTTAAGATATTTATGTCTTTTTCTTAAAATGTATATTGATCAATAATCATCGAATGCTTTAGATCGATTGGTCGCAGCATTGACAAACACCTCGTGGAGTTTACGGCTAAAATTCCACAAGTAGTTAAAATTCAATTCTCATTTTGAAATGCAACCGGTCTGTCCAGTCACAACTTTGTGGGAAAAAGTGAAAACAAGATTTTAGTGGTGGACTCTTAGTTTTATGTATTCATTTTCTGGAACCCAAAGATATGAAAACATGGAGAATTGGGAGCAGGTATACACAAGGTTAAATCTACGACTAAAATCGAGTTTAAGGAATTTTCCCCCAAAGTATGATTAGGAAGACCGGTTTTATTTTGCTTCAATAAGAGAATTGAAATCTAACTAATTGTGAATTTTAGCAGTGAAATCGAAGAAGTGATTGTATGTGCTGCCCCATCGCGGTCTAATGTAAAAATTTATTTCAATGCCACACTGATTTTCTTAATGTTTTGCTAATATTGTAAAAGCCATATTAACTTTAAAATGCAAAGAAATGTCAATGTAATTTGTATTGATTTATTCTATAACAGTGATAAGGTAACTAGTAAAATAAAAGCATATTGTGTGGTGGGGAAAGCGGGACGTCTTCAAAAGGAGAAGCGTATGAAAGAGGTTAGTGAATTAAGCTAGTCGAATGTGGAAATCCTAAAACTTTCTTCCGTGTCATATACATTACTACTTTCAGAAAAATTAAATATGGCAGCGTCAGTCGTTAGGTAATTTACACCAAAATGTAATCTGCTACAACTTTCTTCAAGTTCTAACTGAATCTAAAGTTTGATAAAAGTCAAATGTTATAATGTTTGAGATAGAATCATCGCAAAAATCATAAACAAATTAAATAGAAGCATCACCTGTTAAAAAATTAATCTAAAAATAATGAATAATAATTTATATCAGGAACTAACAGAATCTGAAGTTTGATCAAAATTCGTGCATTAGTTCCTGAGATAGAGAAAATCTCATTTGAGATAAACATAAATAATGCCGCATAGCAGCGTCACAAGTTCTAAGATTTACACCAAAACGAAGAGCCTAACCATATTATATCAAGTACTAATGGAATCTTAAGTTTTATGAATATCCATCTATTAGTTCTTGAGATATAGCTAATGTGGAAAAATTTGAAAAACACAGTATAGCAGCACCACTTCTCGAAATATATACAAAAAGAACTAACCAGATGCAGTTTATAAAAAGTCAATCTGAATCAAAAGTTTCATTGTGAATTAGTTCTTGAGATACAGCGTCCAAAACATTTATGTCACATTACAGATAGAGTGACAGAATCACTGACAGACATTTTGTTAAAACATGGTTTTTGGAATCTCTGACCTTAAAACGTGTAAATCTGTGGAAAACCGGAATTCGTTAATACTTTTACTAATCTAATACTTTTTTCTTGTAAAAATAGAAGAGAGTAAAAAATTTTAAGAAACGCTGAAATAGATGAATAACAAAGGTAGTTTAACTCGAATAGTGAGAATATGAAGAAAATTAAAAGCAAAAAAATATTTAGATTTTAACTGATTCTATTTAGCAGTTTTAGTCATGTATCGATATTTAAGGAACTTATCTTCTAAAAAAATCGGAACTTGGAAAATATTATCATTAGCTTTAAGATGAAATTAACGTAGAAAATAACTTCATCAAAGATTTCTCTCTTATAAACATCGTTTCTAAAATCGTTTGAAGTTTAATTCAGGTACTTGGAGATTAATCGTCATTTGTTAATTGAGTTTCAAAGCTTTTGTATCTCTCGTAATTACAGTTTATACCTTGAATTAAGTATAAAATCCTTTCGTAATTTACTAGATAAAGATTGACATCACCTTTATTTCTGTTTTTGGAGTTTCTTTTTATGTTTTTTAAAAGTCCATTACAGCAGTTAGCAAATTATATTAGTTTTAAAAATATTACTAATGACATCATCTATAATTATATATATATATATATATATATACAGGGTGTTTCACAAAGGACCCCTAACTTTAAAAATCTGTAACTCGGAAACGGTGATAGATAGAAACGTGAAACCAGTGGTGAAACTTATACATAATAAGAATCTTATATATAAATTAGAAAATTTAGTTAAAAATAGCGCTCATTGATGGCGCTGAAAGCTCTAAGATCTTCTAAGGAGAGTTTAGAAGCATTGAACGACCAGCCGTAGAAGTCCCACTCCCTATGTCTCAGTCTCCATCAAGCCTCGGCGACGCGAAAATCGTCCCAGAACAGGCTCCATGTCTCTGTGTCTTCTTTATTTTAAAGAAGATAGGTTTTAAGGATAAGGGGCTGTGGCACTGCCTCCTCTACAATGCCTTCTCGCCTGTGACGTAGTGGAGGCGGTTTCCCTGACAACGATCGTGTTCTGAGCTTCGTGGCAATTGTGAAACCAGTAGGGTTAGTGATTTCGCCTCCACTTCATGACGTTTCACGCTTGTCGTCTGCTCAGTGAATAGGCATTGTAGAGGGGGCAGTGGCTGTGGCCTAGTGGTCAAAGCACCACGCCGCTAGTCGCCTTCGACTGTAGAAGTTTGGGAATTCAAATCCCACTGTCTCCACTGCACGCACTCTTTGTGTGGAGCTCCCAGTTGTCTATCTGTTGCGTTGTAAAATTTCCTTGTGCTATCTCGTCACTGTGACGATGTTGACGATGAGATATAGAGCCTGTTCTGGGATGATGATCGCGTAGTCGATGCTTGATGGAGACTAAGGCATATGGAACGGGACTTCGACGGCTGGTCCTTTCGTTCAATGCTTCTCAACTTTCTTTAAAAGGTCTTAACGCTCTCAGCGCCATCTATGAGCGCTATTTTTAACTAAATTTTCTGATTTATGTATAAGATTCTCACAATGTTTTTAATAAATACACCACTGATTTCACATTTCTATCTATCACCGTTTCCGAGTTATAGATTAGGGGAAAGTTAGGTGAGACCCGAGTGAAAGTTAGGGGTTCTTTGTGAAACACCCTATATATATATATATATATATATATATAGTATCAATTCAACATGATTTGCAGCACCATTGGCGCTTAAGCAGCTCATATATAATGTTACAAGTTATATTTCACCTTATGAAATGAAAGTTCAAAATTTCAAAGATAGAGTGTATGCCAAAAAGGTGCACAATTAACGATAAACAATTAAAAATTTATAAACAAAATACAGGCAAGAAAAAACAGACTGTTCTTCTTCACAGGGAGGACAGACGAGACTTAACCCCACCCCCTTTTTAAAAATAGAAATGTTTCAGGTTTCTGAACGCCCACGAAACCTGCATTCAAAAATAATATATAACAACAAAAAATACCAAATTTTTAAAGAAAAAAGCAAACGAAAAACAACTGATGAACAAGAAAACAAATTACTGAAACATAACCAATAATATAAAAAATATAAAAAGTAAAATAACCTTTACTATGCAAAAAATTTCTGCAATAAATTATAAACCATTTTAAAAATGAATGCTTGATATATATATATATATATATACAGAGCTGCCAACTACTACACCTATTTAAATGAAATAAACGTGTTATAAATCAGAAAAATTATTTAATGAAATACATGGGTAATTAATTTCATAGTATGTTGTCCTACATATTTCATTATTTCTTTAGTGAAATTTCTGATTCGAATGCATTTATTTGAATATAAAATATCGTAGAAGTTAGCAGCCGTGTATATATATATATATATATATATATATATATATATATTACAAATTTTAAATTTTTTTTCGCCAAAATTAACCTTTATACTATATTAATTTCCTTATAACAATATTCCGTACTTACTTCAACTTATTAAATTAAAATCTTGTTTCTAGATCTAATCTATTAATCTTTATGGAAACGATATAAAATCTTAATTCTCCTTAAAAAACATTTATTCCAATACGCGTAAATTTATAAGATGCCACTAAATTAAAAATATTCTTAATTAAACTTTATTTCTTAATATTCCAAATAAAACTCATTTTTTCTATGTTTTTATCAACGCTAATTAAGAAAGTCTTATTAAATTTACTCCAAAACCATACCTTTCAAAAATTATCATTATTTTTATTTATCTATTTATTTATTTTCCCTCCTTCAACATTCGATATGTGTGCATAACAATAAATTCATTTCTTTTCTTAACCAAATTTGACAATTTTGTAAAAAAGTATCAGTGAGGAAATACTGGTTGAGAGTTCCCTTTCTAAATAGTTTGATTTAAATTTATTTGGATTTTGGAATTATTATTTTTTATGCATATTTTCGGCTAGCAGAAAATACTTTCTTATGCTATTAGAAGATAAGAAAATTATTTAGTTTCTATGTGATTATTTTTATCCTCAACCAATATTTTCCCTATCAGTAATAAACAAACTGGGATATTTTCTTTTGATTATACTCGTTTTATTATTATTAATATTATGATTTCTATAATGAAGTTTAGTATTAATTATACTCTTATTGAGAAATATTAGGATCTAGAGAATTATTATAATCATTGCTATAAATTTTGAGTCTTATTATACTTACTACTTATTGTTTTCACTATTATTATTTAATATTTTCTATATTATTTATTTTTGGTGTTGAGATTACTTATTATTAACAAATTTGATTGAGTATTAAAGGATGTTGGATCCAACATAAGGTTAAAACTAAAGATTAAAACTAGATTTACAAAAAAATATACAATTTACTGGTGAATTACATTGAAAAATTGCACTTTTTAAACTATTAGAGACTTTTGATTAATGACTGTATGTAGTCAACTAAGTTTGAGAAGAACATTTATTGACTTTAAAGACTTTATTTACTACAAGGACTGTATTTAAAAAATTCAATTTTTGAATTGAAATAACTACTTATTAAGTCATTGAAATTCTATAAACTCCCATGAAAAAGATTTTTTATTTTTTTATTTTATTTTTAATATTTCTTGTATATTAATATTTATAACTTATTTACTGTTATTGTATGTAATATCTCATATGCACTTACAAATGGTAAGTGATATTGTAACATTATTGTATTTCTTTCAGGGAAATAATCCTACCTAATTTTAATTATATTTAATTTGCTCGTAACTATTTTTTTAATCGCTATTATTTTTTATATTGCGTCAATTTTCTTTTTCTTCCATCTCTTGGCTTCCTGGTTTTGACAGTTTTATTCCAAAATTTAATTTTTCTAAGTTATTAGATTTCTGTTGTCTAAACTTGTAGTTTTATTAAACTATCAATTTCATGCAAAGTTTTGAGGAGGGTGGATAATAATACAATTTTTTTTTTCGCCAAAATTAACCTTTGTACTATATTAATTTCCTTATAACAATATTCCGTACTTACTTCAACTTATTAAATTAAAATCGTGTTTCTAGATCTAATCTGTTAATCTTTATGGAAGCGATATACATTCTTATTTCGCCTTAAAAAACATTTATTCCAATACGCGTAAATTTAAAAAATGGCTCTAAATTAAAAATATTCTTAAATAAACTTTATTTCTTAATATTCCAATTAAAACTCATTTTTTCTATGTTTTTATCAACCCTTTTTAAGAAAGTCTTATTAAATCTACTCCAAAACCATACCATTCAAAAATTATCATTATTTTTATCTATCTATTTATTTATTGTCCCTCCTTCAGCATTCGATATGTGTGCATAACAATAAATTCATTTCATTTCTTTTTCTCTTAAAATTAATCGTCTGCAAAAAGATCGTTTGCACAAGATATTTGAAATTCTGAGTCGATTATAAATTAGTTAAATAATATTTTTTAAAAATAGATTTATCGTCTGTGGAATACAATTTCGACTCTGGGCATGAGTTACGTTTACATGGAAAACTGATGGTCCGACAGTAGAGAATTTTCTTTTTAGATTTAAGAGAGGATGCCTCGAGGTGAGAAAGAAGATTCTTAGTTTTTTTCTTCCATTAGTACAGCTTACGGCTTGTTGAAGTAAATGATAAAATATTCTTTTTTGATATTTCGGTTAAAGATAGCTTGGAAAATGAGCCTTTCCCTCTCTCATGACTGCAGTTTAATAAAGTAACTTGTAGCAGCCAATGAGTAATTTATTGGATCCTCTACATTTATTTACTTATTATTTTTTTCTCGCATGTCAGAGACTTCTGTGCGGTAGAATGGGGACCTCGGCAGCGATGATGTTTCTTGCTCCTAACTTAAAAATGTCACATATGTATATAACCATTATTTGTACAACAATATATATCAATAAAACTTGAAAAAATAAATTTAAAGGAATATATTGGAAATTTGCAGAACCATAGCACATTAACCAGACCCAATATATATATATATATATATATATATATATATACATAAACCATTAGATCTTATACAAAATTACGACAATGAAACATGGAAAAAAATTGAAATGAATAAAATCGAAATTTGTAGAACCAAAGTAGAATCTTCAGGTCCACAAATGATTAGAAACTACAAATAAAAGATATGATATAATCTACGTATTAGTTAAAAAAAGCAAAATAATACAAATTTCATGCTGCCAACACACATAAAAACATATAAATCAGAGAAAAACCATAAAAATAAATTTTAATCACAATATCAAAATTGATCGGAAAGGAAAAATATATATATATATATACCAGACATTATAGTTAAACCTAAAATAATGTAGCAAATTTATAGTTTAATATGATTATAAATTAATTCTATATGTTATATATATATATTGCAAGATTCCTTAAGATTATTGTCTCAGTACATATAAAGATAAATTTTAAATTACTTATTTAATCAAAAACATTACAAAAAATAAGTAATCGATTTATTAAATATAAAAAATGTGTAAATTTTAATATTGATGAATCATTATAAGGAATTCTATAATTAATAATACCATATTATAAAATCTCAATGATTAAATCATTATTATATCATATAGTAAATATATATACATATAATATTAGGCTCGAAGCCATACATTAACAAATAACATTTATTAAATAACTAAAACTTTTTTCTTTTTAAAATTGGTATACGAATTATATACGAGTTTTCCCATGATAAAATGTTTCACATGATATAATTTAAATACAATATTCAGGCAAAAACGCATTTTAGTCTGGGTAAAAATAGCTTAGCTTTGATTACCGATTATAAATTTTTTTAGAAATACATATGAAGTTATTTTTAAGTTATCTTTTGAAAAGGCATCTCCTAAAAAACTGTAATTGCGTGAGATTTCTGCATTTTATTATTTTTTTCTCTAATGACTATCCGAGTCTAAAGAAAATTTCTTATATTTCATTCGGATACCTGAAAATTAATCAATATTTGCTACTTGTGCTACAAAACATGTATATTTCTTGTAATTAGATTATTTGATTTTATTTGTCTGAATTCATTTAATACGATTCTGAAATTTCTTACTCAACAGCGCGAAACTATGTGGCACGTTTTATGACTCATTTTTTTCAAAGTGTAAATGCAAAAAACTCACGTGGTTGCTTTTTAAAGCCATTTGGAATGAATTGGAGTTTTATGTAATTTAATAAATAATCTACATAAGCTTTATTTACTGCTTTATCACACAGGGAAATTTGATTTAGATGGTCAACTTTAAAGTCTTTCCTGAAAAGTCTTCTGCCTTTACAATAACAGGAAAACGTTATTTGATTACATAGTTTCGGTATAACAACATCTGCAAATTGTATGCATTTTCGAACAAAATTCAATTCAAAAACGTGTCAGAAAGTACTTTTTTTTATTTCAGGACAGCCTTAATGAATTAATGAGTAAATATTCATAGTAGTTTTATTTCATCTTTTGAGGAATGATTTATTTATCTATATAAATTTATTTTCTAATCTTATACCTAAAATAGTTATATATATTATTATTATATTCATTTATTTTAATAATATATAGTAAAGAAAATGATTCTTGATATTACAAAAAGGCTTAAAAAAATAAATTATAACATTCCGGAAATTAATCATAATCTTTAAAACGTTTCTCTTTATTCAGAATAATAAAAAAACAAGTAGATTTCTGATATTTGGACAAGCACTTCTGAAAAAAAATGTGCTTGTAGTTTTCAGAAAGGTTTATAGACGTTTTTACAAAGTATTTATCAGTTTTTTAACTGTTTCTCTTAAAGAAATATAAAATAATATATATTACGCTTTATAACGCAATTATCTATATATTTAAAAGACCTAGCGGTTTTTTAGTCATCAGCCTTGAGCTTTCTACTTTCCCGATTTTGATCAATATTTTTTTTAATAAAAGCCGTTTGTGTGTAGATGTGCCCATTCTGGCTAATTTTTAATTTATTTATCCTTTTATTTTTTATTATTTATTTTAAAAGCTTTTTCATGACATTTCTTCAAATCAGTGGCAACAGGTTAAACTTTTCACACTATGAAAAAATTTTATTTTGCTTTATTATTTTCCACCAATCCGGAGCTTGATCTCATCGGTAAATGTGTAATCACATTAAAAAAAAAAAAAAAAAAAAAAAACACTTTTGTAAAATTGTTCCATTTTTAAAAATACAAACTCTACAAACTGTTGCATTCTAAGCTATTGAAAATGTTCATTTTTTTGTGAAAGTGTAAGAAAAATAAAGGTGTGGTGTGGGGGGGGGGGGGAGAGGATGAGGCAAAAGAATATCAGACCGTGAGCTTCTTTTTGCTTAAAAAGGACCGCTTAAATAGAATTATTAGAAACATTGCAAAGTTTTAACTGTGTTTATTTGAATCGGTATTTAGGATGTAGTTCGGCCACTGTAGGGAATCAACCGGGGTATTAATGCCAAGGATTAACGTTATTACCCCGTTATAGTTATTGCGCTGTACATTTTAAATTACAAATTATCTCGAGAAGATATCCAAAATCTTCAACAACATTTTGAAAGTCCATAAAATGTACTACAAATTTATGTAATTAACAAGGTATTTCCGGATAAAAAAATAGTCTTCACATCACAAAACGTATCTCGCAAATTTTAGATCAAGCGTTAATTTTAGTTGCTTGTAAAAACAATAAGACCTAAAAATGAAACAAATTAACTTGAAGCTGTTTTTTGCAATTTATATGACTCAAAACCCTTCTGCGCAGAGCACATGGGTGTCATTTACCAGATTATTTCATAATTAGGCATAATATTAGCACTTGGCGTTATTACCCCGCCTGGCGTTATTACACCAGACCACCTTATTTTAAATTTGTTTGCAAGATAGCTTTTAATTTTAAATATACTGCGCAATAAGTATATTGGAGTAATAACGATATTCACTTCCATTATTATCCCGGTTAATTCTTTACAGTGGCAGCATTACACTCGAAAAGTCTTTATTTTATATTTTTTGCACAGAACTATTGTCGTTGTTGAAAACCAGAAAGGATAAAGAGAAATTTGTACATCCTAAATGTTGCTAGTTTTATTTTCTTATTCATGTCAGAAAAATAAGTCATCAAATGAATATTTCAACATTTGGATATCGCAACTAACAATAAGGAAGAGCAATTTGTTAATTTCTAGATTTGTAGTGTCTGTTTCTTTAGAACTGAACAATATTCATGGTCATTATTCCATCTTATTTCATAATTTTGATTGGCATTATTACCCACTCAATGGGTAAAAAAGCCAAAAACCGTTGATAAATAAACAATGCCACAATTTTTTTTGAATACATGTCTGCTTAAGGGGACAAGGGACCTTCAAAATCATGTTTTTTTTATATTTTTAAAATTATACTTTGAATATTATTGAAGGGTACATTGTATGTATTATAGCACATATTTATCACAAAAATGTAAAAAAAAATTTTTTTTGGCAAAAATATTAAAATTTTTGTAATATTTTAGATTTAACGAGAAATTTTCAAAATGCTCCATGCGCATTATTTTGTCTCTGAATGCTTTAAAATTTTTTATAGTTATTCATCTCCATGTGTGTCATAAAACTGTGCATGGTTTTTTGAAAGTAAAAATAATTGTAAAAGTTATAGATAGTTTATTGTAAAAATAAGTTCAAAAATGCTCAAAATCTCAGAAAAAATTAGAAATACTCCCTCTGTCCCAAATTAGTTGCGACATTTGAATACTTTTGTTCTGATTATTGATATTTATGATTTCATGTTTCTGTTTTAATGTTTTTGAGAGAGCTTTACCATCTATCTACAAAATTTACTTACCAAGCATTCCCCACGACATTCCATAAATCAGCATTGAAGCAGTTTAAAAAATCTAGTTTCACGTGCTACAAAGCCACGCCCATATTTGCTAATATTCTTTTAACAGTAATCAAATAAAACTATCTTCAAGCTAATCAATTGTAAATTCATTTTCAAACATTTAATTCTAACATTTCTGAAAAGTATCCTTTAGCTTGAAAATGCTGCAAACAAAATCATATTCTGTCGATTTTTTTTTCTATTAGACTTGACTTAATGGTGGATGAAATACTTCCCAAAACTTTTTCGCCTTGAGAATTCTGTGTACTATTGATTTACGAATTATAACAGCCTATGATAATCTTCGGAGAGAGATTTTTTCGTTTTATTTGGAATCTTTCATTTTGCTATTTAGATTTTTTTTAAATCTTTTTTTTTTCTTGTCAGCATTTACATTTTTTTTTTTTTGTAAACTTACATTCTAAATATCCTCATATTTTATTTTTGACGCCTTTGTCTGCTTCTGCAAATGGAATGTGATGATGAACATTACGATGACCGTTAAATTTAATAGTTCCAGCATTTAAGGAATTATGGATTAGCTTACCAATTTTCAATCCTCACTGCAAACATTCCAGTACGGAAAGCTCTTCTTATTATTCATTTCCTTCTTCAGGATATTATTTCTTATTTCTATTACTTTATATTCTTTTGACACCAGTATGCATCTTTATATTCATTCTAGTATAATTTTACTGGTGTCGATTTACTAAAGTGCATCAGAAGTTATCTATGACGTCACCTACTTGAAATGTCGCAACTAATTTGGGACAAAATTTTCAACCTAAATGTCGCAACTAATTTGGGACAGAGGGAGTATTTTCTTTTTTCAGCTTTATATTCAGATATATGAAATTCCATGCACAGTTTTATTTATATATGTAAATCAAACTTGTATAAATAATATTGGAGATTTTCATTGATATGGAATGCGCATTGGACATTTTGAAAAGTTCTCGTTAAATCTAAAATATTACACAAATTTTCCTATTTTTTTTTTCAAAAAAATTTTTTTTACATTTTTTTTGTGATAAATATATGTTATAATGCATATAATGTACCCTTGAATAATATTTAAAGCGCAATTTTAAAAATAGAAAAAAATTATTTTAAAGGTCCCTCGTCCCCTTAAATATTTACATGCACATAAGTAATAATAAAATTTTTTCGCCTTAGTCCTAATTTAATTATTTCCAAATTCTTTTAATATTTAGCTTTATCCCTTCATTTTTATAATATCTTAACATACTAATTTTAATTCTATATGTTTAATCAACACTTTCCTTACTTTATTTGAAAAATTCATTAATCTATCAAAACAATTCTTTTCTTAAAAAATCCCTAGTGCACAGTCAAAAATCCAAATTTGATCTAAAGTTTAAACATTGTTAAAGTTAGTTAAAACACAGTTTGAACTAAAGTTTGGTGCTCAATAGCTGCCACTGCAAGATGGTGAATTTTTGAACCAATATTTGGAGCTCTTGTTCAAGC
Source organism: Maratus speculifer (assembly GCA_964019185.1). Lineage (NCBI taxonomy): Eukaryota > Metazoa > Arthropoda > Arachnida > Araneae > Salticidae > Maratus > Maratus speculifer. Next base: position 286,524,195 of record OZ025297.1, on the reverse strand, counting down.
TTTGCTCCAATATTTGGGAAGCGATTGAATTAGGAAGCTCCAAATTTTGGTACAATGTTTCACCATCTTATGGTTGCAGCTACTGAGCATCAAAATTTGGTTCAAACTAGAGCAAATATTTTAACAGTGTACTTAGATTCAGTCTGTATCTGTCGCGTAATATCTATTTATTTAACCTCTCAAATTAATCGATTTCCCATAATTCCCCTTGAGTGGTTTTATTTAACTGCAGTTCTCATTTGACGCTAATACGATTGTGAGAGAGACTCTTTCTTTTGTTTCAGCAGTATAAATTTCATTGGTTAATATTATATTCTCAAAATGTAATTGGTAAATTAGGAGTTTGTCATGAAATACTTTTTTACCGCGCAATGAGGCTATATAAGACCTTTTACGTTGGCTTCGATTTTTTGTTTGTTTGTGCCTGTATTTACAGTCTGTCACTTGGAGGAGAAATACGTTTTTATTACGGTAGAGCTTTACTGCCTTTTTTATGTGATTTATGCTGATTAATCATTGACACTTAGTCACAGCTGTAACGTAGTGGAATTCTTTTGCTGTCCTTTGGAATGTCAATGAAGATTTTTATTGAAATGTCGATGTCTTCAATCGTGTCATGGGAAAATCCTCCAAAATTTCACTCTATATTTTGCGAACACACATCACGCTGACAGCAAAATATCCTCCAGAATTTCTTTCCATGAGTTATTATTGATTTATGTGTGTACTCAGATGAATGGGTACATAACAATTAGAATTTCCGTGTACTACGGCTCACTATGATTAGATTAATAAACTACTGAGTCACGTGTATACTGTGATGGAATAGTACGTAACATATATAGTCAGTAAATTGCTGTATCAAATATTCAACAACAATTAACAAATCTAAATCCATGACTTTATAATTAATAAAATCTCAATGTGGCGTTAATACCCTAGGGCACCTTATTTTAATTTTCTGAAATGATTTTTTTAAAATTAAAAAAAAACGCAAAAATCATTAAATATCTATAAAATGTTATATTCTGTATAAGACATCAATTTACAGAACTTTTAAAGAAATATCTTATTTATTGGTTTTGTAATCGTATTGGTAGTTTTCGGTTAGCCAGGAACCAGAGTTATATATACATACATACATGAAATCATATACATATATATATGTGTACATATACACATATATGTATGTATATGTACATATATAATATACAGGTATATAATAACATTGGCACCCGGCTGACCGAAACGCCGAAAAACATTTAATGGAACATGAAATGACATGAATATTCGTTAGTTGAAGAGGATAGTAAAAATTTCAAGATCGCAGTTTCTATTCTAAGCTAAGTATTACTTATGCAAAAACTATATGATGTTTTGATCGACACTATATACTACCTTAAGATTAATCATGTATGCTTAATTGAGTTGCCGTGTTTGTATATCGCTTCTAATTTTAGTTTTTACTTTGATGTAAGTTGCAATTCTTCTTTCTTCTCTAAGGATTGACGTTAATTCGATTTCTCTTTCGCAAGAAAGTTTGTTTACCTTCTAAAATTAAATTTTCGAAAATTCAGATCTTAAGCTTTTGTTGTTTGCTACTTAGAACATTACAAAGGCATTTCTCTTCGAAATGTAGGATTATATAACGATAATTACAATTACAGTCAATCGTAAAACACATTATCTAATACTCACATGGAAAAATATTTTATTTGTAAAGTAGTTTTTTTTCATATATAAAAGTGCAGTTTTGTGTTTTGTCTAATTCCTGTATAAACGTCTAGAATGATAAATAACATGACAAATCAAAGAATTACTTTCAAAAAATTTGACAAAGCTCAAGCTATTCTCCTTGTGATTAAAATATATTTTTGAGTGCCTAATCACAAGTTTTATTTTTTTTTCTTAATGACTATATTTGTTTTTACTTTATGCACTATTATTATTTATAAATTTTGTTTTAAAATAATTTGTTTGCGTTATTTAGTGAAAACATTTATTAATCAGATCACTATCGAAAATTTCTACTGGCTAACATTCACATGCATATACAAAGAAAAAATCGTTTGAGATCACCGCAATAGTTATCGATCATTAAAAAAAATCCTTTTAATTTCAAAAATTATAATCATTTTAGCTGACAATTTACAGCGTCGAATTCACTGCCTCATTTCCAAATACAATGTATCCTTAAATTGAAATTTGAATAAAATAGGGTCATGAAAAATCGAAGAATTTAGAAAATATTATAAAAAAATCTTTTCAATTAATTATACGATAGACTTCGTTTTTTATGCAAAATGTATGCTTTGCTAAAATTATCTTTCATATCCCCTCATTAAAATAAATAATTTTGAAAATTTTTATAAACCATTTATCAGAACGAATATTTTGAAAATCGGAAAAAAAAATTGTTCCAGGTAGAGGAGTATACTGAAATTCAATAGGCGTCTTCTGATTTTTACACACTAAATACATACCAAACTTCAAGTCTCTATTTCAGTTTGTTAGATATTTAGCTCATTTACAGACACAGACACAAACAGACGAACGTCCTTATTTTTCCTAAAAATATTTTTTTCGCAATTTCCAGTGTCTGAAACGTGTAAATCCGTCAATTTGTTTTCGAGTTTAAAAACTATTGCAAAACTTCACGCGTAATGGCAAAATAACATTGATAAATCATTAAAATCTTAACCATACATTCTTGTGCAGTGTCAATCGAGATATCTAAGATGTTTTAAGAAATTATTTAAAGCGTAAAAAGGTTTTTAAAATAGATATATTCTCGCGATTTATTCAAGTGTTGCATAATATGTATATGATATTAAATGTGAGTCACACCAATAGTCCAAATAACAAATGAAAAATAGAACAATATGAGGTAAAATCCTTTAAAATTCAATCTTACAAATCATATTTTACAGTTTGTAATTATTAATCTTAATTTAGAACTTACCTGAAAAGAAAATCTTCAGAATTAAGGGATTAGTAAATGCCATTAAAAAGGAATAAGAAAACATTTGCAGTTAGAACTTCTGCTTTTCGCAAAGCACAATTAATAGATGAACAATTTTATGTTTTTACTTGACTTTTTGTAGCATCTGAAGATTAATTGAGTTTTGCTAATTGAGTTGCTCTGACTGTATTCCTTTCGTAATTACACTTTTTACTCTGATGTAAGACACAATCCCTCATGGGAATTTGTCTCTAATTTCATTTTTTTTCGGTAGATGTTTTTTTTATCTACAGCAATTTAATTTTGCAGATCAAACGCTTAAACCATTTACATCATGATCTGCAATTACGATGGCATTACTTCGCATAAGAGTTTGTTTACATAACTGTAAATACTATTACTAGCAATCATAATTAATATAAATAGCTCATTTAAATACGAATGTAAGTCTATTATTATTTATTATAATATATTATTATACGGAATTGTTGAAATTATTTTAGGTATAGTTCTTCTTATTACTAACGGTACCTTATTTATGTTATAAATATATATCAATGGTTCTTCTTAACATTTTTCTCAACGAAATTTTTAATTATAATATGCTAAGTTTATTGCTGTAATTGTACAATTTCTTTTTGCATTATTAAGATCAGTTCTACTTAATCTAGTTCTAGTTAATTTATATCATTTCTTTTTTCTGAAAGATTTATGTTTTCTTATTGTCTTTTTATATTCACTCCTTAAAATAAACAATTTAATTTTTTTTCAGTTTTTATCCGAACAAATATTTTGAAAATCCGAAAAAATAGTTCCGGCTAATGGAGGGACTGAAATGCAATATGAATCTTCTCATTATTATTTACAAAGTACATAACATTTTTCAAGTCTTTATCTCAGTTTGTTTGAGATTTAGATCGTTTTTCGACAAAGACCGGCATTTATTTTTTAAATATGTTTTTCGGAACTTCTAGTGTCTGAAATTTTTAAATTCGTAAATTAATTTTTTCTTTTTAAAATGATTACAAAATTCATCTTATACTACGTATGGCTAAATATCATATAAACATGCATTTTGGAATTTCTTTTTTTTTTAACTCTACGTATGGGTTTTTTTAATTTTATAAAATAAGTCCGAAATAAGTCTATGTCAGACAGTCAAAATATTAAAAATTTTCAATAAAAGTAATTTTAAAATTTTATTAAAAATTTTCAATAAAACGTCACGAAAATGACCGTCGCTAAAATGACGGATCGCCCATAATTCGATCTAAGGTACTCTGGGGTAATAACGCCACGTTAAGGTTCTACCAATTTTCACGGCTTAGTTTTAGATTGTATTTTTCAAACAAATATAGGATTTAATACAGCAACTCATTGACTATCTATATAAAATAAAATAATTTAACAGATATGTATTCATAAAATGTAATGGCGTTTTTTCTTGACCAATGCTATTTGGCGTTAATGCCCACCTATATGGGTAATAACGCCATGCAAACAAAACTATAAAATAAGATAGAATAATGCATCTAGATTGCCCAAATCTAAAAATACAAACTCTACAGCTCTAGAAATCGACAAATCGCAATCTAAGCTATTGAAAATGTAAAATTTTTTTGTGACTCTGAAAGAACAAGAAAGCTGTGGTGGTGGCGCGGGGAGAAGAAAAAAGAATATCAGATTCTAAGCTACGTTTTGCTTAAAAATGACCATTTAAATAGAATTATTAAAAACATTGCACGGATTATTTGAATCAGTATTTATATTCGCATGTATGCATTCTATGCAATAGAAAATATTTATATTTTTGTGAAAGTGAAAGAAAAAGGAGTGAGGGGTAGCTTCAACAGAATATAACACCCTGTGTCTCTCTTTGCCTAAAAAGTCACACTTAAATATGATTATAAGAAGCATTGCATGGTTTTAACCATTCATAATGTAATATGTTAATCATGTGAAGTTTTATAATAACTAGAGTTACATGTAATAAATATTTTTATTAAACCTTAACTGCTGTTAGTCTCCCATACCACTGAGTTTTACAAATTTCAGAGTTTAACTAGCAATTTTTAGTTTAACTATAGATACCGCGAAAATTTTGTTTCATTTCGAGTCCTATTACTATCTCCAGAAACTTTTGAATAGCTGAATTTTATTTATAATAGTCCTGTATATAAGGTTCAATACAAAAATAATATTCTAAAAGTTAATTTAACATTTTATTCATCGTTAGATTGAGCGGTCTGACAGGCCGCTCACAGTAAGTTAGACATTTTTTCAGTCACAGACAATTTTTGTCACAGCAGTTAAGGGCTAATACTATTATAGTAATCTAGTAAATAGTTTTTAACCCATAACTCCACACTAATGCGGATTCTCCAAACCTACAGTTAAATTGTCAACGTTTTAAAGAGCATGCTTTAATAATTTTTTAATAAATTGAAAAAATTTTTGATTAAAAAATATTATCCCAAAGAGATCTCTTATTCAATTTTATACATAATTCATATGGTTATATATCATTATATCTATATTAGCAACAAAATTAACCTTTAACTGCTGTTAGCAATCTGACTGAACACTGTTCCCCCTCCCCCACTCCCCCCCCAAAAAAAAATAGCGTTTAACTTGTATTTTCCAGTTTAACTACAGTTACAACTGAAATTCTCTTTCGTTTGGAATTCTCGTAATATTTGTAGAAATATTTGAATAGATTAAATTTAATTAGAATTAATTCTGTACAAAAAGTTTAGCGCAGGAGCAGTATTCTATGATTTTTAATCATGGATCGCATTTTAACCTTTAACTAATGTTACCGGTCTCGTAGACCACTATTTTTCTTTTAATTTATTAGTTTAACTTGTAATTTTAAGTTTAACTGCAAACACTACTAAAATTTTGTTTCATTTGGAATTTTAGTACTATCACCAGAGACTAAATAGGTGAATATTAAGTATAATACTCTTGTATAAAAAGTTTAGTACAAAAACACAATCCTATGAGTTAGTCCCGCCTTTTATTCATCTTTCAATTTTGTGGTCTCACGAACCGCATCATATTCATACGTTACAGTTTCTGTCACATCAGTTAAAGGTTAAATTTATAAAGTTTTGAAAAACCGAACGCTGAGAAAGCGGACAGTTAAAATTTCGAACTCAATTGAACAATCCAGGGGAAATTTAATAGAAACCTGATTTTGAAGATGTTCGAATTTGAAACTCGAAAACATTTTGATAAAGTTTTATTTAAAAGAGTTGTGAGGGAGTGACCTTTGCATAAAGGCACTCTAGTATTGCTGAGATCGTGACGTCAATAATTTAACAAGTGTAAGCGTAAAAACGACATCTATCCTCTCTTTTACTTTAACTTTCTAGAGTGTGTGTGCTCTTTCGGGTTCTGCAGTTAGCTCGCGGTTATTAGTAATATGTTAATGTGAAGTATCTCAGTTTGCAGCATATAAAAGCTTGGGTTTGAGTGAGTGAAGAGTGTCTCTGGCATTAGCCAGCGAGTGAGCATCTGTGGCGGTAGCCAGCTAGCGAGGATCTCTGGCATTAGATATCGAAGTGAATTATTGTTCAGCGAAGTGCTAGCAAATTGAAAAGTAGCAGCGAGCCTCCGGTGAAGTGTAAAGAAGTTTTGATAGTTGACTTGAGAGTTGGCCGGGGTAAGAAACTTTATAGTAGTTTCATTTTGATTATTTGTGAATAAAGAAATACATACAGCCACGGGCTGTCTAATTAAGCTTTATCTAGCAGCTCAGCCAAGAGATAGGGAGAAGTATTGGAAGGTGCCACGATTGAGCTAGGCCGAAGCTTGTGAGTATGTGTTTAGCCTTTTCATAGTATTCTCAGTTGTGTAAAATTAAGACTTGCTCCACTTCCCTTAAGCCCTCATCATTTTAATAAATTTTGTTGTTTTATCTTAAGTACTGAGTATGTCTGCATTTAACTCCCACCACGACCAACCAAATGTTACAAATGACACTCAGCATGCATGTAACGTTACAAATGGCGCCCAACGAAACATCGGACATTGTGAGATTGTGCCACGTGTGTATTTCACCGGTGAGGGTGATATTAGTGAATTTTTAGTTAAATTAGATGATTATATTTTGTTCAATAATATACCTGAGAAAAGTAGATACGTAGTGCTTAAATGCTCATTGAAGGGCGAAGCACTTTTGTGGTTGGAAAATATAGGAAAATTTTTGATTACTGATGAAGCGAAAAGATTTGAACAAACTGTGATTGAGTTAAAGAAGGCATTTCCTCCCGTTAAAGATAAGAGTATTTTGAGAAAAGAGTTCTATTGCAACAGGCAGAATATTTATGAGTCGGCGTCAAAATTTTATCTTCGTAAGCTGGAACTAAAAAATAAATTAGATTTAGATATCACATTTTAGGATCTGTTGGACATTGTTTTTCCTCTTTTTAATCCAAATATACAGGACTTTATTGAAGTTAGAGCACCGAAGAATTTTGCAGAAATGCATCAGATATTATCGAAGTATGAGACTCGGCATAGCTCGGATCAACGGGATTTGCTTAGCCCTCGTCAGAGACCTGTCGCGGATAGTAATTTGAGAAATGAGGGGGAACGTAATTTTGTGAGAGGGGGACAGCGATTTCCGAATAATAATTTGCGTAATAGAAATGATGGATTTGGTCGTAATATGTCGAATACGAATAATGGTAATAGGAATTGTGGTGGTGCTAATAGTTTTAGAAGTGGTGAGAGAAATATGTATGGAAATAGACAGAATAGTGGTTATGATCAGAGAGGGGGAGTACGGGACAGGAATGTTTCTTCGCAAGTAAGGAGATTAACTTCGGATGAGAATTTGGAAAATAGGTCAATGCAAAAGAGATGTGTTCAGAGGTCGGGTCAGTTAAACTGGTAGGTGACTGTATTTCGGAAGGTATGCAGTCACAGATTAAATCGGAAAAGCCTTCTGTGAGTTTGAATAAAATTACTATTAATCCGGTTGAGTTACCTGAAGTGTTCATTGTGTTAGATGGTATTGTCGTTAAAAGTGTCTTCGATACAGGGGCAGATAAGTCGTTTATTTCTTTTGATTGTTATCGGAAATATTTTTCGTATAAGAAGTTGAAGAGGTCAAGTCTGGTGGTTCAGTCGGCACAGGGAGTAGCTTGCGATAATAAAGGTTTAGTAGAGTTGGAAGTTGAAATTCGTTCGGTTAAGACATGTTGGGAGTTTTGTGTGTTAGATGGATTAACAGTGCATTGTATAGTTGGTGTGGATTATATGAAGGATAGAGGAATTAGTTTGGATTTCTTTAAAAAGTCGTTAATCGTGAATAATGATGAGAATGTGAGTAAGAAAGAGCATGTTTCAGTGTCAGTTAATTTGGAGAAGTCGGGGTTAAGTGAAATCGAGAAGGAGGAATTTAATAAGTTTTTGAATGAATTTGGAGAGGTTTTTTCTGATAAACCGGGTTTAACGCATGTTGCGTGGCATGAGATTGATACTGGTTTAAAAGCACCTGTTGCTAGTAAACCATATCGTTATGATAAAGTTAAACAAGGTATAATTGATTATCATATTCAAAAAATGCTAGCGGACGATATTATAATGCCGATTGAGTCTCCTTTTGCATCGCCAGTAGTGTTATGTCGTAAAAATAATGGGAAAAGTTTAGATAATCCAGAGGCATATAGGTTTGCAGTAGATTATAGAAAGTTAAATGCGATAACGCAATACCCTCAGAATCCTATTCCAGTTATTGATGACATTTTGGCTAATATAACGAGTACGAATTATATGTCAACGTTGGATCTTACGTCGGGTTATTTTCAGATTGCAATGAAGCCGGAGGACATACCTAAGACTGCGTTTATTACTCGGGACGGTTGTTTTGCTTTTAAGAGAATGAGTTTTGGTTTATCGGCAGCGCCAGCAACGTTCCAGAAGGCCATGAATAATATCCTTAAACCTTTGCTTGGTAAGGGTGTCTTGGTCTACCTGGACGACATAATTATAATGGCAGCTACTTTTGAAGAGCATTTAAGATTATTGAGGGAAGTATTTACGTTGTTAAGAGATGCTGGGTTAACAGTTAAGTTAGAAAAATGTAAATTTTTGAGAAAAGAGATAAAGTATTTAGGAGTTAAAATTACGCGTGATGGTATTAATATAGATAATGAGAAAATTGAGGCAATTACGTCAATGAGTCCCCCCAAAAATAGTAAGGAAGTGGCGACATTTTTAGGGATGATGGCTTGGTTTGCCAAGTTCATTCCACGTTTTTCGGAGTTATGTGAACCGTTGTATAATTTAAAAAGGAAAAGGGTGAAGTTTGTATGGTCATCAGCGGCTCAGAGATCGTTTGAATTATTAAAAGAGGCAGTAGTTTCCCCTCCTGTTTTGGCTCACCCCGATTATTCGTCTCAGTTTGAAGTGTATTGCGATGCGAGTGCAGTGGGGGTTGGAGCGATGTTAGCACAGAAAGGTTGACCTATAGCTTTTGCGTCGAGAATTTTAAATGCAGCCGAAAGGAACTATTCGATTATGGAAAGGGAGTGTCTTGCAGTAATTTGGGCTTTGAATAAATTTCGTTGTTTCTTCACTAATATACCGGTTAAAGTCATTACGGATCATTCAGCTTTGACAAAGTTAACTAATGGAAAGGGTTTGTCGTCTCGTATGGTCAGATGGTGTTTGAAGTTAGCAGAGTATAATGTGGTTATAGAACATAGGGCTGGCAAGGAGAATGCGGTAGCGGACGCTTTGTCACGAAACCCGCATGGTGGTTTAGAGGTTACGGAGGAAGTTAAGTGTTGTGCATTGTCATCGTTGGTGTTAAGGTCACGAGAGCAGTTGATAAGGGAACAGAAGCAAGATGAGGAATTTGGTAGTTTGTATCGTTATTTGGAAAATCCTGATGATGTCCCGAGCGCAGATGTGCCTATGTTTGAGAAATGGTCCCAATCTTTTAAGCTTATCGATGGTCTTCTTTTTTATTCTAAAATTGTAAATTCACGTGGAGAATTAAGAGTTTTTATTCCGGCTAGTCTTCGTAAGGCCATCTTGGAAGAATTTCATGATAATCCATTAGCAGGTCACTTAGGAATCAGGAAAACTTATGCTCGAATTTGTGAATCCTGCTACTTCCCTAAAATGCGGGAAGCAGTGCGCGCTTATGTCTCCAGCTGTAGCACATGCCAACGTTATAATTATAAAAATGTAAGTCCAGCTGGCAAATTAATTCCTATTAAAGTAAATTTTCCTAATGAATGTGTAGGTGTAGATTTAATCGGTCCTTATCCATTGTCTAATCCTAAAAGATATAGCTTTGTACTAGTTATAGTTGATTATTTTAGTAAATGGGTAGAGTTAGTCCCCCTCAGGAAGGCTTCTGCACCTGCAGTTGCCGATGCATTTTTCGATAATTATATTTCTAAATATGGTGCACCAATTAGGGTAGTGAGCGATCATGGCCCTTGTTTTATTTCTGATATATTTAAGGCCCTGTGTGAGAAGCTGGAGATCGATCATTCTTTTACTGTTCCGTATCGTCCTCAGTCTAATATGGCTGAACGTGTAAATCGTACATTAATTCAAATGATTTCTTCGTATGTTGGTTCTCATCACGCAAATTGGGACCAGTTTCTTCAGCATTTTGCGTATGCACTTCGTACAGCAGTTCACGAGTCGACGGGGAAAACGCCAGCTGAATTGTTTTTGGGTAGAAAAGTGATTACTCCTTTCCAAAGGCTAGTTATGGTGTCAGATGCGGAAAGTCAGTACATGTGTCAGGATATTGAGAGGTTGGTTAAGGAAGCTCAAGTTCAGATGGGAAAAGCGCAAGAAAAGCAGGCTCAGTATTATAATATGCGTAGGAGGGAGTTAGAAGTGAAAGTTGGAGATTTTGTGTTAGTAGAAAAGCATTGGTTAAGTTCAAGTCGTCAAAAGAGCGTAGCTAAGTTTGGTCCGAAGTTTGTAGGTCCGTTCGAGGTTTTAGAAGTTCGAAATAATAATTTGGTTGTTGATGTCAATGGTGAAAGAATGACGGTTAATTTGGATCAGGTTAGAGTTTATAAGTTTAGAGAAAATGGTAGTGAAGGTTCTCATGTGTCGAGTGGTGTGTCGCGAAATTCCCGATCCAATGAGTGTCCCGAGTCCAGCACTTCATCATCTAATTCTTTTCATCAATATTCAAGAAGAAAATTTGGTCAAACAGCTCCAAAAACTGTTGTTGAAAGTAGAAAGCCTATCAATCCGAGAGCACAGTATGATAATAAAAATAAGAGAGCTGTGTCAAATACATCAGATTCTGTGTGCCATAAAAGGAAAAAGATTATAAACTGTCCCGTTCCTCCACTTATTAGACAGCAACCTCAGAAACACAAATTATCTAATAATTCACCATCTTCGGTACTTAATCCCCGGAAAAGATTTCAGATGGACACTCGCCAAACTGTTAAAAGGACTTTAAAGTCGGAATTTTTGCTCAATAAGAAACAGCATAGGTCCGGAAGGAAACGTGGTCTAGGATCTTCAGTAACTTCGGGTGCATCTAGAAAGAGGAGACAACGCTCAGATTACCAGCATCAACAGTGTGAATCTCGCCATGGAGTGACCCCAGAGAACCGGCCAGAGCAGAGTCGTCGAGCGGAACCTACAAGTATCCCACGGCATCCATTCAGAACCAGGCTGCAGGCACGACAGTCAACTGTGGCGTCACCGTACAGTTCCGATGACGAAAGATCCTTCGTACAAGGTTTCTGGGACAAGAGGAGAAAGCCATCCTGTAGTATAAAGCCTGCCAGCAGCGAATCATCTCTATGATTGGGTGATAATGTTCTTTATTAAATTTCTATTAGAGTGCATATATGTGGTAGCAATGTGAAAGAATAGAAAGCAGAAAGACTGTTTGGTACTTTTGGCCATTTTTGGAATTTTTTGACGAACTCACGATTAGTGCTTAATTGTGTTCAAAATTTGTTTGCAAAATTGTTAGTTTTATGTATGTTTGAGATTTTGGTCTTAACTGCTTTTAAAAATTCTGGATCTATTGTTAAATTGTTGTGTTATTTGTTAAAAATGTTACTATATTGTTATATTGTTCATGTGTTATAAAATATATGTTAATGTATGTTTAAATTTTCAGAAAGTACAGATAGTAGTTTGGGTTATTTTGTACACGCGCCGCGGTTCAGGCGCGCACGTGTTTTGCGGTCAAGGAGTCCTTGACACGCGTTTCTATCTCTTATACTAACATTTAATGAATTAACTTTCTCATTATCGTTCGTGTTTTATGTGTTGCGTTTGTACTTTAGTTGGGAATGGTTTCCGCAAGTTGCGAAGTTTTAAGCTGCGTTTGAATTTGAAATTGTATTGTATTAAAATTGAATGTTAATGTGATTTTCTTGCAGGGAAGTATACCTGTGTTATGTATTGATTCTGCTATTTTTCTTTTAGTTAATACAGATGAAGAGCATGATGACGTCATTTTGTAAATTTTTGATATTTTTTTTTATTGTTGCATAAGCACAGCGATGTGACGCTGTACGTATGTGCCCCGATTATTGTTAAAGTGGAGTTAAGTTCTGAAGAATTTTGGGAGTTAGTTCATTGGCTAATGGGTATGTAGGTATTACGTAGTAGAAGGGTTATTTTAGTATGAAGTAAATTTAATTTTAGATAAGTTCGGAATTTGGATGAGGAAAATTTTTGCGCATTGGGTTTTTTGGACTTGGTGCGAATTTTAGTATTAGGAAAGTTATGGAGAGATTTTATGGTAAAATTATAGTTGTATTGCAATATTGAGGAAAATTTCGGAAGTTTAGTGTTTTGAGAAATTTTAGCACTCCCAGGGGAGTGGGCTGTTTTGAAAGAAGAAGTAATTAGTTTTGAAAGTTTTACGAGTTTTTGGAAGTTTTACGGAGGCTATTTGTAAGATAGAAGAATGATTGGATTGAATATGTGAATTTTTGAGGCAAACTGAGGTTTTTTGGTTGTGATGGGTTAAAGTTAATATTTTGAAAGTTATGTTTGGTTCTAAATTTCACCCATCACTGTGTTTTTTTTTACGGTTCGAAATTTATAACAAGAAAAAGTCCTGGGCATGCATTTGGCCCAGTCCTTTTTCTCTGCGGAATCCGAGGGGGGATTGTGAGGGAGTGACCTTTGCATAAAGGCACTCTAGTATTGCTGAGATCGTGACGTCAATAATTTAACAAGTGTAAGCGTAAAAGCGAAATCTATCCTCTCTTTTACTTTAACTTTCTAGAGTGTGTGTGCTCTTTCGGGTTCTGCAGTTAGCTCGCGGTTATTAGTAATATGTTAATGTGAAGTATCTCAGTTTGCAGCATATAAAAGCTTGGGTTTGAGTGAGTGAAGAGTGTCTCTAGCATTAGCCAGCGAGAGAGCATCTGTGGCGGTAGCCAGCGAGCGAGGATCTCTGGCATTAGATATCGAAGTGAATTATTGTTCAGCGAAGTGCTAGCAAATTGAAAAGTAGCAGCGAGCCTCCGGTGAAGTGTAAAGAAGTTTTGATAGTTGACTTGAGAGTTGGCCGGGGTAAGAAACTTTATAGTAGTTTCATTTTGATTATTTGTGAATAAAGAAATACATACAGCCACGGGCTGTCTAATTAAGCTTTATCTAGCAGCTCAGCCAAGAGATAGCGAGAAGTATTAGAAGGTGCCACGATTGAGCTAGGCCGAAGCTTGTTAGTATGTGTTTAGCCTTTTCATAGTATTCTCAGTTGTGTAAAATTAAGACTTGCTCCACTTCCCTACAGCCCTCATCATTTTAATAAATTTTGTTGTTTTATCTTAAGTACTGAGTATGTCTGCATTTAACTCCCACCACGACCAACCAAACGTTACAAATAACATTCAGCATGCATGTAACGTTACAGAGTTAAAAATTATTTTTTACATTAGTAGAAAAATAATAATAATAATATAATAAAAAAAAAATAGAGAGATTAATTTTAAGTATTAAGCACCCCCTCCTTAATCTTACCATTTCAACAATGATGATAATGCTGTCCCATATTAATATATAAACCCCCTTCGGATATAGTTCGGCCACTGTTGTGAATCAACGGGGGTAATAACGCCAATCCCTGGCGTTATTACCCCGGGACACTTATTGCGCAGTAAATCCAAAACTACAAATTATCCCGATAAGATATTCAAAATCTTCTACAACAATTTTAAAGTACATGAAATACACTACAAATTTATGTAATAAACAAAGTATATCTGGATAAAAAATATAGTCTTCAGATCAAAAACCTTATCTCGCAAATTTTAGATCAAGCGTTAATTTTAGTTGCTTGTAAAAACAATAAGACCTAAAAATGAAACAAATTAACTTGAAGCTGCTTTTTGCGATTTATATGACTCAAAACCCTTCTGCGCAGAGCACATGGGTGTCATTTTCCTAATTATTTCATAATTATGCACAATATAAGCAATTGGCGTTATTACCCCGCCTGGCGTTATTACTCCAGGGTACCTTATTATTAAAAGTATGCTTTCGTTAAGCCAGCATTGGCACGTTTCCTTCTTCTGATTCGCATTCTATATTAAAATAAAACTTTATTTTAAATTTTAAAATAAATCTTTTTATGTTTTTGCATCTCGAAAATGACAAGCGATAAACATACGCACAGCATATAAACAATAAAAATAATGTTACCACTTTTCTATTTTTTATTTTCTTTAGAATTTTTCTGCCACAAGTGCTTAAAGTAGGTTTCCAATCACCAAAATACTGTTAGAATGAATGATAGTGTCATCCTTTGATCGCTTTTGAAGTTATTTTCGCGTGTCACGAAAATGATGCATAGGCTTGCATGCATACAATTTAATTACTCATGCATGATAATGAACTTAATATTAATAAAAAAGTACATTTTTCTTTCAGAACAAAATGTTTTTTCACAATAATTAGCAATTTTTATAAATACTATTTCATAATTTTTAGAAGAAAACATACTTTATATATAGACATTTGATCTTAGATACTGTCACAAAAATGACATTTTTCAGGTTTAAAATTTTCTAAAAAGTAATAAATTGCAATAACGTCATATTTTTTACTTATTGATTTTTAAAACTATAGCCCAAAAGAATAATAATAAAATTTTACATTTTATTTGCTTAAAATCAATAATAAAGGTCTGAAACACTAAAATGCACATTTATGTTATATTCAGCCGTATCATGGGTAAGTAATACTGATAAATTATTAAAATCTTAACCATATATCCTCATGCTCTATCAACGAAGGTATGGAAGGTGTTTTAAGAAATTATTTGAAGTGCAAAAATGTTATTAAAATATTTCTATTCCCCAGATTCATTAAAGTCTTACGTAATATTTATATAGTATTTAATGTAAATCAAATCTTTAGTTTATATAATAAAAGAAAACTAGAAGAGTATGAACAAAAATCATTTAAAATTTAATCTTACAAATCATCTTTTTTATTTTCTAATTATTAATCTTAATTTATAATTTACCTTAAAAGAAGAACTTCATTTGAAGATTTAAGGGTTTAGTAAACGCTATTAGAAAAAAAAAAGTAAGAACTGATCCGAGATTAGAACTTCTGTCCTTCGCTAAGCGCAATTCCTAGATGAACAATTTTATGTTTTACTTGACTTTTTGTAGCATCTGGAGATTAATTGAGTTTTGCTAATTGAGTTTCTCTGATTGTATACCTTTCGTAAATACAGTTTTTACTCTAATGTAAGGTACTATCCCTCTTGTGAATTTGTCTCTAAGGATTGATATTAATTCGATTTTCTTTCAGTAGATGTTTCTTTATATACAGTAATTTAATTTGCAGATCAAACGCTTATACCGTTTACTCCATGATTTGCAATTACGATGGTATTACTTCTCATAAGTATTTGTTTACATATCTATAAATACAATTACAGACAAACATAAAATATAAATACATATCGCTCGTTTAATTACGAATGTAAGTCTATTATTGTTTATTATAATATATTTTTATACAGAGTTGTCCAATTCTTTTTAGAAATATTACTCGTTATTGTTAACGGTATCTTATTTATGTTTCAAATATATAACAATAATTTGTCTTAATAATAATAATATCATTACGAAATTTTTAATTTTTATATAAGTTTACTGCTGCAATTGTTCAAATTTTTGTGTGTTATTAACATCGGTACTAATTAGTAATCTCATACCACTCATATAAAATAGCAAATGAACTGCACTTTTATAATCTCACAATATCGATTTCAAATCACTTTCAGCAATTACTTCAAATATATAATTAATAATTACATAATTTTAATTTGTTTAAAAATTCATTTTTAAACTGTATATCCATATTTCAGATTATTTTTATTAATTTTTAAATGTCTTATATATAGTTAAGTGTTATATTAGTTTTTAAATATCATACATAAAATAATTAAATAGTAGATAAGTTTGACAATTTAAGCTGATTTTGAAATGTCATGTAAACGTGTAATAAAGATATCTGATGATGGTACAATGAAGATTATATGTCAATTAATTTTGATAAAAACTTTAGACAATCTTCTTAATCTAAAAACATCCAAGTTAGTTTCTGTAGGATTATGCTTGACTTTTAATTATTTCTTTCATATCACACAGTAATAGTATATTCACGCTTTATTTAAATATAGTTCTTTTTATTTCTTTTTTGTTATGCTTAACAATGAATTGTTTTCTGATTGATAATTATAATGTATTTAACAATATTTAACTTTTTAAAACTGGACATCCGTCCTCAAAAACTTTAGTTGCAAAATTACATTAATTTTTCAACTACGCTATAGAAATCCTTTCTTAAATGTTAAATGAATACTCAAACAATTCTAAAAAAATCATTTGTTTTTTAATAAATAAAAACCTAAATTACCTCGATATACTCAGTATCAAATTTATGAAATAGATAAGAAGGTTAAAACATCCATAAAATAAAAATAGCTACATAAATTTTTTAAATATTTAATTCTCAATAATAAGGACTTTATATTGCAAAATCCAATACTAAATATAATTAAGGTTACTATCGAAGATTTACTTTATTGTTAAAGATTAAAATGGTGCAAAAAATTAATTAAACAACATTAACGATTCGGTTTAATCTATAAAAATGTCTTTAGGAATAATTTTTTTAAAAAAAATGTCGGAAGAAAACAGTCTTTATCCTATATCTTCGAAAACATTGTTTGTTCATAATCTTTCACGATACATGTGTTTTTAGAAAATTTTACTCTTGAAATTGCTTTGAAGATTAACTGAAAATAAGTCTTTTTTTTAATTCATACAGTAAAAAAAAAAAAAAAAAAAAAAAAAAAAAAAACGTTAAATTTACGGCAAAAGCTACTGGCAGCAATGTTGCCAGCTGTTTTGCCGTAAAAATTGCAGAAAATTTAGATATAAGCTTTTTTTATTACATCTAATTTTATTAATTTTATCTCAGCAAAAGCTGCTGGATAACATTGCTACCAACAGTTTTTTTAGAAATTTAATGGATTATTTTTTTTATAGTGCACGTGTTTTTAATTTTATATCCTTTTTAATTTTATAAATAAATTATACGCTCCATTTCAACCTCTATTTTGTTTTATGTAATGAATTGACTATTTAATTTAATGACATGTATAAAAATATAAAGTCGTACTAAAAATATCCAAAGACATTCACAGAAAAATCTAATATTATTTTGTAATCTCTGAAGAACACTTTCTCTTTTATAGGATAATTTTTTAATAGCATTTGGAATAGAGCTGATAATGACACCATGAAGGAACTTTTTTTATTAGTATATGAGTGAGTGACATATTTTTTCATTTCCTTGACTAACATAGTTTCTTGAAACAAATTTATCCTGTGATAAATTCTTATATCCTTAGTTAGACGATAGAGTACCCTTTAAATCGTCAGACTTACATAATTAATACCAGGAAAAACTTTCTAAAAGGATAAACACAAATGGAAGAATGTAGGACTTATATTTCGATGTAACTAGTATAGGATTCCTGAAAGAGGTAAAAAGTTTCAAACTTTTATAAAACAGAAATAGCTACATAATATTTGAAAATAATTAATTTTGAATAATATGGAATAATCGAATATTAAATATGATTGAAGTCACTAACCAAAATATACTTTATTCTTAAAACATCAACAAAATAAAATTTAACGTTTTGTTTTAATCTTTATAAACATCTGCAGAAGTAAAATTTTAGCAAAAAAGAAAAAATATATACATGTATATATAAATTGGCAGAAAACATTCTGCATGCTATATTGTCGAAAACATAGTTTGAATATAATTTTCATCGATGCAGTACATTGTTTCTTGGCGATTTGCGCTTTTAGAAAAATTTAATCTTGAAATTGCTTTGAATATTGAACTGAAACTAAAAGTTTATTATTATCTTTTTTATTATATTATTCACGCGTTTTAAATTTTACATCATCTTTAACTTTACAAATGAATAATATGTTGGATTTCCACCTCTATTCTATTTTATCTAATGACTTGAATATTTAATTTAATATCATTTCAAAAAATTTAAAGTCTTATTAAAAATATCCAAAGGTACTCACAGAAAAGTCTAAAATTCTTCTTTAATCTCTGGAGAACAATTTCCCTTTTATAGGATAAAATTTTCAATAACATTTGGAGTAGAACTGATAATGACACCATTAAAGAAAACTTTTTATGAGCATATGAGTGACATATTTTTCCATTTCATTGATCACCATAGTTTCTTGAAACAAATTTATGCTATAAATTCTTATATCCTTAGTTAGACGATAGATTACCTTTTAAATCGTCAGACTTACATAAAAAAACGAAGAAAAACGTTCTAAAATGAGAAATGCAAATGGAAGAATATATGACTAACGAATACTTTGAAGAATATAATATTTAAAAAACAAAATAAAAGTGGATACTTGCGAAGAGACTGGATATCAAGTTATGTTTTATGTAATTTGCAATGGAAATATCTTAAAACGTGTATGTGTTAAGATAGATATGACAATATTTGAAGAAAGTAAATATTATTGTAATGAATATATTTATGTTTATAACCATGTGGGCATATTGTAATGAATTCCAAATTTTATGCATAAAGTATAAAATATTTATGTGGACATATTTTAAATAGGGATATAGCCGTAAAAAAGAAGACTCTCCTATATTATATCCAATTTTCATATATTAATATTTTGCTTCATGAGTAATTTTTATTAGAAATGAAAGCTAAAAATGCTAGACAATATACCAGGTGGGCAATAAGTCCGTAAAAATTTTAAAAAATCAATATAGCTGGAAAAATAACCGAAATAAAAATGGTTTGCACGTTTAACATCTATTGGTCACTGGAATTTAGACAGCAATAAAAAATAACTCAAAAAATACCGAAGTGATGACGCTGGAAACGTTCAACTTCGGTGACAATATGCAAATGAAATGGTTATAAGTGCTTCTAGTCTACAATTATTTCAAGTACTTGATCAAGTATTGGGTGCGGATTCATGATTCAGGTAAAGTAACTTCACCAACCAAGTTTAACCTTAGTATCCATAATCCTTGATCAAGTAGACAGGTCTCAACCATGAAATAATTGTAGATTCGCAGCGAAAGTTCTTATAACTGTCACAATTGCATATTTTTCACAGAAGTCAAACGTTTCCAGCCCAACTATCGGATGTTTTTTAGTTAATTTTTATTGCTGCCGTTAAAATATATATATATATATTGAGACCTGCAGATGTTAGCCCTGCAAACCATTTTTTATATCGGTTATTTTGCCAGCTTTTATAAAATTAAAAAAAAAATTAAGTACGTTTTGCCCATCCGGTATATAAAAATATAAATATAAATTTAGGTATATAAAAGTATAAATAGATATGGTGTGGATAAATATATAATATATGTGACTTTCCTTATGAAATAAAATCTTACCTATGAGAAATGAAAAAAAAGAGTGATTAGTGTTGCCTTTCCTGTCTCTATGATTCAATTAATAGTATTATGTCTATAATTGTTTTTGGCAACAATTGCAAAGCGTTTCAAAGATTTTTTAAATTTACTGTACCCTTTGTGTCTTTATTTTACCTTTTTTTAGAGGGGGGGGGCAGTTAGATTTATTGTATACAATAGCCCAAAATTTTGTAACTATGAGCTTGATATTGTTTGAACACGGATGAATAAGCACATGTTATTTGTCGAACATGAGGAATTTGGGCCTGAAGATTGTGCATTGGTAATGCTAAAATATGTATTTTTTGTTCAAAGTTCACTGATTAATTATTTTTTTTTTCTAAAGGATAAAATTTTATTTTTAACTAGCAAAAACATTACTTGTATATTCACTTTTGTAAATGATAATTTGCAATGTTTTTTTGTAAGTTTTATTGATATATATATATACGTGACCTGTCTTATAAGTACCAGACTTTTAGTCGACAGAAATAAATAAGTTACCTGACGGGATTGGTCCTCTAATGCACTTCAATGTAGGCCCCTTGCGCATTCAAACACCTAACCACCGTTCCTTCTTCTTCCGAAATTACTTCTAGCAGGATTTTTTTTGTTATAGTATTCAACTCCGACATCGCATTCTTTATATCTAACCTCCACTCAAGAAATAGGGTCCTTTCTATAAAGTCTTCTATTTCACATACAAATAGAAGTCATAAAGAGCTATGTCGAAAGAGTAGAGAAGTCAGCGATCGTCTAGAATTTTATGTTAAGAACCTTTATCGGAGGCTAGCAGGCAAAGACAGATTCACTGGAATTCGTGGACAAAGTTCAAGCATGTCTTTCCAATTCTCACAATTTCTATATCTTAGAATGAAAAATACGTGCGGAAAAAAGTAAAGAAACGTCGGAACCTTATCAGAGAGACCTCGTGTATATGTTTGTTATGAAAAAGAACAGGGATTATTAAAAGGTTGTTTTCATTTAAATTTCTCAAGTATAAAAAAAAAATAATTATAAATAAAAAATGATAACAATTGAATAATAAATGACATATGTAGATATTCATAAATAATTCTTTTGTAAAACAAAGTCATTAAAATAAAACATCTAGATTACATTATTAAAGGCCTAAGATAACAAATTATTATTTGTTTCATTAGATATTTTACTGTTACTGAATAATGAGATTTTCTTGTTCTTAGATAGCCAACAGTTTTATAAAATGTTAATTAAGATATAACCTTCTACAGAAAAGATTAGAGCTGCATTTACTGCCTAATAAAATACTGTAAAAAATATATATTTCGGGACTAAGATTAAAATAAACAAGATAAAATACATAAATTGTTTCGTTTCTAAACTTTTAAAGTAGAATACAGTAAAATCTCGTTATAATTAATCTCTAAGAAGCGCAGATTAAATTAACTATATTGAAGAATTCGTTAAGTTGTACACAGTAAACTTTCTCTAAGGCGAACTCTCTGTATGACGGAAATCTGTCTAATTTTGAAAGATGTTAATGTGTCAATTGCTTCAATTCTTCTAAAAAGAGCCTTTGTTTGGTTAATTTATTTTCATTCCATTAGCTGTTTATTGAAATCCACAGAATAAATGCATTGTAAGCAGATGTATCAAGCACATTATAGAATACTATCATAGGCAAGCGATTTGTTTTTCTCTTACAAGTGTATGTACTCAAAAGTTGAACAAGACTATCCACCGCCCCTTTAGTTGCATTATAATCTAATATCATTTGTGGTTTTTTTTTGTCAGGTCTGTCGCTAACTTCATTTTCATGATGGAAAGTACTCATAAGAATAACGTTTTTGTTCTTTTTAGGGATGTAGTTTACAACTGTTGTATCTTCTGTAATATAAAATGATGAACTGTGCACTTATTTGTTTAGCATTTTCTCAGGAAGTTCGGGCTTATTTTTTTCTAATAGTGCCAAGCATAGTCATTTTCCGTTTTAGGAGAAGTTTTCCCAAGTTCTAGGATGTGAAAAAGTTACCACAAATAACATTGTGCCCCGAATACTCATAAGTAAGGTCACTCACTACCCGCATACCCTGATTTTTCTCTGGCTTTGATCTTTGATTTTTTCCAGTATACATTTGTGCATTCAGTACATACGAAGTTTTGCTATCACATAAAGTCCATATTTTTATCTCATACTTGGAGGGTTTAATAGTTATATATTGTTTGAAAGGGCATCGTCCACGAAATCCTACTAATTGTTCATTTACAGTAACATTTTCCCTTGGATTATACAATTTAGGTTGAATTTCTATCCACTTTTCCCAAATATCTCGAACAGCAGCTAATTTATCTACAGACCTTCTTTCTTGCCTGGTAAATTTATTGTTAAAACGAATAACTCTCGATATCATATGAAAGGTTTCGAGGGACATTGTAGCACGAAATATATTTCTGCCTGTTTCTTGATTCCACAAACTTTTTGTTGATTCTCCATATAATTTGTACACACCAGCTAATAATAATAATCGGATGTATGCTTGAAAAGTTTCAGTACTAATATCTTTCCACTCTTTTTCAACCACTTGTCTTCCTTCTATATTAGTCATTTTTATGATTTCGTATTCGATTGTAGAATTGAATACCGTCGCAAATGCGCTTTTTATGTCAGTTATCCTTGTCGTTGCATATCTTGTGACACCTGGAGTAGTTTTTATAATATTAGCAAACGTTAATCGACCAAATAAAGAAGGGGATTCAATTTCCATACTATTTCACGATTATTAGACTGAATACTCTGTATATTGTGCGTCTTTTGAATATCAATATCAAAATCGTTGTCATAACTTTCACTTTCAATTTCCTCACTTGTATGATTTTCATACTCAGACGCATTTTCTTCTTCGCTGTCAGAGGCTTCCATTAATTTAGCAATATCAGCGTCGCTCAAATTTCTACGATTCGCCATTTTTTCACTAATACTCAGAGATGCAACTGTTCTTTAGATTATTAGAAATTGAAATACAGCAAGAAAAAAGAAACGCTACTAACAGGTGCATTTTTTTTCCATTCCGTTAATAGTATCAACATTTGGCTTTGCTCTCCTGTCACGTGATCTAACACCTGTGCCAACGAAACAGATTTCGAAATGGATATGTTGCAGTAATTATTTTTATTGAATGATTCCAAGCAAAATTAAAAGTGCATGATTAAATTATTTTTTAACTCGGGTCAATATGACCCGAACAGTACATTAGGACTAAGTTAAAAAATATATCATGGAAATATAAATAAACGTAAATACTTCTAGGAATATATAGTTATATTACAAATGAACAAAGTGAAAAAGTTTCATGGAAATATCTCTGCGCTATTTTTTTTTTTTATAAGTGAACAATAAAATTTTAGGGTCAAATAGACCCGAACAGAACAGCAGGGTTAACCAACATTTGAAGTGAAAAATGCTACGCTGGGCATCGTTCTCGAAGCTTAAGGCCCCTGTCCTCGCTCGAGGAAACGCTCGCGAGCTAATGCTATTCCTATGGGGAAGCATTTTTCTAATAACTCTTTCGGATTTTAAAAAATTCGGATTTTTTTGCTTTTTAAAAAAATAACTGCAACCAAAATCAAAAAAGTAAAAAACAAGCGCTGTCGGCATGCACCTCAACTATCCAATGCAAAAAAAAAAATATTCAAAAATGTCAAAATGCGAAAGAGATATTAGAAAAATGCTTCCCCATAGGAATAGCATTAGCTCGCGAGCGTTTCCTCGAGCGAGGACAGGGGCCTTAAATGGTAGAGGACTTGGAGCGCTATTCCAAGGATTCCGGGTTCAATCCCCAGCTTGGATATTTTTCACTAAGTTGGTATTACGCTTAGTAGAAGTATGAATGTTCACGTATCTAGAATTTCAAACGTAATTTCACTGCTGAAAATTAGTTGAGAAATTGATTACTATCAAAAATATATATAGACAAAAGAACTTTGCCTTTTTACTGAGAGAAGTATGCATCTGAAAAATAACTTAGAAAAGAAGTCATTTTTTAATTAATTTATTATTGAAATGTATTTTTCAATGAAATTGATAAAATAGCTAAATTTGTAAGTAGACAAAAATACATATGCATT
The DNA here is from genome assembly GCA_964019185.1 of Maratus speculifer. Lineage (NCBI taxonomy): Eukaryota > Metazoa > Arthropoda > Arachnida > Araneae > Salticidae > Maratus > Maratus speculifer. The sequence continues at coordinate 286,500,134 of OZ025297.1, read as the reverse complement.
AACTACAGTTAAAAAAATATAATTAAATAAAATTAAACTATTTTATTACTAGTATTGCTGCTATTCTTTTAAATGTTAGAATAAAAATATTCGCGGCTATCCATAAATAATGTCAAATGCTATTCTTCCATTTCTAGAATAAAATTCCTTTATAAGACACATTTTTCAGTACATTTTGGATTAAAGCAGATAATGATGCTATTAAATAAATATCCTTATAGAAATTTCAGAAAATGACATATATTTCCTTTTCACTGATTATCAAAATTCTTTATAACGAACGTTTCTGTATAGTTAGACTATAAATTATTCTCTAAATCGGCAGATTTATAACCAAAGAGAAACGAGCAATTTTAGAAAATTTAAGAGTATCCGACATGTGAATACTCATGAGAAAATCGTATAGATATATGTCTTTCATAAAAATGGAGAATAATGAATGTACATGATACAAATTGTCTATAGCATGTATTTCATATACGGTTTCTTAAAAGATATATATTTTAAAATGGGATATTGACTAAATCACATTTATTGTCATTGAAAAAGGTTTGTGACATTTCTCTATACATACAAAAAATAATAACTTTCAAATCACAAAACCAATTGAGAATGTAAGTTTTAAAACTCGCCTTATCTAAATTTAAAAATTTAGATTAAAATATTTCTCTGTCGATATACATTATTGGTAAATTTTTATCGAAAAAATACTGCAGTCTGCAAAAAATAGTGTTATTGTGTATTTCTGGACCTGTAAAATCTAGGATTGTAAGAAAAACTAATGTACGCTGTGGGAGAATTTTCGCAATTTGCCAAAATTTAATTTTCTAGATCAGATGAGTTTTGAAGTTAACATCCTTAAATACTTATTTTGAAAAGTATTTATCAGTTACAAAAGATTCTTTGATGATGCTCTTTTCCAGCGGCGGTCCTTGCGTAGAAGCGGTGAGTGGGAAAAATTGAAGGTGCTGATAAACGTTTAGATGAACTTTTCACTTAAACATAAAATTATTTTCAAATTAATACCACATGCTGAGGACACCGCGATTAGTTTCCACAGTGTACATTGTAAAAAAAAAAGATAGATTTTTTTTATTTATTTAGAAAATTTATTATAATATCCAAAAAAATGTACAATAACTGCTTTCGAATCATTCCAGTTTCTAAAAATCATCCCTTTATCTCTAAAAATCTCACAAAGTATTTAACATAGATATTTAATGGGTAATTTATAAAAGTAAATTTATATTAGCTGTTCTTAATTTTCGGGAATGTTTTCGAGTAGCTTCTACAACGCACTAGTCTGTTTTCTCTACCCGAAAAACCGTTTTTAGGATGCTATGAATTCTCAAGCTAATAATTTATGTTCAGAAAACATATTTACCTGAAAATATATACAATTAAGATTATTAATATGAAGTAGAATTATATACAATAAATAATCTTCTCAACAATATTATAAATGTCTTGTAATTTTTTTTTTCAAACCGTAAACTCCACATTAATGCGGTTTTGAAAAACCAAAGTTTTAAATATTGGCGTTATTTAAAACATGTTTCAATAGAATTGTATGTATAGGTAATAAAATAAGTTTTTTAATAAAAAGCAATATCATTGTTACACCCCTTATTAAATTTTATATATGATTAATGTGGTTACATTTCATTATCACTGTACTACTAAAAACTAATCTCTAACTGCTGTTAACGATCTCACTAATCTCTTATTTTTTTTAATTTCACACTTTAAATTGTCATTTCATGTTTAACTATAGTAACTACTGAAACTTTGTTTCGTTTGGAGTCCTAGTATAATTGTTTGAAATATATCAACGGATTATTATTAGAACAAAAAGTGCACAATATGTTTAGTACATAATTAGCATTCTTTAGTTAATTTCTCATTATTAGAATACTCGTTTGGGGACTTATTAAGATCTTTAAAAATATTTGAATAGAGGATATTTAATTAGAATTAATCGTATACAAAAAGTTTAATGCAAAAGAGTATCCTGTGGGTTAATCACATCCTTTAATTATTTTTTACTAAAGCGGTCTCCCAGTTTGTTCACAGTTGTTATGTGACAATTTTTGCCACAGTAATGAATTATTAAACGAATATTTTTAATTGAATTTGTATGTATAAAATGATTAGCATATTAAGAATTTGAAAGCCTCATTCAGGTTTGAACTTTCATAAGTTTGTCAAAAATCACTTAAATGAGAGTATAGTATATTGTGAGTATAAAATGCAGATAAATATTTCATTTCTACAAAACAACTAAACGTTTTGAACTAAAAAGGATGGTATTTAGTAATTTTCTGCTCAACTTAACAAAATGTCCAATTCTACCCTAAATGTAATAAAATCATGGAAAATTGCGTCTCATTTAAGCACAGTGAACTTATAAACATTATTAACCATGAAATGTACTTGGTTTTCAAGGTATGGGAGGATAAAGAAATGCTTTTATAAATCTTAGATGGGGAGACTCAGGGGACTGGATGACTCAGTGGAGAATGTATTATTTTATATTTTTTTTTTTCTGATCGCAAAAACATTTAGAGTGTTAGAATCGCCAGTATGAGAATTGCATTCGAAATGTCATGGTTGCGAAAGAAATACAAATAAGAATTCAAAACTGTATAATATTTTTAAATATGTATTGCATTTTTTCAATTATTTTTGAAGCTAAGAAGTTTTCCATGACTATTTTCGCTTTTTTTATTTATATGTAGACACATTTTGTATATGTGATTGTAATTTAAGTGTATTTTTAAATTTATGAATTATTATAAATTGCAATTTTTCTGTGAATGGTTAATCTTCATACTTAAAATTAAAAATAATTAGCATCATTCACAACAGTTGAATGAGAAATGGTGCTATGGCAAAAAACTTTCATCTTGAAATTTGGTATTTTAAGTAGGCTAATTTTTTTATTCATTGATGCATTAAGTCATATACATATTTGGTTTTATGAATTTATTTAAATTTCAAATGTGTATTAAAAAAGAACAACTCGTAGAGGAATAGCACACATATAAATTTCAAAAATGTAAGTTCATTTATTTAATAAAATGGCCACACATAATGTCATATTTTGTTTTAAGATAATGGAATACTTTTAAGATCAAAATAGATGATATTGAAGAAGATATTTATTAATCGCTGTGATGATATTCATAATGATAGATAGTTAAAATCTAATAAATCAATATTTATTTGCAGAGTGCAGTTTCACTGTATAAAATTTGCATTTCAGTAACCACTTTTTTATTGTCAGTTAACAAGAAATATTGCCCAATATCTTATTTTACATTTGTAAAAAAAAAAAAAAAAAAAAAAAGATACAGAATACAAAAAAAAAAAAAAAAAAAAAAAAAAAAAAAAAAAAAAAAAAAAATTCAAAACAATTAGTAAATGTTTGTGTGTATTGAATAAATTTCAATATTATAAACCTGTTTAGTTCTAAGAAAATTCCTCTAAAGTTATTCATATACATATTAAATTCTATTATTTTACGTTAGAAAATATGACATTTTGTGGGATGCATTTTCTAAGAGAATATAATGACAAAGAATATAAGGACACCATTAAATATAACTTTTTATGAACCTTTCTGGGAAAGACATATTTTTCCATTTCATTGATTACCATAATTCTTTAAAATGATTTTTCTCTATAACGTTTTGCACCTTAGTTGTCCTATAAATTATTTTTTAAATTGGGAACGATGAAATAAGAAAACGAATTTAGAAAAGTATGTCTAATATGTGAATACTTTTCAGATTATATATATATATATATATATATATATATATATATATATATATATATATATATATATATATATATATATATATATATATATATATATGTACATTAAATGTCACTTTTAAAATTATTGCATACATAGTTACTTTTTATCTATTTTGAAGCATGTTATCGTAAAATGTACATATAAAATGCTATGCATCATATATAATATGCATAGTATATAATAGATGGATATATATTTCTTAAAGAATACTACACATTTAAAATAAAGTTGTAGTTTATAAAAAATAGAGCAATATATATGCATTACAATGCTTCTGAAGTTATGATATAAAAATTTCCTCTTGAAAATTTATATTTTAAGTAGGAAATGTTTTTATTCATATATGTATTGGGTCAAATACATATTTGATTTTATGAATTTCGTTAAATTTCAAATATGTATTAAGAAAGAGTAACTCGTGAAAATACAGCACACATATAAATTTCAAAAATGTAAATTCATTTAATTCATAAAATGGCTACGCATAACGTCATGTTTTGTTTTAAGATAATTTAATATATTTAAGATAAAAAAGAGGTATTAAAGAAGATATTTATTAACCACTATGATGATATTTATAAAGATAGATAATTAAAATCTAATAAATCAATATTTATTTGTAGACTGCAGTTCCGTCACATAAAATTTGCATTTCAGTATCCACTTTTTTATTGTCAAGAAAAATTGCCGATTATTTTATTATAAATTTGTAGAAAAAAAAACAGGATACAAAGAAAATTTTCAAAATAATAAGTAAATTTTTCAGTGTATTTAATAAATTTCATTATTATATTCCTATTTAGATCTAGAGAAATGCCTTCAGAGCTTTTCATATACATTTTAAGTTCTATTCTTTGGACGTTAAAAACTATGAACTTTTATGGGATACATTTTTCAATACTTTTTGGAATAAAGAAAATAATGACACCATTAAATAAAACTTTTTGTGATCTTTCAGTGAAAGAAATATTTTTTCATTTCATTGATTACCATAATTCTTTAAAATGATTTTTCTTTATAAATTTTTGCGCCTTACTTGTGCTATAAATTATACTTTAAATCGACGGACTGACGTCAAAAGAAATTGTGTGAGGTTCAGGTATAGGGGTGGAGGCGCAGAAATAAGAAATACGAATTTAGAACATTTGAACTTTGCCTAATATATGAATACTTTTCAGAAAAAAATTTATAATTTTTTTTTAAATGTAACTTTTTAAAATATTGCATACTTAGTTACATTTTATCTATTTCGAGGCAAGTTATAGTAAAATGTACACATAAATTGTTATGCATAATATAAATTGCGTATAAATTTATATTTAAAGAATACTACACATTTAAAACTAAGGTGCAGTTTGAAAGTAATAAAGCAGTAAATATATATATAATAATGCTCCTTGTGTATGGTATAAAACTTCCCTTTCAAAATTTTATATTTTAAGGGCAAATGTTTTTATCCATGCATTAGGTCATATACATATTTGGTTTTATGCATTTCTTTAAATTTCAAATGCGTCTTGAGAAAGAATAACTCATGAAAATACAGCGCATATATAAATATCAAAATTGTAAATTCATTTATTTCACAAAATGGCCACGTATAATGTCCTGTTTTGTTTTAAGATAATGGAATATATTTAAGGTCAAAGCTGATGATATTGATGAAGATATTTAATAACCACTATGATGGTATTCATAAAGATATATAGTTAAAATTTAATAAATTATTATTTATTTGTTGACTGCAGTTTTACAGTATAAAATTTGCATTTCAGTATCCCTCGTTTTATTGTCAGATACAAATAAAATATCCCAATGTTTTATTATAAATTTGTAAAAGAGAAAAAAAAATGTAGAACAAAGCAATTTATTAAAATAACAAAATTGTAATTTGACAAATTGCAACGACTATTAGGAAAATGATATTTTCAAAGAATAAAATTTTAAAGTCTTATAAGTTTAAAATTTTATAGATTAATAAATATAATAAATTAATGTAAAAATTTATATTAATTAATATAGTCTTTAAAATTTTATAAATTAATAAATATAATAAATTAATATAAAAATTTATATTATTAATATAATAATAAATATAAAAAATTTTTACATTATCTTTTATAAATTCTATATTTAAATTAATAATAATAATAAAAAACATTTTTAGGATGATTATAACGAGTCTTATATTACGTACACTGTGCATTAAACATATTCCTAGACCAATGAAAATAAATAAACAGTAGTTTATAGGTACATAAGTTTAACTGTTTAAAATGTGTATTATTATTTGATGTAATTAATCAGATTGACTTCATAAACGCCTCATATTGTGTACGACACGGGTTAAACATTCATATTCCTGGGCCCATTAAGAACAAATTCTAAATGAGATTTCAGTTTTACGATTTTCGGAACTGAAAATTTTTAAACTTCAAAATATCTCACAATTTAAATTTTTACACCGTTGATTAGAGAAAAAAAAATGAACTTTTTAATGTATGTAATCTCTATCTCTATCTATAAATGTAATATTTGATTGTAATCTCTATCTCAATTCGTTTTTAAATTATTATTTTCTTTAAAAGTTTTTATAACTCTTTTTTGTCATCGTAGCAACAGAAGTATTCCATTTTTGGAATTTAAACTTGGACTAATCAGAAATCGAATAAAATAAAAAAAGAAATAGTCGATTCTTGGACATTAAACTTGAACCAATCAGAAAAATAAAATAAAATAAGTTCCGGAATTCAACCGAAAAAAAAGATTCCGTTATACTTCAGATTTCCCCATTCTCTTCCGAGAACAGCGACTATTTTCCAAATAGTTAAAAAATATATGCAGAATACAAACAAAATTTTCAAAATAATTAGTAAATTTTTGTGTGTATTGAATAAATTTCAATATTATAATCCTGTTTATTTCTCAGAAAATGCCTCTAGAATTATTCATATACATATTAAGCTCTATTCTTTGGACGTTAGAATATATGAACTTTTTTGGGATACATTTTTCAATACTTTTTGGACTAAAAAAGATAATGACACCATTAAATAAAACTTTATATACGTCGTTCAGGGAAAGACATATTTTTCCATTTCATTGATTACCATAATTCTTTAAAATGATTTTCTCTATAACTTTTTGCACCTTAGTTGTGCTATAAATTATTCTTGCAATCGACGGACCGACGTCAAAAGAATTTGGGTGAGGTTGAGGTATAGGGGTGGATGAGCCGAAATAAGAAATATGAATTTAGAAAATTTGAACTACATCTGATATTTTAATGCTTTTCAGAAAATGTTTTATATATATTTTTTAAATGTAACTTTTAAAAATATTGCATACGTAGTTAACTTTTATCTATTTTGAGGCATGTTAAAACGTTCATACAAACTGTTATGCATCATATATAATATACATAATATGTAATGCATTTATATTTATTTTTAAAGAATACTACACATTTAAAATAAAGTTGCAGTTTAAAAGTAATAATACTGTAAATATATAATTTAATTCTACTGTTGTTATGATATAAAATTTTACTCTTGAAGTTTTACATTTTAAGTAGTCTAATGTTTTTATTCGTTGATGCATGGTCACATACATATTTGATTTTATGAATTTGTTTAAATTTCAAATGTGTATAAAGAAAGAATAACTCATGAAAGTACAGCACACATATAAATTTCAAAAATGTAAATTCATTTATTGCACAAAATGGCCACGCATAATGTTATATTTTGTTTTAAGATAATAGACTATATTTAAGGTAAAGGAAGATGATATTGAAGAAGGTATTAATCAACCACTATGATGATATTCAAAAAGATATTTAAAATATATTGATATTAATTTGTAGAATACAATTACACTGTAAAATTTGCGTTTCAGTATTCGCATTTTTATGGCCAGAAACGAAGAAAAATTGTCCTATATTTTATTATAAAGTTGTTTAAAAAAATGTAGAACTTATATTTTACTTATTTTTTTATGAATTTGAACATAACAATAGAAAATGCTGTCTGTTTATTAAAATGTGTTTAAAAAAAAAGAATGATTCGTATAAGCGTAGCTTACATTTAAATTCTGTAAATATAAATATATTAGCATGGTTACATAAAAAGTCATGTTACGCTTTATGATAATGAACAATATTTAAGATTAAAGAAGATGCTATTTATTCGCCATTATAAATATTTGTAAATATATTTGAAATTTACTAAGTTCATATTTATTTGTAGAATGCATTTACTTTGTAAAATTTGTATTCGAGTATGCATTTATTGCAGTCAAAAACAAAGAAACATTTGTCTAAAATTTTGTTACAAATAAATAAAAAAATATATACTTGAATTCTTATTATAAGAAAGTTGTTCTTAATAATTAGAACATAACTGTAATTTATGTATCTAAAATTTAAGCTAATTAGTTATCTAGATATTACTATTTTTGTGCTCTGGTGTGTTCTTTAAAGTAAATAAAGGCAAATGAATTGATTTGCATTTTAAATGAATCGTTTATTAAAACATAACGCGTACAAATAACCTACTACTCATAATTGAATACAAAGAATAAACAATAACGTTGTACCTATAAAATCATTTGATTTTTCATTTATTGATTTCTAATATTTGTAAGGAGTAGTGTTAGCATGTCTTTCTATACTTTCCACATAAATATATAGGAAAATCTACAAAAATGTCACTTTTTGTGGTAATGTCTAAAAGTTATTTTTCAAAGTTATTTCCGACTAACCTTGTACCGGATCGATTTTCTATTTTAACACCGTGAAACGGAAATAAATTCCGAAAAAATGAACATTTGTCAGTACTCCTCCCTTGCCAAATGATGTGACTAAAACTTTCATTTCAAAGGCTTTATTTATAGCCTCTGGTAAATTTTCAGACAGTTTTCAGTTTATGTACATATTTTCTTTTTTAATTTATTGCTTACAGTTGCTTTTTCTGGATATAATAGCTAATAAATTTCCGTGAGCTAAGCTATTTAAAGATTTAATAATATTTTTTTAGTAAATTAAACAGATGCTTATTAGAGTTGATAAAAATTCTAAACAATGAAAAAGGAATGAAAAATGCAGCCATTTTTTCAGTAAAATTAATTAACTGTCTTTAACAGTAAGATACAGGACATATTCAATATTGAAATTATTTTAAGGGAAATTCAAGTGAATCCTATTAATGAAATAAATAATTTATGTATCCTTTTTTTGAAGTATAACGCTGGAAGTTATTGCAGTTTGTAAATATTTATTTATTTTAGTTCAGGAGGCATAGAATTTTAAAATTGAATCTAACGTATGTTCAATGATGAATAAAGGTTATATAATAGTATTAATGTATAAATTGTTAAAAAAAAACGGCTCAGGCATTTGAAATATTTTTATTAAAATCGATTATATAACCGTAAATTAACTCTATTCAGACCAAAAGAAACCCTTAATAATTTGGTAAAGTAATTATTATCTGTTAATGACTGGAGAATTTGTTGCAACATTTGAAAAGTGTATATTTAAACAAAATATTTCTTTTAAATAAAAGCATAAAACAAATAACAAGTACGGTTTTTGTTGTCCTATTTTTTTCTGAACACATCTGAACCCATAAAAACATGCTTCCTAGGAGCGGAAAAATGTTACGTCTTAAGCAGTATAGCGTATTAAGGGGAGTTTAGGCGTAAGGGAGGCGTGTATAAAGCCTTTCCACTTGTTGATGAGTAAAGGTGTGTAGTTTAACTAGTAACATTGATGTGTTGTTATATGTTAATATTTAGATTTTTCTTGTTTTTAATTTAAAAAAATCATAGTTTATATTCTTGATCTTTACGATAATTTTTAAGACAATTTTTGAATATTTATGTACTGCATGTTTCGAGAGTTACTTTAGCCCCCGAATTTACAATAAGTAGAATATTTTAAATTTATAATATACATACATATATATATGTATATTTACAAGATGGCTCAAAAGTACTGGTGCGTTATTTGATGTTGACATTTAACAAAAAAAAATGAAAAAAATTGATTCTTTTTATAGCATTTTTATGGACCCTTTTGTGATTTACTACTTAATTACTTTCTATTTTCTTATGCAGCCCTGTGCTCATCGTTTAGCTGTTGCCCAATCAGTGGCGGATGGAAAGAATATATCAACGAATGCATCTCATCTGAAAATCTCGCTTATAACAGTGCAAAGGTCTGTTAAGCTGTGGAAAGAAGTAACAAAGTTGTTGTAAAAAAAAAATCATGCCGACCACCTTCTGAGAATATCTCAGTACATTATTCAAGAAAAGAAAATCCGAAATGATGCCGTAAACCCAAATTCCATTGTAAAGAGGCTATGTCTACTTATTGTTCTAAATAGTTTTGCTATAGAGGGGGATATATCTCATCAAAGTGTGCAAAACATTGCTAAAAACTCTCTTGGTGTTCACAGTTATCGTCTTTAGCATGGGTAATATTTGTCAAATGATGCCAAGCAAAACACACTGATGATGTTCTAAACTTTTGAGGCGTACCAAATAGAAGTTGTGTTATTCTCGGTTAAAACAGTTTTCACCATCAAGAAGGTTTACAACCGTCAGGATGTTGGATAGCTGTTAAGTCCAATGCAGAGAAATGCAAGAAAAAAATAGCTTTTTACCGCAAGGAATAAGGTTTTGGACAAGGGTTACTGTGATGGAAAAAACTCATTTGTTTTTAACATTTTTAATAAAATTGAAAAATGCTTATGTATTCGGTTTGTCTGTCCATCTGTCCGTCTGACAAAACTCAAACTCTCTTAACTATACTCGGATATTCATGCAATTTATAAAGCTTATTTAAGGTCACCAAATCATGTTTGGTATTGCATATGAAATATGTGTGATTCATAGTTCATTTACAGGGGAATTAAAAATATTCAATTGCATTTTTTTATATAAGGAAAAATCATTTGCAGTGTATTTAAATGACATTACGCTATTTCAAATGTACTGAAACTGATAAAAATCGTGGGGCTTTCGCTACCATCATGTCAAAACAGAGAAGTCATAGCAATTTTATTTATTTACAAAAACACATAAGAGAAATTTTATTACAATATTCTCTTTGCTTAGTAATTGCTGGAGAGTACGCTTTAAAATTAGGATTGCTTTTTTAAATTAGTTTTTTACATATTACTTGTTATATATAAAGTCTATACCTTAAACAATGGACTTCGCAAAAATATTTGAGTACCATTCTTCTTATTAGAGGAAATTTCTTAAAAAGAATTTTCAACTGAAGTATATGTATCTCGGAAGAGAACTAAATTTTGGATCTGTTAATAGATATGAATCTCAATGTCATACTCAGGACTGCTTAAAAATTGGTTAATTTTCAAACTGTAGTTTGGAACAGCTGCAATATATTTTTGAAATCTTCTATACATTTCCATATGAGGAAATGAGACGTGATATTTTAATTTTTTTTAAAAGCGCTGCAGTTTTGGAACATTATTCTGAATGTGTTGGGAAGTGCTTCATAATCTATGCTTCAAACATGTTGCTTTTTCTTTTTTGTTTATTGATAAAATGGAAGATTAATGAAAAATATACCAAGACGAAATGATGGCTAAGATTGTGGTCACATGTAAAGAAATCACCCTAGTGTTCTCTTCCAGTCGGATTGGGTGCCTGCTTGCACATAAAAAAAAAAAAAAAAAAAAAAATACACTGGCCTTCCTCGAAGTCCACATGCCTAGATATTTAACAAATGATAAATGGGTTTCAAATTGCTGGGATCTTAACCCAATCGATTTTTCTTATTGAGGTTATTTAGAAGAAACGTTAGAGGGAAAATAAACATCCAAGTTGGAATCTCTCTGACAAAACATTATCAAGGCTTTGGATGATTTAGATAAAAGTTACCTGTGGCACCCAGTCAATTCTCTACTCCCTCATTTGAAAGGATATATAAAAACGAATGGCGGGCATTTTTTACAAGTTGTTTACATATTGTTATTTGTTATACTTTTTTGTTAGAATATAAAATATCATCAGATAGTTATATTAAAAAAATACCTTTTCCGCGCGCCAATACTTTTTAGCAACTTGGTATATGTACATACATATATGTATATACTAGTTGCACAAAAATTAAGAAAATGTGTGTTTTTTTTTTTAATCGTATAGAAGTTCTCCAAATCGATACATATCGTTCCCCAATATCCTCGAGATATAAGAATAATGAGGGAATTGAACTGATCTTTTAAAGGGTACTATCCGCTCTGCCTCTTTGTGCCACTGCTCTGTTAACGTCTTCGTTTTGTACTTGATTTTTGCACACTAGTGTACATATATATTTATATCAAATCTGTGTTCAGATTTTAAAAAAAATAACTCAAATATTAGGACATATTTCAAAATTTGAATAGAGGAATAAAGAATTATAATTATACATAGTTTAAATTACAATATTGTCTGGCTAATGTAAGAAATAGAATTACAATCATTATCCGCAAATACATATTTAAAAAAAATGATTCTGTATTTTCTAAAGAAAAAAACAATCTATCTCTACTTTATTTTTACTTTCTTATTGAAAGGAATATTGAAAATGGATTTGAAATGTTTGTAATTTTGAAAAGCTGCCAATGTGCAAAATTGAATAATTTGGAACGGTCGTTTTAATGAAAAGTTTTATTACGAATATCCGTAGAAATTTCAGAAGTGTTGAGTTGCCTGGAATCAAAAACACAGAAAAACTATCAACTGCAATTTATTGTCTAAATTACGAAAAAATAGTATGCTTTGTATAGAAAATCTACGTCGTTATATTAAAGCTTCATGGTAAATTGCATTTGAAATGTACTGTATTTCCCATTGTATCAGAAGCAGTTTAGTTATTTTAAAATGCACTTTTAAATTGAAGTGATTCTTATACAAAGTAAATATAGTTTCGTAGGTAGATTTGTTTTTACTTTAGTGTATAAATATCAGTGTATGTACTTCCCGCCTTGGAAAATTTGTCCTAAAACTGTAGTGCTTCTTATGCAATAGAGGCACAGAACTTTTTTTTTTCGGCGTATAATGCATATGAACCAACTCTCATAAAAGAAAAAAATCTTTAATATAGAGAGTTTCATTTTCAATAAGGGTTCATTTTTTATCGTGAGTTTTTGTGTTGTTTTTTCTGTAGAATAATGGGGTGGGAGCTTTCCCACACACTCTTAAACTTAAAATACACTTTTCTAAAAGGTTTTCTTTTTATACAACGAGAACACATATTTTGTTTTTTCTATGTCAATTTTTCATGCGCGATTTTTTTTTTTAGTATTTTTTTTGTGTTTGCTTTATTTAGACCGATTATTATTAATTGAAGCTTATAACTTGCTTATTTTCATATAGTACGTAATGTTTGACAATTTTAGCCCGTGATATGTCATTTCATTCGGGAAATAATTAAATTGACTTATTTAAAAAATAAAGTCTAATTACACAAACTAGTGGTAAAACAAAAAGGAGTATCATTGTACGGTTAAGTATTCATAATTTCCACTGCAATTTTTTCATTTCTAAACATCGCACATTTTTAATTTTTATACCTTCGTATAAAAGAAAAAAATATTTTAAATGTTTAAAAATTGAGACTCCTTTTTTTTTTTAGTTATTAAATTTTTGTGCTTCTTATTCCCATTTCTATAATGGTGGCACCTTAACTACTCCATTTTTGTTGAAAGTAAAGGGAAAAAAGCAGGTTTCTTATCTTTTTGATGTTCTCTTTCCATAACAATTTAAAAAAACCGAAATTAAAATACATTCTGTTTTGAAAAAAATTGATAAAATATAGAGCTATTATAAACTGCATTTATGTTTAAATATCCATATTAATCTTATGAAAAATTGAGGACATATGAATAATTTGACAAACTTTTTCTTCTTCGTATCTAAGACATTGGTTTTTGCTGATTTATTGTATTATTCCGCAATAGTGACGTCATATGCATGCTTTTCAGCCTACTGCGGTGCATCACAAATGTCTTTTTCTTTTTCTTTTTTCTTTTTTTCTTTTTTTTTTTTTTTTTTTTTTTTTTTTTTTTTACAAAGCACTAGAGTGACATATTACTCTTTTCGTGCATCTTCATTAGCGCATTCGACTATCACGTGACTTCAGCGGTCTGTAAAAAAGATGCATCGCATGGAACCACGGCAGACTGTCTTTTTCGTTAGTCTCGCATGCTTTTCTATAGATGTTATTTTAGACTGGATCGTAAATAATGAGCAGTTCATTGAAAGCAAATGACGTCATCTTTTATAAAAAAGTGAGTTTTTTAAATCTTAAAACTGAAATAAGTTTTGTAGAAGTGCATCATTTTTAGTCCAACGATTTTGAAATTCGTCACAGGTGGAAACGTTTCGCTTTTGAAAATACCACAATTTAAATAGCTCTAATTTTACAAAGAATTACCGGATCTTTATAAAAGAGCGATGACCTTTACGTTGAAAATCATATTTGTTAGAGAGATACACTAAATAATATAATATGCGTGTTTATTTTATCTAATTTCGAGGTTTATTATAAATAAAGGAAACAGTTCTCTTTTAAACGTTTTTTTTGTTAAAATTCAAAGAGTTCTATCTCATACTAATAAAAATATTTTTTCTTTCACTCATTTCCACTAAATTCTGAAAATGCAGAAATAATTGTAAAGATTGAATGTTTTTATTCTATGTGTACTAAGCATTTTTAGTACATTAATTAAAAATATCAAAGCATAAGAAATGCAAAATGACAATATATATCTATGATTATTGCTGTTTTAGGTAAGTAAATTATAGTTGGGGAGTAATATTTAATTTTAGATGATAAAAACTTTCATAAATGCATTCTATCAACTAGATTTTTTTAAATTACCGAAGTTCTAATTTAAAGCATGAATGATTTAACTAAATACTTGTTTACAATTAGTTCTTTTAAATTGATTTTGACAACATTTTATTTATATATCATTTTTCCAAAAAAGCGTTACTTTTTAATATAACATTAACACAGGGAAATACGATATTGAGCTAAAAGGTAGAATGGAAGCTTTGTCATTCTTTAATGATAGAATCACTATTTTAAAGCAATTCTTTTGCGTAAAAATCTACGTGTTTAAAATGAATCGCCTAAGAGATAAATATTCAAAATGCACACCAATATATAAATTGAATGATTTGGCACATTCTGTTTATTGGAAAACTTTACGATTAAAATAAATATCAATCAGAAAATTTTAAATACAGTGCTATTTCAAAACATAGATAAGAAAATCTCTGAAACGCAATTTATTATGCATTTGAAAAATTATCTAGAAGTTTGAGTTAAAATATTATATATTTTAAAGCTTTGACGAAATTTGTATATATATATTTTAAATATTGAAGTACATGTTTCAAAGAATATATTCTATATACATATTGTACAGCTTATGCAAAAAAGTATTTTTTCAAAATATTCAAGATACATTTTAAGTTTTTTTTTTCAATCACTTTTTCTGTAACATATATTGTGTATATACATATTCTGTAACATAATGTGTATATACGGGTCAATCCATTTCAAGTGGTCCAGAAAATATTTTTTTGGTCGCACGACCATTTTTAAAAAATCTGAAATTTTTTGTACAACAACCCTAACATGACGGAAGTTCAAAATGACCGTTCTTTTAATTTTATTTTTTTTTTTTTTTTTTTTTTTTTTTTTTTTTTGTGCATGGCGGCCATCTTTGTTTCATCGTGTGCAGCGATTTTCTCAGATACTAGGATACACAAAATTGTAAATATCTCGTCTTCTATTTTCCCAATTGAAATGGGGTTTGCAGCATTTTGTTCAGAATAAAATAGTCTAAATATACAGTGATAGAAAATTTTTGAAAAATAAATTTTTACAGGTGAAATTTTAGCACAAAATGTACGATTTTTTCCAAAATCTATCCGTTTGCAAGAGGAAAATTTTCCTGCAAGGGAAACTGTCAACCTTATACATTTTTTTCTACAAATAAGTCAAAAGTGCGTGTACTCATACACCAAGTCCCAGATCTGGGAGTTAATTTCTCTTTGCGAAAAATATTCCGAAATTCGTCGAAAATTTCAAAAATCGCACTTTTTAGGCTTTGATATCTCTGGTGGGGCACGAGATAAAAATCTGAAATTTTGGCCTGTGATAATATTGTGTATTAGCGTTATGTACAAAAAATTTCAAGAAGGAAATTTGACTACAAGCTGAAATATGACATGGAAAATATGTGAAAACAATACTGTCAAACTATTGTAAACCTACTATGTAATTGTTCAACAAGACTGTCAACCTTGCACAATTTTTTCTACAAATAGGTCAGAAGTGTGTGTACTCATACACCAAGTCCCATATCTGGGAAATGATTTCTCTTTCCGAAAAAAATTCCAAAATTCGTCGAAAATGTCAAAAATCGCACTTTTTAGGCTTTGATATCTCTGGTGGAGCACGAGATAAAAATCTGAAATTCTGGCCTTTGATAGTATTATGTAGTAGTGTTATGTACAAAAGATTTCAAGAAGGAGATTTGACTACAAGCTGAGATACGGTGATTAAAGAAATGTTAAGAAATGCTATTACGAGTACATTAGGAGAAATGAGATTAGTCTCTTTTATTACAATATTTACACAGAAAATATCGTTTGTTGAAAACATGTTAAATAATAAGCATTTAATTTACAAAATACTATATATGCTCAACAAAGAGCTTAACAATATTTACGAGAGATGTTATGAGTTCGACCAGTTACTGTTATCAGTCCATCAGGCTGTTCTTTCTAAAAATTTTATTTGAAGCCCCCCAAGTCTTGTCATCCCTTGTTAACTTGAATGAAATTCTCTAGGTTTAATAATTGAAGCCATGTCAACTCGATCAGTTGCAATTAATTGTCTGTAATTTACTTTTCCAGAAATGTGTTCCGAGTAAAATTGTTGCAATAGCATTTCTAGTAGATTTGTTCATCTGGACAAATAGTGTATTGGCTTAGCATACATTCTGAATTGTTTAAATCACACAGAAGCATTTGAAAAAGATATTTGTAACTAACATTTAACTTTGTACCATAAATAATTAATTTAAAATTTTGGAGGTATGAACAATTACATAGTATGTTACAATAGTTTGGCAGTATTGTTTTCACATATTGTCCATGTCATATCTCAGCTTGTAGTCAAATCTCCTTCTTGACATTTTTTGTACATAACACTACTACACAATACTATCAAAGACCAGAATTTCAGATTTTTATCTCGTGCCCCACCAGAGATATCAAAGCCTAAAAAGTGCGATTTTTGAAATTTTCGACGAATTTCGGAATTTTTTTTCGCAAAGAGAAATCATTTCCCAGATCTGGGACTTGGTGTATGAGTACACGCACTTTTGACCTATTTGTAGAAAAGATTGTGCAAGGTTGACAGTCTTGTTGAACAATTACATAGTAGGTTTACAATAGTTTGGTAGTATTGTTTTCACATATTTTCCATGTCATATCTCAGCTTGTAGTCAAATCTCCTTCTTGAAATTTTTTGTACATAACGCTACTACACGATACTATCATAGGCCAAAATTTCAGATTTTTATCTCGTGCCCCATCAGAGATATCAAAGCCTAAAAAGTGCGATTTTTGAAATTTTTGACGAATTTCGGAATTTTTTTCGCAAAGAGAAATTAACTCCTAGATCTGGGACTTGGTGTATGAGTACACGCACTTTTGACTTATTTGTAGAAAAAAATGTATAAGGTTGACAGTTTCCCTTGCATGAAAATTTTCCTCTTGCAAACGAATAGATTTTGGAAAAAATCGCAAATTTTGTGCTAAAATTTCACCTGTAAAAATTTATTTTTCAAAATTTTTCTTACACTGCATACTTAGCCTATTTTATTCTGAACAAAATGCTGCCAACCCCATTTCAATTGGGAAAATAGAATACGAAATATTTACAATTTTGTGTTTCCTAGTATCTGAGAAAATCGCTGCACACGATGAAACAAAGATGGCCGCCATGCACAAACAAAAAATAGTAGAATTAAAATAACGGTCATTTTGAACTTCCATCATGTAGGGTTGTTGTAGAAAAAATTTCAGATTTTTTAAAAATAGTCGAGCGACCAGTGCTGGACCACTTGAAATGGATTGACCCATACATATTCTGTAACATATAACATTTGATTCGTGTTATGCAAGATTAGCGGATTATTCTTTATTACTTATAAATATGTAAATAGAATATTTATTTCAATAACTTTTTTATAGATTATCTAGAATAAATGTTAACAGTCCTGTAAGTGCGATGTAATGCATTTAAATCTGAATAGAAGAAAATCACTTAGATTCAATTGTTTAATTTTCTTCAATTATATAATCTTCTTATCTGTTTTCAAAATAATAATTTATCGTTTACACATAAATGATTAAAAATATTTACTGTCGTTGGAATGACATTTGATCAAAAATTCCCGAGCTAAAGGTGGAAAAATATTCTAATAATGTTGCACTCGGCAAGTAATCTAAAGATTAATAATCTTTCAATAAAGATCTGTCTTTCTAACTATTGGTTTAGTTTATCCAAATGAAAACTTACTGCATTAAGTAGTGTTTTATTGTGATAGAATACAGATATAAAATCATATGTGGTAGACAATTTAAAAAAAACGGTTGTAAAATTCTGGAAAAATTGCTGATGTACTAAAATAAAAATGTCTATTCATCGGAAAAAATTTTCTGACATCAGTTATATCTTCTTCAGACCGCAGTGCTTATTTATGTATATAGATATATTTAATTTTCAGCTATGGATTTACATTAACAAAAATATAACTAAGAAAGAATAAACAGATAAATCATTAAAATTTATTTTTTGTACATAAATTTCGATGACACATGGAAACTCATAAATATATGGAAGATAATGGTTAGTGGATTATTCTCCGTTACTTATAAAATATATAAAATGAATAAATATATCAATCAACCTATTTATAACCTATTTATGACTAAGTTAGCAGTCGTGTAAGTGCGCTTTAATGCATCTAAATC
Source organism: Maratus speculifer (assembly GCA_964019185.1). Lineage (NCBI taxonomy): Eukaryota > Metazoa > Arthropoda > Arachnida > Araneae > Salticidae > Maratus > Maratus speculifer. The sequence goes on along the minus strand of OZ025297.1, from coordinate 286,481,236 downwards.
TGAATACAAGAAAATCACATAAGCTTTAATTCTATAATTTTTTACATCTTCTTCTCCATGTTCCAATTAGTTACTTATCATTTACGCATAAATGATTAAAAAGATTTATTATCCGTGGAACATCATTTAATTAATAATTCCCCCCAAAAAAGGTGGCAAATTATTGTAATAATGTTGCTCTTGGAAACTAATTTAATGATTAATGATCCTCCAATAAAAGATCAATCTCTCTAACTGTTGGTTTAGTTTTTCTAAAGGAAAAACTAACTCCATTAAGTTTGTTTTCTTTCAAGTGAAACCAAGACTGGGAAACCAAGCCCACTTTCATTTATTTTTCTCGAACATTTTATACTGAATATGTTACACGTAGCTAAATTTTATCAAGTGTTTACATATACTTTACTTCATATGTTGATAAATATGTGCAAAAACTTTACACAAGTTAGAATTGCATAAGTTTTTTACCTCTCTAAAGAATTGTACTTTAAAGGTAAATGTCCCATAGACTCCTAAAATACTCGACCGATTTCGATAAAATTTCTTTTTCCGTGTAAAAGTATAAATATAAGATAATTTGGAAAATATTAAAAAAATATATATAGTCCAGTCATTTTAGCACCTTTTTTTACAAATAGCGTAAAAAATAGAACAAAGCTGGATTTTTGCATAGATGCTAGTTAGGGTAAGTAGTTTAGCATACTAAAAGTCCCCATCGATCCGATGTGAGCTTTCGCCTCCAGGGGGCGCTGATGAGCTTGAAAATCTGTTTTCTGTGAATATTTCACGAACAATGGCATCTAGACAAAAAAGTTCAGTTACAAAGACGTAGATAATTTAATTTGCTACAAAAAATGTCATTAACATTTTTTTGTCACACCAATCCTTCCCTGCCAAAAATTAAGATAAAGTAAACATTATTGAAAAAAAAATGCGCAAGCACTATCATAACGCGGCGAAAAGGCAGAACAAATACCAAACAACTTTCGATTCCCCCACATCTCTCCCCCATTGTCTGTATGCCGTTTTCGCGCGCTTGTGCAATACGTCACCTGAGAATAATAAGGTTCTATCTGTTTTTTTTTTTTTTTTTTTTTTTTTTTTTTTTTTTTAAATCGACTTATCGATATGGAAATGTTCCATTTGTATCTATGAAGGCAGTTCTGGATTAAAATAATGTCATAATATGATTGTAAGGCTATATGTAAATTATATATAACACCATTTTGATGCAAAAATGCCTTCATAGATACAAATAGAGCCTTTTTATATAGATATGTCAATATTTTCAAAAATACAGATAGAACTTATTATTCTCAGGTGACGAATAGTCATTGCCCAATACCCTATCTCTCTTTACATTTGTCGAAATGTACAACGTGCAGGTATCTTTCCAATGTTTTATTTTCATTTGGTGCTCATTTCGCTAGTATGAAATCACCCTAATTTATTGAACGAAGTATTCCTTGTGAGATTTTAGGAAGGGAATAATTTTATTTTCAACGTATGTTGTAAAAAGTTTTAAATAGTTATGACAGTTTAAAATGAGTCTTTCTTAAATGCTCATTCTGTCCGAAAAATGGAGATTGACAAAATAGTTTGTCTTGTATGAGGTGAGACCTGCGTTTCGAAAGATTATGTAAAAATAGGAAAAAAGGGACTAAAGTCCCTTTGACAGCAAGTTCGGAAAGAGGTGACCATAAGTGGAAAATATATGAAAAAATAGGTAAAGCCTTAATCAATTTACAGTTCATTTAAAGAGTAGGAAAAGTTATTATCGAAAGGACTCTTTTAAATCATACAATAAGTCTATTGCAGAAAAACGATCAGCGTCCGCACAAATTACTCCATTGAAGGAAAAAATGAGAAATGACAGTCCATTGTTTGAATTTAAGGAAAAATGTTTGTTATGTTCTGATACATTAGACGAAGCTTTTATACAGAATGAAAAAAAGAAAGCTCTAAAGTATCATGAAAAAAATACATTTTTTAAATTTAATCATTAAAATAAGACATGTCTCATATCTATGCTTAAGGAGAAATTTATGGAGAATGGTTTCGAAGCGAAACAAGCAGAAGATGATACAGACACATTAATTGTTAACACAGCTATTGAAGTAGCAAAGTCTGCTGCGCTTACTGCTGTTGTTGGCGATGATGTTGACTTGCTCTTAATTTTGGTTACCTTAGCACCTCCAGAGATAGAGATATTTTTTATTAAGCCTGGAAGAGGACGAATTTTAACCACACTGTCTTCATAGCACAGTCTTAACAATGATGTTGTTCTGAAAGATCATATATTGTTCTTTCTAGCTTTTTCAGCTTGTGACTCGACATCAGCAATGTTTGGGAAAGGTAAAATGTCGTTAGCAAAATTTTTGAAAAAGGAAGAAGATCATAATATAAAAGCTGCCAGCATTTTTAAAAGTGATCAAGTACCTTAATTTGAAGTTTCCAAGACAGAAAAACATATTTTACTTGCTTTATACGGTGGTAAAGCAGAAATTTCTCTCAACAAGAACCGTTATTTATGTTTAAAAAAAGTTGCTGATGGTTAAAAAAAAAAAAAAAACTTTTATCGTTGCCGCCTACCGAAGATGCAGCTAGATTGCGCAGTTTATGTATTTACCATCAAGTACAATACTGATTGAACTATAAACTACTTCATGAGAACTGGGGCTCGCAAAATGCACCTAATTTGTCGCCAATTCCAGCTACCTTACCGCTCGCACCAAAAAATATTATTAAATCTATTTTTGTACTTGCTCCAAAGGATGTGGAAAAGTATGTGGATGCCGAAAATTGGATTGAAATGTTCTGATATTTGCATAAATTGCTGCGGAGTTTCATTTCATAATGCAAGTAAAATTGAATTTGAAGACGAGGAAGTTATAAAAAGTATCCTGCCCACTGCAAGGGAGGAGGGAAGTGCTACTTCTGAATAGAGCGATGATATCGAAAAGCAAACAAAAAATATTGAAAGAAGCACTACAACGAAAGAAATAAATACAGATAATGACGAATCTAAATCGAATGTAGAAAGTGAAGTTGTGCAAAGAACTACTAAAGCTTAAATTGGATTAAGCCAGTCACTATAAGTGGAATATGCCTACGGAAAAAACCACAGTAAAAAAAAAAAAAAAAAAAAAAAAAAAAAAAAAAAAAAAAAAAAAAAAAAACCGCATTAAGTGCGTTCTCAAAGGTTAGTGTGGAAATAAGTATAAATGTATATTATACATTCACTTAGCCCATTCAAAGGTGAGAGATATAGATCTATTTACATAATTTTTTTAAAGAAGCAGCAGATTTTTTGAATTTTTATAATTTTACTTTCAAATATGTTCACTTTTTTACATTTTTGATAGGGAAGGGTTGGTGTGACAAACAAATATTAATAACACTTTTTATAGGAAATTACATTATCTACAACTTTGTAATTGAACTTTTTTGTTCAAACTTTCTTTGAACTTTATTGTTCATGAGATATTCACAGAAAACTGATTTTTAAGCTCATTAGTGCCCCCTGGTGGCGAAAGCTCACATCGGATCGATGGGGACTTTTAGAATGTTTGACTACATAACCAAACTAGCATCTACACAAAAATCCAGCTTTGTTCTAATTTTTCCCCTATTTTTGCTAAAATGACTGGGCTAATATATATTTCAGAAAAAAAGACGACAAAATCCGAAAACCTCAAAATTTCAGGAAACTTGCCATTGTTCTAAAATATAAAATCTTCATCGCAAAAACTAGCTGTCTGACATAAATCTAAAGCGTAAACTAGATAAAATGACACCAAATTTAATCAAAATTGATTTGATAGGTTACGAGGATAATTATTTTACAGATCGCATGCTTCCCTAAGGATTGCACGTAGGGTCTGATGGTTTAGTTAATCTAAAGGAAAACTAGCTGCATTAACCCATAACTACTGTGAGCGGTCTGTCAGACCGCTGCATATTTTCCCGCATTCATTTCCTCCCCTCAAAATAGATAATGATCCTCACCCTTTCTTCTACCTTCCTGAAACGGACCCCCAAGGTCACATTCCGCTTGTCATTCAGCTAGCTACTTTTTTTTTACTCTTTTCTTGGGGGAGCGGTCTGACATACCGCTCACAGTAGTTGTGAAACTGTTTTTGTCCGAGAAGGATGTTTTTATTTTGCGGATAATTTTATGTTTTTTTATGATATTATGGAAAAAATGGAATGTAATTTTTCAAGAAAACGTCCTGTGTTCCTCACTTATAATGAAATTGAGGAGCTTGTAAAAAATTGGTCAGATATAGAAAAACATGTAGAAGATGCCCCCGAAGTAAAAAAAGGAAAACAATCTATCAGTGCATTGATTGTAAAGATCCAATCTGCCTTCAATGCACGAAAATTTTATGCAATGGCTGTAACGCGACATTTTCTGCTGTGTAGTAAGGTACTGTTTTTTTTAATTCCTATAATGATGTATAAATTCTCATGTATTTAGCTCCATATAAAAACAATATGTAGGTATGTAAACTTTGCGTTTTCTATTTCTATGACGATATATTTTTTTGGAATATAATCTAATTTTTATTTTTTAACTATACTTTTATTAGATATTCATACATTTTTCACAAAGAAAGTACATTTTTATACAACAGTTAATAGATGAGTTTAAAATTACATATTTCTTTTCTTCGATTTTCACAATGATTCGCTTCCCCTTACTATTCTCATATAACAGGATACCTGTCTTCAGGCTTCAAAAATCAACTTAAAGTTTCGAAAGATGATTTATAAATCAATTAAGTAGATATGTATTGGTAAGCGAACAATTTTTTACCACTTAGTTGATATTTTATTCATATTTCGATTTAGCGGTCTGAGAGACCGCTCACAGCAGTTATGGGACAATTTTTGTCACAGTAATTAAGGGTTAAGTAGGTTTTAAGTAGACTGGGACGCCACGCCCACTCAATGATTTTTCTCTAACACTTTATTTATATTGTATATTGATGTATATTGATTTATATATTTTGTAATTCTCAAGTTTGATAAAACTGTACAAGAACATCACACAGGTTTCTAAATTTCCTATCACCCAAAAAATTTGCAGAAAATCTTTATTATAATAATTTTTATCCTTATAAATTTATATTTCATTATGTAAATGAGCTAAAGAAAGGTATTTTGAAGTGGCGACAGCAGGGCCAAACACCATGATGGAGATTTCTTCAGAGAAGTTGAATTAATGAGGTTTTGCTTATTAAATTCCGTATGGAAAGTCAGCAGAGTGAAGTGTGTCAACTTTTTGGATAAAATAGACTTGGACTCATTGTGGAAAGAATTGAATATTGGAACGACAAGTCAAAATGCAAGTTTTGATGCTAGCCAGTTACCATCCTTGGCCTAATTGTTCCCGCTCATGTAAGTATGGAAGTGTGCATTTTTTAACAGGTATCTCTTTTCTTTTTTCCTCATAGGTCAAGGTAAGGGCATGGCTTTCCTGCATGTCTATTTTGTTTATTATTAAGGTATAAAGACATTTTTTCTGTAGTTTGAATTTATTTTGATTAAGATTTTAAAATATTTTATACTAAGAGTTGATTTGGTTTATGGTTTTGTTGTTAGTTACCCTTTGATTTTTTTGTTTAAAGTTATCAACTTTGCTTATACATTTTATATAAATGGAGTATACAGGTCTGTCATGCCTTGCGGAACCTGTGAGGATACATCTAAAAATAATGCTTGTTGCTCCCTCCACCTTCTGAGGAGCAAGGAGTTTGTTTTGTATTGTTTTTTGATGATGTTCTTGTTCTAATTCATTGTTATTGCACCCATTTTTTTTCATCTTCTTCATCACTATCATATTTTCATATATATATACATTGGTGGTAGAGTATAAATGTATGATCTTATGTGGCAAATATTGAAAAAATGCATTAGTTTCAGAAAAAAAATCTAAAAAATTGCTGTTGTTCTAAAAAAAAAAAAAAAAATCATAGGAAAATTTTTCTAACGTAAGTCATATCCTCTTGAGACCGCCATATTTATTAATATATATATATATATATTTAATTTCAGTTGTGGATATATGTTAACAAACAAACTGATAACTAAGAAAGATTGAACAGATAAATCATTAAAATTAATTTTTTGTCCACAAAATTTTGATGATACATGGAAACTCATAAATATATGCAAGATTAGAGTTGTATTATCCAAGATTAGCGGATTATTCTCCCTTACTTTTAGATATATAAAATGAAGAAATATATCAATCAATTTATTTATAACTTATTTATGACTAAATTTAACAGTCGTGTAAGTGTGCTTTAACGCATCAAAATTTGAATGTAAGAAAATCACATAAGCGTCAATCCTATAATTTTTTACCTCTTCCCCATTTTCCACATAATAATTTATCATTTACGCATACATGGTTAAAAATATTTACTGTCCGTGAAAATTCATTTGATAAATAATTCCCAAGAAAAAGGTTGGGGAAATATTCTAATAAGGTTGCACTTGGCAACTAATCTAAAGATTAATGATCCTCCAATAAAAGATCAATCCTTCTAACAGTTGGTTTAGTTTATCTAATAGAAAACTAACTCCATTAAGTAGTTTTTCTTTTACAGTAAGACAAGACTGGCACACCACGCCCAATTTCAATAATTTTTATCGAAAATTTTCATACTTGTTTGTTATAAGTGACTAAATTTTAGCATGTGTTCATATTTATTTTAACTGATGCGTTTGATAAAACTATGTAGTAACTTTACACAAGTTAGAAGTGCGTAAGTTTTTTATATCTAGGAAGAATTATAATTTTCCGGTAAAAGTCTCACTGACTCCTAAAGTAGTCTAGCGATTTTTCTTTTTTGATGGTAGAGCACAAATATAAGATCATATTTCGCAGATATTTCAAAAAATAGTAATTAATTTCAGAAAAAGAGGAAAACATTCGAAATTTTGAAAATTTCTGGAAAATTATTTCTGTTCTAAAATATAAAATTTCAGTCGCAAAAACAAACTGTCTGGCATAAATCTTAAGCATAAATCCTAGAAAATAGACTCCGAATATCATCAAAATCGTGTTTTTCCAGATCGCATGAGTAGGATTGCACATAGGGTCTGTTGGTATAGTTTATCTAAAGGAAAACTAGCTGCATTAATTAAGTTTTCTAAGACAAGACTGGGATGCCACGCCTACTCTTATTAATTTTTCTCGAACATTTTATGCTGATTTATTATATATAACTAAATTTTACGAAGCGTTTAAATATAATTTAATTCTCAAATTTGATAAAACTGTACAAGAACTTCACACAAGTTAAAAGTGTCCACATTTTCTAGCTCCCAAAAAATTGTACTTTTCAGCAGTAAAGCTCATTTACTTCTAAAATACTCGAGCAATTTCGGAAAAAAAATGTTCGTGAGAGAGCACAAATATAAGTTCGTATATGAGACAATTAAAAAAAACAGCTAGTTTAAGAAAAAAAGAATCGCAAAATTAGAAAAATTCTGGAAAATTGTCGTTGTTCTGAAATAAAAAATTTTAGTCATAGAAAAAAACTTTCTGATATAAGTCATATCCCCTTCAGATCACCGTGTTTATTTATGTATATATATATATATATATATATATATATATATATATATATATATAACAAAACCAAAAGAAATTCCATATCCCCAAAATACATGGAAGTCTTCATCAGGGAGGCCCCTCCATGTAGGGGTAAATAAAGAGAAGTTTCTGAAAGGATGTAGGCTCATAAGCTAAATTACATCCTTAGCCCCCAACTTCTCAGATTTCAGAAATCAAACTCAAACCTTCAAAAATATTATAAATATATACAAAATTTTTAAAAAATACCAAAGGACAAGACCAAAAATTACACAAACAAAAAAGGAAAATTACCTACAAAACTAAATATAAAAAATAAAATTGTAAAATACAAACCCCCAGGAATACAAAACCCTCTTCAGCTAGTGGGGCCATTCACTAGCGCTTCAATCTCGCCCTAAATTGAAATCAAGCATCCGTAAGTAAAGAAACACTGAGACTCAGAAACTTTCAGTTAACATATAAGATGGATAACAGTTAACCATTAAAATCTTTTTTAAACCACTCATAGCCAATTCTAGATCTGTTTTGTTATTGCAAATCCTGCGGATCCTATTAACTTGTGAATACATAATATTTTTTAAAACTTTATTGCTAATACATGAAAACCAGTAAGTGAGGCTATTAACTTCAAAATTAAAATCTTTCCTTTTATCATAAAGTCCAATCAACCATTTTTCCTTGTTTTTCTTAATTTTAAGATCTAAGAAAGTAATTTGTTCACCATCATCGGTTCGGTTCAGGACGAGCTCTTTAGGGTAAATGTTAAGGCTTATTTCCTCAAAATTATTGCAGTTAAATACTATAAGATCGTCTACATATCTAAAGAAGGAAATATTATTGAAATTTTTTTCGTAAAAATATAAAAATAGATTAGAGAACGCACTTGAAAAACTTGTTCCCATTGGCACCCCCTTATTTTGTTTAAAATAATTAATTCCATTAAATAAAACATTTTCAAATAGGCAAAACTTAATTAAATCAATCCAAAACTTCTTATCTACTTTTAAAACATATTCAAATTCAACATAAATATTTTCAAATACCCCCACAATCAAATTGTGAGGAATGCTGCCAAACAGATTCTCAAAGTCAAAAGTGTTTACAGAAGTAATTTTCCATGAGTTATCATTCAAAAAATCTAAAACTTTAAGGTTATTGCCAATGATTGTATTGCAATCAAAAGTTTCTATTTCCTTTAAAATTAAATTCAGCAAACCAAACAAAATTTTACCCGCTTTGCAATTATAACTATTAGTACCACAGGTAACGAAGCGAAATTTTACTGGTTTCTTATGAAATTTAACAGTCGCAAAAAGGTAAGGAAATACAAAGTAATTCCTACTAATTCCAAATTTTTTATCAAAATCCAAAATACGTTTTTTTATTTTAGAGGGGTTTTCTGTTAACGTTTTATAAGATTCATTACAGGTATATTCCTTCAAAAGAAGATTCCTATAGAAAACTTTACAAATTAAGGCAAAGTTACTACTTGCTTTATCAACAGTAGCAATAATAAACTGTTCTTTTAATTTAGCTATACTGGTTTTTAAATCGAAATTATAATGAAATTTTTTAGAACAACCCTTATTATAATAGTCTCTAAAAAACAAAAAATCTTTTTTAAATAATACCATAAACTTTAATTTCCATTCTCTAAAATCCTCAAAAGGCCAACTATATTTATATGAAACTTTTAAAATAAAGGCATCCAAATCCTTTTCCATAAATTCTATAATTTTAAGATTACTATAATTAAAGTTTAATCTAAATCCAGAACCCAAACTCATAATATTCCTTAACTGAACATCTTTTACAATATTTAAATCTCCTGAAACAATATGTCCAAAATCTGGATTAATAAAATTGTGTATATATATATATATATATATACATATATATATATATATATTTAATTTCAGCTATGAATGTATATTAACAAACTCATGACAAAGAAAGATTAAACAGCTGGATAATTAAAATTTATTTTTTACGCATATATTTTGATGATGCATGGAAACTCATAAATATAAGCAAGATTAGAGTTGTATTATCCAAGATTAGCGGATTATTCTCCAATATTTATAATTATATAAATAGATTTAATATCTCGATCAACATTATATATATATATTTTTTTCAATTGAGGATGTTAAATGTTTTTCAATTGTGGAGTTTGTTAATTGTGTTTGGTATATTAACAAACTGATAAATAAGAAACATTAACCAGCTAAATCATTAATAGTAATTTTTTTTTACATAAATTTTGACGGAAAAGTTATAAATATAGCCAAGATTAGATTTATATTAATCATGATTAGTGGATTATTCTCCATTATTTATAAATATATAAATAGAATAAATACCTCTATCAATTTTTTTATAGACCATTTAAGAATAAAAGTTAACTGTCATGTGCACTTTAATGCATCTAAATCAGAATAGATGAATATCACTCAAGCTTCAATTTTATAATTTTTCCAATTATCTTCTCTATTTTAGACATAATAATTTATCGTTAACGCTTAAATGGTTAAAAATATTTACTGTCCGTGGAAAGTCATTTGATCAATAATTCCCAAGCAAAAGGTGGGAAAATATTCTAATAATGTGGTACTTGACAAATAATTTAAAGATTAATGATCCTCCAATGAGAGATCAATCTTTCTAACAGTTGGTTTAGTTTATCTAAAGGAAAAATTAACTCCATTAAGCTGGTTTTATTTCAAGTGAAGACAAGATTGGGACACTACGCCCCTTTTTATTAATTTTTCTCGAACATTTTTATACTTGTTTATTATAAGTAACTGAATTTTAGCATGTGTTCATATATACTTTAATTCATGCGTTTCATAAAACTATGTAGTAACTTTACACAAGTTAGAAGTGCGTAAGTTTTTTATATCTAGGAAGAATTATATTTTTCCGGTAAAAGTCTCACTGACTCCTAAAGTAGTCTAGCGATTTTTCTTTTTTGATGGTAGAGCACAAATATAAGATCATATTTCGCAGATATTTCAAAAAATAGTAATTAATTTCAGAAAAAGAGGAAAAAATTGGAAATTTTGAAAATTTCTGGAAAATTATTATTGTTCTAAAATATAAAATTTCAGTCGCAAAAACAAACTGTCTGGCATAAATCTTAAGCATAAATCAATGAAAATAGACTCCGAATATCATCAAAATCGTGTTTCTCCAGATCGTATGAGTAGGATTGCACATAGGGCTGTTGGTATAGTTTATCTAAAGGAAAACTAGCTGCATTAATTAAGTTTTCTAAGACAAGACTGGGATGCCACGCCTACTCTTATTAATTTTTCTCGAACATTTTATGCTGATTTATTATATATAACTAAATTTTACGAAGCGTTTAATTATAATTTAATTCTCAAATTTGATAAAACTGTACAAGAACTTCACACAAGTTAAAAGTGTCTACATTTTCTAGCTCCCAAAAAATTGTACTTTTCAGCAGTAAAGCTCATTTACTTCTAAAATACTCCAGCAATTTCGGAAAAAAAATGTTCGTGAGAGAGCACAAATATAAGTTCGTATATGAGACAATTAAAAAAAACAGCTAGTTTAAGAAAAAAAGAATCGCAAAATTAGAAAAATTCTGGAAAATTGTCGTTGTTCTGAAATAAAAAATTTTAGTCATAGAAAAAAACTTTCTGATATAAGTCATATCCCCTTCAGATCACCGTGTTTATTTATGTATATATATATATATATTTAGTTTCAGCTATGAATGTATATTAACAAACTCATGACAAAGAAAGATTAAACAGCTGAATAATTAAAATTTATTTTTTACGCATATATTTTGATGATACATGGAAACTCATAAATATAAGCAAGATTAGAGTTGTATTATCCAAGATTAGCGGATTATTCTCCAATATTTATAATTATATAAATAGATTTAATATCTCGATCAACATTATATATATATATTTTTTTTTTTTTTTGAATTGAGGATGTTAAATGTTTTTCCATTGTGGAGTTTGTTAATTGTGTTTGGTATATTAACAAACTGATAAATAAGAAACATTAACCAGCTAAATCATTAATAGTAATTTTTTTTTTACATAAATTTTGACGGAAAAGTTATAAATATAGCCAAGATTAGATTTATATTAATCATGATTAGTGGATTATTCTCCATTATTTATAAATATATAAATAGAATAAATACCTCTATCAATTTTTTTATAGACCATTTAAGAATAAAAGTTAACTGTCATGTGCACTTTAATGCATCTAAATCAGAATAGATGAATATCACTCAAGCTTCAATTTTATAATTTTTCCAATTCTCTTCTCTATTTTAGACATAATAATTTATCGTTAACGCTTAAATGGTTAAAAATATTTACTGTCCGTGGAAAGTCATTTGATCAATAATTCCCAAGCAAAAGGTGGGAAAATATTCTAATAATGTGGTACTTGACAAATAATTTAAAGATTAATGATCCTCCAATGAGAGATCAATCTTTCTAACAGTTGGTTTAGTTTATCTAAAGGAAAAATTAACTCCATTAAGCTGATAATAACACATTGCTCAGTGGTGCACAAAATATGTGTTATTATTAGTTAAAGTTTATGGTGCAACTGTCCTATATATATTTATCCATTAAGCTGGTTTTCTTTCAAGTGAAGACAAGATTGGGACACTACGCCCCTTTTTATTAATTTTTCTCGAACATTTTTATACTTGTTTATTATAAGTAACTGAATTTTAGCATGTGTTCATATATACTTTAATTCATGCGTTTCATAAAACTATGTAGTAACTTTACACAAGTTAGAAGTGCGTAAGTTTTTTATATCTAGGAAGAATTATATTTTTCCGGTAAAAGTCTCACTGACTCCTAAAGTAGTCTAGCGATTTTTCTTTTTTGATGGTAGAGCACAAATATAAGATCATATTTCGCAGATATTTCAAAAAATAGTAATTAATTTCAGAAAAAGAGGAAAAAATTGGAAATTTTGAAAATTTCTGGAAAATTATTATTGTTCTAAAATATAAAATTTCAGTCGCAAAAACAAACTGTCTGGCATAAATCTTAAGCATAAATCAATGAAAATAGACTCCGAATATCATCAAAATCGTGTTTCTCCAGATCGTATGAGTAGGATTGCACATAGGGCTGTTGGTATAGTTTATCTAAAGGAAAACTAGCTGCATTAATTAAGTTTTCTAAGACAAGACTGGGATGCCATGCCTACTCTTATTAATTTTTCTCGAACATTTTATGCTGATTTATTATATATAACTAAATTTTACGAAGCGTTTAATTATAATTTAATTCTCAAATTTGATAAAACTGTACAAGAACTTCACACAAGTTAAAAGTGTCTACATTTTCTAGCTCCCAAAAAATTGTACTTTTCAGCAGTAAAGCTCATTTACTTCTAAAATACTCCAGCAATTTCGGAAAAAAAATGTTCGTGAGAGAGCACAAATATAAGTTCGTATATGAGACAATTAAAAAAAAACAGCTAGTTTAAGAAAAAAAGAATCGCAAAATTAGAAAAATTCTGGAAAATTGTCGTTGTTCTGAAATAAAAAAATTTAGTCATAGAAAAAAACTTTCTGATATAAGTCATATCCCCTTCAGATCACCGTGTTTATTTATGTATATATATATATATATATATATATATATATATATATATATATATATATATATATATATATATATATATATATATATATATATATATTTAGTTTCAGCTATGAATGTATATTAACAAACTCATGACAAAGAAAGATTAAACAGCTGAATAATTAAAATTTATTTTTTACGCATATATTTTGATGATACATGGAAACTCATAAATATATATGCAAGATGAGATTTGTATTAATCAAGATTGGTGGATTATTCTCCAATATTTATAATTATATAAATAGATTTAATATCTCGATCAACATTATATATATTTTTTTTCAATTGAGGATGTTAAATGTTTTTCCATTGTGGAGTTTGTTAATTGTGTTTGGTATATTAACAAACTGATAAATAAGAAACATTAACCAGCTAAATCATTAATAGTAATTTTTTTTTACATAAATTTTGATGGAAAAGTTATAAATATAGCCAAGATTAGATTTGTATTAATCATGATTAGTGGATTATTCTCCATTATTTATAAATATATAAATAGAATAAATACCTCTATCAATTTTTTTTATAGACCATTCAAGAATAAAAGTTAACAGTCATGTGCACTTTAATGCATCTAAATCAGAATAGATGAATATCACTCAAGCTTCAATTTTATAATTTTTCCAATTCTCTTCTCTATTTTCGACATAATAATTTATCGTTAACGTTTAAATGGTTAAAAATATTTACTGTCCGTGGAAAGTCATTTGATCAATAATTCCCAAGCAGAAGGTGGGAAAATATTCTAATAATGTGGTACTTGACAACTAATTTAAAGATTAATGAACTTCCAATGAGAGATCAATCTTTCTAACAGTTGGTTTAGTTTATCTAAAGGAAAAACTAACTCCATTAAGCTGGTTTTCTTTCAAGTGAAGACAAGATTGGGGCACTACGCCCCTTTTTATTAATTTTTCTCGAACATTTTTATACTTGTTTATTATAAGTAACTGAATTTTAGCATGTGTTCATATATACTTTAATTCATGCGTTTCATAAAACTATGTATAAACTTTACACAAGTTAGAAGTTTTTAAGTTTTTTATCTACCGAAAGAATTGTAATTTTCATGTAAAAGTCCCATTAATTCCTAAAGTACTCCAGCGATTTTGATAAAATTTCTCTTTTTATAATATGGCATAAATATAGCATCATATTTGGCAGATAGTTTTTTTTAATTAATTAGTTTCAGAGAAAAAATTAAAAAAACAAAATTTTAGAAATCTGTGAAAACTTACCATTGCTCTAAAATAAAAAGCTGTTGTCGCAAAAGGAAACTGTCGGGGGGACATTACCCCCCCCCGGTGATTTTGAGATTTTGTGTTTTCATTTTTTTCAAATATTGCAAGTCCCCCCCCCCCAGGAATTTAATCATTTTCTCTCTACGGTGCTTCAGAAGTCTCTCCCGAAGAAAAATGTCTGAATTCAACACTGTAAACCAGTGAAAATGGACTTCAAATTTCATCAAAAATGACTTGATAGATTGCGAAGAAATGGATCTTCCATATCGCATACTTCTCTAAGGATTCTACGTAGAGTTTATTAGTTTAATTATCTAAAGGAAAACTAATTGTAAGATTAGATAACTTATTAAAGCCGGTTGGCAAGAAAACTTGCCTTCTAAAGCGAACAAAACTTTTAAATTTCAGTATCATTATTTTAATTTAGAATTTTTCACATTATCTAATCGCAGATTTTGAGCGATTACATAATTCAAAATTACAACGTGGAAAAAACAAGTGAGTGACAATTTTAAAAAAATGTAAAAGAGAGTCGACTTTAATGGGTTTAATAGGTTTTCCAAGACAAGACTGGGACACTACGTCCACTCACATTAGTTTTTCTTGAACATTTTATACTGATTTATTATATACAGCTAAATTTTAACAACCGTTTATATATAATTTAATTCGCAAGTTTTATAAAACTGTGCAAGAACTTCACACAAGTAAGGGTCTAATATTTTTAGCTCCCGAAATAAGAATAAAACTCATTAGCTCCAAAAATACGCGAGCGATTTCGATATTTTTACTTACTTATTTATTTATTAATTTATTTTTATACTAGAATATAAATATAAGATCATATGTGTCAGACATTAAAAAAATATAATAATTAGTTTCAGAAACAAAAATCTGAAAAATTGCTGTTGTTTTCACATAAAAAGAACATTCGCAGAAAAACACTGTCTGACATAAGTCATATTTTCTTCAGACCCCGGTGGTTTTTTTTATGTCCTTTTTTTTAAATTTCAAATATGAATTTATATTAACAAACTGGTAATTAAGAAATATTGAATAGCCAAAAAATAAAAATTTATTTTGTGTACTTAACTTTTGATGATGCATGGTGACTCATAAAGTAAAATTTATGACAATTTCTTAGGATTTTTAAATTGTATTTTACTTTTTTCAATTGCAAAACATAAAACAAATATATATTTAAATTTTTTATACTAATTGATACTAAAAATGTTATCTTAACTCATGGTAATTTTATTCTAGTTTTCATTTTCGTACATTTCTGCTGCAAGCCCTTTTTATATAACACGTATAGTACATGTCTAAAAAGTTGTTAAAAGAATCAAATTGATTTTTTGTTTAGTCAAGCTATTTATTAGACTCTATTCACATCAATGTCTCTTTTATTAATATTATGTATATAAAGTTTAAAAAACCCTATAGTATATTTCAGGTCTGAAGACGTTAAGCATAATCCAATGAATATGGATTTTAAATTTTATCAGAATTGGTGTGACAGCCTCCGAAGAAATTAGTCTTAAAGATCATATATTTCCCTAGGAATTGCACCTAGCTTTGTCTTCACTTACGGATTTTGGGAAATCACTCTTTTAATAAATTTTCTAAGATTAGATTAAAATTGTAATTATCCTTAGCACTCTGATTTGTTAATTTAGCATATAAACATAAAAAAAAATTACAGTTTTCATGTTAAGTCTTTTATTTTATATAGATAATGTAGCAAATATTCATGTTTCGTTGATTATGTTTTGATGCATAGTATTTTGATATTTTCGAAGTTGTTGTGCTATGTTTGAAACATTAAGAACACTAAAATTTTAATTTAATTATGGTTTTTTTAAGATTTTTAATTGTAAAGACACATTTTTCGGTGAAATGTTTTTATATGAGAATTTTATTTCATTTTCACTAACATTGTGTTTCAACTATTTTTGAATATTTTTGTGAACGGAAAGAACCCTTATTGAATAAAATAAAATAATTTTTTTATAGCTAAATTTTTATATTTGAAACAGTAAATTAATGCAGAATTAAAATCAAATACTAAATTTAAAGCTAAAATAAATTGTAAGAAACATTTCTTTTAATAAATTGATAAACTATACAAACTTAGATAATAAATTACATAAAAGGCGCAGAAATTAAAATCCAAGCATATAAATAAATTATCTTATCCGTTAGATTTTGAGTAATGGTTTAACATGTTTATGTCGATCTAGGAAATGTATTCAGTTAATTGAATATTCACATTCGTAATTTATTTATATTATGAAAATGGGAAATTAAGCAAACATTAAAATAACAATTATAGACACGTATTCTATAACACTGAATCTTTTAATAGACAAAATAGATTTTGGCGATTTAAATTTTTTAAGCCATTCCAAAATTGAAGTGCAATGAAATTTAATAAAATTTATTTTTTTACCTTAATCTGCACTGATAATGTGGTTATAATAATGATTTAAAAATATATTTTTTTTTAACTTAACCGCTACCAATATATTCACAGATTTATTTTTTTTAATGTCCAAATTATATATTGGATACAAAGAAAAAAGTGCAATTCTGTGGAAAAAAGGAAAAGTTTCGAAACTTTTGTTTGAAAGAAATTTGCAAAAGTTTTTTATTTTCAAAAGTTTACATATGTATAAAAAAATACTTTTAGTAAAGAATGAATATTATTCTTTTTACGACGATTTATATTATTTGTCAATGCATTATGAATATATATAAATAATAATAATAATAATAAAATTTTGTTGTTGTTGTTGTTGTTAAGCATTATTATAAAGTAGACAAGTTTTTCTAATAAGAAAAACATACTACATGGATAATGTACTGAATAAATGACATAAAACTACTTGTCCAAAATAAACTTTAGTAAAGTAATTAATAATACAGATTTGTTATGTATTTTTCTGTTGGAAATTTGACAACCATATTAAACGTCCTAGCAAGCACATACCTTTCGGCACACGATTGGAACGCAGCTGTCGGTTATGTGTCGGCATGGACACAGTGATTTCGGTAAGGTGTCGGCAGCATGTCGTCAATTGAAACATAAGAATCTGCTTTTATAGCTGACGGTTATCGTAAACGGTCCTTTTATGATTTTATATCAGCAATCGACTTATACCCGCAAGTGACGCAGGACCGATACGTGATTTCTGATAATGGCCTAATTAGATTTGCCAACATTGGACCGAATTAAGAATTTTTACTTTTAACCGACATTTATTTTTTTCTTTTTAAAATTTTGTTTAAGTTATTTTGATAAGATATCTAAATTTCATGTATTTCATACAAAATGCTAACAGGCATTAACAGAATTTTTTCAAAAATAGCTAATATTTATTTATATATTTATTCAAATTTATTTAAAAAAGGACTTACAATTATTTGAATCGCAAAAAATATATTTTAATCGCTCCTTAAAATTGTTATTCATTATAAACTTTATGGTAAATAATAATAGTAATAATAATAATAATTATTATTATTATAAAAAATACTTCATAAGTTAATTCAACTTATTTTCGAACTATATATTCATTTTAAAATAAAGTTTTTTTTTTTAATTTTGTTTCAAAATCAAATTATTAAAAAAATGCTTATAATTATTTTACAAGCTATAAAATTATAAGAATTCTACCCAGCGTTTTAGCCTTAAAATTTTAAATTTGAATCTCTCCCCTTTTAAAAAATTACCAAACGAAAATAAATAATATTGATACACATTCACTAAAAATATATTATACAGTTATTCATCAAATTACATAAAATATTTTTTAATAAAAAGTGTTTAATTACAAACTTATTTTCTTCCTATTAATTTTTCTTTGTTACAAATACATATTTTTTTTATCTAATACCTTTAATTATATTATAATTCCTAAAACGAAAATTGTATCAACGAAAAAATTTCTAAATTCATCCATTATATTAAATACTAAAGTATTCTTAAATTTACAGAAATATTCAGAAATGTCTCCAATTATAAAAGTTATCTACCTATTGAAAAAAATATTGATATAAATTAATATTTTTGTTTACTTTTTAAATTAAAAATATTGATAAATAACAAATGTCATAAAATGAATTCTTAATCTAATTAAAATTTATAAATTACCAACTTACTATTTATGAAAATAAGTTTTTCCATGTTAAAAATACATGAATTATAAATTAATTCAATGCATGTAGTTACATTAGGAATCCTAATAAAAGAATATTAACTTATACAAAATCTCTAAAAATAATTCATTTTATTAAATGAATAATTCTTAAATTTGTAATAAAAATAATTTTGTTTCCTTTAATTAGTTCTCTATGATAATTATTTCATTCATTTCAATATTAAGTTAATATTAAATTTAGTTAATTTCAGCATAAGAGAATTGCAAAATAAATGAATTAATAATAAATAAATATATAATACTACATTAATTAATAATACACAAATAAAAAATAATATAAAAACACATCATAACTGCAACATTTCCATCAACTACAGTCGAACCTCTATATAACGAAACTCCATACAATGAATTTCTCCATATAACGAATTTTTAGTAAGAACGGTCCCCTTTTCACATGATTACATTAAAAACAGACTCTATATAGCGAAATATCTATCTCCATATAACGAATTTTTTCATAAATTGATCTTAATTTATTCAGTTTTAAAAAAGCTTCGAAATCATATGGAATCAATTTTCCATCACTTATTTTCGATTTATCGTTCAGTGGAGAGGTTTTTTTTTTTATAAATATTACTTCTCTCCTTATTCTTTAAATCTAACAAGTTCATCCCACCTCCCACACACCTTTCAACATCCCTCTCAAAACACAGTCAATTGAATTGTTACACATATAAGAGAGGAATCAAGGAGAGCACATAAGAGAGACCTTCAATCGAGGAAAATATCAACTACAATTTTTCATTCCTTGCTAAAATTTGAGAATTTTTTTTGGGAGCGTAACAATTGTAATTTTAAAATCAAAACAACAAAAAATTACAGATTTCTTCCTCTGAAATTTATGTAAGTCTTCCTCATTTGATTTTCATTAAGCTTTCAAATAAATGTCTTTTCTCTTTTTTGAAACTGCTTAAATAAGTAAGAAATAAAATGTTAGGTTAATATATACTTTTAAACATTTTAAATTCTTAATTAAAAAGATCAAAAATAATATTTGTTCAAAATTTACACATTAAATACAATTTTTAACATCATACTCTATACATCGAATTTCTCTATATAACGAATTTTTTACTGGAACGATGGATTTCGTTATATAGAGGCTCGACTGTATTTACCTTCAACGAGAAACACATCACTTAACAGAATACTTTCATCTTATTACCACATTAAATCACCCTCAACGAGGCTCAATGGTCAATTGGTTAAAGCACTCACCTTCTGTCCTTGGGAACGGCAGGTGCTGGGTTCGAACCCAATTGCGACTGCCGGCCTAACCGTTCGGAGTTTTCGTGGTTTTCTTCGAACCTTGCGTAAATACGGGTTAGGTTCCCTTAGAAAGACCCCCACGAAGGGCAACTCCCCTTGGTCCTATATCCCTAGTGTAGATAATCGGACGACAAAAATAAACCAAACCAAACCTTAGGAACCTGGGATCGACCTCAACGTCATCCTACTCTAAAGTAAATTTTTGGGGATTTTTAACAAATATAGTTCCAAGAATAATCATAGATAGCGACGAAAACACTGTTTTTTTATGCCAGGGATGGGATAGTGGACCGGTTGTGTGCCAAGGAGTCGGGCGGCAGTCGTCCGACTATTATGATTTAAAAATTATCAAATAAAATGAATAGAGCATTTGATAATTTTTAAATCATAATAGACTTTTAACATTATAAAGGTTATTTTAATTTATATATTTATTTTTATATATTTTATATTTTTCGTTTTGTTATGTTTAAGTATTTTTTGTTTTTTTATGTTTATTAAAACGTTTTCAATTTGCTTTGCTTATTAAAAAAACTGACATTTTTGTTATCATATTATTATTTTTGAATGCAGGTTTGGCAGGCGTTCAGAAACCTGAAACAATTCAAATTTTTTGAAAAAAAGGGGGTGGATTTAAATCTCGTCTGTCCTCTCTCTGATGAGAACGGACTGTTTTTTCTTGCCTGTATCTTGTTTGTAGTTAATTGTTTATTGTTAATTGTTCACTTTTTAGATATGCACTCTATCCTTGAGATTTTGAACTTGCATTTTAAAACATGAATTATAATTTGTAGCATTATATGTGAGCTGATTTAGCGCCAATGTTGCTGCAATTTTTCATGTTGAATTGAAATTATATATATATATATATATATATATATATATATATATATATATATATATATATACATATATATAAATTCTAAATATAACAATGAATTAATAATACTTTTCAATTGAAAACTAATTATTTATCAATAAAGTCATTAATAAAAATTATTTTTAAAGTACCATTATTTACATAAATATTCTATTATTCGTTATATGCCTTTCTTTATCATGATTAACTTTTTCATTAGATCTCATGTTTATCTCAAGAAATTTCATTTAAAGAACTAGCTTATGATAAAAACTCACTTTATATATATATGTAGCAGCTATTTTAAAGTCTAGCGAAAAAAAAATGGCCAAAATCAAATCAACACGAAGTCTTACATATACAATCCTTTTTAATTTTTTTTTAAATTGATTTCTCGAAGCATAATCCCAAATTAATTTATATGAAACTACTACCTGATTAAAGTATTTTTAAAATATTATTTTTTTTTATTTTATTTGTGTGCGTGTGTGTGTGTTTTCTAATTTTCACTGGCAAAAATATTTCGTTGTTGCAAATTCATTGCAGATTAGTGTATTTTATCGGCATGCTTTTAAGCATAATCAAATTTATTGCAAATCTAAGCATTATATAATAGGGTGGATCGATTGTCTATGGCGAAAAAAAATTATCATTCATCAAAACCTACCTATGCGGAAAAGATGTTCTATTGTATGGAGATTAAGGGAAAAATAATAAAAAAAATTAATTTTAAAATTTAATGCTGCCACAAAAAGGTTGAATTTTCGAAAAAATTCGAAAAAAGACCGAATTTTGGTTAGATGATTTTTGTCAAAAAGTAAATACTTTAATAATTTTTAAAATTCAATAATGCGGAAAAGATGTTATATCGTACGGAGGTTAAGTAAAAAATAATAAATAATAAATTTGAAATTTAATACTGACACAAAAAATTTGAAAATTCGATAAAATTTGGAAAAAATGTAAAAAGATCTAATTTTGGTTAGATTTTTTTTTGACGCAAAATAATCATTTTAATATCAATCAAAACCTATATAACTAAGAGATATTATACTATAAGAAATATTATACCTATAACCTAAGTGATATAATACTGCAAGGAGATTAAGTGAAAAGAAAATAAAAAAATTAATTTCGAAGTTTCTTCAATGAAGAATTTGTCTGCTTGGGTATTGTGTAGCTTAGTGTACTTTGAATATTACTGTACCATGGCGTTGTTAAAAAATGAATTACCCCCCTATTTGGGTCTGGCTTTGATATGCCAGTAAATATGCTCGCTATTACAAAAACATTGTAAAATGTATATATTGGTACTTAAAAAGTAACTGAAGTAAAGAATCCGTCTACATCTATTTATTTCCTGCCAGTGAGAATGAGTTGCTAATAAGGTAGGAGTGACCTGTAAATGAGATTCAAACACAATAATTTACCACTGCAGCATTCTAAGAAAAATTAGTCTCACGACAAATATTGCGCTCTTCTTAATTCTTATAAAACAAAATAAGATATTGAAAGCTATTACAGTCTTGTGGACCATTTCCGAAAACACTGCCTATTTTTTTTTTAGTTCAATAGATTTGAATATGAATATTCGGTGTAAACTAAACCGACGCGACGTAGCGTGAGCAAACTCACTTTTCTGCGTCATCAGCTATCATTGAAAAGCCAAAAAGGCTGACGAGCTAGGTGTCACACCACTTGTAATGACGAAAATTGGCATCAGCCAAAATATTGGACATTTTGGGCATTTCCGACCAAACAGGTGCTGCCATCGTGTCAGGTGCACTTCAAGATGTGGGCATTATCTCACAAAACTATGAATCGAATGCTATTGACAGAAAAAAAATCGGCAAGACAAACCAAACCAAACACCACTCTATCGCCTTAGTCATTTGTAAAAGATTATGATCATGGCCATTTTCTTTAAACTTCGATGGGTGTAAAGATAAGACTACATCACTAGAAGACAACAGAAGAAAAATCATAATCGAATGAGCTTGAAAAAAGAACTTGGTTCGAATATATCGGCCACATATATGAAAATTCTGGGAGAGTCCCATACAATTTAAAAGCATGACGTACATTTTTTGTCATGTGTTAACAATAATATACATGTAACAAAGTTGGTTTCAGAATATCTGTTAACATAGATGTTAAGGGATGTGTTATTCGAAATATGGAACTGATCTTCAAGCGTCCACTACAATGTTTTTTGTGCTAGTTACACACCAATGAGGTTCCACTATGTCATCTTTCCGCAACGTGGATGGAACCGTGGCTAGGCACAAAAGTCTCACTGGTGAAATAAAAAAAATATTCGCTGCATGTAAGAAGCTTTTTATATTTTCATTTAAGTCAGTAGATTAATTCTAAAAGCGCGCGAGTGAAATCAAACAGTCTGCTGTAATCCTAATCATTATATTAAATAATATCTATATTTTCCATTTACCACCTTTTGCGACAGATTACATAGATTTAATTAAATAGGAAAATGTGTCGAACTTCCACTAACTGAGGGATTCAGTAACGACATGATTTCAGAAGCAATAGTAAATCCAGCAATCATTCCAGTGGCAATCACATCTACTATCAATAATATGTATTCGCGAGACGCTCATTCTACAAAACTAATAATCAAAGTAGTCACACAAGCATTTTCTGTTGTGTATGGACCATATATAAGAGGCGGTTTTATAAAAATCGAATTCAATTTCAAAATCTCATGCCGATTTTCAATACCAAACGTCATTATCGCCACTTGTTATGTTGACGATTTTTCTTGATTTAATAATAAAGAAGCTGTTAAATAAGAAACTAAAGTGTTAATACTGTAATCAAATAAATATCCCCTCATTATAATAAATGTTAAAAATTCTAAAATTCATATTTTATTTTACAAAAAACATTGATTTTTTACCGTAAAAACGTTCAAATACATAAATTTGAGCCACATTGCGGCAGATTTAAATTTTGAAATTAATTTTTTTAATTATTTTTCTCATACTCAGCATACAATATAACATCTTTTAAGCATAGGTAGATTTTGGATAATTTATTTAAACTATTATTTTGAATCAAAAACCATCTAGCCAAAATTAGGTCTTTTTTCACTTTTTTTCGAAATTCAACCTTATTGTGGCAGTAGTAAAATTCAAAATTAATTTTTTAAATTATTTTTCCCTTAATCTCCATCCAAGAGAACATCTTTTCCGCATAGGTAGGTTTTGACACCGTGAAAACAAATTTTTCGATCCACCCTATTATATAATTGCAAGCGTAAAGAAAAATTGATCACCTGTCGCCGAATAACAAAAGAATAACTTAAAGTAAATTTAATTATTTGAAATTAAGCTATATTAATATTAAGATGTTATAGTCTCATTATAAGGACACTAGTGAAAATAAATGTCTTAATTATTACTCATCAGTAGAAAAAGTATTACAAAATTATATATTTTCATGGAAAAAGCTCAAATAAAGTTAAATTTAAAAAAAACCGTAAAAATAAGGGAACTAGAAAGACACTAGTGGATAATTAAATTATGAAAATAAATATTTATAATGCTTTGGAATACTTTGAAATTTTAAATCAATGAAAATTTAAAATGGGAAATTATATAATAAACTTTCAAAATTTACTTTATTGCAATATATATTTCTGACTTTTAAGCAAAACAATCCATAAAAAGTACAAGATGCCCGTCGATTTTAAATTACGAACATAGACATATTTATTACGTTTGAATGTTTTAACGTCTTTCTCAATTAAATTTAAAATTTGATTTTTACAATTTAAATCTTAACATAAGTTATTGTCATCATTATTGAAATAATTTTAGATTTATCTACTTTTCGAAATAAAACAAAGAATATAATGAATGAATAGCTAATAACTATGCATGAGAGTAAAATTATCGAGACATCCATAAAAAAACGTAAGTCTTTATAGAGAATTTTCCTTGTAGCACGCAATGTTTCAAATACCCATCATTCGTTAATGCAATTTATTATTTCTGCTAAATTTGCAAGTTAAAATATTTTTAACTGAAAAAAGATTTTTGACGAATTTACTAGAATAAGTAGGATCAAATTGCCCTAAAGAATTTCTTAAAATAGGGTTATTTAAAAGTTTGCATTAGCTTTTAAATGAAGCATTTTATACATTAAAAAGTAAATCAAGACTAAATTGTTAGGAATCACATTTTAGAAAAGTATAGGACCACTTTTAAAATAATCGTTTTATATATATATATATAAAAATGCAGATGTAATATTTTTTTTTTCAAATTATTATGACCGGTATACGTTATAATACATTTGAAATTGTTTAATTATGAATGTAAACATTATTGTGAGTAGTATATTTTATTTTTTTATAATATAAAAACAATTTTAGAATTTGATATATTTTAAATAAATGAACTACACAATGATTATTCATAAATGTTTAGGAATATGATACATATTTAGCTATATATTTATAAAATATATTTAATAATACGTAAAGAAAGGGTATTTTTACTGTAAAAACTTCCTATGACCAATCAAGACTTAAATATCCATCTTGCAATAACTCAATATTTTATTTCAGCTGAATCTGCATTTTTTGTCCTACCTTTTTTTTTCTTTAAATCTAGTTACTTAATACTTTTCACGTGCTTTCAAAATCTAAACTAGTATGTTGAGTGCTAAAAGCAAATAACTGCATATTTTGAAGTAAATACATTGCAATATAAATATCTAAAACTTTTAACGCATAAATTTCGCAAGTTAACGTATAGTGTTGATTGGAGAAATCTAATTTGACGTTTTATTTCTGATATAATTTTCCGGAATCCTTTGATATTTTACAAAGCATAACATCTTTTATTGCAATTGTTATTGTAGTATTATTAGAAAATGACGCATATTCTAGTATAAACTTTTTCTCTTAAGTGGTTTTTTTTAAATAAATTATTCAATGTTTGAATTTGATTTTAAAATTCAAAACAGTATTAAAATACTGAACATAAAACAAAAACAATTTCAGGAAGATTTACATGTTATAAAAATATCTGTAGTTAGATAATTAAAAACAAAATTTGCAGCTGAACGTTTTATTGATATTATCTAATAAAATATGATACAAGAAAAAATATTGCTATTAATTTCTGTAAGAATAACATAAAATATTGTCTTAATATACTAGTATTTTTTTAAGTACCGTGTTTTACATAAAAGAGCCTAAGTCTGAAATGTTTCGAGAAAAAATGCTCAAATAAAATTTGCATTTGATTGTAAATTATGACACAGTATTTTAAATTAAAGAAATTAAAATACATGAATAATTATAATTTTTACCGAAGGAATTAATATTCTTGCTTATATTTCTGTTGATACAAAATATTCATTATAAAATAATTATGCAGCTAAACTCAGTAATGCAGAACAGGGTGGGCAGAAAAAATACATAAATTGATTTTCAATTTTCATTATCGCGTAAAAGTTGTGTATTCGAGTGACTAAAAATTGAGTAAAAAACGAAATAAAATTGGCTTTTAGTGTCGGTCGCGCAAGCGCGGTTAAGTTTGTCGAAATATTGAAACATTCACATTATACATATATATTAAATTAGCCTTTTCACGAAGTAATAGTTGAAATCCTTATGTAATGTAATAACAAAATATAATGCTGAAATATTATTTAAATCCATCAACAAAATCCGGTCCCGCATGAGCTCTGAAGTTGTAAAGAGCTAATATACTTAAGGCCCCAAGCTAGTCATTGAAAAAGATCCAAATGATACTGTTAAGTATATATTTCTTCACAATTATGCCTTGCAATGTATACATGTACTCTCAAGTAATTTTTAACTCAGCTGATTACACAAATATCAGAAACATCTCAAACGGGGCAGAATGAAGTTTAAAAAAAATGCTATTTGCAATACAGTTTATTTGGCTGGTACGTATCAAAATTTAGTTGTTATGCATTATTTGTCAATGGAATTAAATCATGGTTTTCATCAAAATTATATTCATGTATCGTGTTATAAATATTCAAAATAGTACAATTTTCTTATTTTAACAATTATTTTTTACTCTATTGATTTGACTATCTTCAATGACTCATTTAGTTTATTTTCTCAATAAACGAATACATATATATATTTTAATTAATATTATATAAATCTTCTAATTTGTTTCAATAATGTAAAT
This sequence comes from Maratus speculifer, assembly GCA_964019185.1. NCBI lineage: Eukaryota > Metazoa > Arthropoda > Arachnida > Araneae > Salticidae > Maratus > Maratus speculifer. The sequence goes on along the minus strand of OZ025297.1, from coordinate 286,454,169 downwards.
ACACAAATGTATTAAGGCTATATTTTAAAATTCGTAAATTCGGGCATAAAAGCACAGTCAGGTATTAAGTAATGTATGGAAATTTAAAAATTCGGATGTCTACAGAAATAACTTGGATGTCTACAGAATGTACAAAAATATTTAAAACAGACTTCTAATTTGAATTTCACACTTAAAATCTAATTCTAAATTACGAAAAAAAAAAAAAAAAAAAAAAGAAAAAAGAAAAAAAGAAAAGAAAGAAAGAAAGAAAAGAGTTCTGATTTAAAAAAGCTATAGCTGAATCTAGATAATAAAGAATTGAATTGTGGATAACAAATAACTAATTAATTATTGATAATGAAGAATTGAGTGCAGTGGTACAGCGTAAGGTAGTGATGGAGGATCATTTGACTTCCACGTCTATTATATACGAAATTTAACTTTTATCAATCATTGAATGTTATACTATTAAACCAATAAAAATGTATCATATAATAATATTGCAAATAAAATGATCCAATATCCCCCCCCCCCCCTCTGACGCTGATAAAGTGTGATCAATTATTTTCTGATATGCTCAACTTCTAAGCTACTAAGATTGAGCGAAAATTTTATTTTAAATTTAGTCTCATAAAAAAATTAAACAGAAAAAAATACAGAGTATTAAATCACACTTAATGATAATCAGATAAAATCATAAGGTACCCTGGGGTAATAACGCCAGGCGGGGTAATAACGCCAAGTGCTTATATTTTGCATAATTATGAAATAATCAGGTAAATGACACCCATGTGCTCTGCGCAGAAGGGTTTTGAGTCATATAAATCCCAAAAAACAGCTTCAAGTTAATTTGTTTCATTTTTAGATCTTATTGTTTTTACAAACAACTAAAATTAACGCTTGATCTAAAATTTGCGAGATACGTTTTGTGATGTGAAGACTATCTTTTTATCCGGAAATACTTTGTTAATTACATAAATTTGTAGTGCATTTCATGTACTTTTAAAATGTTGTTGAAGATTTTGGATATCTTCTCGAGATAATCTGTAATTTAAAATGTACTGCGCAATAACTATACCGGGGTAATAACGCCAGTCCTTGACATTAATACCCCGGTTGATTCCCTACAGTGGCCGAGCTACATCTTAAATACTGATTCAAATAAACACAGTTAAAACTGTGCAATGTTTCTCATATTTATATTGAAGCGGTCCTTTTTAAGCAAAAAGAAGCTCACGGTCTGATATTCTTTTGCCTCATTCCCCCCTCCCACACCACACCTTTATTTTTCTTAAACTTTCACAAAAAATGAACACTTTCAATAGCTTAGAATGCAATTTGTCAATTTCTAAGTTTGTAGAATTTGTATTTTTAGAATTGGGCTATCTTCATGCAATTATTCCATCTTATTTTATAGTTTTGCTTGCATGGCGTTATTACCCATATAGGTGGGTAATAACGCCAAATAGCATTGGTCAAGAAAAAACGCCATTACATTTTATGAATACATATCTGTTAAATTATTTTATTTTATATAGATAGTCAATGAGTTGCTGTATCAGATCCTATATTTGTTTGAAAAATACAATGTAAAACTAAGCCGTGAAAATTGGTAAAACCTTAACGTGGCGTTATTACCCCAGGGTACCTTATTATGAAATATCTGTTAATTAATGTGTTATTGAAAAAATATATATCAATGTTCACTTTTAAGTGTGTATGGTGGAGTATATCAATTGTTATAAGGAGTTTTTTACAAACAAAATAAACTTAATTTTAATAAATTAATATTTCTTTCTAATTTATTTATAGCATTATTCCCTCATAAGGTAGATTGATATTTAAAAAATCATTAGCTATTATTATAAACGTATATTTAGAGTTATACCCATTCAAATCGAAAAAAATAAAGAATGTTTTTTTTTATTATTTTCTTTATACAAAAATATTTTCTATTATTATATCCGTTATTTAAAACAAATTTGTCACGCACATTTGTATATACATTTAAAAATTTAAAAATTTCTGAAAAGATGTTCTTAACATTAAATATCCATTTGTGTGGTGGGGATATGCAGGTAAATCTGCTTTGAAAGCAAAATTGTTTGTCATTCAAATTTTATATATATGGCTGATAGGTAAAAGTCAAAGTTTATTTTAATATGAGAAAAATATTAACTTTTTACCTTTATAAATAAATACACAAATAAATAAAAAAAATGCATTTAAATGTTAAATTCGGGAACAAAATCTTTTGCGTAAACATTTCTACTAAGATAGCTAAAAGCAAAACTGTAGTCAGAAAACATATAGATTTATTTCTTGCTGAAACAATCATTCTCTTTACTAAATTTTCAAAAAAAAAAGAAAAAAAAACAGAAACAAACATTAACAACAAAAACAACAACAACAAAAAACTTGTTATCATGTGAAAACACTGAATATGCTTACAGCTTCAGTCAGTTTTACATACTCTTTTTAATATTCAAATAGTAATTTAACCCATTTAAGGAGATGAAACAACACAAATATATATATACTATTATTATGGTATTAAAGATTAGGCAAACAAGGATCTAAGAACAAAACAAAATGTGGAAAAATATTCAGTAGTTTTTTTAATCAAGATCTATGTGTTTCTAAGTGTAAAATCTTAGTACTCAATATTCTATGCATAAATTTTAACTCATATTATCAATTAAAAGTGACTTAAAAAAAAAAAAAACTGACATTAAATCATTAAAAGACTACCTACTTTTTTTTTTTATTTAAGTACGGTACTCAAATAAATATACGGAGTCCTTAAATGGGTTAAATAAAGCATATAAAATATATTAAAACAAATTTTTGAAAATGAAATGGCTATACATAACAAGAGGAATATATATATATTATTGTTTTTTAGAAAGGCGTTTAAAATAGATTAATCCAAAAAATATTAATATAAGGATTAATAACATGTAATTACCTGTAATAATAATAATTACGTGTTACATAATTTAAACTTCATTAATTACGTGTAATATTAGGAAATAGCATTATTACCCACCCTAACGTTAATACCCTTAGACACTTTATTTAAGTTTATTTTCTAACAAAATACTGAAATTGTAACTTAACTGTGAACTCAACTAAGAGTTTTACAGTGAAGTCCGTTTTCTAATTACAGCTTTTCATAGGTCCGTGTGCAATTTTATGATTAAGTATCGTGAGTGGTCTCATTTTGTTCCTTATGTATTGTAGACTAAGAAAATCGATGGTGGACATCCGGGACCAGCGACTGGGGAGGGGGAGGGGGAGGGGAATGGTTGAAAAGTGCAAGGGAAAAAAATTCCATTTCATAAAAAATAAAGAAAATTATGTATAAATATTAAAGTTTTAAACATTTATAGATTAGGAAAAACATTTGTGGACATCCGGTACCCACGACTAGGGAGGGGGAGGGGGAGGGGAGGGGTTGAATTGTGCAAAAGAAAAAAAAATTCCATTTCATAAAAAATAAAGAAAATTATGTATAAATATTAATGTTTAAAACATTTATAGATTAGGAAAAACATTTGTGGACATCCAGGACCCGTGACTGGGGAGAGGGAGGGGGAGGGGAAGGGGAAGTGTTGAAAATTGCAAGGAAAAAATTCCATTTCATAAAAAATAAAGAAAATTATGTATAAATAATAATGTTTAAAACATTTATAGACTACGAAAAACATTTGTGGACATCAGGGATCCGTGAATGGGGAGGGGATGGGGAGGGGAAGGGTAGAAAATTGCTTGGGAAAAAAATTCTATTTCATAAACAATAAAGAAAATTATGTATAAATATTAATGTTTAAAACATTTATAAATTAGGAAAAAAAATGTGTGGACATCCGGGACTCGTGACTGGGGAGGGGGGGGAGGGGGGAGGAATTCGAGAGGGGCAATAAAATAATTCTGTTTCGAAAAAAATTATGCATAAATATCAAAGTTTAAAACGTTTATAGAATGAGAATAGCATTGGTGGATATTCGAGACTTGTGATTAGGGAGACGGGGGTAAAGGAAGAGGAGGGGAGGAGAGGGGGAGGGGAGCGGAAAGTGTTGGAAGAGGCAAGAAAAAAAATTCAATTTAATATATACATATATATATATTAGTATTATAGCTTTTTTAGAATAAGAAAAGCAATAGTGGGCATCCGGGACCCGCAACGAGGCAGGGGGAGGGGGAAGAGAGGAAAAATAGTTGAAAAGGGCAAGAAAAAAAATTCCGTTTAATATATATATATTATATATTAATGTTCAAAAATTTTACAGAATGAGAAAATTATGTTCTCTAGGAGTCGAGGCAAAAGAATTGAGAAAAGCTGAAGACCACCACGAAGCAAATTGTGCTGTTCAGTTCGATAGAGAAATTTTTTTAGTGATTTAGTGGAATGTGTCTAAAACCATGTCAATCCTTTTGCCTATGATGGTGACGAACTACTCAATATCGTTACAATGACTGTTGCACCACCTGATGTGAAACATGATGTCACCAAAAGTTTGTTCAGGAGTGCATTATCAATGGAACAAAAAAATTATGGGACCATTTTTCAGAAAAAAAAAATAAAATTGTGTAAAACAATGATAAAAAAAGTGAAAGTATCAACTACAGAAAGCATTATAGAAATAAAGGATGACGAAAAGTTGTTTAATCGTCTTGTCGTTCTATGCCGCTCGCGTCATGATATAAATTTGAAAGAATGTATCGGGAAATACGAGTTAGCTACAGTTCCACGATCCTTATTCGCAAGCGATGGAACGATGCATAAAACCCAGGCCAAAAGTAAGCTAATCCATCATGTAGAAGAACTTTGCACAAAAGAACAAACAACGAACATTCTGAATACTTCTTTAGAGGCTAACAGAGGTGCAGTTCAACTAAAATCCTCTGACTCTGATGTTGCAGTCATAGATGGTATGCAAGAATTACATGTATTGATACATGCAAAAGGCACTAAAACTGTTGCTGATTTGACAGATCAGTTCAGCGAAAAAATTCTAATCAACTACAATGAATATTCAAAAATACATATCATATTCGATACTTATTTCGAGAATTCTCTAAAAAATACCTTAAGAGAAAGACGGCAGCATGGTAACCCCTATTATATACAAAGACGAAGAAAAGATGAGTATGAAAACTGTCACCATGAAAAAACTTTTGTTTTATTATACAGATAATTTGCTTACTGTAATATGTCAAATTTGCTCAAAAAATCTACTAATTTAGAAAAAAACTTATTGTTTCATATCGTGGCGAAGTCAAATAAAATAAAACAATGGTAGAAGATATATGCATTTCCTAAGAAGAAGCTGATACAAAGTTAATCCTACACGCAGTACTTGCAACTCAAAGTGGAGCTCAAAAATTAAAAAATTTTTCACAAGATACTGACGTTCTTATACTGGCGATCACTAAATATCCAGAGTTTCCAAGTGATACAGCATTAGTTTTAACTGGTCCTCAGAAACGCAACATTTCTGTTGGCTTAATATATAAATCTTTAGGTCAGAAAAGATCTGTTGGGCTTTATTAGGACTGCATTCTCTTTCTGGATCTGACACCACTGTTTCATTTAGTGGTAAATCAAAAACCAATTTCTGGAAGAGCTTCATAAATACTAACGACAGAATTCTGAAAGCACTTGTCGCATTAGGTCAGACAGATATCCTTGAGAATGAAATATGTATTAAACTTGAAGAATACATATGTTCAGTGTACATGCCAAAATTAAACATTAAAACAAAGAGAGAGCTAAGATGGTGGTTATTTACAAAAAAGCAAGCTGAGGGAGCAAATATGCCTCAAACTCAAGCCGCCCTTTACCCAGCCATAAGAGGAGCTCATTACCAAGCAATAATATGGCAAAAAGCACACATTTTAAAACCTAATATTCCACCCCCAAATGATTTTGGTTGGATGATAAAGGAAAAAGAATACCTACCTGTCAGGTGTGACATTTCATGTGCTCCTCAAGAACTGGTTTCATCGGTGCGTTGTTCGTGTGTCAAGTCAAGATGTGTAGCATCCTGTAAATGTTCACAAAATGGAGTACCTTGTACTGAAATGTGTTCATGCTCGGGTGAGACTGATAAATGTGATAATGTTGGAGCCCTTGATGATGTAAATTATGATGACAGTGATACCAATGATCCTACTTTGTTTTGAAGTTAAACTTTTACTTGCAGTTTAAAATTTGAAAGTTTTTACCATTTAAGTATATGATGTATAATATAGAATAACAATACAAAGATAATAAATAATATTTAGCGTTATTAAAAATTTGTATCATTTAGTATTTAGCATCACTCAGTTCCTTTTAAATTACCCTTATTACATATTTTCTCTTACACTTTTCAACCCTCCCCCTCCCCCTCCCCCTCCCCAGTTGCGGGTTCCGGATGTCCACAAATGTTTTTCCTAATATATAAATGTTTTAAACATTAACATTTATACATATTTTTTTTATTTTTTATGAAATGGAATTTTTTCCCTTGCATTTTTAACCCTCCTCCTCCCCCTCCCTCTCCCCAGTCGCGGGTCCCAGATGTCCACAAATGTTTTCCCTAATCTATAAATGTTTTAAATATTAAAATTTATACATAATTTTCGTTATTTTTTATGAAATGGAATTTTTTACCTTGCGCTTTTCAACCCTCCCCCTCCCCCCTCCCCCCTCCCCCATTCCTCCCCAGTCGCTGGTCCTGGATGTTCACAAATGTTTTTCCTAATCTATAAATGTTTAAAACATTAATATTTATACATAATTTTCTTTATTTTTTATGAAATGGAATTTTTTCCCTTGCATTTTTCAACCCTCCTCCTCTCCCTCCCCCTCCCCAGTCGCGGGTCCCAGATGTCCACAAATGTTTTCCCTAATTTATAAATGTTTTAAATATTAAAATTTATACATAATTTTCGTTTTTTTTATGAAATGGAATTTTTTCCCTTGCGCTTTTAACCCTCTCCCTCCCCCCTCCCCCACCCCCTCCCCAGTCGCTGGTCCTGGATGTCCACAAATGTTTTTCCTAATCTATAAATGTTTAAAACATTAATATTTATACATAATTTTCTTTATTTTTTATGAAATGGAATGTTTTTTCCTTTGCACAATTCAACCCTTCCCCTCCCCCTCCCCCTCCCCAGTCGCGGGTCCCGAATGTCCACAAATGTCTTTCATAATCTATAAATGTTTAAAACATTAATATCTATACATAATTTGCTTTATTTTTTATGAAATGAAATTTTTTTCCCTTGCACATTTCAACCCTTCCCCTCCCCCTCCCCCTCCCCAGTCGCGGGTCCCGGATGTCCACCATCGCTTTTCTTAGTCTACAAGACATAAGGAACAAAATGAGACCACTCACTATACTTAATCATAAAATTGCACACGGGATGTAATTAGAAAACGACTAGTGTCTTCAAAAGCAAACAAATAACAACAACAACAACAACAACAATAATAATAATAATAATATATTTAGAAAAAAATACTGATTTTTTAATTTCTGTGTACCTAAAAAATAATTAAATTATCGCATAAACTTCTGGTTCAAGTTCAGAATATACTGAGAATATGTAAATCACTCTCACAAAGTTTCACTCAAATATATATTGAACATGTTATATAATGTATTTTATCGATCATTCAAATAACGGAAAAAAATGCATTTCCAGAAATCGCATTTAAATTTTTTGAATCTATAATCTCGAAGTGTCAACTAAGGTTTATTTCTGTTTTTATGCACACAATTAACAAAATCATGGATAGTAACATTTTTTTTTTTTACATTTCACATTGTTTTCTAATTTCCACTTCCGGTTTTTGACGCATTACTTTATTAAATTGCATTTAAATTACCCTACTGTATTACGAATTATAATATTAAAACAAAATACTGCATGAAACATTTTTTTTTTTCACATTTCACACGGTCTTCCTTCGCCCACTGTCAGTTTTGGATTCAATACCTTATTAAATTGGCTACAAGTCCTCTTATAGTGATCGAAAGATTTAAATTAACCCTTTTAGTACAAAGGAACGCCGACGCGCTGCTTTAAAATGTGCCAAGGAGCGCCGTCCTGCTGTATCTGAAAATTCACTTGTGTCTGACATTTTGAAGAAAAAACTGCAGAAATAAAATGATAATGTCTTCCATCCACAGTTTATCGTTTGCAATTAGAAAACTTCCTACATTTTGGTACTTCTGTTGCTAGGTGACAATAAATTAAATGAATTTAAATAGCACTTTATTAAACGCAGCGCGCGCCAAAAGTGAACTGTCAACAGGAGCGCTATCGCAACGCTGGCATTTTTCACAACTAGCGAGAGCAGCGCGACGGCGCTCCTTGGCACTAAAAAGATTAAGACAAAATTATACACTAAAACATTTTCTTTTTACATTTCTCATGACCTTCCTATGCCCACTACAAGTTTCTAAATCATTAACTTATTAAATTTCCTATAACTTCTATTATGGTAATTGCAAGTGTAAAATTAAAACGAAATCATTCGAACCATATTTTACATTTTCCATAGACTTCCTTACCCCCCCCCCCTCCCGCTTTTTTTTAATCATTATTTTATTAAATTAGTCACAACGTCTCTTACAGTATTTGAAAGAATAAAAATAAAAACAAAAGATTTGCTATCGTAAGATATTATACTCTTTCAAATAAAACAATATGCACATATGTATTTTTTTAATTTCAATAAAATGGCAGTTCAATGTACTCAACGAAATGATATCCTCATACGATATACGCAATATATATTTATACATATATATTACAAAAAAAAAAATGCATGCAAAAACATGACTTTCTTTTCAGACGTCTGTCGTGATTTATTTGTAGAAAAGAGTTTCATCAACTTTATAGATCTCTTTGGACGTGGGTTTAGGAGGGCAGAAGATTTTATTTTCAAAGTAGGTCGGTGATAAAGTGCATCGGCATTAGGATAGGGAATGTGCACAACGAGAAACCAGTAAAGCTAGCCAATGCTTAAAAATCTGTGGCTGCATGCCAAAAAACCTAGATTGAAGCTAAAGTGATGTAAGCTTCAGATGGAATAGGAAAATCGAAGAAATTAGTTGTTTATAAATAGGTTGTATTTATACATTCAATGATTTGAAATAGAGTGATTGCATTAACTATTAGTTTCGTGTCTATACATTTAACATTTACTATTTAAAAAAAAGGTCTATAATTTTTGGTCCATTATTCGTGGTGACAAATATTCAATTTTGTTTTAAATGTATTAATATTTCTAAAAATATTTTACAATTTTTACTTAATTTCTATATGAGTATTTACGTTATTTATTTATTTATTTATTTATGATAAAAATTGATTAATTTTGTTATAAGAGTATTATAATCACTGGTTTAATTAGAAAACTTTAAAGTATTTTAAAGTATTACACTAATTTGATTCTATTTCATAAGAAATCCTATTAACAACTGTGCATGAATCTTCAAACACATTTATTATTTTTTAATTATCAAAACATATGAATAGCACTGCTTCTTCTAATCAAAAATAAATTAAATGTTTTTAATCTTTTTAAAATGATATCAAAGAATATAAGTTATATTGCATTATAGGTTATATTTAAATATTTTTCAAACAACTATATTTACTAAAATAAGAGAAAAAACGAAAGAAAAAAGAAACAATGGAAAAAAAATCGAAAAAAAAAATTATTGATTTAAGTTTCGGTGCGGGAGGGGGTTTCGATGCTAATACTTATTTCTTTAGATTCATCAAATAATGTATAAAAAACTGAATTGATAAACTGATTTATAATAAATAAAGATACCAATTTTTAATAAACTTTATTATTATTATTTACGCAGTCATTTGATGTAAAGCCTTGATATAAAGATTTGATGTCTCATTACATTTACTAATCAAAATTTTTTTGAAAACTTTGAAATAATGTGATTTAAAGCGAATTTGTGCAATGTATAGATAGATAGATATTCTTTAAGATATTACCTATTTGAAATAGATATTTTCAAGACATTTTATTAAGATGTCCAGAGATCTCCAGTTTTCTCTATTTCTATTTAGAAAATTACTTTCTTCTTACTCTTTTAGGTAGCTTTCATTACAAAAAATAAAAAGCTATCTATTCCAGCCGTCCGGAGGAATGCACTTCAAGAAAATTTTGGTATATTTTCACCGATCATGACCTCCAGACCCCAAAACCACCCTCATTCAAATGTTGACATATATACCCTAATAGCATGCATGGTCACAGTGACGTCACTGTGAGTCACTTTGGTCACATCACATCTGTGACCAAAATGCCACCACTCAGTGACGTCACATCGTGACTGAGATGTGACTTTCTTAACAATATTTAGAAATTTATAAATATCCTTTAAAACATGTTATTTACTTTAAAAATCATGTTTATCGCAATTTAAATATCGTCGCTTTTGTCACAGTTTCGTTACAATGTTAATGTCAAATTAGTCACAAATGACACATTTTTCACAACTTTGTCACATTGTGACCACTTTGTGAAACGTCACAAAAGAGCTCTAAAACGGCCATAACGATTTCACATTTTAGTCACTGTGACTTCACATCGACGTCACGTGACGTCACATCGACAATCGTTGGTCACAAAGTCACAATGTGACTTCACAACGACGTTGCAGTGACGTCACCATGCTTTACGGATATATATATATAGATATATGTAGATCATGCTGTAACTAACATATTTATGAACCGATTTGAATGAAACTTGGTATGTACATGGTACATACCAATTGTCTCGACCGAGTTCGTTGGCCAGCATCATCTGCCATTTTGTTTCAAAATGGCGACCATTTAAAAAAATTTTAAATTTTAAATTTAAATTAAATGCGAAATTTTAAAATTAAATGCGAAAAAATTAAGAGTTAAAAAATATTTTTCTTTTATGTGTTAGAACTTAAAACAACAATTCCAGAACACTTTTTATATTGTCTATATCTTAAAAAATGATTGAGTTATAGAATTTTGAATTTTTTTTATGGCTGACATTTAAAAATTTCTGAGTTTTGTCACTTGATAACACGCATTCTTATGAATCGATTTGGATGTAACTTAGTGTGTACATAGTACATAATAAAGTTTGGACTGAGTTCATTTGCCAGTGTCATCTGCCTAATTGTTTCAAAATTGCGGCGATTTAAAAATTTAAAAAACATTTAAATTTAAAATTAGTCACAAGAAAGGGAGAAATTGAAAAATATTTTTCTTTTATGCATTTGACCTTGATACAAAGATTCCAGAGCATTTTTTGTTTTGTTTGGATCTTAAAAAAGTTATAGTTCTTTTAATTTCTACTGTTGCTCACATTTTGAAATGACCTGATTTTTCGTCACGTGATAACACGCGTATTTATAAACCGATGTGGATGAAATTTGGTGCGTACATAGTACATACCGAAGTCTGGACCGAGTACGTTGGCCAGTTCCATCCGCCATCTTGTTTCAAAATGGCGGAATATTAAATTTAAAAAAATAAATTTTAAAATTAGGGGCAAAAAGTAAGTAATTAAAAAAGATTTTTCTCTTGCGTGTTTGACCGTGATACAAAGATTCCAGAGCATTTTTCGTTTCATCTATATCTTGAAAAATGGCTGATTTATATCACTTTCAATTTCCAGTTTGCTTGACATTTTGAAACGGTCTGAAATTTGTCACGCGATAATACGCATATATATAAACTGATTTGGATATAACTCTGTATGTACATAGTATATAACAATGTCTTGACCGAGTTCACCTGCCAACTTCATCCGCCCTCTTGTTTCAAAATGGCGGCCATTTAAGTTTGTCAAAAATATTTTAAATATATAATGATGTACATACAAAAAAATTAGAAATTGAAAAAAATTTCTTTCTAAATTATTTATCTTAATAATGAATTCCGGAGTATTTTTTGCTTTGTCTTTACCTTAAAAAACGCCTGATATATATAACAGTTTTAATTTCTAATGTGGGTGACATTTTTTTAAAATCAATTTGCCCGCGACAGCACTCGTATATATTATTCGATTTCAACATAAGTGTGCATGTGCACAGGAATTAAGAATTTGACCAAGCTCATTGGTTTGTTTTATCCATCATGTTGCTTTAAATTGACATACACTTTAAGATATCATGGAATTTGGCGACTCTCTAAATCGCTTAAAATAAAATCATGTTGAATGGAAGGGAACTAATTTCTAAAAATACCTATTAATGTTCAGTTTTGACAAAAACTAGTATTCAGTGTTATAAAATCGGGTTCCACTAATTTGAGCTTCGTGTGTTTGAACAATATAATTTAATTTAAAATAAATAAATAAATAAATAAGTATATGAAAGCTATCTCTTGCTCTCGGCACTGCCACAAGGACTTTTTATTTTCTCCCAACATTTAAAAAACAGTTTATTTGATATACTAATAACTCATGAAATATTTAAGTTATGTGTTTTAAGGACAATTTTTTGCAATTATTATTTTTTCCTATAAGATATTACCGTTTTAAATTATACATTTATATATATATATATATATATATATATATATATATATATATATATATAATTTTCGGAAAATTCAGTTTTTTCTATTTCTCATAGAAAAAGTATTTTCCTTCAACGCTTTTTATTTTCTGCTAAGATTTAAAACTTAGTTTGACTGATGCATTGACTTGTAAAATATTGAAATTATGTGTTTTAAAGAGAATTTGTGTAATATATTATCTTTCTCTATGAGATATTATCGTATTTGAAATGCTTATTTTTTATATATTTTTTTGTATCTGTTCGGAAAATATAGTTTTCTCCAGTTCTTCCTTGAAAATTATTTTATTATTTAGTCTTTTAACTTTTTGTTATTATTTAAAACATAGTTTATCTGATATATAAACAACAATTAAAGTATTTAAATGATGTGTTTTAAAGAGAAATTTTGCAGTATATTACTTTTCCCTATAATATATTTCCCTATTTGAAATACTATTTTTTAAAACATTTTTGAAGATGTTCGGAAAATCCAGTTTTTTCCTTTTCTCCATAGAAAAAAGATTTTCTTTTTACATACGCTTAAGTTACAATTAGTAACATGTTTAAGTAAAAATGTGTTTTAAAGAGATTTTGTGCAACATATTATTTTCCTTTAAGATATTACTCCGTTTAAAATACTTAAAAAAAAAAAAAAAAAGATAAGAAAAAAAAATTGAAGCTATTTTCCAAATCCAGTTTCCTCCATTTCTCAAAGTCTCACTGGGAATTGAGCAAACAGTATCATGAACTATCCCACTTTTCGTCTAAATGCATCTTCAAACTCTTTAAACATCACAAAACACCAGACGACACAAGGCGCCAAAAGTTCAATCCCTCTGTGTACCAACCCCCCCTTAGGGGATTGCTTGAATTTTATGCTAGACTCTTTCCTATTGTGAAAGCCTCCCTCCCATCACAGCATTTTCTTGCCTCGTGGCTATTCTTCTTTTATGACAGCTATCTGCAGACGGCTTAATAGAGGCTAGTAGAAAGTGTTCCACATAGGAAACAGCCGAGTATGAATATAGATGGGCTATTAAATGTCTAGCGTTATTTTACGACTTTGATTTAAATGAGTAATTTCAAAACAAATTCCGCTATATTTATTAACATGCTTCAAAGCGTCTTAAAATGTAATCAATTATTTTCGTTCGCATCTTTTTGTCCATATAAATATACGCATGTGTGTATCGATGTAATTTTTTGCATATTTAAGTATCTATACACATACATACGAGCGTGTGTATCGATGTAATTTTTTGCATATTTAACTATCTATACACATGCATACGAGTGTGTGTATCGATGTAATTTTTTGCATATTTAAGTATCTATACACATACATACGAGTGTGTGTATCGATGTAATTTTTTGCATATTCAAGTATCGATATGCATACACTCCTGGACAAAATTATAAACTCAGATTTTTTTTTTATTTGTTTACTTCATAATATAAATAAGCTTAGCTTTACATTAATAAAATAATGATGAATATTTATAATAAGGCATCTAAATTTAATATAACTCATAAATAAAATGGAGTAAGTAATTTAAATAAAAAATACATAACTTAAAAAAATAACATTATATGAAACCTGGACAAAATTATAAACTCAAAGTTATAAATTTCTATATTCTGGCATATTTGATATAAATAAATGCATTTTGTGATAAGAAATTAATAAATGGAGTCATTATGCATCAATACATTTCAATACATCAATGCATATTTAAATTTTTTTCGTAAAATAACATTACATGAAACCTGGACATAATTATAAACTCAAAGTTATGAATTTCTACACTCTGGTATTTTTGATAAAAAGAAACGCATTTTGTGATAATAAATTAATAAATGGAGTTATTAGGGATGAATATATTTCAATACATCAATGTATTTTTATATTTTTTTTTCAAAAAATATGAGTAAAATATAAATGTAGTACATGTGTAAATTGAAAACATAAAATTATGGAGTTTAAGAAGTGAACGTACTTTTGAATCCTGGTGCAAAGTAATAATGCATACATTCAAAAATATGTTGAACTGCAATTTTTCTGAATGACTTCGAATATGCGAATCGGCATGGATTGAACAATTTTTTCCAACTGCTCCTTAGACAACTGGTTCCAGGCTGAAAGTATAGCCATATTTAAATCATTTGTGCTTTGATATTGACGTCCATCTCGATAGACTATTCGAACGATTGCACTCTAGTAATTTTTAATGGGGCTTAGATCAGGACTGCGGGCTGATCAATTCAAGATATTTACATACCAGCGCTGCAGCCACTCTTTTGTTCTTTTTGCAGATAGTATTGTAGCATTATCCTGAAGAAATACCCAGTTTTATCCAGCAATTAACGGTCCATATGGCAAAAGATTATCGTCCAGCATTAACTGGTAGTCTTCATCTTTTTGTTTTCAACTAAGAAAATCCAGAGCAATTTCACCATTCTGAGAAAAACCAGCCCACGTCATCACTGTTTATTCACCAAAGTTTCCACTAAAGATATACCGTTCTTCAGGCCGTTCTCTCCAACTTGATTGTGCTCCACTATGTTGTCCATGACACGTGCTGTTCTGCAAAATGAAATCTGGGTTTTATGTGATGGGGCCCAAGTTTTGGTTCAGCTTTCATTTTCTTCGATTTCATATTCGGCGCTCATTGAGGAATTCGTCTGACAATTCGAGAGCTTACATTTAGCTTTAAAGTATTTACAATTCAGCTAGAAGAAGCTCCACTATTAAATGCTGTTCGTAACATAGATCTTCGATTTCTTTCTGTATTTTTGGACGTTGACCACTCCATTTTATATACAAAAACCATATTAATAAACCATATTTAACAAAATTGTTTAGCTAAAAATTATAAAAATGCATTGAAGTATTGAAATATATTCATCCCTAATAGCTCCATTTATTAGTTTATTATCACAAAATGCATTTATTTATATAAAAAATACTAGATTGTAGAAATTCATAATTTTGAGTTTATAATTTTGTCCAGGTTTCACATAATGCTATTTTATGAAAAAAATTAAAACACGTATTGATGTATTGAAATGTATTGATTCATAATGACTCCATTCATTAGTTTTTTATCATAAAATGCATTTATTTATATCAAGTGTGCCAGAATATAGAAAATCTTAACTTTGAGTTTATAATTTTGTCCAGGTTTCACATAATGTTATTTTTTTAAAGTTATGTATTTTCTTATTTAAATTACTTACTCCATTTTGTTTATGAGTTATATTAATTTTAGATGTCTTATTATAAATATTCATAATTATTTTATTAATGTAAAGCTAATCTTATTTATATTATGATGCAAACAAATTAAAATTTTTCTGAGTTTATAATTTTGTCCAGGACTGTACATACGAGTGTATACATATATGTATGTTTTTGCATACTAAATGTGTATATAATATATATAATTTAAAAATATGTAACAACTATTGTAAATCTGAGCTCCAAGAAGCTGCTCTTATATAAAGCAATGCAATATAAAATACAAATAATACATAAAAAAATTTAATAAAATTCAAGACCATGTACATAAAAAAGTAACATATATGTTAAAAATAAAGGTGACAAACCGGTGCCATTTGGGACCCAGAGGTGAAAAGGCGGTGCCATTTGGAACCCTAGGGTGTCATAGGAGCTTGAATATGCGGTTGGGGTGACGACAGATCTGTTACTGGATGATGGGAGCTAAATAAGGTGCCATGCACTTCGTAACCACCTCATCGGGTGACTGGCAACTTGCGCATGCGCTATGACGCGTGTCTTTCTGCTTTCGGTGTCGGCAAGTAAAGTTTACGAATGTGAGCAAATCAAAACATGGCAGTGCGTAAATTGGCGATATTAATTGAGGACTAACCACTGAGCTACAATGAAACAACAATGAAGACTTAACGATCCGATTTGCGCGACCAGTGAACCGGGCAAAGTCTGATTAAAGGTAAGATTTAACATTATTTTATTTTATTTTAATGTTACGTTAATTTATCGTACATGCCTATAAGTAATGTCATAAAAAAGCAGTAAATTAGATTTTTTGTTAGTATGATTGATTGTTAAGTTTATTATGTGAAGTTACAAGCTACACTCTCACCAAAATACCCGCTTGCTAATGTTAAACCTATGAGGTAGTTATTTTACAATTTCTCGTTTACATGTCAATATTTTTAAATGATTTATCGAGGCGTTAGCTACCGAGGAGCAATTGGAGCAAACTGCTCTAGGCACGGGAATCCTAAGGGCGCACAATTAGAAAGAGCGAAATGAAAGATTGTAAAAATATTTACATATTTTTTCATTACAAATAAGTTACTATAGACGAATCTTGTTGCAATCGGAATATCCTATGACCATTTTACATTGTGTTTAAACTCAACTGTTTAGATTTAACCCTTAACTGCTGTTAGTGGTCTCAGACACCGTGAGTTTTTCAAGTTTCACAATTTAACTTGTAATTTTTACTTTAACTATAGATACTGGTCAAATTGTTTTAGTTTGGAGTCTTTTTACTACCTCTAAATACTTTTGAATAGCTGAATTTGATTTATAATATTCTTGTACATAAAGTTTAATACATAAATAGTATTCTGAGAATTAATGTTACATTTTATTCATCTTCAGATTAAATGGTCTGACAGGCAGTTCACAGTAGTTATGTAACAATTTTTGTCAGAGCAGTTAAGGTTAAAATATGTTTTTGCGTCTATATACAGTTAAAACCAATTAATTTTATTCGCGAAGTTTTAATTTTAACCTTTACACGGGATCTCGGACAGCATCTGGCCGGCTTTGCATATATTGTCGGATAGATGCTATCCGGACCCCTCCTGTAAAGGCTAATTCACACCATATAGCAGCCTCGCGTAACTTCTCTAATATTGTTTCAGTATACCTGATGTGTCTTTATTTGAGAGGGGGGGGGGGTAACTTTTTCATTTAAGACAATTGAATACTTGTAAATCTTAAAGTAATCAAAACTTATTTACATGGTTTTCATTATTAATATTTTCCTTATTAACCACCATTACTTCCAAAATATTCTTCATAATAAGATTAGATCGGGAGGCGGTAGCACGGACAATCATTTAGTCTCATTTAAGGATAAAAATCACGGATAAAACCTCGATTTGCATATTAAAACGTTATTAGTCAGCCAAGTTATACCTTGGTGGGAAATGCCTAAAAACTCGAATTTAGCGGTATCTTGGGTTTACCATTATGTTTTCTTACTCCCAATTCTTCATATTTTTATACTTTTGGTTTCATTTTCTTTCAAAAAGGTGAGAAAATGTTAGGGTATTGAATTGAATAAACCTTATGATCTGATTATCGGCTATGCAGATTTACACCCATTTTTTTCGAAAGTATTCTTTCGTATTAAACCTTATTTAGTAGTAGAATTTTTTGGTTAAATAAAATAAAATATATTTTTTTTCAATAATAGTAATTTAAATTTGATTAGACCGTAATCAGTCCCCCCCCCCTTTCTCAATCATCAACATCATCCGATATGACAAATTTGTAGTCAAGAACATTCAAATTATAAAAGGAAAACAATCTGTATTTACTCCACTGAACTTTCAGAATAGTTTACAGAAATAGTGTGTGTTCAAAAAATATAACAATGAATAAAAACTTATATCGTAATTTTACACAAATGTGAAAATTTTCTGCAGGTGATCTTGTGTTTTAAAGGCGATTTTTGCACTGTCATTTATAAATCTTAAACATTTTTCTAATGACATAATTTTTAACAATCTTTCATTCCACCCGTTCTGAAACAAGACCAATAAACAGGGTTGGCTTTTTACCGGTAAAAACCTGGGGAGAAGGTGGTAAAAACCTAAGGATATACAATAAACTGTTAGCTATTAAACTGTATTTTAATACTATTGATAAAAATTCTATTTTTAACCGACTTCAAAGAGGAGGTTATGATTTCGACCTGTATGTATTTGTTGTTCATGCATAACTTTTGCAAATATGAACCGATTTCGATAATTCTTTTTTTGTTTGAAAGCGTATGAGGCCCATGTGGTCCCATTCGAATTTCATAAAAATCTGATAATTAGAACTTTTTTAAAAATAAAAACTTTAAATTTCAAATTCATTTTGAAGCAATCGACCAATTAGAAGTGCTCCTTTTGCATGCTTTTATGTTACACTTACATAGACATACGATCTTTTCACTGTTAAAAGTTTGAAGTTTTTGCTGCATCGTCACTCCACCGCTTTTATGGAATATCTCTATTTTGACCAATGAGAATTCACCATAATACAAAGAAGTAATCATTTTCAAAAAGCATATACTTTAAAAGCCGTCATTATTCTACAATTAAACATTATATTTTATTCCTTTTAAAGAATCGTAGATTACAAGCCGTTTTAAAATAGAATTACACACACACACACACACACACACACACACACACACAAAAAAAAGAAAAAAAAAAAAAAAACATGATTATGACGGAATTTTTTTAAAACTGAAAACTGAAAGTTTCTTTTAAAATGTTCATCCATGCAAAATGAATACAACAATACGGGAGAAAAAAATATATTAAACATTTACATCTGTTAAGAAGGGAATGCATTTTTTTTTCGTTCCAAAGCGATTTCGTCTTTGGAAATTTTACCATATACCGCTTTTTCGATTTTTTGTCTCCATTACAAGGAATATGGATTAATAATACTAGTGATAACTGAAACATTTACATACAACAAACAAAGATTCATTTAAAAGCATAAATATCGCAGCCTACGGCACTTCTGCAGCATAAATGGAGATTATAAACACGGAAAGAAAAAAGACTCTCTTCCACTCAGAACTCTTCCATAAGATTAAAGATCAATGTTCTGTAGAAATTCACTCGAGCCGGGCCGGGTTCGGGCCGAATTTTAAACTTTTTTCCGGACCGGACCGAGCTCGGGCCGAAGTTTTAACTTTCGGGCCGGGCCGGGTCGGGCCAATATTTCTTTCGTTCGGGCTGGGTCGGGACCGGGCCGAAATTTTAACTTTCGGGCCGGGCCCGGGCGTGGAAATTTCGGCCCGTGCAGACCTCTAGTCTGTGTATCAGGGTGCTTGTTATGCCGGATTCACAAAGTGATTAAAGTACATTGCTATGTGCTAGATTTACATTTGGACAAATATAAATGTCGAATAATTTTGATAAGCTTACCATTAAAGTTAAGTTAGTTAACTTCTTTCACCCATAAAACAAACTCGTTCAGGCGACTACCGCCAAGTTCTGGAATAAAAATTCTTAAATTTTCTGTACTTTGGAAAACCGCGTTTATCAAAGCACATTAACTTCAAATATTGCTACTTTCACATAGACGCATGTTGAATCATGGTGTGATTTTGATAATATCTTCCTTTTTAGTTTTTATGACTGAAAAGGGTATTTTAATACATACGAACATTTAGAATTACTTTGCTATGCATTGAATCATAGAAGCAATTTGACGCACTCTGATTGTGTACGCGTACTTTAAACTGTAAAAAATCTGACCCTTTTGCTACATCGTCACTATCCCGCTTTTATAGAATATCTCACTTTTGATCCATGAGAATGCTCCATAATCGTTGTAATGAAGTAATCGTTTTGTATATTAGCGGTGGAATATATATTTTTATATTAGCTGTTTAAAATATCTTGAAAAATTACCTCTGTTTTTAAAGATTATCTATTTTTTGACCAATGAAAACGCTCCATAGACGTTTTTAGATCGCTCTCATTTAGTCAGAAAATAGATAGTCTTTAAAAACAAAGGTAATTTTTCACAATAATTTTAACGTATACTGATGGATTGTCAGCTTTTCAATGCCCATTTACGAAGTCTGTAGATTTCAATGAGGACCTTAAGGCACTACACTAGTCTCAGAAAAAGACCCGGATGTTAGTGTAAAGACTATGGGTGTGTTCTTTTCAAATATCTCGCTCAAATTTCAATATATTTACATGATTTTTTTTTGCATAGGATAGCCGAGGATGATCTACAGCCGGCCTAGTTTTTACTTCTTCGATTTTGCTTATGTATGTTTTATATAATGATAGTTTCAATTTCAGAGCCATTCAAACCGGTTTTGAAATTTAAAATAGTTTTTTTAAAAAATCTGAAACCAAAATTGAAAAAGTAAAAACTACACAACCGGCCTAGTTTTTACTTTTTCGATTTTGGTGTCAGATTTTTTTTAATTACTTTAACTTTTAGAACCGGTTTGAACCGGTTATAAAACTGAAACTATTCTATTATAAAAAGGAATATAACCAAAATTAAAAAAGTGAAAACTAGGCCGGTTGTGGATCGTCCTCAGCTATCCTATGTAAAAAAAAAAAAAAAAAAAAAAAAAAAAAAAAAAAAAAAAAAAAAAAAAAAACACGTAAAAATTTTAAAATTTGAGAGAGATATTTGAAAAGAACGCCCCAATTGACTTCACATTATCATCCGGGTATTTTTCTGTGCCTAGTGTGCGGCCTTAAAGTTTGCTGGATGCGATAAATTTTCGAAATGTTAAAGCTTAAATGGACAAGTTCTCGCATCCACTAAAGCGGAAATAGACATCGATACCAATCGACATCCTAAAGTTGTTGAAATGATGAAAATCCTTTAGTATATATTTTGCTCCGGAGGAAAAAATTATCTCTACATATTAATGCAAAATAAAGTGCATAAATATGTGTAGCAAAATTATCTTTAGATTCAGATTTGGTCACCGGATTAGACACCAGAATGATTTCAGATTTTGTTCATGTAGGATTCCTCGACGTGAGTATGACAACACATGGAGCACAGTATACGAATGATGGAAAAGATCTGGACAAAAATGAGTCATCAAGGGGGTCCTTGTGGCCGAGTGGTTAAGACACCACCCTGCTAATCTCTTGAGAGCGTAGGAGATTGTGGGTTCGAATCCCACTGGCTCCGTTCCACACACTCTTTATGTGTAGCTCCCGCTTGTATTTTTCTTGCGTCGTAATATTTCCTTGTGCTATCTTGTCCTTGTATGTCCACGAATTTGTAAAATAATATGGATTATGTATTTATATCTGTGTAGAAATAAAGGATCATTCGGCGTACAATCGAATTCTACCAGGAAATCACCATAAAATTTTATAATAGAAAATGCCTAGCATTGCGATACATTATTAAAAATTTAACTTTTGCTGCATCGTCACTCCATCCTTTTTATGGAATATCTCATACATACACTGTAAAAAATGTGATCCTTTTGCTGCATCCTCACTCCCCCGCTTTTATAAAATATTTGTCTTTTGACCCATGAGAATGCTCCATGATAGGCTGAAATAATCGTTTTCCATAAAAGCGGTGGATTGAGTTTCAAATTTTTAGTTGGGACAAAAGCGTCCGTGAAAAAAGTATTTAGGCATCGAATGCTGTCACTCTCTTATAGATGCAGCCAAGTACAGGTTATGATTTTCGGATTCCTAGTCGAATCATTCCGATGCCTTTACTGCATTTATAGGAATTAGATTGTTGTTGTTTATCTATTGAATCATAGAGCGATTTTTTTTAATCTTTCTTTTTGCTTTTTTTGACTGAAGGGGGAGTACTTTTGATTACACTAGAAAAGCATTTTACTATTCATTGATACATGGAGTCATTTTGCTCTTTACTCATATATGGAAGCGCTTTGCCGCGCGCTTATGTGTAAGGACACTTTACTTGAAGCATTGTCACCTTTCGATAACCACTTCCGATGTCCGTACGATTAGATGTTGACTTTAAGATTTCATGAATGCGGTAGCTTTTCGTCGTGCCAGATCTGAAGAAGTTACCACATCTAGAAAACCTAAAGATTCACAACGATACTAATCGATATTGTAAGTGTCTTTTGAAAAGTTGACAATCAAACAGTGACAAGTAAAGCGAATACATCAGAACTCAGCAAAGTGCCATTAGTAATGCGTTGCAAAGAGCCATCATATGTCAGTACACATAATTATGTATTACGGTATAAATAACTAAAAAGTAGGAAATAAATTTAACTTTTTCAAAAAAATGTATAACCGACTCCAAAAAAAAGCGCTAAAAAGAATTAAATAATTCTATAAAATTCTCTAATGACAAATTGTTATCCAATAACCACACATTGACTATCATGTACCGGTATAAAACGGTTAAATTTAATATATAGAATTTAATATCCACCAAACATAGGTTTTCCAGAGAATATTTTTTACAAGAGATTAATTTACATATTTTTGATTTAATTTTTGAATATATACATATAAAAAGTAAGGAATTACTTTTTGAAGTTGGTGCCAAACTATCTTAAGTATAGTAAGAATTGTGGATATATTATGTCTAGAACCATAAATAAAATGGGGAAATCATTATCGATTATGATTGTTTGGCACAAACTTCAAAAAGTAATTCCTTACTTTTTATATGTATATATTCAAAAATTAAATCAAAAATATGTAAATTAATCTCTTGTAAAAAATATTCTCTGGAAAACCTATGTTTGGTGGATATTAAATTCTATATATTAAATTTAACCGTTTTATACCGGTACATGATAGTCAATGTGTGGTTATTGGATAACAATTTGTCATTAGAGAATTTTATAGAATTATTTAATTCTTTTTAGCGCTTTTTTTTGGAGTCGGTTATACATTTTTTTGAAAAAGTTAAATTTATCATGTAATTGGTGTATTAATATGTAATATCTATATAGGGGAGAGTGGTGTGGTGTGGGACTTTTTTTTATAAAAGTAAGATTTTTTTTTCTTTTATATACAAAAAGTAAAAATTCAATTTATAGCATGCAAGGTAAAACACTTTTTAATCCTCCTGAACAATATAGAAACATAACGTGCAAATACTATTTTATTTTAAAGAGAACGTAAGTTTCATAATGTGTCTCATACCTCCTCATTAAGAGTTATGGGACAGCAATAATAAAAAAAAAAAGCTATAAGGCACAAAATAAACTATAGTGTCGGTAAGATAAACAATCAAACAAAGGTTGTAAGTTGATAATGTATATGCCACAATATAAAATTCCAGTATCTTTATGACTGGAATGAAAATTCAGGATTCTCTGTCATAGGTGTCATTAAGTGTCATCGTACACTAGGCTCAGAATGTAAAGATGATAATGTAAAAGTGTATAGGAGCGTTCTTTTGAAATACCTAACTCAAATTTTAATATTTTTACACGATTCTTTTGAACAAGACAGCTGCGGATGATCCATAACCGGACTAGTTTTTATTTTTTCGATTTTGCTTTTATATTTTTTGTATAACGATAGTTTCAATTTCAGAACCGGTTTAAACCAATTTCGTAAGTTAAAGTAATTTTTTTTTTTTTTTTTTTTAAATCTGAAACCAAAACTGAAAAAGTAAAAACTACGCTGGTTGCGGATCGCCCTCAGCAATCTTGTGCAAAACAATCACGTAAAAATATTAAAATTTCGGCGAAATATTTGAAAAGAACGCCCCCATAGACTCTGCATTATCATCCGGGTCTTTTTCTGTGCCTAGCATTGCGTCTTAAATAATCATCAATTTATTTACATTTTGAAGTATGAATGCATATATTATCAATGTTATAATTAATATATTATCCTCTAAAAAATTTGCATGTTAGCAATTGGCATTATTATTAATTAAAAAAGGGAACTGGGCGCGTCCCATTCATCCCTTTTCTGGCATGTCCCATTCCTCGCCACTTCCTTGTTTGTGTTAAACTTCTTGTTCAAACAAAAATGCTGCTTTAGGATTAGTTTAAATTATGGATAATATACAGTATAATGTTCCATAAATAGGGAAATTATTACATTTATACATAAACAAGCCTTTAATATATTGAGAGCAAATAAATCAAATTTAAATTGGTTTTTTGAAATAATTTTTTCTTTCATACATTTGCAAGTCTATGCATATGAATATTTTTTGTAAACTGAAGAATGAATTACCATTGCTTCATCTTGTATGCGATCGATGAAATGTTTAGACTAATGCACAAAGAGAAAAACATACAGTCCCATTCCACCCGACTTTCCCCCATATAGCAAAAGGGGAAATAAAGAATTAGCCAGTTCCCTAAAGCTCCTGATATACACTCTATGGCCAGAGATGACCGTCCACTTGCGATTTTAGACATTTTGTTAAATATCTAGAAAAATGTATGAGGAATTATCCTGAAAATCTTAGTGTATAAATATAATAAACTACCTGGCCATTGATTATCGTCCACTTGCGATTTTAGACATTTTGCAAAATATCTAGAAAAATACATGAGGAATTATCCTGAAACTCTCAGTGTATAAACAATATAGTACAGGTCATCTATTTCCGTGAAGATTTTTTCCAGAAACTTTATAGGAGACTGCCAACAAATTAAAAAATGTATGAATATCTTTTGGATAACCCTGTCAAAACTAATGCATCAAAAGCGCCCAAACTGTAGATTGTGATTAAGTGGCTTATTGTTATAAACTGTGTTCATTTTTATGTCGATAGCATGTATACTCGTAGAGAAATGAAGGTTTTTATAAAAATACTCCCAAATTTTTCCAAGATTTTTGCTTATAATTTACAGAGTTCTTAATATAAAATAATAATATTTTCTGAAAATGTGACAAACAACATTGCACATAATACCCTGTAATAAGAATTAAAAAATAATAAAAATTGTATTAAAAATGAGTAGGTTTACTAAATAATTTTTCACTGCGCATGCGTGAACGATATCAAAATTTCATTTGCATATTATGTTAGCTAAATGTATAGAGCAACTTTTGTGGAAGTTGCAAAATCATAGCTTGAAAATTCTGAAAATAATCATCAATAGAATCACTTAATAAAATAAGCTTTTTAAGAAAAAAATATCAACCGACTTCAAAAAAGCGCTAAAAAGAATTAAATAATTCTTTAAAGTTCTCTAAGGCCAAAACGTTATCCAATAAGCACACATCGGATATTAGATACCGGCATAAAAAACGGTTAAATTTAATATGTATAATTTAATGTCCACCAAACATAGATTTTAGAGATAATATTATTTTACAAGAGATGAATTGACATATTTATGATTTATTTTATGAATATATACATATAAAAAGTAATGAATTACATTTTTAAGTTGGTGCCAAACAATCACAATCGATAATGATTATCCCCATTTTAATTATGGCACTAGGTATAATTTAGCTACAATTCTTAATATACATCAAATAGAGTTTGGCATTACATTTTTAAGTTGGTGCCAAACAATCACAATCGATAATGATTATCCCCATTTTAATTATGGCACTAGGTATAATTTAGCTACAATTCTTAATATACATCAAATAGAGTTTGGCACCAACTTCAAAAAGTAATTCATTACTTTTTATATGTATATATTCATAAAATAAATCATAAATATGTCAATTCATCTCTTGTAAAATAATATTATCTCTAAAATCTATGTTTGGTGGACATTAAATTATACATATTAAATTTAACCGTTTTTTATGCCGGTATCTAATATCCGATGTGTGCTTATTGGATAACGTTTTGGCCTTAGAGAACTTTAAAGAATTATTTAATTCTTTTTAGCGCTTTTTTGAAGTCGGTTGATATTTTTTTCTTAAAAAGCTTATTTTATTTCCTACTTTTTAGTTATGCATACCGTAATACATAATTATGTGTACTGGCACACGATAGCTCTTTGCAATGCAATATTAATGTACGCACTTTGCTAAGTTCTGATGTATTCAGTTTACTTGTCACTGTTTGATTGTCAACTTTTCTGAAACCACTTACAATATCGGTTAGTATCGTTGTGAATCTTAAGATTTTTTTTGTATGGTAACTTCTTCAGACAAGATCTGCCACTTCGAAAAGCTACCGCATTTATGAAATCTTAGTCTGCATCGAATCCTACGGTCATCGAAAGTGGCTTTCAAAAGGTGACAATCCATCAAGTAAAGTGTCCTTATACATAAGAGCGCGACATAGTGCTTCCATATATGAGCAAAATGACTTCATATATTAATGTATAGTAAAATGCTTTTCTAGTGTAGTCAGTCAAAAGTACTCCCCCTTCACTCAGAAAAAGGAAAAAGAAAGATTTTAGCAAAAATCGCACTATGCTTCAATCGATAAAGAGCAACACTCTAATACCTATACAGGTAGTAATGGCATCAGAAATGAGCAGTGGCAATTCGACGAGGAATCTGAAACTCATAACCGATACCTGGCTGCCTCTATAAGAGAGTGACAGCATTTCATTCCCAAATATTTCTTTTACAGACGCTTTTGTCCCAACTACACTGTTAAAAATTTGAAACTTTTGCTGTACACTGTTAAAAATCTGCTGCATTTTGCTGCAACGCACTCCCCTGCTTGTATAGAAAACGGTTACTTGGCCGTGAAATGGCGCTTTCTCATTGGTTGGAATAGAGATATTATATACAAGTGGTGGAGGGCGTTGCAGCAAAATGCAGCAGATTTTTAACAGTGTACACTGTTAAAAATCTGCTGCATTTTTTTGCTACGCACTCCAGCGCTTGTATAGAAAACGGTTACTTGACTGTATTAAGGAGCATTCTCAAAGGTCGCAGTAGAGACATTATATACAAGCGGCGGAGTGCGTTGCAACAAAATGCAGCAGATTTTTAACAGTGTATCATCACTTCACCACTTATATAGAAAAAGATTAGTTAAATGCATTATGAAGGATTCTCATTGATAAAAGTAAAGATATTCTATAAAAGCGATGGAGTGATGATGCAGCAAAAGTTGCAAATTTTTAACAGTGCATTGCATTGCCAGGCATTTTTTCATTATGGAATTTGATGATGATGATTTCCTGGAAGAATTAGATTGTACTCGTATGAGAAGTTAACAAGGTTGACGAAAATTGCCCGCTCAACAAGATGCTTGGTGACTCGTTTTTGTCCAGAATCGTTTCAACCAATTATATACTGTGCTACATGTGTCATATTCATATCGAGGGAACCTACACTGTAAAAAATTTGATACTTTTGCTATATCATCACTCTATTGCTTTTATAGAAAACGATTACTTCACCCAATTACGAAGTATTCTCATGGGTCAAAAGAGAGATATTCTACAAAAGCAGGGCAGTGACGATGCAGCAAAAGGGTCACATTTTTTACAGTGACACTGTAATCGGAAATGAGCGGTGGCGTATTCGATGAGTAATCTGAAACTCATTACCTACATCTGGCTGCCTCTATAAGAGAGTGACAGCATTTGATTCGGAAATATTTCTTTTTACAAACGCTTTGGTCCCAATTACACTATAAAAACTTTGAGCCTTTTGCTGCATATTCAGTCCACCGCTTTTATAGAAAACGATTACTTCACTGTGTTACGGAGCATTCTTATTGGTCATAAAGACATATTCAATAAAAGTTGTTGTGTGACGCTGCAGCAAATGGGTCAAATTTTTAACAATGTATCATGGAGCATTCTCATGCGTCAAAGGAGAGATATTCTATAAAAGCGGGGGAGTGACGATACAACAAAAGGATCAAAATTTTTACAGTGTACACTGTAAAAAATTTGGCCCTTTTGCTGCATCGTCAATCCACCGCCTTTATAGAAAACGATTACTTCGGCCTATCGTGCAGAATATTCATGGGTCAAGAGAGAGATATTCTTTAAAAACGGGGGAGTGATTATGCAGCAAAAGGGTCAATTTTTTTACAGTGTACACTGTTAATAAATGTGAACCTTGTTCAGTTAGGATTTCACATTTTGAAAAGATCGTGTGTCTATGTAAGTGTAACTTAAAAACATGAAATATGAACGTTTCTAATTGGTCGATTGCTTCTAAAAGATATTGAATTTTAATGTTTTAATTTTTTAAAAAGTTTTAATCAACAGATTTTTATGAAATTTGAATGGGACCACATGAGTCCCATACGCTTTCAAACAAAAAAAGAATTATCAAAATCGGTTTATATTTACGAAAGTTATGCGTGAACAACAAATACATACAGGTCGAAATCATAACCTCCTCCTTGAAGTCGGTTAAAAAATAAAAAGGAAGATATTATCAAAATCACACCATGATTCAACATGCGTCTATATGAAAGTAGTAATATTTGAAGTTAAGAATGTTCTTTGATAAACGCGGTTTTCCAAAGTACAGAAAATTTAAGAATTTTTATTCCAGAACTTGGCGGTAGTCGCCTGAACGAATTTGTTTTATGGGTGAAAGAAGTTAACTCGCTTAACTTTAATGGTAAGCTTATCAAAATTTTTCGTCATTTATATTTGTCCAAATGTAAATCTAGCACATAGCAATGTACTTTAATCACTTTGTGAATCCGGCATAACAAGCACCCTGATTTACAGACACTCTTGCTTTAGCGTGTAAGGCTCTTTAGAGATGAATTTTCAGCTTTTCGATATCGAATTCTCATGTCTGGATCGATGTGGATCTTTCACTTTGGTGGATACGAGAATTGTTCCAGCTAAGATTTCGTACTTTGAAAAAAAAACTAGCATCTCTGCAACAGTGGTTAGGATCGAGAATGATTGTTCGCTGTTAAGCAAAACAAGATTGACCAATCATAAACCTTTATTTTTAAGAACTTTTCATTGTTCGAAGGAGAGAGTCTGGATTACATGGAGTGAAAATTTGCTATCGACACTGTAAAAAATTTGACCCTTTTGCTGCATAGTTACTCCATCTCTTTTATAGAATTTCTTTGTTTTGACCAATGAGAATGCTCCATAATAGAGCGAAGTAATCGTTTCCTATAAAAGCGATGGAGTGACGATGCAGCAAAAGGGTTCAATTTTTTACAATGCAAGCAGTGCTAAAAATTTGTATCCTTTAAATGTGCAACGATACTACTGAATTCCAAAGTGTCGATCACAGCGACATCTGCGGCATTTTCGTGATACATTATCTAGACTCGCAATAATTCTTGCATTTTTAGAAAATGTCCTGCAGATGTCGTTTCTATCTTTAAATTTCATTAGCATTGTTGCACATTTAACGAACAGAACATTTTAGCGCTTATTTTAAGTATTAAAGAGGGCGTGTTCACCACAACTTACCGGTTACTTACCGACCACTTACCGATTGTAGACAAATACGAAATGAAAATCAAAGCAAAGTGTGACGTCAGCTACAATTCAACAGAATAGTTTTCATTGCTGCCACAGTTTGCTTTTGTACTGCCCTACAATCGATCGGTAACATTGGTTACTTTTGTAAGTTGCTCTGAACACGCCCTGAGATAGCCGATTTCCACACTATATCCCCTAGATGCTATATTTCCGGTTTCTTGCATAAGAGAACTTGTCCGGAATCCAGGTAGAATTCGCGCTGTTAGCGAAACCAGATTAACGAATCAGAAGCCTGAATTTTAGCAAATTTTTCAATGTTTTAAATAAATTTTCTTGTTAATAAATCTCGTTTCGCAAACAGCGCAAAATTTATGTGAATCCTGGCCCTCGTCCAGTTAGGATTTTGCACTTTGAACACTGTTAAAAATTTGAAACTTTTACTTTATCGTCTATCCATCGCTTTTATAGAAAATGATTACTTCATTGTATTATGGTGAATTCTCATTGGTCAAAATGGAGATATTCCATAAAAGCGGTGGAGTGATGATGCAGCAAAAACTTCAAACTTTTAACAGTGAAAATATTGTGTGTCTATGTAAGTGTAATATGAAAGCATGCAAAAGGAACACTTCTAATTGGTCGATTGCTTCAAAATGAGTTTGAAATTTAAAGTTTTTATTTTTAAAAAAGTTCTAATTATCGGATTTTTATGAAATTCGAATGGGACCACATGGGCCTCATACGCTTTCAAACAAAAAAAGAATTATCAAAATCGGTTCTTATTTGCAAAAGTTATGGGTGAACAACAAATACATACAGGTCGAAATCATAACCTCCTCTTTGAAGTCGGTTAAAAATCCGTTATTTCCAAAACGAAGCAAAAACAAGAAGGGTTGTATCCATATATTCATTGATTAGTGTCAATATAGAATACACAATACGGAACTTACTAGTACATTTGGATACAATCCCTCATTCTTTTTTTTTTTTTTTTTTTTTTTTTTTTTTTTTTTTTTTTTTGCTTCATTTTGGGAACAATGGATTTTCAACTTATTATATTGACGATTATTTTTTAGAATTTTCAAGCAATTGATTTTGCGACTTTCACAAAAGTTGCTCTATACATTTAGGTAACATAATATGCAAATGAAATTTTGATATTTGACGCATGCGCAGTGAAAAATTATTTAGTAAATCTACTCATCTTTCATACAATTTTTATTATTTTTTAATTTTGATTACAGGGTATTATGTGCAATGTTGTTCGTCAGATTTTCAGAAAATATTATTATTTTACATTAAGAAAATTTGGGAGTATTTTTATAAAAACCTTAATTTCTCTACGAGTATACATGCTATCGACATAAAAATGAACACAGTTTATAACAATAAGTCACTTAATCACAATCTACAGTTTGAGCGCTTCTGCTGCATTAGTTTTGACAGGGTTATCCAAATAATATTCATTATTTTTTAATTTGTTGACGGTCTCTTATAAGGTTTCTGGAAAAAATCTTCACGGAAATATATAACCTGTACTATTATGTGTATACACTGAGAGTTTCAGGATAATTCCTCATGTATTTTTCTAGATATTTATCAAAATGTCTAAAATCGCAAGTGGACGATAATCAATGGCCATGTAGTGTAGTACAAGTCATATATTTCCCTGAAGGTTTTATTCCGAAACTCCAATAGGGGATCGTCAACAAATTAAAAAAGAATGAATACCTTTTGGATATCTTTTGGATAACCCTGTCAAAACAAATTTAGCACAAGCGCTCAAAGTGTAGATTATGATTAAGTGGCTTATTGTAATAAACTGTGTTCATTTTTATGTCGATAGCATGTATACTCGTAGAAAAATTAAGGTTTTCTACGAATCCGAAAAACAGTCTCGAATTTACCCAAGATTTTTGCTTATAATTTGAAGAGTTCTTAATATAAAGTAACATTCTTTTCAGAAAATGTGACAAACAATATTGCACACAATACCCTGTAATCAGAATTAAAAAATAATAAAAATTGTTCGAATATTGAGTAGGTTTACTAAATAATTTTTCACTGCGCATGCGTCAAAGATATCAAAATTTCATTTGCATATTATGTTAGCTAAATGTATAGAGCAACTTTTGTGAAAGTCGCAAAATCACATCTTGAAAATTTTGAAAATAATCGTCAATAGAATACGTTGAAAATTCGTTATTCCCAAAATGACGGAAAAACACGAGGGGTTGTATCCATATATTGATTGATTAGTGTCAATATAGGATACATAATGCGTACTAATAAATTTTAATAAAATTCCTCATTTTTAGGTGCGTTCGTAATTATGTAAATACGTAGCACCTATTGTTGTCGCTCAGTCCGTCCGTCTGTCTGTATGTCCGTCCGTCTGTCCGCATATAACAACGCAAAAACTACCCAACCG
Source organism: Maratus speculifer (assembly GCA_964019185.1). Taxonomy (NCBI): domain Eukaryota; kingdom Metazoa; phylum Arthropoda; class Arachnida; order Araneae; family Salticidae; genus Maratus; species Maratus speculifer. The sequence goes on along the minus strand of OZ025297.1, from coordinate 286,422,082 downwards.
AATCGTTTGAAATTTAAAATACATAATTATAACATAATTTTGTCGAGTCATTTCAAATTTTATGAAAATCGGATGGATAGATCAATTACAGGGACAATTAAAAGGATTCCGTTACATTACGGTCAATAGCAAAAAAAAGTTTCAAATGCATTTTAATCGTTTGAAATTTAAAAATATAATTATTACGTAATTTTGTCGAGTAATTTCAAATGTTATGAAAGTCGGACGCATAGATCATTTACAGGGAAAATCAAAAGTATTCCATTACATTACGGTCAATGGGGAAAAAGTTTCAAACGCATTTTAATGATGTTACAGTCATTCGAACATAATAGAATTGGCATGAATCTATGAAATATATACGAAAATATGCATTCTGTACAATCTGTGATGCAAAGAATTTTTATTATTAAATTACAGGGCCACACAAAAGTATTCCACTATATAATGCTATACGGGGAAATATTGTTTGGGACGTGTTTTAATTATATTCGACTATTTCACATTTATGAATAAGATATACGTTGCTGAGGTGTAATAAAAATTAATTCCTGCATATTTACAGAAACGTAAAGATTTCGACTACTATACTGTATCCGGAGTACGCTCTACTATATCAGCAAGATCTGAATATTTTTAAATCTTCGTTATCGTACGAACGCACCTCATTTGCTACATTCACGTGCAATTTCCAACTTGTTTTTATTATTATTACTGGTATGGAATACCTGTACATGTTAGGGAAATTCGTTGCTAATCTGGAATAGACAGTTTGTTGCAAGATATGTTTTGTAAATATGGTTAATAATGTAAATAGTTTGTAACAATTAATGATAATACAGGAAAAGAATATCTGAATGACAAGTATGAGTAGGTCATGTAATTTTCTCGTGCTGTCCGAAAATAGGCAATAAAGAGGAAAGTGCCGAGTTAAACTGATGGCATTGAGCTCGCAGGCTATACATACAACTGTATATTATACTCTTATTTCAAAGAATAATGCCCTTCCAAAAATAAAAGAAATCAACTGTAAGTTATTGGACAGTGGATTAACTGCCATCCCTCTTTATACTTAACCATGAGTCCCTAAAACTAATCAGGGAAGTGCCTTATCAGAGTGAACCTATTAACAAAATTTGAAGAAAATGTGAAAATTCTGCATGATTTCTGCATATTTATATAAATTAAGGAGGGCAGCACTCTCTTCTTCTCCCCCTTCATATTTAACCAATGAACCTCCAATGCTAATCAGTGAAGAACCTTATCAGAATGAACCTACATATAAAATTTGAAGCAAATCTGATATTTATATAAAGAATTATCACGTTACATACAGAACCTGCGGGCACATTAGCTGTCAGGCTTTGATAGCCTTGTGAGCTATAATTTAAATTTTATTTAAATTTTATTCTTTCTATTTTTGCTCATCTACCATTTTTGCTGCACTTTGATGATACATTTTAATTGGACTGTCTTGTTGTGTGTTTTCCTTAATGTGTTATTATTATTATTTCAGATCGTGAACTTACATTTATAGTACTTACATTACCATGCTTGATACAAGAAAAGTTTCCGACTCTTTATCATGAAGAAGGTGCAGAAATTTCTGTGTTTCAACCTGTTACTGTGCTCCGCAACTCAAGCAACTTGTTAAATTACTCATACTATGTATTAATTTTATATAAACAGTTAATTACAAAAACTGATAATTTTATAAGCTTAGTTACTTTGTGGTATGCATTATTTTGGTTGTTTAACGTTAACTATAGCAAAAGCCAATTTAAATTTTTATCATTTTTATTAGATACTTATGTCTTCAAAATTTTCTCAGTGGCATCAGTTCCACATAGTGTTACGTCTTTGTTTAATAATATTTAATACATTCTTGGTGCTTACAATAAAAAGATTATTTGAACTAAAAGGTTGTTTTTTTTTAATTCAGTGTTTTATTCCTTTCATTATAATTACTCTTTGGATTAAAATTTCAGATGCAATAAGTCAAAACACAAAAACAATTTGGCATACATTTTGATGTGGGTACAGGACTAGAAATCAGCAGTCGTTAGTCGTCAAATGAAACTAAATTATAGAAAAATTATTCCTAGTCGTCAAATCGTAGTAGCTAGCTTTCTTTAACTTTAATTTTTTTTAGCAAATGCTTTTATTTGTATTTTAGCATACATCCTCCCCCACCCCCCTCTGCACCATGACATCAGCACGTGTCTTAAAAATTTTAAACCTTTCAATAACCTGTAAGTTAACTTCACTTTCATCAATGACTGATAAAACTGGTCCTTGGATATTACACCCCTGTAAACAAGATTTTCTTTTATTATGATATATTTCTGCATCCTTATATGCTCCTAAAATAAGAAACTGTATTAAAATTGTTTTAAAATTTTTGCATTCCCTTCTTCAAACAAACAAAAAAAATATGTGTGATTTAGAAATGTTTTAAATGCCACACCATAATTGGCAACCAAAGATTCAATTATTTGCTTACTTTTTATTTTCTGATGTACTGTTAGTCTCAGATTTTTTAAAAATTAGCTTATCCCTAGTTATATCTGAAGCTCGTATTTTCTCTCTGTGGACATATTTCTTGATTATCTGTTTTGTATGCATATTAGCTTTATAAAAAAAATAAATTTTTCCAGAATCCAAATATTGCAGTTTAATCAGGTTTCATACTTATGGAAAGTCAGTTTTTATTTTGTTTAGTAAGAAAAAGCGTTTAATATATAAAGTTTCCTCCCCACTTCCCTTCAATACATTAAAATTAAATATGCAATGCAATATTATTACTATTAACATGGTTGTGAAAAGAAATAATAAAATATGAAATGCAGTTGGCACATCGAAAAAAAAATTATAGGCATTATTTTGACACCTAACATACAGTTCTTAATTTCTAATACTGTGTGGATATATGCTATAAAATATGGATTTGCATAAGTTCACTATAAAGGTAAATACTACATATATTGTAAAAATGATTTTTTTTTTTACTCAATTTCATCTGTGATTTTACCACAACAATAAAATGAACTTATTTTCTATAATTCATTTCATAGCTTGATGGCTAACTTTCTGGAAGAATTTTAAAGAATATGAAGTATTCTTACTAATTTAAAAGTTACACAGCATTTATTACATATTCTTTTCTAATTTGTGTTTTAAAATTTTTTAATTAGATACAGCAGGGTTGCTGAAAAAATATTGGTGCGTTGTTTGACATTGATATTTCACAACTAAAATCTGAGAAATGCTTATTTTAAAATTTTGTAGCATTTCTTCTATTATATGAAAATCTTAATCTTCCGAAAAGTTCACAACCGTCAAAATGATCAGCAACTAATATGTTCAACAAAGTGTTCGCCTCATGGAAGCAAAATAATTTTAATGGAACTTCCAGCAGTATTGGGACGTTCACATGGAGCAAAAACAACATTGACCTTCAACACTCATCTGCGTGGATATTTAATAACAGGTGTATTGCCTTCGAACAATCAGATCTTAACTCACTTGACTACTGTAGAAAAGTTAGAAATAGAAAATCCCCAGTTTGCTTGTATGTGATGCGAAATTATTAAGGCATCGAATGATTTAAATCAGAATTATCTGCAGCGGACTGTCAATTCTGTGATCTTTCATTTTCAAATTTGTGAAAAAAATAAATATCAAGCCAGTGAACAATTTGTTAAAATATTGTTATTTCTTTTACTTTTTTTTATTATTAAATTATGGCATATATTTTAAAGGATATAGCATTTTTCTGTGTCCTCATACTTTTCAGTTGGCCTGTATATAAAATAATGAAAATACATGTCAAGCAATATACTATGTGTCAAAAAAGATGGTTACGGATTACTTCTGAAACTATAAGAAAATTATAAAAATATTCATATGAAGATAGATAATTCAATTTGTACTTTCTCTTATTTTAGAGTCAAAAAACATAAAATTTTTACAATGTTCCTGCATCTAAAAATGCCCAATCACAAAAATAGTTACTAGCCCTTTCTTAAATATACCCAAAAAGTTTGATCCAAACATATGAGTTAGAGACAGTCAAAAATCATGATTTATTTCATTTTATAAGAACTTCAAAACATAAAATTGAAAATCAGGCTTCAAATTGCATGACAAAGTCACAATATTTGACTCTAACTCAGTGATTTTTAGAGGCAGAAAATAGATGTAGAGGTTGTGTAAATTTTGCTAATTATTCTAACAAAACCTTTTGGGTATGACTAACAATTCAATAGTGGTGACTTATGATTGGTGATTTTGAAATTCAAAAACTGTATAAAAGTTAAAATTTTGAATTTTTCTTAAAATAATCTCCATGTAAATGAAAGTACAATTTGAATTATCTGCCTTTCTATGATTATTTTTGTAGTTCATATTATCCCTCTCTGAGTTACAAAAATATGCTACAATTTTTCTTTGGACACCTGATATTGAGTTTAAAAATATAATATTCCATCAATCTAAAAGAAAAAAAAGACTCAAAATATTGACTGATCATGATAATTTTTCTCTGCAGAATTCAATTTAAAAATGGGTAAACACTTTGTGTTTCATGATTCAAACCAATACAATTTCTTAACAAGCAGGGTGGGGGGAGGGGGGTTGCAACTATGGGCCATAGATTGTGAGTGCTATTTCTTGTAGGATGCCACAGGTCACACTGGATAATGTGTTTCATCCGTTCACCCTCTGGGGCACCCTGGATAAGTGGTATAATTATTCTCCCCTGAGATGCCATTCTTTCACCCTTTAAGGTACCCTGGATGAGGGGTGCCATTATTCTCCCCTCAGATGCGATCCTTTCACCCTCTGGGGCACCTTGGATAAGGGGTGCCATTACTCTCCCCTGTGGCGCCATCTTTTCACCCCCTGGGGCACCCTGGTTAATGGGGTGCCATTACTCTCCCCTGAGATGCCATCCTTTCACCTCCTGGGACACCCTGGATAAGGGGTGAGATTATTCTCCCCTGTGGTGCCATCGTTTCACCCTATTGAACACTGTGGATAAGGGGTGCCATTATTCTTCCCTGAGGTGCCGTCCTTTCACCCCCTGAAACACCCTGGATTAGGGGTGCCATCCTTTCACCCTAGTTAAGGGTGCCATTTTAGCTCCTCTAGGGGTGTCACCAGTGAGACAAGCCTTTCACCCCTAAAAGGTGCAATGTGTCACCATTAGTTTTAACAGTGTATTTTTATGATCAATCATGAAAATTAAATATATTACCAAATAACACAGAATCGAAAACCCAATGTAAATGCATGTAATTTGTTTTGTGACACTGGAAGTTTGCTTTTGTATTTTTAGAGATTTATTATTTGGTTTTGTTTTTGATTCTAAAAATGTCTTTAAAACTTTATACACGTGCTCTCAATAATTTTTAAATTCTATTCCGTATATATTTTTTAAATTATTTTATATTTTTCGCGTTTTCACTTACAACGATGTCTATTGGCTTGTTCATAAAACATTAGTCATAATCATGTAGTTCGAATTGCAGAAATATTTTAAACGAGATAGAGGCATGTTTTAAAAGAGGTTTGAGTTAACAAAGACATTTCCTAGAACATGAAATTTGTTAACGCTGTGGAAAATATCAGTGGAAAAGTTGCTAGATTGCTTTCCACTTTAGACACTGCAACAAAAACAATAATTTAATAGAGATTGTATTGGAAATAGGTACGCTTGAAAAATCTCCATTTTTTTGCGTTAAAAAATCCGCAAATTCCAGAAAATCTTCCGTTTTTTCGGAATAAAAATGTAGTAATACAGTCCAGTAGTGCGAATATTCTCTTTCATTGGGCAATCTTTGTGTTAAAAAATAAATTAATTAAATTAATTAAAATGCAATTTAGATTTAAGAAAAAATAAGGTCTCAATTTACATTCTTTTTGGAGCCCTTTTTAAATTTCGGAGGAAATCACGTGTTTCATGTTCACTTTTGGATAATAAAGTCGTTCTTCGATATAAGTAACTTTTCTTTTTAACTGGGTCTCTCACGTTAGTCAGGAAATCAATGAATATCGGCGTACATTTTAAATTAATATTTTTTAAACGACCTTATTTATAGTTTGTTAAATCATGAAAGAAATTCGTTTTTTTTTATTTTTTATTTTTATTTTATTTTATTTTATTTTTCGTTTTAAAAGTTATCGCCGCCTTGTATTAAGGAGACAAGGGACCTTTGAAATCATTTTTTGTTATATTTTTTAATTTGCACTTTAAATATTATTTAAGGGTACATTATATGCATTATAACATATATTTATCACAAAAAATGTTTAAAAAAATTTTTTTTTGAAAAAAATAGGAAAATTTCTATAATATTTTAGATTTAACGAAAAAAATTCAAAATGTTCCATGCGCATTATTTTTTCTTTGAATGTTTTGAAATTTTTTATGGTTATTTATCACAATATATGTCACAAAACTGTGCATGGTTTTTTGAAAATAAATATAATTGTTGAAGTTATAGGTAGTTAATTGTGAAAAAAGGTTAAAAAATGCTCAAAATTTCAGAAAAATTGAGAAAATATTTTTTTTTCTTAGCTTTATATTCAGATATATAAAATTCCATGCACAGTTTTATTTATATATGTAAATCAAACTTGTATAAATATTATTGGAGATTTTTATTGATATGGAATGCGCATAGGACATTTTGAAAAATTCCCGTTAAATCTAAAATATTACAAAAATTTTCCTATTTTTCCATCAAAAAATTTTTTTTTACATTTTTTGTGATAAATATACGTTATAATTTACATAATGTACCAATTGTATAATATTTAAAGTACAATTTTAAAAATATAAAAAAAGGGATTTCAAAGGTCCCTTGTCCCCTTAACTGAAATTAACCTAACATTGTTACAAAAAAACTCATACTTAAAGTAAGTGGATAGAATCGGGCATTTTACGTCAAAATGTGGGGTGTACTTCAAGCAAGGAAAAAGGTAAACAACAAAAATTGTTACATCTATGATGTAGTTTTTCATTCCGCTCTTTACAATTGTAAACGATCGATTCAAACTTATTCATAAATGTAATATCTTGATCTCTACACGAACACAACAGGTAATGCTAAAGAAATTATTTTACTCTTTTCCCCTTTAATTTACCGCAAGGAAAGACTTTCATTTAATCTACTCAAGTAGCACTAATTAAGACATGAAGTACTGTAACCTTCATTAACTCAGAGCTTCACAACTTCAGGCATGTGTCTTGAATTAAACAAAATTATTTTCATACTAAAGATGATAGTTACCATTATTGCACGCTTCAATAAAATATAAGAAGTTATAAACAATAAGAAAAAAAATTATCATTACTATTATCTCCAATTTCAACTTAATAAATTCTTTTACTTTTCTAAAGTTTACAATAATAACATAATTGAATGAAAAAAAAAGAATGAAAATATACCTTGAAAGTGTTGTATACTCCTTAATTCATCAATACTTCAATACTAAATATAAAAAGAAATTTATATTAAATTTAATGATACCGTGATACTAACTTTAAAATAGCACTGAATGCACACATTTTTGTTCCAGAAGCTGTTAGGAAGCTCCAGGTGTCATTGTTAACCCCTTGCGGTGCGATGGTTTCATAGATATACCACTTAATTTTAATTCCCAAACGCCACATTGGCACCGGAATTTTGCTTAAGAAAATTACGGTTTATTGAATGTGTGAAATCTAGTTTTTTCTTATTTACAAATAAAGTTGTTTTCAAATTCTGGTGTCAGTGATTAATTTCAACACTTAAGCAATGAATTTGCCCTACGCCTTAAAGGGTTAAAATTCTGTTGGGTTTTTTCCAAATCATTAATAAGCATAAATTCCGATATCTTCCGTGAGGAAACACTTCAGTTGTCTAGATGATAACTCCCCTTAAGCTGCTATCAGATTCACTAACATTTACAGAAACTTTTGAGCCAACACTTGCTTTCATCCAACTTTTCGCGAAATATCCGCACAACACCCAGTGTGATAAGAAACAGCAATGACGTCCAACTTTTTCTCTAGTTCCAAAAAATTGTCCACTAGACGAGACTTTTCAACCATCATCGAACTTTTCATCGAATCAGAGATAAGCTATTGATACGAATAGGCGATAAATATTAACACCTGATACTAATAATATTTGTTTACCTCTTTTTTATCCGCTTTTTTCAAGACAATTGTAACCTTTTTCTCTCATTGAGCGGGAAAAAAGTTGGGGTTACAATTGGCTGAAAAGCTTGTTGCGCGCAAAGTTCGTGAATCTGATAATAACTTTTGGTCATCCACTGATTTTGAAATTACCAGAACTAACTTTACAATTCTTAGCATTTAATTTAAATATTACTTGATGTTATTATTGTCTGTATTTTAAAACATATTTTAATTCCACATGCCGAATAAAAATAACACCTCGAAGCTTCGAGGTGACCCCCGTCGTCATATGTAAGGATTAATATAACAAATGAAGTTCTGAATCTTCCCAGGAAGTTTTTGTTTTCTTTAATAGCGGTTTTTGATAGAAAAAACTGTCGTTATTTTCCTTAACAATTGACAATATATACACAAATATATATAAATATTCCATATTTGTGTTATCTTTAATTGAGTACTGGAAATCTGCTACAAACACGAGTATAAGGTATAAGAATGGATGGAAAAGATCTCAAACAGATATTAATTGATAAAAGATAACCTTTTCATTTTCGGCGAAATAGATGATTGAAAATGAAAAAAAAAATCTGTTTTTGGACTTCTGAATAATTTTTATATAAAAAAAAACACTTTAATAGTATGTTACAATTTAGATTATTTATTTATTTATTTAATTATTTATCGCAATGAATGGCTTAAAATCACTGACGAACTTGTAAAATCCGGGAAATGCAATATTTTTCTTTTTTCAACACTATATAATAAAAGAGCTAATCAAAAAGATTAAAATTCGAACTTCAGTTGCATTTGAACCAGTTTCCATCAGTCTGGAAACAAATTTGCTGGATTCTATGTACAATAGTTTTCACTAGACATCGTCAAAAAACAAACTTACTAATAGACACATACACAGCAAAAAATCTTTATTTATTTATTTATTTATTATAGTTGTTAGAATCTAGTCTACAATATTCAATATTAAATTACGCCTTCTTTATTTCCCATATGGCCATTTTTATTTTATTCATCAAATGACATAAAAAAGCACTTTTATATAGCTTTTTGCCAGTATAAATCCCTAGTAATTTAGTTATTCACAACTTTAGATAGATCTAAAAAAGTTTTTTCCATATTAGTTTGAAATTTTTTCTTTGATTTGAATTTAAATTAATATATTAAGGTACCCTGGGGTAATAACGCCACGTTAAGGTTCTACCAATTTTCACGGCTTAGTTTTAGATTGTATTTTTCAAACAAATATAGGATCTGATACAGCAACTCATTGACTATCTATATAAAATAAAATAATTTAACAGATATGTATTCATAAAATGTAATGGCGTTTTTTCTTGACCAATGCTATTTGGCGTTATTACCCACCTATATGGGTAATAACGCCATGCAAACAAAACTGTGAAATAAGATGAAATAATTGCATATAGATAGCCCAATTCTAAAAATACAAACTCTACAAACTTAGAAATTGACAAATTGCATTCTAAGCTATTGAAAATGTTCAATTTTTTGTGAAAGTATAAGAAAAATAAAGGTGTGGTGTGGGAGGGGGGATGAGACAAAAGAATATCAGACCGTGAGCTTCTTTTTGCTTAAAAAGGACCACTTAAATAGAATTATTAGAAACATTGCGCAGTTTTAGCTGTGTTTATTTGAATCAGTATTTAGGATGTAGCTCTGCCACTGTAGGGAATCAACCGGGGTATTAATGTCAAGGATTGGCGTTATTACACCGATATAGTTATTGCGCAGTACATTTTAAATTACAAATTATCTCGAGAAGATATCCTAAATCTTCAACAACATTTTAAAAGTACATGAAATGCACTACAAATTTATGTAATTAACAAAGCATTTCCGGATAAAAAGATAGTCTTCACATCACAAAACGTATGTCGCAAATTCTAGATCAAGCGTTAATTTTAGTTGTTTGTAAAAACAATAAGACCTAAAAATGAAACAATTTAACTTGAAGCTGTTTTTTGCGATTTATATGACTCAAAACCCTTTTGCGCAGAGCACATGGGTGTCATTTACCTGATTATTTCATAATTATGCAAAATATAAGCACTTGGCGTTATTAACCCGCCTGGCGTTATTACCCTAGGGTACCTTAAAATTTTCTATTGTAGTATACATCAATTTTGACTTAATCAAAATATTTAAGAATTTATTTTTACAAAATGTTGGAAAAATATTTTTCCAAGCTATATCTATTATATTCCCAGATTTAGCATTTCGCGATAAATATATGACTTATCCACTATAGCTGATACGGAAATCGTACCAGCTTGTTGAATCTGAGGCATTCATTTAAATGTGAAAAGATCAGTTGGTAATAAACTATATTAAGTATATTTTATTTATAAAGATTCATTTCAACAGGGTAAACTTAGAAAATCCTTCCGTGTTATATAACGTGTTTATTTTGTTTTAGATATCACATTTTATTTAAAACGTGCTTAGTTATTCTAGAAATAATAAGTTTATATTGAAAAATTAATAGAGAAACAAAGATGTTGCCGAAATAACAATTGCATTTCAAATGTAAAAAAGTCTGTCATTAACAAATAGAATTCTTCGACAATAACCAAGACTCGCAATATGATTATTTAATCAAAATTACATTTTTCCAAGATTGCCGTTCATAATTTTATCAATAATAGAAAAACTTTCACAAATTTCAATACATTAACTTTTCGTGATATTCAAAATATTGGAATTTTACTGTAATTTGTGCCAAGAATTGGACATTTGTAACGTTTTTCGTGATTTCTCCCAGTTCGTTCGTCATAGAAAATAAATGTTAGGATATCTTTAATATTGTTAAAATATGTTACATGTCTGTAAATTTTGCTGAAAGATTATTTTTGGAAACAGACAACGAACGTTATAATTCTTATAATGTAAAATGTATTTATATATTTTCTTTTTGTTGCAGTCTTTCAATGTGAGAATGGAAAAATACTGTATTTATATACTATTTTATGATACAATTTCCTTTGCTGTATGCTTATTTCTTCATACAATTTTCTTATATATTATTTATTCGCAGAAAAATAGTATCTAATATTTCCCTAAAAACCCTTATTTCTATTTTAAAAGGTTACTACTACATGCACGAGCTAACTGTACGAGAAATTCAATTAAGTCGATTTATGTTCACTTGTAATGCATAAACATTCATGGAAATAAATTACAGTTCGACATGGAAATTACCCTGTAAGACGCATGACGAATGTTTATTCTTTTAATCGGTTGTGATTTTTGATAAGCATAGATACGTTATGGATGACTTTGATTTATTATATATGTATTTCGTATTGTAGTTTTAAATAATCATGCAATGAAGTAAACTTCAGAGTCAAAAGCAAATGATCTAACGTTAACAAGCAATTTCTACCCATTGTAGTTGAGAAATATTTTACGAATTTCACGGATACGCACTATAATTCGCATAAAAATAGCATGTAATCATTCCCAAAAAATACTTATTTCTGTTTAAAAAGACATTTCTAGATGCAAAGGAAAACTATACAAAAAATTCCACTGAGTAGATTTATGTTCACCTGAAATGTATAAACATTCAGGAAAATAAATTATAGTACGACGGGGAAATTAATGTATAGGACGTATGAAGATTGATTATTCTTTTATGCTGCTATATCTTTTTATAAGAGTATGTACATTATAAATGACCTGTATTTATAGTGGTTTTAAATATTTGTGTTTGAAGTAAACTCCAGAATTAAAAACAAATAATATAAATTTAAAAAAATATTTTCTATGAATTTAAAAAGATATTTTCTATACACTGTAACTCAGAAATATTTTATAAATTCCCCGCGTACACATTATTATTTGAACAAAAATATTATGTAATCTTTTCAAAGTAATTCTTACTTCTTTTAAAAGGGACACTACTAAATGCAAGAACTGACTAAGCGAAAAATTACAATAAGTAGATTTTCGTTTACCTGCAATGCATGAACATTCAGGAAAATAAATTATAGCACAACATAGAAGTTGCCTTATAGGACGTATGAATATTGACTATTATTTAAGCATCTGGGTCTTTTGATAAAAATACATTCATTACAAATGACTTTTTTTTTTTCGTATAGCAGCTTTAAATATCCATGCTGTGAAATAGACTGCAGAATTAAAAGAATATGTTATAAAGTTAATAAGGGAATTTCTACCCATTGGAACAAAGAAATGTTTTACAAATTTCGCTCATATATATTATTATTCGCATAAACATAGTATGTAATCTTTTTCCCAAAATCCTTATTTCTTTTTAAATGAATACTACTAGATACAAGAACTTGTGACGGTATATTCATGCTGGGTGTCATTTATCACATTATATGCAGACATACTCATTAATTTAGGTTAAAACAACACAGTTTATTAAAATGATAAGGGCTAAAGGAAAGTGGAGCCAGTCTATAATTTCACTCACTGAGAACACTATGAAAAGCTAAATCATACTCACAGGCGTTGGTCTAGCTCAGTCGGGGCACCGTCTAACACTTGACACTATTTCCTGGCTGATCTACTAAACAAATCTTAATTTCACAGCCCGTGGCTGTGGATATTTCTTTATTTCTCAAATAATCAAAACGGAACGATTCTAAACTTTCTTACCAAGGCAGAATCTTTAATCCACTATCTGAACTCCTTTTCGCTTTACTGGAGGCCGTAGCTATTTTCTAATCGTCAGCACCTTCATAAACAATCATCAACTTCGTTGTCTAATGGCGGAATACACACAGAGGCTGCTGGCTGCCGGCTAGAACACACAGACGCTGGCTGCTGGCTAAGGCCAGAAACACACACACCACAAACTCACACCCAAGCTTTTATACGCGACAAACTGAGATACTTCTCATTAACATAATACTAATAACCGCGAGCTAACTGCGGAATTCGAAAGAGCACACACACTCTAGAAAGTTAAAGTAAAAGAGAGGACAGATGTCGCTTTTACGCCTACAAAATGTTAAATTATTGACGTCACGATCTCAGAAACACTAGAGTGCCTTTATGACTAAAGGTCACTCCCTCACAACCCCCCCTCGAACTCCGCAGAGAAAAAGGGCTGGGCTAAATGCATGCCCAGAACTTTTTCTTGTTATAAATTTAGAGCCGTAATAAAACACAGTGATGGGTGAAATTTAACGCCGAAACATAACTTTTAAAATATTAACTTTAACCCATCACAACCAAAAAAACTCAGTTTGCCTCAAATAATCACATATCCAATCCAACCATTCTTCTATCTTACAAATAGCCTCCGTAAAACTTCCAAAAACTCGTAATACTTTCAAAACTAATTACTTCTTCTCTCAAAACAACCCACTCCACTGGGAGTGCTAAAATTTCTCAAAACACTAACCTTCCGAAATTTTCCTCAATATTGCAATGCAACTATAACTTTACCCAAAAATTTCTCCATAACTTTTAATATACTAGAATTCGCACCAAGTCCAAAAAAACCCAATGCGCAAAAACTTTCCTCATCCAAATTCCGCCTTCATCTAAAATTACATTTACTTCATACTAAACTAACTCTGCTACTACGTAATACCTACATCCCCATTAGCCAATGAACCAACTCCCAAACTTCTTCAGACTTAACTCCACTTGAACAATAATTGGGGCACATACGTACAGCGGCATATCGCTGTGCTTATGCAACAATCAAAAAATATCAAAAATTTACAAAATGACGTCATCAATCTCTTCATCTGTATTAACTAAAAGAAAAATAGCAGAATCAATACATAACAAAAGGTATACTTTCCTGCAAGAAAATCACATTAACATTCAATTTTAATACAATACAATTTCAAATTCAAATGCAGCTTAAAACTTCGCAACTTGCGGAAACCATTTCCAACTAAAGTACAAAACGCAACTCATAAAACACGAACGATAAGAAGAAAGTTAATTCATTAAATGTTAGTATAAGAGATAGAAACGCGTGTCAAGGACTTCTTGACCGCAAAACACGTGCGCGCCTGAACCGCGGCGCGTGTACAAAATAACCCAAATTACTATCTGTACTTTCTGAAAATTTAAACATACATTAACATACATTTTATAACACACGAACAATATAACAATATAATAACATTTTAAACAAATAATATAACAATTTAACAATAGATCCAGAATTTTCAAAAGCAGTTAAGACCAAAACCTCAAACATACATAGAACTAACAATTTTGCAAACAAATTTTGAACATAATTAAGCACTAAACGTGAGTCCGTCAAAAAATTCCAAAAATGGCCAAAAGTACAAAACAGTCTCTCTGCTTTCTATTCCTTCACATTGCTACCACATATATGCACTCTAATAGAAATTTAATAAAGAACATTATCACCCAATCATAGAGATGATTCACTGCTAGCAGGCTTCATACTGCAAGATGGCTTTCTCCTCCTGTCCCAAAAGGCTTGTACGAAGGATCTCTCGTCATCAGAACTGTACGGTGACGCCACAGTTGACTGTCGTGCCTGCAGCCTGGTTCTGAATGGATGCCGTGGAATACTCGTAGGTTCCACTCGACGACTCTGCTCCGGCCGGTTCGCTGGGTTCACTCCATGGCGAGGCTCACACTGTTGTTGCCGGTAATCTGAGAGTTGTCTCCTCTTTCTAGACGCACCCGAAGTTACCGAAGATCCTAGGCCACGTTTCTTTCCGGACCTATGTAGTTTCTTGTTAGGCAAAGATTCGGCATTTAAAGTTCGCTTAACAGTTTTACGAGTGTCCAAACGAAATCTTTTCTGGGGATTAATCACTGAAGATGGTGAACTATTAGTTAATTTATGCTTGTGAGGTTGTTGTCTAATAGATGGAGGAACTGGACAATTTATAATTTTTTGTCTTTTATGACACACAGAGTCCGATGTATTTGACACAGTTCTCTTATTTTTATTATACTTTGCTCTCGGATTGTTAGACTGTCGACTTTCAATAACAGTTTTTGGAGCTGTTTGACCAAATTTTCTTCTTGAATATTGATGAAAAGAATTAGACGAAGAAGTGCTGGACTCGGGACACTCATTGGATCGGGAATTTCGCGAAACACCACTCGACATATGAGAACCTTCACTACCATTTTCTCTAAACTTATACACTCTAACCTGATCCAGATTAACAGTCATTCTTTCACCATTGACATCAACAACCAAATTATTATTCCGAACTTCCAAAACCTCGAACGGACCTACAAACTTTGGACCAAATTTAGCTACTCTCTTCTGACGACTTGAACTTAACCAATGCTTTTCTACTAACACAAAATCTCCAACTTTCACTTCTAACTCCCTTCTACGCATATTATAATACTGAGCTTGCTTTTCTTGCGCTTTTCCCATTTGAACCTGAGCTTCCTTAACCAACCTCTCAATATCCTGACACATGTACTGACTTTCCGCATCTGACACCATAACTAACCTTTGGAATGGAGTAATAACTTTTCTACCCAAAAACAATTCAGCAGGCGTTTTCCCCGTTGACTCGTGAACTGCCGTACGAAGTGCGTACGCAAAATGCTGAAGAAACTGGTCCCAATTTGCATGATGAGAACCAACATAAGAAGAAATCATTTGAATTAATGTACGATTTACACGTTCAGCCATATTAGACTGAGTAAGTTCCCTACCGTCCTCAGTCTCCAACTTTTCACAAAAAGATTTAAAAATATTAGATATAAAATCATAACGAAATGGTTTACTAGCAACTAGTGCGTCAAAACCAATATGAACTTCATTCGTTAAACTCGGTTTATCTGAAAATACTTTACCACAATCGACTAAAGACTTATTAACCTCCATTTTCTTAACCTCAATTAAACTCGACTCCTCCAAATTAACTGACATTGAAACTTGCTCCTTCTTACTCACATTCTCATCATTATTCACGATTAACGACTTTTTAAAGAAATCCAAACTAATTTCTCTATCCTTCATATAATCCACACCAACTATACAATGCACTGTTAATCCATCTAACACACAAAACTCCCAACATGTCTTAACCGAACGAATTTCAACTTCCAATTCCACTGAACCTTTATTATCGCAAGCTACTCCCTGTGCTGACTGAACCACCAGACTTCACCTTTTCAAATTCTTATACGAAAAATATTTCCGATAACAATCAAAAGAAATGAACGACTTATCTGCCCCTGTATCGAAGACACTTTTAACGACAATACCATCTAACACAATTAACACTTCAGGTAACTCAACCGGATTAATATTTATTTTATTTAAACTCACAGAAGGCTTTTCCGACCTCTGAACACATTTGCTTTGCATTGACCTATTTTCAACATTCTCATCCGAAGTTAATCTCCTTACTTGCGAAGAAACATTCCTGTCCCGTACTCCCCCACTACGATCATAACCACTATTCTGTCTATTTCCATGCATATTTCTCTCACCACTTCTAAAATTATTAGCACCACCAATATTCCTATTACCATTACTCGTATTCGACATATTACGACCAAATCCATCACTTCTATTACGCACATTACTATCCGGAAATCGCTGTCCCCCTCTCACAAAATTACGTTCCCCCTCATTTCTCAAATTACCATCCGTGACAGGTCTCTGCCGAGGGTTACGCAAATCCCGTTGATCCGAGCTATGCCGAGACTCATACTTCGATAATATCTGGTGCATTTCTGCAAAATTCTTCGGTGCTCTAACTTCAATAAAGTCCTGTATATTTGGATTAAAAAGAGGAAAAACAATGTCCAACAATTCCTCAAATGTAATATCTAAATCTAATTTATTTTTTAGTTCCAGCTTACGAAGATAAAATTTTGACGCCGATTCATATATATTCTGCTTATTACAATAGAACTCTTTTCTCAAAATACTTTTATCTTTAACTGGAGGAAATGCCTTCTTTAACTCAATTACAGTTTGTTCAAATCTTTTCGCTTCATCAGTAATTAAAAACTTTCCTATATTTTCTAACCACAAAAGTGCTTCGCCCTTTAACGAGCATTTAAGCACTACGTATTTACTTTTTTCAGGTATATTATTGAACAAAATATAATCATCTAATTTCACTAAAAATTCACTAATATCACCCTCACCGGTGAAATACACCCGTGGCACAATCTCAAAATGTCCGACATTTCGTTGGGCGCCATTTGTGACGGTATATTCATGCTGGGTGTCATTTATCACATTATATGCAGACATACTCATTAATTTAGGTTAAAACAACACAGTTTATTAAAATGATAAGGGCTAAAGGAAAGTGGAGCCAGTCTATAATTTCACTCACTGAGAACACTATGAAAAGCTAAATCATACTCACAGGCGTTGGTCTAGCTCAGTCGGGGCACCGTCTAACACTTGACACTATTTCCTGGCTGATCTACTAAACAAATCTTAATTTCACAGCCCGTGGCTGTGGATATTTCTTTATTTCTCAAATAATCAAAACGGAACGATTCTAAACTTTCTTACCAAGGCAGAATCTTTAATCCACTATCTGAACTCCTTTTCGCTTTACTGGAGGCCGTAGCTATTTTCTAATCGTCAGCACCTTCATAAACAATCATCAACTTCGTTGTCTAATGGCGGAATACACACAGAGGCTGCTGGCTGCCGGCTAGAACACACAGACGCTGGCTGCTGGCTAAGGCCAGAAACACACACACCACAAACTCACACCCAAGCTTTTATACGCGACAAACTGAGATACTTCTCATTAACATAATACTAATAACCGCGAGCTAACTGCGGAATTCGAAAGAGCACACACACTCTAGAAAGTTAAAGTAAAAGAGAGGACAGATGTCGCTTTTACGCCTACAAAATGTTAAATTATTGACGTCACGATCTCAGAAACACTAGAGTGCCTTTATGACTAAAGGTCACTCCCTCACAAACTAACTATACAAAAAATTCCATTAAATAGATTTATGTGGATCTATAACACGAAAGAATTCAGAGAAATTAAGCGGTTGTGTCTTTTGGTAAGGGAACATATATTATAGATGACATTGGTTCTTTTTTTCACAAAAATAATGCGGACATGTTACATATTTATAAAATAATAGATAAAGAAAATTTTTCCATGGGCACTTCATAATTTTTTTAAATCTTAAAAGTAAAAAATAGTACGTAATCTTTCCCCAAAAATTCTTATTTCTATATAAACGGATACCACTAGATGCAAGAGCTAAATAACTGTACGGAAAAATTACATTGAGTAAATTTATGTTCACCTGTAATGCATAAATATTTAGGAAAATAAATTATAGTATGACATAAAAATTAACTTATAGGACGTATGAAGATTGATTATTCTTTTAAGCTGCAGTATCTTCTGATAAGGATACATATGTTATAGATGACTTTGATTTTTTTTCACAAAAATAATGAGAAAATGTTACACATTTATATAATAATAGAGAAAGTTATATAGGATTAATTTAGATTTTTTTTCTTTTCTTTTATGAGTTCCTCATAACATCGTCGAACTTGTAAAATCAGGGAAATACAATACCTTTACCTTTCATGCAAAAATAACAAAAGATAAATAAAAAAGATTGAAATCCAAACCTTAGTTTCATCGAACCTGTCTTCGTCAATCTGGAATCAAATAAGCTGGACTTTAGGTGTAAAATTAGTATACAATCTTTTCACAAAAATCCTTATTTCTGTTTAAAAGAATAATACTAGATGCAAGAGCTAACTATACGAAAAATTCCATTGACTAGATTTATGTTCACATGTAATGCATAAACATTCAGGAAAATAAATTGTAGTACGACGTGGAAATTGTCTTATAAGACGTATGAACATTGATTATTCTTTAGAGTGGCAGTGTCTTTTGATAAGGGTACACACATTATAGATGAGTTTATTTCTTATTTTATTTATTTATTTATTTATTTTTGTAAAAATATATAAGAAAATTTTGCATATTTGTATATTTGTAAAATAATAGAAAATGATATATTTTTCCATAGGCAATTCATAATTAGTTTAAAAAAATCTTAATACTAAAGATAGTATGTAACCTTTCCCCAAAAAACTTTATTTCTATTTAAAAGGATACTACTAGATGCAAGAGCTAACTAGTTATACAGAAAAAAATCCATTGAGTTGATTCATGCATAAACATTGAGGGAAATAAATTATAGTACGATGTAGAAGTTACCCTATCGG
This sequence comes from Maratus speculifer, assembly GCA_964019185.1. NCBI lineage: Eukaryota > Metazoa > Arthropoda > Arachnida > Araneae > Salticidae > Maratus > Maratus speculifer. The sequence continues at coordinate 286,402,664 of OZ025297.1, read as the reverse complement.
ATAGATGAAGATTGATTATTCTTTTAAGTGGCTGTGTCTTTTGAAAAGAGTAACATACATTACAGATGACTTTGAATTTCTTTTCATAGAAATAATAAGGAAATGTTACATGTTTATATATTTGTAACATAATGGAGAAAGATATATATTCCATGGGCACTTATAGAATTTTTTTAAATTTAATAGTAAAAAATAGGATGCAATCCTTTTCCAAAAATTCTTATTACTATGTAAAAGGATACTACTAGATGCAAAAGTTAACTAACTATACAGAAAAATTCCATTGAGTAGATTTATGTTCACTTGTAATGCATAAGCTTTAAGGGAAATAAAATATAGTACGGCGTAGAAATTACCTTTTCAGACACATGAAGATTGATTATTCTTTTAAGTGTCTGAGTCTTTTGATAAGACTACATACATTATAGATAAGATTTTTTTTTAGGAAATGTTGCACATTTGTAAATTTGTAAATATTAGAGAAAGATACGTTTTCCATGGTCTCTTCATAATTGGTTTAAAAAAAATCTTAACTGTAAAAAATAGTATGTAATCTTTCCCCAAAAATCCTTATTTCTACATAAAAGGATACCCTAAGATGCAAGAGCTAACTAGCTATACAGAAAAACTGCACTGTGTAGATTTATATTTACATGCAATGCAAACACTTTCAGGGAAATAAATAATAGTATGACGTAGAAATTACTTTATCGGACACATGATGATTGATTATTCTTTTGAGTGGCTGTTTCTTTCGATAAGTGTACATACATCATAGAAGACTTTGATTTTTTTTACACAAAAATAATAAGAAAATGTTACATATTTGTATGTATGTAAAATACTAGAAAAAGGTATATTTTCCATGGACAGTTCATAGTTGGCTAAATACAATCTTAATAGTAAAAATTAGCATGTAATCTCTCCAAAAAATCCTTATTTCCTTATAAAAGAATTCTACTAGATGCAAGAGCTAACTAGTAACATACAAAAAATTCCATTGAGTCGATTTATGTTTACCTGTAATGCATAAACATTCAGGGAAATAAATTACAATAAAACGTGGAAATTGCCTTATAGGACGTATGAAGATTGATTTTTCTTTTAAGCGGCTGTTTCTTTTCATAAGGGTACATACATTATAAATTACTTTGATTTTTTTTCTGTTCACAAAAATAATGAGAATATGTTACATATTTCTATGTTTGTAAAATAATAGAAAAAGATAAATTTTCCATGGACAGTTCATAATTGGTTAAAAAAATCGTAATAGTAAATGAATGAAATGAAATATTGCGATTAGAAGAATGGTTTAAAAACATTGAATAACTATAAATTTTCTAACGTGAGTAAATTTTAATATATCTTCCTTTTTCTACTGACTGTAAAAAAATTATTTAACGTGACTCCATAAAATTTGTGGCAGCCTGGATGCCTCCAATTTTATGTAGTAATTTTTTCCTTTATATAATGGTAAAACTTAAACATATATTGCTGGTGTAATATTACGATGTTACATCGTATATATCAATTAAAATACTCCATAAAATTGAAGGCTGACACCAAGTTTGTCGTGTAACGTTATACAAAAGTTTTAAGTTGCTAAAATTATGTAATAAATAAATCATTATATTTATAATCGGTATATACATGATTAAGATACGGGAGGATTATTTACAATAAGCATTTGTTGGAAATTAAAAGAAGTTTTGCAGAAGATGATATACGAAGCTAACTATACTAACTATATGAAAAATTCATTGACTAGATTTATGTTCACCTGTAATAATAAGGAATTGATACACATTTGCATATTGGTAAAGTAATAGAGAAAGGTATAATTTCCATGGACACTTTATAATTAATTAAAAAAAATCCTAATAGTAAATGAATGAATAAATAAAATTTCATGTAATAAATAAATTATTATATTTATATCAGTATATACATACTTAACTCTTTTTATCACCGTGTTGCAGACTGCAACATACTCAGATATCAATGGTACTGTGACGACCCCGAGTAACTGACTTTGGCCCAAAACTCTCGCCTATAGTTTGCAAGAAGCGAACCTGGCTGTGCGTTCTGAATCAGAACTGTATCTTCTATGTTGGCCAGACGGCGCTGTGATATGAGACTGCTGGAAAGGAAACGGAAAAGCAGAGAGTGGGGAGAAACGGGACAGTGACTTTTGATTTTCAGCGAGGATTTTAACGTTTTTATTACTTGCTTGATTTTTATGTGTGTAAGGTATTTATTTGTCAAATTTTACAGTGTATTTGTTAAGTTAGTGTGCTGAAATAAATGATGATTATCATGAAAATGAGAGGTCATCGTGCTGCCTAACGCATTGGAACCAGGGGAAAGACGTAAATCATTACAGTCTATAATTTTGGAGCTTCCCACCGAGATTTGGATTTGGAAATGTTAGAGATAATAAACTGTCATAGGTACGTCTTTTGGTCATTACAGAGTGCCATGTTGGTTAAACCTGATAGTTATGTAATGATATGATGCATTTTGATTTAATTTCTTGTTGGATTAGTGAGTTTTTATATAGCAGCCGCAGTATCCAGATTTTGATTTAATTTTGTAATGATTGTAATAAAATGTGTAAGACTGGTAGAATGATTGGTGACTCAAACTGAGTTTAAGTAAAATTTTTAATGGTTGAAAATAATCAAACTGATTTTATATTTTGTATTGAAAATTATACTGTTTAGGGAAATGTGTGTTTTTAAAACCAAACTGGTTTAAATGAAATCAAACTGGTTTCATATTTATTATATTTTGCATTGAAAAACAGTGCTTTAAACTAAGCTGGTTTGGGGAAATATGTGCTTTTAAAACCAAACTGGTTTAATTGAAATCAAGCTGATTTCATGTTTATTATACTTTGCATTGAAAAACAGTGCTTTAAACCAAACTGGTTTAGAGAAATATGTGCTTTTAAAACCAAAAGGGTTTAATAGAAATCAAACTGATTTCATGTTTATTATATTTCGAAAAACAGCGTTTTAAACCAAACTGGTTTGGTGGAAATCTGTGATTTTTCAGAAGTCTTAAAAATTTATCAAATTTGTGTATTATGTCTGTTAAATAGAAAGTAATGAAACATTGATATTTTGAACTGGTATATATATACATATTTGTTTGAATAGTTAATTATAGTTATTTGTATAATGCATAAAAATAGTATTTATAGATGTCTCAAAGGTTATTTTGAAATTTGTGAGGTATATATTTATCTATTGCTATGATAGTATTCATTTTGTGAATAAATAGGTTAATAGTGTATTGGTTGGGTGTCCGTGGCTCTTATACAGTGTTTGACTCATCCGTCGGTGAACTTAATTTGAAAATGGCTTTCCTTGGAAGAGATCGAAAAGTAGATTTGAGAATTGTTGCAATGGAATTGGGAGAGAAGGTTGATGATAATATGAAGATTATTGACTTGTATAAACTAATTACGAAGAATATTCGGTATGAAAAAGAATTTGTAAGGTACATGCTTTCGACTGAGGTAGATGAGAGAGTAAGTCGTGAGAAAGCTTTCGAGAGAAAAAGGGCGGATGAGGGAAGGTTTATATTAGAGAAACTGTGAAAAGAAATGAGTGAAAAGGTGAATTTGCAAGTGGTTTCTGATTATATGGATGAAATCTTATTGGACTCTGTGTGTTTGTTTAAAAAGGTTCCTGAGAAAGGAAAGAACATGTCATATATTGCTGATATTGAAAAAATAGTAGAGGAAAGGTGTCATATCGATAAAATTTTGTCGGACCTTGTGTGTTTGTTTAAAGAGGTTCCCGAGAAGAGGGAAAAAATATTAAATATTGATGATGTTAATCGAGTAGAAGAGAGAGTGTAGTGTAATACTGATGAAACTTTCCGCAGCTGTACGGTATCTTTTGACTTTAAAGTAACGGAAAATCAGTCATCGACTAAGAAATTAAGTAATTCTCTTGAAAAGGAAATCTTGGATACTACAGACGTAATTGAAGTGCTTGAACTTTCTGAACTTCAAAATGCGAAGGGAGAAGAGATAAAATTGAGAAAAGATGAAAGTAGAGTTAATGATAAATTGAACTTAAAACTGAATTGTGGAAATGATGAAAGTCACTGAACAGGATGAAGATTTTTTCTTAATGTCACAAGATAGAAATCTCCACAGAAGCCAAACAATATTGGGCCAATATTGTCTACATCTTGGAGCAATATTGGCACATTTGCGCTATATTGGCATGACATATTGCTCCAATATTGGGGTGTTTACATTTTGCCCTTATTTAGTTAATATTTGCAGCCAATATTATGCCAATATTGGAGTTTCATTGGATATATTGCCAATACAACGCCAATATTGGTTAAATATTGGGGTTTCATTGAAAATATTTCCAATGAAATGCCAATATTTAACGAGTATTGGCGTTTTATTTGCAATATTTCCAATAAAAGAAATATCGGCGCAACATTGGACCAATATTGGTTTGCTACTAGGGCTGGGAGATGTATCTGAAGTTAATAATGAAAGAACGTTTGAAGTTAATCTTGAACTTTTTCAGGTTGATATTGATGAATGCTGTGGAAAAAATGAAATTGGTTCGTTTATTCCAGGTAATTTGAAAACAAAGGACAATTTGGAGACTGTAGATGAGGTTCAAGATAAAGACAATCTTAATGTTGAGAATTTATGCAAATTTTTTCCGTTTATAACTGATTAGACTGAAAGTAGAAAGGAGAAGAGAGAGTATGGATATCAAGCAAAACTCTATTGTAGTTGATTTATTTAGGAGAGCATGTCAAGAGAAAGATGAAATTGATCTTGAACTTGATTGATTGATTGAAAGATGTGAAGAAACGGAAAAATTGTCTAAAAGGGGAACCGGAGTTGTTCATGTTTTGTTTAAGAAGAGATTTGACAGAAAATGGAGCCATGGTTTTGATAACAGAAAGTGTTTCAAGGTGAGTGGCGAGAAGAGGGAGAGAACAGTGGAATGTAAATCAGGAAGAAATCGAATGATGAAAAATCACATGAAGAGAAAAAAAATATCCAGCAACGCCGATACTTTATCACGGCACCCATACTTTCATTAGTTGCTATAAGGTTTTATAGATTTTGTGCAGATTTATTAATGATAATAGTTGTTTCTAGGTTTTGTTTTAGATTTATAATTGTGAAAAAAAGTATATTTCACTTCATTTTAAAAACAGAAAGATATGCATTGTTTAATATTTATTATTGTATAATATTAAGTTTTATAGAAAAAAAGAAAAATAGAAAGATTTCTGTTAAGTGTAATAGTAGTTATGGTAAATTACATTGGTTATAATATTTAGTTTAAATAAGAAAAATTAGACATCTTTATTTTACAGAAAATAAGTGCTATGCAAATTAAATTATGAATTCGATTGTGGTTGGTACTTGCGGGATGCTATATTATCGCGTATTCCAAAAATCCGTGATGATTCAATAGAATTAAGGCAGTTTAGTCAGGGCGACAGAATGCTGTGATGAGTTTTCGGGAGATGTGCCTGTGACAAATTTGCAAGTAATCATGGATACTATAAATTGAAAAAGATTTTCTAGTGTTTCTTGGAACTTGTCAGATTATGACTCCTTTATCTAGGATTTTGGTTGTACACGTCCAAAATTTGGAGGGGGGAGGAGTCTGTGACAGCCCCGAATAATTGACTTTGGCATAAACTCTCGCCTATAGTTTGCAAGAAGCGATCCTTTCTGTGCGTCCTGAATCCGGACTGTTTTTTCTATATTGGCCAGACGGCGCGGCGCTGTGATGTGAGACTGCTGGAAAGGAAACGGAAAAGCAGACAGTGTGACCATTTGAGGTTATGCCGGCTCTTTGCTGCAGCACCTACTCCTCAAAGCTCTAATAATAATAACAGAGAGTGGGGAGAACTTTTGGTGGGACAGTGACTTTTGATTTTCAGCGAGGATTTGAAAGGTTTTATTACATGTTTGATTTTTATGTGTGTAAGGTTTTTATTTGTCAAATGTTATAGAGTATTTGTTAAGTTAGTATGCTGAAATAAATGATGATTATCATGAAAATGAGAGGTCATCGTGCTGCCTAACGCATTGGAACCAGGGTAAAGATGTAAATCGTTAAAGTACTTATACAGTAAACTGTAAAACACGATTTCATTTGTTGTTCCTATTTTCCAACACATCAGTTAATATAAATGGATCATTGAAATTCTCAAGACACAAAAATTAATTTATCTTATGAAACATCTTTATATCATTTGACAAGCATCATGTCTATATTGCAAAATATTAGCTAATAAATTTTGTGAAATTAAAAAAAGCTGGAGATGTCCGAAAGTATATTTTTTTAAAAATAACTTTGTATTTTTTAAAAATTTTGTATCAGAAAATGGACAATATTTAAGGGAAATATGTTAATTTCTGTTTATTGTAGATGTGAAAAAAGTATCTTTTAGTCAGTAATTATTTTAGTTTTACGCTCTAAATTTTTTATTTATTAATTTTTTTTACATGCTCAACATGTTGTATTTTAACATGTAAGTCAAAATTTTTCAAATCGGAGTTGTTGGGCGACGAAGGGTTAAGGTATGGGAGGCTCGTTTACAATAAGCAACCGTCCCTTTATTCCACTCGCAAGTTTTTTTTCAATAAATAATTCTATACCAGCAGGAAGTGGAAGAGAGTTCTAAAATATATCCTATCAAGTCTAATGAACACGTAATAAACTACATAAATAAATAAATAAATAAATAAATAGAGAAATTTCGCTTATTACAAGCATGTAAAGTAAACATAGAATTGAACACTTGAATCTTTTATTATATTCTTTATTTTTTCCTTCAGCTATCGTGCCCATTTAGAAAATCAAACGAAAATTCCTATTACACTGCCATCATCAGACTTATTTTCTCCAAAGTTTTAAGCAAACTTCGGCTGATGACATTATATCTAAAAAATTAAATTTCGTTGACAATTTTCTTAAATTTTTTAGTTAAACTGCAAAATAAAGAGAATCTCATAAATATCACTATCATAGAGGTCCCTTTCGGTTGCATATTTTATTTTCAGCTGGGAAGTATTAGGTAAAGTCAAAACATACATAAAATAGATGCTTGCTATTTGAATCATACATTTTTTCCGTCGAATAACGAGGACACAAAGACGGGCAGTCATTTTGAATAATCGTATTTTTTGGGATCTGTGACTCTAAAACAAGTAAATCCGTTAAAGAACAGGAATTAAAAAAAAATAATTATATAAATAAAAGAATAAATACGATTAAAATTCTTTATTTTATCTATAGTAAAGGAACATAAATATCCGTAAATATATGTAAAAATTGCTATGGAGTATGCGTTTTTTACAATAAAATATCAATTTTGTAGTATTTTTTAGAAAAAAAAAACAAATTCATAGAAAAAACGATTTTTTTTCTGTTATTACTTTTGGCGCCAAAAAATCTGACACTTCCACAACTCGTATGGAACAGATACGATGGTTTGTTACTTTTTATGAATTCTGGATGCACAACAGATTTATACTCGTAAGGCATCTTGTACATTTTTTACAAACTGAATACTTTGAAAATTGTTTAAAATGCTAGCACGTTTAAAATGTTAGCACGCCATGCAGCTCAGCAAAATTTTACAAATATTAAAGCATTCATAATAGTGCATACACCGAAATAACGTACATTCTTATAACCTCTTCATTTCCTGGTCCACTTTCGGTGACCTCTGCTCTTTTATTTATAAAAACTAAAATGTCAAATATTTTTTTCATTTTTATATCACATCTTAATAGATGAATGTTTTTTACTTAGAAAGCTAACGAATAAATGCCTCCATCTACACTGAATCCCTTATAAAATAAATGTTATTTTCATCTGGGTATGCAAAATGCCTAAAAATGTCCAAAAGACAACATGACCAAGAAATAGATTAATTTTCATAAGTATTTAACCTAATTTTTTAAACATCTTTTTTGTTTTTTGAGGATTTGGAGATTATTTACTTGTTTAAAATTGTGATTGCGTTAATTTAGGTTAATGGTTATTAAATTGATGCTTTAAGGGGATTTTTAATTTTAGATCCATTCTTTCGAACTTAAATTACTAAGCGCCTAAAAAACCAATTTCATATTTTTTTTTAATCATTCACAATGGTATTTTGTTTGGAATTAACCAATGAATAAGTATTTGTATTATTACTTTAGCTTTGGTATTGAAGAGATTAATAATAAAACTTATTTCTATTAAAATCGCTAATACTTGAACCAAAAGTGCATTATATATATATATATATATATATATATACATATAATCATTGAGTAGATTTATGTTCCTGTGTTAATACATATACATTCAGGAAAATAAATTATAGTAGGACGTGAAAAATACCTTATAGGATGTATGAAGATTGATTATTCTTTTATACGCCTCTGTCTTTTGAGCAGAAGTATCTGACTTTGATTGTTTCTTAGAAAAATTATGTAGGAAAGTAAGACATTGGAATCATTTTAAATGTTTAATTAAATATACTTTATCTTTGTACATTTTATATTTTCTCCAAAATTGTTTTAATTAAAAATTTATAATTGTTTTTTAAAAATGTTTATTATTTTTTAATTCATAAATTATTTGCCATTTCTAAAACATTTACTGTTGACTTTTTCAATTACAAAATGAATATTTCATTACATATTCTTTGTGTCCGTTTACTTTCAAAATTGTTTATCTTATAGTATTTTTCTCTCAAGAAAATAAAAGTATTTTTGCATGTTTGATGAATGCAAAGTTTGTATACATATTTATTTCATGATACCAAGTCAAAAAATATGTATATTTGAGCTTTAATCGTAAAAAAAGTACTTGTAGATGAAAAAAAAATCATTATATTTATCTACAACTTATCAATGAGTACTGAAGGGAATACATCAAAATACAGGGTTAGCAAGAAAAAAGTTGCCCGCTTCAGGGGGTTCTAAAATTCATTATTTTGATTCAAATGAGATTAAATTTGAACTAAGATAATACAAATGATGCCCTTGACGTTTTTTATAAAAAATTACAAAATTACACAATTCTAAAATCCGCCGATAAGGAGCGCTTTAATGAGCATAAGCAGCTAATTTGCTTCTTAAATAATAAAAAATATTTAAATAAGTAAAACTTATCAATAAAAATGCAGAATCCGCACTAAGAGTTGGAGTGCAGTAGAATTCGGCTTATCCAATACTCGGTAAAAAACTGATACACTCATATTACAATGCGGAAACGGATTGTTTATTTCCTACAGCCCTTTGAAGTTGGAAACTTACTTTTTGCAGTCTAAGCACGGTTGTGTGAATTATGCAGTTGTTTTCTGTGTATCGAATTCCGAATTCCACCATGGAACAAAATTCTAAGACGGAAGGAAAACAAGCGGATCTTTGAATTGGCTCTTCCCGACTCGCTGTTTGCCACTGATTTTTTTCATTTATCGTTAGAACCCATGAGTATTTTCGGAAATAGGGGAATGGTCACTGATAATTCTAAGTTTTTCGCAACAACATTAAGGGGGTCGCAACAATGTTCTTAGGATGCTTCGCAGCTAATCTGATTGCTCGCCTTCTTTCTCGTTCTTGTATAATTCTATGATTTCTACGGTATGAAAAATCTTACAGAGAGTCTGCATTTTATTCATCAGTTTTACTTTTAAAAATAATTTTTATTACTTATAAAGCTATTAAATGCCAGTGTGTTTTACAGTGCCCCTTTCCCCCAGGCGGATTTTTGTATTTTTAATGTTTGTAATTTTTTTTTATGCATAATGCATTTGACTTATCTCTAGTTCAAATTTGATCTCATTTAAACTAATAAAATGTATTCTAGAAAACTATAAAATGGGTAACTTGTTTCTTGCTAAGCCAGTATTAAGACACATTAAATTTTTATTTTAACCATTTATGTTCCCGTGGTATTTTAATTTAATTGTTGAATTATAATTTAATTCAATTCGGATAAAAAACACCTGTTTGAACCATTACCAAAGGCGTTCCATTAACTCAACGTTAAATACTCCACTGAATAATCCAGTGTTGCCGGTGGGCTACTTTTTTAAAATTCGAATTTGTTGATTGGCACCACTTTTTCGAAACGCTAAATTACCTTTTGTTTTCGCTTTAATTATCGAGTCAATGAATGAGGCACATTTTATCATTTGTAAAAAGTGGTGTCAATCGAGAATCTGAATATAAAAAAAGTAGCCCATCTGGCAACACTGGAATAATCTGTAGTCAAAAAGAGTACTTTTGTTATGTAAAAATGCAATGTTTTTCATAAGGTTATTTTTAGCTTTAATATCTCATTTTCACTTCTTTCGATGATAAGTAAATCTATGAACCTTTTCAATATAAATAGATAAATAAATAATGTTTAATCTTTAAGGTGTAAAATTGTAAAATTATGTATTAAAATAAGTTATTTTAAATTGTTGTAAAAATATTTATTTGAATTGATATTTATGCCAAGTGATAACTGAAGACTCTGTACACTAATAAATTTATTGACAAACTTTTTACTGTTTGTTGCGAGGGAAACGTAATTAACAACACACACACACACACACATATATATATATATATATATATATAACAAGTCACGTACATTTGTTTTTGAGACAAAATAGGTACATCCAAATATGATTTAGGTCAGTGTAAACTGTGAAATTATTAACTACTTAATGGAATTTAAGATATATTTAATATTTTTAAGCGGTTTCGTTGTTTCTGCATCACCCTTTTCTATCCCTTCTGCATCTTCTGCTCTTGTGTATCATCTATCTTCCTTTATATTCATTGTCATATTTATTTCTTAAAAAGTTTACTTGATAGTTGACAATACTTGTCATTTTTTAATTACGTGTATAAAAAAAAATTTAGAAACTCCTTTCAGAAAAATAAACTGCATACTACATTGGTGGCCAGTGTTATGAATGGTTATGAAAAAATATTTGATGTGCAAAAAATACCTGTCCCTAAATATAAATTTTATTAAAAACACATTTAAATTGAATGTTTTCTTGTTTTTAAAGTTGGGAATACTTTTTTAATTGCTTTAACCTAATGGTACGTAACAATACCCATTTGCTTTATTAGCTTTAATTAACGAATCGGTATTAACCTTTATATTATTATCGTTTAAATCTTGTCAATTAGTTTAGAAAAAAATATGGGTGTCATATGGGTATCTTGACTTCTTAATTTCCTGCATAATCGGTTTATTTAGCTCTTTTTTATATTTATATTTAAGTCTGTAGTCGTGTGGCTCTTGGTCATGATACTCTTGACTAAGAATTTGACGAATTTAGAAGTAAAATCTGTCTCAAAAACATTACACAGAACATTTGGACTATTTTGTTATTTGTTGTCCAGTAGGGTGAGCCAAAAAATTCCAAAATTGTTTTTCAAGTCGTAATTCCACGACAGTGTTGCCAGTGGGCTACTTTTTTAAAATTCGGATTTGTTGATTGGCACCACATTTTTGAAACGCTAAATTACCTTTTGTATTCCCCTTAATTATAGAGTCAATGAATGAGGCACATTTTATCATTTGTAAAAAGTGGTGCCAATCAAGAGTCTGAATATAAAAAAAGTAACCCATATGGCAACACTGTTATACGAAAAGGTTGCGAATTCGGGAGATTAAAAATTTGATAAAAAAGAAATAAAATCGGTTTATATCATGTAGTCACGCATATGCTATAAAGTTTGGATAAATGTAAAAACGAAATATGGAAAAATTGACATGATTACAAAAATTTAAAAAATAATCTCTTAACGAATGTGATTGCTAAAAAACTTATGCATTACAATACAAAAACCGAATATTGGAATATTATTTGAATCCAAAAACATCTTACAGTCGCACTTGTGCTCTAATTTTTGGCAAGAATAACATTTTCTACGGTAATCTTTTATTTTACTTAGCTTGTCAGTATTTAAGTTAATAAAATTTTACAATTTTAAAGCATCTGCGAGACCGAAAGATGATTTTAATACTATTTTGACATTATGTTTTGTTATTCTAATACATAACAATTTCAGCCGTTACATTCGAGAAGAGGGAAATTAAAATTTTTTTGCAATAATGTGAATTTTCCCACATTTTCGCAAACTTTACAATATATGTCCCATAGGTCATGTAGGAACATATTTACAGTGATGACTGTAAATATCTTCTGAAGATATTTATATCTTCCGTAGCCGGAAGACATAAACAGACTTTATTTTTTCTTTACTCAGTTTTCAGTTTCCCGAATTCCCAACTTTTGAGCAGTATTACGACTTGAAAATTAATTTTTGATTTTTTTCGGGTCATTCTACTGTACAGTCATCGAATTATTCAAAAACTTCAGAAATATTTGTAAGGATGTCATTGTATATTTTAGATAAACTAAAGGCGTATTTGACAAATCTGATAATGTCATTACACTTGATTAACAGCAGAGAAAAAATAAAAATTAGATGAAGGGACATTTTAGTAAAAAAAATTCCTTTTCATTGTGTAATTCCAAAATCAGTTCTAAAAGGACAAATATTCAAAGACTGTCAAGATGTAAAAGAAACATAACAAAATACATATAAATAAAAATATATTCCATTTATTTGCGGCTACAGAAGTGTTGAGAAATGAAAAAAAAAATGTTCAGCAGTAGTTGTTTATTTACTGATTAAATACGTCGTTGGAATAAAAATGTTTGGGTAAATAAAAATAAATGAAAAAGTCTATTGCAAGGAATTTAAGTAAATCCTTCCCATTATTTTCACGTGCTTGGCTTAGTTCCAGTAGCAGTCTACTGTAAACAATATCTTACGCAGACCTCTTCGTACGAAACATCATAAGCCTGTTCATATTAAATGATCAAGAAACTTTGTATCGAAGATCAAAGTGTCTATTTCGAAACGACTCAATGTATAAATGTACACGGTAAAAGATTTTCTATCTTTATCATTTTCTAGCACTTTGTTATGTTACATTTTAAACTAGTCCATTAATAGAAAAGTATATAGTGGTGATATTGCACTGTTTGGTACTTCTTTATATTCTTTACTATTTCAAAAGAAATATCTTCGTATGTACATATATATATATATATATGTGTGTGTGTATGTGTGTTTTATTCTTGTTTACTTATTATTATGTGTTATATTTGTTTACGTATTCAAAAACTTGTGTTACTAAAAGTTTTTTCTCACCTGTTCGTTTCATTCTTTTTGATTACTCAAATCTATATAATAATTTCTTTTATATATTTCTTTTATTTTTCCCGAGCGTGCATAGTTTGTATTAAAAGAGGAAATATTTGTAAATTTGTAACATGAACACTCAAAATGATTTATTTAAGTCCACTCTTATTAATTTAATTAATTCTTGAAATCTTTATACAATCAACCAACCGAAAGCCAGTGGGTAGAAAAAAAGCATTTTCCATGAGCGCAGCTTTGAAAAGAAACCAACTGAAGGGATATCTGTAGTGGAATGTTTTTTTGCATCACTCCGTTATTCGCTTGAGTGCGTAGGAAATCTGAGGGTTCAAAACCCGATCGTTCCACTGCACACATCTTGTGGTGTTCCCAATTGTAATTTTCTTGTATTGTGAATTTCCTTGTTCTATCTCATGTTTATATATTGGAGATAACTAATAAGCACGAGCCGTTAATTTCCAAACAGGCTGAGTCTGCTAGTCGTTTGTTCATAGTTTTTTATAATTGCGTATTTTTTTTTTAATTTAGAACTTTATATTATAATTGGATACATACTTTTTGGAAAATATGCTGAACAAACATTATTTCAAGTAGAAGAAATTATCATTTATCTGTCATATGTTAATATATGTTTTCATTATGTCTAACATGGCGTTTAACTACGGTTGATTTGCAGACAAGAAACCAAACAGATTCTGAGCTCGGCTGAGCCCGTTTGAGAATTAACGGCTCGTGTAGAAAAAAAGCATTTTCCATAATTGCAGCTACGAAAAGAAACTAACCAAAGAGGCCTTTGTATTAGAGCGTTTATTGTATCCTGCAGCCGATAGCTTGAGCGCGTAAAAAATCTGAGAATTAAAATCCCACTGGTTCCATTGCACACTTCTTCTGGAGTTCCCAACTATAATTCTCGTGTATTTTAAATTTACTTCTGCTATCTCCTCTTTGTATATTGACGATGGCTTAGAAGCGGGTTTTCATGTAAAACACACTGGTCATATGTATGTGTTCAATAAATAAATAAATAAATAAACAACTGAACTAATGTATGAAATTTAAGAATCGTGAGTTCCAGGTGGATCAGGAGCGGACTTCCTCATTAAAGGTTTTAATCTGGTATGCGCTTCGTGAATTTTGTTAGCCATCATACATGCACAAACATATACATAGAGAGTGAAACATTCTTTTATTAGTATAGATTATAATTTTAAATATTTATGACATACGTAACGTGGTTTACATTTTTTAGAAATTGTACTCACATAAAAATCCTATCATCTATAGATGTCTACGATTGGTATTGACAGAATTTTAGTTATTGGGTAAAATCCGATTCATAAACACGAAACAGAAACTGTAAAAAAATTACTTTTCATGTAATGTATCATAATATTTAATATGGACACTTGATCGCCAGTGTTTTTAACACATCTGTTTCAAGAATTATTTCTTCAGATTCTTCTTATTTTAAACTTTTAAATGAATTCATGAGCTTTTCTGTAATAAATGGATTTATGCAAGTAGACCTTATCAATTACGTTTTAAGGGAATTTTCAATTTTCGTGCATAGCTAACAAAATGACTATTTCAATGAAAAATTCAACATGAATTTAAACTAAAATTGCTTTTTGAAAGGAATGTTTTTAAAATGTTGTATTTTTTTTTTCTAGATAGAAGTAACATATTTCATCTATTGGACGAATTTATGATTTAAAAAGTAAGTTCTACTTGAAAATTAAGCCGAGAAAGGACTTATTTCTAAAGAACGTTTCACAAAATAATAATAAAATGCAGACGAAACACAAACTAATTTTATCCTTTGGTTTGTTTGTTTATTATCCATTGAAGATAGCTATCCACTCATATCTACGATTTTTTTCAGTGTGACAGCCCTTAGTGATACATCCATGCGGTAAGTGTCTATCTATACATGTATATATGTATATATTTAAGTGGAGGCAAATTAGGATGACATCTAAAATAAACGTTAAAATAAATAATGAGTTAAAAGTGAATTTTAATTGAAAAATTTAAAAAAAGTTTAATTTAAGAAAAGCATACGTGATTCCACATTATAATATCGAAATGAAAAAAAATGAATATTAAAATATTCGATATCGTGTAAATACAGGAATTCTTACTTAAAATTAGGTCAGATTTTTAGATACATGTTTGAATTAATGATGCTCGTTCTAATTAATGATTTTACCAATAATATAAATAACTATTTAGCCGCGCTTTATTTTGTCGTTTTATTTTTTAAAAAATGTACAGCTTTGATGATATAAGAGATTCAATCCATCCTAGGATGTTTTCTGGAAAATGGGATTCTAAAACTTTTGTAAAATTTTCAACTTAAAAAAATGTATGTAGAATGTACATCGATTTATAATAGTTTGTTATATCTATTACTGTGGTTTAATTTTAAACTGTCAAATCTTCATAAGTAATAAATAGATAAACTTTAGATAGGAATAATAAAAAAAACTGCCTTATTTTTCTTCTTCTTTTTTTTTCATTTTGGCAAAATATGTTTGTTATATTACATCGTGTCAAAAGTAATTTCGTTTTCACAATTAAATATTTGCTACTCTCTTTCAACATAAAATAAACATAATGCAGATAAACACTCAAACTATAATTTTTTATTGTTTCTTACCATCTATTTGTAAGTAAAATAACTTTTATTTGTTACTAATCTTTGAATTTAGCAGCAAAAACGTCTATACAATTCTACTCCAGATCGGTAATGTTAAATTATCGCATTCTCAGAAACATTTTAGTCATAGAACTAGCGTGTAATAGTCCGAAGCGGAAAAGTCCTGAATATGTATGGAAGTGCGGTAAAAGTTCAATTTTATCTATCTTCGCTACTTTATTTCGAGTCATGTGAGATATGTGCGGTCTGGCATTACCTTTTTATAGAACAGTCTTGGTTTTTCGGCAAGCCTGCAAAAACAACACATCTTGCCAAGTGTTCACAGTAAACTTCAGAGATGACCGATCTACCATATCCTGTGATTTAAAAATTAATGATTTTTTCAAAAATCCATTAGTCAGAGATCATGAACATCTTTTCAAACCGTCCTTTTTTTGAACGAGTTTGAAAGGTAAACACACATCCAACCATTATTTTCAATCATCAGGATTTCAAAGATATATCTAGTTTTTATCACATGTGCGTATACATTTAATAAAATTGTAAAGTGTGTGGATTTACCTGATGAAATTACCAAATTTCCATTCATTTATTTGCTAGCAGTGTAGTCACTTCATGAGAAAAATTTCTGAGTTCTTGAATGTTTTCTGTAGTATATGTAAAGCTCGCATATTGTGTCCTTGAACGATCCTAACTTTTCTGAAAGTTCCCGTGTGATGGTTGTTAAATTCATTGCTATTTGCTTTTCAGATTTAAAAGTGACAATTTTCTTTTTCATTTCATTAAACTTGTCACATCTCTTAAAACTTTTGAATAAATTTTGTGAATGATCGTTGATGGTATTATGTCTTTCAAATTCCCAAATTCTACGAGCCACTTCAGCTGTCTTTTGGTACATTTAAAAATAATGACTTAAGATGGATGATACAATAAATTAAAAAATGAAGGATCTACAATATGAAGAAAAATGGAATATATAATGTAGCATTTTGGATAACTTAACTGTTATAACCTGATACCATCTGTACCTTTTCATATACAGGAATTCAAAAAAAGAAAATACTTCTACTACACGTTAATAGTAAAAAATAAATTTATGAAAAAATAGTTAAATAACATTTCTTGAAATATATTTTTTCTCATCCAGATAGACCATAAATAATGAAGCACAAATAAATCATCAGTGAATGCCATCTTGCAAAGTTTGAAAAAATGCCTAGAAGGTAGATCTATTGATAAAAATAAATTTTTTCTAATAAGGAAGTCATTATATTTCATTTCTAATAGTGATATATTTTTCAGACAAAAGACGAGGATTTTTTTTCAATTACTTTTTGTCTAAATGAGTCTGTCTAGTTTTGTTTACTTGGAAATATTTTACTATATAGGAAGAGATTTTACAAGAAATAATGTACAAAATTTAAGTGATTCGGGTCTTGTTCTTAAAGTTAGTTCAAGAAAGAGTTAAATTAAGTAATATCTTTTTTTTTAGATATTTAGTTTTCTAGCAGAGATTAAAATTGTTTATTTAGTTAAAGTCAATTTTTTAAATGCTGTTGCTACATATGAAAACAACACAAATACTAATATAGGTTGAAAATTAAAAATGTATTTTCACTTATAAATTAAAAAAAATGAAAAAAGAAAGCCTTCGTGCAAATTACCGCATGTACATATAAAATATCCTATTTAAAATAATTTTCTTATAACGTCCACATAACATTAATAAGACGCTGTTTACTTACTCATTTCATACAACATAATTTGCAAATGCTTAATGAATATGATTATATTATGAAAGAAAACAGCCACTAGCTATCGCGACAACAATTAATTCTTCTGTAAGAAACCCAAACTTCTCAATCAATGGGAAATTAATCTCAAACCGATCATAGAAGATTGCACTTAATATTAAATCAATCTCCGTAATATTTTTAAAGTCAAGGAAATTAGCTTGTTGGTAGATGATTTGACATGTGTCAGAACTGTTGTTATATTTTGTAATTTTTATAAGAATATATCCCTATAAATAATAATATAGTAATATAATAATTTTATAATAATACTAGCAAAAGCCAAGCTTTGTTTGGATTCGCGAAGCATTATTTCATTAGTTATTTATTGGACAGTAACCCTTTTTTTATAATATTTGGTACTACTTGATTATCTTGTCGACCAAATAGGTACCGCCAAACTAAAAGATTAAATGGTAATGATGATGGTAAAAAATATCACATTTATATAACATTAAACTCGTATCACGTGTTTGTTATGCCATCAAATTATTTTTATTATGAAGTTTTATTTGTATTCTTAGTAATGTTTCATTAATTTATTTGTTCTTTCGTCATTTAAAATAAAAATTATGTCAATTTGTTTAATTTGGCCAATTGTATGGCGATTTGTATAATTTGGCGAAATTGATTGCCTGGATAATCAAGTAGTACCTTAATTCGACTTTTTATTTGGATTTTTATTAATGTTGTACTAACTTATTTGATTTTTCGTTATTTTTTTTTAAAAAAGCGTCAATTTTTGCAATTGTGCTAATAGTTTGGCTATTTTTATTATTTGACGAAATTGGTCGACGGGATAACCAAATAGTACCCGAATAAAAAATCACTTGATGACATAACAATCACGTTTATTATGTTTAATGTCATGCAATGTGACATTTATGATAATCCATTATTAGAATTTAATCCTGAAATTTGGCATTATATTTTTGATCGACGGGATAATCAAGTAGTACCCAAAAATGTACTGTGTTATAGTATCTATGGAATGAGGTAATAAAGTACAAAATCCTATTATATCTTGATGAAAATTAATAATTTGCCCACTGTATTCAAGCTGACCACCTTTAATGCGATAAACAGTAATAACTGGACGAATTTGGGCAATTAATTCAATTAAGTTAAGCCATTTAATATTTAGGGATTTGGACCAGGATCCATTTTATTAGCTAAAGAAAAAATATTTAGTTCATTATTTACTATACATTTATGGCAAGTCTTTTGAAATCCGTCAGAGTGAATGCCAAGCCAAAGATGATGAAAAATTTTACAAAAATATAATTTAAAATTTTTTTGTGCATCTTCGAAATTTAAAGCATTTTTCCGAGTACATGCATTCTCTATCAGAAGAGATTCGTTATGTCGTCCTTTTGGCACAGATGTCATATACGCACCACATTGGCGCTATTTTTTTCAGACGCAAATGTCATATATGCACCGGAGTACTTAATTGGCGACAAAGTGCAGTTATTTTGCTTGACATGGTAACCCAGATTTTGTTTATTAATTAACTAGCTGACCCGCCCGGCGTTGCCCGGGTCCGTATTAACAATATTAAACGAACTTGAAATTTGTATGATTTTATCATTAACTCGAAACATGCAGAAATGCATTGTCTGAAATACGTGGCCACTGACTGTGTGAAAAATCGGTTTAAAAAACAGCTAATGTTAAGCTCTAAAAATACTCAAAATGAGCGATAAGAAATATGGGAGGGAATATGTATCCAACGACTGCGTGATTTTCGTGTTAAAATGTTGATATTTATCAAAAATCACTGTTAAGTCGCGTAACTAATTATTTTTTTTTCACATAGAAATCCCAAGTGAAATATTTTGAATTTCAAACTAATTATATCACTCTTAAATCCGACTATACCATGAATGAAATCGATACTCGCTCGTAGCTAAAGTGTTGGTATGTAGTATTATAATTTCAGAGCCATTTAACAAAAGTAAGTGTTATTTTTAATCAAATCATGCATAATGTCCACTCTATGGATAAATTCCTAACCGTAAACTTTTTTACCGTAACCATAACCTGCCTGTAACCTAACTTTGACTTAACAGTACCTTACCGTAAATTAAATATAACATAAATGTAACCCAGGCTTCACTTTATTGTAACATATCCTTATTCTCACCATAAAACAAATGCGATTTAACTTTAACCTAACTTTAACTTAATCGTGACCTAACTGTAACCTAACGGGATATTAAATATAATCAAAGACTTACCGTAATGTAATTGCAACCTAAATGTTACCAAACCATATATTGGTTTCATGTCCATGGAAATTATTTTGTCTTGTTCGGATCTGGTTATGATTCATTAGAACATTTTTGTCAGGTTCAGATTTTAGGTATTTTTTGATATTGAGTTATAATGTTCGGGTCGTATTCATGTCCATGAAAATTATTTTGCCTTGCTCGGATACAATTATGGTTCTTTGGAATATTTTTGTCGGGAACAGATTTCTTTCAATTCAGATTTCGGCTTTTTCTTCAAATGGAATTTTTCGGTTAGGGTTTTCTTGCGTGTTCACGGAAATTATGCTGCCTTGTTCGAATAAGAACATGCTTCACTGGAATATTTTTTTCAAGTTCAGATTTGGTTCAGTTCAGATTTCGTGATTTTTTTCAAAGAATTTTTTTAGGTTCAGATTCGCTTCAGGTGAATGGAAATTTTTTGTCTTATTCAGATCCGGTTACGATTCTTTGGAATATTTTTTATCAGGTTCCGATTTGGTTCGATTCAAATTTCAGGTATTTTTTCAAATAGAATTTTTAGGTCGGATCTCGTTCATGTCCACGGAAATTAGTTTGTCATACTCGAATCCAGTTATGATTCTTTCGTATATTTTCGTCGAATTTAGATGTGGTTTTGTCAAATTTCAGTTTTTTTCAAATCGAATTTTTTAGGTTTGAGTTGGGTTTATGTCCATAGAAATTTTTTCGTCTTGCTTGGATTGGGTTATAGTTCTTTGGAATATTTTTGTCAGGTCCAGATTTGGTTCAATTCAGATTTCGAGTTTTTTCTTCAAATATAACTGTTGAGTTCGGGTCTTCTTGCATGTTCAAGGAAATAATTCTGTCTTGTTCGAATAAGGACATGCTTCACTGGAATATTTCTGCCAAGTTCAGATTTCGTTCAGTTCGCGATTTTTTCAAAGAAATTTTTTGGGTTCGGATTGTGTTCATGTCGATGGAAATATTTTGTCTTGTTTGGATCCGGTTGAGTTTGTTTGAAATAGTTTTGTCAGATTCAGATTTGGTTCGATTCAAATTTCAGGTTTTTTTTTGAATGGGAGTTTTAGGTTCGTATCGGGTTCATGTCCACGGAAATTATTTTGTCTTACTCGAATCCGGTTACGGTTCTTTCGGATACTTTGGCCAGATTTAGATGTGGTTTGGTTTTTTAGGTTTGAGTCGGGTTTATGACCATGGAAAATATTTTGTCTTGCTGTGTTCGGGTTATAGTTCTCTGGAACATTTTTATCGGTTTCAGATTGCGTTCGAGTCATATTTCGGGTTTTTTAAAAGAAAATGTTTAGGATCGGGTCAGATTTCATGCCCACGAAAATTATTTTTCCTTGTTTGAATCGGGTTATGCTTCACTTAAACATTTTTGCGGGATTCAGATTTGGTCCGGGTCAGTTATCAAATCGATAGTTTTTCCCAAACAGAATTTTTAGGTCAGGGTCGGGTTTATACTCACGGAAATTTTGTGTATCAGGGATCGGAGTGTGATCTGTTTTTTTTTTTTCTGGTTGGAATCGGGTTATGTTTAAATTAGTCTAAACATTAAGGTTGTAATCAGTTTTGCTACTATTTTTTTTATGGCTATTTCTGATAGATAATTTACTTAGCTATTTGATAATTTATTATGGTGAATGAATCGTTTGCGGATACAAACAATTGTACGCCAAACAGCTATTTTATTTTTGTTTTAAAAACAAATTAAAGCCATATTACAATTTTAAATTGAATAGAACACATTTAAATTTAATCAATGATTAAAAAAATAAACTCATAGAAAAGTGTTGTGTAATGTTTTTTACTGCAACACTGCTAATGACTCATACATTCTAATGTTCGAAATGCCAAAAATATGCGTACAACCATATAGTAAAAAGAAATTAATAGAGTGGCAGTATAATGTCTTGGGGTGACGCAAAAAATGTAGCTCTAAAATCAGCGACATTAAGTCCAAATAAGCACCAACAAAACCATGTGCTTTGAAACTCCGATCAATTCAAACTGGTTTAAACCAGTATTTCTTTGTTTTTGTTTTTTACCTTTTAAACTGTTATTGAATAGATGACTAAAATTTCGTTTAAAAAATAACGTTTTATGCCATTATTGCCTGTAATACACGATCAGAATGCATGAAAGACACAATTAGATCAATCATAGGCAAGAATTATTTGATTATTTTTATCATATGACTTTGAAATATCAATATAGAAGCATCATTAAGACTTTGCTTGAAAAATCAACATTCTTTCGTTAATGTCTTAAAATCGTCTGCACTCTGAAATCTAGATTTTAGATTAATATTATTATTATATGTTCATGCATGATTTTAAAAGAATCTTTTCATCACTATATTTTATATATTCACATGGAATTATAAATATGTTGTTAAATCATAAACATTTTTCATCTACGTTATAAAGTATTAAAAATTTCTGAAAAAAAAGAGAAAACTTTTAGTAATACAATTTTTTACTTCAAATCATATGCTTTCAATATTTTATTTTATTTTGTTTTGACATTTACTTATTTTTAATTTTCCAATTTCAATTATTTTAAAAACAAACATTTATTTTAATAAATAATATAATAGAAAAAAAACATTTAAAAAAATTACGATTTCTTCGTAAAATATGCTTCAGCTGTAATTCATTTCTTCGAATCCGTCTTATTAATACAAAATTCCTTCCTCGTGCTTTATTTTGAGACATTAAAATTTCAGCGATAAATGGTTTCCTCTTGCAAACCTTTCTTTTTTTCGGTTTACTTCGCCACCACCTATCTTTTTCCTCCATGGCGTACAACAGCTGTGATAAAAAAAAAATCCTCATTTAAACTGACAGTTTGCCAGTCTATGAATTTTAAAGGTCAGTCTCAGTTTTTAAAATTATTTCTGCGAAAATTTTATGCAACCAACCAACCATAAGAGAATAAAAAGGAAAAAAGCTAAAAAAAGCGATTTTTTATGAGAGTGAGGCTTGGAATTTAATTAATTACTCAGTTAATAAATAGAATTTTGAAATTCTGAGCGTCAGGTGCATCAGGAAAGATATTGGGCTACTCTCAGAAAAATTTTGAGCTTCGTACGTACCGTAGTTTTCGCTAACTATCGCAGACACACACGCACACACACAGAACGATTTGTTATTTTATTAATATAGATAAATTGTTCATTTACTTTTATTTTCTTTTTTTAAATAATAAAAATTGTTTTGTTCCACGGGTATTAATTAAACTTTTTAAAATTTATTGTTATTCCCTTTTTAAAATATATATATGGTAACTGGTATTCGAAAACCAGGTTTTTGCCAAATTGGCGTCGGAAAAATCGCGCCGATATGATGTGTATATGACATCTATGTCACCCTTTTTTACGCTGGTATCTAACCTCTTGCCTTAAAGCTATATCATATTCGCATTCTATTCATCCAGTAAGTATATGTTTCCTTGGCATTTTTTATAAGAGAACTAATACGTCCTATAAATTGTTTTTAAATGGCAAACCATTTAAAATAGTACTAAATGCACCAAAATAATAATATATATGTCTCATTTGGTTTAATTTTCAATCTTCGAATTCAAATAACTCTTTATATAATGAATTTAGCAATTAATTTTATTTGTTTACAATTTTTTGTTGCCACTTCACGAAAAATAAATAAATAAAACACAATATAATTCTTTTAATATGCGTAAGTGACATCAGCATAAATGATTTTGTCGGAATAAAGAAAATGCATTTTATTTATTTAATTAATCATGATTCTATCTACAATTGTTAACTCCATGAATTATTTATTCCTCTGAAAATATGCATGCTTTATTTCTTATTTCTAAAAATGCGTCCGTAATGGAAAAACATATAAAATAAATTAATTAAAATAATAATTTTTTTAAAAGTTATTCTGTAAAAAAATTATATTGTGCAAATCTACAGATCATAATTTATATTTGGGCTTAATTTCAAATCAAAATATTGAATAGTTTTTTTTGCACAGCGTACGACAAAATGTAATTTGAGTGGGCTAGTAGAGGATTCGCTTCGTTCATCCTAATAATAATATAAAATAGCATAATATAATATAATATAATTTTTAATTTAAAATAAAATTGTAAAAAGAATCTGATTAGTAACTAATTACCACGGCATTTCTTTCATGTATATGTATCACAAAAAAGTCTGCAAAAAGCCTTAATTTAAATATAAATATTTAATTTTTTATGAAAAATAAATAAATAACATTCCACTATTGAAAGCATATTGAATTTGAACGCATAGAACAGTATCTTTTATTTATTTATTTATTGAAAAGAAAAAAAATCTTATATTTAACGAATTGTACTTCTTTAATTATTATAAATATGGCAGAAAAAATATGTAAAAAAACAGTTAAATATGCCCAGCGAGATATTTTTATCAACTGTGTAGATTATAAAAATGTCACCAGTAAACATTATTTAACCAAGTCTAGTTTTCTTGGAGAAACGTCTTGAGGACAAATCCATTAATAAAAAGTTTCTCTTGTCATTATATTTCAGTTCTACTAGCAAAATAGTTTTGAGAGAAAAAGAATGAGTTCTTGAAATGCTTTCTTCGAAGTGAGCATCCAAACTTTTCTTTCCTGAAGGTATTTGTGTTACATACACATACATGCATATGTATATATATATATACAGTGGCGTTCAAAAGTTTCCGGCCAGCGAAAATTTTTCAGTTAATTTGTAAATATAGCCATATGAAGAGGAATCTCAAAGTGGTACTTATACATTATATTTACATATTAGTTAGGAACTTAATTATAGAAGAACGTGTAAATATCAATACATTTTTTGACAAAATTAAATATAAAAGAAAACGCATTGTCTCAAAAGTTTCCGGCCACTTATCATTCTTTAGTTTTTTTTCTATCCATTAAGTGTTTTTTGGTTGTGTTTATGAATGAACTAGCTGAGCCGCCCGGCGTTGCCCGGACCCGTAATTATATTCTAAAAAAAACCTGAAATTTGTATTGCAAAATATCACAAAAAGACCAAATCTCTTACCGAATCCCCGCTGTCTACGGTACCGTTTAGCAGAAATGCTGTCCATGCACGGCAAAAAAAAAAAAAAAAAAAAAAAAAAAAAAAGGGGGGGGGTGGGAAGGTTTCTGGATTTTTTTAGTTTCACATTTTACCACCAGTGGTGAACTCAACAAAACTGTTTCTGGACTTAAGAAAGATATTTAATGAAATTATTATTCGAAAATAGAGGTAAGTACTTTTAAAATTTTATATCAAATAAGTATTTGTCTCTGGGCTCTGAAAAATCCGCTTCTAAAACGGTATGGTTTTAAATATTTGATCACGTTCCTCTAAAAATAGTTATTGCCTCCTCTACAAATAATTGGACGTCTCCTACTCTTTAAAGTCTATATTAGTGTTATAATCTATCTGAAAGTTTTATATTAAATAAGTAATACTTATCCCTGGGCTTAGTGAAAAGTCCGCATTTGAAATGCTATAAAACGTTACAATTTTAAATATTTGACCGCTCCCCCTAAAAAAAATCCCCCCGCCCCATATTTGATGCTCACTACTCTTTAAAATATTTACTATCAGTTATAACTTTTTTGAAAACTCCAAAACAATCGTTTTGTGATTTTTTTTTAATTTTAATTAATTCGCGTTTCAATATTTCTTTTCCTTTTTTAATAACTGCTAAATATTTTTAAAAATTAAAACACACGCTTTTATATCAAATCGAACTAAAAAGTTTAAAATGTTTTTTTTTTTTTTTTTTTTTTTTTTTTTTTTTTTTTTTTTTTCATAGTTACGATTTTTAGGTGCGTTCGTAATTATGTAAATACGTAGCACCTATTGTTGTCGCTCAGTCCGTCCGTCTGTCTGTCTGTCCGTCTGTCTGTCTGTCCGTCTGTCTGTCTGTCTGTCCGTCTGTCTGTCCGTCTGTCTGTCTGTCTGTCCGTCCGCATATAACAACACAAAAACTACCCAACCGAATCGTTTGAAATTTAAAATACATAATTATCACATAATTTTGTCGAGTCATTTCAAATTTGATGAAAATCGGATGCATAGATCAATTACAGGGACAATCAAAAGTATTCCGTTACATTACGGTCAATGGGGAAAAAAGTTTCAAATGCATTTTAATCGTTTGAAATTTAAAATACATAGTTATTACATAATTTTGTCGAGTTATTTCAAATTTTTTGATAATCGGGTGCATAGATTAATTACAGGGGCAATCAAAAGTATTCAATTACATTATAGTCAATGGGGAAAAAGTTTCAAATGTATTTTATTAGTTTGAAATTTAAAATACATAGTTATTACATAATTTTGTCGAGTCATTTCAAATTTTATGAAAATCGGATGCATAGATCAATTACAGGGACAATCAAAAGTATTCCGTTACATTACGGTCAATGGGGAAAAAAGTTTCAAATGCATTTTAATCGTTTGAAATTTAAAATACATAGTTATTACATAATTTTGTCGAGTTATTTCAAATTTTTTGATAATCGGGTGCATAGATCAATTACAGGGGCAATCAAAAGTATTCAATTACATTATAGTCAATGGGGAAAAAGTTTCAAATGTATTTTATACGTTTGAAATTTAAAATACATAGTTATTACATAATTTTGTTGAGTTATTTCAAATTTTATGAAAATCGGATGCATAGATCAATTACAGGGACAATCAAAAGTATTCCGTTACATTACGGTCAATGGGGGAAAATGTTTCAAATGCATTTTAATGGTGTTGCACTCATTCGAACTTAATAAAATTTATATGCAACTATAAAGTACATATTATAATATACATTTTACATAATTTGTGATGCAAAGAACATTTGTTATTGATTTACAAGGCCAAACAAAAGTATTCCATTACATAATGGTATAGGGAGAACATTGCTTGATGAGCGTTTTAATTGTAATTCACTATTTACAATTTTATGAGATTGAGATATAAGAGTAATACTTTTAAAACTTCGTTATCGTACGAACGCACCTCATTTGCTACGCTTCACGTGCAATTTCCAACTTGTTA
Source organism: Maratus speculifer (assembly GCA_964019185.1). NCBI lineage: Eukaryota > Metazoa > Arthropoda > Arachnida > Araneae > Salticidae > Maratus > Maratus speculifer. Next base: position 286,375,646 of record OZ025297.1, on the reverse strand, counting down.
TATATGTTTCAGTGATGGTCATGTGTTTAGGGTGTCATGTAACTTTTAATTTCTCAAATTGCTTTCGATCCGTTTATCCAGCATATTATTTTGAGCCTTTTAAGCGGCGATTATAGCCTATGTTCACCGGAAATAGTGTAGCTTTCCAACGGTGAAAGAATTTTTCAAATCTGTCAAGTAGTTTCGGATCCTATTCAATTCAAACAAACAAACAATCAATCAAATCTTTCCTCTTTATAATTGTCTGAGCGAAGCGAAGTCTTTATACTCAGAGATACGTAACGATATTAAAAGTCAAAAAAATTCTTTCGTCAAGCAAATCTCAAAAAGTACTTGTCGGATTTTGATTCTGTTTGTACCAATAGGTACCTATGAAGGTAATCTGGTGAATGCACTACATACGAAAAATTAGTTCCACATAGTTTAAAAGTTATATTAAAAAAACTGATAAAAAGCACAATTTATTTGCATACGTCACAGAAATTTGGTGTGCGTGATTCTCAACAGCTGGATATTTTCGTAGATAACCGAATCAGTACATGGAGTAAATAGTAATCATTAACGAACTCAAAAATATTGAATGCAATAAAACATTTTAAAATTTAATTATGCAGGAAAATAAAACTGTTATTTTTTTATATTAAAAAAATGTCATAAAAACTTTGATTTTGAGATTTTGTGATAATCTCTTAATAGCATTTTTTGATCGCTAAAAGAATGTTTTATATATTTCGCGTGTGAAAATTAGAAACAATTACGTTTTTAAATAAAAAGTTTCTTATATGACATCATTTTCCCTTTATATTTATTTTTATTGCATGTTTTCTTTTAACTTATATTTTGTTTGTGTGTGGAATTCAATTCTGGTCACTAATTTTTCGGCACGGATACCACAAGCGCATCAGATTTGGCACATTTTTTTTCAAAGCCCACTTGGCAGCAACTCCGTTTTCAAATAACGCTTACATGCACATTTTTAAATAATTTTCTATTTTCAAAAAGAACTTACAGTAAATAAAATAATAATAATAATTAATAACTATAAAAAGAAATATTTTATATAATTAAAAAAAGGAAATGAAAGTAAATAAACATTTTATGAGTAAATAAACAAATAATAAATAAATAAAGCTGGGTTACCATCTGGGGTAAAATAATGCCATTTTGACGCCAATTATGTACCCTGGTGCATATGTGACATCTTTTCCCATTTTTCATCCATTTCCTGTTGGCATACAACTTTGAAATTTGGAATATGTATGCATACCTAGGAGCAATACTGGAATTAGACATTGATTTTTTTTTTAATTCGATCCAAAAAGGGGCAGCGGGGGCTATATTTTAAAGATTTATACTGCATAAAGGAGCCACTTACCTATTTTTATATACAAGAAGAAGTAAGTGGTATGTAAAAACAATTATAGTATACATAAATAAAATACTTGAGATAATATACTAGAGATATAAGCGCCGGGTTTGGCGAGATATTTTATGCCAAATAGGCGAAAACATCGTTTTGATTACCAGATACATATAGCATGCTATAATAACACGTTATTTATTTTTTTAAAATGAAAAAAAGGAATAAACGAAACATTTTCTATTATTAAAAAAAAGAAATAACAATCAATAAATGATAATATTTTTAGAACAAACAATTTATTATAACATTTATATGATAACCAGCATGTTAGGCAACTGAACGCCATTTTGGCGCCAATTAGGTACCTCGGTGTGTATAGGGCATATATGTGCCACATTTATTTGTAAAACTGAGCATGAACGTTTACCAAGTGTGTTTTCATAGTCGCTTATATCTTTTTGCAACATAGCGCACCTTCCGAAGCCAAAACTACACAAAAGAAAAAAAAAATCAATATTTGCAGTTTTTTTTTTTTTTTTTTTTTTTTTTCTTATGTAATGCACATTTTGTAATCAGTAGGCTCGATAATCAGACCTCGTTTTTTTGCTTTCAAAGATGATATTTCATATCATGTCTTTTTTAGATTCGTCGTTTTTCCATATTTGATAGCATGTGTCTACTCATTTTGTAACTTTTTTTGTAACTTTCTTCTTTATTAACAGCAACATTTGGATTTCCTATTTAAATAAAAATTCTTTTCAATACAAAGAATTTTGTTTAAATAAATAATTTGTTTAAATGATATGCGGACATCTATTGCTCAAAGCAATAAATTTTTCCTATTGAGTTAAAAAAAATCAGTAAAAACATAATTTTTATGATAATAAAAAGGTGACTTATGTAATAACAGAGTCATACATTATGTACGTTATGGATTAAGTATGAATATTTCTCCACCATTTATAAATAATAATAATAATAAAATAAAATGCGGGCAGACCAAAGTCTATATTTGACTGAAAACAACAACCATTTTCTAAATGCTTTAAAAAGATGGCCAATGAAAGTGATATTTCAAAAGTATTATGAAATTAGTTAAAAACCATTTATTTTAAACTAAATGAATAAAAGATTTATATTTTTAATGAAATAAATGGAATTTGAAAAATTATTGGAAATTTATCACCATAGATGTATCAATATTACAATCAGTACTTTGTATGCAAAATGGAACACATAGCAATACTTTTTGAACCGGAAAAATGATCGTTGCTTTTTTTAAGGTTAAAAAGGGGGTTACGAAATATTCCTATACAGAGATGCCAAGCCCCCGCTTATTGCACAGCAGAATTTTCTTATAGGAAAAGTTTTTTTTTTAAATCTACAGAATGTTCCTATTTAATAAAAGATTTTCTGTATTAAAATACCGGTAACCAAAATGACGGAGACTTGGCAGCTCTGCCTAAAACATTTTTATTAATCACGGTACTTTTTTTAATCGGATTCAAATTTAGTGAAGACAACGTTTTTTGGCCAAAAGCAGCTTTTTTCCACATGTGTAACTACGATACAATTCCTTGATGCTGAAATAAAATGTTTTGACTTATGCTATTATTGCTTCCTCTTATTTATTTATTTGAATTTTAAATAAGATGACTCAAAATCGTGTTTTTTAAATGTACGGAAAAAATGCATTTCGAGAGAGGGCGAAAAGAACAATATTTGGCGATTTATTACCTGCGTTTGGCTAAGTTTCTTACTACCTTGTATTTAATACTCTTCACAATACTTCGCTGTTATATGGACTTAGGCGCTTTTATAAAAAATTTGACGTAGTTCGGGCTTAAGAAAGTGAGTATTTTACTGAATAATACAAATAAATGAAAAATGAATACTAAGAAATACTAATAAAAGAAAAATGAAGCGTTATATTGATCTATGTATATTTAAAAATGCATCTGCTAGCACTATTTAGATAATTTATGTGTATATAATAGGAGATAAATAGCTTTTGATTCTGCATTTCTATGCTTTAAAGCATTAACGTTTGTGTGTTTTTCGTTATCATTGGGAGTACCTAGCCGGTTTAAAAAATAATGTGGGCAAAAAATGTTGGTAAATATCTTTGCTGCAAAACATACTATATTTTGCGTAGGAACAATAATCATCAATGCACGAGCAAAAAAGTTCTAAAATTGAGAATTCTTTGATGTCGATATGACTCAAAATTTATTTTTTTTATTTTTTTTATTTATTTATTTATTTATTTTTTTTTTTTGTGGCAACTTTTAGGATATAATATTCTCGTTATGAACGATTTCTAAAACATTCGACAATTTAATTTCACAAATTAAACATTTTTTTTCTAGAAAAAGTTTTAAACCCAATTTATTGAGAATATTGCAATTTCTAGGATACTGTTGGGGTCAGAAACTATAACTTTGACATCACAGTAACTTATAAGATGTAAATGCTCGTTTAGGACAAATTTTTAAAAAAGGATTCATTAACTCTTATCGACAACCTCATTGCATCCGTGGAAAACAGATATTCAACATTATACACTATTCGGACGGATTTCACACCATATAAAATACACTCTATTCTCTTCAAACATAATAGTTTATGTTATTATAGCATAGCACGGTAGTGCTATGCTATATTTATTTCCAATGCGACTCCGTAATGTTATTTTAATAGGGAATTTAACATTGAACGAGTTATTTACTAGACATTTTCCCACCTTTTGTACGCGCTGCCACAGATTTTCTTCGAAGCACCTAATTGAGTAAAAAAAATTCCTCCAATCAAAAAAAAAAAAAAAAAAAAAAAAAAAAAAAAAAAGAAAATGAAAATCTTAGTGATCAATGGACATATTTCCTGTAGCATTTAATAATTTTTACGTGATTTAAAAAGAAATTTTTTTTTTTTGTAAGAATTAAAAACGGCATATTTAAGACTTCATATTGGAAGTGAAACGGAGATTTTTAAACATTTGGTACCAGGAAAAAGAATTATTTTCAGAAAATAATAAATATGAAGCATGATTTTTGTAATAAAGAGATATTTTCTAATATTAATTGATGGATCAAGGCGATTTTTAATTGAAGAAATATAGAAAATTAGTAAATTAAGCTTTTTTCTATTTATTGTTTTTTCAAAATAATAGAAAATAACTTAAAAATATATATGTAAATAATGGTATTTGAAAGTGGGGTTTCTGACACATTGGCATCTGAAAAAAATCGCGCCAAAGCCAGTATAAGATATTTGTGCTGGAATTTTGTACCTATACCACAATTTTTATAATGTCTTCGCCTTATACGTTCGAAGAAAATCAAAATAAATTAAGGTAAATAAAAGTCTCCAAAAATAATAGTATTAAAAAATAATAGTAAAAAATAATAGTATATCATCCTTGGTACGTAATGAAATTAGTAAATCTGCAGAACTAGGCCTTCAAACTCAATTCCTGGCAATTTTTTTAAGGCTAAACCGCAGAATTAACGACTAATTGGCGTAAGACTTTTCGGCACTGCAATAAATTAGCCAATTCTATCAACCTAATCATTCAAATATTTTTTTTAATTTCCAATTTGTTGATTTTTTAAAATCGCTCCTCAACTTGTAACATTACAAATAATTAATCATTGAATAAAATTTAATTTTGAATTAATTTGTATTAAATTTATTATTCCTACGATTGTTAAAATGATAAGAAACTTACACGATTTAATTTTTAAAACATCACAAAGAGTTTCTGTTGACATGTAGCTGTTTTTTTTATATTTCAAGTTAATATTTTTATAAAACTCTTTTGATGCATTATTTGTATGAAATTATAAAATGTAAACTCATTTGAAATATTCTTAACGCTCTGTCCTTTGGCACAGATGTCTAATACTTATCACGTTGGCGCAATTTTTGCGAAAATGGATGGTGAAAATTTCGTTTTCAATAGAACAAAACAATTTATATCATTTTAAGATACTTCTAGGTTATCCCGTCGACCAATTTCGCCAAATTATACAAATCGCCAAACTATAATAGTCAAATTATACATGTTGGCATAATTTTTATTTTAAATAACGAAAAAATAAATAATTAGTAGAATATTAATAAAAATATTAATAAAAAGTCGAAATAAAAATCACTTAATGACATTTTAAACACGTGAATCGCATTAATGCCATTGAATGTGACATTCACGACCATCCATTACTGGCATTTAATCTTATAGTTTGGCGATAATTTTTTGGTCGACGGGATAACCTAGAAGTACCCATTTTAAAAAAGAAAGTTCAAGAAAATAATTTATTAATAAGTATACAATGATAGCCGGGTTAGCATGTGAGACACATAATCGCCATATTGTTCCAACCATGCCAACGTGTTGCATGCACAATGTATGCCGCTGAATGCCCCTTAGGCATTCTCTTGAGCTCACCCAGCCCTCCACCCCCATAGTTCACTTCTAGCTATGGCCCTGGGTGAATTACATCAGTAATTGTGACACGATACCGCATAAAGAAGTCCTGAAGATGATACCCTCAGTTAATTTTGAAATGAGTTCACCTGAATGCAATAGTTATTAAAAAACTTGAGATATTAAACAAAAACATAATTTGCAGAACAAATTAAAAAAACCAAGATTTATTTCCTACACTCTTTAAGCCCGAGAAGGGACAGATATTAAGATAATTGATTTATTCATTTCGACATTTAATATTAAATTTTGGTAACAAATAAGTTAAACCAAGTGAACATGAAAAAATAAAAATGCAATTCAAACAATATGATACTTAACCACCCTAAATCTTAGATTCCGTTCAAATGAAATCGAAATAAATCTAAGACTTTTTTTCCAAACTCAACTTGCAAATTTGTATTGCAGATTTTGTATTATGTTTACGGTAAGTGTAAACAAAATAAATAGGCAATCAAAAAAGCAAATGTTCAGAAAAAGTCGGAGATTTATTTCGATTTCAATTGAACGGAATCTAAGATTTAGGGTGGTTAAGTATCATATTGTTTGAATTGCATTTTTATTTTTTCATGTTCACTTGGTTTAACTTATTTGTTACCAAAATTTAATATTAAATGTCGAAATGAATAAATCAATTATCTTAATATCTGTCCCTTCTCGGGCTTAAAGAGTGTAGGAAATAAATCTTGGTTTTTTTAATTTGTTCTGCAAATTATGTTTTTGTTTAATTTATAGTTTCTCAAATCTGTGCGAAGCTTCTGTTTATGCTCATGACATCATTTCAGAAAGTTATATTTCCAATATAGGAAAATTTGGTGTTTTATTGTCTGTATTACTTTTAACATTTTGCATATTTCCAATTTTATATCCATGCATGGTTTGCTTTTCTTTTATAAAAATAGTGTATGCAACTTTATATATAAGATTTTGTAATTCTATGATTCAATATGTTTATTTTCATCATATTTTATCAGAATGAATGACCAATTAAAGCTAACATCTCATTTTCTTTACTTATCGCAAGTTATTAAATGTTTATTCTCAGCAATATCGCTCAGACTAATCCCTCTGAGGGAAGTCCTAGTATTTGTATAGATTGTCGCGAATTAGATTAATATTTATAATTGCTTTAGTGTCCGCACTCTCATGGTGACTCCATGGTCGTGGTTTTATTTTTCGCAGATGCTCACGAGCAATGATAAAAAAGAGTAGTAGAATTTATTCTGGAATAAAGTTTGTGTTAAGTTTTAAGTGAAATGTTTTTGAAGCTTCATTTTTTTTTTTTTTTTTTTTTTGTAAGATATTTAAATTATTTTTCACACGTAAAACGACGATGTCTATATTATCGGGTAGATTTTATAGCTTCGATTTCGCATTGTTTTCGATATGTGGCGTCCGAACTAATAGGGACGTGTGAAAAGTAACTGTTTTTTATTTGTTATCAGAAGTTGTCATTGAGAAAAAATGGATGCTTTGAAAATCAAAAGAACTCCTCTTAGATCTGGATTTACGAAAACTTATAATGCTTTAAATGAAGCTTTAAACGACGCAACTCCAGATACTAATTTAATAGAGAATTTAATGTGTCAACTGGAAGATAAAAGCACAAGATTGCGAGCTGTAGATGAAGAAATTTTGAATTTTATGTTGACAGAGAAAGTTATAGAAAAAGATTATTCTAAAGAATTTGAAGCTTGCGAAGAGTATACAGAAAAATTTATTGCTATAAAGCAAAAAGTAAAGACATTTTTGGTGAAGCCTATCGAAGAACAACTCCGATCGCAGAATTATACGGATGTTGAAAGAACACTGTCGCGACCACTTCGCTTACCAGAGATAAGTTTACAGCCGTTTGATGGCGATGCAAGATTATGGTGAACCTTTTGGAATTCATTCAGTAAAATTCATGAAGACACCACTTTAGATGACCATTTGAAATTTGTTTATCTTTTACAGGCGATAACGCCGAAATCCAAAGCAGCACAGATAGTAAATAGTTATCCGGTTTCAGCTGATAATTATCCAAAAGTAATTCTACATCTGAAAGAAAGGTTTGGCAGAGAAGATACACTTATTGAGATATATGTTAGAGATCTTCTTCAATTAGTTTTAAATAATAATCAATCATCAAGCAAGAATTTCAATTTATCGTCGTTATATGATAATCTAGAGACAAAACTTAGGTCTCTAGAATCATTAGGTGTCACAGAAGAAAAGTATGCCAGCATACTTTTCCCACTTGTAGAATCTTGTCTACCTCATGATGTCCTTAAAATCTGGGAAAGACAGCGTGAGAAGACTGCTCAAGGTAAGAATCAATTAAATTCTATCCTTGATTTTTTGAAAAATGAAGTTATTGCGGAAGAGCGGGTTCTTTTGGCTCATTCCAATCTTGGTTTTGAAAACCCAAAGAAATATCATAAATGTAATAATGAATATAATTCAATGCCAACTGCCACAGATTTATTTATAAATAATAAGTCTAATAAGAATTTAGTTAAAAAACGTGAAGATTTATGTATATTTTGTGACAAGTGTCACTTATCCGAAAAATGTTTTAAAGCTAGTTCGCTTTCTTTTGATGAGAAACGTAACTTAATTTTGAAGAAAAAAGCTTGCTTTGTTTGCCTGAAGAAAAACCACATTTCACGCAATTGTAACTCTAAAATTAAATGTTCGAATTGTGGTAAAAGACATTTTTCAATATTATGTCAAAATGTTTTAAATGAAGGTGGTAATGTGTCGTTAGAAAGTCATAAACATGAATCAGGGAGTAGTGACACTGTTTTAACTACTCAAGCTTCGGATCCTACTGTGTTACTCCAAACTTTGAGTGTCCGTGTAAAGCACAATGGAAAAGAGAAAATCGTGCGTGGAGTTATTGACACAGGATCCGAACGTTCCTATTTATCACGAGATGTAATTAAATATTTGAATTATAAAAGTATTGGTGAAATTAAATTAATTCACACATTATTTGGTAATATTGAAACAAGTGAAACAAAGCATAATAAGTATCGAATTCACTTAAGTAGCATAGACAATAGTTATAAATGTGATATGCATGTTTTAGATGTTCCTGTTATTTGTTCTAAAATACGAAAAGTGCCAACTGGGCCTTGGTTATCAGAATTAAATAAATGTGGCATTAAAATTTCTGATGTTGAAAATAGTTCATGTGAAACCGAAAATGAAATTAAATTATTGATTGGTTCTGATGTGGCTGGAAAATTACTCACCGGAAATATTAAAGTTTTAGAAAGTGGTCCGGTTGCGGTAAAAACCCATTTGGGATGGACTCTAATGGGAAAAATTCCAAGTATTAAATCAGAAACAAATAAGTCTGCTATGATTATTTCATCACTTTGGAACAATTGTTCCGTTGCTGATTTGTGGAAGCTGGATATTATGGGTATAACGGATCCAGTTGAATCCAAAACTAAATCTGAAATTCATGAAGAAACTATGCAGCATTTTAAGAGTAATATAAGAATAGATTCAGAAGGGAGATACGAAGTAGCATTGCCATGGGTGCTAGATAAAGCTTGCTTACCTAACAATAGAGAATTGGCCGAAAAGCGGCTTGCTACAACGAGGAAAAAGTTAATTAATTTAAATAAAATTGAGGTATATAGCGAAGTATTTGATTCGTGGATAAATGCAGGAATAATTGAAAGGGTGGTTGATAATAAAGAAACTAAAGTACATTATTTGCCACACAGACCTGTATTTAAAGAATCGAGTGAAACTACTAAAGTTAGACCAGTTTTTGACGCTTCGGCTCATGTTAAAGGTTCCCCTTCTCTAAATGATTGCCTAAATAAGGGATTAAATTTGATTGAAACGATTTCTTCTATATTGCATCGGTTTCGGAAATATCCTGTTAGTGCAGTATCCGATATAGAAAAGGCATTTCTAAAAATTAGTATTAAAGAAGATGATAGAGATTATTTGAGATTTCTATGGGAAACATTCCTTTTGAATCGCGTAGAAGAAATCAGATCCTTAACTCAAAAGAATCAATGGCGACACATTGCAGGAAAATTTAATCCGGCAGATATCCCTTCCAGAGGTTGTTCAATTGAACAATTTTTACAACTAAGATGGTGGGAGGGACCGGATTGGTTGGCTCAACCTGAATATACTTGGTCTCAAAGTGTCGAAATTCCCAATGAAGAAATTATTAACTCTGAAAAACGGAAAAGTGTCATTTCAGCAATGAACAAGAACACAGAATCTAGTGATTGGTATTATCGACGGTTTTCATCTTTTAAGAAAATTATAAGATTGATCGCCTGGATTTTAAGATTCTTAAACAATTTAAGAAATCCTAATTCAAAAGAAGTTTCTGAACTTACGTGTTTGGAATTAGAACAAGCCGAAAGAAAATTGATAATTTTGATTCAGAAAGACAGATTCAACGAGAAGAATAATCAGAAGATACGTAGCTTAAGACCAATCGTAGATGAAGATGGTATTATAAGAGTGAAAACGCAAGTTATTTATAGAGAAGATGCTTTCATTTTTAAATATCCTGTTCTTTTGCCTTCTGACCATCCTGTAGTCCACCGCTTGATCTCCTGGAAACACCAAGAGCTTTTGCATGCAGGAGTGGCTCTTATGATGACATCGTTACGAGAAGACTACTGGATCGTAAAAGCTAGGAAAACTATTCGAGCAGTAGTACAGAAATGTGTACGATGCAGAAGATTCAGTGCACAAAAGACAGAATCGATTTCTATTGCATTACCAGCAGAAAGAGTTGAAGACGCAGCGGTGTTTCAGATAATTGGAGTTGATTTAGCCGGCCCATTATATTTAAAGAATGAGGAAAAGGCTTGGATTGTTCTGTACACTTGTGCAGTGTATAGGGCCATACACTTAGAATTAGTTACGTCCTTATCTACAGATGCTTTCCTCCAATCTTTCAGGCGTTTTATAGCGCGAAGAGGAAGACCAACCACCGTGTATTCTGATAACGGCGGAAATTTCGTCGGGGCAGACACAGCATTTTCAGCCATAGATTGGGAGCAAATCTCTGCCGTTGCAGCAACACAAAAGATTCGCTGGAAATTTAACCCACCTACCGCTGCCTGGTGGGGCGGTTGGTGGGAGCGATTGATACAAATGGTGAAACGCATCCTGAGAAAAGTTCTAGGTAGAGCTTCATTATCCTACGAAGAACTGCTCACAGTTGTCTGTAATTGTGAACAAGTTGTGAATGCTAGACCTCTAACTTATGTTACTGAAGATGTGAACGATCTAGCACCGTTAACACCATCAATGTTTTTACAGGACATAAGATCTTCAGATGTGAGAGATTTTGATGCAACTGACGCGCAAGAATTAAATAAAAGAGTTAAGTATAGGCAACATGTTCGAGAACACTTACGTAAGCGATTTCGTATTGAATATTTAGGACAATTGCGCCAGCAAAGTTCTTTGCAAAAGAATGTCAAGCAACTTACCGTTGGTGATGTCGTACTCGTAGAGTCTGATAAGAAACGTGCCTATTGGGCTTTAGCCCGAGTGCAAGAACTTATTTCTGGTAAAGATGGCCACCCAAGAGTTGCACGATTAAAAACTGAAAATGGTGAACTTTTGAGACCTGTCCAAAAACTGTACAATTTAGAGATTCCAAAAGAACTTTCTAGTGATCCAGTATTAAGAACGAGAAGTGGCAGAATAGTGACTGTCCCAAAACGTTATTAACTTTAAATACTGTTTCAACAAAAAACTTTATTCTTATTTTTTAGTATATTTCATAGTGTTAATTTGAATTTGTAATAATATGTTTAATTTTATTTGAATTTTGCAGAAGAAAATGTTTATTTACCTGTTTTGAGAAATGTAATATTGTAAGAATTGTATCTTATCACTGTAATGTAAGTATTAGTCATTTTTTATTTTATATTTTATTGTACCCATTGTTGAGTTTAACTGTCGAAAACTCAAGGTGGGAGAATGTCGCGAATTAGATTAATATTTATAATTGCTTTAGTGTCCGCACTCTCATGGTGACTCCATGGTCGTGGTTTTATTTTTCGCAGATGCTCACGAGCAATGATAAAAAAGAGTAGTAGAATTTATTCTGGAATAAAGTTTGTGTTAAGTTTTAAGTGAAATGTTTTTGAAGCTTCATTTTTTTTGTAAGATATTTAAATTATTTTTCACACGTAAAACGGCGATGTCTATATTATCGGGTAGATTTTATAGCTTCGATTTCGCATTGTTTTCGATATAGATAAACATGTATAGTATAGTTTGAATTCAAATTTGAAAAATTCAACAATTATTGTTCATAAATGAGTGATTAGTTTGTCGGTAAAAGACCAATCTTCTCGAGATATTGCGGCTAAGTTATCGATCGATAAACTCGACTGTAAACAATATTTACAAAATTATATAAAGATAGTTATGGCTTTCAGGACATTCAGAGGTCCGGGATGTGGTATAATGACATTAACTGTAACGTGACCTGGTCAAGAACTTTAACTGTAACCAAAATTAACCTAGAACAAGAGCTCAAACTGGGTTTTTATAAATGTTGTGTCGCGTCTCTGTTATGTGTAACCTGTCTATAATAATATATGTGTGAATAAACTACATGCAAGTATTTCGCTGTATTCATCTTGGAAGCCTTCAACGGTACGCTACAACACTAACATATAATTATAATAACAAGTATAAAGCATGGTGGCAGCTGGAAAAAAAAGATGTTTAATACAGTGATATTTTGAAAACGGATCCAAGCTTAAAGTAAGAAGTTTCCTTTTTCTTGCATAGTTATACGACACATTTTTATTTATTTTATTATTATGTAAAATGTCTAAAGAAAAAAAAAAGAGTTAGAATTTAGAAATTGTTATCAGGTTACACCGCCAGAATCATTTAGTTTTTCACGGCCGGCACTTTGGCTAAAATGGAAGCAACGTTTCGAAAGATATCGATTCGCTTCAGGTTTAAAAAATCAATCAGAGATAGAACAAGTAAATTCTCTTATTTATCTCATGGGTGATAAAGCAGAAGATATTTTTATGTCTTTTAATTTGTCAGAAGACGACCAACAGAAATATGATATTGTTATGAAGCATTTAGACAACCATTTTATCGTAAAGAAAAACACAATTTTTGAACGCGCACAGTTTAATCAACGCATTCAAAATGAAGGGGAAAGTGTAAATGATTTTATAACTTCACTTTATTCATTGGCTGAGCATTGCGATTACGGAGTTCTTCATGATGAACTAATACGCGATAGAATAGTTGTTGGTATTAGAGATAAATCATTAAGTGAGAAGTTACAATTGGATCCAGACCTTTCTTTGAGCAAAGCTATAGATAAAGTTAGGTTATCGGAATCAATTAAAAAGCAACAAGAGATTCTTACTTCTAATAATGCTTCTGTACATAGAGTTTCGAGTATAAGAAAAACAAAGCTAAATTTTAAGAAAGGGATTACCAGTCAAAATCCACAGTTTAAAGAAACTGATAAAAGGAATAATGGGAAAAAAAAATATACAAAATCTTTTGACCTTTGCAAATGGTGCGGTAAGTCTATGCATAATAAAAAAGTGTGTCCAGCAAAAGACGCCAAATGTTTGAAATGTTCCAAATTAGGGCATTTTGCCCGTGTTTGTAGAAAAAAGGAAAGTAAATCTGAAATTTCTTTCTTAGGAACAATTAGGGAAACCCGCTCGAATAATAGTAATGATTCGTTATGGTCAGTTCCTATTCAAATAAGAGGTAAAACCATTCGTTTCAAAATAGATAGTGGAGCAGATCACACTGTTATTCCAGCTACATCACCAATCTTAAAGGGTTCAAAAATTTTGAAACCAGACAAAAAGCTTTGTGGTCCTGATGGGAAAATACTAAAACACAAGGGAAAACTTGTTGAAGAAATCCAATTCAAGGAAAAGAAAATAACTGAAGAAATCCATGTAATTGAAGGATTACAGAATTATTTGTTGGGAAAACCTGAAATACTAGCTTTTGGTTTAGGACCAAACATTTTAGAAATTAACGCAGTAAATCCAAAGCAAGATTACCCTGAATTATTTAATGGCCTGGGGCTACTGAAAGGTTGTTATACTATTAAGCTTAAGCCGAATTCTGTCCCGTTTGCTATTTCAACCCCACGAAGGATACCTATTCCGTTGCTGAAGAAAACTGAAATGGAAATTAAGAAGATGATTGCCCAAAAAGTTATAGTTCCTGTGACGAAACCAACGGAATGGTGTTCACCAGTCGTTATCGTTCCTAAAAGTGACGGAACTGTTCGCTTATGTGTTGATATTGTCCAACTAAACAAATGTGTGGAAAGGGAATTTCATCCATTGCCTTCAGTGGAATATTCATTAAATCTTCTAACAGGTGCTACAATTTTTTCGAAGTTAGATGCTAATTCAGGCTTTTGGCAAATTCCGCTTGATGAATCTTCGTCATATCTCACAACCTTCATCACTCCTTTTGGAAGATACCGATTTTTAAGATTGCCTTTTGGAATCTCATCTGCTCCAGAACATTTTCAACGCAGAATGTCACAGCTGCTAGAAAATATCCCAGGTGTTATTTGTCATATGGATGACATCTTAGTGTGGGGAAAAGGTCAATCTGAACATGACGAAACATTGAAAATTGTTCTAAATAAACTTAAGGAAGCTGGCATTACTCTAAATGACAAGAAATGTAAGTTTTCAGTCAAGAGAATCAAATTCTTGGGGCATATTATTGATGACAAGGGCATTCATCCTGACGAAGATAAAGTTAGAGCAGTAAAAGAATATCCACCACCAAAGAATAAAAAGGAATTAAAACAGATGCTAGGCATGGCAAATTTTCTCGCCAGATTTGTTCCAAATTTTGCAGAAATTTTTGCACCGTTAACATCTATGTTAAGTCAAAAGAATGAGTTTGTCTGGGACGAACCTCAAAAACAAGCATTTCAAAAGGGGAAGAATGTCTTAACATCTCAACCAGTTTTAAAAGTTTATAATCCACAGAAAACTTCAATTGTCACTACAGACGCTTCTTCGTATGGAATTGGAGCCACCTTGAGGCAAGAACAAGAGAACGGAGAATTCTCTGTCGTTGCATATGCATCAAGAACTCTTACTGCTACTGAAAAGAGATATGCTCAAATAGAAAAAGAGGCACTTGCTCTAGCTTGGAGTTGCGAGAAATTTCGAGATTATCTCACTGGAACTCACTTTATATTAGAAACAGACCATAAACCTCTAATTCCAATCTTCTCAAAGAAAAACCTTGAAGACTTATCTCCACGGTTACAAAGGTTGAAGATGAGGATGATGCGATATTCTTATTCCATATTCCACATACCAGGAAAGAAACTTTATGCAGCTGATGCCTTATCAAGACAACCTCAAGAAACAAGAGAAAAAGATGAAGAGTTGGAAGAAGAAATTGATGCTTATATTCGTATGATAATATCCACATTACCCGCTTCATGCAACAGATTAGAAGAATTGCGCCAATCACAACAGTCTGATGCAACATGCAAAGAGTTAAAAAATTTAATCCTCAACGGTTGGCCATCAAGAAAACATTTAGAGCCAAGTTGTTTACCTTATTGGAATCATCGATATGAAATATCGATCCAAGATGGACTCATAATGAAGGGCTGTCGAATCATCATTCCTGCAAATGATCGAAGAAAGGTTCTTCAACAAATTCATGAGGGACATTTAGGAATTACGAAATGTCGTGCGAGAGCAAGATCATCGGTATATTGGCCTGGAATTAATAAAGAAATTGAAGAAATGATAAAGAATTGCACATCATGCATCAAGGAGACCACTAATCGCCATGAATCTCTTATCCCTACCGAATTTCCTGAAAGACCATGGGAAACAGTGGGAATGGATCTTTTTAAACTTAATGGATTTTGGTACTTGATCGTGACCGATTATTTCTCACGATATCCAGAAATCGCAAAACTGGAAAGATTAACTTCCGAGGAAGTAATTCTCCACTGCAAATCAATCTTTGCCAGACATGGGTTTCCTAATGTCGTCAGATCTGATAATGGTCCTCAATTTGAGCCAATTAACTCATCTGAATTTTCAAAATTTTCAAAGTTTTACGGATTTCATCATATCACATCAAGTCCTAGGTACCCACAAAGCAATGGTTTCATTGAATCTTCTGTAAAAACCATCAAATTGCGACTCAAAAAAGCTGAAGATCCTTACCTTGCATTAATGGCATATAGAGCAACACCATTAGAAAATGGCCTCAGTCCTGCAGAACTTCTTATGAATCGTCGTATAAGGACAACTCTGCCAATTGCAAGATCTCAACTAGAGCCAAAAATTGAAAACAGGGATGAACTTCAAAGAAAGGAAGAGAAGAGAATAGAAAGGCAAAGAGACAACTACGACAAAAGTCACGGAGTACGAGACCTCAAAAATCTCGATGTTGGAGATGGAGTGTGGATCACGGACAAGAGAGCTACTGGTACAGTTCAGAAGAGATTAGATTCTCCGCGATCGTATATAGTCAAATCTGGGAAAAGGCTATATCGACGAAACAGAATGCATCTTGTCCCATCAACTAACTTCCAACCAGAGGCTGATGATGTGGATGACTTTGAATCAGACGATTCCCGTAATGAGTTTCCAACATCACAGAGTGTTCCTAGCCCAACCAATCCAAGCTGTCAGAATCCTCATCCATCCTGTAACAATGGTAAAAATAATTCTATGTCTCCAAAAAGGAACCAGAATCTGTATACCACCAGAAGTGGACGAGTAGTTCGTCCTCCGCAGAAAATGAATCTTTAAAGAAAGGGAGATGTGGTATAATGACATTAACTGTAACGTGACCTGGTCAAGAACTTTAACTGTAACCAAAATTAACCTAGAACAAGAGCTCAAACTGGGTTTTTATAAATGTTGTGTCGCGTCTCTGTTATGTGTAACCTGTCTATAATAATATATGTGTGAATAAACTACATGCAAGTATTTCGCTGTATTCATCTTGGAAGCCTTCAACGGTACGCTACAACACTAACATATAATTATAATAACAAGTATAAAGCACGGGAGACTCCGGAAAATTACTATTCCTGGGGATAGGAGGATTATATCCTGGGGATATAATTATCAGGAGAAAAACCATTGATAATCCGCATGAAAATTCCGTTGCAATATACTGCGATTTACGAAATGAAAATATTGCTGAAATAAGTTAGTCTACCGTGTTATGGTGCTGACGTGAAAAAGAACTTTATGGAAGAGTCGGTGTTAAAAAATTTTCAGAGGTAAAAAAAAATACCGACGTATCCTACTTTCATTTTCCAAGGAACACAAAGTCTGGTCAAATGAAAACTGGAAAAAGTTCTGTTTTTCCATCAATCGAATTCGAAACAGTTTTGGAAGTGATAGCAGACACAACGTCCGATGACCTAACAACAAAAGATATGATTCGACCTATGTTATTCCTACAATGGAGCATGGCGGAGGACACGTTATGCCGTGGGGAGTATTTTCCTCAAAAAATGTCAGTCCGTTATTTGAAATCCACAGACAGGTGGATTATACAATGTATAAGGATATCTTGCAAGACTATTTTCTGCCTTAATAGAGAAAAAAATTTGGTCACATCTATTTTACTTAATATGATAACGACATAAATAACACAGGCCTGCAAATTGAGAGTCATAACTTCCTCTCTAGAATTTGAGAGCTGATTCTAGGGTATTTTGGTGCGCTGATTACGAATATGTACTTAGTTTTTTTCCATCACCTTCAGATTTTTCAAAAAAGATACAGATAGAAAATAGAAAAAAAAACACAAGTTTTCACATAAAAAATATATATTTAAAAAAGTACTCTACTTTTAACATAAAAAACAACTAAAATATAATAATCTAAATTACATGTAAATTTTATTTGTGGAAGCGGATCCTTTTTTCCTGGAAGCTTCGGTTGTACGATTTTCGCTTAAATTTCCAGTTTGGATCGTCGCGCTTCAACAACCAGCAGTAGTCCGCCATCATGCTAGTATTCCATCTTCCTTGATACCGGTCTTCTAGCTCTTTCAAATCTTGGTGAAATCTTTCGCCTTGTTCTTCGCTAACGGCTCCTAGATTTTCTGGGAAGTAATCTATGTGCGAATTTAAGAAATGAAGTTTAATGCTCATATTACAACCCATTACACCAAAATTTGTAACCATTTTGGCCACTATTTGTTTATAGTCGGAGCTTTTATTGTTCCCCAAAAAGTTTTTCACCACTTCCTTAAATAACTGCCATGCTTGCAACTCGATATCATTAAGTTTTTCATCAAACTTTTCGTCCGACATTAATTTTTTTTAAATCAGGCTTAAAACGTATCCAAAATAACTTTTGTAAATATTTTTTACAAAGTCTGTAAAGCTTTTTCGGTGTTTTTTCACCATAAATTTCCCGCAAATATAACAAAAACAATTCGGAAATTTAAACAGCTTCGCGATGACAATTTAAAGGTTATGTTGCAAGATGCGCACTTCAACTGTTAATTTTCTAAATCAGTGCAGGTACTTATTCAAAAATCCTTTGGTTTATCTTTATTACATCCTTTTCGACTAATATTTACAACAATTAGGTTATATTACCTAATCATTATGTATTAATGAGCTCATTACTAAATTAAGCCAAAATGACCCGTTTTCAACATGGTTAATGTGAATTACTTATACTTATTATGTAGAAATTAACAAATTACTGTTTTGAAGTAATTTTTATGTCACCTTAAACTAATTAAATGCAATAAAAATTAAGCTGAAGTAATTTAATGACGTTTTATAAATTTTAAAATGTAGACGTTCAGACATTTTTCAGCAAAATCCTAAATATTCAATATAAAAAAATCCTGACGTGATGGAATTTTTTTATTATTTTTCTCGTAATCAGCACATTAGAAACTATACAAAACGTTACTCAGATTTCAAAGAGGAAAATCATTGTAGACCTGTGTAATGTTTGCAAACCTCGATAAGCAATGGTTTTCGCACTAAAAATTTCGTTTTTGAAATGATCAGCCCAAGCGCCCAGCGTGAATTCAGTAGGAAATCTTTGAAAAGAATTTGACAAAAGTCTGCGGAACTATAAATATTCCAACTCAGCCGAAATTTGGCCAAAATTGCAAGAAATGGGGAAAAAAGTACCATAGACGATCTTTAACCGTTGATTGTATGAATGTCACGTTGCTGCGCCACAGTACTTATTGCTAAAGTTAATAAAATAGTAATATGATAAAATACTAATCGTAAATGTTGTTGATCACTGCAATTTTCTATTACAATAACACTTTTTTACAAATTTGTGATGGTGGCCGGAAATTTTTGAGAACATGCGTTTTCCTTTATACTTAATTTTGTCAGTTAAATTTCTTGATATTTACATGTTCTTCTATAAGTATGCTCTAACTATTATGTCAACAAAATGTATAAATATCACTTTGAGATTCCTCTTTATATGGGTATATTTACAAATTAACTGAAAAATTTTTGCTGGCCGGAAATATTTGACCGTCACTGTATATATAAACACATATTTATTTTGATTAGTTCTATCAAAAGAATAATATAAGTTTAATCCCTAGTATTATTAAGCTACAATTTTTCTATAAATGTTAAATATTTTTGCTATTTATTTATGACTGTAAAATATATTATTTTTACAATTAAAAAAATCAATTCTTCATTAACACTGAGGTCCGAAATATTGCAACTGCATATTTCCCTCTGTATTATGAGTAGATGGTGCTTTTCATTACTATTTTTTTATATACTAGGGGGGCCCCGCCCCCCTGCTCGCTATGCTCGCCAACCCCCCGCGTAATCGCTTCGCGATTCCAAATTATTTGCTACCCCTGCTTGCTGCGCTCGCCAATACCCCATGGTATGAATAAGCAGTTGCGGACCTTTCAGATGATGTGTCACACGACTGGTGTTGTAAAGAAATTAAAAATGTGCCCCCCTGGGGGGCAGAGTGGGAGGCGACACAAAAGACATCCATAATATGAATAAGCAGCTGCAGACCTCTCAAATGATGTGTCACACAATTGGTGTTGTAAGGAAATTAAAAATGTGCCCCCCTGGGGGGCAGAGTGGGGGTGACTCACAAAACATCCATAAAATGAATAAACAGTTGCAGACCTTTCAAATGATGTGTCACACAATTGGTGTTGTAAAGAAATTACAAAATGCGCCCCCTCTGAGGGCAGAGGGGGGGGGGTTACACACAAGATATCCATAATATGAATAAGCACTTGCAGACCTCTCAAATGATGTGTCACACAATTGGTGTTGTAAAGAAATTAAAAATGTGCCCCCCTGGGGGGCAGAGTGGGGGTGACTCACAAGACATCCATAAAATGAATAAACAGTTGCAGACCTTTCAAATGATGTGTCACACAATTGGTGTTGTAAAGAAATTACAAAATGCGCCCCCTCTGAGGGCAGAGGGGGGGGGGGTTACACACAAGATATCCATAATATGAATAAGCACTTGCAGACCTTTCAAATGATGTGTCACACAACTGGTGTTGTAAAGAAATTAAAAATGTGACACCCCCCCCCTGGGGAGAGCAGAGTATGGGGGGTGACACACAAGACATCCATAATATGAATAAGCAGTTGCAGACCTTTCAAATCTTGTATAACACGACTGGTGTTGTAAAGAAATTAAAAATGTGTCCCCCCTGGGGAGCAGAAGGGGGATAACACACAAGACATCCAATATATGAATAAGCAGTTGTCAGCCTCTCAAATGATGTATCAAACGACTGGTGTTGTAAAGAAATTAAAAATTTGGCGAAATATTACAGTTATCGCCAAGTTGGCGTCACTTTTGATAACTAATTTTAGTCGCCAAATTTGGCGATATATCGCCAAGTTGGCGACAAACTTGGAGATTGTTGGCGATGGTAACCTTTCCTCTCTTTATGGTAACCCATACGGCGATGCATATACGGAGCCCTTTCCTGATTGGTCTATTCGACTCATGGAAGGAGTGGACAACCCGGATTCGTTACTTCCGGAAATCTTCCACATCAGCATCATTCCAGGAGTCATTCCTTTTAAGGCTAGTTTTTTTTTACTATAGAAGGACTTGGAATATATATTTTTAAAATTTTACATAGACAGGAATAACAATACACTCAAATGTTGTGTAGATATCTGAAAATAGATTTCATTTAAATATAAACGCTGTTTTTTAAAATTTTACTCTCGTGGGAATCATTCCAAATTACGGTTTTACATAAAGAGCAATACTACGAGATTTGCAATAAGTTCGAATTAAATTTTAACTATTGAAAAAAAGTGTTAACTATTGAAATTTCGAAATAAAATAAAATTTTAGCATTAAACTTTGATTGTTTGAGGCTCAGTATGTCAGTATTTTGCGCGACCGGATTTTAGGAAGATTTACCCAATCCTGACTCCCTTCCGTTAAATTGGATAAAAAGAGAACCAAATTTACTTGAAACTAAACTAGAAGATTGTGTTCACTTCCCTATAAAACTAAAAAAAAAATCTGTAACATTATAAATATAAAGTTACTTAAATCTGTATGTGGGTCATTCCACAAAAATCGGGTAACTTCGTGAAATTGCAAAACATTTATTTACCATTTAATATATTCAAATTTTGAAAAAGGCCCATTTATAGACAAATTTGATTCTTTTTAGGAGCCTGTATAATATTTTGAAAATTGAAATTTTTTTAAATCAAAATTTAGCTTTTTGACACCAAAAAGTCAGTCCCCTGGCGTGTACCACTAGAAAAAGTGAAGACTTAAGTACTAATAATTTTTAAACTAATGGATTTATGCAATAAAAATTAATGTTGTTATGTTCTGAGATAGTTAATTAATAGCTATTTATTTATGCTATGTGATTTAAAAAAATTATATATTACTTTTTTTTTATTTCAAGTTGTGTACCCCTACTTTGCGCGTCAGTCCCCTGGCTCGTGTTAAATTCCAAAAATTTCCGATATTATCCATTGCTGATAACTCAATTCTCTTTTTCATATTTATTTATCATATAAAGATGGCAGAGACGACAGATATTTATTCATCAACCATTTTTATTCAATGTTTGGGCCCATTCTTGTGTCGACAAACACAATGCAAACACTCAATTTATCAGTCCCCTGGTAAGTAATAATTTAGTAATTTATAAATAATTATTATTGATGTGTGCTGATTTTAACGTCTTTTTATTGCTATACTTAATATTAAAACAGAATAATATGATATTTGGTCCAAACAAATAGATTTTTTGTGTTTTATAGGGAAAACGTCAGTCCCCTGGCATCAGTCCCCTGGCAGTTTTTCAGATTAAAAACTCCCAGGGGACTGACGTAAAAGCAAAAGTCAGTTAAACACATTAATGAATGCTAAATTACATTATTTCTATAATAATTTTACATTTTTTTACAGTTTTTTTACAAATTATTTTATTAAATAATAATTAATTACTGATCTATACTATTAAAATCTGTGCGCGTAACTATGTAACCTCAAAAGATTTTATTTAATTGTCTTTGACAATTTTTTGTCTTTTTGTTTATGTTCAACCCGAAATCACGCATTTTCTTACCAGCTCGAAATATTTACTGCAATTTAAGATATACATATTACATACGCCACGTTGAAATACCAAGAAGCTGTATACGATAATTCTTCTACCTCGCATGCAGATAATTAGCAATTATTTAATTTAACTTATTTGTTACCTTTTTTCATAAAAATAAAGAAAAACATGTATCACAAAGATCAACAAAACTTTTTATTATATTACTTCTTTTATTCTAAAATATATCATTTTATCGTCTGCTGCCATAGCAACATGATACATTAAAATAAATGCAAAGCAGTAGAAAAATATTTTTTTATGAAATAGTCCTTAAACAACTCAACATTTAAACAGGTAAATTCTTATTTCTTATTTATCTATTTAAAAGAAGTTTGTTGTCATTACTTTATTATGGTAATTTTTGTTTCATTTATCCACAAACAAAATTCTTGAACTTTAGTGCGTATAACGGATTAAAAAGCTAGTATAAATATAATTTTTTCATAGAAAAAATGGCTCCTACCAAAACAAAAAACAAAAAAAGAGATGAAATTTTACAGAAGAAGAGAGAACAGGAGAAAGCTCGATTACTCAAAATGAGAAGTGATCCTGTAAAACTAGCAGAACAACGAGCAAAGGAAAGACTGAAATATTTGAAAAAAAAAGAAAAAGGTCAAAGAAAAAGTATCAAGAATATGTCTCCACGTGAGCAAAGAGTGACTCGTAAAAAATGGAAAATACATTCTTCTAAGTATAGGGCAAAAAATGCATTAACAATTAACAATAACTATCCAAAAGAGATAACATCTACCCAAAGTGATAATATAAATATTTCTAATTCGACAAATCACAGTCTTTCAACCACGCCAGTACACAGTGAAGTTTTGAATCTAAAAAAAAATGAATCCAAAAAACGAAGCCGAAAACGAAGATTACAGAGATGTATAGAAAAAAAAAGGAATGATGAAGTTACTGCTCAACTGAAGAAGCAAGTAAACCGTTTTAAACAAAGATATAAAAGATTAAGACGCAGTATTTGTGATAAAAATGATGATCTCACACCCCTAAGAAAAATAGAGCAAATGGCAAATGATGACAGTCAGAAGCGAGAGTTGATTAACAAAGCTTTCTTCGGTGAAGTCCTCCAAACACAAATTTCTAAAAATTATTCGGAAATAAAAACTCATAAAGATAGATTTAACTTCAAACGTGTTATTGCTGGAAATATTATAAATAAATATAAGCTATGGAGATATAAAAATAAAGGTATAACATTTAAAACAATGGGTCATAATAAGTCAATAAAAGTTACTAAAAATAAAAAATGGGAAATACAAACTGTAGTCGAAAAGTTCTATGAAGATGATAGTAATAGTCGTCAAGCTGCTGGAATAAAAGAGTCGGTTACTCGTAACAAAGTGAAGAAACAGAAACGTTACCTTTTAGATTCAATATATAATTTACATAAAAAATTTCTGCAGTCAGAATCAATTAAAATTGGGTACTCATTATTTTGTCGCTTACGTCCATATTGGATTGTCAAACCAAAACTTTCAGACCGGAATACGTGTGCATGTATTCAACATGAAAATCTTGATTTGAAACTTACTGCTTTAAAGAGCGCTAAAATTCTCCGATTTGATAATTATCAAAGGCTATTGCAATTGCTTTGTTGTGATCGTTACAGTGAAAAATGTTTAACAAGATCTTGCAGTACTTGCTTTACAAGATGTTTGCCTTACGACGAATTCAACAACAGTGAAGATAATGTGTTTAAGCAATGGATTCATGCTAAAGAATTAATAATAGATCCTAAAACTAAGAAGGAACGGTATGTTATGAAGTATAAGAAAGAGGTAAAACAGATGAAGCCCAAAGAATTAATCGAGCAGTTAGAAAATGAATTGCCAAATTTTTTCATACACGAAACAAATATTGTTCATCAATACCACTATCTCAAGTTACTGAAGGAATCTCTTTCTGAAAAAGATGCTGTTATACACATGGATTTTTCAGAAAATTACTCTACAAAATGTAATCAAGAAATTCAGGCGTTTCATTTTGGTGGTTCTCGCACTCAAATTTCTCTCCACACTGTTGTTGTGTATACCAAAGATTCTACAGTTTCTCACTGCACCATTTCATCAAATTTGTCTCACAATGTTGCAGCTATTTGGGCTCATCTGAAACCAATAATGGCATCGTTATCTGACACTATTGAAAATATACACTTCTTAAGTGATGGACCTGTGACTCAATACAGAAACAAAACGATGTTTTTTTTTCTTGGTTGCAAATTTTTAGAAATGTATCCGAAAATTAAAACATTTTCCTGGAATTACCACGAAACAGGCCATGGGAAAGGTGCACCAGATGGGGTAGGTGCAACTTGTAAAAGAACTGCCGACCAAGTAATTGCTCAAAAAGGTGATATAATGAATTTGCAAGAATTTGCTGACACGTTACATGAAAAATGCCCGGCTATAAAAATTTATATTGTTGAAGATGTTGATATTAAAAAAATGGATGATCTGATAAACGCAAACAAGAATAAACAGATTTTCTTTCAAGGAACACTCAGGGTGCATCAAATTTGTGGTGATGTACATCATCCTAACCGTCTTGTTATGAAATCGTTGAGTTGCTTCTGCGATCCTATAACTTGTGAACATTACAAGTTGGGAACGATTCAATTTGAACAAAATAAAAATCTTTCAAGGTGTTGTTCAACACTCACAGCGATCAAAAAAAGATCCCGTGAAAAGCCAAGTACAAAATCTACAAGTGTGCAACAGATCAAGTTCAGTGTTGGAGACTTTATTCTAGTCAAAATTTTAATAAGAAATAAAGAATACCGGAGGGCCGCTATTTGTTCGCAGGTTAAAGAAAGAGGAAAGAATTTGGCTGTGACATTACTCAAAAATTGTAATGATAAAAAATCTTTATTTCGATTAGATAAAAATGACACAGCTAATATATCGTTTGAGCAGGTATTTGAAAAATTACCTATACCTATTCTAAGTACAAAACGTAACAGAGTCACTTATTTATTTAATAAAACTATTGATGTTTGCTAAAAATAATTACTGTTACTGTTTACTTTGATTTTATATTATTCAAATATTAATAATATACTACATAATTATAATACTTAAATATTATTCAAAGCTTTAAAAAAATTTATTTGGTGTCATTAAAATAAGTAATAAAAGATGTATTAGTTAAAGATGTATTAGTTAAAGATGATTGATATAAAAAATATATATTGAGGTTTGTATTAAACATGTTTTCGTTACTTCTTTGGATAATTATTAATAATTATGGAATAAAAAGTTTGAATTATTCATTAAAAAGTTCATTCTAGAATAAAATCATCGGTTTCGGTCAGTCCCCTGGAAGTCACGTCAGTCCCCTGGAATCTACTTTTTAAAAAAAACCCAATTTTTTCAGAAATATTAAGATATTTGAGTGTTGCTGTACGAATATAATAAAATTAACTTATTGTTCATAATTATTATAAAAAATTTTTGAAATCTGAGATAAAAATATTACATTTCAAATTCACCTCTAAAGTTACCCGATTCCTGTGGAATGACCCATGTATAATAACATCAGTTCTGTACAAAAAAGATGTAAATTTACAAAATTAGTTTTTATAAATCTATAGAAATCCGTAGCATTACAAATGACTCCACTAAATCACAGTAATCTTACTAAAATTTTATCTGTAACTCGGGTTGCAGTCACAAAAAATGTTAGAACTTTAGAACTCCAATAACCTAAAAAATTCTTAGTTACCTTAAAATTTTCGATTTAAAGTGTAAGCGTATGCCTATTAAATGAAATTTTAAATCTTACCGTTGCATAAAAAGTTCTAGAAGTCCCAGTTTCGTAGAATTATTTTATACCTTTTAAGATTTATTATTGTTATTATTTCTTTTACACTATGTAGAATAGCAGAGGCCATCCCCATACTCAACAAAGCAGACTTATGCTGATGTGTTTGCCATGAATCTTAACACTATTTCTGAGGGTTGCCGGCTTTTAGCCAGTTCAAAAAAAGCTGACCGGCTTTATATACAAAAAATAAATTTAAATTTTTTCGCTGTTCAATCATTCTTAATTATCAATTTGTTAATTCAAATGCTTAACTGAAATTAAAAAAAAAGTCATAAATAAACAATGGGGGCTGAAGGAGATATAGCAAAAGAGAATAAAAAAATTGAAGGTTTTTCATGAAATTTAAAACAAAATATTTACAGATTGGACATATTCATCTTAGGCTTTATGACAACAAATTATCAGCATGCAGATAAAATATAAGTTTGATGGAAATTTCAGAAACCTTTACATGGACATTATTTATATTTGTAAAAGAATGTGGTGTTGAAACTCATATATAAAATTATTAAGACAATTTCAGTTACCAAGATCCATAAATAATCTTATAATAACGTATGATAATATAATGTAAATGCAAACAGCACTTATTTAATGAGAAATAAAGAGCTAGAATCCAAATATATAAAATAATATTAATATATAAAGCACGCTTATTATGATTTACATTTTTACAAAAGTGAAAAAAGTTACATTTCCAAAAATTATTAATAGTCTTAAAAATAAAAATGGATTTGAAAAAAAATAGATAATTACTGCCCCTTCAGACATTTTATATTTAGCTATTTAGAACAGAAAAAGGGTTAGCGTAGAATTATCAATAAATACGGTGTCTTTTAAAACAATGCCTAGAAGATAATAGATAATACCGGGTGTATCTAAACTCTTGGGCAAAATTTTAAGGGGTGATAGTACACATCAAGGCAAACAATATTAAATTGGAAACTAAGGGTCCCAAACGTCTTCCGAAGGAGATATGCGCCGTTAAAATTTAGGGTCCAAAATTTCAAATAAACATAAAAAACGGAAAAATTGGTCAATTGATTTGCGGTTTTCACTAAAACTATTCTTTATGTCAGTGTTTTCATGAAGATAAATTATAAAGATAAATAAAAAAAATGTCGATAGAGGGCTCTTTACAGTTTGGAGTAACAAAAATCTATTTTTTGCCGTTATTTTTTGCATCTCATTAAATGTTTTAGGAAGCTCAGACTTAAAATTAAATTTTGAACTCAAAATCTGAATAGTTGGGAGTGATTAAGCAGCGCAAACTGAAAAGTGTTCAGAGACTCAAATTTCAAATTATTCTAAACAAGTTGGAAATTGCACGTGAAGCGTAGCAAATGAGGTGCGTTCGTACGATAACGAAGTTTTGAAAATTATACTCTCATATATCAATCTCAAAAAATTGTAAATTGCGAATTACAATTAAAACGCTCATCAAACAATGTTCTCCCTGTACCATAATGGAATACTTTTGTGTGACCTTGTAAATCAATAATAAATGTTCTTTGCACCACAAATTATGTAAAATGTATATTATAATATGTACTTTATAGTTGCATATAAATTTTATTAAGTTCGAATACGTGTAACACCATTAAAATGCATTTGAAACATTTTTCTCCATTGACCGTAATGTAACTGAGTACTTTTGATTGTCCCTGTAATTGAACTATGCGTCCGATTTTGATAAAATTTGAAATAAGTCGACTAAATTATGTAATAATTATGTATTTTAAATTTCACACGTATAAAACACATTTGAATTTTTTTCTGCATTGACCACAATGTAATTGAATACTTTTGATTGCCCCTGTAATTGATCTACGCACCCGATTATCAAAAAAATTGAAATAACTCGACCAAATTATGTAATAATTATGTATTTTAAATTTCAAACGATTAAAATGCATTTGAAACTTTTTTTCCCCATATACCGTAATGTAATGGAATACTTTTGATTGCCCCTGTAATTGATCTATGCATCCGATTTTCATAAAATTTGAAATGACTCGACAAAATCATGTAATAATTATGTATTTTAAATTTAAAACGATTCGGTTGGGTAGTTTTTGATGCGGACAGACAGACGGGCAGACAGGCGGACGGACAGACGGACGGACAGACGGACGGACTATAGGTGCTATGTATATACATAATTACGAACGCACCTAAAAACGGAAAAATTGGCCGAATCGTTTGTGGTTTTTGCTAAAACTACTCTTTAAATCAGTATTTTCTTGAAATTAAATTTTAAAGACAAATTTCAAAAAATTCCGATAGAGGGCGCCTTAGACTTTGGAGTAACGAACAACTATTTTTTACGGTTATTTTTTGCAGCTCATAAAATTTTTTTAGACGCTTACACATAAACTTAAATTTTGTGTTCAAAATCTGAATCGTTGGGAGTGGTTAAGTAGAGCAAACTGAACTGTGGTTTCAAGAGAGGTTGGAGGGGGGGGGGGGGGAGTTCAAATTTCAAATGATTATAAAAAACGGAAAAATTAGTCGATTCGTTTGCCGTTTTTAAAACTATTCTTTATCTCATTATTTTCTTGAAAATAAATTTCAAAAAAAATTTTTAGAGGGTGCTTTAAACTTAAGAGTAACCTACAACTAACCGTTACTTTTTGTATATAACTAAATGCTTGCAAAAGCTTAGACTTAAATTTTGAGCTCAAATTTTGAATCGTTGGAAAGGGTTTAGAAGCTGAGATTGAACTATGCTCAGGAGTTGAAATTTAACCCTCCCCCACACCTCGAACAATGTTCAATTTTGCGGTACTTAATTACTCCCAACGATTCAGATTTTAAGCTCAAAATTTAAGTCTAAACTTATGCAAGTATTTAAAGAAATTAAAAAAATAACGGTTAAAAATAGTTGATGATTACTCCAAAGTCTAAGGCGCTCTCTATCGGCATTTTTTTAAAATTTATCTTTAAAATTTATTTTCAAGAAAATACTGATTTAAAGAATAGTTTTAGCGAGGCCCGGAAATGAATCGATCAATTTTTCCATTTTTTTATAATCACTAGGGGGGCCCCGCCCCCCTGCTCGCTATGCTCGCCAACCCCCCGCGTAATCGCTTTGCGGTTCCAAATTATTGGCTACCCCTGCTTGCTGCGTTCGCCAATACCCCATGGTATGAATAAGCAGTTGCAGACCTTTCAAATGATGTGTCACAAGACTGGTGTTGTAAAGAAATTAAAAATGTGCCCCCCTGGGGGGCAGAGTGGGAGTGACACACAAGACATCCATAAAATGAATGAACAGTTGCAGACCTTTCAAATGATGTGTCACACAATTGGTGTTGGAAAGAAATTACAAAATGCGCCCCCTCTGAGGGCAGAGGGGGGGTTACGCAAAAGATATCCATAATATGAATAAGCAGTTGCAGACCTTTCAAATGATGTGTCACACAACTGATGTTGTAAAGAAATTAAAAATGTGACCCCCGCTGGGGGGGAGCAGAGTGTGGGGGTGACACACAAGACATCCATAATATGAATAAGCAGTTGCAGACCTTTCAAATGATGTGTCACACAACTGGTGTTGTAAAGAAATTAAAAATGCGACCCCCGCTGGGGAGAGCAGAGTGTGGGGGTGACACACAAGACATCCATAATATGAATAAGCAGTTGAAGACCTTTCAAATCTTGTGTAACACGACTGGTGTTGTAAAGAAATTAAAAATGTGTCCCCCCTGGGGAGCAGAATGGGGGATAACACACAAGACATCCATTATATGAATAAGCAGTTGCAAACCTCTCAAATGATGTATCAAACGACTGGTTTTGTAAAGAAATTAAAAATTTGGCGAAATATTACAGTTATCGCCAAGTTTGCGTTACTTTTGACAACTAATTTTGGTCGCCAAATTTGGCGATATATCGCCAAGTTGGCGACAAACTTGGCGATTGTTGGCGATGGTAACCTTTCCTCTCTTTATGGTAACCCATACGGCGATGCATAGACGGAGCCCTTTCCTGATTGGTCTATTCGACTCATCGAAGGAGTGGACAACCCGGATTCGTTAGTTCCGGAAATCTTCCACATCAGCATCATTCCAAGAGTCATTCCTTTTAAGACTAGTTTTTTTAGGTGCGTTCGTAATTATATAATACGTAGCACCTATAGTGATCGTTCAGTCCGTCCGTCTGTCCGTCCGTCTGTCCGTCCGTCCGTCTGTCCGTCCGTCCGTCTGTCCGCATATAACAACGCAAAAACTACCCAACCGAATCGTTTGAAATTTAAAATACATAATTATTACATAATTTTGTCGAGTCATTTCAAATTTTATGAGAATCGGATGGATAGATCAATTACAGGGACGATCAAAAGTATTCCATTACATTACGGTCAATGGGGAAAAAAGTTTCAAATGCATTTTAATCGTTTGAAATTTAAAATACGCAATTATTACATAATTCTGTCGTGTTATTTCAAATTTTTTGATAATCGTGTGCATAGATCAATTACAGGGACAATCAAAAGTATTCACTTACATTATGGTCAATGGGGAAAAAGTTTCAAATATATTCTATACGTTTGAAATTTAAAACACATAATTATTACATAATTTTTTCGAGTTATTTCAAATTTTATGAAAATCGGATGCATAGATCAATTACAGGGAAAATCAAAAGTATTCCATTACATTACGGTCAATGGGAAAAAATGTTTCAAATGCATTTTAATCGTGTTACACTCATGCGAACTTAATAAAATTTATATGCAACTATAAAGTACATATTATACTATACATCTTACATAATTTGTGGTGCAAAGAACATTTGTTATTGATTTACAAGGCCACACAAAAGTATTCCATTACATAATGGTATAGGGAGAACATTGTTTGATGAGCGTTTTAATTGTAATTCACTATTTACAATGTTATGAGATTGATATATGAAAGTAATATTTTTAAAACTTCGTTATCGTTCGAACGCACCTAATTTGCTACGCTTCACGTGCAATTTCCAACTTGTTTTACTATAGAAGGATTTGAAATTCTAATCTTTGAACATGGTTCAGTTTGCGCTACTTAACCACTGCAAACTATTCAGACTTTGAGCTCAAAATTTAAGTTTAAGTCTAAGCTTCGAAAATGTTTTAATGAGATGCAAAAAATAACGGCAAAAAATAGTTATACGTTACTCCAATGTCTAAAGCGCCATCTATCGGCATTTTTAGAAATTTATCTTTATAAATTGTTTTCAAGAAAATACTGAATAGATTTAGTGAAAACTGCAAATCAATCGACTAATTTTTCAGTTTTTGATCTTTATTTGAAATTTTGGACCCTAAACTTTAAAGGCGCCTAACTCTTTCGGAAAACGTTTGGTATCCTTAGTTTGCAATTTATTATTGTTTGTCTTGATATGTACTATTACCCCTTAAAGGTTTGCCCAAGAGTTTAGATACACCCTGTATAATGGATAAGATAATAGTAAAAATAGTTTCACTAACAGAAAAATCATTATTTTTATTTCTCACAACATTT
This sequence comes from Maratus speculifer, assembly GCA_964019185.1. Classification (NCBI taxonomy): domain Eukaryota; kingdom Metazoa; phylum Arthropoda; class Arachnida; order Araneae; family Salticidae; genus Maratus; species Maratus speculifer. The sequence continues at coordinate 286,343,797 of OZ025297.1, read as the reverse complement.
TTTTATTTTTTATTTAAAATTTCTAACGCACATTTTTATTTTAAAAGAAATTTTATAATACTCCATGCGTCTTATTTTTTTAGATATCTCCTCAGTTTTGCATTTCAATAACTTAAAACAATATTACAAATAAATCTGATTTTTTAATCGCATAGATTTTTTAATCGATTCAATAGTTAATGTTTCAGGGATTTTTTTTTTCAGAATTTCATATTGATTTTCATCAAAATTTTGTCTTTTAATAAGTATAACATCAAATTGAATTATCTTAAATACGTCTAATTTTAAAAAGCATGCAAAGTATCTTTCTAAGCAACATCGGGATTATTGCTTGTCAATTTTAGGAATTTTGATCAAAAATCAAGACGCATAGAATTAATCTAAAAACGTTGAAATTTTAGTTTAACAAAAAAATTTAAAGCACATTAAAGGGCCGGAAAAATGTTTGTGTACGAAATTCAAATGGTTTTAATTTTGTGAAAAGTAACTGTATCGTTTTGTCGCAAGTGGCACAGTATAAACTGGAGAATAACAAGGTCGGAAAAAATATTTTTGCTTTTTGGGTTGAATGAAGGTCCACGGTCCCCTTAAATCTCTGAAAGGAAGACCTTTGAAAAGTAAGAATGAATTTACTAGAAAAAATACAAATATATTATAGTTCTAGTCCTTTCCTTTTGTTAGTTGCACTAAAAAAAGAAATAGCAATATATTTTGTCTATTTAACAGTTTCTAAAATTAAAAAAAATCTCCTATAATTTTTATCAAACTTATTTCTACCAAATAATGCATGAGAGATAATTTAAGATTTTTTTTTTAAAGAAAGCCACATTTATTTCGTCGAATAAATTACTTTAGAGGCTAATGGGGAATATTTCTCGAAGTTCTTACTATCCAAATAAGCATTAAGAATTTTGTTTCCCATGAAATACCTTTAAAATGTAAGAAAGGATTTATTTTATTGAAAGCAAAAGATAAATATAAAATGTGATACAGTAAATGCAATATATGGGTGATTCTCAAAATAGGGGACAATTTATGTCTTTCGGCATACAAAAAAAATGAGATGTTTTCTGTCATGTTTTTATATTTACATATGTTTGTCTTAATATCATTCATTATTTGCACTCAAGAATTACTCACTTTTTAGTTAAAAACACCTTAAAATAACAGAATAAATGTTCAAAATGTCATTAGCATGGATGTCCACAGCAGCTGTGCCTTGTATATACTAGCTTTTTCAAGAGTTAATATCATGTTCATAAAATAAAACAAATATTATTCTTTCTTTAAATTAATTAAGGAGAGGATTTATCCAATTAATTTCTTTTTAAAAATAAAATTATAGTATATAAAAAAAGAATTAAAGTTTGTCCTCCATATTCTATTTTCAAAACAAAGTCATACTATAACAGGTGGTTATTAATCAAAATTTCATTTTCACATATGACAATAGTTTGAAAATATAAAGTTTCTCCATGGCAACAAGTAGCCATTTTACCCCAGCCTGAAAATAGAAGCATGTATTGTATTTTAAGAATATAAGTTGAATATTAGCGGCGTACATCAATTGTATGTCATTAGAATGGATAATAATTTTCATGTTTATTTTATAATTAAAATTTTTATTTTACTTATTTGCATAGGATATTTGTGTTTTAAAAAGCCCCAGAAAGGACTATTGCATTGTGATTATATTATGGCTCATAATCTTATTTAAATTAAAATTTGTCATTACCATGGACAAATATCAGTGTCATTAGCATGGTTTTTCTGTCCATGCTAAAGACTCCTATGTGCATAAATGTAACCATTGCTTATATTGCATCTTTTATAAAGTTTAATTTTACATATAAATTTAGGTATTACATTTATTATCCCTAAAATATGCATTAAATCTGTCAGAAAATCACTAAGACAGCTTCTTACATTGTTAGTGTCAGAATGTTGCTCATGTAAACAAAGTTTGCTCTTTGGTAATGTTTTTATTCTCCTTACTAGCGAGCTACGCCCGCTAGCTGGGCCACTTTTTCCAAACGAACCTCGATATTAAGCAGCATATAATAAGCAAAAAAATTCATTTCATAAGCAAGTCTTGGAGTTCGAATCCTCAAGCACAAAAAAAGTAAATTAAAGAGCTATGGTTGTTATGCGCCCATTATCCCGTTAAAAATATGTGATTTCGCACAGTGGGCGCTAAATGCTCACCGTGCAAAGGCGGCCCACCGGCCTACCACCCACCGGCGCTACTCGCCATGGTCGCCATCGTCCCGTTAAAAATATTTGGTTTTGCACGGTTGGCGCTGCGCGCATATAAGACATTTTCTCGTATTTTTTGGTTCATCAGAAGCAGACTTTTACGCAGATTCTGAATATGTAATCAGTTTTATCTACTTTAAAAACTGTCTGTATGATGGTTTAAGAAAAAACGCGCAAAAAAAGTTTCGGTATTAAAAACAGCAAAAGACTGCTATTAAAAAAAAATAAGTAATTTCATTAATATCACAAACAACATAACTATCAAATAATTTTGGCAGCTCGTTTTCCGTTTGTACTAACAAAAATTAGTATTAATCGCGTAAATCTTAGGTTACACAATATTCGTGTATGCTACCAAAAAAAAGTATGAAAATAAACCGTGTTTAACATTTTTTACCAATTAGTTCTTTTTCAAAGAACCGAAACGAAAGAAAAAGTCGTTTTCACGGGAGAAAAAAGAGGTTTTCGGCTGCTTCTTCTTTTAGCCAAAGGGGAAAAGTTCAGGTCGTTCACCGCAAGGTGGCGCAGTGTTCTGCCTCAGAACTCCGTTTGAGCTCCGTTTGGGAAATTAGACGTTTTCCGTTCCGATTCCCGACCGGTTTTTAATTCATAACTTTTTTAATTTTGGTCCTACGGTCTCGAAAATGCCCGAAATGACTTTCCCGGAATTTTTCGAATCGAAAGACACCTCTCGCGACTTCCAACTCGCCCGCGTTGCGAACTGTAATCGGCTTCAAGCAGACAGACAGACAGACAGACAGACAGACAGACAGAGGCGCACGGATTTTATTAGTATAGATATGTATATATGTAAAAATGGAAACCATTTGCTGAAAAGGAAGGCTAATAAATATAGAAAAAATATTTAAACAGGAAGAAAATAAAAATTTCTTAATATATTTATTCCATGCAATTTGTTTTGTCATTAGCATGGCTCAAAAAATACTAATTATTTTTTTAAAGTTAATTTTTAAATATTTAGCTCTGCTGACTACATGTAAAGTATACCTAATACTATATTAAGAACACCTATTTTTTTCAGAAATTTTGCTAACAGTAATTTTTTTAAGATTTCACTTTTGAAATTGTCCCCTATTTTGAGAATCACCCATATATACATATACATGTTTCATTTACGTCTTCCTGGATTTAAAAAAAAAAAAAAATCAGAAATTAGTAACTAAATATGATGATCGTACTGATGTTCAAGATTAGTGTTTATAATTTTGGTCTTTAATAAACAATCCTTATATCTTTATATATAAAAATCTTCTGTGTGTGTGTATGTAATTGAACTCCTCCTAAAAGACTGGACCGATTTTAATAAAATTTTTTGTGTGTGTTGCGGTGGATTCGAGAATGGTTTAGATTCACATTTCATCGAAATTGGTTCAGTACTCCGCCCTGGCGACCAGTTTGGTCTCCAGAACTTAGGATTTGGTCATTGACTTTTTTGTAGAAGGCCTTTAATGATGTCTACCCTTACATTAAATCAAAATATCGTTCATTTAATGCAAAAAAGAAGGTTATGGAATTCTTCCCCATTTGTAAAGCGCAAAAAAAAACCCATCGCCAAATTAAAATTTGGCAAAATTGATAGATGAAATAATTAAGTTAATTATAATATGTAACCATATATTTATAAATACTTAGGTATTTAGGTTCCGTCGACCAATTTCGCCAAATTGTACAAATCGCCATACTAATAGCCAAATTTTACATATTGACATAATTTTTATTTGAAATCAGAAAAAAAATACTCCCTCTGTCCCAAATTAGTTGCGACATTTGAATACTTTTGTACTGATTATTGATATTTATGATTTTATGATTTTGTATGAACATTTTTCAGAGAGCTATACCATCAATCAACAATATTTACGTACCTAACAATCCCTCCATAATTCCATAAATAAGTAATTAATTAGTTTAAAAAATCTCGGTTCAAACACTTTTAAACCACGCCCCATTTTGATATTTTTTTAAAATCAGTAATTGCATAAAACTATTATTTCTTTTTCTTTTACTTAAATTCGAGTTAATAATGCTTCTGATATCTAGTATACAGCATTATATTCATTCTAGTATAATTTTACTGGTGTCGATTTACTAAACTGCATCAGAAGTTATTTATGACTCCACCTACTTGAAATGTAGCAACTAATTTGGGACAAAAATTTTAACCTAAATGTCGCAACTAATTTGGGACAGAGATTAGTAGAATACTAATAAAAAATACAAAGTACAAAATAAATCATTTAATGACATTCTATTATTGACATTTAATCTTATAGTTTGGCGATCATTTTATGGTTGACGGGGAAAAAAAACAGGTTATGGAATTCTTCCCTATTTGTAAAGCGAAAAAAAAAATCGCCAAATTATAAGAATAAATGCCAATAATGGATGATCGTAAATGTCGCATCCAATGACATTAAATATTATACACCTGTTTAAAACATCATTAAGTGATTTTTATTTCGGCTTTTTATTTGTAGTTTTAACAATATTTTTTCTATTTATTTGTTTTTTCATTATTTAAAATGAAATTTATGTCAATATGAATAATTTGGCTATGAGATTGGTGATTTGTGCAATTTGGCAAAATTGACAGATGGGATAATCAAGTTAATTATAATATGCAACCATACATTTATAAATACTTAGGTACTTAGATTCCGTCGACTAATTTCGCCAAATTGTACAAATCGCTGTACTAATTGAATCCGACATTCACGATCATCCGTTATTGACATTTAACCTTACAGTTTGGCGATCATTTTATGGTTGACGGGGGAAAAAAACAGGTTATTGAATTCTTCCTCATTTGTAAAGCGCAAAAAAAAAAAAAAAAAAAAAAAAAAAAAAAAAAAAAAAACATCGCCAAACTATAAGATTAAATACCAATAATGGAGGATTGTAAATGTCGCATCCAATGACATTAAATATTATACACCTGTTTAAAAAGTCATTAAGTGATTTTTATTTCGGCTTTTTATTTGTATTTTTATCAATATTTTTTCTATTTATTTGTTTTTTCATTATTTAAAATGAAATTTATGTCAATATGAATAATCTGGCTATGAAATTGGTGATTTGTACAATTTTGGCAAAATTGACAGATGGGATAATCAAGTTAATTATAATATGCAACCATACATTTATAAATACTTAGGTACTTAGATTCCGTCGACTAATTTCGCCAAATTGTACAAATCGCCATACTAATAGCCAAATTTTACATTTTGACATAATTTTTATTTGAAATCAGAAAAAAACAATTAATTAGTAGAATATTAACAAAAAATACAAATAAAAAGTACAAAATAAATTATTTAATGACATTCTAAAATTCTTTGTATTGTATTTAATGTCATTGAATCCGACATTCACGATCATACATTATTGACATTTAATCTTATAGTTTGGCGATCAATTTATGGTTGACGAGATAACTAAGTAGTACCAATACTTATTATCTTTATATATATAAATCTTCTGTGCGTGTGTATGTCACTGAACTCCTCCTAAACGACTGGACTGTTTTTAATGAAATTTTGTGTGTGCATTCCAGTGGATTCGAGAATGGTTTAGATTCACATTTCGTGGAAATTGATTCAGTATGCAACTTATTATCTTTATATATATAAATCTTCTGTGCGTGTGTATGTCACTGAACTCCTCCTAAACGACTGGACTGTTTTTAATGAAATTTTGTGTATGCGTTCCAGTGGATTCGGGAATGGTTTAGATTCACATTTCGTCGAAATTGATTCAGTACTTTTTTAGTAATTAGGCAAAAACTAATAGTTAGTAATTTTTCGCTAATTAAAAGTGTTGAATAGGTTCGATGAATAGAGTGCGGACGGAATGTCCGAGTGGTCTAAGATCGGCCAGATTTAAGCTCAGCTTCTTGAAGAAAAAGATCGCGTATTCGAACCCCACTCCTGACAAACGTGTATGCTTTACAATAATATTTCCTGTATTATAATTTTGATTAACCGACTTGAGAAAATCGTTAACTTTTAACTAAAAAGAGAAAAATAAACTTTTCTATCAAAAATTGAACCGACTTTAAAAAATACTGAAGAGTGAAAAATAATTTCCTTACATAATTGTAATAAGAAAATAAATTAAGGGCGTAGTGTTTATCGTGCGTATTACCATATTTACGTACATTTATTTGATTTTCTGGAGTCGGTGACAAGAAGGACAACGTCTGTCGGTGACAGGACAACGTCTGTCAGGTCCGCTAGTATATTATAAATGTGAAAGTGTGTCCGAAAAATTGGAATGAACTTGGCTTCAAAATGGATGGATTAATATCTTTGAATCTTTGCATATAGACAGATTATAGGAGTGGAATGAACATAGGCTAATTTTTATTTACTTTATTCAAATATTTTCCTTAATAATTCAAAATTTATTATTTTTCATACAAAATCAATAGGCATTTTTCAGATAAAATTTAATCATTTTCCTTTCCTGTTGCCAAGAAAATAAAAAATTGGAATAATAATTTTTCAGCGGCAATGAATTTTTAATAAAAAATTTCCACGCGAAAAACTATAATAAAATATTTTAAAAGAAAATAAATATAACGTCATGTTTGAAATAAAAATAAAAGGTGTATTTTTTATAATATATTTAATAAGGATATTTGTTTAGTTAATGGGAATTTTTGTGTAAAATATGGCGACATAAATTAAAAGTAAAAAGAATGAAAAAGAATTATATTTTTAATAAAATGGCTCACTTATGAAAATGTGAAATCATAGTTGAAATAAAACAGGTACTTTATAGCAGTCGTTAAAAATACAAGGGGTATGAATATCAGTACCTAATAGAGCGAGATAAATAATGGCGTCTTATTTAAAATGAATCAGAAATATTTTTTACTTATATTAATTAATAAGTTATAAGTTACATACAAATGAATATTTTTATTCAAAACTCATAATTATCAATGGAAGAAATTTTTTGTGGGGAAAAGGCGGAAAATAAAACTACTGATTAATATATTTTTGGCTCGATTTTTTAACACTTTCGAACAAAGTTGAAAAGTTATTATGCTTTCGGTTTGTCTGTCTGTCTAGTCGCTTTCTAACTTTAGTAAATATACTCCGATTTCCATGAAATTTTTGGACGTTCTTAACGTTTACCTAGCACGAATACCTATTGAAAATAAAGTTTCTACCATGATTAGTTTATTTACAGGGATTGTCAAAAATTTCCTTACGTTACGGCATTATGGGGAAAATCGTTTTAATTAAATTTAACGATGTTACACCCTGTGAAACATATTCAAATTTATATGCATTTACAAAGTGCAGTAAAATATGCATTTTGTAAAGTATGTGGTGAAAAGGACACTTATTATTCATTTACAGGGTTACACAGAAGAATTCCATTGCATAAGAATAAAGGGAGGAACAGTTTCCGACATATTTTAATTATAGTAAACGATTTCATGTATAATCAAATTGATATACGTTACTGAGGCTTAATGTGAGTTATTTCATGCATAATACGAAGTGCATAGCAGGGACACACAAAAGATTTCAATTATTATATATTCTATGTAACGTTGCAAAGGTTAGAAAAAAAACCCGGTTTAAACCCGGGAATAAACCAGGTTTTTAGGAATAAACCTGGAAAAAACCCGGGATTTTTTCGAATAATTCGTTTTTTTGGGAATAAACCTGGGAATAAACCTGGTGTATTGGAAATAAACCCCGGAATAAACCGACTTTTTGCAACTCTAATTCTATGCGAAGTACTGTATATGATGGATGATGACTGTTGCATGGATGAAATGCATTTTAAGTTATGATATGTGCTTTTAGGTTTCGCTAAATGTATGCATATTAAATGGAGAGTATAAATGGTAATAGTATAAATAGTTAAATTTAGATATACAGGGTTACACAGAAGATCTCGGAATGGTTATTGAATGTGAGCGTAATTTACTTAACGGTGGTTTTTAAATAAAATATGCATTTTTATTTTGAACTGCATTTAGTAAAATAAGAAATGTTTGTAGTATATTTATATAATGATATACAGGGTCCTGCAAAGAACTGGATACAAGGCTGTCTTCGGATGATAATTTCTGAAACTGTAATTTAGGTAGTAATAAGAAATATTTTTGTTTGAACTAAATTTTAGAAAGATACTTTCGTGTATTAAAGGCACTTGGAAAACTACAGGGCTGAACAAAAGAATTCAAGAATGTTTCTATCTATTAGTATTTATCGCTGAAAGGAAAATTTTAACCAGCAAACAAATTAGCAAATAGGGATTATCAGAAGTTTTTTACCATAAATTCGCGAAAAAAAGTTAATTACACATGCTTTTCATCATCGAAATTTTTTGCTTGATTGATCAATTATTTCTTCTTTAAATGTTATGTGAACGAAGTCACGTGTAACTGCTAGTATTGTTATTAGTTTAAGTTACATAACGTCACATAATTACAAATTTTAAAAATATAAGTATGTATGAACTATATCTATAACTGTAACTAAATCTAAATTAAAAATATAACTAAAAATATAATAATAATTCAGATAATTATCAGATATGTAAGAATGTATTACTTACAGGGCGGAAAATTTAAATAGGGAGAAAATAAAAAATTGGTTTATTTTTAGTTTTATTTATTTGTTTATTTATATTTATTTATTTATTTATTTTTCTTTGTAAAAGTATTAGAAAAATCCCTGTCGGCTTGGCCTATAGGCAAAGGTAGATTTCGGAGAGTACTCATTTCAACAACAAAAAATTAAATAGGATTAGAGATGAATTCAATTTAACAGCTTTGCTTGGCTACTTTTGAAAAAAAAAATATGTTCAATTTTCTGTAAGAACTAATGTTATCAGAATCATCTTAATTAAAATTCGCTCATATGCCCATTGTGGCAGCATTTTTCGAAATATATTCTGACTTTATTAAAAAATCGGTCAATACAGCACATTATATAGTTTCTAAATAAGAAAAAAAACTGTCAACTGAATGCGTTTAAAAACAAAATTGAATTTAAAAAAGAGTAATAAATTAAGCAATTTGTTATATGAAGACATCAACACTTCTTGAATCACGATCGCTGCGGAAAATGTCGTACGAAGTGCCCACTTTGATAGATTTTTTAAAAATACATTTTGCCTTTATCAAAACACTGACCAATACGCCACATTATACAGTTCCTAAATAAGAGAACCTTTCAATTGGATGCATTTGAGAGCAAAAATGATTTTAAAAATGAGTCAGAAAAAACGCAATTTGTTATATGAATATTTCTTCAATTTTTCAACCATGATCACTACGGGAAATTCTGCTCAAAATACACATTTTGGCAGCCTTTTTTGAAATAAATTCTGCCTTTACCAAGAAATTGGCCCATACATCACATTATATAGTTTATAAATAAGAGGACCTGGAATTTAAATGCGTTTAGAATCAAAAATTAATTTTAAAATGAGTCAGAATATATGCAGATTGGATTTGAGGATTTTTCTTTAACTCCTATTATTGTTTAATTTATTTTTGCTGTAAGATTTGGTCTTATGAAAAACTTGTTATTATAAAAGTTGTAGACATTATTGAGAAGACGTAAAATAAATTTTATTGGATTTGATGGTTTAAAAATTGACAAAGTTATGGTTTTTTTATTTTTTCCAACTCCCCTTTTTGTTTTTGTTTTTAATTTTTTTTACCGGTAAGTTAGTCCTATCAAAAACTTGCAAATACAAAAGTTTTAGATAATTTTGAGAATACTTAAAAAAATTTAGTTAGATTCTACATCTGGAGAATTGACAAAGTTACGATTTTTTTCTCCCAAAAACACAGTTTTTTCGCCTCTTGAGCCCATTTTTAATTTTATCAAAATTCTGTCATGCATAGACTTTTGGCCCATTATTTAGAAGTAATGTAAACTTTAAACTGATTCTATATCTATTTTCATTAAGAAGTTACGGGTTTTCTTTCTGTTTTCACAGAAAAGCCCCCTATTTCGACCCCCTAGGTCCGATTTTACCCATTAACGAACTTAGCCGAGATTTTATCCCCTTTGATTTTATGTACCAGTTTGGTAGAGATTGGTGCAGAATTATAAAAGTTATCGTGTCCATAAAAAAGTGATATATATATATATATATATATATATATATATATATAAACTAGTGCGAATGCAATAGGTAGCATTTCTTACGAAATCTACCTAAAATAAAATCATATGTTTAAATAAAATGATGTTATTGGGAATAAAGAAATAAATTGAAGAAGGAATCGTCTTTAGAGATAAATTTCAGAGGTATATGTATGTCATAAGGATACATCTTATAGTGCCATTAATATATATATAAAGCTTGGAAATATGACCTGAGGGTGAGACTGTTAAAAAGGAAGTTTCTCTAACAAGAAAGTCATTATATTTCATTCCTACAAGAAAAATATTTTTAGAGAAAAAGACGGATTTCTTACGGTGCTTTTTGTCCAAATGTGTATCAAGAGTTTTGCTTTATCTGAAATATATTTGTAGTGTAAGACGTGAATTTACTAAAAACAATTTAGGACGTTTAAAGTTATTTTTTCTTTCATCCAGCAGCTCTAAAAGAAGAAAAATCAAACAATAAATTCATTTTATTTTACCGGTCAATGTAGCAAAAAATTGATAAATTCGAAAAAAAAAAGATTATCTTAATATGTTATTGATGTTTACGCTACAGATTATTTAACTAATGTAAATTAAGAAAATAATTAATATATCATATGACCAAATGAAGTATCTTGTATCAATTACTACGCCTAAATTAATTATACGGGATGTTTCTAAATAAATATCGAGGATTTAACGCTTGGTGGTATTTATTAGATAAAACGTAAAATTATAATTAATAAATAAAATTAAAGAACAACTCAAAGAGTTTTATTACCAAGCTTACGGATGTTGAATGTGAGAAACTTTCGTCACACACCAAGTAGGTACACTGTAAAAAAAAAGTGCCGATCTACTAAAAAAAAAAATTAGTGATCCTTGTAATTACTAAAAATTTTTTTGTAATCTTACTCGGTTACACGGAATCTGTAAGAATTATTAGAAAAAAGATAGCGACGAATTGAGTTAAATAGTTTGACATTTTTAATAGCTATTACTAAAGCTCACTTGGTGTGGCCGTGATAGCCTAGTGGTCATAGCGCCAAACGCCAGGCTGAAAGTACCCGGGTTCAATGCTGGACGCCACCAAATATGCACTGAATATATGTACGCTTTAAATAAAGGGTATATGAAAATCCTGTCGTAGCAGTTACCATGGGTAATAATCTCTGAACTTTCCCTCCCCTTTAGAAACATGTCAAAATAGAGCAGGTAGCAATGTTTGGTGCTGCCATCTATTGTGGCTTTTGACTTCCGTTTCAGAAGTCTAAATATAATTTTTAATTAACTAAAAATAATTTTGGATCTATTAATAAAATTTGCTTGGTGGCTCATACTAAAAAGTTTTTAGTTATACAAAAAATTCTTTTGTTCAGTTTACAAAAGAAATGTTTGTTTCACTTGCAAAAAAAGCTTGTAATGGTTACTAAAAATTCTGTGGAATACAATTTTACTAAAAAAATTTTAGTGACATCTTGATTTTTTTTTTACAATTTTTTTAGCCCAGTTATTTCCAAAATATGATGATGTTTGTGGATGTTTGTGGATTCATTGCTGCAACAGCTGCAATGCTCAGCTGATATTGAGGAACATGCACACGATCATTTATGAACCCCCTGAGGTAGAAATCACATTACATCAGATCGTTTAAACTGTGGAAAATTCACTCCTAAAATGGCTAATTTGTTAAGAAGCAGAATCGATTGTAAGGTGTATATGACAATGAATGTTTATCATTTGCGCAGTTTTTTGAGTGGTTTAAGCATTTCCAAGATTGACAAGAACACATTGACGATGAAGTTCGCCCGGGACGCCCTTTCACCTATGCAACGGATATATATATACATAATTGTTATATTCATGGTATTGTGTACTTTCACTGGATTCCTTGAATGTAAACATATTAATCATCATTAGAACATTTAGGTCATTGCTCAAACCCATGAAAAAATACGAAAGAAAAGGACTGTTGATAGATAAGACAAAGAAGTGCTTCAGCAATGCATCAGCTCACACTGCATTGGTTATTAGAACGTGTCTAACTAATTTTAACATCTCACTAGAAAACTGCAAGAAGAGTAACTCACCGATTTTGACTAAAGTGGTAGTGAACACTTACTGGGGAACCAAAAAAAAATCTCGATTTTGACGAAAGTGGTATCATTGGAAATATCTTATCGTGAGGAGTAAAAACCTCAAAAGAACTACCAGTCAGAAATGGTCCGTTTTCGAGATGTCTGACAGTTTATTTCACACAATTAGTGCACACTTTACTGAACCGAAAATAAATATCTCGATTTTGACAAAAATGAAATCTTTGTAAAGATCTCGTCGTTAGAAAAAAAATGTAGTCCCAGCATATATATCCTTCCAACGATAACATTTTCGTCAAAATAGAGACTACATTACTTTGCAATTCCTAAGTAAGTGTGCACTGGCATCGTGCCATATATTATGGGGCATCTCGAAAACGCCTCATTTCCAACGGGTAGTTCCACTGAGTTTTTTACTACTCAAGATGAGATCAGTCGAACGATACCACTTTCGTCAAAATCGATGACTAACATTTTTTCCAGTTCCCTAGTCAGTGTTTCACCACTCGCCTGATTCGCCTGATATGGTATCATGTGACCTTTATCTCCTTCCCAAAATTTAATCTGAATTAAAAGGAAACGGAGGCTGCTGGAGCTATGAAAGAAAAAGCGGCAGGCAGCGCGAAAGCCACAAAGATTTGCATTATCGTTTCAAACAATGCGAAATTTACATGGAGCGTCGAAAGGATCAAGAAGGGATGTATATTGAAGGAGATAATAATTAAATTTGTATTAATTTAAATTAAAATATGTTAGAGTATTACTTTTGTTATTTAACAATCACATCTAATGCATCAATTTCCCTATGCATTATTTTTACACAGTTTATTTATTTACTAATCCTCAAATGAAAATTTTAAAAATTTAATTAACATTTTTTTCTTTACTATCAAAATGATCATTTAGATTAGTGGCATAAAATTGCTTGTTTTATTTTATAGAGGGTCATGGAAGAAAAATCGTACATTTAAATAAATATTATTTTTCAAATATGAAAATAGATTAACGAAAGTAATCTTTAAACATATTATGTTTAGGGAGATGTTTATCGGGTATAAAGGACATGAAACTGTATCATAAAAGAATCGTTAAAAAGTACTCTTTTTATAAGCTTAAAGATGAATCAATTTTAAAAAACACAGCAAAGTTCTAATATTTCTGTTCGATAGAAAACTACTTTTAAGATAGTAAAAACATTCCTTAGAGCACTTTTTAGTATTATGATTAAGAGTTTTCTTTGTTACAAAAGTTTTTATAAGGAATTGGAATTTTTCTAAGCATTTTACAAGAAGGAAATAAGAAATATATATATATATATATATTATTGCTTCAGAGTCAAACCGCTCATTAATTTCTAATGGTGCCTGTATCTGCTATATTATTGCTACCCACGTTGAAGTGGGAAGAGCTTAACTGGAATAATGAAAATTAACACTTTTAATAAAGTTTAATTTGACATTTTCATTATTAATTCCAGTAAGTGTTTTCGATAATATATATTTCTGTTATACAAAACATAGTATGTTAACATTTGAAAGCAATTTTTAATTATTTAATAATAAAATGTTAAAATCTGAAATTTGGGTAGTCAGTATTAGGATAGGATACGCAAAAATACGCGTTTTAAATTATATTGTAATAGAAAAATTTCACATTTAAAAAATATGATCTAAAGCCAGAAAAGAAATTAGTGATATAAATCTTTAAATAACCTACCTTCTGAGAGCTGTCATAAAAACATGTCAGAAAAATACATTTATAAATATTATTTTACAATGCTTGAAGAAACGCCTACAGAGTAAATTTTTATAAGCAGAAATATTATCTAAAAAGAGTGTCTTTATATTTTAGTTCTGCGCCCAGACTATTTAAAGAATAAAGTAAGACTTCTTCTAACCTTCTTTTTAAAGAATTCTTAAAGTCTTTTGGCCAGATGATTATCAAGAGTTTTGGTTACTTGCACCGATTTTTCTGTTGTGTGAAGGGAATTTGTCAAAAACAAATTACGAAATTCCTTATCATTATTATTCTGTTGATTCTATCAGGAAACTAATCAGATGTGGCAATCCCAAAATTTTCTTCTATCTTATACATATTAATACTAAAAAATTTGCTACTACAGTGATAAAATTAAATGACAATTTATGTTCATTGTGAGGATTGTAAAAGGCAGAAAATTCCGTATGGTTGTTTTTGAAATATAAATATTGTGGCTATCTGCAACCACCTGTTCGACAATTTATATCAAAATATAAACATCAAGAATATTTATTATGCAATACATGAATCTGATATTTGATGACAATTCGTAAATTAGTTCTTGAGATTGAGCTATTGCAGGAATTAGGAAAATTTATGCTTAGCAGCACCAGTTTTTAGGCGATTGATGCCAAAATGTAAGCAGAAATAGTTCATAACACGGATTTATTAAGTCTGAATGTGGTGATATTTCAGGTTGCATGTTCAATTATAGAATGTTCAAAAATCATGTTTATGGTATATTTGCTTTGTTCATTAAAAATTTCGATAACATAATCTCTTTCCTAAAACAATAATAATAATAATATATTTTCCTTGTTCAGTTTAGTTTATTCCTAAATAAATATGGTGAGTTAAAAAAATATTATTTTTTAATTTTTTTTCCTCAGAGGAATATAAAAAATAAAAACTCTTGAAAACTAATAAAAAGAAATTAAAGAAAAAAAGTTGCCCCAGTAATCTGCTATATGAAGAAATCACTTTTAGAAGTGGAACACAAAAAAAATTGAAAGGTGAATCATAGAGAAAAAAACAAATGCTTTTATCTAAACAAATAACATTATGCAATAGAATACTTTTGTGTGGCCCTGTAAATTAATAAAAAAGTATTATTTGTACTTTAGATTGTAGAGTATGCATAATTTTGTATAGACTTCATAGATGTATAATAATTATTATGTTCGAAACAGTTTAACATCATTAAAATGCACTTGAAACTACTTTTTTTCCCATGGGCCGTAATATAACGGAATAATTTTGATTGTGCCTGTAATTGAACTAAGCATTTGATTCACATAAAAAATGAAATGACTCGACAAAAGTGTGCACAAATTATGTGATTTAGAATTCAAACGATTCGGTTTCGTAGTTTTTACGTTATATGAGGACTGACGGACTGAATGATGATTATAGGTACTACGCATTTCATAATTACGAACACACCTAAAAACTCAAAATATAATCAACAGAGTATAATAGATAGCAAAATAATAAAGATATCAAAAAGTAATACAAAATTCAAACAAGCAAGAAAAATCATGTGTTAAGCATAGATTATGAAACAGTTTTCGATTTTTCTTGAAATCTTTAACAAAACTTCACTATTCAGGAAAATTAGGTATTACTGTCTTTAGCCAAATATGCATTAAAATAGTTTTAAACAGCCCTGTATTTGATCTATCGATTGATATCTAGACTTTATTATGGGGAAATCAAATTTAGGAAGAAAACAACCAACTGATTGAAATTTTCCTATCAACAATTTATACTAATAGATGGATACTTAAATACATTTGTTCAACCCTGTAATTTACCTAATGCCTTTAATACACAAAAGTAGTTTTCTAAAATTTAGTTCAAACGAAAATACTTTTTAAACAACTCTAATCACATTTCCAAAAAATATCATCTAAAGGCAACCATGTATGCAGTTTTTTGCGTGACCCTGTATCTCCTTTTATCTATATTTCACTAACATTTCTTTGTAAAATGAACATAATTTAGCGTAAAAAAAACATAACTTATTTAAAAACCACCCATCAGTAAATTACGCTCATATTCATTAAGATTTCAGAGATCTTTTGTGTAACCATGTATATCTAATTTGTGTAAGTATTAGTATTTGTACTCACCATATAATATGCATACAATTCGTGAAACTTAAAAGCGCATATCATTATTGCATTTCATCTATCCAATAGCCATTATCTATAATGTACAGTACTTCTTATAGAATATACTATTAGAAACTTTTGTATGTCCCTGTAAATACTATGCACTTCGTATTATGCATGAAATAACTCATATTAACCATCATCGACGAATATCAATTTGATTGTACATAAAATTGTTTACCATAATTAAAATATTTTGAAAACAATCCCCCTATTTAGTATTAGGTAATGGAATTATTTTGTGTGGGCCCTATAAAGAGTAATAACTATTCTTTTCAGTACTACTTTACAGAATGCATATTTAAGTGCCCTCCGTAGATGCATATTAATTTGAATGTGTTTGATAAAGTGTAAGAGCTTTAAAATTTATTTGAAACGAATTTTCCTCATAGACCATAATGTAATGGGAAAATTTCGACTGTCCCTGTAAATAATCTAATCATGGAAGAAACTTCTTTTTCAATTGGGTTCGTACTAGAGTAAACGTCAATAACGTCCAAAAATATCAAAGTGATCCGAGTAAATTTACGAAAGTTAGAGTGCGGATAGACTGACAAACACCGAAAGCATTAACACTTTTCAACTTTGTCGGAAAATGTTAAAAAGGGACTCAAAAACTGATACTACCATGAATGACACAAGTGTGTCTCAGCAAAATGTACAGAGGTGTGAAAATTATTAGAATAATTGCAAAACTTACCTTAAAATCTTGTTATATTACATATATAACACATTATTTAAAAAAATAATGATACATTTAATATTTAGTTTGTATTCCCTTGTTTTTTATTAAAGAATTGATATGTTTGGGTAACTTTGTATGCATTTCTGCCAATTAATTTGTATATCGTTGTCACGGTGCCAAATTCCTACGAGCCCTTCTTTCAGATCATTCTTGTATGTGATGATATATTTCTTTAATTTTTTCTTTACGAGATTCATATCTAGACTGTTTGCAGGGTATGGAAGTGTTTATATACATTTTTTTAATCCAAAAATTTAGTCACAAATGAAACTTTATGCGATGAAGCTCCAACATGCATGAATATGAAGTCTTCCTTTGGAAACCAGTCTTCTAATTGTGGAATTAATCTTTCTTCGAGTACATTTTTATATTAATACTAGTCCGTTATGCCTTCTAAAATGTATAAAAACTAGTACCTTGAAAAGGCATCGTGTTACAACCATTACTTTAGAAGGATGTTTAACCGTTTGTGCAATACAATTTGGGGAACATTATTCACAGGTACTTCACCTGACATAGTGACTGCTTTCATTTGATATCATAAACATTGATTCACGAGGAAAACGTACCTAAACGATAAAAAAATTCTTAAGGTATGAAATTTATAGAGAAATATTCTTATAAGGAAATTTTTAATCGAATTTATAAACAGTTCTGTCTTTTTAGTCAGAATGCAAAAAACATGATTCCAAGAAAAGAGATAAACAACTTAAGTTCAACTGGTTAATGAAGGTAAAATTAGTATTTCTCACCTTGCTACAGCCATTTCCGTATTTTTCTTGGAAAACTTGTTTCAATTAAGTCTTGTTTCAATTAAGTCCTTTTTTTGCCTTAGCAGATGTCATTTTAGCCTTTTTTCGAGAAGGATGAGCACTGATTCCAGCTGAGAAAAGTTTTCTACTCGTAGAAGTATCACATATATTTTCTCCATATATTTGCAAAGAGATTTTTAGCTTATGACTGGTTGCTCTTCTATTAACTTTAGCAATGAAAATTAATTTTCTTTATGTGCTTGCAGAACATTTACTTTCCCTTCTGAATTTTCCTACTCTAGAATTTTCATATTAACATTTGGAGTCTAAAGACTTCTTTATTCTACACACAAATACTTGCGAAAGTTTTGCCTTTTTAGCAATTTTGTGGAGTGTTTAGTTATTTTCTTTGTTGAGACACTTTACTACAGCTAGTTCTCTAGGGGAAATATCACTTGCTATACACATAATCACACAATATCTTTTGACAATCAAAAAACAGCTACCATTAAGTATAAACTATGCAAAACAACCAAACGATTTGTCTTAAGAATAAAACAATACTGATACCAACTCAAGAAAAGAATGAAAATACTTGCCCAACAAGCAGACTGTTTTAAAATTCTATTTAAAATTTGTTTTTTAATCAAACAAATTCTTTATACACTGTAAACAATTTGATTACTTTGAATCAAACATTTTTCTTTTTAAGAAATGTCAACATTTAACAAAATTATATCCCCAAAACTATTCTAAAGGAGTGAAGAATTGACTAGAGAAACAAATAAAATTAATTTTCATTAAGCATTGCAAGTATATACAACATTACTCAAGAAAACCTGAAAAAATCACAATTATTCTAATAATTTTCACACCTCTGTAAGAGCATTCCCCCAATTCCACTATAGAAAATAGTGGAATTTGATTGTGTAAACAATGTTTGCAATATGTACTTGAAGACTGTCAGGGACGTACTAAACTATCAAAACTCAAAAGTCCATCTGCACATTCTGCATAAAATCTAATTAGAAATGTATACATATATAATTTCTTCATTATAATTAAAGATTTACTTTTAATTGAACATTGTGATACTTTTCTAGAAGCAAATGTTCTTTCCTGAGTACTTTTGCACATTTTATAATGTGAGGGGAACCCGTCGAAATTCGATGAAAGAAAATCTTTCAAAAAGGACTGTTTCATTTATATATAATAATTCTACAAAATTAGTTACAGTAAAAAATACATCTTATATTGGTCAGTCTAACTCTCAAGCAAATATTATTTTAAGCTAAAATTAACAAAATTAATAAAATCGAAATTTACCGGACTTTTTAATAGATGCATTTTAATCTCTTTTTTTTTTTCAATTTTAAGAGAAAAAAATTGTGATTGTGTTGCCGCAATTACAAAATTGGTACTAAAAATTATAAAAAATTTAATGTATCAAAAATAAATTGAGATACAGCTTTGAAATAAGTTCCATTTAAAAGTAAATTTTTTTTCTATACGACTATCTAAAAATTTAAAATGTACAATGTTTAGAAGTGTAAAAAGTTTCATTATCGAAAATTGCATGGAAAAGTGTCGTGCATTTTAATTTATATATATATATATATGTATATTTTTTACTTTTTTTTCAATTTTAAGAGAAAATGGAGTAATTCTGTTGCCACATTTACAAAATTGGTACTAAAAACTATTAAAAAATGTGTCTCAAAAATAAATTGAGATACAATTTACAAACAAATTGCATTTAAAAGTACATTTTTTTCTCAAATACGATGGTGTAAAAATTTAAAATGTGCGTTTTTTAGAAGTGTAAAATTTGCAGTAGCGAATATTGCAAAACCGAAATTGCAGAGGAAATGTGCTGCCATTCGCAAAATGACATATGCGTTATGCACAGTAGGATTAGATTATTCCAATATATGAAAAATCTTTAGAGCGCAGTGTTTCAAAGCTGGTCAACAAGCTACACTTTTGAAATTGTATTTTACAAATAATTTACTTAAAAAAAAGAGAGAGAAACAGACATATACGCCTTACCAGAAAATTATTTTTAAAAAATCCGGAAACCTAAACTACGACCAATTTTCAATTACCCACCTTATACGAAAAGAACAGCGCTCACGTGACTCCTATTTGGATTTAAATAATAATTTAAATTTTTACATGCACTCCATTTAAGGCCATTTTAACACAGAAATATGCGTATTTTAACTCTATATTTGAATTCTTCGGTGAAAGCATTTACTTTCCGTAAGAAGTTATGAGAAACCTTCAATAAACTCTAAACATAATACTTTGTAAGTCTCATCACGTGCGGAACACGCCTCCTGAATTATTTATTACCTATCGCTTTTGCATCATTAATTTCTCGTCGAAAGCAGTTCTTTAGAGTTAGTTTCTGAGATGTCCGATGTTTTACTGAAATACCTTAATTATGGAGTCGGTGAAAGAGCCCCTAGATGGTTATTTCGGGAATAAAGTAAAGTGCCTGAAAGAGGAAATAAAATTATAAGAATAACGCTTGTTGAAAGCACTTTCGGAAATGTGGCATTTCAAAGGTCATTACAATGGAAATGGATGCGAAGGAATAAAGAGTTTTATTTCGTGCTTACTGGATAGAGTAGCTATTTCCAGCGTTATGAAAGAACGTGACTGTCGTGAAATAGTTTACTTTAAATTGAAATGCCAGTAAAATGTGCATGTATTAAAATGTGTATTAAGATAACTATATCATTTATATAATCGATTTAGGTTTCCATAATTTTAATATAAATGAATAATAGTTAAACCGCTAGATAAATAAGAACGGAAACTAATACATCAGGCATAGGTTATGGAATAATTAGGATGATTTTTTATAACAGAATAAAAGAATTTTATGTTTTTGTACATTTAAATATCTAAATAAATATTTTTAATATAAAAAACCAAAAATGCATTTTTATCCTAAACCAGAATATTTTTTAATTATTTTGTGTGTCCCTATAAACTAAATATAACTGTTACACTCTTTGTTTCAATTGAAAATAAACTGATTAGCTTATAATAAATCAAGCCAATCTAAGTTTATTTGCGGGAGTTTAAACAGGGATGCACAAGCAGACGAAAAAACAATCTGAATTCAATACTTTTCAAATGTTTTAGAAATATAATTGAAAAAAATCTTGTTAAATATTTATACACCATAAAGCGTTTATATCACAATATTTCGTGTACGTTAGTAGATTTTTTTAATTTTGCAATTCGTTTGAATTTTATTAATTTTCAGAAATTCAAGACAATTTGCTCATAAATTCGGCAATGAACAGAGAACATGTTCACAGATTCAAGATGCGTATACTCATGTGATTTACTAAAAAAATTCCTAACATAATTAAATTTCTATTTAGTATTTAACGTGCAAAATTTCATATTACCACATTTAATCACATAATTTCTAGTCGTTTTCTGTGTTTAAACAAGGTAAAAAATTTTGTTAAAAATTGTTGTATAATAGTTTCCATCCTGCAGATTCCCGTGAGCTCTCACAATCGGCTCAAACAAAGGACTTTCCGAAAGGCCAAATCCTGAAATTGATGGGTCATCCGTCGAACAGCCTTGATCTGGCTCCCAATGCCTTTTTTTATTTCCAGACTTCAAAAACAAATTAGATGGATAACGTTTTTCAACACCCGAAGGAGCGGTTGATGCATTCAAAACGCATGATCTGGAGTATCTCAATCGGAGTGGAAACAATTCATCGAAAATTATTTTTAACGCATGCTAAGTGCATTGATCTTTATGGAGAATACTTTGAAAAACAATAAGTCCTGTTTCAATCATAAATGTATGCTTTTTTCATTACTAGGCCAGAAATATAAGTAGCAATCCTCGTATAACGCAAGTAGAAATATATTGAGTTTCTGTAATTGAGATAGCGACACTATTCTAATTGCAACCAAGAAAAATTATAGGTCAAGATGCTTCCATCCTCCTTGGCTGTCTTATGGTAAAGCTTCGTTGATTTTCAAGAATCTTCGTATTGATATTTCATATAAGTGCGTTGAAAAACAATTGAGATCGGTGTAGTATTGTTGCATGCCCTTTCCATAAATACAATTCTAATTACCTTACTATCAATCGTTAATGATAATAGTCATAATGGAGTTTACCTTGCAAGAACTTTTGTTTTATTGTTTATCCATTAGATAAAAGCAATCTGATGAAAACTTGAATGAATTTTCGATATATGTATATATATATATATATATATATATATATATATATATATATATATATATGCATATATATATCCACCAAGTGTAAAAACTATAACAACAGCAAAAAATATTAATTTTTTCTAGAAATTTCAAAACAAATGAAACTTTTTTCCTTATAATATGAATCATTAAGCTGAAAAGCTAATAAAAATGTCAACAAAATTCGATCGTGAGAATTTTATTATAAAATGAAAGTAACTTTTGCAAAATTACACTTTTTTGCCGGTATAAAAACTTTTAGAACAGTAAAATAAGTTCAATATAGTAATCAAAGAAACAAATATTTAATGTATTATGCACCCACCTATGAGTTTAATGATTGCAAATATCCCATTATTCCTCGACATCATTTATTTTTAGCACAATTTGTGTTTTTTTTTTTTTTTTTTTTTTTTTTTTTTTTTTTTTTTTTGTACAATTTATCTTCAATTGTAATTTTGTGTCCTGATACAAAAAAAATGCCTTTCATTTATATAAACTCGTCTTTTCTAGATCTCCCCATAAAATGTCAATAGGATCAAAATCAAGATTTCTGACCGGCCTTTGCAAAATTTCAATATTTTTCCTACATAACTTGAGTTTTACTTCACGACTTGTTTGGAAATGTACATTAATTCGCTGTTATATCCGTTTTTTCCTGTCAAAATTGTTGCAACAAATGAAAGTTTGTCAAAAAGAGCTAGTATAGGTGTCTCTGAAATAAATTATCCTGAAAGAATACACAATTAACCTTACTTCGTTGAACGAAAAGCAGCCAAATGTTGCAATAAATCTGCCACCTAACTGCTGTTTTAATAACATATCTTATTCTTTTCTTAAATCAATTTAATTAATTTCCTCCGATGAAAAGAAATGAAACTTAAATGGTCCTGATAACTGGAAATAATATTGGAATGATTTAAGAAAAGGAAAAGAGATTTCATTAAGGCATCAGTTCTGTGGCGTTTTGTTGAACATGGGAATGTTTTTCACTCAACGACGTGGTGCCACTTGTATATCTTTCAGAATAATTTAATTGAAAGACACATATACACAATCTTTTTGACTATCTTTTATTTGTTGCAACACTTCTGACCAGAAAAATATAGATATAATAGCAAAATAATGTACCTATCTACAGAAGTCGTGAGATAAAACTTTAGTTCAATGATTTAAAAAAAATTGAAGTGCAATGGCTGGTCAGAAATCCTGATTTTCATCCTATCGGCAACTTATGGGGAATCTAGAAGACGAGTTTTTATAAATGAAAGGCATTTTCTTCAGTATCAGGACTCAGCATTGCAATTAAAGATTAATTATATAAAAAGAAACCGGAACTGTGCAAGAAATTAATGATGTTGAAGAATAATGGGATATTTGCAATCATTAAGGGATCTAGTACCTTTTAAACTCGTTGCAAATCAGCAAAAACATTGAAAGTTTGAATTTGTGTAACTCCTTTATTTTTTTACAAATAGACATAAAATTTTGGATTTTGATTAAACAGATTATGCTTTTTAATCTAATATCACTAGATACTGAATAGACTATTACAAAATTTGTGTAATGTTGAAATTAAAAAATATCTTTTTTTTTTTCACTCTGTAAGTCATTGCGCGCACGATAACTTGAGAACATATGAACGGATTATTATGAAATTTAATGTATATAATATGCATATATGTATTTTTGAAATGAACTACTCTTAGATCAAAATTATGTCATTAACTTAAAAAAATCAATATTTTTTGTTTAAAAAAGTCAAAAAATTATATTATATAATCAATAAAACTGGTAATAACTAAAATTATTACCACTCTAAATACGTAAAAGTAGTTCATTTTAAACACACATATATGTATACTATCTACACTTAATTACATAATAATCCATACATACGTTCTCAAGTTATCGTGCGCGCAATGACTTACAAAGTGAAAAAAAGAAATTTTTTAATTTCAACAATACACAAATTTTGTAATAGACTATTCAGTATCTAGTGATATTATATTAAAAAGCATAATCTGTTTAATCAAAATCCAAAATTTTATGTCTATTTGTAAAAAAAATAAAGGAGTTACACTAATTCAAACTTTCAATGTTTTTACTGATTTGCAACGAGTTTAAAAGGTACTAGACCCCTTAAACTCCCATACGTGGGCATAATACATTAAAAATTTGTTTCTTCGGCTATTATATCGAATTTATTTTGGTGTCCTTAAAGTTTTTTCACAGGCAAAAATAGCACTTTTTGTACAATTACTGTATTTTCATAATAAAATACTCATAGTTGAATTTTGTTGACTTTTCCATTAACTTTTCAGCTTCATGATACACATATTATAGGAAAAACAGTTTCATCATTTTTAAATTTATAAAAAATATTAATACATTTTTGCTGTCCTTATAGTTTTTATACGTGCTGCACATATATATATATATATATCGGACCCTACGCCACATTAGTAAACGAATGTCTCACCTGGAACATTGTAAACGATGCAAAAATATGTTCTCTGAATAAAAACCACATCCCCAACTTAGCTGCAATGCCACAACTCAAAACAAATTAAACAGAACAAAGTAGAAACCGTATTCCAAACCAATCCAAAAACAATCCGGGTCTGTTGCCACTCAATGCAGCTCATCATCATAAAACCGTCCTTAAGCAGGCTTTAGGTAATACAAGTCATTTAGCTGTCACCGAGTAGCAAACTATCAAAAATGTAGAGAATCTGCAAAATCAGAGTACTTTTTTATGAACTTGAGAGGAATATTGTTTTTATAGTGAAGTTTACTTTTAAATTGAAAAAGCTCACTTTGAAATAGTTATTTTTCTGAACATATTCTATAAAATCGGAAAATTTGGCTGATTATAATGTTAATGTAGATTCGTTTTGAAATATTGGAGGACCAGTGTACGAGCTGATTAACTGTAAAAGAAAAGCTTTTACGCTTATCATAAATAGAATGTGGGGATGTGGGGATGTAGTTTTTATTCAGAGAACATATTTTTGCATCGTTTACAATGTTCCAGGTGAGACATTTGTTTACTAATGTGGCGTAGGGTCCGGTGGGGGGAGTGCGTGAATTATAGCCATCAGGTGTTTAACATCTGATTTTTTGCTATTCACCGCTCTGGCCGAAACCCACTGCCACTTAAATATATCTTGTTTTTGTAAACTCGAGTGTCTGGCTGCTTTTGTCTAATAAAACCCATCGCTGATGAGGCTGGCAGCCTATTGTTTTTGTATTTTAAATGTTGAATTTTCAATTTTAAGGGATTTTTTGTTTTGTGAGGGAGGGTGTGCTGGTTCTTGCTAAATTGCTAAATTTGAAACTATATTTTTAATTTATGTGTTTTAATGCAGCGCTTCAGCGCAATTCACATGAATTTCTATTGTTTATTGTTGATTGTTTTACATATTGGATAAATTACTGTGTTTCAATAGCCTGCTGCTTTAGCGCAATATTGGAATACTGCTATTGTTTTTGTTTTTGTTTTGATTTGGCTTTGGACTGGCTCAGTTTCCTCATATATATTTTTTATTTGTGCAATAAGCTAAAAGCTTCAAAAATTCTATTTATAAAAATGTTACGATGAAAATGAATAATAAAAATGGGATTAACAAAATGTAGTAACAAACGATGTAAAACTTGACCTAATGTAGAGTTGTCTGCAAGTCCTTACACCAACAGCACGGTTAACCTGAGTTTCCATATATGTAAAATTACACATGTTATCTATTTACTAACTTGTACCATATGTGATCAAAAATATGTCGGGGAAACTTCGGGTGAGTTACACATGAGAATTAATAATCATAGACATTTATCTAGTAAAGATGACAATAATTCAACTTTTGAAATAAAACACTTTTTTATACACGGTTTTCATAATGTAAAAATCCAAATATTAGAACAGATTATTGATGATCCTTTCCGGTTAAGAAGTGAAAGCTTCTATATACTTCGTTTAAAATCTCTGTATCCTTATGGATTGAACACTAAACTAATTTTCGTACTGAAAATTCTACATGTATATACAGTCTTTTTTCGTCTGTATATATTCCCTCATTTCAATATAAAAGAGGTAAACGTGGTAAACACACAGATAAGCTAAAGCAAAATAAATATTCTGACATAAGCCCATCTGTTGTTCTGCAGGACCTTTACAATTTATTTTGTAATAGTTTTAATATTAAACAAATTAAAACCATTTTATTTGGTTTAAAATTTAAAATACTTAAAAGATTGCAACAAAAAATTGAAAGTTTTAACTCTGCAAACTCTCAGTTTAAAGATCTGATTAGTGATATTTTGTTATATAAAGTTGGAAAACACAGGCCTCAAGATTTGGAAAAAGTTTACTTTGTATGCACTTTTCAACAAAAAAGTTTTGATAATCTACGTTTAGGTTCTTTGATTTTACGTCATAAAAGTTTATTTCCTGTCAAAGATATTATAGTAATACCCACTTATAAATATACCAAAACACTAGGAAGTATTCTATTTAATTATAGAGAAGTTTCCCAAAACCTTGATTCATATACTGATTTGGAATGCAATTGCGAAAATTTTAAAAATTCAACTTTTTTAAATGAAACCAATCAACATATTGTGACTGGAGATCTAAATATTATAGAAAATGTTAATATACGTAATCTTTTAAACTCAGGTATTAAATTTCGTATTAACAATAAATTAAATCCAATAAAGTCATTCAATACTTTTAAAGCTGATTTAAATGCTTTTATATTAAATTTAGGTTACAGATACAATACACCTATCCCCCTCTTTACAGATTGGGAATTACATATTTTAAATGATTTTAAATCTTTCCAGGATTGTTTTCTAAATAATTCATCTTATAATTATCATTATTTCAATAAGGATTTTAGAAACGAAATAGCCAAATTAAAACAAAATTTTGTTTTTTGTCAAGTTGATAAGGCTGCCGGTAACTTTGCAGTTATTTGAAAAAAGTTTTATGCAGAAATGCTTAATGCAGTGTTAAATAATAGTATAACCTATAAAATTTGTAAATCTTCTGTACAAGAAATTATCAATAAACATCTGGCTTTCTCTAAACAAACCAATATTCCATTCCCACGTAATAAAAATCCGTCATTTCCGTTTTTATTTCTTACTCCAAAATTTCATAAAGTACCGACTAAATACAGATTCATTTGCAGTAATGTTAATAGTATTGGTAATAATTATAATAGGAAATTTGAGGATTTACTTAAAAAAATTTTGAACACGCTGAAATATAAATATAAAGACAGTAACTGTTTTTGGATTATTTCTAAATTTTTGAAATTGTTGAACAATTAAAAAACAATAAAATTCATTCTATCCATACATTTGACTTCGAAAATTTATTTACCACCATTCCTATTAGTAGTTTAAAGGATGCACTTTTAAAAACAGCTGAATAGGTTTTGGATGGTACTGATTTTAATTCAAACTTGTTTTATAAATTATGCCGGTTTTGCCTTTATATAATAATTATGTTTATACTGGTTCTAAAATATACCTACAAATTAATGGGATTGGTATGGGTACTAGTTACTCATCCACTGCAGCTAACTTATTTTTATTTTTTTATGAATTTCAATATAGTATAAATAAAGCTGATCTAAAATTTTTTGCTTACCAATACATTGATGATTTGATCGTTTTGAATATTAATTCTGATTTTAATGAAATTTCCCAAGAAATTTATCCTGTCTCCTTAATGTTAAAAAAAACTAATGAAAATAGTTCGGAGGCTGATTATCTAGAATTAAAAATAAAAATTTTAATAGATAACAAAATACAAATTTCTATTTATGATAAGCGTAAAAGCTTTTCTTTTACAGTTAATCAGCTCGTACACTGGTCCTCCAATATTTCAAAACGAATCTACATTAACATTATAATCAGCCAAATTTTCCGATTTTATAGAATATGTTCAGAAAAATATCTATTTCAAAGTGAGCTTTTTCAATTTAAAAGTAAACTTCACTATAAAAACAATATTCCTCTCAAGTTCATAAAAAAGTACTCTGATTTTGCAGATTCTCTACATTTTTGATAGTTTGCTACTCGGTGACAGCTAAATGACTTGTATTACCTAAAGCCTGCTTAAGGACGGTTTTATGATGATGAGCTGCATTGAGTGGCAACAGACCCGGATTGTTTTTGGATTGGTTTGGAATACGGTTTCTACTTTGTTCTGTTTAATTTGTTTTGAGTTGTGGTATTGCAGCTAACTTGGGGATGTGGTTTTTATCCAAAGAACATATTTTTGCATCGTTTACAATGTTCCAGGTGAGACATTCGTTTACTAATGTGGCGTAGGGTCCGGTGGGGGAGTGCGTGAATTATAGCCATCGGGTGTTTAACATCTGATTTTTTGCTATTCACCGCTCTGGCCGAAACCCACTGCCACTTAAATATATCTTGTTTTTGTAAACTCGAGTGTCTGGCTGCTTTTGTCTAATAAAACCCATCGCTGATGAGGCTGACAGCCTATTGTTTTTGTATTTTGATTGTTGAATTTTCAATTTTAAGGGATTTTTTGTTTTGTGAGGGGGGTGTGCTGGTTCTTGCTAAATTGATAAATTTGAAACTATATTTTTAATTTATGTGTTTTAATGCAGCATTTCAGCGCAAATTACATGAATTTCTATTGTTTATTGTTGATTGTTTTACATATTGGATATATATATATATATATATATATATATATATATATATATATATATATATATATATATATATACAGGGTGTTTCAGTTAAACGTTTCAGAACTCCTAAGAGGGGTAGAGTGCATCCAGACGGCACGAAATCATACAGCATTGCGAGGTCGAAAATTCTTTCCCGATGCGCTAGATGGCGTTGTGCAAAAATTCCGAGTTTTCATGCAGGGAATCGTCATTTCACACAAAGGCGCCAAGTTAGTAGGATGGCTGATTATACGAATGCAGAGTTAGGCGATATGCATTTAGCGTACGGGGCTGCAGATTGTAGTGGCCGAAGAAATTCGAGATATGCCTAGAATATTCGAGAATGTTCGGATTTCCATATGCCGAAGATGTGAGTTGTGCATTGTAGTCGGTGGCACAAATTACGACCACTTACTTTGACCCATGAACCTTTTGCTTTTTTACATG
Organism: Maratus speculifer; assembly: GCA_964019185.1. Taxonomy (NCBI): domain Eukaryota; kingdom Metazoa; phylum Arthropoda; class Arachnida; order Araneae; family Salticidae; genus Maratus; species Maratus speculifer. The sequence continues at coordinate 286,314,453 of OZ025297.1, read as the reverse complement.
TATTAATAAAACGATTTTTCACTTACGGTGTCTTCACTATATGGTGCTTCTTTGTACATCACCGCTTCAGGAAAGCAATTCCGACCCCAAATTGCTATATGGGTTCGAGTCGTCAGGATGCACCCTACCTCTCTTAGAAGTTCTGAAACGTTTAACTTAAACACACTGTATATGCGTGTGTGTGTGCATGTGTGTGTGTGAATGTGTGTGTGCATTTACAACTTTAAAAGAGAAATTACAGACGTTAAATTTGATGCCGTTTCGTACTATTTATTTAAGGCTACAGTGGACTCTCAAAATTAATTTTTTTAATTTTCAATGAATTTTTTTTTTTTAAATTCTGGAAATATTCATAATATATATATATCTCTTATTTCACAATTTTTTTAAACATATTCAATAGTTTTTGAGATACAGATTTTTCTTTTTTTAAATTAACAAAAAATGGCAATATTTCAAAATGCTCCATGCGAAATTCTTTATGCCCAATTTTTCTGATTTTTTGTTTAAAATGCTCTCTATGTATGTCTAAACAAATGTTACTAAGCATTTTTAGCATATTACTTGTAAAACATTTAAAAAATGATTTTAACTTAATTCTTTTGTATTTTCCGTTAAAAAACGTTAACAATTTCATATAACTGAAATTTAAAACAATTACATGAGTCTAAAAAAATTTATTTCTAGTAACATTTGTTAACACATACATAAAGAGCATTTTAAACAAAAAATCAGAAAAAATGGGCATAAAGAATTTCGCATGGAACATTTTGAAATCATGAAAACGACGAAAATATTCATTCTGAGAAAAACAGGTTTTAGTAACTACAGTGGTTATAATTGCTTAATACTTTCCTATTGACACAGTTTCAGCTATTAAGGGATATAATATCATTTCTAGCTTATATGTAAGTGGTTTATGTTTTTATGGTAAATTCACATAAAATATGTTGCTTCGACAGTAATTCATGCAGAGGACGTGAAGTATCTGAGTTTTAAAAAATCTTCTCAAAAGTAGCATTTTGTATTTTCTAATGAAATTCTTTCAAATTTTACTAGAAATATTCATGGTATAAATACCTTTTATTGTACAAATTTTTGTTAAATATATTAAATATTTTTAATATTTTATATACATTAATATCTTTTAATTTACGCTAAAAAGATTGGGGACAAAAAGCAATTCCTCTAAATACTTTGTAAACAAACGCTTAAAGAAACAGTTAAAGTATTGTTTTGCGAAATCACAAAGCTAATAATTTCAGTGCAAAATAATAACATTTTGTATGTAAAACTAAAAACTAGGCTAAATTTTACAGATGTGAATCGGCAAAAAAGTAAACAAAGGGGCGTGTCACAATCAGTTGATTGGACAAATATGCTTCTAACTCCCGTAAAAATAGTCGAAATTGAAAAACTTTTTTCATGTTCAATAGCAGGAAGTTCATATAATGTTATTATGCTAAAAATGAAAATTCGACAATTTGATGATTTTTTGCGATTTTGAAAGTCCACTTTAGCTTTAATAAAAAATAACATATTGGAAATTTCAATACTCTGGAGGTAGTTTTCATTAAGAAAATATATTTTTAGCTTACTGCTCAATAATGCAAATAGGCATAATTTAAGTTTATGCTATAATAAAAAAAAAGACATAAATGTATGTTAAGGTAACATTAAAATTTTTTTTAACATTTATAGAAATATATTTTTTTCTGCAACTTTTACTTAAATAATTTTTTTACGTGAATTTCATATTATACATTTATGTTCAAAGAAAAATATAAAACTGGAATTACCTTCGCTTTTTCATCTGTTGCTTTTTAAAATATTAAAGATTATTTTTTGTAATTAAATAAAAGTATTTTTTCGTAAATTACACATTAAATTACTTTGTTGTGACAACATTGGAACAGAAAATTTCCGCTCCACCTATATTAAATATTATGTATCAAAAGCTATTATAAATGCATGTTTATATAAATTCTTTTAAATAACTACTTTATCACTTAAAATACTCATCAGCATTTTGACTTGCATTGTGTTTCTCTATAGCCTTGTCAAGATACCCACGCATTATAATTAACTTTCGTATTGTCTTTCGCCGCTAATAACTACCATAGTAAGATAACATGTAAATTATGTGTTTAAAGAATGTATGCTGTTCATATCTTCTGTTATCTTTCAAGGAGGCTATTTTTTATTTACAGTGTTTTATAGGATGTGATGAATCATTCAATGTCAGTAGCATTTAAATAGTTTTGAAAGTGAAGTTACATTTTCTTAATAGGAAGTCTCTTTGTCGAACAAATTAAAATATGTGTAAATCTAATTAGAGAATTTTCACCTGCTATTCCGTAGATCCTAATACAACGGAACTTTCGTATAACGAGGCCCCGATTTAGGTCTTCTGTTTAAAGAATTTTTCTATTGAACCTTAATTTTGGACACCATTTAAATGTAAATTATTCTCCATACCAAAAATATATTCGATAAAATGAAAATCATCCAATTTTCGTGTGTGTGCAGTATTGAAACGGAAAGGCTGCTTTTGCGATAATATACAATTTTATATATCATTTATGGGAATAAGGTCTAATGTAGCACGCCTTAGATAAAAAAAAAGGAATTCCACTTTCACGAAAGGTTATAGAAGAATTGTTGGAATACGCAAAAATTTAAATGTACAATGCATTTTTTTATAAGATATTTGTACAAACTAATGTTACAGATTTTTTCTTATCTGCAATACTTAAAAAAATAATAACAGCACGTTATCAGCTATACACGTGATTATGGGTATCAACTAATGACGGTATTTATTGTTTTATCTCGAAACGCCACCTGCATTGTTTCTTTTTTTATGTTGAATTTAAAGAAGTCTATATATCTAATTATTAGTTATTTCCAGTTTGTTCGGTGTTTTTTCGATACAGCATGAAATATTTCGATAGATTTAAAATATTTCAGATGAAATCAGTAATAAGTTTACCATAAGTTATGATCAAATTACTCATGATTAAATTATTCTAGATAAGATCTTTTAATTGAAAATTTTGTCCTTTAAAACTAGTGCTCTCGATTATACGTTTATACGCGTATACGTATAATACGTATTATACGAAATACGGATCAACTATACGTATAATACGGCATCGGCGGTTATACGTATTGCGCAAAACAACATATACGGTACATCGTATATACGGATCTTATCCAAGCGGTTAAACGTATAAACGTTTAAACGTTTTTCATTCAAGATATGAAATTTGATGTTTCAATGCTTTTCTGCGGATTACAGACATTGAGAAATATCCGGTAGAGTATCCCCATCGCGATTCTCTGTTTAAAAAAACTACGATGCGTTTACTTAACTACTACTTGTTATGCAGGTACCTAAAAAATCTGAATACGTTTCTCAGTTTAAATTTTGGTTTCTTTCCCAAAAAACTAAGTTATTTATTATAAATTGTCTTACATTAGTTGTGGATAGAATCAAACTAATCTTTGGAAGAGCTGTGGCTCAGTACTTAGTTTTTTTATATTTTCTTGTATCTTAACAAGAAGAAAGTAATGGATTCGAGAAATATTTCGACTGGTTTACACTTTTTAAGGGTAAGATAGTCCGAAAAATATGTTTTTACAAAATATCTGTCTGTGACTTCGTCTATATGTGGCATGAATTTTGTTCCACCAGTTGCACAGAATGAGTTTTCAGCAATATCATCATCACATAGCAGGCAGTAGGCTCTGTGATGTGTGAATTGTAATCTAAGCAGAACTGCGTCTATAAATGCTCGTTCTTCTACACTACGAGATACTTATACTAAGTGTCTGCGTCACGTGACACAATGGTTTTATTTTTCACCATATGTAAATTGTCTTACAGCGGAGGAATTTTAAAATAATTTACATATTTGGTAATTTTTATTAGTTTCTTTTTTAAATAATTTAATTATTTTGTCCTCCCAGAATATTTTATGACTTATTTAATGAAAATTAGAAGAAACATAATTAAACATTGAGTATGTTATAGTAACTTACCGGTCACTTACCGAAGTGACCAATGTTACCAACCGATTGTAGAGTAGTATGAAATGAAAATCAAGGCGAATTGTGACGTCAGCTACAGTTCAACAGGATAGTTTTCATTGGTGCCACATTTCGGTTTCGTACTGCCCTACAATCGATAGGTAACATGGGTCACTTCGGTAAATTGCACTGAACATGTACGTTGATTAAAATATTTATAAAGGGAAATACCAAGATCTTGGTTGGACTCCAGATAGTAGATATTTCACTGTTAGTGAAGCGAGATTAGCCAATCAGGAGTCTGATCTTTTGTGAACTTTTTGCAAACTGTTTTAAAAAATATACGCTTTTCATTGCTTGATCTCGTATGTATAAGACATACTATCAGGGCCGTAGCTAGAAGTGAACCATAGGGGGGAGGGGGGCTCATAATTTTTTTTTCTCTTTCTGACGCAGAAAGATAAATTAATAACTATTCACATTGTAGGTATTATGTTTCTAATTAAACTGTTGTACTAACTTCATTTTATGCTAAGAAAAGTATAGGATGATGAAAATTTTGATTGTATAACTGGTGCAAAATGAAACATCATGTTAACTTCATATGTACATATAAGATGAGGGAGTGTTGAAACACTTATTTTAGATACAATTTAGTAACTCTGCAAAACTGTGAAAGGGTCACAAAACGAAATTAGATTTTTGAACAGAATTTCATTTGAATTTTTGGAACAGAAATTAATTGAGTGACCTTGGAATCTTTTCCAGGGGGGGGGGGGCTCAAAATATTCTAGGGGGGGCTGAGCCGCCCATAGCGCCCCCTTAGCTACGGGCCTGCATACTATGCGGATTTCTGTCGTAACGCTACCGATTTCCAAATTATTCTCCATTCAGCGACATAAGTCCGCTATTTAAATTAGATACGATACGGCGAATATACGTATACATTAAATATACGTATTCTTAAATATACGTTTAGTTGATACGCCTTATACGTATCCGGATACGTTTAAACGTATATTCGAAAGTATCCGTATAGCAGAAAAACGTATTATACGGATATACGTATATCGTTTAATCGTATACCTGCTATACGTATCCTATCGCGAGCACTATTTAAAACATTCATCTGCGTTTAAATTTAATCGTGTTCCTCAATAAGATTTTTATGATAAGGATACAATGAAGTTTTTTGATATACAGTGGCGGTCAAAGTTTCCGGCCAGCAAAAATTTTTTAGTTAATTTGTAAATATACCCATTTGAAAAGGAATCTCAAAGCGTTAATTATACATTATATTGACATATTAGTTAGGAACTTGCTTATAGAAGAACGTGTAAATATCAATAAATTTTATTGCCAAAATTAAATATAAAAGAAAACGCATGTTCTCGAAAGTTTCCAGCCACTTATCATTCTTTAGTTTTTTTCTATCCATAAAGTGTTTTTTGGTTGTGTTTATGAATGAATCAACATGTATAGCAGCATAGTTTGAATTCAAATTTGAAAAGTTCAACAATTATTGTTCATAAATGAGTTATTAGATTGTCGTTAAAAGGCCATCTTCTCGAGATATTGCGGCTAAGTTATCGATCGGTAAAATCGACTGTAAAAAATATTTACAAAATTATATAAAGATGGCTATGGCTTTCAGGACTTTCAGAGGTCCGGGAGACCACGGAAAATTACTATTCCTGAGGACAGAATTATCAGGAAAACATTGATAATCCGCATGAAAATTCCGTTGCAATATACTGCGATTTACGGAATGAAAATAATGCTGAAATATGTTAGTCTACCGTGTTATGATGCTGACGTGATACAGAACTTTATGGAAGAATCGGTGTTAAAAAATTTTCAGAGGTAAAAAAAATACCGACGTACCCTACTTTCCTTTTCCAAGGAACACAAGTCTGGTCAAGTGAAAACTGGAAAAAAGTTCTATTTTTCCATCAATTGAATTCGAAACAGTTTTGGAAGTGATAGCAGACACAACGTTCGATGACCTAACAACAAAAGATATGATTCGACCTATGTTATTTCTACAATGAAGCATGGCGGATGACACGTTATGCCATGGAGAGTATTTTCCTCAAATAGTGTCGGTCCGTTATTTGAAATCCACAGCCAGGTGAATTATACAATGTATACGGATATCTTGCAAGACTATTTTTTGCCTTATTAGAGAAAAAATTTGGTCGCATCTATTTTTCTTAACATGATAACGACATAAATAATGTTTGCAAACCTCGATAAGCAATTGTTTTCGCACAAAAAAATTCGTTTTTGAAATGATAAGCCAAAGCGCCCAGCATGAATCCAATAGAAAATCTTTGAAAAGAAGTTGAAAAAAGTCTGCGGAACTATAAATATTCCAACTCAGACGAAATTTCGCCAAAATTGCAAGAAAAACGTACCATAGACGATCTTTAACCGTTGATTGTATGAATGCCACGTTGCTACGCCGCAGTACTTATTGCTAAAGCTAATAAAATAATAATACGACAAGAAACTGATCGTAAATGTTCTTGATCACTGCGATTTTTTATTACAATACCACTTTTTTTACAAACTTGTGAAGGTGGCCGGAAACTTTTGAGAACATACGTTTTCCTTTATACTTATTTTTTTCAGTTAAATTTATTGATATTTACATGATATTCTACAAGTAAGTTCCTAACTATTATGTCGATAAAATGTATAAATATCACTTTTAGATTCCTCTCCATATGTGTATACTTACAAATTAACTGAAAAATTTTTGCTGGCCGGAAACTTTTGACCGCCACTGTACATTCCAATTAATTATAATATTGACTTTCACCAACTATAGCAGTCTAACCAAGATAAGAAATTATTTATTTAAAGATAGCACGATGTTCATAAAATTTAATAACACTCGTGTAAGGTTTTATATTGGATATTAATATTTTACATGTTTAAAAACAAGGTTAAAGTATGTTTTTAATACTACATTACGCTATACGTACCTTAAATTACAGTAACATATATTTTCTAATGGTTTTTTAATCAATAAAAATATGCTATTTATACTCTTTTGCATTAATTCCTATCTTTAACCTGAGACTGATCGCGCGGGCACTGAGCCACCCCATTCTAAAAGAAACATCCGTTCCGGCGAGAAATGTTGATATGTAATCAATTTCCATTCACTATCTTCATCTCTGACATTCCCCTTGGTAGGTGTAGTGTTATTTTCAACAGTCTTTCCATTTTTCTCGTTAAATAATAATTTATTGGAATCCGGGGCGTCTCAGTCGCTCCAAGCGAAGCTTTCTAATTATATATATAAAATCCCTCCTTGTATAACGATTCCGGGGTCAATCCATCCACGAGAAAAAAAAACTTATTGTGACCAATAATAAATTCCATTGTGAAAAGTTATCTCCGATTTTAAAGGCTATCAATTTTTTGTCCAATGCAAAGGTTCCAGAGTCGTAATGGAGCGTTCTCATTTGTCAGATTTACAGTTTGAGCTGTAAATGACGTCACTACATTTTACTGTGCTTTGAAATCTTTTCCCTATTTCAAACACAATATTCACACTGGTAAAAATTTGACTCATTTGCTGCAGCATCACTCCACCGCTTTTATAGAAAACGATTACTTTGCTGTGTTATGGAGCATTCTGATTGGTCATAGAGGAGACATTCTATAAAACCTGTGGAGTGACGCTGCAGTAAATGGGTCAAATTTTTAGCAGTACACTGCTAAAAATTTGACCCTTTTGCTGCATCATCACTCCCCAGCTTTTATAGAATACACTCTAAGTAACACACACAAAGTAACCGTTTTCTATAAAAGCGTTGGAGTGATGCTGCAGCAACTGGTAAAAAATTGACCCATTTGCTGGAGCATCATTCCACTGCTTTTATATAAAGCGGTTACTCTACTGTGATATGGAGCATTCTCATTGGTCATAAAAGAGATATTCTATAAAAGCTGTGGAGTGACGCACAACTTTTAACAGTGTAATACGGTAAAGTAATCATTTTCTATAAAATCTGTGTAATGACGATGCAGCAAAACAGTCGAATTTTTAACAGTGCTTAATTAAAACTTTTTATTTAAGAAAAGCGAAGGTGCGGTTTAAATACAATATTGTTAGAATTTTTATATTTGTGTTGCTTTATTTATTTATTTATTTATTTTTTACAGCCATGAATGACTTTATTGTCACATAACGAATCACGATTGTTTACTCTTTATTGTTGACATTTGTTTGCAATCTTATGCCGACCCAGTGGCGTGCTTGGTAGCGCCAGCTGACCGCTGGTCCCTGGTTCGAGTCCAGCTAGTGGCATGGGTGTCTGTCTTGTCCCTGTGATGTATATTAAATGTATATACCGGATTTTCTGTATTTTATTTGGATTTTCTGTTCTGTATTTGCTTCTGTGTATTCTGGATCAATCGAGGCAACAGCCATTGTAGCTATAGGCCTCAAAGCACTGTCCACTCAAACTCAAACTTGCAATCTTATAGCCGACCCAGTGGCGTGGTTGGTAAAGGCAGCTGCTCCCACACGGCTGGTTCCCGGTTCGTGTCCGGCTAGCGTGATTGGTGTCTGTGTTGTCCCTTTGATGTGTAATAAATGTGTGTAATGGATTTTCTATAATAATAAAGTGTTCTGTATTTGTTTCTGTGTATTCTGGATCAATCGAGGCGACAGCCGTAGTAGCTATAGGCCTCAAAGCACTGTCCATTCTAAGTTCAGCAATTCAAAGTTCAATCTTATAAAGTATTTTCTTTTAAGTATTAGCTAATGGTATTAAATAGTTAATTCACAAATGCTTTAAAATAGCATTATTAGTGCATGTTTCGTATTATTAATGCATGTTAATTTGCATGTTTTTGTGAAATAATTACTGTAATTTTGTGAGCGAAATTCATTAGCTGCATATTCTATGCCATTATTTTACCCATTCAATTAATAATTTGGCTACCTTCTCATATTCGTCTAGAAATGGCCAAAATGAGAAAAAATTTCATACATTTTTCATATTTTTATTATTTTCTCTCAGTATTTTAAAATATTTTTTGGCTGTAGTTTTACAATGTATTCTTTTATAATTGATATTTTACCTTACTTTATTCTTTTTAAATTTATGCATGTACCATTTGTTCATTACAATCCCTCCCCATCCACCAGATAGTTTTGTTATAATTTTAAATGCAAATTTCTACTGATTTTTTTTTTTTTTTTTTTTTAGATTTTTCCCTCATGTTCAATCTTTGTATTTTTCAAAATTGTTTAAGCCTAAAGTGGCTATGATTGACCAAAGTTGTTGTAATGTTTTATCATCCTTTTAAAAATGGAAACACGTCATTTTGACGGGCTACCTTCTAGTTAAAAATAGTGTAGTTTTCTGTTCTTAAATGTTTCTGATGTTTTTTGTTTATTTCCTAATGAATGATTGCACTTATTGTTAATAATCAAATGATTTTTTTTCTAATTTTTAGTATTTAAAAAAAGTTTGCGGTGATCCAGTCACGGAATGTGATATCCAGCGTCACGGTTGGAATCGCGCAATCTAACATTAAAAAGATTTCACAACCAATGAAGTACACTTTTTAAAATTCTTTCTTAATGAATTACTGCTCTTATTATTAATAATCAAATGATTATTTTTGTAATTTATTGGGTATGTTTTGTATAAAACTGAATAAGGTGATCCAGTGTCCCCACGTGACCTGCAACGTGCCACAGTTGAGTTAGCCCCTTCTGCCTGGTTAAATAAACTAATCAATAACTAATATATTAAAACTGCAAAATAATGCAATTATACGGGGTGTTTCTAAATGAATATCGGGGATTTAGCGCTTTGTAGTATTATTTAAATAAAATTTAAAATTATAATTACTACACAAAATGAAAGAACAACTCAAATAGTTTTACCTACAAGCTTACAAGTTCTCAATGCGAGCGCATTTCGTCACAAGGTATACATCAAGTCAATAGCTCAGTTATTTCCAAACGTTTATTAGCAAAGAATTCCTGTTTAAACGATCATACGATCTGACGCCGTGTGATTTCTTCCTGTGGGGATTCAGAAAGAATCATGTGTATGTGTCTCCAATTCCAAATGATCATTGCAACTGGTGCAACAATAACCTCACAGACACTAATCGAAGTTTGGGAAGTGTTATGAAGAGAGATCGTTGACAAGAGTATTTTTCCATGGCCAGAATTATTTCTAATCCTGCCTCTCCTTCTCATTTAGATACTCACGAAGCTTATTTTATTTATAAAAATTGTAATACTCTTGTCAACGATCTCTCTTCATCCCCCTCCCTTTCTCCTGCATGGAAATTACTTTTGTAGTTTATTATTATTACTATAATTATCTTTAGTTTTTATTTAATAATTATTTTTTTTTTACTATTATTATTTTTATCATTTTTTAATTAATTTATTTTATTTTATTTTATTTTGATTTTTATTTATTTATTTTTGATTTATTTATTTTTATTTTATTTTTATTTATTTATTTTTATTTATTTATTTATTTATTTATTTATTTATTATTTTTTAATCTTTTATTAGTTTTTCTCTGCCATCTGGGTTCTTTTAGCCAGCGCCACCTGGGGCACTCTTTGTAATCTTCTCCCTCCTTCTTTGAGTTTATCTTTACTTTTCTCTTCCTCCTTGGCTTTGGCAAGAAGCGCCACCTGTCGCACTCTGTGTAATCTCCTCCCTCTTTATTTCACTGTTATTTCCACTCTGTCCGTTGTGACACGTGTTTGGACCAGCTGAAGACGAGCGGTAATTTTGCAGCTCGAAACGCGTCCTGTATAATTTTTCTTTTTTATGGTGATTTAACAAAGTTTTTATATTTATTGATATATTCTGAGATATATTTTAATTAACCATAATATTGTCTTGCATCGTCAATAGCGGTCTAAGTGAGACAAGAAGTAATTTATTTATTCAAAGAGAAGTTGATGGCCAAAAAATTTCACAACAAGGAAACTTATATTATTTTTAAATGTATGTACAGTTCTGAGAGGTACAACGTGCCTTTTTGATATTAGTAACTTTTTAAAGATTAAAATGTAAAATTACATTTGCTTAAATTAAATATTGTATGTAGTTCGTTTTACAGTACTGTAAATTATGTAAAGCATTTAAATAAAAATAAAGAAAACTATGGGATCTGGAATTTTTTTTCTTTTTCTGATGGACATTTTACATTTAATACATTTTTACCCGGCTGATTTCCAACGTAGAAGTTGAGTGCGCGTTTTCAAACACACACGCACACAAAAAACAACAACAACAGTAAACAATTAATGAAGTATATTTTATTAAATAGGCTAACATCCCCAGTAATTGGCATGCACCAATCATTGACACATCCTACAAACATGTCCTAAAACAAGATTTATATCCAGTCTTTTAAAAATGCAAGACCATATACCAGTTATATGCTGATTTACTTTAAAGATTACAACTTTGATTTATGTTACTAGATGACAATAGTGCCTAGGAAAGAGAAACAATTATGGCTTGTATCAAATTAGCCATTTTTGTTGCAAAAGCTTCTTTTCTGGTTTTAGAAAGGCATGCTTTTCAATACACTATTATCTGATTTATAATATGTTTTAAATTTAAATTGACAACAGTTTTGTTCAGTTGAAAAGGGTTACTTTAATTGTGTAAAAGTATTTTTGACACAAATATTTGGATTTCTGAATTAATGATAGATGCCAATTAATGGTGCTTCAATTTTGCTAGTTTCAAGTAATTGGCACCTATTCCAATCACAAGGAAATCGCAAGATTTGAGATAAAACCCCTTGTTTTGGCAGTACTTTTAAAGTTATAGACTAATTTTGTTTATCAGTTGTTTTTATTTGAAAATATGAAATATTATCAGTAATTGGAATCCATTAATCTTCATATTATAAATTACTAGGGACAGCATGACAATTACTGGGTATTACTATAAATATATTGTATTGTTTTAAAGTGTTCACATTTCAGACTAATATTGTGATGTAACACATATTCTATTACATATATTTCTATTATTTTTTCAATTGTGAGTCCCCCCCCCCCCTCTTTTAAAATTTAATTTTAAAAGAAAAGCATTTTTAATAGTTATTGTTATTGTGTGTTCGTCTCCAAGTGCATATAAAATAATATTAATAAATAAAAAGAACAAATAATAAATTAGTTTTAAAATATCATTCCATTTCTAGATTTTTCTTTCTTGTTCTTCAGTTGATTAAATATCAAACGACTGTTTTATGTAACTGCTATTTTTTATTTCCCAATCATTTCATTTTGTCTTGTATAAAGAACTTAATTTGTTACCTGTTGTGAAATTCCGTTTAGGGTTGCCGGCTGCTGCACGTTCTCGCCACGAGCGATAAAGACTATATTCTTGGCAACGCTCCTTTTTTAAAATTTCCCCTTTGTTTATCATGTAACGGTCCTTTTTACCTGTACATTGTTTTGCTCAGATTGGGAATCTATTCTATGCCAAAGGACTTTTTTTGGCGTTTGTGAAATCTGAAATTTTTGGCAGTTTTTACGTTTGTCACTGCTAAGAGAAGATGCACGCTCTCTGTCGTCAGCGATGTCTAATGTTTTCTATATTATGTTCGAAGACCTTTCATATTATCGTGCTGCTTACTGACTATTGTTTTCTGTATAATGTTCAATGGAATTTTATATTACCGTGCTGCATACTTAACGTTTATGGATATTCAACTTCTTGTGCTTTTGAAAAATAAAAAAATAGTCAAGATGATCTCTGAGAACTGATTTTCCTTAATGAAAATGTCTTCATTTTTTAATTTCAGAAACAAAAGTAAAATCTGGACCTGGTGTTCATCACAACATTTGTACTACGATCTCGGCCTAGCAAAAAAAACGTGCCTTTTATTTCATCTTTTCCGGCGATCTCGGACACACACATACGAAATGTGTCCTAATTTTCATATTTAGCTACCATAGAACTATAGCACAAAAAAGGTGGCCCTTTATTTCCAAAAACTTCGCCACCTCTGAACTATTTTTTGCTATCATAGAACTATGGTGCCGCGTGAAGAAGGGTTTTTTGTTTCTGGAGAAGTTGTCCAAGTGTAAACAATGCGATGAGACGAAAATGTGATTTGTGCGTGGACCGTGTTTTGTTTCGGTTCCGGATGGTGCAGTGCAGAATGTTCGACGATGGCGAGGATAATGCGTGGAATCCTGTGTTTCAGTGGTGTCTCAATTCTGCAAAGTTGTTATCCTACAAAGTGGTTCTACAATGATGTGTTGGTGTGTTCTGCGAATAAAAAAATAATTAAGTCGTCTTCATTTTCGGTGTGGGAGCATCTAACTTAACTCTCCTTAATGTTGAACCCCCCCCCCCCCCACTCTCAGAACAAATTTCGGAACGCTGGACAAAAAAGGAACTCTGCTGCAACTTATCATTTAAGTAATAGTCTCAGAAAGAAAATTTTTTGTTTCTCGTTATTCCCCCCCCCCCCCAAAAAAAGGAAATGTATTTATTTTTTTCTTATGATGTTGTTTTCAGCTTAGAAGAAAGGTAATGTACAGATTCTTTTTCTTTATTTTCTTTTTGTGTTTCATATCATATATTTGCTTTTATGTTATTATTATTTGTAATTGATTATGATATATTTCAACAAGCTTAAGTATTTATAAGTATATATATATTTTTTGAAAATGACTTCATCAAAGAATAATTTTAATATTTCTGTACCTTGCTATGAAGGTGATCCAACCACTTTGGATTTTTTCTTTGATGTAGTTAGTAATTATGCTAAAATACAAAAATGGACAGATGATCAGGAGGTCTTGTTTCTCAAAACAAAATTAGCAGGACCTGCCCTAAAATTTTTTCTTGAAAATGACAAAATTAGAAATTCAAATAGTGTAAAACTAATTAAACAGGAGCTTTCACGATTTTTCTCAAAAGAATCTCAAACAGTTATAGATATCGAATTTGATAACATAAAACTCTTACCTAATGAAAGTATCAGTAATTTTTCCCATAGATTGAACACTTTGGCCAATAAGGCTTTTAAAACGAAAGATCCTGAATTTCTTAACGAAATAAAATATAAGAAACTTTTGCAGTGTTTATCAACTGATATTCGAATCAAAATCAAGGAGGAAAAAATTGATGACTATGACAAAGCAGTAGAAAGAGCAGAGTTTTTGCAAAATATTTTGTCAAATGAAAAATTAATTAATATTCATAATGAATATTCTAATCATATTGATTTTTCTAAACACATATCTGAATTATCAGAGAAAATAAATGCTTTGTCATTTGTAAACAATACACAGAAAGATGACACTAAACAAACCCAAACACGTCCTAGTTTTAAGAAGGACACTCGTGAGTTGTACAAATCAAAAAACTCTAGAAATTTTGATTTTAAGTTTCAAAATAAAAATAACAGAAAGGTAAATATTTGTCAAATTTGTTCTAAGCGAGGTCATTTGGCCCTCCAATGTTTTAAGTATAAGAATTTGTGTAAGAGAAAGAAATCTTATGATCAGAATTATTATGGACAATATAGAAATACTAATTTTGATAATTCTGGTTATAACCAATTTCAGCCTTTAAACGACCAGTGAGACGCAGTACAGCTGATGAGCTGTTGTCTCAAAACTGTCTTGGGTCATCAGCAAATAAATTTAAACTGTCTGATGAAGGACAAGTTAAATCCACTTATTCACAGACATCTAAGGAAATTCACATTTGCAACAATCAGTCAACACAGACTGATGAAAAAGTAGTTATTTATAATGTATATGATAAGTGTTCGTTTTTACCTATTATTTCCAGTAAGTTTGGCAAATTTGAGGCATTTTTATTACTGGATACAGGAAGTTCAATTTCAATTTTATCACTTAATTTCTTTAATGAAATAAAAAAGGATGTTTGTTACAAACATTTAGCTTCTTCAGTAACTATTTCAACTGTTAATTCTGCTGTTAAATTCTCTTCTTGCATTTCTGTGTCTATCAAAATTGGTAAAATATTCTTTCGGCATACCTTTTATATTGTTGAAATTGCAAATTCTTCAGAATTTGTTGGAATTTTAGGCTATGATTTTATTGTGAAAAATAATATTGTTATTAATCCCAGTGATAATACTGCCTCAATAAATGGTGTTGAAGTACCATTAAAAAATAAATGTAGAAAAAGTCAAATAAATGCAATGTGTATTGATGAAAGTTCTGAAAGTGAGGTAAATAATAATGACAGTAGTTCAAGTGATATTGTGCATAAAGTTAACAGTAATGAATCGCATGATCAGATTTGTGCATATCTTGCACACAAAGTGAACTTAAATCCGTATGAACACAAATTTGTAAAAATTAAAACTGACATCTCACCAGATCAAGATGAGATGCTATTTTGTAGTAATATTTCCTCTAATATTGTGTTATGTCATGATGCACTTATAAAATTAGATTCTAAAGTTCAAAATATTTCATATCCCAAAATCATGCATGTTTACATTGAAAATTTATCTGATCATGTTGTTCATTTGAATAAAAATATGGAAATAGGTTATCTGTGTATACCAGATGAAATTGTTGATCAAAATGAACTGGAAAGTAATTTAAATTCTTCAATAAATGAAAATTATTGTAATTTTATTACTGCATCTGATCAAGTACTTGCTCAAAGAAAAAAAGATCTTTCTATAGATGATTTTAAATTGGATCATTTAGAAACAAATGAAAAGAAGGAAATCTCTGATCTTCTCTTAAAATATTATTCTGCTTTTTCAAAATCTCTTAAGACACTTGGTCATACTGATCGCATTGTACCTAATATAAAATTTATTAATGACTTCCAAATAAAAACTTTACCGTTTAGCATTCCCCAAGCACTTCAGGCAGATGCTAAAGAACAAATAGATAATCTTGTTGAAGCAGGAATAATAGAAAGGCATTGCTCTGAATGGTCTTGCCCTATCTTAATTGTAAAGAAAAAGTCTGACGGTTCAGGTAAACAAAAATATCGTTTAGCGTTGGATTTAAGAATGCTTAATTCAGTTATTCAGGGATCTTCTTATCCTCTTCCCAAAATTCAAAATATTATTGCTAATTTATCCTCTTATAAATATTTCACTAGCTTAGATTTAAAACAAGCTTACCATCAAATTGACTTGCCACCAGAATTGCAAGATAAATTGACATTTACATGTGAGTATGGCTCTTATAAGTATAAACGTTTAGTTTTTGGCTTAAAAAATTCTGCCTCAGTGTTTCAAGCACTAATGGACATGATTTTAGATGAAATAAATTTGGAATTTATATTTACATATCAAGATGATTTTATATTTGGTTCAAACACATTTCAAGAGACATTACAAAAACTTGAGAAAATTTTACAGGTTTTATCAAAGTATAATTTGACTCTTGCCCCCAACAAATGTACTTTTCATCAGACTTCCACAAACTATCTAGGTTTTCACATTGAAAATCATGCAATAAGTCCCATTCAAAGTAATATTTTGCGAATAACATCTTTTCCGGTACCAACAACTAAACGCCAACTAAAAGGTTTTATTGGTTTAGCGACCTTTAATAGAAGTTTAATACCCAAATTTTCTGAAATCATACATCCATTAATTCAGCTTACCAGGCCTAAAGAAAAATTTCGCTGGACTTCTGAACACGACAAAATTTTTAATAATATTCAAAAAATGTTTTTTTCTGAACCAATTGTTCATTTACCAGATTGGGACAAACCATTTTTCTTAAATACAGATGCGTCAAAAATTGCTATCTCAGCTGCCTTACTTCAAGAATTTGATAATAACTTACTACCAGTTGCATATTTTTCTAAAGCATTATCCCCTTCTGAAAAAAAATACCCTGCGATTAAGCTAGAATTAATGGCTATTTACAAAGCAGTTGTTGCTTTTAAATATTATCTTTATAACAGAAATTTTACTATTTTGTCTGACAGTGCTCCATTAAAACACTATAAGAAGGTTAGTAACCCTGCGGATATTATAACTAGATGGCTCACCGAGTTATCCGAATATTCATTCAATTTTCAACACATTCCAGGTTCTTCAAATGTACTTGCTGACTATCTTTCTAGAAATAATTTCAAAAATAATCAATAAACACTAGACACAAATCCTGAATTAGTATATGATACCACTCACATTCTTCCTATCATTGAGAATGATGAGCATGAAAATACTATCTCTGAGTCACATTCAATTAATTATTTGACTGTTGGTAATTCCGAAAATCATAAAGATCCTTTGCTTGAAATATCAAACCAAACATTTGTTAATGAACAGTTAAAAGATACAGAATTATCTGTTATATATAATGAAATATTAAACAATGGTAGTTCAGATAAATATGACATGCACTTTATTCATCCTGATACTAAAGTGTTGATGTTTAAAAAAAACATGCCACACGACTCAACATTTTCTTATCACATTGTGGTACCACACTCATTAAAAGCTAAGGTTTTAGCAATTTCACATCTTTCACATTTCGGTCTAAAGAAAACCTATGAATTTGTAAGTAAAAGATATTTTTGGAAAGGTATTTACACAGACACATTAAATTATGTTGCGTCATGTATTAAATGTTTGCAACATAAACATCACAAAACACAGCCTGCACCTTTGCAAGCAACGTACACTCCAAAACAAGCAGGTCATACTGTAGCAATTGACATTGTAGGTCCTTTTAAAAATGGTTATTCAGTATTAACAGTAACTGATCACTTTTCTAGACATATGGAATTATATCCTTTAAAGGAGACTTCTGCTAATAAAGTTGTTGAATCACTGTTTAAATATTTCACATGCTTTGGGAGACCGTGCGTAATTTTGTCTGATCTAGGTTCCCAATTTATTTCCAGTGTTTACAACATTTTTAATGAAACATTAGGTATAAAAATATCTCATTCTTCAGTCTCGCACCCCCAATCGAACTCGATTGCTGAAAGAATCAATTCTTCAATCAAAACTTCAGTTAATACTTTATTACTTGAAGGACATTCTTTTGAACATGCATTGTTGATTCACAAATGCTTATACAATGGCTCCACACACTCATCTACAAAATTCTCACCAAATCTTTTACATTTTGGGCGTGAGTTATCATTAATATTTGATACATATGACACTCATGCAAATCAACTATTTCTTGATAATGTTGACACTTATAAATTATTAAAAGAACTGGATGCAATGTACCAAAAAGCTTATGAAAACATTGTGTCTGCTCAACATCAAAGAAACTTAAAATTTTCACAATTTGCAAAACTACGTCCTCTAACTGTCCATGATATTGTTTACCTAAAATCTCGAGATAAATATAAACCAAAATATACTGGTCCTTATGAAATTATTATGAAACATTCACCTGTTTCATTTACTATAAGGAAATATCAGTATTCACATGCTCCTTCTTTTAGAGTGCATATAGATAGACTTTTACTTGCTCCACCTAGAAATGCATACCTTAATTCCAACTTTAATAAAAATGTAAGCTCTAATATTAATAACAACAATAATAATTATCAGCAGTACAATAGCAATAGCTCTCCTCAAAACATTATTTCAGGATATAATCTTAGACCAAGAAAATAAATGTAATGCCACATGTTTTGTGTTAACTGGCCAGGACACAGAATTATGTTTAGTTGTGTACTATGTACTGAATCTTTTACTGGTCTACTGCTGGTTCAGTTCATTGTGTATTAGATTCTCTATGCAGTGTACAATTTGGTTTTATATTTTATTTTCATACTACTATTTTGATATTTGTGTACTTTAATATTTTGACAAGTTTATTTCATAAGGTGCTTATGTAAATTTGCTCTACACTCTATTGGAGTGGCATTTTACATTTCCAGAATTTTTTTTAATACTGATCAGTGTTGATTTTTTTTTATTTACATATTATGCATATTTTGATTCTTACATTTTAATAAAGGTATTATGTTTTTGCAAATTTCATTCAACTATAAACATTGTATCAAGTCAGTATTTAGAATTTTTATATATAAAAAAAAAATCCTTTTTCAGCATTTATTTAAATGTGTGTTTAAACAGTGTATGTAAACTGTTATGATAATTTGATGTAACAAGTTGCAAGTATTTTCAAGCAACAGCAACATAAAAGACAATTTCTATAAATAAAAAATATGTCATCTAAAGATTTGCTTTTACAGCAGAACTGTTTTATGTAAGCGCTTACACTTGAATGATGACGAAGACATGCTTACACTTGAATGATGACGAAGACATGCTTACACTTGAATGATGACGAAGACACTCTTACACTTGAATAATGAAACGAAGAATATAAAAAAATAGGTTGTGTATACACATCAAATTGCTGGATATTAAAAGCAATGACTAGCATATATGCATGTATATAAAGGCCTAGGCATAAGTTGAAGTTTATTTTTTTTTGGTAACATTTTGTGTATCGTATTGTGTTTTATATATATCATATATAATTTGTAATTTTTATAAACATATAATTATTCTTATTTTATAAGTGTATATTTTTCTTGTGCTTTGTACATAGATTCCCAACACTTTACATTTTTTTTTATAAGAAAAATATTTTTTTTTCCTTCGCCAAAAAAAATATTTTTTGGTGGTTCTTCGAGTGATAATATGTGATGTAACACATATTCTATTACATATATTTCTATTATTTTTTCAATTATGAGTCCCCCCCCTCTTTTAAAATTTAATTTTAAAAGAAAAGCATTTTAATAGTTATTGTTATTGTGTGTTCGTCTCCAAGTGCATATAAAATAATATTAATAAATAAAAAGAACAAATAATAAATTAGTTTTAAAATATCATTCCATTTCTAGATTTTTCTTTCTTGTTCTTCAGTTGATTAAATATCAAACAACTGTTTTATGTAACTGCTATTTTTTATTTCCCAATCATTTCATTTTGTCTTGTATAAAGAACTTAATTTGTTACCTGTTGTGAAATTCCGTTTAGGGTTGCCGGCTGCTGCACGTTCTCGCCACGAGCGATAAAGACTATATTCTTGGCAACGCTCCTTTTTTAAAATTTCCCCTTTGTTTATCATGTAACGGTCCATTTTACCTGTACATTGTTTTGCTCAGATTGGGAATCTATTCTATGCCAAAGGACTTTTTTTGGCGTTTGTGAAATCTGAAATTTTTGGCAGTTTTTACGTTTGTCACTGCTAAGAGAAGATGCACGCTCTCTGTCGTCAGCGATGTCTAATGTTTTCTATATCATGTTCGAAGACCTTTCATATTATCGTGCTGCTTACTGACTATTGTTTTCTGTATAATGTTCAATGGCATTTTATATTACCGTGCTGCATACTTAACGTTTATGGATATTCAACTTCTTGTGCTTTTGAAAAATAAAAAAATAGTCAAGATGATCTCTGAGAACTGATTTTCCTTAATGAAAATGGCTTCATTTTTTAATTTCAGAAACAAAAGTAAAATCTGGACCTGGTGTTCATCACAACATTTGTACTACGATCTCGGCCTAGCAAAAAAAACGTGCCTTTTATTTCATCTTTTCCGGCGATCTCGGACACACACATACGAAATGTGTCCTAATTTTCATATTTAGCTACCATAGAACTATAGCACAAAAAAGGTGGCCCTTTATTTCCAAAAACTTCGCCACCTCTGAACTATTTTGCTATCATAAATATGCTGATTTCTTACTCTCAAAAATCTATAATATGGCATCTTCATCTATAGTAAATTCATTTAAAGCAATTAAACCCAATGCAAAATATAAAGTTTACTTTTTATATAAGCATGTGCCAGTTACTGGATCACAAGGTGTCCTACATTGGTGTTCTAGGTGCCAATTACTGGTGACTACAGCAACTTTTTATAAATATATTTTTATAAAAATACTGTTTCAACAATTTTGCTTTTAGTGGGCAAAATAGATGCGCAGATATGCATTCTTTGATTTAAAAATATTTGCAAGTAAATATTTTATTTCTTGGTAATGAAAATTGAAGTAAGTTTAAAGACAAATTCTTAAAGTGCCAATTACTGGGGATGTTACCCTACTTTCTTAATAAATTAAAGCATTTTTTTTTGTAATCAGACGATTTTTTCCTAATTCATCGATTAGATTTTGTATAAACCTTAAAGAGGTGATCCAGTCATCCCACGCAATCTCCAAAGTCGCAGTTGGTTAGGCACATTCTGTCGGGTTAAATAAATAAACGAATAACTAATATATAAAAATTACATAATAATGTCATTATATTTTTATTGATGTTTAAAAAAATGAACCCATACTAAAAATAAGTAGAACACCTTTCTTAAACATTACAGCATAATATTTCTATACATTTTAAATATTTATACTTGAGATAAGTTATATTTAAAGTGTCAAAAAATACTCATAATTACATTGTTCTCCTGCCAATCCTTTTAAGTAACTTCTTTATCCTTTAAAGTGCTCATCCGTGCTTGACTTTTATTGTGTTCTATCATAAGATTATTAAGATAATGATAAAATGAAGTATTGAGAGATACATTCTAATTAACCGTAATATTGTCTTTCACAAACAGTAGTGGTCTAAGTTAAATAAGAAGTTATTTATTTTAAGAGAAGTTGATTGTCATAAAAATTTCACAAGGAAACACATTATTTTTAAATGTATGTATAATTTTGAAAGGTACAACGTGCCATTTTAATGGAAGTAACTCTTTAAAGATTTAAAAGTAAAATTACATTTGCTTATATAAAATACTGTATGTAGTATGCTTAACAGTACTGTAAAAAATAATTTGGAATGTTAGGGATTTTTTTCTGATAGATATTTTACATTTAAGACATTTCTTAATAATATTTTAAGATTCCATAATTACAATACGAAACTGCATTTGTATATGAAAAACATAAATAATACATTCAAAAAACGTTTTGAAAATTATTTAAATGGGTTTATGCTAACTGCATATCAAGAGTTAATCAAGAAAAAAGATATTTAATACGTTAAAAAGGCTGCGTCAATGAGCTAAATAAGCGTAGAACCAGGATGAAAAATGTCCGAAGCACGAACCTTATTGGTTCTAGGCTTAGTTAGCAAGTGATATTTCACGTATTAAATATTCAATAATGGAAGCGTAATTTCAGATCAGAAATTTAATAAAAAATAAGTTGTATTGTACAAAATTTTGCGCAAGATACTTACGGAAGCCATTTTTATTCTGTTTTAATCGTTGAATCGAATATTTGAGTAATATGTCTGTTAAATTTGTGTTTCATTTATATTACATTATTAATTTATTTGCTTATTTATTATTTTAATATTTCACTTCATAATATTAGCCGAAAACAAATGCTGAACGATTTATATCGTTTTAGCTATAAATCGATAAACTTTTGTTATTGTGTTGTGCGCGACAGACATAGATTTAAAACTAAACTTTTGTTTGAAAATAATTAAAATTAATTATTAATTAGAAATAATTAACAATTAATTATAAAATATGTAAAATAAAATGCTGTTAAAATAACACTAATAATAAAATTGTGTTTTACTACTCGAAGATTGAAAAAATGAAAATATGAGATGTTTATAAATTAAGAAAATTAAACCTAAGTCTAATTTTATTAGTTAGTTTTTATCAATGTCAGGAAGACTTCAGAAATACTTTTTACGAGGTTTTTTTTTAATAATATTGATTTCTATACTCTTTGTACTCTCAATACTGTAATTTTTATTAAAATATTGCAATTAAAGTAAAAGTGTTTTAAAATGAAAAAAAAAATATGTTTTAAAAAGCAATGCTTTATATGTATCAGATATATACACTCTTGGAAATAAATGCGTTGTTTCACATTATGCGTTTATAGCATTAAAAGAAAATACTGATACTATAAAAACGATTTATCTGTGTAAAAAGATGTGTAAATTTTTAAATATACATCCTGATGTATCAATTTCATAATACACATTCTCCTGTTCAAGATATTAAGCGGATTAAGTGTATAAAATGTTATTAGGTAACGCAAAAATAAACAGTTTACTGTGAAAATTGCGCATGAATACTCATATACAGGTGTAATATATAAAAAAAGATGGCTCTTGTGTATATGGTGCACAGCCTTGTTATATGGGATGCAAAATTTGAATTAAATATTTTTATGGTCACAAAACAAATTTGCATTAAGAACAGACATGTATGGTTGGTGTGGTTGTTTTCTTTTTAACATGTTTGGTGTTAGATGACAAAAAAGTAACAGTGTCATAGTATGTCGATATGTAATGTGTATGTATAGCCGTATAACTTCTAATATCAACATTTTTTTAAATTATCTTCTTTCAGAAAATTATGCCCAAGAATAAAGAGTTTATTTAGATTGATTACATATACTGAGAAAACTATCCTCTGAAAAACCAATATTGCCATGTATTCACCATTTATTCATAAACTTCCATTTTGTATTCACTTTTTTAAAAGTGGATTTAAAATTTAAAAAAAAAAAACTTTGCAAGGGGGGATGTTTTTGTTTTTAGAAATAGATATGCGAAACAGACCATTTTTAATCATAAATATACATTATCATTATGCATGAAGTTCCATATTAACAAGGATTATGCATTTTAACTGATTATTATGGTTTTTGATTATAGATTTGCCTTCTCCAAAATTTGATCTTGGGTACTCGTACTTAGAATGTTACTGCTCCGTCACCTACATAGATTGGGAAGCGGCAAAACAGGCAATCACCCTATGAAATAGAAAGCTTAAATTCCGGAGTTAGATCTCGATTAGCATATTAAAAGCTAGAAGACTGTCAAATATTATCTTGTTGGATAACACCTGAAAAACTGTTTTTAGTGGTTGACTCTTAGATTTTTTATTTGTGTTTTACTGCCCCTTCCACGTTATCATACCTCTGGGTGCAGGAAAATGAAATGATAAAATCACGAGTCAGCCGCTAAAGTATGGTTTACACGTGTTTTCCACAAGATATGAATTGGCAAACCAATTGCATTTTAATATGCGAATCAAGTTTTATTAAATTCTGGAATTTTAGTAATGCAGTGGGCTTCTGCGTCGGTAATCGTATGTACAGTAATTTTATTCACATGATCAATAACAAAAAGTTCCATTTTTTTTACTTCTCACGAAAATTAAAATCAATTCTGGATTTTTAATGTCTAGTAAGATTTGCTCTGACAGATAGCCACAGTCAAGTTTTTCCTCGGTATCTATATATATATTACGCTATCGTATGTGGCACAAAAATAACGATTGTTTGTTAATTGTTTAATGGCAACGTCCAAATGAATCTTATTTGTTACTGTGCAAAAATCCTTTGGTATGATTTAGGCTAAGATAAATTGGATTTATTTATGTTTTGTTCCTTCGCTGCAATTATGGAAGTTCAAAATATGATTATTTTTATTTATTCTGCTCTTTTTACTTAAAAAAATAAAAGTCCTTAATTTTAAACTTTTTAGTTTTAAATTAAAGTTACGTATTATAAGTGAAATGAGTGAAAGAATTATATTATTATATTTTAAATAATTGATGAAATACGAAAAAATGCCACGGGTACAATATTTGAGGATTTATTATCTGCACCAGATTAGCATAAAAAAATCTTCTTGTTTTATCAGCACAGATGTCATGTAAGCACTAGTTTGGCGCGTTATTTTTCTGACGCCAATTTGGCGAAAACTTCGTTTTCAAATACTAGTTACATACATATTTTTAAACTAATTTCTATTATTTGAAAAAGGAAATAATAATAAATAAAAAAGTTTAGTTAATAATTACAGAATAAAACAATTTACATCATTTTAAAATAGAAAATAAAAGTAAACAAACAGTTAATTATTAAATAAATAATAATAACCGGGTTACCATGTGAGGCACATATAATGGCCATTTTGTTCCAATCCCGCTAATATGGTGCTTATATGACATCTGTGTCTATTTCTCTAGCAGAAACTTTTAATTCGGCAAAAATTGAGCAATTAAAATAAACTATGAATAAAAGCAATATGATTTAATTCTTAGTATATATTCAAGGGAGACAAAATGATCGCCAAGGGCGGCTCTTATCACAAATTTTGTCACCGTCAGACAACTATCTAGATAGTTTTCTGTATTTATAACCAGAAATGAAGCATGGTGATATTCCTAGCTACATCGCTTGTAGCAAAAGACACTACATTCAAAGCATCGCACTGTGCTCAAGCGCCTTCGTTATTTCCAAGCAACGACAGTCAAGGTTTCAAATACCTGTATCAATTGTTTTATTTCTTTTACGAAAATGTCTTTTCGAATTCTATAAAATAGTTCTATAGAATCGTATGAGAATTACTGCCCGTTTTTATAAAACTATTTTAAAACTGTAGAAATATGTGTTAATAGAAATATCAGAAGAAAAAAAATTGTTTAATAGAAATTTAATAGAAATGTCTTCTCTACAGACATTTATATTAACCGTCTACGGATATTTTTGTAGCTCTTAAAACAGCTTATAGAAAAACGGTCCATAATTCCATAGGATTCTATAAAACTTTTTTATAGAACTCTAAAAGACATTTTCATAAAAGACATTTAACGGTTAACTAGCTATAAACCAGGCTTTGAATTAAAAAATAAAGCCGGAAAATAATACAAAAGATATATTTATTATTTTCTCTTTTCTTAAATAGCTTGAATTCAAAATACTAATATAGAAATTCAGTCTATAATCCACTAGATATAACATTTAGATAATTACCATTTTTCCGTTTGACATGAATTAAAGTATCAAAACGATGTTCATAATTACATGTACTATATTTATCATATTAGGTGACACCTTTGTCTTTTGAAATGCTCATGAACACTTGACTTCCATTATCTTTCTTCGTAACAACATTAGAAAAGCGATATATTATAATTAACTTTAATATTGTCTTTCAGAGATAATTTCTAGTGAAGTGTGATGCGAAATAAATTTTTGCTTGACGGTCCTAACACCGTTTATCTATGAAGGTCTTTTTTTCCCGTAAATTTGCTCAAGTTTAAAATGATACGTTGAAAATTGTGGTTTAGAAATCCGTAATAACTTTAAATTTGAAGTTGTTTTTCTATATTTGAAACTGTCTTCATAACATTATCATTAAAATGCAGAAATTTAATTTTATTTCGATAGCTTTTTCTTACGGCAATGTGATTGTTATATATATATATATATATAGATAGATATACCGTGTGTCCCAAAAATGACTGATTGCTTTTAAAATTCAATAACTTGCAAACGGTGACAGCTATTTAAAATTTTTTTACTGGAGAGTTATGTATAATGTCAGGAGTTTTTTTACCGTAATTTTTTATTTTAGTTCGCATATTAAACAGTAGGTGGCTCTGACGGCGATTGAAGGCCAAGTCGACACTTCACTCAGCATTGATAACCTGGCCTTCAATCACCGTCAACGCCACCTACTGTTTGATATGCGAACTAAAATAAAAAATTACGGTAAAAAAACTCCTGACATTATACATAACCCTCCTGCAAAAATTTTTTAAATAGCTGTCACCGTTTGCATGTTATTGAATTTTAAAATCCACCAATCATTTTTGGGACACCCGGTATATATATTAGAATACTTTATTATGCATAGTTTCATTATTTCTAGTTCTTCTGTAAGAATTCGTCTTACAAATTTACAAAAAAGAAAGAAGAGCATTACTTATCTTAATATGGATATCTAGGGGGCTACAGATTTTTTAAATACTTTTTATTTCTTGAAAGACAGCACTCACACTTCGAACACTAACACACACACATTATTTATAAATAAAACTTTTTTCATAATTCTGGCGCACGCCACCAACACAAGACATGAATTCACAGTTCACAAACAACTATCGAATTTTCGAACATCACTAAGAATAGAACATTTTTAATAGAACCTGTTGCCAGATTTTTTAAGACGAAAACTATTACAACTACATTCTCTATTTAGCAAAACTCAGGTCACGTGACGCGTGACAGTCTATTGTTTTTCTTTGGAATGAGCGTGTTACACTATGTTATTATAAGTGTATTACGAACAACAACATGCGTCTTTTCTTGATTATAAAATTTTATTTAATAAAATTAATAACATGATATTTTTAGTTAATTATAACATTATATAAATTATTAAATTATAGCATAACATAAAGTTTTCTATATTAATAGATTTATGAGTAAATTATATCCGTATAACTTATTTTTTAGGTTTACAGTAACTTATTACAAGTTTAGTTTAATTTATAATTTTACAGGCATCATAATGCATTTTAAATTCCAACATCCATATTTTATGTATTATAAAATTATACATTTTAATAAATTATAACCTTATGTAAAGTTTTCAATATTTAAATGTGTCTTCACAATATTTTCTTTAAAATATAGAAATTTACATAATAGGAATAAGTAATAAATTTTGTAAAAATCCCTATAAAAAAATAAATAGAACGCGTGTTTAGCTACAGAAATTAATAACTGCTGGTCATCAGCTGAAACTAACATGTGTCTGTAAGGAGACATGGTCAAAAATGAACCGGTAGATAGAAGATAAAGGGTAGAAACTGCATGGTGTGCGACTTTTAGCGCTAGTTGATTGGAACGCATGCAAAAACACAAAAATTTTGCTATAATATGAAAAGACAGTAATCCTGTAAAAAAAAGATATAAAAGAAATAAACAAAATCAAACTATCCTATAAACAGCTTGAATTAAAAAATACTAATATAGAAATTCAGTCTATAATCCACAAGATATAACATATAGATAATTGCAATTTCGACATGAGAAAAAGTAACAAAACGATGTTCATAATTACATGTATCATATTAATCATATTAAATGACTCCTTTATCTTTTCGAATGCTCACGAACACTTGACTTCCATTATCTTTCATCATAACAGTATTAAGAAAGCAATATATTCTAATTAACTTTAATATTGTCTTTCAGAGATAATTTCTAGTACAGTGTGATGCGAAGTAAATTATAGCATGATGGTCGTAACACTTTCATAACATCGTTTATCTATGAAGGGTTTTTATTTTTTATTTATTTATTTATTTATTTATTTATTTTTAATTTGCGCGGAAGTAGAAAATGATAAGCTGAACCCCTGTGTTTTAGAAATTGCTTAATAACTTTAAATTTGACATGGTGTTTCTATATTTAAAACTGTCTTCACATTATTATCATTAAAATATAGAAATGTAAAACGATTTTTCACAATAGCTTTTCTTTACGGCAATGTGATTTATATGCATATTTTAGAATATTTTATTATGTGGGGTTTTAATGTTTATAATTCTACACGTATTATATTTATAATTCTACACGTATTATATTTATAATTCTACAGTGCATTGCGATTAATAATATGAATCTTTTATTTATTATAAAAATTTATCTAATAAGTTGTAACATTATACTTTATATTTTAAATCCTTTTTCATTTATAATCAATAAGATATAACACTCTGATAATTATCATTTTTCCTTTTGACATATATTAAAATGCCAAAACGATGTTCATAATTAGATGCATTATATTAATAACATGTATCTTTTATTTATTATAAAATTAAATTTACTAAATTGTAACATTATATTTTTCATTTTAAATAATTTTTTTCATTTATAATCCACAAGATATAATATTCTGATAATCATCATTTTTCCGTTTGATATGTATTAAAATACAAAATAAATGCTCATATTGTATTATATTAATCATATAAAGTGACTCCTTTATGTTTTAGAATGCTCACAAACTCTTGACTTCCATTATCTTTCTTCATATCAGTATTAAGAAAGCGATATAGTCTAATTAACTTTAACATTGTCTTTCAGAGATAACTTCTAGCGAAGTGTGATGCAAAGTAAATTATTGCATGATGAGCGAAACACTTTCATGATATTTATGAGAGGTTTTTTCATTTTTTTTTTAAATTTGCGCGGAAGTTTAAAATAATGTGTTGAAACATTGTGTTTTAGAAGTTGGTTATTAAATTTAAATTTGAAATCGTGTTTCTATATTTAAAACTGTCTTCATAATATTACAGTTAATATACATAATTTTAAAACAAGTTCTCGCGATAGCTTTTCCTTATGCAATATGAGTGTTACACATATATTTCTTAGAATACTTTACTATATGTGGTTTTACTATTTAAAATACTACAGGTATCATAAGAGCATTTCAAATAATAATATGCTTCTTTTATTAATTATGAAATTTAATTTAATAAATCTTAACATTATATTTTTTATTTAATAATAATATTAAATAAAGTTTTCTATATTTATAGGTAAATTATAGCAGTATTACTTACTTTTTACTAGTCTTATAATAAGTTATTTCAAGTGTAGTTTAATTTATAATTATACAGGTATCATAAGGGCATTCAATTTCCAACATCCATATTTTTAAAATTAAAAAATACATACATTTTAGTAATACATCATATATTTTATTAAATTGCATAATTATGCAAAGTTTTCAACATATACAAGTTTCTTCGAAATGTTATCATTAAAATACAGAAAATTCCTATGCGTAGTTAAAATAATAAACTTCGTAAAAATCCGCATTAAATAAAAACTATGCAAAACGCGTTTCGAGTAAAAAAATAATAACTGCTCATTATCAGCTGAAGATTAAACGTGTCTGTAAAGAGATTCGATCAAACAAGAACTGATACAAGACAGAGGGTAGAGACTGCAATGTCTACGACTTTGGAGCTAGTTTAATGAAGCTCATGCAAAAGATGAATATGTTGCCAATATAATTAAAGAGACTAAAGGTGAAAAGATGGAAGTAAAAGAAATAGACAATAAAATAAATAAAAATACTAAAACAAAAGAATATATATATGTGTGTGTCTCTGTTTGTTAAATGGAAAGATGCTAGAGAAGAAAAAATTACAAAAGGAGTTTCCACGCTAGAGAGATTCAGGGAAAAGATAGAGATCACAGTCAATATTATTAGAATTTTCTAATAATAAAGAAAGCAAGAATAAACGCCCAATCTAAAATTTCCGAGTCTGAATTCCCGATGTAAAATTACAAGTTCTGTGATCATAATATTAAACATTTATTAGGAAAAACTGTTTTATTAAGAAATTTGTAATATATGTCATATACTTTCAAAAACGTATGGAAGATTGTGGAAATGTTCACGAGGTATTTTGTAATTTAAAATTTACTGTGTGATAAATATACTAGGGTAATAAGGTCATCCACTGGCGTTATATCGATTGATTCTTTTCAATGCTGGAACTATATCAAAAAATAGTTTATTTTTTAATTTATGCAAGATTACGCATTATTGCCATTGTTAAATATAAAAAAAGGGCAAATAGAAATTTGTATGTCCTAAGTGCAGATATTTTTGTATAATCAGAAGAATAAAATAACAAATAATTGTCACTGAAACCCGGATATCGAACTAATGGTAAGTACGAAAAAAATGTCAATTTTCAGGGCTATTATATTGGTAACTCCCAACTCCGCAATTATCCAGGATCCTCTAGTTTATCCCTTTTCTATTACAATAAAAAATTAATAGCTGATTCGGAAATTTTGTAAATGGTATAAACACTCATTTTACTTTTACGAGATCTTTAAATCGTTGAATGCCACGATGACTGACATTGAACTTGCTGGTCAGGCCACGACAATCACTGGCGATTGACAGTGTAAAATAAGATGTGAAACTAGAAAAAAAATAAGCTGTTTTAAATAATTATTAATAAAGTATATTTCTGTAATAAAAAATTAAATTAAATTTTAGATAAATTCCCATTAAATACTCTAAATAATGCTTTTTTTATTATTATTTAATGTTTTCGATTACCACTCATCGGCGACTGACGCGTCCAAAATGGGAAGTTCAGTGTCAATCACTGGTGATTCATTTGTTTGTCAGCCTGTTTACATAGAAATTACTGCATCTTGATATATTCAGTAACAAAAGCTTACGCATTTGAAAGATTTTGTTTCATGTTTCAAGAAATAATATTACAAAGAAAACATTAATTGTAATGAATTTAGATTATTATATTTTTCTCGTATTTTCTCATTTGAATAACAATGTGTCCCTAATAAACTAACAGACGAAATATGCTACACAAATACCAGCAAAACTTTGGAAAACTATAGTCTCCTTTAAAGTATCTTCTTTTCTACTATAAGGTGATTAAAGTAACCGTTCTTAATAGTTAATTCAATAAAAAATTCTTTAATATTTTAATTTACAATTATTATTGATTATGAATTCCCATTACCTAGACGTGGGATATAGGCTTATGGTTGTAGTGCACTCTTACGCTTTGTGGACCTTTCTACGGAAAACTAACCTCTATTTGATTAAAGGAAAAGTAAAGACGGAAAACCCTGAATATTTAGAACCACGAAATTTTTAATAAAGAACAAATGACATATACTTAAAATAGTGAAACTTCAGTTGTAACCGCTTTTGCAAAGGTTGATTACCACCAAACATCCAACAGTAAAATAAAGTAGATATTTTCTTTTTATTTAAGCGTTTTATTTATCAAAAATTCAAGTCTTAAATAATGTGTCTTAATTGCAAAAATATACATTCACCATTACTGTTGAAAGATTACTTCGGAGGTAGGCAGGACTTATCTTTCCGCCATATTGTGACAACCTGGAGAGTAACAATCTCCCTAGACTCCCCTGTCAGTGTCAGTGAAAAGGTGTATAATACCGTGACAAACTGCCACCGATAAAAACAAACGGAAAATTTTACAATTTTTTAGATAAATTTTCTAAAAATAAGGCGTTTAAATAACACAAAGTTTGATCGATAAAAAAGTCATTTTTTTTGCAATTTTCTCAGTTACTCACAAAAGGTGTACAATATTTTATAAATACCTTATTTTTTATTTATAACTCCAATTTTAAAATCGATGAACGAGAGCCCAGCACTTTAAATCTACTGGTTTCATCCCATAATCAGAATTTAAAAAAAATAAAAATTGCATGAAAAAATGAGCAGGTTTCTAAAATACGTTTTCATTGCGCATGCGTTAACGCTCTCGAAATTTCATTTGCATATTGTGTTAGCTAAATATATAGAACAACTTGTGTGAAAGTCTCAAAAACATAGCTTGGAACTTCCGAAGTGATTGTCTATAGAATAAACTCGAAATCCGTTATTCCCAAAATGAAGCAAAAGTATCAGGGCCGTAACCATTTATCCATTGATTTGTGTTAATATAGAATACACAGTTTGGTCCATACTACTACATTTGGATACAATCCCTCATTCTTTTGCTTCATTTTTGGAGCAAAAGGATTTTGAGCTTATTCTGTAGACGATCACTTTCAGAGTTTTCAAGCTATGTTTTGGAAACAAAAGTTGCTCTATACGTTTAGCTAACACAATATGCAATCAAAATTTTAACATCTTTAATGCACGCACAACGAAAAATTATTTAGTAAACCTGCTCACTTTTTCTACATTTTTTATTACATTTTAATTTTGATTACAATTTATTGTGTGAAATATCGTTTGTGATATTTTCAGAAAAGAACATTATTTTATATTTAGAACTCTGTAAATTATATGCAAAAATCGTGGAAAAAATTGGGACTGTTCACATAAAAATGAAAATAATTTATTACAATAAACCACATAATCTTACTCTACAGCTTGAATGCTTTTGCTACATTAGTTTTGACAGAGTATCGAAAAGAGTTTTGTTATTTTTCAATTTCTTGACGGTTCCCTATGGGGTTTTGGGAAAAAAATCATAGAAATGTATGACCAGTACTATTATGTTTACATACTTAAAGTTTTAGGATAATTCCTCATGCGTATTTCTAGATATTTAACAAAATGTCTAAAATCGCAACTTATGGCTAATCACCGTTGGCTATATTCTGTATATTCAAAATTTTAATTTTACGGGATCTTTAAACGGAAGTTATTGCATTTTAAAATATTTAAAAACTTTATCTTATACATTTTAAAGTTTCCCTTTGGTACTTCAGAAAAGATTATTAAAAAAACTAATTGATTTTAACGAATTTAGATTATTATATTTTTCTCGTATTTTTTTATTCAAGTAAGTATGAGTACTTAGCAAATTAACAATTTAAATAAGTGATTCAAGTTACCAGAATATTAGTTTTAACTAGTAAAAATGGTAAAAATAAAGTGGCTAAACAATTGTTGAATTAGATTTAAGTAAAAGCAATAAGATTTTAATAAAATCCTTAAATCACAATTTATCCGATATATATCTTCTCTATGTTCCGAAGAATAAAGAAATCTATGTTTAAAGATAAATATATAGAGAAATTTTTAACTTTATTGAATTCAGTGAAGTTGGGAAAGTAAACAAGTAGCAAACGTAGAAAGTTTAGATGAAAAATATTAAGCTAGAAGATATTTTAAAAATTGTTATTCAAAGATAAAGTTAAATGTTTTCAGGGTGGCGGTTTAAAATTCTACAAAAATATTTTTCATGCAAGTAAATTGTTTGTATTTAGTGAAAAATATATATATATTATAAGTAATCTGGTCTAGTACGTAGATGTGAAATTTATCTTTTCATTCAAACAAAGATCTGCGAGTTTCATGAAAAAAAATATTGGAAATTTATACCAATTTAAATAATAATAAGAATAAATTAATTAATCTAAAATTAATTTTGATAATATTTCTAATATGGCATTGTTTCTAATCTTTTTTCAAAATTTTTTTTTTTATAATACACAATAATTTTGTGTATGTAGAAAATTTTCATTCTTCTCTCTGAATTGCATTAAGAGACTGAATAAATTGAAATTTAATTGAAATAGCGGCAATTAGAAACTAGTCAGTTCTACAGAAAACTTTTTATATCATGCGTGGTAATCACGGAAAAAAATATAAACATTGCCATTCGACATTTGAATGGAAGCGATCTGATCCAAATAGTCAATTAATTTCATCTAATCACATCAGATATATATATATATATGCAAAAAGGAAACAGTTGGGCATTTTTCAATATCCAAGCTTCAAAGAACTGGTGCATTGGGGTAATTTAAGTTTTTTTTAAAACAGATTCAACATAGGTATACAATAAAAAGTACTAAACCTCAATTTGTTTAATTGCACAAAAACTGTGAGCACCGAAGCATTGTTGTTCTCGACACACAATGCATATGGTATCACACACAATAGGACACAATTTTTCTTTCTCGTGATGCATACTAACACATCTCTGAATTTAACTTAGAGATTCGGTAACATCATATATTTGCATATAAGGCTATATTTTACATCGTCATCATAATCAAGTCTGGTAGACGTAGATCACCCGCAGGTTTTTCCAATTTCCTTCCAAATTTTTTCCATATTTTTCCTTGTCTAGTGCTTTAGTCATCAAATTTAAACTGACCACTTTTCTGATTTCATCACTCCGGTTTACTTAATGCCGTCTTCTTGGTCGTTTTAAATCTCTGGTATACCGATGTAGAGTGTTTGTGTTCCAAATATTGTGTTTTCTTGTTGCAATGTGCCCATCCTATCTCCATTTAATTCTTTTAATGATGTCAAAATCTTTGGTTTGATTTTTTATCTAAGTTATCTCCTTTCAGTCTCTTCTAGTTATTCCTAGCATCTTACTATATTTTTCTGTGCTATTGTAATCTTTGTCCCATCTGTTTTGTTAGTGTCTAAGTTTCTGCTCCGTTAATTAAAGTATGTTACATATAGATTCATATAATTTATATACAGTGGCAGCAAGAAAAAACCGGGACACATAAGCAATAAACTCAATGTTCGAATGTTTTATTTTATTTTTCCCAGTTTTAAATAGAAAAGGCGGATAAGAGTTTCCATGATGCGTTGATAATATGGAGGAGTGGCCCTTACCGCTTAACATGATTTACACTTCTTCCTTTATAATTTTTTATTCTGGTTTTGTCTTGAAAAGTGAGATTTTTTAAATTATATTCTTTACAAAAAGAATCATTTCTGGTGCACACAATTGACGTAAAAGTTTTAAATTGTTGACCAACCTCATGATTTATCTTTATTAGAATAAAATGTTTCTTTAAGTCGTAAAGCCTTAGATTTAAAGCAACAGGGCAAATTAACCAAGGCCTAAATAAAGTCACGCCAATTTAATAGGAGAGAATAGGGAGAGATGGGTCAATTTTTTCTTCTTATAAATGTTCTTTGCTCCATAGATTGTACAGAATGTATATTTTAAGATATACTTGAGAGCTGCATATCAATTTTATTATGTTCGAAAAAACGTAAAATTATTAAAATGCACTTATTTTTTTCCATTGAAGGTAATGCAACGGAATACTTTTGATTGTCGCTGTAATTAAACTATCCACCCAATTTTCATAAAATTTAAAATGACTTGACAAAATTACCCAGGGATTAAATATTTTAAATTTGAAACTATTCGGCTGGGTAGTTTTTTCTCTATCATATGCAAACAGACGAACATATGGACTGACCGAGCGACGACTATAGGTGCTACATATTTACAAAATTATGAACGTACCTAAAAATCTTATAGAAAGTATCCAGTTTGAATTTCAATAGAACCATAATGAAGTAAATGTAAAATTAAGCACGAATTAAATGTATATTTTGACAACTACGTTTAGAAAAAAAATTTCATAGAGATCGCTTTAAAGTTGGAGCGTAAAATATTAGATCTGGCTGACTAAAAATCATTAAATTTTTCCTTAATAACTCAGCTACCCACTTCATGTAGTCTCATATAATCTCTGTCTTGTATTTCCTTGCATATCTTATGATAGTATATTATTTTTTTTAAATTATTGCATTATAAATAATCATATAATAATGATTTGTGATCATAAAATTTCACGTTCACACAAATAACATATGTTTAATTAAATGTTGTGTACACCCTTTTCTTAAACACACATAAAAATTGAAAGTTTTAGTAAAATAGTTGAAATTTCCATTAAATCCATTTTTTCTTTAAAAATATGTAACATAATTAATTAATAAAAAACCCTTTTTTCTATCATGTGCGTGACACTGGTGTACACTTATAGCTAATTTAAAGGAACTAACACGACCTTCACACGCAATCACGATTTTTGAAAATGATTTAGCGTTTAGTATTTGAAGTTTAAACATCTTCCGTAAAAAATAGAAAAAGTTGTTGCACGTTTACTTATTCTCTAGAAAATGGTTCAATGTAGTAAGAGTATTTAATGTATTTATTATTACTTGATTTTAGTTTTTTCTTTATTTCTTGGTATGATGCAATTTTTCAAAACATGATACGGTTGAACGTCAAAATATTATAATGTTTCAAAGGTAAGGATCTTTGAATTAAATATGAAAAACTCTAATGTTTATGTTTTTAAAATTTTTTAAATATGCTATACAGGTGAAAATTTCTTTCGAAATGTAAAACAATAAAATAGCACTGCTAACATACCAAATGCTTAAAATGTGCAATAAACCTGGAACGCAGGTTATTAACATACGGTAAAAACTGTTAAAATAACTAAATTTGGGTTAATGTAGCACAAACAAAATTTTTTCTTTGGAATGAACAAATTGTGGTTGGACTTCCAAATAATTTTGTTAATTCCAGAAAATTTTGTTTAAAATTTGGTCATTTCAACAAAAGCTTTTTGTTTGAGCTATAGTAATTAAAATTTAGTTGTTTGCACGAAACAGTTTTTTTCGTGATAAATTTTTAATTGATGCAGAAGAAATTTGTTTTTAGCTTTGTTTTCGTCTATTTCTATCTTTTCCACTCTTTTAGCCCGACGACTTTTAAGCAATTAAAAGTTGAAATACTTTTAAATGTAAGGCGTGAGAAATTTTCCATAGAAAACATTCTTAGGATTTTATAGATGTGTTCAATTTCGTTGATGCTGTAATATCTTTATCTTCAGGTTTACCTAAGAGTCGAAAAACGATTTTATGATGTGTTAGTGGCCTTGCCAATACAGAGTATCCGAAAATACTGATTCATTTATATGAAAATACGAATTATTGAATTCTTTCACAGGTATATGAAAAAATGCTCTTCTTAGAAGAAAGAATAGTAAACATTTCCTGTATACTGGGTGATAAAATTTATGAAGAGGAGCGCCAACTTTATCATCCCAAATACGGAAAACAGACACCAAGATGGACCTATATGAGGGTACTTCTGAACATAGGCTGCTTTCAAATGATTTTGACGATATCGTGAGATGTTGATGATCGTACATGACGTATTTAATCCGTCAGGCTACCGGTTCGTCTGAATTTCTTTACAATTACTTACTATTACTTACTTATATATTGCTTACTATTGGCTTTGTATATGTATATGACACTGTATATGATAGTAAAAAGTGCCAAGCTGTTTATCGTACCAAGTGTTTAGCTAATAGAACATCGGCATGCTATAACTATGACCAGGGTCGAGTCCCATCTTGGAAACTTTTTCACTCTGTTGGCTGTACGTGTTTTAAGAAATTAAACGTTGAAATATTATGAAGTCATTACATCAAACCTTTTTGAAACTATGCAACAATTTAAGTTAAATTTTTAAGTTAAATTCGCTTTTAATCCTTTTAAAATCGATATCAATGTTATCAAGATATATCAAGGTATTTTTCTAAGTATAATTCCGAAACAACTTCACTAAACAGTTTACCGTTTCGTATCCTTAGGTAAATTACTGGCTTAAAACATTAATCTTCAATAATACTTTTATTCGCTTTACCGATTCCCTTGCAATTTCGTTTAAAAATACCACGAGTAGGTTTTTAGACACCCTGTAGATATCAAAGACCTGCATTAAATACCAAAATCAATATTGATACTTTGATGCAGCTTTTTTCACTACTCTAATAGAGCATTTCAGAAAAACACGTTAAATATACTTAAATAAATATTTAAATTTAAACATACCACCAATGCATTTTAGAACATCCTGTAGATTTGAAAAAGCTACATTACTTACACAAAATTAATATTCATACATGAATGCAACATTTTTCGCTGCACTAATATGGGATTTTGCAAGAACACGCTAAATATGCTTATATTCAATAAGCAAATTTTAAAAATATAACCAACTCATTTTAGGACACCTTGTAAATATCAGAGTGCTACATTAAATACACATTGATAATAATGATACGTATAGATAAATTTATCACTGCACTAATAGAGCCTTTCATAAGAACATGCTAAATATATTTATATACATAGAATATTCAACATTTGAAAATATCACAAGTGTTTTTTAGGAAACCCTGTATCTATCAAAGTGCAACATTAAGTACCGAAAATTAATGTTGATACATGAATCCGACTTTTATCGCTACACTAATGGCGTATTTCACAAGAACACACTATATATATTTATATTCAATATTCTAAATTTCATGTTACAAGTATGTTTTCTTTCTCTGTGAATATATATGTGAGCAATTTGCTTATAATTTAATTAGCATGTAGAAAGGCTTTTATCGCTTCACCTTATTTTTCGTCAATTGCGCCTCCTTATCATACTTTCGCTTTTTCTGTTAAAGGTAATAACGCTATTACATTGCGGAAACTTATCCTAATAAAGTGGTAGTAACCAATTAGCATTATCTTTTTATTTAATTTTATGGATCTTCATAAAATATCTCCGCTTTATTCAAATTAAGGCTATGGACACGTAATACGTTATGTTTAATTGCAAGTTAAGCGCACATAAGCATACTTAGATCCTAGTGTTATTAACAAGTGATTATTATTGCAAACACAATTTTAATGAAATAAAATACAACGTCTCAAAATTTTTGAAGCGATATTGCCTATAAGAATTTGCACTCGATATTGACAATTTTATTTACTTTCAGAAAAAGATTTTTGGTAAAGAGAAGATAATATATTTTTTATATAATAAAATGTAACATTAAGAGTATCGTCAAATTTTGTGAACACGTGAGGCTCATCAGGCCCACCGAATAATATAATATCTACACTGAGTCACTTAGTTATTTATTAATTTATTTATCCAATCTTTAAAACGAAATTTGGAATTTATTAAAGTTTTCAAATGACATCAATTAGAGTTACAGAAGCACTAAAAGCTCCATCAGCGCACATATAGTTAAATTTTTTTCAAATCAAATTTCCTGCATAATTTGCTATAATTTGTAATGTCTTGAATCGATAACAAAAAATACGGGCATTTCTTGAAATTTAGTTTGCTTTCACTTTCAATAATTAACACTCTTTTGTTATTTATAATAAATTGTTATTGAATTTGTTTATTGAATTACCTATTGTCATTTGCTCCTACCACGTCACTCTCCAAACACTTAGAGGGGGTGGTGTATTATTTTGTTCAAAAAGGTTTAAGTTATCCCAATATTTTTCAAAAATTGGAGCTACTGATAAATACCAATGTGATCCAAGTAAAGGAAGAAATGAGTTATAAAATTGTGGAAAATGTTTTCATGTAGATATTCATAAAATATTCAAGAAATAAAAACGAATTACTTTGTGAATTGTAAATTAAAATTCCTTCTGTGAAATATCTTCTTTAAGTACTTTCGTATTTTACGCGCCCGATTTACTTCTATTTTTCAATTTTTCTTTCCTTTCTTTTGTCAAATATTTTCTCTTTATTCTACTCTCGTTGTAATCCCTTTTCGAAGTGTAGGTATATGAAGGATGGGAGGGGTGATCCTTAATAATGTCATGTAAACAGTCTCTATCAACCTAACATACACGGTTTTACGTTGCCAAAAAAAAATTATTTTTCTACTAAATTCTCACTTTTAACATATCTAAAAAAATTCAAAAGAATTTTACTTATGTGTGTATTTTGAATTATAAATTTAAAAAAAGATAAAAAATATTTTTAAATATAGAGATAGCAGTCTCCCCAGGGAACTAAATGTAAGCTAAGACCAATATCTGTAAAATGATAACCGAACAACTCAATCAAATGCATTTAACCGAAAATTCGTGTAAATTTTCAGAGATTCGCGCCTTTTTTCTGTATTTTTTTTTTTTTTTTTTTTTTTTTTATAATGTAATTGCGCTTTAGCTGTTGTGAAGTCAGCCGTATAATATAATATTATATGTGTCATATGTATAATTTATTTCTTTAATATTAAAATAACTAGCCATTAATTAACATCTGATACGCAAAATTGAAAAAAATTAAAATGCATTGCGATTATCCAGACATAAGTAAAACAATATTTAAATGTATTTACGATTAAAATTGCAAATATTTGGAGTAAATTTTAGCCACTCATCTGTTCAATAAAAGTAAAATGACCAGAATACTATATATCATGCTTACAGTTAAAAATTGCTAACAGACCGACTGTAGTCTCGGTATTGCAAATATCACAGTTATCAGACCCTATTACAATAACGTAAATGCAGAGTTTATCGTAAAATTTAATTTCTCATAAGCAAATTTTGCCGATTAATGAGTCCTGCGTAGCTCTACCTGAATACCTGAATACACACCCTTGTCTGTATATAGATTATTTGACTTTAACTTTTAGAAATTTCTGTTTGTAAACATGATAGATAGTTTTTTGGTCATTTTAGTATTACTGCACGGCTAAACGTAGCCCAAAACTTTTGCATTTTTCACTGAAGATATATTTAGGTATTTTTTTCATTTGTAAGTCTGATGAATTGTAGTACATTTTTAAACTTTCATATTACTCCAATGTTTAGTAGCTGAAATTCGATATTTCTTGGTTAAAGATATAAAATTTAAATTTAAGCTATATTGGAATCATTTTTTTTTATTCCTGTATGAAATTTCGCAGTTATGTTTTCTAAAGTGTACATAGAACAAAGCATGTGAAATCATCATTATAAAATAGTAAATAACACAGTATAGCTGTTTAGAAAATAAGTATTTCTTTACAGATGTAATATACATTCTCCATTATGTCTTTATCCTTTTAAACTTCAATATTTACTTCTAGGTTCGTGCACTTTCGAAAGTAAAACTGTTAAACAAAAGTTTCCATCGCCGCTCTATCATTTGAAGTATAACAATAGTACTTCTCAATTAGCATATTCTCAAGTTTCGTGCTTAAACATTTACATCGAATTGAAAAGTACGCTTTCAAAAGTTTAAACTTTACAATAATGTTCTGAATATCGTTTAATCTTGCATATATTTTAGATTTTCGATTCACATTGAATACATTTTGTAATATTGAAATTCTCGAATATATTCTATAAAGTTCAATGCGTACGAATCACTTTCATTTTTGTATCTTATAAAAGATATTCCGAAATCAAGATTTTTTTTTATCAATATGCGCTAAAGAACTGAATAAAAATATCAAACT
Organism: Maratus speculifer; assembly: GCA_964019185.1. Lineage (NCBI taxonomy): Eukaryota > Metazoa > Arthropoda > Arachnida > Araneae > Salticidae > Maratus > Maratus speculifer. The sequence continues at coordinate 286,273,015 of OZ025297.1, read as the reverse complement.
ATATACAATACCATGTATAATATCATGACTTAAATGTATATAAATTTACTTAGGGGAGACTGGGGTACAATGGTCCACCCCTCATTTTTTATATTAATTCTGTTTTTGAAAGCTTCATATTTTAGTATATAGATGGCAGTCATGAAGTAGTAAATAGAAGTTTGAAACCATGTGCATAGATGACATTTTAACCATTTTATGCTTGATAATTGATTTGACAAAGGGGGAGTAAGGCAAAAGTAAATATTTCCAGTGAAACATATCTTATTTATTTATTGCAGATTTGTAATTTGAAAGACATTGTGTGACAAAATAAAAAGGTAAGACAATACAATATTATATTCATTATGGCTAAAACATAGAATTCTAAATTTCTTTTTTTATCATCAAGTTTTTGTCAAACTTCCATATGGGGTACAATGGACCATGGTCCATTGTACGCCAGTTTTGTATCCCATGTTTTTAAAAGTTAAATGTTATATGTGAAATTCAGAATTAATAAATTATTTTACTTCTGTGTGTAGATTAATTAATGATTCATGTTGCGTAATGCATTTTTGAAATATTTATGTGTATAATATATGCTTTCAAACATAAAAATTAGCCCAAATTAAGAATTAATAAATTATTTTATTCCTGTGTGTGAATTAATTAATGATTCATATTGTGAAATGCATTTTTGAAATATATATCTATATAATATAAGCTTTCAAATTTAAAAATTAACCCAGATTGACCACCAAAAATTAGTAAACAAAATATTTTGTGCATTTGAGGGGTTTTTTAATTTCATATAATTTGTTAATTCAATATTTCTGCGCTTATGCATACATGCATCCATAATAAGTTAGATTTAAATAAAATAGTAGAATGAGAAAAACAAAAATTATATCTACCTATTAGTTTGTATCTGGATATAATAATAAAATAAAATAAAATTCATTAAAAAAACACAGATGATGTAAAGTAGATAGGAAAAATTTATTATATTTTTCCTTAGTCATATATTTAGACATATATTTCTTATTAGAAAGGTTTATATTTAACTTTAAGTGGCATCATTGTACAAAAAAAGATACATATTATTTTTCATATTTCTTTTAGCAATGCCAAGAAACAAGCCTAGGAAAACCAATATAGGTTCTGTGCCACATGAAGTTATAGAACAGGCTGTAAAATGTATTGTGGATGATAATAAACCTAATTGTTCAATCTGCGACCGCTATAATAACTTAAAAAAATTAAGATAAAAAATTTTGCTTTAGTTAGAGCTAAAAGAGTGAATAAACAAATAAAAATGAATAATAAAATGTAAATAAACAAATAAAAATGATTAATAAAATGCGAATAAACAAATTATGATCTAGGTTATCTTTCTTATTGTTAAAAAATGAACTACACTGATACATTTTTATTCAAATTACAAGTGTTCCATAGAGCCCCATGCTGTGGACCATTGTACCCCGGCATTGGGGTACAATGGTCCACTTTGTCACTTGCTATTTAAAAAAATATTTAAAAAAAAGTATGCATAATTATTATTTTTGAGTTGATGCAGTATAAACTTTAATGTATAGGTAACATGCATGTACTTGATGAAAAGAAAAAAATCAATACTTTAAGAGTTAACAGTCAAAATTTACAAAAGTGGACCATTGTACCCCAGTCTCCCCTACTGTATTTGATATGATGATGAAAATTTTCAGTGAAATTTTGTAATCTACGTGAGTTTTTCTTGGATACATAAATGTTTTCACTCAGTGTCAAAAAAAGGTGTTGCAGATTAATTATCGTTTTAAATTCTTCGTGTCTACTGGGTGTAGTAACACCCAAATTATCAATCTACTTATCTATATTATAAAGGACAAACCTATCTGTGCGTAACGCATGCATCATTTGGTGAATGGCAACATTTTCCCATGCAATTTCAGTTTTGCATTTTTTGCTACTGCAAATTTTATGCTTCTAAACATAGCATATTTTCGATTTTTACACCGTCGTATAGAGAAAAAAAGTCCTTCCGGCAATGCCGGGAGGAAGAGGTAGCTTTCATATACTTATATATATATTTATTTATTTTAAAATAAGTTACATTGTTCAAAAATACTAAGCTCAAATTAGTGGAAATAATCTTATAAAATTAGTGATTTTATAAGATTAAATACTAGTTTTTGTCAAGACTGAATATTAATAGGAATTTTTAGAAATTAGTCATCTTTTATTCAACCTGGTTTTATTTTAAGCGATTTAGAGAGTTACCAAATTCCATGATATCATATAGTGTATGCCATTTTAAAGCAACATGATGGATCGTTCAGATCAGACCGTTTCAAAATGTCAGCCATAAGCAAAATTCAAAGTTCTATAACTCAATCATTTTTTAAGATATAGACAAAATGAAAAGCGTTCTGGAATCGTTGTTTTAAGTTTTAACACGTAAAAGAAAAATATTTTTCAACTTTTAATTTTTTTTTGCATTTAATTTTAAATATTAAATTTTTCAAAAAATTTTAAATGGCCACCATTTTGAAACAAAATGGTAGATGATGCTGGACAACGAACTCGGTTGAAACATTTGTATGTACATTTCAAAATGTCAGCCATAAGAAAAATTCAAAGTGCTATAACTCAATCATTTTGTAAGATATAGACAAAATAAAAAGTGTTCTGGAATCGTTGTTTTAAGTTCGAACATGTAAAAGAAAAAATTTTTTCAACTTTTAATTTTTTCGCAATTAATTTTAAATTTTAAATTTTTTTTAAAAATTTAAAATGGTCGCCATTTTGAAACAAAATGGCGGATAATGCTCACCAACGAACCCGGTCGAGACATTTGTATGTACTATGTACATACCAAGTTTCATTGAAATCGGTTCATAAATACGCGGGTTATTACATGACAAAAATCAGATCGTTTCAAAATGTCAGTCATAAGAAAAATTCAAAGTGCTATAACTCAATCATTTTTTAAGATATAGACAAAATAAAAAGTGTTCTGGAATTGTTGTTTTAAGTTCTAACACGTAAAAGAAAAATATTTTTCAAATTTCGATTTTTTCGTATTTAATTTTAAATTTTAATTTTTTTTTAAAAATTTAAAATGGCCACCATTTTGAAACAAAATGGCGGATGATGCTGGCCAACGAACTCGGTCGAGACATTTGTGTGTACTATGTACATACCAAGTTTCATTGAAATCGGTTAATAAATACGCGCGTTATTACATGACAAAAATCAGATCGTTTCAAAATGTCAGTCATAAGAAAAATTCAAAGTGCTATAACTCAATCATTTTTTAAGATATAGACAAAATAAAAAGTGTTCTGGAATCGTTGTTTTAAGTTCTAACACGTAAAAGAAAAATATCTTTCAAATTTCGATTTCTTCGCATTTAATTTTAAATTTTATTTTTTTTTTAATTTAAAATGGCCACCATTTTGAAACAAAATGGCAGATGATGCTGGCCAACGAACTCGGTCGAGACATTTGTATATACTATGTACATACCAAGTTTCATTGAAATCGGTTCATAAATACACGTGTTATTACTTGACAAAAATCAGATCGTTTCAAAATGTCAGTCATAAGAAAAATTCAAAGTGCTATAACTCAATCATTTTTTAAGATATTGACAAAATAAAAAGTGTTCTGGAATCGTTGTTTTAAGTTCTAACACGTAAAACAAAAATATTTTTCAAATTTCGATTTTTTCGAATTTAATTTTAAAATTTAAATTTTTTTAAAAAATTTAAAATGGTCGCCATTTTGAAACAAAGTGGCGGATGATGCTGACCAACGAACTCGGTCGAGACATTTGTACGTACTATGTACATACCAAGTTTCATTCAAATCGGTTCATAAATACGTCAGTTATCGCATGACAAAAATCAGATATATATATATATATATATATATGTGTCAACATTTGAACGGAGGGTGGATTTGGGGTCTGGGGGTCATGATCGGTGAAAATATATCAAAATTTTCCGGAAGTGCTTTCCTCCGGACGGCTGCAATAGGTAGCTTTTTACTTTTTGTAATGAAAGCTACCTAAAATGTACTTTTAAATGCAATTTGTTTAAAAGCTGTATCTTAATTTGTTTTAGAGATATTATTGTTTTTACAGTTTTTAGTACCAATTTTGTAATTGTAGCAACAGAATCACGCAAGTTTCTTATGAAATTGAAAAAAAATTAAAATGCGTATACTTTGCAAAAGATATCGTCTGTTATAAAATTCCATGATTTCGGTTTAATTTTTTTTATTCACCAGCTAAGAAACTCCAAGTTTTGAGTTAAAGTGATTTTAAAATGATCAAATTAAAATACCATTTTTTTAAACATGGTGAAGACGGATATGAGAAATAAATGTTTAAATTTGAGAGGATCGAAATTTATGACGGTTTTTATTTCGCGTGAAATTCTATGATCGTGTCAATTTGGAATAAATTTTGTTTTTTTTCATTCGCATTTATACCAAACATAAGAGTCCCAATTGATCAATTCATCATAATAGCTGATTTTTATTATATTTTACTGATTTTAAATGCGACTAAAGTTTAATTTTAAAAAAATGGACAACTGAGTTAAAGTATTTTGTTAATCTTAGCTTAAATTAATATTTGTTTTAGAATTAGACTGATCAATATAAGATGCATTTTTTAGAATGTTTGTTTGAGAGGTAGGCTGATCAACATAAGATGTAATTTTTACTGTAAATAATTTTGTAGATTTATTATAAATCAATGAAGAAGTTTCTTCTTAAACATTTTCTTTCGTAGAATTTCGACGGGTTCCACCTCGTATGTATAAAATACAAACGGAAATTTCGTGTTTTCCGTCTACTTCTCCAATTCTACTGAAGGGATTTTGAAGCAACATATATTGTGAGATAGGTATTATTTCAAGGAAGGTTTTCGTATACAGTACATTGTTCTATGTACAGTCACCGCCAAAAAAATCTTGACACTTTCGATTTTTGATGTTTTGTTAAATATCTAGAAATATACACAAGGAATCATTCTGAAACTACTGGTGTTTAAACAAAATAGTACACGTCATATATTTTGACAAAGATTTTTCCCCGAAATCTAACAGGGAACCGTCAATAAATTGAAAAAGAACGAAGATCTTTTGGATCACCCTGTCAAAACTAATGAAGCAAAACAGTTAAAACGGCAGATAATGATTAAGTGGCTTATTGTGATAAGTTGTGTCGATTTTTATGAATATAGGTTGAAAACTCGTAGAGAAATTAAAGTTTTTATAAAAACGGTCCAAAATTTTTCCAAGTTTTTTGCTTATAATTTTCAGAGCTCTTCATAAAACACAATAATCTTTTCAGAAAATATGAAAAACAACATTGCACACAACTCCCTGTAATCAAAATTAAAAAATATTAAAAAATGTATGAAAAATGAACGGGTTTACTAAATAATTTTTTACTGCGCATGCGTCAACGCTATTAAAATTTCATTTGCATATTATGTTAGTTAAATGTATAGAGCAACTTTTGTGAAAGTCTCAAAAAGATATCTTAAAAACTCTAAAAATTATCGTCAATAGAATATGGTCAAAATCTGTTATTTCCAAAATAAAGCAAAAAGATAAGGAGTTGTAGCCAAATATAGTAAGTAGTACGTGCAATACTGTGTAGGTAATAATCAATGGAATATGGATACAGCCCCTCATCTTTTTGCTTCATTTTGGGAATAATGGATTTTGACAATATTCTATTAACGATAATTTTCAGAGTTTTCAAGGTATGTTTTTGAGACTTTCACAAAAGTTGCTCTAAACATTTAACTAACATAATATGCAAATGAAATTTTAATAGCGTTAACGTATGCGCAGTAAAAAATTATTTAGTAAACCCGTTCATTTTTCATGCATTTTTTATTATTTTTTAATTCTGATTACAGGGTATTATGTGCAATGTTGTTTGTCATATTTTCTGAAAAGATTATTGTGTTTTATGAAGAGTTCTGAAAATTATAAGCAAAAAACTTGGAAAAATTTTGGACCATTTTTATAAAAACTTTAATTTCTCTACGAGTTTTCAAGCTATATTCATAAAAATCGACACAACTTATCACAATAAACCACTTAATCATTATCTGCAGTTTAAACTGTTTTGCTTCATTAGTTTTGACAGGGTGATCCAAAAGATCTTCGTTCTTTTTCAATTTATTGACGGTCCCCTGTTAGATTTCGGGGGAAAATCTTTGTCAAAATATATGACGTGTACTATATTGTTTACACACCAGGAGTTTCACAATAATTCCTTGTGTATATTTCTAGATATTTAACAAAACATCAAAAATCGAAAGTGTCAAGATTTTTTTGGCGGTGACTGTATATAAGTTATAAAGTTATGACCGAAAGTTCTTTTATTTTGGACAAAACGGTTACCATTTGGCATATGCTTTTCATTTGGCGCGGCTTATTAAGCTATATTTTTTAAAGATTTGAAGAGTTTATATTAATTAGAAATAAAGAAAAAAAAGCGAACTTTTCTAAAAATAAAATAAAATAAAATGTTACTGGTTTTATTAATATACAAATAACAAAACAATCAATTAGAAGTAATGTAAAATAACACTATTTTATTTTTGTACGGATTAAATGAAACATGCGTTGTCAAAGTCGATGGATTGAATCAATATCTGACAATTTATCATTTTTTTATCTACATATTTGGCTACGTAATAACAAAAAAAAAAAAAAATCTGAAATTAAAATTAAATAAAATATAAATGACGCCACTTTTTAACATAATTTTTTAAGATTACCAGGGTTAATTTCAAGGACTACTGGATGCATTTTCAAAAATTACTTACATCATTGAATAGGTTGGCGACGTATTCATAATATAACGATTCAACATTTTTTTCTTTCTAACAAATTAAGATTTTTTTTTTCGTTCGCAAAGATTGTTACTTCCTGATGTTTTTCAGCTGCGCAAACGATATATTATGCTGTTGTTGATTAAATAATTATAATTGCTAGATTAATTAGGAAACATATGAACAATGAGAAAAACTGTTGATAATTTAATATAAAATAAATATATATAGTAATTTAATATAAAATAATATAAATATAAAATTCAAAACAATAAGAGAAATTATGATTATTCATATGCATATTTATGGGATACCTAATTATCGCTAAAATGTCGTTATTTCATTTGACACGGTAACCTGGATATTGTTGTTAATATATTAGAAATTGTTTATCTATTTTTATTTTATTATTTATTTATTTTTATTTATTTATTTATTTATTGATACAAAACAAATATAATGTTTATAATATAAAAATAAATGTTTATAAAAATTTAAAAATAAACTTTTTCCGTTAAGTTGAAAAATTTGAGAAGTTATTAAAATGGCCATCTTGGATTTCTTCGCCAATCACGCCAATCAGAAGAGGACAGGGAACTCTTCCCTTATTATTTTGTATTTTTAGTGCAATGTGTGAAAGGCGTGTATTTTAAATATATATAATATAACTATGTTACATGCATGTATTCTAAATGAAATGAGAGAAGGATTTATTATTTTTAATGAACTGAATACAATAGGAATGACAAATATGTAAATATTTGGCAATTTATTACATACGAGTAGATAACAACAACAACAACAAAAATACTACTTTTCGTTACAATTTTTGTAGCCACCTATACGAATAATAATGAAAAAATATGCTGGTAACCAAAAATGACAGCTACATTGACTGTTTATTATGTCATAAATATTCATAATATTAAATATTATGATACTACTATTCCACAAGTCAAACAAAAATACTAACGCAATGATACTTACATTTACATTGGTAAACGTCTAGTTTCACGTCTTTATGTCCAGCTGTAACAACTATCATCAAAATTTGAAGGTATAGTTTTAGTTTATAACACATGCATAAGGTGGTAAAATTAAATAATCGATTCTACCGACGATTGGCGTAAGTTGATTGGCATGGTTTGGCGCATAAGGAATTTTAAAATAGAGAGTTAAATTGATTCGACGATCCATTATCCAGTTTATAAAAAATTTGCGTAATTTGGAACATAATATTTTTGGTTACATTTCGATAATTTTCTGCTTTACCAGCACCGTGCCAAAATCTATATTAAGTTTGCGTTCAAAAAATATTTTTCCATCCAGAAGAGCTCAAACATTTCTAAGACATTTTCAGACTCACGTCTAAAATAATAAACATGAAACTTTTGCAGGTGATTTTTAAAGACACGTATAAGTAGCCGTGTGATTTCATTTTTCGCCCATTTAATTATAATTTTATTTATAAGCTATTATTTTCCCATTATGACCCTTTTTTTTTGTTCTCAGATATCTCGCTTTGACAAATTCGGTTCAAAACGCCCTTTTTGCAATACTTTCTGCATTTATAAAAAAATTGACAAACATGGCACATTATGCAGTTTCTAAGTAAGAGAATTTGGCAATTTGATGCGTTCAAGAGCAAAACAGAATTTATAAATAAATTAGAAATTAAGCAATTTTAATTGAAATACACCCTTAATCGCTATTACTTTCAACTCAAACGTGCAAATAATTTTTACTTCAAAAATTGTAAGCTGCTATTTCTTTTTACTTATTATTAAACGCTTTTCTCTTTACTTATTATTTAACCGTGAGCATGCAGAACCATTAAATTTACCAATTCTGGAATCAATTTTTTCTTCTTTTTTCAGTTATAACTTACATTTTCCCCTGATTCAAGAATGACGATGTTTATTGGAAAACTTATTGAAACTTTCAAGATTTTCTTTACTGCATTAAAACCTCTCTTTATTCCTGATCACGTTTAATTTTAAAACTAATTTACGTAATAAGGAGAAAAAATGACCAGCAGAATTAATCACTTCTCGACACTTCTTACAACAATGTTTTTATTGACCTGATTCGCAGCGACGTTGACGGTTATTAAAAATATGTTTTTTATTATTCTTCATCTCCCTTGTCGAATTGTACATGCACCAATTTTGGTTTCATTCGAGATTGTCTTTCAAAGTACACCGAGATAGTCATATTATAACCACCCTGCATAAAAATAACTCAGAATGTCCGAAAATAAAAGAGAACTGTTCTTAACAGATAAATTTTAAGGTGATATAATACTTACTCATTAAGATGTATATTTCATTCATCTTTAACAAAATATATATTCATATAGGAATACGCACCTGAAAAAGAAAAGGACATTTTAAACATTTATTTACTAAGATTCTAATGTAAATATACATATCATAACATCAACTATATTGTGAAATTACTATGAAATTCCGTACTAATTCGATTTTGCTATAACAATATTTTATATTTACTGATCAAATGCAAAAGCACCAATGCATGAACAGTGTCCTGTCGGAAAAGAAAGCTGGTGCAAATTTCAACGAGCAGCTTCAAATGGGAGAATTTATAATGATAATTCAAAAGGATCTCCAAAAAATGGGATGAACATTATCAAACCAATATATATGAAGTTCTGCGATCAAAAACTCTTGACAAAATTTTTTGCATGGAAAAACACAAAATGCAAATGAGAGTTTCAATGGTTCATCTAGAAATTTGTATCGAAAGATGTATTTGTTGAGCTGCAAACACTTCAGTTGGGATCATTAATGGCTGTTATTCAGTTTAACAAAGGATTTGAAGGATTGCTGGATATTATTAAAAGTATTGGAGTACATCCTGGTGTTCTTGCTTTGAAAGGTTTTGCTAGACTTGATGATGAACGATTAACGGAATCAAAGCGTCTTTCCTTGCCAAACATAAAAATAGCCAGAAAAAAATAGGTTGGGTAAAAAAGGAAAATTACCTAAGGCTGAAAGAAAAGAGAGTTTATCTTACAAATGTGGTGAATTTTAAGTATGTATGTTCCTGATTTTCTTAAAAATGTGACATTTTAAACTTCAAATGCATTTTTCTCAAAAGTGATTTTTACGTGTAATCTGTTCATTTTAAAGATGATAACTTAAAATTGCATTATTATATTTTTATGAAATTTTGTAAACTTTATCTATATGTTGTTTTTTAGGGCATGACCTAAAAGAATGTTGATATTATAATTATTTTTGAAATTTGAGTCCTTTTTCCTGAATTGTTATATTGAAAACATACAAAATATCTTAATAATTTACTCAATCAGTTCTAAAATATTTATTTATTGATATATCTTTAAGCTTTTAGGTCATTCCGTGCATAAATGTGTGTAGATTCTTTTGGTAGTATTTTTTTTTTTTTTTTTTTTTTTTTTTTTTGAATAAGTAATATTTTTTTATAAAAAAAAAATTCCTCAAAAATTGTTAAAAATTCTTCCCATTTTCACCATTTAAAAAAAAATGAGGATTTATATATAATTTGGACAGCCAATTATTAATTTGAACTGAAATGGATTGTAAAAAAATAGTTACAATGTTTATATATAATGTTTTTCTAAAAAAGTGCTCCGAATGTGTTCGTATACCTTAAGATTTCTAAAACCTACATTTTAATGTTACAAGTTATTAGTTATGTTATTTATAAGTTTAAAATAAGTATTATTACAGAGTTTTAAAACTACTGTTTTAAAATGAAAATTAATGAACATATTTGCCGTAAACTTTAACGTTTTCTACATAATTTCTGTGTGAAAAATTATGTTTTTACATTTTTTTACTTTTGTGTTTGTATGTAAGTGTGTGTGCAAGAATTGACAAGAATATATTTATAATGTCATATTGGAAATGAAACAGATAATTTAAATATTCGGACCAAGGAAAGACAGATGTACAGGTGACGTATTGCATGTATAAAAAAATTCAAAGACTTATTTATTAAACAAGATGCTTCTAAATAAATAAACACAGAAAGTAGATAAATAGGACTTCATACTTTAAAAAAATGCATTTCACCAAATTGGATTTAAAGCAGAAATATCAATTATATGCATAAAAGAATTTTCTGTCAAACATGATATCATAACTTATAGCAGAAGAAAATGAGCGTATTAAAAGAAGAAAATATGCGAGGAGAAGAGTAACAGATTATAATATCATTAACGTAGATGATTATTTATAAAATAGATGGTACTGATTCAACTCTATTACAAATTACATTTGCGCTTATAGCTCCTTCAGGAAGTACATATGACAATCGGATTTATGTAAAATGGATCTTTTAATGTTTTAATGTATGATACCTATACTAAAGTGAAAATTTATTACACACATAGAACTATCTGTTATCGTTATTGCCAGCTCTGAAGGGAGTGTTAAGATAGTTGAGTAACTTAATTTAAATAAAATTTATTTTTATCTTTTTAAATAAATTTCCAAGTTACTTCTGCTACGAGGAAATTTATGTTTTTGTGCATTTTTTCAACTGATAGGATTTTTAGTTGTAGATAGCCCCTTGGGGATAAAATATATGCATAAAACACTAAAACCAAAGTTATAAAATTGACTATTGAGTCCATCTGGAATAGAAATGAGTCTTCAATTTTTCTGTAAACAAACTACTATTGAATTATAAGAAAATTTGATTACATGAAAACAGGTTTTTGTACTCTTATAATGTATCTTGATTCTACACGAAAAATTTGGCAGTATTTTCAAAAATATCTTCTGCCTTCACCAAAAGAATACAAAAGCTTTTCAAATACATAAATTTTGAATAACTAAATTTACCAATTTTGTATATTTTGTATATATATTTTTTATTTGCAGAACTCAATCTTTTGTGATTTACTTATACAAGAGTTTACAGAAGCTAAAAATATCGCAAAAATACGACATATATTCATTTCTTTGTTTAAATCGTCTCACTGTGGGGAAATAAGATTAACTAAATTAATGAAAATAGTTCCTTTGAATAAATATTCACAAAAAAATTTTGATAGGATAAAATAGACTTTCTAAATGATTTTTTTTTGGTATGTCGGGAATACTATTGTTGTGAAATTATGGAACAAAACATTAAAATGACTTTTCTATATTTTATCATCTGTCAAGAGATGCTTTGATTAATCTCACTTAAAATTTCAGACTTCTAGATTTCGCTAGCTTAAGCACACAATTAGACACGAAGGAAGAGAAATCAAAACTTTCGTTCATTAGAATAGATATAGTTATCCACACACACATAGATAGATACTAGATAGACAGTGAGACGGATAGTTATATACTTATATAAAAATCTTTGAAACTTTTTTTTTTTTTTTTTTTTTATATATAAAACGATAATTTAATTAATACGCTAATAGAATATAAAAAAAGCACAATTGATGTTACTAACGTTACTAATGCTAGTAATTAAGAATAAAAAAGAAGATTATAATACTATGGCATTCCAGAAAAAAAAGTATTAGAAAAGATTAACTTTTGATAAGAAGCATAAAATTTAATTAAAATATTCCAATTTATATAACATTTAATTCACTTTTATGCCACTATTTACTTTTGAATGTTTTCGAAATAAACATATTACACTAACGTTAATTTAAGAACATCAAATAAATGTTTTCAAAGAGACATTTATAAATACTGACAGTTCATGAAGCGCACTTTGAAATTTTTAACTGTTTGATTATCCACTCTCTTGAAAATGCAGTGTTGATTAGACACTTACTGTAGTTTGCGAATTTTTAAGGCGTGAAACAAGCTGATTAGTTAAACGTCCCAAAGGATGTACTTCATCCATTAATCTTATTTCACGATTCCCTTTAAGTATAAAACTTCTTATATTTTGAAATGAATATTGAAATTAGTAGTGAATCTAAAAATATTATTGAATTATTAAATAGCATGACTTACATTCATTAAGAACCATTGAATAAAATAATAATAATAATAATAATAATCTGCAAAAACCCATACAAATGGTGTATTTAATATTTTATGCAATATGATTTCCAAGGCATTATTTAAAAATATTTTTATTCATTAGAAAATTGACATTAAATTCCAAAAACATATTTTAATGATGCTTTATACAGTAACTTCCAAACTTTTACTCTTTAAATTAGCCATTCTTGGAGACTTTTTAATAGCAGTATTGAAAATATACTAAAACAGATTTCTAGTTTTTGCGGCGTAAAACATTTTGTTGAATAGTACATCCAAGTTACGAACATAAAACTAATAATAGTCGAGACGTAGCTGGGGTTTTTCGGTGGCTTCATCGCCTCGACCCCCTTCCCGCTTTTTAGTAGAGCTCCCGATTATACGTTTATACGAGTATACGTATAATACGTATTATACGAAATACGTATTTGCTATACGTATAATTCGGCATCGGCAGTTATACGTATTACACGAAACAGCATATACGGTACATCGTATATACGGATTTTACCCAAGCGGTTAAACGTATAAACGTTTAAACGTTTTTCATTCAATGTATGAAATTTGATGTTTCAATATTTTTTGGGAGATTAGAGACATTGAGAAATATCCGGTAGAGTATCCCCGATTCTTTGTTCAAAGAACTACGATGTGTTTACTTAACTACTACTTGTTATGCAGGTACTTAAAAAATTCTGAAAACTTCCTCAGTTTAGATTTTGTTTTTTTTTCCAAAAAAACTAAACTATTTATTATAAAATGTTTTACATTAGTTGTGGGTAGAATCAAACTAATATTTGGAAAATCTGCGACGCAGTACTTAGTTTTTTATATTTTTCTTGTATCTTTAGAAGAAGAAAGTATTGGATTCGGGAATACTTTCGACGGGTTTACACGTTTTAAGGGGAAGAGAGTCAGAAAAACATCTTTTTACAAAATATCTGCCTGTCAGTTTATGAGTCTGTGACTTTGTCCGTCTGTATGTGACATGGATTTTGTGGGTTTTCTATCTCAAGACCTAATATACAGAATTAAGTAACATATATGGGGGAGACTAGGGCACATGTGAAAATGGGGCATATGAGTCCCATTCCATTTTCACTAGTTATTATATGTTTTTTTATTTATCCTTCTTTATTATTTATTTTTTATCCTTAATTTACAGGCAAATAAGGCAAATATAGGAATGAGAATCGCCTTTTGGTAGTTTTCCTATAAGTATTATCCAAATGCCCCCTCCCTAAAATCTCCCTCAAAAAAAAAAAAAAAAAAAAAAAAAAAAAAAAAAAAAGCCCTAAGCAAAATTTAAATTCTTTAATTATTTTCTCAAGTTTACTTCTTTATTTTTTTTTGTTATATTGCAACAATATTTTGTCAATTATCTGAGCTCCCCCCCCCCCCCAAATCTACTTATTTTTGTTTTATAATATTTTGCTTATACATATAACTCAGAAACTAAATAAATATACATATATTTTTCTTTATGGTGAATTTAATAAATGATAAAACTAATGATTAAGGTAACATATGAAAAAGATAATAAAAACATGTTAAAAATTTTTTTTCCTTGTGTTCACATGTTTTCCTTATGTGTTTACAACTGCTTTTTCGTTGGGGCACATATGAAAAATTTTTTTTTGAATGCAATAAACTATTAAGAAAAGTAAGAAGAACTGTAAAGTTAATTTTAAAAAAATACCATGCGTAAAAAAAAAATTCTGTTTACTATATAGAGTAGTTTTGCTTATAGAAATTAATCCAGTTATGAGAAAAAGCTATGTTTATGTGAACTGTTCACATGCATCCCATTCTCCCCCATATATTCAAGTAGTCCCTGGTAGAAATTGTTGCTGACTAGTTTTGTATGTAAATCGTTCAACAGGTGGCTCTGCTTTGCTGTATTTTATTTACGATTTCTGCAATAGCTCTATCTCTAGAATTAATGCACGGATTTTCATCAAACTACAGATTCAGTTAATGCTTGATATGAAGTGATTCTATGTATGTTTTGGTGAGAATGTCAAGATTAAAAAAATGAAATTTCATTATACATTAACAGAGTTAGAAAATATTAGCTCCATGAAAATAATAGCATTTACACTTGGGTGCAATCTTGAGTGCAAAACAATAAGTGAATAAAGAATTTCTAAATCTTTATAACTACTAAAAACTTTAAAACTACTCTATATAGTAAATAGAACTTATTTTTACGCATGGTATTTTTTAAAAATTAACTTTACAGTTCTTCTTACTTTTCTTAATAATTTATTGAATTTAAAAAAAATGTTCATGTTACCTTAATCATTAGTTGTATTATTTATTAAATTCAACATAAAGAAAAATATATGTATATTTATTTAGTTTCTGAGCTATATGTTTAAGCAAAATATTATAAAAAAAATAAGTAGATTTGGAAGGGGGCTTAGATAATTGATAAAATATTGTTGCAATATAACAAAAAAAAATATAAAATAAAGAAGTAAACTTGAGAAAATAATTAAAGAATTTGTATTTTGCTTAGGGCTTTTATTTTATGGAGATTTTTGGGAGGGGGCATTTGGATAATATTTATAGGAAAATTACCAAAAGGCGAAAGATTCTCATTCCTATATTTGCCTTATTTGCCTGTAAAATAAGGACAAAAAATAGTTTTATATTTAATATTGTTTTAAATAATTAAAAAGAAAAAACTAAATTTAACAAGACTTCACAATAAATCTGAAACATTTATACTCTCATTCTTTCCTCAAAAAGTGTTTAATTTTGCTGGTTATTTAGAATGGATACAATTTGTATACATTACCTACACAAAATGTAAAATAAATCTGAGCTCATTACTTTGAGATGAATAAAAAAATCTAAATAAATTCAAAGTACAATGTTGCAAAATACTTTTACAATTCACGGTAATAACTCGCTATTTTGAAAATAGATATTTCACTGTTAGTGAAACGAGATTGGCCAATGAGGAGTCTGATATTTTGTGAAATTTTTGCAAACTGTTTTAAAAAATATACGCTTTTCATTCCTTGATCTTGTATATATAAGACATACTATACGGATTCCTGTCGTAACGCCACCGATTTCCAAATTATTCTTCATTCAGTGACATAAGACTGATGAAGTCCAATATTTAAATTAGATACGATACGTGGAATATACGTATACATTAAATATACGTATTCTAAAATATACGTTTAACTGATACGCCTTATACGTATCCGGATACGTTCAAACGTATATTCGAAAGTATCCGTATAGCAGAAAAAAGTATTATACGGATATACGTATATCGTTTAAACGTATAGCTGCTATACGTATTCTATCGCGAGCACTACTTTTTAGTGTTTTTAATTTGTCTAATTTTGCTTAAAATGTATCCGGTATCAATTTTTCTTTTTTTCCATTCCTCTGGAAAGTCAGATTATTAGGGACGTAGGTAGCAGTCGCAAACGAAATTTCGCCGCTCCCCTGGCGGTTATTTTTATTTAATTTAGCGATTCATTTAACGGATTTTTAATGCATATTGTATATTACACAAAGTATAAATTTCTTATATTGTCTCATGTTAAATACATTTTTCGTGAATAATGTTTTATGTAATACGTTTCATTTCCAGAAAAAATCATTCTGGGTAGAAAATTATTTACTTTGAGTGAATGAACTATAATTTGTTTATACTAATACAATTGCCATTGTGGTAGTGTAACGAGGTAAACAAATATTCTGCATAGCAGCAACGTTGAGAGGATAAATAGTTCTCTAATAAGGGAAAGCAGTAAATGTGTTAAGAGTTTATAATCTCAAATTGAGATATATATCATAAATGTGGTTTCAAGCTTGGGTGTGTCAACGACAATCCATTATCTGCGCACTTTATTCGTATGTTCCGAAGAAGATACCACAAATGTCTCCTCTTTTAGTTGATATTTCATTGGTGACTAAGAAGAACTAGATTAATAATGCTTATGAAACATTATCCTATCCTAGAGGAACCAGAACATCCTCCCCACCGCCATGTCATTGAAAATTAGTTAAAAATTGACAGTTTTTGGTGCAGTTGGTGAAGGATAATCAATTCTACCTTGTGTCTGAGCGAAAGGCAAACAAGACTAAGGTAAACTATATGTAATAATTATGCGAGATTATGTATATGTATCTCTAAAGAAGCAGTTGCTTAGAGCTGTACATAAAGTTGAATGTTTGTATAGGCAAAAAGCCCTAGCGGGGACAATAGCGCGCTAGAAATAATCAGTGAAACCGAAGACTTTACAAGTGACACTAACATCTCGATTAAACAAGCGGCTGAATTAAACATTCAAGTGGTAGTGCGTGGAGGCTGTAGCACAATAGGAAATGGCTTTCTGATGGTATAAATAAAGGCACTAATTGATCATTAATATAAACCACAGTGTTCATTTAAACGTTCTTCTTTATCCCACATTCACCATTCTTTTAAGCAATCAGGCTTTACCATGGATCTTTATAATAAAGTTCTGTAGACATCCAAACCCCTACACCATATCGATTTACTTGGCACCAACTTTATTCACAATGATGATATTATACATTTGATGACTATTCTCAAATCCTTAAAGATGTTATATCCGTTTAGAAAATCAAATCAGTAATAAAAAAAAGTCTAAAACACGAAATCAGCATTGTTGTTATTTAACGATTCACGTGATCTAAACATGACCGAATGCATCAAATGAATGTTAAACTGAAATGTCAGCAAATTCCTAGACGAATCCTGAATTTTACCAGGTTTAAAATTCGTGTTACGTTACACATTATTAAAGAGATATTTTCTATGGATATATTTATTTTTTCCGTTGCATTTTATCTTTTTCAAGGGTAATATTTTTTTTATTAAAATGAGGTTCGGTTTTGGATGTGTGGAAACAAATTCTTAAATATACTCTCTGTTATGAATTAATTTATAAAATTCATTGAATCGATATTTGTGTATTAATTTATTGAGGCATAAATCAGTAACATACATATGTTAATGAAATGAAACGAATGCGTATGAAATATGCAAATAAATTTTATTTAGATAACATGACGATTTGAAATAACTATTTTTAATCTGTTGCTTTGATAATCATGAATTGTACGAGTGTTGCCTTTTGATTTAGCTCTTCTGAATAAAGTGATTCTTAAATACTGATAATGTATGGAGTGCCCGACGGAATTTATACACTTTGAAGTATCTATTCCCTTGAGAATTTTTAAAAGCAGCATGGAGACACTTACAGCAGATTGTGAAATTTTAAGGCGGGAAACAGAATGATTAGTATTACATCCCAGGAGAAGCACTTGCTTCATTTACCTTATGGCATCATTCCTCTAATTTAATAATTTCATATATTTTGAGAAAAAAAAAGCGATATATCCAGTAGTTTCTCATGTCTCTTTCTTTCAGTGTATTGTACATAAAAGAATCGACTTTTCAACCGGTAAGTAATTAGAAACAGGTTACATATTTTTTTCTAAAAACTTATAAAAGAAGTTTTTTAAGAAATATTTGTTTTTCCTTACAGTGTAGTCTGTATTTACTTTTTATAGATTTCAAAATTACAAATCGAAGCTGAGAGATTTATTTATAAAGAATATGTATTTATGTTTGGGTATTTTAGTATTATTGCTTTATAAAAAAATAGCATATTAGAAATATAATTTCCGGAGACATTATTGAAAAATTGAAAATGGAATTTAACATTAGAAATACTAAATTTGAATGCTTATAATCCAAAAACTCATCGTTAAACATACTTGAAATTTGGTGTCTAGGCATTGTTTGAACCGAAGATTTGAAATATCCTGTTAAAATTTGATATTGCTATTGAAACAAATAAAGTTCTAGTTCCTTTAAAATGTCGATGACCCCCTAAGAAAATTCGATATGAATCATAAAAAAGTAGATTTCATTTTTAATCGTTTGGTACCAATAAATCTTTCTTCTATTGTAATTTGTTGAGGAATTAGCAGGTACTGTTTGCCCTTTTTACACGACTGTACATTCGAAAAAAGGAAAGTAAAGTATGATTTCAACTTCGATTTATAATAGGCTTTCAAAAGATTCAAAAATATGTGAAAACATACCTCGTATGAAATACGTTTAACGATAAATTTAAATCCAACCCCACCCCGAAAAAAAAGAGGAAATGTTATTCAACACCTTATCATCAATTTCATGCAATTAATTTCGCTCTCTGGGATTTATGATAAATTAGGCTCATTAGTTGTAAAATCTTAGATCATTTATTATTTGATCATAGACGGGACATTCTCTAAACTTTTAAAATTTTGTGGCTTTAGAAGCTATTATTTCAGGTACCTGTTTTAATAATCTGAAGAACCTTTGGATATAATGCTTGTAGTAGATGTTTTGAAAATATTATTAAATTATTATTTTTTTAAATTTAAAACAATCACTTCTGATTCCGGCAAATAATTTTCGATCTATTTATTGCCAGGCATAAAATGAAGTTTATAAATAGAAAAATGAAGTATGTTTTTTCAGTAATGAAATTTTCAAAACTGGCAAAAATACACTTTTAAATGGTTATTATTTTTATATTTTTTTAAATGTTGACACCTTATGTTTCTGTTTTTTATCTATATTCGTATACGTAAATAAGAAGTATGTAATAGAGTGCAAACTTTCAATACCCAGTTTCAGACTTACATTCAAGTTCTTTTATGTCCCCTACAGATGTTTTATTTTCAGACAATGATTATTTTCTTTTTACGCCTATTTATGTGTTTGGCAAATAATCAATAGAATTTACTCAAATTTCAATGCATGAAAATCTATCAAATTTCTAATGTTTTAAAATTTCCCCCTGACGTGTTGATCAATAAGTTTTGATATTTATTGTTTAGCAGTTTAAATTATCCTGAAATATTTTTGTGTGTGTTACTAATGCTCTTGCGTCAAAGATGGATAGAATTTTCTCAAGCATTGTTTGAAAAATTCTGATTAAATAAATGTATGATGCAATGATGTTTACCACATTTCAACAACATTAAAGATGGTGCATTCTTTCGGTTTGCCTGTCCGTCTGTCCAAACTCGGATTCCTATAAATATACTCGGATTTTCATGCAATT
This sequence comes from Maratus speculifer, assembly GCA_964019185.1. Lineage (NCBI taxonomy): Eukaryota > Metazoa > Arthropoda > Arachnida > Araneae > Salticidae > Maratus > Maratus speculifer. The sequence continues at coordinate 286,253,045 of OZ025297.1, read as the reverse complement.
GATAATCGCTTTTAAAAGGATACTGAGGCATGTTTGGTATTGTATATGAAATATCTGGAATTAAAAGTTGATTTACAAGGGCGCTTAAAAAATTCCATTACATTATTGTTTATAGGGAAAAAAAAAGCTGCAGAGTATTTGAATGAGATTACGCTATTTCAAATGTATTGAAACTGATTTAATCATTTGATTCCACGAAATGATAATTAAGGTAGATTAGGGTGTTATAGCCCTTGTTGTTTATTTACGGAGGTGCACAAAAGAAATAGGTTACTACGCAAGGAGTATGTTTTAAAATTCGATATGCGATTCTAATTATTACTTTTTTACTTGTTATTCGTTGTTTATACATTTTATGCCTCATATACAGGACTGTACAAAATCATTCACGTACCATTCTCCTTAATAGCGGAAATTTTTAAATGAGGTTTTTCAATTGAAGAATGTGCACTCTTAACTGAACTAATATGTATGTGATATACTAGGGCTGTTCAAGGAATTCGGATAATTTTCCAGTGTAAATGGAACTGCTTAAATTGGGTTTTCCAAGATTTATCCCATATTGCTGAATTCGAAATATTTTTTTTATTTTATTAAAGTTTGTAGTTTTGTTACGTTATTCTGAATGTGCTGATAAGTGTTTTTTATGTCTGACGCATAAATTTTTTAAAACATTCTTGTTTACATTTTAAGTTTTTTTCCAATAATCGATGTACGTTGTCTCATAGAAAACTTCTTTTTTAATATTCAAAGTTTAACGCCTAATTTTACTAGTTTAACTATATATAATAGCGATATTTTGTTCCGTTTTCGGATCGGTGCTATCAATATATATTTCTTAATTGGTTAATTTTAATTATAATAGTCCTTCAAATATATTTAAATATATTAATAGCATCTTTGTATTAATTGAGACTTTTATTCAACTTTCAATCACACAATATTAGAAACAGATATGTGCATATATGGGAAAGTTTTTATCACAGTATTTAGTACTTTAATAAATATATTAGCTGTTCGATTCGGCTCTTCCTAGGCTCGTGACATTATTCTTAAATGGACCGTAAAATTGCATAATTTTATATCTTTAATTCGATTTTGTCTGAAATATAAGCCCGCTCATTTTTTATAAATTGGGGAGAAGCTGATAATTATTGAGTTTTGTTATGGTTTATTTTTACAATATTTTGGGGAAAATGTACGTAAAAAAATGAAAAAAAATTAAAACTCTGTCTAATAGTTGAAAAACGAATTAAGAAAGAAAGAGTTCTCAGTAATGAACAGAAAAAAAGTTTAAAAAAATCTGTCACATGAATAAACTAATTTCTACCCCTCACTTCCTCCTAACGAGGAAGAATGTCCCCTAATTGTCTAGGGACAAAAAAGGCCCCGTCAATTGAGGGCCAGTGAGGATCTTCAAGTTCGTTCAAATCCTCAAATAAGGGGAAATTTCGATATAGCATACACAGGATCTGAATTAGAGAATCACCTTATGATGGTCATTTTAGGAAGAAAGTTTCATAGTAGAAAAGAGTGATCTGAAGGCTTTGCATTAATTTATTACGTAAAGGCATCCGAAAATTTTCAACCCCCCCCCCCCCCCTCTATGAATCTACTCTCATCACCTGATCTACAAGTTAGGGTAATTGGTACATACTAGAAAATAATGATCCTAAGTCTTTGCGATAATGCATTACATGAGGTCATCTGAAAATTTGCGAAAATCTATATGTATATAGACAGACATCAATGAAAAAGAAATTACATGTTTCATGTTATATTCGAAAAAATAAGAATCACATACTAGATAATGAGCCTTCCAAGTTTTTCCATTGCAAAATAAAATAAAATAAGTAAGTAAAATAATGATATATTCAAAAGCATGATTGTCTTCAACACTTTTACTTTGATCATATACAGTATACTAACGATGGAGCATTAATTTCATATTCTATCCTTTTAAGTACGGTAATAAAGGCCTAGGATGAGAAAAACTATTTAATGATTTCGAAAAATTCATTCAATTTCGAATATATTCAATTACATTCTCATGCATAATTCATTTGGACAATCTCATTTCAATAAATTTTGAAGAGTTTATTTAATTACATTAGTTAATGAAGTATTACTATTTCATTAGTGCCTTTGAGTGAGGTTTAAGTTTCTTGAATAGATTTGTAGAAATTCGTGAATAATTTTACTGCTTTAGTTTCCAAGCGATAAGAATATTAATTGTTTGAGAACTTTCTTTATCATCCATACACGATTGAAAGCTTATTTTATATGCTTATAAATGTAGCACATTTTTGAGTTGGGGGTGATTTTTAAGTAAAACCTATTACTCATAAAATACCAAATGCTTTTATTTTAAATTAAGCTATAAATTAGCAACTTTAACGCCAATCTGTTTACATTTATGTGCAGAAATCTTTACATTTCTGTAATTTTCATTGAGATGATACACATAGAAAATCCCTTATTAATCACTATGAGACAGTCTTGAATACGCCAAATACAATCAAATAGTTGAATAAAATCAAAATATGTTTATATTACAAACTGTATAACAGAATATGCAACTTTCCGTTGATATTCAACACTTCAAGTAGACTGTGAAGTAAACAAGCCACAAAAAAGTCTGCAAAAAATGTAATACTGTGTTGTTTACCTCATGTTTCTCTGAAGCAGCACTTATTAGTCAGCCCTTTTTTCATAAAATCTTCCACTTGTTAGAAATGATCATAACAAACTAAGGTAGTGGAAGAGAATATCCTACTTTATACAGAACATTTTAAATGAACATACGCACGAAATTACTTATGACATCCGGGTTTCCAAATCGTTTATATGTAGAATTCTGATTCTTAATCAGACGCATTAGTATTATCTAAGCCATTTCCACTTCACATTGTGAATTATTCAGAGATGTTATTTTTTGTTCACGGTTTTATCCACAAAGTGAAACATATATATTAGTCATTGTATCTATTTTGATTAATGTTTATATATTTTACAGAAAATAAGGAATATTTAAATCACATCTATATATATATATTACTCTATCGTACGTGGCATAAAAAATAAAATTATTTGTTAATTGTTTAATGGAAAGGCACGAATGAAACGCTGGATATTGTTAAACAGTCCTTTGACATGTACATTTACGTTTTGCTCTTCCGCTGCAGTTATAAACCTGCAAAATATCATTATTTTTATTTTAAAAAAATAAATGAATAAGGGAAATAAAAATAATAAATGAAATGAATAAATGAATGAAGTCATGAATTTACATTTCGATTTAAAATTAAAGTTATGTATTATAAATAGAATGAGTGAAAGGATTTCATTTTAAATTAAAATAATAAAAAACGAAAAATATGTCATGGGAACAATGTTTGTCGATTTATCACCTGCGTTCGCTTAGCATAAAAATACCGAGTTCTTGATTTTTCTCGCATAATTTTCTAATATTGCAAAGAGCAAGTAAATTAAATTATGAATAAAAATAGTATGATACAATGCTTAGCAAACATTTAAGGGTGACCAAACTGATCACCAAGGGAGATTAGTTCAATGTAATTTCCATTTACAATACATAGACCTATAATATTTTTAGTTCATCTACAGTATTATAAAAAAAAAACTAGCATTAGACTTCCCAATGATAGTACAGCGACCTCTTCATGTGCATTCTCATAAACGTTAGTAAATTATAAAACATGCAGATAGTATTCGTGGGTATTTGGACTTCCACTTCGAAACATTCACTTTACACAAAACTTCATTTATAAAACATTAATTACAGATTGTATCTGTCATCTTCGAAGTTTATTAGAAAATTGGTACATCTTTCTTAACCTCTATGCAATTTATTAATTTATTAATTTGTAATTTTATTATTAAAATGTGAATTAAATTAAATGCTATTTTTTATTAAGTGTTCGTAGTGCGCTAATCCATATTATGACACATTTAAATCTACAGTTTTATGTAGTAATATTCGTTTGTGTTCATCTTACTTTTTTTAAAAGTCATGGCTAAAAAAAAAAAAAAAAAAAAAAAAAAAAAAAAAAAAAATCATGATAAATATCTCGAGAGGCGGAAGCACAGACAATCATCTCACAGAGTTCACGGTCAAAATTTTAGAATTAACCAAATCTTGATTCGCTTATTAAAAATCTATTGGTCTGCAAAGTCAGTATAGTACACTGTAAAAAAAAAAAAAAAAAAAAAAAAAAAAAAAACTGTAATCATACAGATGTAAAGTTTTCGAAATCTCTATGGTTACTTACATTTTATCTGTACACTGTACAAGAAAAAATGTAAATATACAAAACCTATTTTTGTAAAGTTACAAAAACCTGTAACTTTACAACTACAACTTTGTACTTTTAACGAGTTTGTTTTGTACTTTTAACGAGTTTGTTTTGTACTTTTAACGAGTCTACTAAAATTACAGTTATCTTACTAAAATGTTGTCTGTAACCTGGGATGCAGTTACATGAAAAAATCCTGGAATCCCAGTTTCCTAAAAAATTGTTAGTAACCTTACATATTTTCTGATTTTCGGTGCAAATCTGTATCTGTTACAGGAATTTGTGCTGTTGCCATTACATAAAAAGTTCTAGGAATCCCAGTTTCCTAGAAAACGTTTAGTAACTGTACAGAATTTTTTTTACAGTGCAGAAAACATCAGGAAACCGGATTTTAGTGGTTTTGATAGTTTACCAATGTATTTGTCTGCAGACAAAGGTATGAAATCATGGACGATTTAGAACAAGAAAACATAATCGTCAACAGCTAAAATTGGGTTTTCAGGTGATTCACCCAAAAATATGATTTGGCAGATCGATTGCATCCACATATGCGAATCGAAATTTACCTCATTCTGGAATTACAGACGTGAATTCGATGATGTGATTGTATATGTTGCCTATTCCAGGTCTGAAAGAGGAGAGGTGAGAGTTACAATCCCCATCCGAACTATGGGGACTGCATATTAGTAATATGCTAAATGGTATAACATTTAAATTTTCTATTAATATTGGACGTAATTACATAAATTCGTCTGGAAAACAACAAATGTTCTTACATGTCTGATTAAAGCAGTCTATAAAATTATGCGGTCTATATAAGTTTTTAGATAAATACAAATTTCAACAAGGTACTTTAAGCCGTATATTACATGTCTAAGCAACCTTTAGGATATAAACACATTGAAACTACAATGAAAAGACAAAACACTGCCTTTTTTTATAAGACATCGCTATCAAATTTTTATATTTTTCTTTAACTGTTGATTTGTTTTAACATTTCATTTGTTTCTGTGGAAATTTCATTATTATCTAATTTGTTTTATTCCACTCCTATGTTATTATAAAATTACATCATAAAAATGGTAGAAAGAAAGAAAAAAGAAAGACACTCATACTGTAAATGTATAAACTTACTTTTTTCACTTTTTCACTCTTTCTTTTTATTGTTTTGATTGGAGATAAGTCGTAATCCACTTTTTTTTAATCAAATTATATATTTTAATTTTTATAGAGATAATAATACAATTGTTTTATAGTTACCTAAGTTCAATATAATTAAATATAACGCAGTTACTTATAATTAACTTTTTTCTGTTCAAAATAGAGTCAAAATAGAGAAGTTATCGATATAGTTTTATATATATATATTTTTTTTCATTATTTTTTTATTTTTTATAGTGTATGCTAAGACCTATAATTACAAATTACCTTAATCACGCAAACCAAATAAGAACAATTTTATAAATTTTTTGAAATGAATAAAATGTAAAATAATAATAATAATAATAATTCGTCTAGTTCAATTCGTCTTTTAAATTTGAACATTATCAAACTCTAAAATCACTCTGATATAATATTTAAAGAAGTAAAGTGTAGCCAAAAACGAAAGCAAAAATGCCACTTTGAATAATTTAAAATAAGAAGAGATATTGAATTTCGAAGTGAAAGAGAAAACGGGAATACAATATTCTTAGCCGTATTAAATTACACTAGACCTACATTTGAATGTGAAATATTAAACTATTTCAAAAGATTGAAAATATTTGTATTATCTGGCAAGCAAAAGATTACTTTCTTTTACAAAAAAAGTGAACACTCCCTGAATAAAAATGTAGATAAGTCGTAAAAAACAATTGAATTAATACTTAAAGAAAATTTTCAAAGCAAAAACATACGTAGTTTATTACTTAAAAGTTTAAAAATATTCCCATTAATTCTCTTTTATATTACTAAAATACAAAGAATAGAATATTTGATGTCTATGAAATTTTGAATTATTATTAATATTCCAATTTTGTCATAACATTATACATTTTATTAAGATTTTAATTAAAATAAAACTATTATCTTACTCTAGAAAAAATGTATAATATATGAACATTCTTATATACTCATTCTTATATGACGAACATTTGTGCTTATAATGTACAATCTATAGATTGTTTGAGAATTCATATATGTTAGAAAATTGATTATATATTAAAAGTGTTCTTTAAATAGAGAAAACTTAGTTTCATATACATAGTAAAATGTAGTCGCATAAATATAAGGGAAACGTCCGATAAAAAACGTGCAACGAAAAATGTACGAAAAATTATAATTATTACGGATGAAAATCTTTTATCAAATGAATTTAAGGAACAACACTAGGTACAGAAAAAAGAACCGGATGATAATGTAAAGTCTATGGCGGCCTTCTTTTCAAATATTTCGCCCAAACTTTAATATTTTTATATGATATTTTTTGCATAAGATAGCTGAGGACGATCCACAACCGGCCTAGTTTTACTTTTTCAATTTTGGTTTCAGATTTTTTTAAGAAATTATTTTAACTTTGGAAACTGGTTTAAACCGGTTCTGAAATCGAAACTATCGTAATATAAAAAATATAAATGCAAAATCAAAAAAGTAAAAACTAGGCCGGTTCTGGATCGTCCTCAGCTATCTTGTGCAAAAAAATCAGGTATAAGTGTTAAAATTTGAGCGAGATATTTGAAAAGAACGCTCCCATAGACTTTACATTATCATTCGGGTCTGTGCCTTGTGTGGGGCCTTAAATTATTCAATTGTGTTTAGCTGTAAATATGTGGGTCAGCCAAATGAAAGTGGCATTGCTGTAATAACTTATCATTTGAAGAGAAAGATGACTGCACTTGATTCGAAAGAAGACACGGAGGTTTGGGAGTGCGTGCGATACACCAGATCACGAACAGATGTGTGTTGCAGTGTAAGGGCTAGTTCAAAGGCATCGTTTGCACCGTCATTGCTTCCAAACGGTGTCAACGTGCGATCATGAAATTTTTAACAGCAAGAAATGTGAGTGCTAGTCAGTAAAATCTATCGCCAAATGTTAAATATATATAGCACAGAGTGTATATCATGCAGGTCGGTATATCATAGGATTAGGGATTTTTTGAGAGTAAGAAGATCCTATGAGTTTGTCCAAGTCGTGACCTGTCGTCAATACTGCTTCTTCCACGAAAAAATCTTTACACCATTGGAATACCGATCTGTGTTCCATACACCCCGTGTCATATACAGGGTGATTCATAAAAGATGGGCAGAACTTTAAGGGGTTATAGTACACTTAAAGACAAATAATATTAAATAGGAGACTAAGGGTCCCAGACGTATTCCCAAGGAGATAGGGGGCATTAAAGTTTAGGGTCCGAAATTTCAAATGATTATAAAAAATGGAAAAATTGGTCGATTCGTTTGCGGTTTTTACAAAAATTTTTCTTTATGCCAGTATTTTCTTGAAATAAAATTTTAAAGTTCAATTTCAAAAAATGCCGATAGGGGGCGCTTTAGACTTTAGAGTAACAAACAACTATTTTTTAACGTTATTTTTTGTATTTCTTTAAATGATTTCGAAAGCTTAGACTTAAACTTAAATTTTGATCTAAAAATCTGAGTCCTAACGAGTAGTTAAGTAGCGTAAACTGAAATTTGAAATTTGAAACCCTTCTTCCCCCAGAACAAAAATCAGTTATTCCCGATCTTTGTGTCGTAGATTAGGCTCTAACTACTGCCGCGTTTTGCTAAAATTATTCTTTATGTCAGTATTTTCTTGAAAATAAATTTTAAAGAAAAGTTTCAAAAAATTCCGATAGAGGGCGCTTTAGACTTTGGAGTAACGAACAACTATTTTATACCGTTATTTTTTGTGTCTCATTAAATGCTTTCTAAAGCTTAGACTTAAACTTAAATTTTCAGCTCAAAATCTGAATCGCTGAGCGTGGTTCAGTAGCGAGGGGAGGGGGTTCAAATTTCAACATCTGAACATAGTTCAGTTTGCACTACTTAACCATGCCCAACGATTCTGTGCTGTGATACGAGGCAAAAATACAACTTTCGTCAAGGACTGCATAGTCGGAATTCACTCATAAAGGCACTGGCACAGTTGGAAACGTCGCTCATGCAAACGTTAAAGCTCCATTCCTGACGCTAGTCACCGGGTGAAGAAGAAGACAGAAAGTATGCAAATGTCAAATGGGGAAGAAGAAGAACACGTATGCAAAATTTCGACACGATTCAGGCATAAAAACCACTGAACGGTGAGTCAAGTGTAAGTCGCTGTAGTAATGAATCGGAAGATGGTGCCCTTCACGAATAAGGAAAAGGCTGAGATGCATTTAATTTACGGAGCGGCAGATGGAAATGGTGCAGAGGCAAAACGAATGTACGGAGAGCGATTTCCCAACAGGCGGTTGCCTAACCGCAAAACTTTCGAGCGCTTGCACAGACAGTTGTGTGAGACGGGATCATTTCTCGCTTCCCGGTCGAATGCAGATCGTGCAAAAAAGGACGAATCAGTAGTTGTTGCAGAAGCCATTCTGGATGTAGTAGCGGCGCAGCCAAGTACAAGTACACGAACAGTGGCTAGGCAGGTGGATACCTCACAGTCCATGACTTGGAGGGTACTGAAGGATGAACATTTGCTCCCGTTTCATGTGCAACGATTCCAAAAACTGTCTCCAGGGGATTATCCAAATCGTATTGAATTCGCCCGCTGGTTTCTGCAGCAGAACGCGCTAAATCCACATTTTGGACGAACTGTGCTTTTCACCGATGAATGTACCTTCACACGTGAAGGTACATTTAACACACACAATGCACATGTATGGGCGGATGTCAATCCACATGCTACGTATCCACATACTCATCAGAGACGATTTTCCATCAATGTTTGGGCAGGAATCCTCGGAGACCACCTAATCGGACCGTACCTTCTTCCTGAACGCCTCAACGGTAAAACATACCTCACATTTCTGCAACATGTGCTGCCAGACCTGTTAAACGTTGTTCCTCCACGCATCCGGCGGGTCATGTGGTTCCAGCACGATGGAGAGCCAGCCCATTACGTACGAGACGTCCGCAACTATCTGGACATCACATTTCCGAACAGATGGATTGGTCGAGGTGGTCCTGTTGCTTGGCCTGCTCGCTCGCCAGATCTTTCACCTCTCGATTTCTTTTTTTGGGGACAATTGAAGGCTCTGGAACTGTGCTCAGGAGTAGAAATTTCAAACCCCTCTCCCCAGAAACTTAACCACGTCTAACGATTCAGATTTTGGGCTGAAAATTTAAGTCTAAGCTTTAGAAAGCATTTAATGAGACACAAAAAATAACGGTATAAAATAGTTGTTCTATACTCCAAAGTCTAAAGCGCCCTCTATCGGAATTTTTTGAAAATTTTCTTTAAAATTTATTTTCAAGAAAATACTGACATAAAGAATAATTTTAGCAAAACGCGGCAGTAGTTAGAGCCTAATCTACGACACAAAGATCGGGAATAACTGATTTTTGTTCTGGGGGGAGAAGGGTTTCAAATTTCAAATTTCAGTTTACGCTACTTAACTACTCGTTAGGACTCATATTTTTAGATCAAAATTTAAGTTTAAGTCTAAGCTTTCGAAATCATTTAAAGAAATACAAAAAATAACGTTAAAAAATAGTTGTTTGTTACTCCAAAGTCTAAAGCGCCCCCTATCGGCATTTTTTGAAATTGAACTTTAAAATTTTATTTCAAGAAAATACTGGCATAAAGAAAATTTTTTGCAAAAACCGCATACGAATCGACCAATTTTTCCATTTTTTATAATCATTTGAAATTTCGGACCCTAAACTTTAATGCCCCCTATCTCCTTGGGAATACGTCTGGGACCCTTAGTCTCCTATTTAATATTATTTGTCTTTAAGTTTACTATAACCCCTTAAAGTTCTGCCCATCTTTTATGAATCACCCTGTATATTTTAAATTCGACAATAAATTTCCCTACTACATACATTCTCCGCTTAAAAATTGACTGAGCACAGTTTGACGCCGTTTTGAGGTATCCATGATCAGAATGATGTCTTTAAATGAGTTTCTACACTACCACGTAAATTGCAGGATCTGATGATATCACATGCATTCCCAGCACTCTGCACCCTCTGTAGGAGCATTAACAATAATCTTTCTCTTCAAATAGTCGAGATATTACAGAAGTACCACTTTCATTTGAGACACCCTTATAGATCCATTTTTGATGAAATTGTAAGATAAATATCCACAAATTTACATATATTTTTTACTGCTTATAGAAGGTTATACAATGCTGTAATAATTAAAAAACTACATACTATGGTTATACAAGTAATTGAAGTTTTAATACAAATAACTCCCGGTTATGTAGTCTTGTATTACACATATTTTTGGTGCAAAATTCGAAATAAACAATTGACTTGTTTCATGAGTTTCAAAGCAAACACCAGAAGATGATATAACTTTTAAGGAAAATTAAACTTTAGCAAGTAAAAATTTTTACCGTTGATATAACGCAAGTAATGTATTCTTCCTAAATAAGTATTAATATTAGGACATAAAAATTAAAATTATGTTTGGATTCTAAAATGAGAAAGAAATCTGTGCTTAGAACACTGCTCAGAACACTGCAACACTGCTTACACTGTAAAAAGTATGCATCGTCATTTTATAAAATATCACTCTTTTGGCCAATGAGAATGCTCCATCATAGCCTGAAGTAGACGTTTTCTATAAAAGCGGTGGAGTGATGATGCAGCAAAATAGTAATATCTTTTACAGTGTAGAAAAAAAAAAACATGCATGCATTAACGATGGGCATGGCACCATACTATAAATCCCTTTATCTTTATTTATCATTTTAATCTTTATACACTGACTTTTTAAGTACCATTAAAGAGAATTCAATGTAAAATTTATGTAGCTTATCTATTAATAAAAATAGGGTTTACTTTTCATACCAAATAATTTGTTTAATTTTACTTAGAGAGAACAGTGAAACGATCGAAGATAAGTATGTTTAATGTGGTTAATTCATAACCGTTTATCTAGGTGTGCCTTTTATCTTTTTAAAAAATAGTATGCAAAAAATTTGTAACTATAAAGCACTATTATGTTACAGTTACATTGTAAAAAAAATGTACTAAGTTACTGATTTTTTCTAGGATACTGGGATTTCAAGACCTTTTTAACACTAGAACGCCCGCTACACTTTCCCCCCTAGAACGCCCGCGGGAGTCGCTTCGACTACTGTCTGTTTTAGAAGAGATAAATGTATACAAAACACATGAAAATGAGTATAAGCGCGTAATATAACACTTACATTTGTATCTGAGATTCATATATATACATTACATATATATATATATTACAAATGGAAGAATAATATTAATATGCACAGTTTTAAGAAATTAGTAGTTTTTATCAAAACAAATATACTCACATAATCTTTTGAAATTAATTATCTGACAAGCATGATTTACAAGTATAGTTTGTTTTAGCTAAGCATTTTCCCCAAACCATTTTCTTACATGTTATGCAATCTTTGAAAGTCATATTGCCTTTACACAGTTTTACTTCGCATTTTCTTCTCTTTGGGGATCTTGTTTCTGATGACTCATCCGTGAAACATTTTCGTGCGTTTTTATTTTTAGCAGATATATAATTTTGACGCAATTCATCTGCTAATAACTGAATAAATGCTTGTCTACTTAGCTTTGTTTTTCCAGTAACTTCTTTGTAAATGATCCACGCATTTATTGCAGCCAAATCCAAGACGTTGTAAAAAGTATGCACAGGCCATCTTCTTGAAGGTGCCTTCACCGAATACTTCCTAGCCATTTGATCAATAATGTCAACCCCACATTTAGTTTCATTATAATATCTAACAGATTCTGGGGTCTTCTTTTCGTTATTTTCAATATTAATGGATGGGTGCATCGTGCTGAGAATGATAACATTTTTATTTCTCTTCCTACACAGTAAGAGTAGCATCTGTTTCTTCATGTTTTAGAAATTTTGTCTCGTACAATTTATCTTTCAAAATTTTCAGTGATTTTGGAATTTCTATCCTACTTTTTTTCACAGTACCTACCAAACTAGTTCCTTTCTTTTTCAGTTGTTCAGCCAAACGCAGTGAAGTGAAATAATTATCCACTGTGACATTTATTCCTTTGTTTAGAAACGGCTGCATCAATCGCATCACTACATATTCCGATAAACTTTGGTCCGACGGCCGTTCTTCACTTCTGCCTAAATAAGGGAAACCATTCAACAAGTACTTCGTTCTAAGATCTACTGAAAGCCAAAACTTTTGTCCATATTTATCCGGTTTAGTAGGTATGAATTGCGTAAAAGGACAGCGTGTTTTGCTTTGGAATAACTGTTCATCTATTGTTATATTTTCACCAGGCTTGAAGCAGGCAATACAGTTTTCGATGAACCTATTCCATATATCAGATATCATTCCAAATTTATCCGATTTTAATTTCATAGATCTCGTAGATTTCAAATCAAATCTCAGAAATCGTAGAATTTCACAAAATCTATTTCTTCCCATAGTTTCAATGCAAAAATTTAAACCCCATGTGTTTGACCACAACGAATGAATATCAATTCCATTTGCACCACATACACCTCGAGCATATAAAATTCCAATAAAGGCATAGAGCTCATCTAACGAAACTTTCCAATTATCGGTTTCAAGAACTCGTCTTGCTTCTGCTTCTGTGCAATTTTTTATCTGTTGCAACATTTTGTTATCTACAAATAATAACCAAGCACTCAAAACACTTTCAGATTTTACGTTTTTTTTAGAATAAATAGTGGGACCAGTGGACTGACACATGACATTTTGCTTTGAATATCTTCCAGGACTTTTCTTATTTACAAACATTTTCCATTGCGTACCATCTGGAGCAAAATGAATTCCATCTTTATAAGATGCAGTATTTTCTAGATCTTCACTTTCATTGGAATCCGATGAAGAAATATTATCAATATTAATTTTATCAATTTCTTCTTCAGATTCGGATAACTCACCGCCTTCAGATTCGTTATCTGAAAGCTCTCGTAATAAAGCAGCTATTTCATCCGGTGTTAAACCTTTTTTCCGCGACATTTTGCCGTCAATTCTTCTAGAAAAGAGTATGCAGAGTCACTCAATTATAAAACGTAAAATGATAAAACTTTACACGAAAAGACAGTCGAATAATGACACACAAAGAATTTCGCAAGCAGCAGGCAATTCTTTCCGCAGGTGCACGGCACTGACCATTTTTCTAAATAAAAGGGGTGGAAAGAAGGGAGGAACAAAAACATTTACACATCTGGTAACCGAGAAAATATTATAAATCCCAAGGTCATGAGACGCGAAAATAACGAGGGAATGTTACTTATCTTACGCTGGAGTCGTTTCGACTCCGTTGGGCGTTCTAGGGGTAGTAGCCTACTAACAATTTAGAAAATGTGATTATATTTTATAATTTTGTAAATAAATAGAGATTATAAAAATAATAAAAGTCACGGAAGGAAAAAAATATGAATCCAAATTTGTATGAGATATGCGCACTTAAGAGGAATTTGGAGTCGAAAGGACTCCATCGGGCGTTCTAGTGTTAAATAACATAAACAAAAATTCAAGAAACAGGCACACGTTTGGACACTAAACCAAAAAATGTGCAATGCTAAATTATTTATTTTTTTCTTTTTTGGAAACTGGGTTTCCTAGAACTTTTTGTGTAGTTCCTATCCGGGTTGAAGATAAAATTTTAGTAAGATTATTGTTATTTTAGTAGCGTCATTCGTAAAGCTTCGAATTTTTGTAGTTTTACATAAACTAGTTTTATAGATTTACTTTTTTTGTTACAATGTACTGATAAAATTCAAGGAAGGATAGAGATTTGTGAAAATTTCTTTACACCTGTAGAATTACAGTTCCTATTTTCAGTGTGGAATTAACTTTTTTATATTGTTTTTCTAATAAATGTCAGATTTCCGTAACTGTATATTTTGTTAATTAATCTAATTATTCATGTAAATATTTAGATAGAATTACCGGTTTATTAAATCAGTTTTCACTTAAAAATTATTTAAAAATCAAATTATTTTTATATACACATTGTTTTGCATGTCTATGAAATTAACGTAAATCTCTTAACCTTCATAAATTTTCTTTCTTTTATTACAGAATTTAAGAAAAAAACATTAAGGCCATAGCATTTTTAAGTAGTAGAATATTACGTATCAAGAACTGCATAAAACCTGTTTCTAAAAATGCAAAAAAAAAAAAAAAAAAAAAGTCGAATTTTTGAAACTATTACCGGATTGGAAGCTTGTGTTTATGTTAGGTCCGAGATAATGTTCTTAAATGAACCTCAAGTTTCCATAATTTTGTAAATTTAACCCAATTTTATATATAATACTCATCCGTTCACTAAGTTAAAATGTTAGAGAAGTTTATATTTGTTCAGATTTGTTCTGTAATTTTTTTACATAATATTTGGAAAAGTGTATGGCTTTATGATGAATGAAAGTTTAAAAGGTTATATGGTGATGTAAAAATGGGTTATGAAGGGGAGGGGCCGCTTGCTTAACACGGGATAAAAGCTTTCAAACGCTATGTTACATGAAAAAATTCATTTCCACTTTCCGTAAATATAACCCGAATTCTTTGGGATCAAAATAGACCCATCAATCAAAAATCTATGAGAAGTTTCACCTTCTGCCAACTCCGGGCGGAGGAAATTTTTGGGAAGGTTTATAATACGAAAAATCATTCCGAGGATTTTCTGATGGTATATCACATGAAAATTTTGATGCCAAGACATGGTGAAACGTTCTAAAATTTTCAACCCTATTTAACGCCTTTAGATTCGGATTTCTAAAATCACTGAAACACGCGTTTAATTATTTTTTTAACAGATGTCCTTTCTGGATTCTCAAGCTTTTACCTAAAATGCCTGCTGATATATAACTAAAACTTCTAAAAGTTTCGACCCTCTTTTTCTTCTGAGATGTTTAATTTATAAAACCACTAAAAGGCGTATTTGGATTTTTTTTTAGAAAATTTATTTTCTGCAGTTTCATTGCCCTATATAAAACGGCTGTAGAGATGGAATCAGATATTTTAAAATTTTCGAAACCCTTCCCCTCCCATTTGACACTATTAGTGTTGGAATTTTCAAAACTCCTTTCTTAATGTTTCTTTATGCCATAAAAAGTTTATTTATCCCGGTTTATTGTGCTTTTAGTTTCAATAGTTTGGGCCGTCAGTCGATTGTGAGTCAATCAACATGAGCTATTTTATATATCATATATAAATTTATTGAATAAAAGATGACTTTTAAAATGGCTTATTTAAGAATATAAATGTATGAAAACTTCTAATAAATGAAAAGTTTTTTTATACGCCAATATTAAAATATATTACTTATAGTGTTCAATAATTGGTATATATTTAAATCTATTTTACATATAACGCAGATGGCAAAATCAGACAACAATGATTGATATAATACAATCGTTAATATTTATAAAGACTTTCTAAAACTTCATATTATGTCGGTAAAATAACTTTTAAACACTGAATTTTAATTAGACTGTTTCATCTAAAAATCGAAACTACTTTATCATTCTTAAAGATGAAATAAATTTATATATTCAAATTTGCATTTATACTCCTTTAAAACACTTCGTGCATTAATGATGGAATTGACACAGTTTCCTTAAAACCAACCACTTCGTTAATCATTCAAAATGTCTGATATGATAAATTTTAAAATAATTGTGCTAAGATTAAACAAAATTTGAACGCTGAAAATATCGGTACAAAACTTACATCATGAATAATAAGTAGCTCTATTATGGTAATTAGTAAGATAAAAGGCGAGTTTTTAGAATATTAAGTTATTTATTTGGTATGAAGAAATATTAGAGAGAAAAAAGTGAGAATAAATTTTATAGAGTAATATGTTTAAATAAAATAATTAAAACAATAAAACAATTATAAAAATCACCATTAAATCAAAAGAGTACATAAGATGTGTTTCAAGCTCTAAAATATTACAGCTCGTCATCAGTATCATTTTCTGACGGACAAATATTTACATTGGTTGATGTGGCTCTTATGTTCTACTTGAAACATGCCCTGTGCGTTGTTTTTACTTTATATTGTTTTATATAAAAATTTAATATTTTAATTGGGTTTTTTCGCAAATAATTTTTGTAGTGTTTCAAATACGTTGTACAATATAATTAATTTTTAATGAGCTGTATTATATGTATTGTTCCGTTTGAAACTTGTTTTAGATATCTATTGCTAATTTAAAAATTTGGTTTAATTATTACCTTCAAAAATATCATATATAGAAACAATGTTTGACTATAATGTTTTATATTGCTCCATAAGTAGTATGTTTTCTCTCTTTTTGCGCTTTTAGGTTCAGCATTTTGGCTTGTGCGTTGATTATGATTTTATACAGGGTCTTTTATATGCATATAAACTTACTGAATAAAGCATGAATTTAAAATGTCTTATTAAAGAATATAAATATATAAAAACTTCTAAAAAAAGAAAACCGTTTTTTATGTCAATATTAAAATATATTTCTTATAGTGTTCAAATACTGATATACTCAAATTTATTTAAAATCAAATGCAGATGGCGAAATCAGATATCAATAATTGATAATATTAAATATTATTAAAGCTTTAATATTCTTAAAGACTTTATTAAACTTTACATTATGTAGGTGAAATTACTTTTAAAAACTGAATTTTAATTAGACTGTTTCATCTAAAAATCAAAACTAATTTATCATTCTTAAAGATGAAATAAATCTAAATATTCAAATTTTCATTCATACTCCTTTAAAACACTTCGTGCATTAATGATGAAATCGACACAATTCTCTTAAAACTATCCACTTCGTTAATCATTCAAAATGTCTGTTGTGATACATTTTAAAATAACTGTGCTAAGTTTAAATAAAACTTGAATGATGAAAATGTCTGTACAAAACTTACATCATGAATAATAAGTAGCTATATTACGGTGATTAGTAAGATAAAATGCTAGCTTTTAAAAATATTCCATTATTTATTAAGTATGTATAAATTGAAAGCAAGTTGAAGTATGAAGTGGAAGCATGAAATTAATGAGTGAATTAATGAGTACCATTAGTGATTTACTCGTAGGTTTAAAATTGGTTTGCCGGACAATCAATGGTATAAAAACATGGAGAACTGGGAGCAAGAAAACAAAACAATAAACCTACGACTGAGCCACTAGTGGTATTAATTTTTGGCCTAGCATCACTTCACTTCCGGCAGACGTGGATCATTAGATTCCCCCAATTATTATTCTTCCATAAAATGAAAGTTTTTTCTTCTGCTCGATAACTTAGATTTTTGTATTGTCGTCTCTTGGACTGTAAGTATAGAGAAATATATTTAATGAAAATAATTAAAATAAATAAAATTCTGCATAAAAATATTTTATAAAATCAAAAATGAAAATCAAATTTAATCGAAATGTAATTTACATAACGCGTTAGCTAAATTTATAGAGCAAATTTTGTGAAAATTTCAAAAACATAGCATGAAAATTCATAAATTATCATCAATGGAATAAGCTAAAAATCCGGTGTTACCAAAATATAGCAAAAAAGATGAGGGACAATATCCAAATATAATAATACATGCTAAATTGTGTATGCTATATTGACACTAATAAATGTACATATTCATACAGCCCCTCACTTTTTTGCTTCATTTTGGGAATAACGGATTTTCAGCTTATTCTATCGACGATTATTTTCAGAATTCTCAAGCTACGTTTTTGAGATATACAGAAAAGTTGCTCTATATATTTAGATAACGCATTATGCGAATTAAATTTTTATTCTGTGAAGCATTATTTAATAAACTTACTCATTATACATACAATTTTATTATTTTGTTAAATTCTGAATACAAAATATTGTGTAAAATGTTGTTTGTCATGTTTTTTGAAAATAACATATTTTTATATTAAGAATTCTGCAAATTATAAACAAAATTTGAGACCGTTTTTATGAAAATTTTAATTTTTCTTTGACTATACATGCTATTCTCAGGAAAATTAACACAGTTTATTAAAATAAGTCACTTAATCATAATCAGCAGTTTGATTGTTTTAGCCACATTAGTTTTGATATGGTTATTTAACAGTTCTTAGTTTTCTTTCAATTTGTTGTCTCCTATGGGATTTCGAGAAAAAATCTTCGCAAAAATATATGACCTGTACTAATTTGTTTACACACTGGAGTTTCAGAATAATTACTCAAGTATCTTTGTTGAAATTAAAAAATGCGTCCAAAATCGCAAGTGGCCGGTCATCTTTTTGCACATAGTGTATATATAGTGCGTATAAACAGTTCAAGGAGCCACACTGATATTTTACGATGAAATGTCGATCATAACATATTGTTTCGTACAATACAATTTTAGAAGATCAACTTCTTTAATGGCTCTTTATATACATTTTTTACATATATTTTTTTATGCATTAGTTTTTGATGATTTAAAGTTTTATTAAAAGTGTAAGAATGCTATTTCCTAATGAAGATACCAGAAGTTTAATATTTATCAAATAACAATTATCAACTTTAATAACAAGGAGGTAAATACTTTTCATAAAATGTGAGTTTTGAATGACAGTTTCGGGTAAAAATCGAAACTAATTTAGAACTCCAAAACGGAATATGAATCAATGTATTCCACTCTACTTTCATAATTTTCGAAAACACTTTCATGCATTAATGATGAAAATGACACCGTGGCGTTAATCTTATTCGCTTCATTTATCATTCAAAATGTCAGTTATGCTGCAGTCTAAAGGAAATACTTAAATTTATTATAAAATCTAAATACCAAGAACTTTTGCAAAAATCTTACATCATGAATAATAAGTAGACCATTCCTTAAAATATCTATGGATGATTAGCAACATGAATTCGAAAATGATTTTCCAAAGTCTATAAAATTTGTTAATTAAAAAAAATGTAGATAAGGCGTACTTTTAGAGAAGTTCTGAGGTAAATGATTGATTAAATTTTGTGTCTAATACAAAAGAGTGTTATTTATAACATCATATTTCACATTGTTTCTCATGTGATGTCGTTAATAAAAATTCAGCTTTAAATGTTCCATTTATTTTTTAATAGGTTATTATTATAAACACATGTTTTATTTTTTTTATATTTTATGTGATGTCTTTTCAGCAAGATACTGCCGTAAAATATCGATTAAAAGTTAGTATCTTTAATAAACTAGAAAATTATTATAATATTATGTTTCCCTTTTAATTTTTACTATCTTAACTAGAAAAAAAAGTATTCGATTCTTAAAAATATCAAATAAATTCCCGTTTTTATTTTTATTTTTATTTTTATTTTTTTCAAATTTACACGTTTTAGGGGTCAGAGACATCAAAAAACATGTTTTTATAAAATGTCTGTCTATGAGTCTCTTGTTATTTGGGTCTATGACACTGTCTGACTTGATGCGACATAAATTTTATTAGCATTCTCTTAATAACTAATTAAAGGAACTCAATAAAAAAGTACATTAAAAAAATCTGATATAAATTAAGTCCGAATAATTTTTGTTGTAAATCGCTCAACAATTGGCACGGCTGTGCAGCATTTTTTTTTAAAATCAACGTGACAGCTATATTTCAATAAATAAAGCATGGATTTTTATCAAACCGTTAAATTTTGATGCTGCTATATTGCATTTTTTACGCTTTTTAAAAACTCTATCTCAAAAAAAGAACTGGTTTATATTAAATATCATAATTGTTTAGTCCTTAAAACGAATTGATAGTATTTGAATTTTGGTGTAAATCGTTCAACAGTTAATGCTGGAATGCTGAATCATTTATGATTTCCATAACAGCCCTCTCTAAAAATTAATGCATGGATTTTCATCAAACTTTAGATTCTGTTCATGATTGGTATGAGTTTTTCCCGCTTTCCTCTACAGCTCTATCTCAAGAACTAGTGCATGAATCTTCATCAAATTTCACATATACTTTGATAAAATATTATTCCTGATTATGTTTAAGTGTAAATGACACAACAGCGGCGATGTTATCATATATTTTTCCAGAAATCCCTAATATTCCTATTTCTTGAACTAATGAACTGAATTTCATGCATCTAGAATATATTGCCATTTTTTTATACTGTGGTAGCGAATTTTCCTATATTAACATTTTTGCGGTGGTAGAAGAAAGGTTCGAGATTGCCACATCCGACTACATTCTCTCATTTGATACATCTTGGTGTTTCAGAATTTTAGAATTACTGTAAAAAATTGAAAAAGACAATCCAAATGAAAATATAATGCTTAGAGCAAAATTTAACTTTACACTGTTAAAATTAAAGGTGACAAACCAGTTTCACGTGGCGCCCAGGTATGAAAAGGTGTTACTATTTGACACCCGCGAGCTTGAAAATGTGTTTGGGATGCCGTTTGATCTCTCACTGGGTGATGCACGTTAATTAGGGTACCCCGCAATGCATACCGTTGGAACATTTTCACCCCTTAGTCATTTGCGCATGCTCTGTGACGTGTATCTTTCTTTTTAAACTCGCCGTCATTGGTGGATCAAAACAGCAATTTATCCCTACGATGACAATCACCGCTAGCGCTATCCCATTTTTTTTCAACTTCGAATGGCTAACTTTTGGTGAGCTTTTTTATATGAAGCAACCTTTGAATTTCAGGACATTTGACCATTTCTGGGAGACTTTCAAGGTGAACTCCGAGGACAAGCGGTTAGAGCGTTGAGTTTGCGATTAGACGTTGTGGGTTCGAATCTTTCGAAGCCAAAAGTCGGTATATACATTTTTTTATTTTTTTGTTATTGGACCCTCTGGATTAAGGTTGCCATCTTTTCACCCTAATTAAAGATGCCATTAAGGCTCCCCTAGGGGTGTCACCAGTGAGACAAGCCTTTCACCCCTAAAAGGTTCAATGTGTCACCAGTGAGACAAGCCTTTCACCCCTAAAAGGTTCAATGTGTCACCATTAGCTTTAACAGTGTATTCTGTGGATTTTAAGTAAACTTATATCATGTTTATATTATAATTTCTCGTTGAAATTGAATTTTAATGGGATAATTTCAAGTACAAATTTGAAATAACTTTGCATTTTGTAACGCGAAGTAAATGTAAAAGAACCCCCTATTTCTATGATTTTCAAAAACACCGATGTGTATAAAAGGTGAAAAAAATTACAGATCATGTTTCAACTAATTTATAACATTTTTTTTTTATCATTCAAAGTATTGTTATTGTTTTTTCAAAATATTGAGGCTCTCCTGTATAAGTAATTAATACAGATAGTTAATCCAATTAAAGTCCAATTAACGTAGTTAGTTAAACCTCTGCTAAAAAGGTAACTTAATAGGTTATAAATTAAAAGATGTAAATTCTTTCTGTTTATGGATTGAATACATTCTATTGACAAAATAATCTATCTCTTTATATGCATAGGAAACGGTTGAAAGTAACACAATATAGTAATTTATCGTGTTTTCAACAATTACTTACATTGAGAACAAATAATTAAAAATACAAACATTTTTAAATGAAACATGCAAGTTGTTTAGCGTCAGATGTTAAAGGGTATTATACAGTTTTATTCTTATTGTACACAGAATAATCGAATTAATGATATTGAAGTAATTGAAATTGCGGAAATTGACCTCAAAAGGTATTTTGAGATAAATTTTGGATACTTTTTATTACTTGGAACAATATATCCCCTTAAATGGAGAAAATGAAAAATAAGACGATGTTAGAACATGATACTTTATTAAAACAACAAAAATAGCTCATCATATAAATTACTACATGTAGCTGGAAGCTAAAAAAATATTTCTGAAAGTCATGAATACATGCCTTGCACCACAAAACTTTAACAAAAACTTTTTTCTTGTAAAATAACCAATCACATGTTAAATGAAAATAATCTAAAGAAAAATTGAACTGGTACATTCGATATATCGGGTGGGGTTGATCAGAGTAATCGAAAAACTGAAGCTTTAATAAAAGAAAAAATGTCGTGTTTCAAAAGATAATTTTTTGACTATACGTTATACATGATTGAGAGGCATAATTTCAAATCAGAAACACAATTATATTCATGCAGATTCAGCAAAACAAAGAACTTCTGATTGAAAGGAAAATATCAACCTTAAACGAATCCACAAATTTAGAACGGAAGTAAAAAAAATGAACAAATAATAAAATGTTTTTATTTCACCGATTTCTGTTTTTCAATATGTGATTGTTTCTTTTATTTTATAGAAAGTGAAAAGAAATTTCTTACTGGCTTTTTTACAACTAAGTAGGAAATAAGGAAAAAAAACCATAAATATGACAAAAAAGTAAGACAGAAATATAGGACAATATGTAAGAATGGAAGGGAAGGAAATTTAAAGAATAAAAAATAAGCATTATACACAGAAGAGCCAAAACACTATCACCACATATCAAGTAATACGCTAACCTACCTATGGCCTGTAATGCAGCTGAGCATCTTGGCTTTGATTGTACAAGTCATTGGATGATGGTCGGTGACATATCTAATCAGAATTTTAAGGAGCAGTCTCGTACATCAGGGATGTTCCGCTATGGTATCTTTTGACTTCTAAGTTGACAATCCAAGAAAATCCAAGATGTTGTTTCAGATTGAAATTCTGTGACTTACGTGGTCAGGACATCCACAGTAACACACCCTTATGTTCCTGGAGCCACTTTAGAGCATTTCCAGGCTTTTGATAATGAGCATTACCGTGCTGGAAAATTGCTTTATTGCTAATTGGCAATAAAGACGTCATGCAAGGATGCATCTGGTCTGCAATAATTTTTAGGTACTCAGCAACTTTCATGGTTGGTACTATCACAACCAAGAGTCACTGAGACGCCCTTGACAATATTTTTCAAAACATAATACCGCTACCACCGGCTCCTGCACTTTTAAAAATAAAGGTGACAAACCAGTTGCATTTGGCGCCCAGGGGTGAAGATGTGTTACCATTTGACACCCGCGGTCTTGAAAATGTGTTTGGGATGCCGTTTGATCCTTCACTGGGGGATTCACGCTAATTAGGGTGCCGCGCAATGCATACCGTTGGAAGATTTTCACTCCTTAGTGATTTGCGCATGTTCTGTGACGTGTGTCCCTCCCCTTCAATTCGCCGTCACTGGTGTATCAAAACAGGAATTTCTCCCTAGGAAGACTATTACCGCGCATGCGCTATCCCAATTTCGTTTAGAACTTCGGATGGCTAAATTTTGGCGAGCTTTTTAGATAAAGCAACCTTTGAATTTCAGGACATTTGAACATTTCAGGGGGACTTTGAAGGTGAGTTCGATGGCCGAACGGTTATAGCGATGAGCTTGCAATCAGACGTTGTGGATTCGAATCCTTCGCGGCCAAAAGTCTGTTTATAATTTCTGTTTTTTATTTGTTGTTTTTTATTAAATCATTATTCTCCCATGGGGTGCCATCCTTTCACCCACTGGGGCACTCTGGATTAGGGGTGCCATCTTTCGCCCAATTGTGTCATTTCGGTTCCCCTAGGGATGTCACCAGTGAGACAAGCCTTTCACCCCTAAAAGGTTCAATGTGTCACCTGTATTTTTAACAGTGTGTATGGTCTGCTGCAAATTGAGGAAGCAAAAGTTCATATGGAAGACGGCGTACCTCAGGATGTTCCCTCTGTTGGAAGGATAATTGGCGATGACACTTGGTCAAAAGAGGCACATGAGTGAGACATCTGTGGCATAGTCCCAAATTCAAAATGTCCGATGAACTGCGTGCTCGAAAAAAATTGGAGCATTATATTGGGCTGTTAGCTGATTTACCGTCTGCTGCACATTTTGCTTTATCAAGCCACAAAATCTCCTGCGTTCTTTTTCTTGACAATGTATGTACATTAAATCAAATGGTTTGTACTGAAGGTTCTGCCGTCATTCCTCCTATTTGGATAAGTTCTAACAATGAGAAGCTACGAACAAGCCACACTTCAAACAGTTTCAAAAATATTCATTCCGAACCTTCTACCCGTTACAGCCTGCCTTCTATTAAAGTCACTTAGCTATCCAGCATTTTCCATCACACACAGACGTAAGTATAATAATGATTCCTGAGATTTCCTAGTAGCAGTTAAAACCGTACCCAAATGATCATGTGTCTCTACATGATCCATTCGAGTCTACTGCAAAATGTGGGGAATGTCATAATGTTTTTGCTCTTTCGTGTATACAGTTACAATATTGAATTTATGTAGTTTGGTTCTCGAAGAAGAGAAGAAAATGGTTTTCATGACTGACTTTAGGTAGCACCGATTAGAAAAAATAAAAAGCTACCAGTTACAATCTACCATCAGGAAAAAATAAGATAATAATGCCAATATTATATAGTTATAAGCACATTATTTTATAAGTTTCATTGAACTTTGATCCTTATAAATTTTCTTTCATTTCTAGAATCATTATCTCTACTCTCAGGTGGTAAAAATTGTAAAATCTTGTTTATGAGTTTCAATTTTTTTTCTAAGTTGATGACATTTTCAAAATAGTGCTAAATTTGACTATACGAAATTTAATGCAGAAAATAAAATCAATTTAGCGATAGTGGAAAGTTTTTGAAAATTCCCTTTCAAATTCAATATTGATGAAACTTTAAAACGTTTATTATCCGGTTCTACAATTTTTCGTTTCGTGTTTTTATGAAGTGAAAAAACTTCCTTAAAACAACCATAAAATCAAGAAATTCGCTAGGCTTTTCGAAAGAAAATTAAGTCTTTCCTCGTCAGGCGCAAAGAAGACGTGCAGCACGACTCGTGAATCGTGCGTAAGTCGCAGAATTTTGCTGCTATTTTCATAGTAGATTAATGTGTTGTTTGTGCCTGAAAAAGGAAGACTCAGTTTTTTAAAAGACCTAGCGAATTCAAGTTTTTTTGTTTTTATTATATATATATATATAATGTGTTAAATAGTTTTTTCTTAATACTAATTCACATCACTTTCTAATTAAATTTTTAGTGTTTTTAAATAATTTTTAATGGAATTTTTAAGATTATCATAATTTTTAAGATTCTTTATTAAAATATTTCAATTATCAAAACATTACTGAAAAACTTGTTTAGGTTCTTCTTTTTTGTCGTAAGGACTGTACGAAAGGACGTACAATCTATGTTTGGAGATTTCCGAATATTCTACTTTTTAGAAATACTGGAGATTTATGAAATAATGAGTAGTAAAAATTTTGATAAGTATTATAAAATAGAAATTGTGAAGGTTTATAGAAATCTTTATAACTTATATTTATAGAAACAGTGTTAGAGAATTTTTTTATTATTAGAATGAAAATGGTAAATGGCAATATAAGATCTACTAATCCAAAAGCTCATCATTAATCTCTTAAATTTTTAAAAAATAATAACAAATCAGATATTTAATTTTTTTTACATACTGAATTTTAATTAAACGCTTTCAGTTATACTTAACCGTGAGATTGGCATTATCTTAAACTCAAAAATCTTAATAAATCCAATTCAGTTCCATAAATGTTAGACTGATTTTCTTGCATTAATGAAGAAAAATGATTCCATAATAATAATTATAATCACTTCTTTTATCATGTAAAAGGTCACTTACTAGAAATTTCGCAGGCAATACATAAATCTTTCATCAAAGCCGTATGCTAAAACTTTACGTCGAATCTCACACTATGAATAATAAGTGATTCTTTATTTAAACTATATCCATATCATTAGCAATATTGAAAGAGAAAGTGTTATTTGACGTACTACAACTTTTGTTAATGGTAAATAGGATAAAGCAATGATAAATCTTCAAGTAATTATAAAAGCAAATCTGCAATTTATTTTTTCTTTTCAATTTCATGACATGTACGGATGAAGTTATTTGTTAAAACATTAAAAAAATAATAAAAGATGAAAATTTTAAATTTGATTCAAAACTAATCTTTATTCTTAATTATGAACGAAACTATCAACTATCAACTTACATTCTTATTATCAGTTTTAAAGTTTTTAATCAGAATTAAAACATGAATATTAAGTCTTTTTGAAAGAATTGCATTTTTAGCAGGAAATATTCACGTAGAAATCAAAATTAATTTCGAATTCCTTCTAATAGCAAAGGATAGTACAAAATCCACTTAATTTTCATTATTTTCGAAAATATTTTCATGCATTAATAACGAAACTAACACAATACCTTTCATCCTCTTCAATTCATTTATTATTCAAAATGATAGAGGAGTGCTTAATCTTTTAATGTATGATAACTGCTGAGAATAATTCTTACATCATGAATAAATAAAAAGTCATTGTTTAAAATATCTGTTGATGATAAAATGCACAAACTGCAAGAGCACTCTTTAAAATGCATTGAATTTCTATAATGTTATGTAAGATTAAAGTAATTTAAACTAATCTTTGAGAGTTTGATGTTAGATTTTAGTCATTAATTAATGTATTATACCCGACATTGTTATTTAAAAAGTACAGTAGATGGCCAAAATATCAGTTACACTGCAATTTTTCTTATATGAAAACTCGGTTTAATGTTTGTGTGCTGACAACAATGGCAGGCGACTTAAAACAGGTAACATTTGACAGGTATCGTCAACTATTCTCTGCAAAAATGAATCAGCAAAAGGAAACATTACACACTAAATGAAATTTGATTAAAACTGTGTTTATGATCTGGCTTCATAATGAGTTATTAAAAGAAAACCGTAAAAAATGTATACATATCAAGTCTAGAGGAAGACAATCCTTAAACGAGATTCGACAAAATATTGATCATTGGTCTTAAAATTCGCGTGTTGATTTTTTTCTCAATAAATTTCTACTATATTAGCGAAAGTTTGTTTATATTTATAAACCCATAACTATCCAATTCATGTATACCGAAAGTTGTTATCTACTTGTTATCAGCAACAAAACAAATGAAGAAATATGATAAACCAAATGAAATTTGACTGGAGCTCGAATTATGGTCTGGAATCATAATAAATAATTTAAAAAGATCCTTAAAACAATGTATGTATACCAGGTCAAAAGGATGACACACAGTAAGGGGGGGGGTGCGAAATACTGAACAATTTGTCATAGAACACCCATATTGATTCTTTTCTTAATAAGTTTCCATTTTATTAGCGAAAGTGTGTTTTTATTTAAAAATCCATAAGCAATCAATCCATGTATGTCAAAAGTTATTTAACAATCCATTCGCAAAAAGGACAGAACAAAATTTACGTTTATCTCAATTTAAACTTTAGGCATGATACTAATAATTGGAACACCCATTGTAGCTTTAATATTGATTTTATCGATAAGGTTCAACATCGCCAGTATTTCTTTTTTTCCCCAAAAAGCACGTATTACTGCATACACACTTAAACACCTGACATAATATTTTTATAATTACAACAGAGAAAATATTACCACATCTAAATAAAATAGAGCTCCCGATTATACGTTTATACGAGTATACGTATAATACGTATTATACGAAATACATATTTGCTATACGTATAATTCGGCATCGGCAGTTATACGTATTACACGAAACAGCATATACGGTGCATCGTATATACGGATTTTACCCAAGCGGTTAAACGTATAAACGTTTAAACGTTTTTCATTCAATGTATGAAATTTGATGTTTCAATATTTTTTTGCGGTTCAGAGACATTGAGAAATATCCGGTAGAGTATCCCCATCGCGATTCTTTGTTCAAAGAACTACGATGTGTTTACTTAACTACTACTTGTTATGCAGGTTTAAAAAAATCTGAATACTTCCTCAGTTTAGATTTTGTTTTTGTTTTTTTTTCCAAAAAAACTAAGTTATTTATTATAAAATGTCTTACATTAGTTGTGGGTAGAATCAAACTAATCTTTGGAAAATCTGCGACGCAGTACTTAGTTTTTTATATTTTCTTGTATCTTTAGAAGAAGAAAGTATTGTATTCGGGAATACTTTAGACGGGTTTACACGTTTTAAGGGGAAGACAGTCCGAAAAACATCTTTTTACAAAATATCTGCCTGTCAGTTTATGAGTCTGTGACTTTGTCTGTATGTGTCATGGATTTTGTGGGTTTTCTATCTCAAGACCTAATACACAGAATTAAGTAACATATATGGGAGAGACTAGGGCACAAGAAGAAAATGGGGCATATGAGAACATTGCCATTTTCACTAGTTATTATATGTTTTTTTATTTCAAAAAATTATCAAAAATGAGAGCACCTATAGACTTATGGAAAATTTTTTTGAAACTCTTCGACATTTTGTTTGTCCCCAGGAGCCAAAATACTGCTTACTGTACTTAAAAGTAAAATCTGCAGCTTGATAAAAGAATAAGTTTATTTATTTATTCTTTTTTTCTTTCTTTAACATATACTATGGATACTAATAAATATTTATGATATTTTTATTTTTAAAATTGAGAAATGCTAAGGATTTGTCATTTTAACTCTTGTGGGAATGTGGGACACTTATGAAGAGTCTAGTTGGGGCAGATCTGAATATGTCATTAAATTGCCCCGTAATCATTCAGTGATTCAATTCCTTTTAGTTAACTTCGCGCAAATAATGCCAGCTCTATTATCTACATTTTTATAGAAATAGAAGACATTTCTCTCATATAAAGTTGATTTTGTGTAATAGAAACTTCTACAAACACAACTGTCAGCAAATACATGAAAAGCAACAAGCTCTTTACGTTCAATTGTAATTTAAATAAATTTCATGTTTTCTAAATTGCAATAAATGCTATACATTATTTTATTTAACAGTTTTTAATACTATTTTTTATGCATCATTGATGTAAAAAATATTACGTTTAACAACTTTGCAAATTTTTCTGTTTCATTTGTTGCAAACTTGTAGCATTATTTTACTTCCATTTCTAAAACAGCTATTTTATTTGGTGTTTTGAAAATAGATATATATATTAAGAAAATAAAATTTTTAAACTTATAACTACCGTGAAATCTCTATTATTGACTCCCCCCTTTCTTTTAAAAGCAAAAGAAATTAAATTTGGAGGAAGCTTATAAATGTAAAACAATTTTTTATCCTTAATTTACAGGCAAATAAGGCAAATATAGGAATGAGAATCGCCTTTTGGTAGTTTTCCTATAAGTATTACCCAAATGCCCCCTCCCTAAAATCTTCCTCAAAAAAAAAAAAAAAAAAAAAAAAAAAAAATCCCTAAGCAAAATTTAAATTCTTTAATTATTTTCTCAAGTTTACTTCTTCATTTTCTTGTTATATTGTAACAATATATGATCAATACATCCCCAAATCTACTTATTTTTATTTTATAATATTTTGCTTAAACATATAACTCAGAAACTAAATAAATATACATATATCTTTCTTTTATGGTGAATTTAATAAATAATACAACTAATGATTAAGGTAACATATGAAAAAGATAATAAAAACATGTTAAAAAATTTTTTTCCTTGTGCTCACATGTTTTCCTTATGTGTTTACAACTGCTTTTTCGTTGGGGCACATATGAACATTTTTTTTAATGCAATAAACTATTAAGAAAAATAAGAAGAAGTGTAAAGTTAATTTTTAAAAAATACCATGCGTAAAAAAAAGTTCTGTTTACTATATAGAGTAGTTTTGCTTATAGAAATTAACCCAGTTATGACAAAAAGCTATGTTTATGTGAACTGTTCACATGCATCCCAGTCTCCCCTATATATTCAAGTAGTCCCTTGTAGAAATTGTTGCTGACTAATTTTGTATGTAAATCGTTCAACAGGTGGCTCTACTTTGCTGTATTTTATTTACGATTTCTGCAATAGCTCTATCTCTAGAATTAATGCACGGATTTTCATCAAACTACAGATTCAGTTAATGCTTGATATGAAGTGATTCTATGTATGTTTTGGTGAGAATGTCAAGATTAAAAAAATGAAATTTCATTATACATTAACAGAATTAGAAAATATTAGCTCCATGAAAAGAATAACCTTTACGCTTGGGTGCAATCTTGAGTGTAAAACAATAAGTGGATAAAGAATTTTTAAATCTTTATAATTATTAAAAACTTTAAAACTACTCTATATAGTAAACAGAACTTATTTTTACGCATGGTATTTTTTAAAAATTAACTTTACAGTTCTTCTTACTTTTTTAAATAACTTATTGAATTCAAAAAAAAAAAAAAAAAAAAAGTTCATATGTGCCCCAACGAAAGAGCAGTTGTAAACACATAAGGAAAACATGTGAACACAAGGAAAAAAAATTGACATGTTTTTATTAACTTTTTCATATGTTACCTTAATCATTAGTTGTATTATTTATTAAATTCACCATAAAGAAAAATATATGTATATTTATTTAGTTTCTGAGCCATATGTTTAAGCAAAATATTATAAAATAAAAATATGTAGATTTGGAGGGGGGCTTAGATAATTGATAAAATATTGCTGCAATATAACAAAAAAAATAAAGAAGTAATCTTGAGAAAATAATTAAAGAATTTAAATTTTGCTTAGGGCTTTTTTTAGGGAGATTTTGGGGAGGGGCATTTGGATAATATTTATATCAAAACTACCAAAAGGCGAAAGATTCTCATTCCTATATTTGCCTTATTTGCCGGTAAAATAAGGACAAAAAATTGTTTTACATTTAATACTGTTTTAAATAATTAAAAAGAAAAAACTAAATTTAACAAGACTTCACAATAAATCTGAAGCATATATACTGTCATTCTTTCCTCAAAAAGTGTTTAATTTTGCTGGTTATTTAGAATGGATACAATTTGTATACATTATCTACACAAAATGTAAAATAAAGGGATATCTGAGCTCATTACCTTGAGATGAATAAAAAAAATCTAAATAAATTCAAAGTACAATGTTGCAAAATACTTTTGCAATTCACGGTAATAACTCGCTATTTTGAAAATAGATATTTCACTGTTAGTGAAACGAGATTGGCCAATCAGGAGTCTGATATTTTGTGAAATTTTTGCAAACTGTTTTAAAAAATATACGCTTTTCATTGCTTGATCTTGTATATATATATAAGACATACTATACGGATTCCTGTCGAAACGCCACCGATTTCCAAATTATTCTTCATTCAGTGACATAAGACTGGTGAAGTCCAATATTTAAATTAGATATGATACGTGGAATATACGTATACATTAAATATACGTATTCTAAAGTATACGTTTAATTGATACGCCTTATACGTATCCGGATACGTTCAAACGTATATTCGAAAGTATCCGTATAGCAGAAAAACGTATTATAAGGATATACGTATATCGTTTAAACGTATAGCTGCTATACGTATCCTATCGCGAGCACTAAAATAAATTCAAAGATTTTTTTAGGTGTTACGTTTTATGCTATAAACTTAGTCAACCTTTTGCAGTCCCGCTATTCATAATTTAAAGAAATATTTTACTTATTTGAGAAAAAAAAAATGTGGGATGTGAATTCGAAATTTAACGCAAAGTTCATTCTTTATCAATTATGTTTATTAATGATAAAGTAATTTTAAAACTTTAAATTTTAAAATGTATGAGTACCGTAACATTTTTATACATGCTGGATATTAATTAGTAAAGTTCCAGTGCTACTCGCATTGAATTCAACAGTCCTTCTAACGTGAAACGATAATTCAAAATCCCCTTAGTTTTCATTACATTCGAAAATATTTTCATGCATTAATAATGAACATTTCGCTGTACTTTGGTCACATTCGCTTTATTTATTATTAAAACGTTTGATATGTTAAATTATGAAGATGTGTTTAATATTTATTATGTTAGATAAGAACTATGACCATTTGCAAAAATCTTACATCATGGATAAATAAATTGCTTATTTAGTATATATATTAAAGATAAAACATACAGATTGCAAAAATTGTCTCTAAAACACATAAAATAGCATAAATGTTAGATAAAGTTTCGGTAATTTGAAGTGATTTCTTAAAAATTCGTCATTATATTATTATTTCTAAACTAATTTATTACACAAGTGATTGTTATTATGTAAAGTATTTTTACATCTGTCTTTCTAACCCGACTGCTATTACAAGGTTGCTTCAGATGCGAGTATTTTATTAGAGTTCAAAGGACGTGCACAATAGTGTCTACATTCAAACACTTAACATGCTTTTAAACAACTGCAAAGAAAATCGAACGGAAAAAACTAATGTGGCAATTTCACTATAAAAGTAGTCATAATTCGCGATCCCGCTATTAATACTTAAAAGACTTAATTTAATTATTCTAAAGAAAATGTAGGATGATAATTTAAAATTTTATGCAGTGTTCCATTATTACCAATTATATTTATTAACTATTATATTTACATTAATAACTATTTATATTCATTAAGCTTAATGCTAAAAATACACGAGTGCTATAACATTTTCTAAAAGTTTGATCTGAATTAGTAAGTTTTCAGTGGAACTCGTAACGAGTGTTGCAGTTTTTCGAACACCAAATCATAATACAAAATCCACTTAGTTTTCTTTATAATAGAAAATATTTTTCTGAATTAATAAGGATATTGCACTTTGATACTATTCTCTTCATTTATTATTCAAAATGTTAGGTATATAAAGAAGCGCTTAATCTTTTTACATAAGATAAATGATGATAGCGTTGGAACTAATCTTACCTCATGAATAAATAAATATCTCAGTATTTAATATAACTATTGATAATAAAATACATAGATTGCAAAAGTAATCATTAAAATAACATAAATATTTCAAATGTTCGATAAGGTTTAGGTAATTTGAAATAATGTTTGAGAAATTTGACATTATTTTTTTATTAATAATAAATATTTTGTACCAGAATTGGTTATTTATAAAGAATTTTGTATTTTTTTCAGGTTCGATTGCACTTAAAAAAAAAAAAAAAAAAAAAAAAAAAAAACCTGTAAAGGTACTAAAAATTTTCTAGGAAACTGGGATTCCAAGAACTTTTCATGTAACGATAACAGGAAAAATCCATGTAACCGATTCTAAAACTTCAGTTTTTGTTGTTACCGTTACAGGAAAATTTCTTGGAATCCCAGTTTCCTAGATAAAGTGTAGTACCTTTACAGATTTTTTTTACAGTGTGCTATTGTGGAGTTGCTCCAAAGCAAGATTTCATTTCATGTTTCAAATCTTTCTGCAAAGCAAGATTTATTTTTATGTTTCAAATCGTACTCACTACTTTATCCAACTCAAACACTTGAGATTTAGTTGTATAACTACTGCAATGAATTTCTAATACTCAGAATAAATGTGTGTATTGGTAACATTTCAGTATAAATTCAGCCGTTTTTCGCATTACCCGATATTAATCATTAAGAGAATTAATTGACTTATTTAAAAAAAAAGTAGTATGTGAATTAAAAATTTAACGCATTGTTCAGTCATTATCATTAATATTTATTATTTAATATTCAGTTTTAAAAGCTCAAATGCTAAAAATACACGAGTACTATAACATTTTCTCAAAGTTGGACCTTAGTTAGTAAGTTTTCAGTGGAACTCGGAATGAGTGTTGCAATCCTTCTAACACCAAATGATAATACGAAATCTATTTAGTTTTCATATTTTAAAAAAACTTTTTCCTGGATTAATAAAGAAAAAGCACTTTCATTCTATTCACTTCGTTCATTATTCAAAATATAAATGCGGTAAAATATAAAGGAGCGCTAAATCTTTTTAGGTAAGATAATTGATCATTGGAACTAATCTTACATCATGAATAAATAAATAAGTCAGTGTTTAATATAACTATTGATGATAAAATATATAGAATGCAAAAGTAGTCATTAAAATAATATAAATATCGTAAATCTTAGATAAGATTTGGGTAATTTGAAGTAATCTTTTAGAAATTTGACAGTAAATTTTTATTAATAATAATTGTATTCTACAAGAATTAGTTATTTATAAAGAAGTTTCTATACGTTTTCCAATCTGGTTGATATTGTAGAGTTGCTACAAAGCAATATTTCATGTTATGCTTCAAATCATGCTCGCTACTGTATCCAACTCAATCACTTGAGATATACTTGTATAACTACTGCAATGAAAATCTAAGGCACAGAATAAATGTGTACATTGGTAACATTTCAGTATTAATCCAGTCGTCTTTTGCAACTCTGATATTAATCATTAAGAGAATTAAGTTACTTCTTTTCAAGAAAATGTCGAATGAGAATTTAAAATTTAACGCATTGTTCAGTAAATATCAATCATATTTATTAATTAATAAGTAATTTTAAAAGTTCAAAAGCTAAATATTCACGAGTACTATAACAATTTCTCAAAGTTGGATCTTAATTAGTATGTTTCCAATGGAATTTGAAACGAATGTTACTGTCCTAACATCAAACACCAATATGAAATCCACTTAGTTTTCCTTATTAAAGAAAATATTTTCCTGAATTAACAACGAAATTTCACTTTAATACTGTTCACTTCATTTATTATTCAAAATTTTAGATATGGTAAATTATAAAGAAGTGCTTAATATTTTTACGTAAGATAAATGATGAGAGTATTGGAACTAATCTTACCTCATGAATAAATAAATGTGTCAGTGTTCAATATATTTATTGCTGATAAAATATATAGATTGCAAAAATAGTCATAAATGAATTAAATATCGTAAATGATACATACTATTTAAGTAATTCGAAGTAATTTTTAAGAAATTCGGCATTTAATTTAATTATAAATTAAGTTTTATAGAAGAGATTGCTATTTATAAAGTAGTTTATGTGTGTTTTTCATTAAAAAAGCTATTAGAAAGTTGCTATAAGGTAAGATTTCTTATTGTAATTCAAATCAAACACGATACAGTATCCACAATCAAACACTTGAGATATACTGCAATCAAAATCTACCATAGAGAATAAATATGTGTATTGGTAAAATTTCACTATGAATTCAGTTGCCTTTCACAACCCTGATATTAATCATAAAGATACTTAATTTACTTATTTTAAAGAAAATGTTGGATAAGAATTTAAAATTTAACTCAATGTTCAATTATTATCAATCATATTTATTAATTAATTAGTAATTTTAAAAGCTCAAATGCTAAAAATACACGAGTGGTATAACATTTTCTTGAAGTTGGATCTTAATTAGTATGTTTACAGTGGAACTCGGTACGAGTATTGCTATCTTTCTAACACACACACATACACACACACAAAAAATCGAAATCCAATTAACATTGTTTTTGAAAATATTTTTCTGAAATAATAATGAATTTGCACCTTGATGCTATTCACTTAATTTATTATTCAAAATGTTAGGTATGGTAAATTAGATAAAAACGCTTAATCTTTTTATGTAAGATAAATGGTGAGAGCATTGGAACTAATCTTGCATCATGAATAAATAAATAAGTCAGTATTTAAACCATATGCATTGGTGATAAAATATACTTATAAATCGCAAAATTAGTCACTAAGTATCAAATACATTAAATATCGTAAATGTTAAGTAAGATTGTAATTTCAAGCAATCTTTGAGAAATTTAGCATTAAAGTTTAATTAATAATTAATCTATTATGCAAAAAATCGACTTTTATAAACTAACTTTTATGTGTTTTCCAGTCTCAATTTCTATTATACAGTTGCTACAATAAGAGATTTTTCATTATATTTCAAATCGTGCACGCTATTTTATACAAACTCAAACATTTGAGATATACTTGTATAACTGTTCCAATGAACATCTAATTCAGAGAATAATTTCACTATAATTTCACTATAAATTCAGGTACCTTTCGCAATCCTAATATTAATCGTTAAGATAATTAATTTACACATTTTTAAGAAAATTCAAGATGAAATTCTACAATTTAATGCAAAGTTCTTTCATTATCAAATATGTTGATGCATTATTAATAAAATTTAAAACTTTCATGGTTAAAAATATGACAGTATTACAACATTTTCTAAAAGCTGAATCTTAATTAGTCAGTTTCAAATGTGTAAGTGCAAGTATATAAGTAGTTCAAGTATGTGAGTTTCAAGAATGAGTTTTACATTCTTTCTAACACAAAAATAAAACTATTAAAATTACTAAGAAATTCATACTATTTGAAAATATACTAATGCATTAATCTTATTTAATTCATTAAACTTTCAAAATGTCAAACATTATATTCTAAAGAAAAACATTTTTAATAGCGTTTACTATTACACTGTAGGTTCCAAGATATTCTAATTATTCCAGAGAATAATCCAAAACAAATATGTTTCCAACCTAAAATTTTATTTAGTTAAAAATGTTAAATAAAATCGGCAGTATGTTAAAGAACCAAACCCCATTTCTTTCCATGCAGTTTTCAGTTTTAAACATGTATGTCTTTAATTTGACTCGGATATAATTTCCAAACGTTAGCATATATGATTTATTCGATACCTAATAGTTTAAGAAAAATAGAAAGACCTTCCATAAAACAAGCATATTTCACGTTATATTCGAGTAGTTTTCTTAACCTTATTTAATCTCCAAATTTATAGAAAATTTATGTGGTTCTATAAGAAGAAGTCTGCCATCTATTTAAATAAAGAAAGAAAAAAAAATGTTTTTCAAAGAGAATCATTTATTACTTCTCTGGAATTTTTAGAGTCGAATAAAATACGAATAAATAGGGTGATATTCGTCAACTGTGTCTAGTATCTTATTACGAAATATGTAAAACACATATAGTTTATACATAATGTAATTCACATATAGTTTCAATTACAAAAATGTTTTAAATAAATTGTTTTAAATAAATGTTATAAACAAATTCTTAAATATATATATATATATATATACTACTTATGACTTCAAAGATCTTTTTAATAATATCTATTTATTAGATTTACATAATATCATAAATGATCTTTTTAAAAAATATCAACATGATTTGGATCTACCAACGAACATTGATACTGATTATTTTCATACTTTAACTAATTTCATTATATATAATAATTTTATCATGCAAGATAACATTATATATATTCAAAAAGTTGGTATACCACAAGGTGGTAGTACATCTAGTATATTATCGGATTTATGCTTGTATCATTATGAACGTAACTATTTTAATAATAAATTACATTTATATCGATATTTAGATGATATAATTTTAATTGATACTGATAATACCAGAATATTTCAATTACCGTTCGATATCCATCTAATCTAGAAATTACAAAAACCCTGCTTTTTTATAATACCATTCACTTTTTATATCTTAAAATTATATTAAAAGAAAACAAATTAATAACTGATATATATGACAAACGGAAAGAATTTAATTTAAAGTTAATACATTTACTAATTTTAAATTCTGTCTTCATAATTCTGTATATCATAATATAATTCTTAATAATTTAAATAGAATAAAATGTTTATGTTCTTCTCATTTAATTAATACAAATATTAAAAAGCTTATTTATGATGCTATAATTAATGGTTTTCCTAAAAAATTCATATATTCTTTAATATACAATCAGTAAGCACATGATCTAATAACTAATTAACACTTTGCGTAAAAAAGTACAAAAAAATTATTAAAACATAAAAAATAAGAATAAAAAATTAAAAATGTAAAAAATATATAAAAAATGTATATAATAGGTTGGTTAGGTGGGTAGATGTTAGAATACGGAGGAGGACGGTGTTGTCGGGATAATACGCAAAAGTTATTAAAAAATGAGAGTGGGAAATTTATTTGTAAATTTGGTACAGAATTTCTATGGAGTTTAAATAACACCAATGTATGGATTAATGTTTAGTTATATCTATTATATTAATAATGTTAATCATTTACATTATTAAATTGCACTTCACTTTTAATAAATGAGAGTACTATATCACTACTAAATGTATAGCGTACATTTTTTAATCTTTAATCTGCCTTAATTAAGATATTGAGTTCAGCATAGCATAGTCAAAATAAATGTTATCGATTTAAATAGTAATAGGGTGCACTATGGTGTATGGTTTAATTTTTTTATTACATTATTCTGCTTTTAATTAATTATTAATTTAATATTATGATGTGTACGATAAATCGTTTTTTGTTTTTATTATATTACCTCCATTTTTCTGTCATATGATATATGAATGCTTCAAGCTTTAATATACCACGTGCGGTATCAGAATTATGGTCGTGCATTTGGGATTCATTCTACTTTATAGCTCATCACTGTTTTACTTTCTCCATATTCACTATAGATTACTTGGTATTTCTTTAATTAATTTTGGTTTCATGTGTGTTGGTAGTCCCAAATTCGTATTGTTTTGCTTTCTCATGGCAAATACGAAGATGAAACCACACACTTCATTTGTAGTTCCAAAGTATTTGGGACCTGATGATTCTGCTTTGGTTCTACAAATTCCAATTGTATTCATTTTATTCTTTTTTCATTTCATATTCAGTGTGATATAAGTTATTAAATTAAATGGTTAACTTCAAATAAGTAATATATGTTTACTATTAATGGTCTTATATATATATATATATATATATATATATATATATTGGGTTGGGAAAAAAGTAAATTCGTTTTTTCTCAATAGATAGCTTTAAAGTCCCATATCTCGAGTAATACTTACTCAATTAAGTCATACTATACAGCGTTTGAAAGGTAACAGTCTCTAAAAAAATTCTAGATATAAAGGTAGCGTTATCTGTTTAACCAGTCAAAAGTTATTGCGTTTTTAAAAAAGAGATTTCAGAAGATCATTTTCGTCACATTTTAGTTTTTTACTTCCAAAAAGGGAAAAAATGGCGCAGGCTCATCGAAACTTGTATGGCATTTATGGTGATCAGTGCTTAAGTAAACGCCAAAGTCAGAATCGGTTTGCTTGTTTTCCTTCCGAAAATTTCGATGTTAAAGATGAACCTTTCCCTGTCCGGCCAATCCTTGAAGAATTCGATGAAATTTTAAAAACAATCCAGGTACACTGACATATTTCTTTCCACGACATTGCTACGGAACTAAACATTAACCATAAACTACTTTTGAACCATTTACATAAAATTGCATACCAAAAGAAACTCGATACTTGGGTTCCCCATAAACTTACAGTGAAAAATTTAATGAGAGAGTTTTCATTTGTGAATTGCTACTGAAACGGTATGAAATCGAGCCATTTTTGAAACAAATCATTACGGGTGATGAAAAGGGAATCACGTATAACAACAATGTGCTAAAAAGATCGGATCGAAGCTTCACAAATGGTGGCAAAGCCTGGATTGATGCCTACGAAAGTGATTCTGAGTGTTTGGTGGGATTGGAAAGGAATTTTCCATCATGAGCTGCTCAAACCTGGCCAAACCATCAATTCAACTCTCTTCTGTAAACAACTAATGCGATTGAAGCAGGATATTAAACCCGGTCAAAATTGATCGAAAGGAAAGGCGCTGTCTTCCATCACGACAACGCTAAACCACACGCATCTTTAGTCACTCGGCAAAAACTGAAAGAGCTTTGTTGGGAAGTTTTGATGAACCCATCATATACTCCGGACCTGGATCTGACGGATTACCATTTGTTCCGCCCTATGCGGTACTCTCTTGAAGGTATTAAGGTGGTTTCAAAAAAGGCTTGTGAAAATCACCTTATTCAGTTTTTTGCCAAGAACTCTCAGAAATTCTACAGTGACGGAATTATTATTTTACCAGAAAAATGTCTTAAGGTCATCGAACAAAATAGCACATAAATTTTTATTAGTTTTGTTTTATTTATATAAATAAATTCACTTTAAAAAATACGAAAAAAGGCGAACTTACTTTTTCCCCAACCCAATATATATATAATCATTATAAATTACTATTATTTAACATCTACAATGAAACAAAATAACCCAAATTTAATACAAATTTAAACAAGACAAGTAAGTTAGGAATATAGGAACAATTACGAAAATTATTGGAAATAGGTGTACTTGGTTTGTTTTCAAGGGTAATACCAAGTAGGCGCTATAATTTCGATTTATTACTTATGAGAAATCAGGAATAATTCTAAAATGATTTCTTAATTACCCGTATATGTTTATATATTATATAACTCATTGTTCCTTTAAGTGATAGTTGGAAAAAAACCTATTAAATCAACAAGTTTGACAGGAAAAAGTCCCATTTATTTAAGACTGAAATTGACTGAGTTATACATTTTTTAATTACATCTCTTAGGTCATTTTTTGCCTCTTAACACATACTAGTTGGAACATGCTTCATTGAATCATAAAAGTATTAAATTATTAAAGTATTAGAAAAGTTTAAATTGGCGTGAACATTTATGCATTGCACAGAGAGAAAGTCACTTTAAGATAAATTTATTTTTTTGATTAGATAATCTAACACCATTCAAAAATACACTATATGGCTATTAATGACCAGACAGTTTAAATTTTAGATGTTTTATCGAATATTTAAAAAGATAGTTGTCGGATAACTCTGCAATTTCAGAATTTTTAAGATTATGTTTGACCTTATATTTATGAACTCAAATTTGATATAGAGCACCATTAGGAGGGTATTTACTTATTTTATAAAATGCGTAATTATTAACAAAATGCGTCTTTACTTCAGTAAAAGCATTTTTTTAATTGGAACTGTATATGTATAACTAATGGTGTAGAAATTAGTTATGAGACATCATAGAGATCGAACACCATGTATACGGTAAAATACTAAATACTTGTGCGGTAATTTTACTTCATGAAGAATAGGCCACTGAAATTTTAAATAATACATATATATATAGACGATTATCAATATTCAAGAAAAATTGTTTTTTTTAATACTTCACTATTACTATTTGCAAATAATATTAATCTAAGTCGTAGTACACAAAGAAAAATTCTGCTATAATTTTGATTATAGTTGTATAGCTAACACAAGAGAAACTTTTCTTAATTATAATTTCCTCACATTTAATTTTCTGGTGAGATTGAGCTTTAATGAATTTGATAATTTTTAATTATTATTTGTTTTTTTTAAAGTTAATATTTATTAGAGATATATTTTAATTTAACGACGAACTATATTGATATATTATTATTTTTAATATTATTTTAGAAATAAGCTGAAACAATGCTGCGTATAGAATGGCCAGCATGCTCTCCTGACCTGAATCTCATTAAGCACGTTTGGGATTTGGGATATGCTTGGACGCTGCATTGCTGCGAGATCACGGCCTCCTTTTATTGTCCAATGCTTGGAGATTGCACTTCTTGAGTAGTGGACGAGTAATTTCGAAAGTATTATCGATAACATCATCGTATCCATGGAAAACAGGTGTGCAGCATACTTAGCTGTTTGAGGAGACTACACGCATTATTAAAAAAATCTTGCACCATTACAAAACAATGCGTTTTTTTAATCACTTACATGTAACCCAATTGTTATCCAAATAATGTTTTCCATCTTTTCAAAGAATTAAATCTTAATTGCAATTTTTTGCGTCTTTTTTTTCTGTATTATTTACTGATACGCGTATACTATTAATTTTACTCCAATACATGTGTTTAATTAAAAAATCGTCTGCTTTTTATCCCAGTGCTTTTCCCTCTGCGTAGGGATAATATGTGTTTTTCCCTCTGCGCAGGGATATTATTGTTCTATTATGTTTACTTTATAGTTGAGTCTGTGAATCTCGACGATGTGTGCATTGTGTTCCCTCAGCGGATTTTATTTGTGAAATGTGTTATTAAATAATGTGAAAAGTGATTATACAGTCTACTGCTTTCATTAAAATATATCGACACAACATTTCGGTATCGCAGCCGGAGTATTGCGAAATTTGAGTAAAAAGTTAATAGAATAATTCGTGAGTGAAATTCATTCTAAAGTAAAATGAGCTAATTGGAATTGTGCCAAATAGAATAACGCAAGAAAAAAAAAATGGATAAGAAAATATTGACTGATAAAAAAGTTTTAAAATCTTCAATTACAAGAGTGAAAAATAAATTCTTCAAAACTGATTTGAGTGTGTGTGACTTAGAACAAATTCAATTATTTAAAAAAGAAATTGAAAAATTAAATGAAGAGTTAAAGAATTTATTTAAATCGATTTTTTATGCATGTGAAGAAAAAGACATAGATTTATTTATAGAAGAGAAGGATGAACAACAAGACATCTTAGATGAATTAACGGTAAAAATTAAACGTGAAATTAATGCTAGAAAAATAAATACGGACAATCCAAAAAAGGAGGTGAGTGAAATGAAATTGCCTAAACTTTCTTTACCAACTTTCAGTGGAAATATTCATGAATGGTTAAGTTTCAAGGATTTGTTTACAGCAAGTATACATGAAAATGAAAATTTATCGCCTGCTCAGAAACTGCAATATTTAAAATTATCGTGTCATGGAGACGCGTTAAAAATAATAAAATCAATTCCTATTGAAGATTCGAAATACAATGTAGCTTGGCAATTATTAACGGAACGGTTTTCAAATAAAAGAGAATTAATATATTCTCATATAAGAAGATTATTAAATTTTCCATTCGTGCAAGGTGATTCACCGGCAGCAATACTTAATTTAGTGGATGTGACGAATGAATGTGTTCGATCTTTCGAAATCTTGGATCAGAAGGTAAGTGGCTTTTCAGAAACTTTGTTGATTTATTTACTTTTGCAAAAACTTGACTCTAATGTTAAACTGTGGTGGGAACGGCAGTTAAAAAATGACGAACTTCCAACATTAGATCAATTAATAAATTTTCTGAAAGATTATGCTCGTTCATTACAATCTGCTAAAGGAAATAGTGTTTATAAGAAAAACAGTTATCCTAAATTAACTGCGATGACTGCTTCTATTAATAATAACGAGTGTAAATATTGTTCTTCACCTAGTCATAAAATACCTAAATGCAGTGAGTTTTTAAAATTATCTGTTCGTGAAAGAGTGCAATTTGCAAAAAATAAAAATCTTTGTTTTGCATGTTTATCTGCTGACCATAAATTAACCAATTGTCATTCAAAAAGAGTTTGTTCAAAATGTAATTTGAAGAGTCATAATAGCTTATTACACTATGAAAGACGAGATACTAACTATCCAGATATAAAAACCCAAGTAACGCCTCAGTCCTCGTATCATACTAGTGAGACTACTCCTGAATCATCTAATAATACAAATATGTCCATAAATTCGTGTCTTGGGGAAATAAATTCAAAATCATTTGGCATACTTGCAACTGCGCTAATTAATGTGAAAGATAATTATGGAGGCAATAAATTATTG
This sequence comes from Maratus speculifer, assembly GCA_964019185.1. Classification (NCBI taxonomy): domain Eukaryota; kingdom Metazoa; phylum Arthropoda; class Arachnida; order Araneae; family Salticidae; genus Maratus; species Maratus speculifer. The sequence goes on along the minus strand of OZ025297.1, from coordinate 286,209,335 downwards.
AGATGTATAATAGATGTCGGAAGTACTAACAATTTTATAAGTGAGCGTGCAATACAATTATTAGGTATAAAAAGAAATTCTGCTAATTTACAGATTAAATGCTTGGGAATGGGATACTCCGAAGAGACACGTGGTGTTGTAAGATTGGAATTTTCTCCACATTTTGATAAACAAAACACACGATTAGGTACTTTTTATATTTTGAAAAAGATAACGAGTAATCAACCAGTTGTATCATATGATATTAATGCATTCAGTCATTTAAAGAACATAACACTAGCTGACCCTAAGTGGAATGAACCGGGACCAATAGACTTATTATTTGGCGTGTCATTATCATTATCTATAATTAGAGGAGAAAAAATATTTGGAAAACCAGGACTGCCTTTTGCAGTAAATTCAGATTATGGGTGGTTAATAACAGGAGATAGTGATACTTTTTCAGAAAATAAACCAAATATTATAGTTAATTTTGCAAATGTTGAAACAGATTATGTAAAAAGGTTCTGGGAGTTAGAAAACATCCCCTCAAAAGAAATATACACAAATGAAGAAAAATATTGTGAGGAAATTTTTGATTCAACTCATTCACGCGATACTAATGGAAGATATATTGTGCGTTTGCCATTTAAAAAGCAGTGTAAAGAATTAGGGGAATCAAAATCGTTAGCTATGAAAAGATTTCTAAATTTAGAAAAACGATTTAATAGAGAGCCCGATTTGTATGAAAATTATTGTATATTTATGAATGAATATCTTGAAATGGGACACATGGAGAAAATACCAAAGAATGAAATTCAAAAACCTGTTAATGAAATTTATTATCTGCCACATCATCCAGTAATCAAGGAATCTAGTACAACAACCCGTCTTAGAGTTGTGTTTGACGGTAGCGCAAAAACTACAAATAATGTTTCTCTTAATGAAAATTTAATTGTAGGTCCTAGAGTTCAACAAGAGTTATTTTTTATTTTGTTAAGATTCCGCACACACGCTATAGCTATTAATGCTGACATTGCAAAAATGTTTCGTCAAATTAAAATATTTCCTGAAGATCAAAATTTTCAAAGAATTCTCTGGAAGGATAAATTTTCCGACGATATAAGTGATTATCGTCTCACTACAGTTACATACGGACTAACGTCTAGCCCATATTTAGCTACTAAAGTTCTACAGAAATTAGCGTTGGATGAAAAATTAAATTTTCCACTAGCGTCAAATGTTGTATTACGTGATTTTTACGTAGACGACTTACTTACAGGTGCATCATCTCCCGAAGAAGCTATAAAATTAATATCAGAGTTACAAAAATTAATGAAAAGAGGCGGATTTGAGTTACGCAAGTGGGCCTCGAATGACATTAGTGTACTAAAAAACATTCCTGAAAATTTAATTCAGTCTAAATCAGATTTATCAATTGAAAACGATAACTCATGGGTAAAATGGGACTCAAATCTCGATGTCTTTAAAATTAGTGTCACCATAGAACCAACATTAAAAGAAGTCACAAAGAGATCCATATTGTCAGATATAGCAAAATTTTTCGATCCACTTGGTTGGATCTCCCCCTTTATAATTTCTGCAAAAATTCTACTTCAGGAATTATGGAGAAGTAATCTGGCATGGAACGAACCTGTTCCACTTCTGATTAAAAATAGGTGGATAAAAATTCGGGAAGAACTCGCATGTTTAACATCAATTACTGTGCCTCGTTTAGCAATTATTCCTTCAGCTAACACATTTGAAATTCATTCATTTAGTGACGCTTCCTTAGTGGCATATGGTGCAGTTGTTTACTTAAGATCCTTATCAAATGATTCGGCTGTATCAGTTAGAATATTAGCTGCAAAAACAAGAGTTGCACCTTTAAAAACAATAACTTTACCTAAATTAGAATTGAGTGCCGCCCTGCTGTCAGCCCGTTTGGTAAAAACTGTTCTAGATACATTGTGTTTGGACATCTCTAAAATTAATTGTTGGACGGATTCAACAATAGTTCTTTCTTGGCTATCAACCGAATCAAGAAGATGGCAAACTTTTGTTGCAAATCGTGTTTCTGAAATACAGCAACTTGTTCCTTCTGAGTGCTGGCATCATATAAAGGGAAAGGAGAATCCAGCAGATTGTGCATCAAGAGGTCTATCACCCTCGGAATTATCATTGCATGATCTGTGGTGGAATGGCCCCAGTTGGCTAATTGATCCATCTTTCACTTCTCCAAAATCACAATTAGGGAGTGTTTTCTGTGACGAAGCTTTATTAGAACAAAGGAAAAATTATTTTTGTGCTACAGCCCAATTAAGTGTGGAAATGCCTATTCTCTCAAATATATCATCATTTACTAAGCTAAAACGTGTTATTGCTTGGTGTTTGAGATTTCTTACGAATTCTCGTTTACCTGTTTCAAAAAGAAACTTCGGCTTTCTTACACATACAGAAATTCAGAGTGCCTTAAAGGTGATAATTAAACAAGTGCAAGAGTCATCATTTCCTGACGACATTAAATGTATGACTTCTGGTAAGTGTTTACCTCGCAATAGCAAACTGATTAATCTTTCTCCATTCCTTGATAAGGAAGGAATACTCAGAGTTGGAGGACGTCTTCGTCATTCAAATCTCACACAAGAACAAATCCATCCAATATTGTTACCAAAAAATCATCCAGTGACAGTGTTGATTATCAGATATTTTCACTTATCTCATTTTCATGCTGCCCCTCAGCTATTATTGTGTGTTATCAGACAGAAGTTTTGGATTTTAAGTGGACGAAGTGCTGTAAGAAAGTTCGTAAGGAATTGTGTAATCTGTGCTCGTGCTTCTGCTTCTACAGCTAAACAAATCATGGCTGATTTACCTTCAACTAGAGTGCAACCTACCCGTCCGTTTCTTATTACAGGAATTGACTATGCAGGACCTATATTGTGTAAATTTAAAAAAGGTAGAGGTTCAAAATCTTTTAAGTGTTATATTTCATTATTTATATGTTTTTCTACTCATGCAATTCACATTGAATTAGTGACTGATTTATCTACTCAGGCTTTTTTAGCTTGTCTGAAGCGATTTATATCCAGACGAGGAAAACCAAAAGAAATTGTAAGTGATTGTGCCAAAAATTTTGTCGGTGCGAGCAAGGAGTTGAAAGAATTGTATAAATTTGTGGCTTCTTCTCAGCATAATGAAGAAGTGACAAAATACTTAAATTCGGAAGAAATAAATTGGCATTTCAACCCACCCTCAGCCCCTCACTTTGGAGGACTATGGGAGGCTGGCGTTAAATCGATGAAATTCCATTTAAAAAGAACCGTTGGCAATTTAGTTTTGACATTTGAAGAACTTTCAACTCTTTTAGCTCAAATCGAAGCATGTTTAAATTCTAGACCCCTTTGTCCTTTAAGTTCAGATCCTAATGATTTACAGGCCTTAACCCCTGGTCATTTTTTAATTGGTGCTCCTCTTACTTCAGTACCAGAAGTAGATATTTCAGAGGTACCTGCATCAAGATTGACCAGGTGGCAATTAGTGCAGAAAATACAACAACACTTTTGGAAAAGATGGAGCAATGAGTACCTTTCGACCCTTCAACAGAGAGTAAAATGGTTTAAAGAAGAGCCTAATATTAAAATAGGTGATTTAGTTATAATAAAAAATGAAGGTCTCTCCCCTTTACAGTGGAAATTAGCTAGAGTGATCAAAACTCACCCTGGATCTGATAAAAAGGTTCGTGTAGTTACCCTGAAAACTGAAAATAGTGAATTAAAAAGGCCAATAACTAAATTGTGTAAATTACCTTTAGAGTAAATTTTTGAAACCCTTTCGGCTTTCAAGGCCGGGAGTATGTTTAATTAAAAAATCGTCTGCTTTTTATCCCAGTGCTTTTCCCTCTGCGTAGGGATAATATGTGTTTTTCCCTCTGCGCAGGGATATTATTGTTCTATTATGTTTACTTTATAGTTGAGTCTGTGAATCTCGACGATGTGTGCATTGTGTTCCCTCAGCGGATTTTATTTGTGAAATGTGTTATTAAATAATGTGAAAAGTGATTATACAGTCTACTGCTTTCATTAAAATATATCGACACAACAACATGATTATCTCGCACGGTTTTCATAACTCCTTTGCTTGTTCGCCTATTTTTTTAGCAGCGTATATGTATATATGTTTATTAGATTATTTCCTTTACACTCAATAACTGATATATTCAATTTATTTTTAATCAAAAGTAAAATAATTTCCTATAAAATTCATCTTTGTTGAATTATACCCCTTTTTAAGACGTCGTTATCTAAACTCAAGCTTTCATCCTCAATTTAATAAACCTAAAAGTTAATTAATTTAAACATGTTATGTATTTAAAAGATTATTCGAGAAATTTATATGAAAAAATTTCATATCTTTTAATACAATTTTCTTGTTCTTTGAAGTACTTAATTAAATCCATGTAACTTCTGAAAACTGAAAGACTAAAACTCTCTATAAATTTAAGTCTTTTTCAAGAGCTTGGTGACTAATTTTACAGGATTTTTTATTTGCTTAATATCTCGAAGAATTAGGTTTGTAATATTGATAATACTATTACCCAACAATGATTTACTTAAAAGATTAATTTGTGACATATTGCTGAAATAATTTTTATCAAAATTAATTATTGTGAAATAATTTCACATTTCATATTTCTAATTTTAAGAGATTTACAATCTAATAAAATACATTAAATTATATGCATATTTTTTATTTTAGATTTTTTTGTCTCCTTTTATAGCATTTTTTTTCTATTTACATAACGATTATTTATTACCAGTTTAATTAATAAAAATTCATTATTTTAGTTGCATTAAATCAAGCAGCAAAGCATGTGTATTAAATTATTCAATGAGCAATAGAACTATAAACATTTAAAAGAAAAAAAAAATCCTACAAGGGCTAATATTACGAATCGAACTAATTAACTTGAAATAAAAATATGAATTTATATATATATATATATGTATATATATATCGATACAATATTTTTAAAATTTCTTGTTAGGTATATATATACAATAATGCATATAGTGCGCTCTTAAATAATATTTAAAGTGTAATTTGGAAAAGAAAAGGAATATTAAGGCTCCTTGTCCCCTTAATATCGCGAATAGAAGTGAGATCGGACTGATATGTTAATCGCACAGGAATGGAAATAGTTTAGTCTTTCTTTTAAGAAACCAAATTTTTATGTTTTACAACTTTGATACAAACTAATGATATTTCCGTTGAATGTAAATTTAAAAAAAATTAAATTAAAAAAGTATTATACTGTGTATTGCATATAAACCCAGCTAAAAATGAACTGCAGTTTTTTTTGTAGAAGTGAAGTGTTCTTGAGGTTTTTTTAAAATTTCTCTAGTCTTTCTGTAGTGCAATCTCAACTATAAAATCACTTCAGTTATTTTGTAGTTAATTAAAGGTGATTTTGCAGTAATTTATTTTAAACTTTCTGTGCGCTATTAACTTTGAAAACACTGTAGTTTTTATAAAGTCATTTTATAATCAAAAATTAAAAAATATATAAGACTTTACAACCGTAGAATCACTGCAGTCAATTTGAAGTTATTATCTAACCATTAATTTAGAAGTACATTTCCGATGCATCTCTCGTATAACTGTAGTTATTGTCAGATGCTTCAAAATCGAACTAGGGATTTCTCATCCCATCGAACCACTTTCGTAGTAAAACATTTATTAGTTCCTACTTTGTTTTGTTTCTTGGAAATTATAAGTTTTAATACATTAAAATCCATTTCTTTTTTTTTAATTCAGACATGGGCGTCCCTATATCTATACTTCCTTCCCCCTAACTTAAAATTCTTAGTTCCTTTATTATTTTAAGCTAAGAGAAAAAAAAATAATTTCACTAAATTACATTTCGAAATCCAGTGAGGGGTAGTGACTACCTGTGCCCTCTGCATACAACGGAAATTTCTTAGTTCCTTTATTTTAAGTTACTCTAAATGAATAAATTTTGCGAGGTTTATCAAAATCAGAGAAAAAATATATTAAGTTTCAAAAGTTATGAGGGACAATGGGCATTTCACTCACCAGCCCCTTAATGCGAAATTTCTTCTTACTTTTTATTGTAAATTTCTTGAATATTATACATTTTACTATGCTTTTGAAAATATCAGAAAAGAAAAATTTTGTTAATGTATATATATATATGTTAATTTAGGAAGGGGCAAATACTTTCTTCTACCTTCCTCCCCCTAACAGAAAATTCTTAGTTCTATTAAGCTAAAGAAAAAGATTGAATTTTAGTATTTTTTCAAAAATCGGAGAAAAAAATTAGTTAAATTTCAAAATCGAGTGAGGGAAAATGGCTCATCTATTCCCCCACCCCTCACGGAAAATTCTTCTTTTCTTTATTTAAATCACACTAAAAGAATAAATTTTATTATGCTTTTGTAAATTGGAGGAAAAATTGCTAATTAAATTTCAAAATTGAGGGAGGGGCAATGAGTCTACAACTCCCTCCTTAATTGAAAATTTCTTTCTCATTCTTTCTAAGTTACTCGAAAATTTTACATTAGGTTTTTGAAAAAAAAAAGAAGAGGAAATTTTATTTAATTAAATTTTAAAATCCAACGAGCTCCTCTGCTTCCTGCCCCCATACATCTCCATCTTCATAACTGAAAATTACTTGCAATTAATTTACTATTACTTCATTTTGAAATCGATATACAAATATTTGAATCATCAAATAATTTTTTAATCGCTCATTAAAATTATTATTCGATCTAAACTTAATGAATCGTAGAAAGAAAAAAAAATACTTCATCAGTTAATTGAAGTGTATTTTCTAATTATGTATTCATTTTAAAAGAACATCAAAGTTTCTTATTTCATGCAAATATTAAATTATTAAAAATGTTTAAAATTATTTTACAAGTCATAAATATATTGAAAAATCTAGTCATTTTTTATATTAAAATTTAAAAAAAATCAGAAATTTCCCTTTGTAAAAAATTATTTACCAAAGAAAAAAAAAGAAGAAAATTAAATTAATGTTTCTATTTTATTTTTAGGTAAAAATGTAGATAAGTTAATAATCAAATATATCTACATAATCATTAAAAACATATGCTACATTAAAAAATAAAAACGACATAAAATGAGTCCTTATTCTACTTCAAAGTTATTAATAATGAACTTCTTATTTTATAAAATTAATTTTTCCTTTTTACAAATATATATTTCTTAAATTAACACATTTAATTACATTATAATTCCAAAAAATATTATATTATCAGAAAAATAACCTCTAAAATTCGTTTATTTTTTATTTATTTATTTTATTTTTTATTTGCAAGAAAGATTCAGAAAGATTCTCCATTTAAAAAACTCACTACCAAAACAATATATATATATTATTTTTATTTAATTTTTAAATTAAAATTTATATAATGTCCATATCCATATGTTTCTTAGTAATTTGGTAATCTGCCTTCTATTTCTCTTCAAACTTCAACTGTTTTTAACAATATGATTGTAAAAATACTGGTTTCATTGGTTTATTTAATGGTATTGTCTGAATGACTTTGGATGTATTTATAAAAGTATTTATAAATAACAAATTATTATTCTAACATAATATTATATTCTTATTTTATAAAATTAATTTATCCTTTTTACAAATATATATTTCTTAAATTAACACATTTAATTACATTATAATTCCTAAAAAAATTATATTATCAGAAAAACCTCTAAGATTTGTTTATTTTTTTTAATTTGCAAGAAAGATTCAGAAATATTCCCCATTTAAAAAACTCACTACAATATATATATATATATATATATATATATATATATATATATATATATATTATTTTTATTTAATATTTAAATTAAAATTTTTTTATAAATAACAAATTATTATTCTAACACAATATTATATTCTTATTTTATAAAATAATTTTTTCCTTTTTACAAATATATATTTCTTAAATTAACACATTTAATTACATAATAATTCCTAGAAAAATTATATTATCAGAAAACCTCTAAAATTCGTTTATTTTTTTTTTAATTTGCAAGAAAGATTCAGAAATTTTCCCTATTTAAAAAACTCACTAAATATATATATATATATATATATATATATATATATATATATATATATAGATAGATAGATAGATATAGATATTTTTATTTAATTTTTAAATTAAAAAATGTTTATAAATAACAAATTTTTATTCTAACACAAAAATAAAAAATATGTTTTACCTTATCATTAAACGACATAAAATAAATTTTCAATCTAAGTAAAAAATATTAATTACCGACCCATAATTTATTAAAGTAAGTACTTCCATGTCAAAAATATATATTTTATAAAATTAACACAACGCATGTAATTACATTATAATTCATAATAAAAAATTATTATTTTCGCAATTAGCCTAAAAATAAAATTATTTTATTAAATATTTACTGATTTTTAAATTCAGAAGAAAAACCAATTCATTTGCTTTAGCATTCGCTAAAGTATTTGTTTAATTCATTTAATATTAAATTGATTTTAAAATACACGCCCATATAAACGAATTACATTAAATAAATAAATAATAAAATAAAAGCACTTTAAAATATCCAATTTTTCTGCCTGCCATTCAGCTTTTGCAACAAACAGCCTTTAATTTGAAATGCCTCCCCTTATACCTCGCACAACACTAACCACGCAAGTCTCAACGGGCAAGTGGTCAAAGCGTGTCTCTCCTGTACCTGGGATCCTCAGTTCGAGTACAACTGGTTCCACAGTCAAAATCTGCATTTGAAATGCTAAAAAGCAAGCTTACCAGTATGGTCAATTGATGGCGCCAGCAGAGCCAACCTTTTTTCTCTTGGGAGGGGCATTTAACTTCAAATTCACTGCAGAAAATATGTAGTTATGAACTACACTTTCACTGTAGTTATTTTGTAGTTGTTGACTTCGAAAAAACTGCAGTGATTTGTGCCAAATCACCACAGTTTAGCAACTGCATTTTCTTTGCAGTTTCACTGGAGTTCATTTTTAGCTGGAAAGCATTGTAATTTTATGTATTGCAATTTTAGATATTAGTTTAAAACATATTACCTTATTATTAGAAAAGTTAGGTTTTAGAAAAGTTATAACCACGCTTAGTAATTTTAACTAGCATTTCTTGAAGCATTGTTTACTTAGTCTTTAATCGTTGCATTACAGTAAATTTTTATTAATATATGATGTACGGTCTTACCAAAAGATAGTGACGATCAAAAGACAACTCATAAAAATTAACCTATAACTGCTATGAACGGTCCAATGGTATTAATACTATATTGAATAAAAAATGTATTATAAAATGTAAACACATTTATATTCAAAATTTTTAAAGACTATCAAATTTTAAACGAAATAAACAAAATGTATTTTCTAATAAAAGAGCTGCAAAAATGCTGTAAAAAAACCGTAAAATCGTATTGGCTACCGCTTTTTCCTATCGTATCTCCTTTTAAATAAACTTATGTTATGCTGAATTTATCCCTTGTTAGTCTTGCGATCACACACACACACATATATATATATGTGTGTGTGTAACAATTCGACGAAGGCTATGTTCCATAGACTCCTAAGAATGTCACTTATAAGAATCAGCAGCAGGACGAGCAGAGCAGTCGCTCCGGCTGTTGGCAAGCAGTGGAAGAGTTGCATTGGTGTATTTCCCCATGAGAAAAATAAAATCCATCAGTCTTTGAATTATTTTATTTATTAACTCATAAAATACGTAAGTTCTTCCCCGCAGTCACCTTGGAACTGTCATCGAATATTCCAAAACTTCGTGATTAAGCTGCATTCTAAGATATTGGAATTTTTCGGGGAAAAAGAAACAGCATCTTAATATTTGAAATGTAAATCGCATTCTGCGCTCTGACAAAACCAAATGAGAAACCCACATTTGCACGACAAACTAGCCCCTCCTCACTGCGCGTCAATAATTAAAAAAATCCAACAAGGATTAATCTGAGTCTACGCAATAAAAAATGACCACCTCTGATAGGTCTAGTAAGCGTGGACCTCGGGTAAGGATTATATCATGTCTCGCAAATAAAATAGCCTGTTAACATCCGCGCACTAACACAGATCACGTGATGTTAAATAAAAAATAAAATTAAAATCCCTAGAATATTCTAAAAATGAAAGATTACGAAATAATTTCCCGCTTTTTTGAGAAACAAGCAATAAATTATTAATAAATAAAATAAGAAAAAGAATTTAACTGTTAAAAGTTAATACATTACGAAACTAAGATTAAAATATGTTCCGCAATTTTAGAATTAAAGCTAAGAAAGAACAAAATGGCGCAAAATTTTTTATTTTATTACATATATATATATATAATCGGTTTTAACTTTAAAAGTTTTCAGCACCATTTTTATATTTTTATTAAATACGGATATTTCACTAAGTTACAAAACTACTCTAGGTAGGGTAACAGATCTTCAAATGAAGGCAATACAAACGGGCGAGAACATAATTTTACAGTATAGATCACTTGAAACACTTGTTTTATTTAAATTGCTATCGTAGCTAATCAATAATAATAGATTACAACGTATAATATAAAAAAGTATAAAGCTAAAATTAAATGATTAATATAATTTATAAAGCAACAAATACAATTACGTGACAATTAAGAATCAGTTGAAAATTAAAAAATATGTAATTAATAATGAATATCACCTCATCATTATTATCTCATTAGCTGAAAATCTTTATATGTATAAATCTTCTGTGCGTGTGTTTGTCACTGAACTCCTCCTAAACGACTGGACCGATTTAAATGAAATTTTGTGTGCGTGTTCCAGTGGATTCGAGAATGGTTTCGATTCACATTTCATCGAAATTGATTCAGTATTTTATTAGAAATTAGACAAAAACTAATATTTAAGGATTTTTCGCATATTAAAATTGTTGAATAAGTTCGCTGAACAGAGTGCGGATGGAATGACCGAGCGGTCTAAAGCGCCAGATATAAACTCTGGTTCTTGAAGAAAGCAATGGTGTGTTCGAACCCCACTCCTAACATACGTGTATGATTTGCAATAATTTTTTTCTGTATTATAATTTTAATTAACCGACTTCAGAAAATCGTTAACTTTTAACTAAAAAGTGAAAAATAAACTTTTCTATCAAAAATCGAACCGACACCAAAAACTACTGAAAAGTGGAAAATAATTTCCTTATATAATTGTAATAAGAAATTAAATTAAGAGCGTAGTATTTATCATGCGTATTATTATATTTATGTACATTTATTTGACTTTTTGGTGTCGGTGGCAGGACATCCGATGTCGGTGCAAGGACAATGCCTGTCGGGTCCGCTAGTACCTATATAATATTTATGTGTATTAAAGTAATTCTGACGCAATTAATAAAAGTGATATAAATTATTAGATTTTCAATTTTCAGTATGTAATCTAAATTAAATGATATATAGTGTTAATAAAGTCTACTCATTTTGAAAACTTAAGAGCATAGAAAATTTAATTAATTTACATTAATTTTTGCTTCCAGAGATGTAGTTAATCTTTTACAAAATATATTATTCATAAATGTAATACTGTAACTAAATGTTATATTAGGCGAGTATACATTATTAAAACATAGAAAAAAACGTAAGGCTCTGTTTTTATTAAAACAGCTACTTGAACTAGTGTATAGTGAGAGAATTACACACAGAATTCCGAATGATTCATTAATGTAATTTATAAAACAATAAGTACAATTATAACAGATCTAACAACAGATCATTAACCAAGTGGGTGTAAAACGTCCGGGCCAGGATTCGAATGCGGGATGCATTCGCTTAAACCGCCAATGCTCTTCCAACTGAGCCATTCCGGACGAATACTGGAGGACTATTTCACCCAACTAACCTTAGCGATCACATAAATAAATCTAATAAGTACAATTACCTGTAAAATAAAAATCAGTTAAAACTTTTTTAAAAAGGTAATTAAAAGATACCTCGCTTACTTTTTATTATCTCATTTATTAAAAATGTCTATCTAATATTTATGTAATTAAATTAATTTCGATACAGTTAATAATAGTACCATACTTTATTAGACATGCAACCTGAAATACGAAATCTAAATTAAGCAACATATAATGCTAATCAAGTCTATGTTTTTTGAAAACGTGCATTCGAACATAAAAATTAAATTAATGCATGTTAATTATTGCTTGCAAATATGTAGCTAACATTGGACAAAATATACTATTCATAAATGTTATACTACAAAAAATGTTATAGAAGGCGAGTGCATATTTTCACAACATAAGTCATTTTATAAAAAAAATTAAAATAAAAAAAAATTTAATTAAACTACTAATTGAACATGTGAATAATGATAGAAATATGCATAATATTCCATCTAATAGGTATATTTAATTTATAAAATTGTAAATACAATTACCTGACAAAAAAGAATCAGTTTAAACTTAATAAATAAATGAATAAATAAAATAAATTAAAAAAATCTCGTTTCACAATTATGATAATCTTATTATTTAACAATACCTGAAAGATATTTGTATAACTAAACTAAATCTGACGCGATTAATAAAAGTTCTATAATTTATTAGGCTTATCTGAAGTATGAAATCTAAATTAAACGATTTATAATTCTAATAAAGTTTATTCATTTTAGAAACTTAAAAACATAGAAAATTAAATTAAGGTATGTCAATTTTCGCTTGCGGAAATCTAGTTAACATTGACTAAATATACTATATATAAAAGTTACACTATAACTAAATATCATAACAGGCGACTGCCATTCTTACAGCATAGGCCACTTAAAAAAAATCTTTATATTCTAATTGTTATTTGAACTAGTGAAGTATAAGAGAAATATGTATTAAATTCCTATTAATTGATTAACATAATTTATAAAACAATAAGTACAATTATCTGCCAAATAAGAATCAGTTGATGTTTTTATAAATAAGATCATTAATATATATATGCATATATATATAGTGGCGCTCAAAAGTTTCCGGACAGCAAAAAGTTTTCAGTTAATTTGTAAATATACCCATATGCAGAGGAATCTCAAAGTGATATTTATACATTTTATTGACCTGATAGTTAGGAACTTACGTATAGAAGAACATGTAAATATCTATAAATTTAACTGACAAAATTAAGTATAAAGGAAAACGCATGTTCTCAAAAGTTTCCGGCCACCTTCACAAGTTTGTAAAAAAGTGGTATTGTAATAGAAAATTACAGTGATCAAGAACATTTACGATTAGTTTTTTGTCGTACTACTATTTCATTAGCTTTAGCAATAAGTACTGCGGCGCAGCAACATGACATTCATACAACCAATGGTTAAAGATCGTCTATGGTACGTTTTTCTTGCAATTTTGGCGAAATGTCGGCTGAGTTGGAATATTTATAGTTCCACTGACTTTTGTCAACTTCTTTTCAAAGATTTTCAATTGGATTCATGTTGCGCACTTGAGCTGATCATTTCAAAAACGATTTTTTTTTGTGCGAAAACCATTGCTTATCGAGGTTTGCATACATTATTTATGTCGTTATCATGTTAAGAAAAATAGTTGCGATCATTTTTTTCTCAAATAAGGCAGAAAATAGTCTTGCAAGATATCCTTATACATTGTATCATTCACCTGGCTGTAGATTTCAAATAAGGGACCGACACGTTTTGAAGAAAATTCTCTCATGGCATAACGCGTCCTCTGCCATGCTTCATTGTAGGACTAATGTAGGTCGAATCATATCTTTTATTGTTAGGTTATCGGACGTTGTGTCTGCCATCACTTCCAAGACTGTTTCGAATTCGATTGATGGAAAAATAGAACATTTTTCCAGTTTTCACTCGACCAGACTTTGTGTTTTTTGGAGTACGTCAGTCGGGTACGTTTGTATTTTTTTAACTCTGAAAAAAATTGAACACCAACTCTTCCATAAAGTTATGCATAATGTCAACATGTTCATACGGTATACGGACTTATTTCAGCAATATTTTCATTCCGTAAAACACATTATATTGCAGCGGAATTTTTATGCGAATTATCAATTGTTTTTCTCCTGATAATTCTGTGACAGGAATAGTAATTTTCCGGGATCTTCCGGACCTCTGAAAGTCCTGAAGGCCACCGCCATCTTTATATAATTTTAAAATTTCGTTTACGGTCGATTTCACCTATCGATAACTTTGCCGTAATATCTCGAGAAGATTGGCTTTTTAGCGACAAACTAATCGCTCATTTATGACCAATAATTGTTGATCTTTTCAATTTTGAATTCAGACTATGCTATACACGTTGATTCATTCATAAAAACAACAAAAAACAGTTTACCGATAGAAAAAAACACACGAATGATAAGTAGCCGGAAACTTTTGCATAAACGAGCTTCGTATTTTATACCTTTGCATGAAGTTTCTTCAGTATCCAATCAAAATGATTACGTGGTCAGAGGTCATTCACATATTCCTAACTTTTGAAGCAATTGTGCTTCTTCTTTGCTGAAATCTTTTGGTAAATAAATCGAAGAAATTAAATGGCCGGAGACTTTTGATCGCCACTGTATATATATACGGTGTGATTATAATTTTTTTTTACAATAAAGGAGGGGTGATAGTACATATCAAGACAAACAATATTAAATGGGAGACCAAGGATCCAAAAAGGTTTCCAAAGGAGATAGCCGCCATTAATGTTTAGGGATCAAAATTTCAAATAAGCATAAAAAACGGAAAAATCGGTCGATTGATTTGCGGTTTTCACTAAAATTATTCTTTATGCCGGCACTTTCTTGAAATTAAATTATAAAGATGAATTTCAAAAACTGCCGTTAAAGGGTGCTTTAGGCTTTGGAGTAACGAACAACTATCTTTTGCCGGTATTTTTTGCATATCATTAAATGTTTTCGTAAGCATAAACTCAAACTTAAATTTTGAGCTCAAAATCTGAAAGCTGGGAGTAGTTAAATAGCACAAATTGAACTGTGTTCAGAGGGTTGAAATTTCAAATGACTTTAAAAATCTAAAAAAAAAAATCGGTTCATTGATTTGTGGTTTTTACTAAAACTATTCTTTATGTTGCTATTTTCTTAAAAATAAATTATAAAGATAAATTTCAAAAAATGTCGATCGAGGGCGCTTTAGACTTTGGTGTAACGAACAACTATTTTTTACCGTTATTTTTTGCATCTCATTAAATGTTTTCGGAAGCTTAGACTTAAACTTAAATTTTGAGCTCAAAATCTGAATAGTAGGGAGTGGTTAAGTAGCACAAACTGAACTGTGTTTAAAAGGGAAAGGGGAGTTAAAATTAAAAATAATTATAGAAAATAAAAAAAATTGGTCGATTCGTTTGCGGTTTAAAATAAAACTATTCTTTAAGTCCGTATCTTCTTGAAAATAAATTTTAAAGATAAAATTTCAAAAAATTCCGTCAGAGGGAGCCTTAAACTTCAAAGTAACCAACAATTCATATAAACCATTATTTTTTTGTTCTAATTAAATACTTGCAAAAGCTTTTAAACGTTTTAGGAAGCTTAGATTTACACTTAAATTTCGAGCTCAAATTCTGAATCGTTATGAAGGGTTAAGAAGCCCAAACTGAAATGTGTTCAGGAATTGAAATTTATCCCTCCTTCCACCTCGAACACAATTCAATTTTTCACTATTTAAACACTCCCAACGATTCAGAATTTGAGACCAAAATTTAAGTCTATGCATTTCGAAGCATTTAATGATATTAAAAAAATAACAGTTAAAAATAGTTGTATGCTACTCCAAAGTCTAAGGCGCCCTCTATCGGCTTTTTGTGAAATTTATCTTTAAAATTTATTTTCAAGAAATTGCTGATTTAAAAATTAGCTTTAGCGAAAACCGCGAACGAATCGACGAATTTTTCCCGTTTTTTACAATCATTTGAAATTTGAACCCTCAGAACACAGCTAAGTTTGTCTACATAACCACTACCAGCTATTCAGATTTTGAGCTCAAAATTTAATTTGACGTCTAAGCTTACGAAAGCATTTAATAAGATGCAAAAAATAACGTCAAAAAAGAGTTGTTCGTTACTCCAAAGTCTAAAGCGCCCTCAATCGGCAAGTTTTGAATTTTATCTTTATAATTTATTTTCACGAAAATATTTAAATAAAGAATAGTTTTAGTGAAAACCGCAAATCAATCGACCAATTTTTCCGTTTTTTATAATCGTTTGAAATTTGAATCCTCTGAACACAGCTCAGTTTGTGTTACTAAACTGCTCCCTACTATTCAGATTTTGAGCTCAAAATTTAAGTTCGAGTCTAAGCTTACGAAAACATTTAATGAGATGCCAAAAAAAAAAAAAGAAAAAAAAAAAAAAAAAAAAAACAGGCAAAAAATTGTTGTTTGGTACTTTAAAGTCTAAAGCGCCCTCTATCGGCATTTTTAAAACTTTATCTTTATAATTTAATTTCAAGAAAATACCGACATAAAGAATAATTTTAGTGAAAACCGCAAATCAATCGACCGATTTTTCTGTTTTTTATGTTTATTTGAAATTTTGGTATCTAATCTTTAATGGCGGTTATCTCCTTTGGAAAACGTTTTGGACCCTTGGTCTCCTGTTTAATATCGTTTGTCTTGAAGTGTATTATCATCCCTATTTTGTTGTAAAAAGATTTGGAATCACCTTGTATGTATATATATACAGGGTGGTCATAAAAAAACTTTGCCGATATACGGAGCTCTAGCGGCCTGTCCCCTCAACCGATCGAAATGAAATTTCAGATATAGCTATTCAGAGGTATGAGCTCGAGATTCTGTGAACGACAACAAAACGGCGCTCACGGTTACGGTTATAGTTACAGAAACTCGAAAATTTCCAATGGCAACACCCGTTTTTTTCATCGCAAAATACTTAGCGCATTCGAAAACCCTAAACAGCTTTGGAACCGTACGTATATCGCAAAAACGGACATCTTATGCATGCACAAAAAACCGTACTGGGAATCCTCCCCCCCTCCCATCTAAAAAACTGAAACTTTTATTTTGTCTTCCCATTTTGCACATGGGTGCCATCACATAGGCAATTACACATTGCATGGTAATGGCATCCATGTGGAAAATGTGTAATCAAAATAAAAGTTTTATTTTCTCTGATCTGTATTGTAATCAAAGATTTGTATACTGACTCTGTGTTATATGCAAATTTCCTCCTTGTGCCCCAATCGAGTTTTTTCTATGGGGGGGGGGGGAGAATTCGCAGAAAAGTTTTTTGTGCGTGCATAACGTGTCCGTTTCTTGCGATACACGTACGGTTCCAACGCTCTTTAGGGTTTTCGCATGCGCTGAGCATTTTGCGATGAAAAAAAAAATGGGTGTGGCCATTGGAAATTTTCGAGTTTCTGTAACTATAACCGTAACCGTGAGCGCGATTTTGTTGCCGTACACATAATCCCGAGCTCATAACCCTGAATAGCTGTATCTGAAATTTCACCTCGATTGGTTGCGCGGACTCTCCGCTAGAGCTCCGTATATTGGCAAAGTATTTTTATGACCACCCTGTATATCGCTTCATCATTATTATCTCATGAGTAAAAAAACCTACCTAATATATGTGTAATGGAATTAACTCTAGCGCAATTAATAAAAGTGTCATAAATGAAACAACCTGAAATACGAAATCTAAATTAAACAATATATAATGTTAATAATGTCTATCTATTTTAAAAACTTGCATTCGAACGTAAAAATTAAATATAATGTATATTAATTACTGCGTTTAGAAGTGTAGTTAACCTTTAACGAAATATATTATACATAAATGTTATACTTTAAAACTTTTTGTAAATAATCATTAACTATTTTGAACATGTAAATTAAAATAAAAATTATTTCGTTTCATTACTGCATCAAGAATTTATAAAAACAAAATTCTTTTTCGCCAGGAAATGATTTGATAATTTTTCAACTGTGTAATGTACTTACTAAATAGTAAAAAAAAAGTGATGATTGTAATTTTTCCACATAAATAAGATGAAAGAAGTACATTAAAAAAAGCTTTAGTAAAGAGTGTCGTCAGCATTTTCATGTATAAAGATGAATACACGAAATTAAAATAAATAGGCGGTTATCAACGTATTGCGAACTAAACGATTAGAAAGCAAAGAAAAAATTGCTATCATTAAAAGATTTTTCATATTTTGATAATTTATTTTATTGGCAGAATAAGAGAAAAAAATGTCGTATATTTCTAATTAATGTATATTAATATTTTTATTGCTTAAGAAAAATATTTTGGAGATTTTAGTTAAATTTATATTATATATTTATCTTCAATATTAATAAAATATTTTTAAATTCTAAATAAAATTCATATTTGATGATTATTTTATATATATATATATATATATATATATATATATATATATATATATATGCATAAATGTGTGTGTGTGTGAATATAATGAAATTCCCCATCATTAAACAATTTGAGCTATTAAGTAAAATAATAATGGAGCATGTGGATAGTTATAAGAGTCATAGAGCTTGAATTAAAAATTGAAAACAAGACCAGCTATTTATTACTTTTATTATCATTATTGCTGACCAAATAACATGCTTTAAATATTTTTTTTCAAGACTATGATCAAGCAGTTTCGTTCAAAGCTCTTTTCAAGAAACCAAATTATAATTTAACAGATTTGGATTGTTGGAAGTCCATTCTTTAACATTTTTTTAATGTATGCTAAGATTAATAACCAATTTTGTATTCAACCTTACCACAATTTTACTATATTTTTGGCAGGTTTCTGCAGAGAAAATCCTTTCATAAGTATTTAGGTGGAAATATTTTAAAAGAGTGGTACGATTACCATAAAAAATCATCTAGGCATTTAATCATAATTAAATTGTTAAAGTACATTATAGTTGAGATTTCAACAGAAGTTTGTTTACAAGTATTTAAAAAGATCATAAAGTTTTATTACAGACATATTTTCGACTGAACCTACTGTATTCATAGTATTTAATAATAGAGGCCGCTTTATATTAGACGTCTACTTAAAAACACAATGATTTAGTTAGAAAGTTTCATTAACCTGTAAGGACGCGCGCAGGGCCTAAAAGACCCGGAATGTGTATGGTTTTTGCAATTGTAACCACAAATTTTTTAAAGTAATCTTCAACTTATTTTCTTGCAAAATTTGTGAGAATTTTCTCCGTCTTAATAAAGTGACTGTTATAATTTGATTTTATTGTTGGCAAAGTTAAAATCCTTTATACCTTGGGTAAGCGTGCGTTCTCCCAGGTTAAACTTGTCTTAATATTCAAATTACTGCTCAGGCTTCATAAAAATTGCATTTCATGTAATATACATCAGAATGTATATATATATATATGCATTAAAAACATAAAAATGATTCTCTGGATCACCGTTTGGCTGCTTCCAGCACCATTAAACATCGAAAATTCATAAAGTCTAAAGTAACAGAAATCCGTAAATTTTTGTCGTGAATCAATAGTTCCTTTCGTAGATACTCTAAGACATTTTTTTTTTACAAATATAATGAATAGAAAAAATGGATAGTTTTAGAAAAATAATATTTTAATGTATAGACTTATTTTTATAAAGAAATGTTAAATTTAAAATACATACTTTATTTACATTTGCTGTGTTTCATGCGTATTTCCACCATTTTCTGCATAAGATTCAATCACCACTAACTTAATTTCAATCCAACCTTATTTGTACGTATGCATATTTATTTGAATTTATTTGATTTTACCAGCAATTGTTATAAAATTATAATAATATACGTTATTAAATCTAAAAAGTCATTAATTTACTTAATAATTATAATTAAAGTAAAATAAAACACTCAAATTAATTAAAAGTGTTTTTATTTACAATGATTTTTAAAACCTAGTACTTTCGAGCATATCATGCACATCATCAGGACTAAAAAAACTACAAAAAAACTTTTTTTGTTGTTTTAACCCTGATGATGAGAATGATATGCTCAAAATTACTAGGTTTTAATAATCGTTGCAAATGAAAACGCCTTTAAGTAATTTGACTATTTTATTTCAGTTTAAGCCTTTGCTATTTTAGATGTTTACTGTATTTTCCAACTCCATGTAGCAATTATTATGAGAATCTTTTTAGAAGAATTTTAGAATTTTATATCTATCTATCTATCTATCTATCTATATATATATATATATATATATATACAGTAAAACCTCGATAATTCGGATTAATTGGGACCAGACCTAATCCTGATTATCGAAAATTTGGATTATCCGGAGAATTAGAAAAAAAAATGACATAAAATATAACATACTTACAGAAAATCACTTTTCTGTTAAAGTTATTAAATATTTACATACAGTGATAATGTTTACTTTGCTTAATTCTTCCGAAAAGATGTCAAAAAAGTTTTTTTAACTTAGAATACGACGATGAAACAAGTTAATGTTATGGAAACTAGCCAATCGTTTCTAAAACTTGAAAAAAAAGGACCAAACCGATCCGGATTAACGGGGTCTGAATTAGCGGGGCTCTACTGTATATGTATATATATATGAGCTCAGGAGTTTTGAAACTCGCCTTATACAAGATATCAAAAGTCGTTTTTTTCTTCTCTCTGTCAATCTATTTTATTGGTAAGCCTGAAACGAAAAAAAAATGTGTTGCCATATATTTTTGCCGTTGTAAAATCTTGTTTTGAAATGGAAAACAATGGAAAAAATATAAGAAGCTTTTCAAAATTTGATTTTACGGATGAGCCGAATTTTGAAACTCAAGCTCTTATATGTATATATATGTGTGTATTACATGCGTTAAAACAGTTGAAAACTGCTTTGCATATCATAAACTACACAGCCTGTGTCCATTTTTTTTATGTTTTATTTCAGTTTATTTTGTTTTAATTATGTTGTGATTCATTTGTCAGTAAATGTCTTTTAAATATTATAGTGTATGATTTAGTTACTATTTTTACTTTATTTAAAGCTTAACAATAATGATAAAATTTGTAATTATTTTAGAGATTTTTACTACATATTTATGTATTTACGTATATATGTGTGTGTTTGTGCTTGTGTGTGTGTGTGGTAGGGGGGTTTAATGTCAGCAATAACTTATCGCTAAAATAAAAATTAAATATATTAGTTTAAATTGAATTTAAAAATGGAATATTGGGTATGGAATACATAACCAAATATTGAAATCATAACTTAAATATAATACCAAATCTATTAACGTGATCCGCAGTTAATGGAACTTTTAAAACTGTTTTACATATTTAAATTTGTAGCATTGATACCAATTATAATGAACCTTGCCTATAATGAATGATTTTTACAATTCATTTAGGTTCGTTACAATCGTTTTTCTCATTGTTTACTTTATAATTTTCTTATACATTTATGAAGTATAAGTAGGTATTTTATTATAAAATACATACAATACTGCAATAGTTCTGATATGATATAAATGATATTCAATTTATTTTATGTTTAATACGTGAATGATCAATAAATTTTATAACTTATTAAAAGCAATAATCTCTTGCATACGAAGAAGTACCAAGAAAAAAAAAAAACAGACAAATAAATATTTAAATAGTATCCTGTTTGTTAACGTTACTGTTCATTTACCTTATCTTAATTTGTCCACATAAAAAATGCGAAAATTTTATTGAAAATTAAATATTAAATTTTACTATAATGATGCAGAATAAATACATTATGCTAAACTTATTTTAAAAACATATTTTGAAAATCTCATATCATTTTGCATATCAACAATTATATATAATCTGTATTTAAAAATACTTCAAAATATTTAACTTTGAAAATTGCGTGAATAAAATAAGCTCACATTTTTCAAACTCAGTTATTTAAAGAAACAGTGCAATTTCAAAAACTTAAGGAACATAATTTGTTAGATGAGCTGACTATGAGAGATAATTATACGAATAGTTTACGAAGGTACTCGCGTAATAATGAAGTTACTTCGAGCCTTAAAGCATGCCAATTTCAATTAAGTGCAAGCCGAAATTTTCTAGTCCATGCACTCTAGCGATAAATAATTTTTGCTGTTCTGAAAAATTAAAAGTCAGAAAGGCATTAGATAACATGTCAGCATTTTAACACCTGTTTGCAGATGGCTGATTTTTATGCATGTAAGTGTTTTCGGTATATTGATATTTCCATATTATTTATTGCGCATGATAGATTACAGTCAAAACCGTCTAGACAGGGGAGAATTATAAATATTTATTTTATTAATTTTCACCCTTTATATTTTTGTAAGGGATAATGGAAAATTATAGTCAATCTTCGGAATTAAAAATTACAATAAAATATCTACGGCAAATTTCTGGAATTAAGCCCCCTTGAGCAGACAGGAGAGTCTAATAATTTTAAGTGATGGTTATAAATGGAACTTATAAAATGTATGCTTATAAATGGAAATAGTTAGCAAAATTGTGATTTTGTTGGGATATATTTGGAATTTATAAATTTCCCAGGATTTATAGAATTTGCAAAATAAATGACGGAAGTTTATGTTCGGAGAGAGGCTTATTTTAAGCACATTACGGTATTATCGTGATGTTGGATTATAAAATGTAGTTTAAAGTATAATTGAACATCATATTAATTTTGATTACTAAATAAAATATAAGATAGTATCGTAAAGATATTTAATTTATTCAAAAGGTACTAAAATATAGATAACAAGATCTTTAGAACATAAAAGACAGTCAAAAATTTATAAAACCTCGAGAGCTTTCAACTATAATCAACAGCCGTCTTCAGAAGAAAAAAACCTGCCCGTTGAAAGTTCGTGAAACTTCAATGCTTTTACTAACTGCAGACCAGACCGCATCCAAGCAAACAGGAGGGGGTGAAAAAACGTGAAAATTCTGCACTTAAGTAGCTGTAGACGAGGGGAAAAACGGAATAAGTGGAAGAAAATAACAGGGGGGGGGGGACAGAGAATGATAATTATTATTAAAAATCGTCGGATATATTTAAAAGTCTATGCCAGATCTTAGAAATATCGTAAGATAGTACATTGTTGCAAGTATTTTTCATTCAGTTAAGATTTTCGAAGACTCTGAATATTCAAGCGTAGTAATTGGAAGTATGACATTATTGAAATCTATGTCAATATATCCTTTTTGGTATAATTTTGATAGAGATGTAGAACCTTTACTGTACTTTATATCTATAATATGTTCTCTTTTTTTTATTTTCTAGTAGACATGCCTATATACTTTAGTTTTTTCTGATTTTCATTAAATGTAAAGGTATCATATATATGCCTAAAGTTTCGTCGTTGGGGATTTGATCTATTTTACGATGTGAGAGATCTTTTATTTTGGCCGATGATGAGCGATTAAGGTGATATCATGTTTTTTTAATGCACATAGTGTGATACTGGATAAGTGATTTAAGTAAAATTCGATATGTAATATCAATCGACATGAACGTGAGATATATATGCCGTTATGAAAATAGCAGTGTAATAAACTTTTTTAAGCAAGATATGTGGATCAATAATCTTTATTACTTCCCCCAATTTGAGCTTTTCACGTTTTATAGCTTTTGTTTAAAATCGCTGTAACAGACAGACACGGGAATGATTTTATAATACCTTTCCATTTTCATTTTATAACTACAGAACTCTAAAAATGAACTAAATGCATAGGTGACCTGGAAATATGCTTCACTCATGTCAGGTAATGAAATATAAGTGATTTTCTCATTATGTGCAGCGTTCAAGCGACCGACCACTTTTTCCGAATAATAATCAATACTGATTAATTAAAAAGTTAAAGAAAATTGTACTTTTTTTACAGCTATTAAAATAAAAGTTCAATCACAACAGTGAGGCAAGCAGCAGTTTCCCATTTCAGTTCAGCCGATTATTAAAATTCACTATTTATCAATTATTGAAATTGTTATTAAAATTTGACGTCAATTATTTTTCCACTCAATTTACTCAAAATTGAATTTTCTTAGTCACGTGTACTCCTTGGTATCTAAGGTCACCATGTACTGTCATGTGTACTAAATCTGAATTGAAGAAAACATTTTTAAACGGATTCCGTGTGCGAGACAAATATATAAATGTGTTCAAAATATTATGATAGGGAGGTAAAAAGAATAAAATACTTTTTTTTAAACTATCAAACTCATTTTGTTAATTTATAAACTTAAAAACTAAAATACTTCAAAGAAAATTAATGTATTATTCAAAGTACATGAAGCTTCTTACACAAAATCAAATCATACGAATGATAGCATTAAACAAGAAAAACTTTGTTACTTTGAAAAATATAATATTTAAACAAACCAAGATTCAGATACAGTAATGTTTTAAACGGTGTCTTATTTTAGAATTGAAAAAGGCATATGGAGGAAATAAAATGCATAAACAATATTGAAAAACATCCCTGTGTCTCCTTTGTAACTCAAAAAAAAAAAAATGAAACTCTGAAAAAAGTGTCGGATAAATGTTTGACTAATTTGCAATATTCTTAGGGATGCACTTCAAATTTCACAGTAATATATAATTGAAAGAAAAAAATGTTTGAAATAAATATCAATGCTGTCCAAAGAATAGGAAGAATTTGGGGCATTTTTAGAATTTGGATACTTCCCAAAAAAGAGCATTTAACATCAGTAGTAAAACTATATAAAATAAGAATGGCTTTGTTTTAAGAATTTTATAAACTGAATATTGATTTTATATGTAATTTTACAAATAAATCAGCAATCTTTTATAATTTTTTTTCCATACATATTGTTTAAAGGTTATCAGGAATAATAAGTGAGAATAATAAACGTATAAAGTGTGAATTAACATAAAGGTTGTAAAAAAATAATAATTCAAACATATATCTTTAGATTTAAATGAATTTGTGAAATATGCAAATATTCTATTCAGAAATAAAAGGGAATTAATTTACAATTTAAAAATACAGTCGAATTCCCAAGGAAAAGCAATCTAACTTCTTGCATTTGATGACGTACCCAGCGTACGCCATGCTATTTTGGTCAACGTTTTATGTAGTTTTCGTCAGGGTATACACTATATGGCCAAAGATGATCGTCCACTTGCGATTTTAGACATTTCTTTAATATCTACAAAAATGCATGAATAATTATTCTTAAACTCTAAGTATGTAATACAAGTCATACGGTTCTGTGAAGATTTTTTTTCGTAACTCTATAGGGGACCGTCAACAAATTGAAAAAGAATGAATAACTTTTGGATAATACTGTTAAAACTAATGTAGCAAAAGCGCTATAACTGAAGATTATGATTAAAAGGCTTATTGTAATATTCTGTGTTTACTTTTATGTAGGGGGAACTGGGGTACATTGATACATGGGGCACATTGATACACCCCCTCTACCGCTCACAGGGTCATTACAGGAAGTTTCACAACAGCTCCAAAAGGTGATGCTAGTGTATTCAACTACATACAGAAAATCTTGGAATGATTCAGCAGTTTGATGAAATTGGACGGGTGATTTATTGTTTTTGTTGTTCAAAAGTAAATTTGAGTTGTACAATTGAAATGCTATTATACAACTGTTCCAGTATTTTCAACCGAAATGAATACTCTCCCTGGTAAGTACAGCTACTCTTTATCAGTTCCTCATTATTTATTGTTAAATATATTGTGAAGTGTTGGATTTGAGACTCATTTTATTCAAAATCGCTGTATGGGGCACATTGATACAGTTTATGACGGGGCACATTGATACAGCGTAAATCTTTTAATAGTTCATATTTTCATTATCTTTTATTATTTTTTTACCATACACTCCTTAATCCAACCTTTTTTTCACGAAAAATTTCTAATAATAGTTTTTATTGAAGTTAAATAGCTCTAATTTCTTTATATTAGAACATTTTATAGTATTTTTGAAAACAGAAGACGTAGGAACTTACCCAGCATCTAGTGCTAGTAGAACTAATAAAAGAAAAGGACGGCATTCTGGCAAATCTCGAATTTATATCGATTCTCCAGAGAAAAAAGTATTTTCGACATGAGAAATGTTAAGTAAGAGAAACAAACTGCAGAACAGAAAATGATACTTATATTATAAACAGAATTTTTAATATAATTATCCTTTATTTTCTGTTTATGAACCTATTTATAAACAGAAAAACTGGTATTTTTTCATCTTTCATAAGAAAGAAGATAATGCTGGGGTTGAAGTGCTAGATATGACAAAGTTACCACAGCCAACACTCAGACAAGAAACAGCCAGAACATCAGGTCATAATATATTTAATTTTGATTGCTTTAATATTGCTTAAAAATAAATTGTGAGTGATTTGAATTTTTATAAATAAATATAAAATGGTTTTCTAACTCATTTTTTATGAAAAATATGCATTGGTATTATTTTGTCGTCAATTTTCTTAAACGTATCAATCTGCCCCGGGGATGGGGCACATTGATACAAATTACTTTTTTTGATTTTTTAAAAAATACATGCAAAAATACTATATAAAACAATGATTGTACATTTTTATAACATACTACACAAGTTTTGCTGTCACCTCATGGAAAAAAAACTTGAATTTTCTACTTTCTTGACACCAAAAAAAATCTTAGAAAAAAACTGTATCAATGTACCCCAGTTCCCCCTAGATAGTACACTCGTAGCATGCACACTCGTAGAAAAGTAAAGTTTTTATAAAAATAGTTCCAAATTTTTGCTAAGTTTTTTTTTATTATAATTTGCAGATTTCTTAATGTAAAATAATGTTCTTTTCTGAAAATATGACAAACACATTGCACACAATACCCTGTAATCATAATTAAAAAATAATAATAAATTTATGAAAAAAGATCAGGTTTACTAAATAATTTTTCATTGCGCATGCGTCAAGGATATCACAATTTTATTTGCTTATTCTGTTTGCTAAATATATAGAGCAACGTTTATAAATATTTTAAAACATAGCTTGAAAATTTTAAAAGTGATCGTCTATAGATTCAGCTCAAAATCCTTTATTCCCAAAGTGAGGCGAAAAGATGAGGTTTTGTATACATATATCCATTGATTTTTGGCAATGAAGAATACACGTACTACGATATTTGGATAAAATCCCTGATTTTTTTTATTTATTTATTTTTTTTTTTTTTTTTGCTTCTTTTTCAGTTTGTTGACGATACACTATGGAGATTCGGGGAAAATCTTCACAGAAATATGTGACCTGTGCTATTATGTTAACACGCTTAGAGTTTCATGATAATTACTCAGGTATTTTTTATAGATATTTAACAAAATGTCTAAAATCGCAAGTGGCCGGTCCTCTTTGGCCATGTAGTGTATGGCTAAAATGTATAATATAATAATGTTATATATTTAGTCTGTAAATATATATGTGTAAACGTTTGTAATCTGGAAAAATAACTTATGAAATCACATTAGAAATGTATTTTTTCACAAAATTAATGCGAAATTTGAGACAAATAACCATTTTTATTTGAAATATAATGCTTAAAAACTATTTTTTTATTCATACTGTTATGAGTACTAAACCAGAATTTCAGAAGAATTTTCTAAACGGATTACACACTTATCATATTTGAGTCTTTCTGAATGCACGCGACACAAATATTTAAAATATGTTGTAAATAATATGATATTCAGAAAAAAAAAGCTTTTCAACTATCAAGCACGTTTTGTTAAATAAAAAATTTCAAACCCAAAATACTTCAAAGCAAATTATTCAATTGTTTGAAACACATGAAACTTCTTACACAAAATCAAATCACACAAGCAATAGCGTGAAAGAAGCAGAACTTTGTTACTTTCCAAAAATAGTATTTAAACAAACTAAGGTGTAGAGACAGTAATGTTCTAAACGATGTCCTTTATTAGAATTGAAAAATGCATTTGGAGTAAATGAAATGCATAAACAAAATAGAAAAGCATCTCTGTGGCTCTTTGTAATTGAAAAAACCATGAAACTCGAAAAGAAGGGACGGATAAATGTTCGACTAAATTGCATTATTCTTAGGGTTACACTTCAAATTTCTAAGTAATATAGTTGAGAGAAAAAAAGAAATGTTTGAAATAAATAGCGATGCAGTTGAATGAATGGGATGAATTTAGGACATTTTCAGTATTTGGATGCTTTCCAAAAAGAGCATTTAAAGTGATATAATATCAGAAGTAAAGCTAAGTGAAATAAGAATGGTTTTGCTGGATTTTGCACATTAAATATTGATTAAATACTTACTTTTAAAAATAAGTCAGTAACCATTTATAAAAGTATGATTTAGGTTCATTGTGATTTAACCATGTATTGTCAGGTATGAGAAAAGAAAATAAGAAATATATAAGATAAAGATAAGATAAACAGTGTAAAAAACGTGAATTGGTTTGAACAAAAAAAGGAAACGATAAATATTCAAATATAAAAAGCAAATACTATAAGGTATGTCAGTAACAAATTAACAGGATGTTCATTAAAATACCGATATTTAATTGAATAGTATTTAAATAATTAATAGTAATTAAACAAACCAAGATGTACAGACAGTGATACAGTGTCTTTTATTAAAATTAAATTAGATTTGGAGTAAATGAGATGCATAAACAAAATAGAAAAGCATCTCTATAGCTCCTTGTATTGGGGGAAAAACATGAAATTCTGAAAGAAGAGGCAAAAAAAAAAAAAAAAAAATGTTCGAGCGAATTGCATTATTCTTACATTTGCAAACAAATTTATAAGTAATATAGTTGAGAGGGGGAAAAGTTTAAAATGAGTAGCAATGCATTACAAAGTATAGAAAAAATTTTGGGCATTTTCAGGATTTGGATACTCTCGAAAAAGAATATTTAACTGATACAATACCAGTATGTACTGTAGTTGTTGTTTGTATTCCCATATAACTTTATTATCAAAATATCTACTAAATATATTGAAACCTATAGTAATGACATGTAATTTGTTTCTTTTTTTTACATAATTAGGTATTCAGGCTTTTTGGGATATATATATATATATATATATGTATGTATGTATGTATACTATCATAATTATTAAAGCAGAATTGGAGAAGACTTTTTTACGCGTATTCTGCACTTGTTACCTTTGTATCTTCTAATTTCACACAATAAAGTATTTAAAATGGGTTCAAAATTTTAAGCTAGAGTGAAAAAAAAAATGAAAACAACTTAACTATCAAATATGTTTTTTTTAATTAAAAATTTAAAAACCAAAATACTTCAAAGCAAATTATTCTATTATTTAAAAAATATGAGACTTCTAACACAAAATCAAACCATACGAAAGATAGAATGAAACAAGAAAAAGTTTGTTACTTTAAAAAAATAGTACTTAAACAAACCAAAGAGTAGAGACAGTAATGTTCTAAACGATGTCTATAATTAGAATTGAAAAAGGCATTTGGAGTAAATGAAATGCATAAACAAAATAGAATAGTATCTCTGTGGCTCCTTGTAATTGAAAAAAACCCATGAAACTTTGAAAGAAGAGACGGATAAATGTTTGACTAAATTGCATTATTCTTAGGGTTGCACTTCAAATTTCGAAGTAATATAGTTGAGAGAAAAAATGGAATGTTTGAAATAAATAGCAATGCAGATCAAAGAATAGAATGAATTTCAAGCATTTTCAGTATTTGGATACTTACCAAAAAGAATATATAAAGTGATATAATATCAGAAGTAAAGCTAAATGAAATAAAAATGGTTTTCTTTTAAATATTTTATTCAATAAATATTGATTAAATATGCATTTAAAAAAAAATAAATCAGTAATATTTTATGAAAATATCTTTTATGCACATTCTAAATTAACTATCTGATGTTATCAGCTGTAAGAAGTGACAATAAGAAACAACTGAATAAAAATAAACTGTGCAAAAACAATGAATTCTTTTGAACAAGCAAATAAAAAGAAAAACATTAAAAAATAAAAACAAATTCTATAAGGTATGTCAGTAAAAAAAATTATAGAATGTGAATTAAATTACATAGTACAAAACAGATGAATTCGCCGAATTATAATAACTGAATTAATAAATATGCGTAAATAAAAAAATTAAAAGGAATGTACAGAGTCTTTATTAAATTATATCAAAAATATTTGCACATAGTAGATCAGTTTCTGCAATTTAAAAAAAATTAAAACATAAATAGTTTGAAAATACGAATTATAATTTTTTAAAGGAAGGTAAAAATGTAAAGAGGAAAGCCTAAATACACTGAAATAAATTAAGAAAGACAGTGAATTTGCTCATCTATTTAAAATAAAATATCTACGCACAATCAATTAGAGATATCTGTATCACCCCTGGGAGTGAAATGAGGAAGTTATAGATTCCATCATGATAAGAATGTGAAATGAAAAATTAAATGTACGTGAAAAGAAAACGAAATGAAAAGTATTTTCTAAAGATACAAATTTTTTAAAAGACTTGAACTGTTCTGATTCAGTTCAAAATTATGTCGCGCTTGTTAAAAGAATTTTATTATGAGTTCACGAAATGTAAATTTTTTATATCTTATCGCTAGCGTAAATAAGTCATTATTAGAAATGTACGGCATTATAGTATGTAAGAGCATGTGATAATGAAACTAGGAGCTCTAAACAAGGTATAACTCCTTTTTAATAAATGAAGTAATCTGAAAGTCATTACTTATGACATTCTGACATTCTTAGAATCTGACATAAATTTTATGACATACGTAGTATTCTGCTTGTTATTAGTCTCGCTTCTACTTTCGTCAGTAATTTTTTTTTTCATATATCCTTATAAAATTAAAAAACCCAAAACAAAACGAATTGTTTTTAAATAATGTCGTTCAATACTTCTTAACTAAATTGCATGCAAATTTTGTATTAACATTGAAGTATTTTTGTAATTAGTAAAAAAATGTTTTTGTAAAAATATTGTCGCTTAAAAACATGCCGGCTTGCTGCCATTTACGGATGGTAGTATTAATTTTATCAAACAAAAAAGACCTTCTTATCTTTTATGTAATTTCAAAATTTAATAACCCTTTATGAATAAAATAAAAATTGCAAACAATATTCGGTAATAATAACGAAACTGCTCTGTTAGTAGTAATTTCACTTAATATGCCAAACACATTTTAAAAAAATGTTAAGGCATTAAATTTTGCAATATATAAAAACGTGAACTGAGATTATTTTTGAAATAGAGTACATTTTTTCTCCAAACTTTTTATTATTTATTTTGATTTTTTAGGTACAATATATTCTTCCGTTTATTTCTGCTGATATAAAATAATAGGTTATTCATTTTCTGAAATTTTAATTGAACATGGATAATTTTCATGATTATTATTATTATTATTTATTGAATTTTTACTTGAGTTAAGAAAGCTTAGCATGGAAATGCAATCATTTCATAAAAATACAGTACATATTAAATGAACACAAAAACATCTTGTACACAATTTTATTTTTTTTAAAGTAATGAAAAACATATTTATAAAACATATGCCGGCTTCACTGACGCGTTAAATGTTGTTTAACATTTCAGCGCAAAAAAGTTAAGTAAAAAATTCCTTTGCTTTCTTAATCATTAACCAAGTTAACAAATATTTTCTAGAATTGAAGTTAAATTTAGTGAATGAATTTTGAAAAGTTCCCTGCGATGTAATCCATTAAATAATAAATCAGTTGGAATGTTTAAAATAAATTAACCATGAGAGCCGTGTAACAACTTATTTATTTCTTTATTTCCCTTTTTTAAAGTTTTTTTTCTTTACAATAGAGCATGGTTCTGTAATGTTAGCTATCATACAAATTAATTTTTTTATTTACTTTAATTTATTATCTTGAAAAACATTAGTAATGCATGTATAAGCATGCGATTTATGTTTGAATTTTAAATTAAGATGTTTTATGGGACAAACTGTAAATTTCTAATGAAAATATTAATTTCTGACTTCAATATTTTTTTTTTACTAGCAATTTTAATAATAATGAAATTAAAATATTTTTGTGTTTATAAATTGGCAAAGTACAGTAAAATGTATATGGAAATTACAAACATTATATTTTGCCTGTGTTAACATTTTTTCTTTTTCAAATTTTGTACTTAATGTCTCATTTTTTACATTATTATTAATAATATAAATAGCTTTTTTTATTTTGGTATTAAGTATGCATTATATAAAAAAAAAAATGTGAGCATTAAAGAATTTGTTTCATAAACATTTTTCATCTCGCCGGTGATAGAATATTTTAATTTACATCAAAGCACTTTAAAAATATCCAGTTACTCAAGGCTTCACCAGAACACAAAATAATACCCCCATCAAGAGTAATTGTTGAATTTTAATTGAAAAGAAGCGAAAATAGAAATTTGATTGGAAATATCTTCTTAAATTTCAAAATAATATTAGTGAGTCGTTTTTATAGACCAAACTCTGAAATTTTCAATAAGCACACTTGCACTGCAAATAGAGGCGTATTAAATTTAGACTGTTATGTGTCTGAAAATGGAATTTAGACGCTTAAGTATCAGCTTATTTAAAATTTATAATGACCAAAAAAATAAACAAAAAAGTTTCAAGTACAAAAACAAAATTAAAACTCAATTGTTTAGTAAATTTTAAGTTTTCTTAACCAATCTTATCATATTGCGACATGTTTTGCCCCGAGATCGAATAAAATTAAAAGTGGAAATAAATATTCTGATCCTTCACAATTCAAAAATATCGTTATGTAATATTTCGTTTGGTATATGAAGGGTAATTCCACGAAAAAAAGAAAACCCCAAATATGATGCCCAAATTAAGTATGCATATTACAGGTTGGATGTTTGGAGCACTTTTAATATGGTGCTGACCCTCAATGCATATTTTGTTTTGCATAAAAGACATATTTTCACTTGAATGTCTGTACTGTTCTTTATTTTGGAATAACTGCGTGAAAAAAAGTATGGAAGTGTTTTCTTATTTTTTAGGTGGTACATGAATATTTTTTATTTTTAGCACTTTCCAACAAAGTTGAAAAGATCTAATGCATTCAGTTTGCCCGGCCGTCTGTCCGTCTGTCCGCGCTCTAACTCCGTTAACTACTCTCGGATTGCCCTGAAATTTATGGACGCTATTTACGTTTACCCTATCGCGGATCCTATTGAAAATGAAATTTCTGCCATGATTAGCCTATTTACAAGGAGAGTGAAAAGTTTTCCATTACATTGAGGCCTATGGAGAAAAATCGTTTCAAAGAAATTTTAAAGACCTTCACAACTTTCTCAAACACATTAAAATTTACATGCATTTACGAGGTGCACTAAAATATTCATTCTATAAAATATGAGGTGAAAATATAGCTATTATTAATATACAGAGCCACACAAAAGAATTCCATTAGATAATCGTAAAGGGGTAAATTGTGTGCGACATATTTTAAATATATTAAACTGTTTCATGTATAATAAAATTGATGTATGATACTGAGGCTTAATATAAATTATGCGATATTGCGATATCTTGCATAATATGAAGTACATAGAATTTACAGGGACACACAAAAAAATTTACTATATACATATCTGATGACGGCTGATGGATGAAAAACATTTTAATTATGATATGCGCGTTCAAATTTCATTAAATCTGTGCACTTTATAAGGTGTGTATATAAATGCATGGTGTGTATGTGTATATATATCTGATATACGGGGCTACCCAAAAGACCTTGCAAACGGTACAGAATATGAGGGTAAATTACTTAAAGGTGGTTCTTAAATAATTTGTACATTTTTACACTAAACTGCTTTCACTTTACTAAGAAATGTTTGCAGAATATAGATAAAGTGATATGCAGGACCAAGCAGAGAAATGAGTACGTGGACGCCTATGAATGATAATTTATGAGAATGTGATTTCAGTTGTTTTAAGAATGTTTTAGTTTAAAATAAACTTTAGCTAATTATTGACATTTAATAAAGATAGAAAGTAAACTACAAGGCAGAAAAAAGGATTCAAATATGTTTCAATCTAATATTATAAATTGCGTATTTTTGTTTCAAGCTACTAAGCATTTTCTTGCTAAACTAAAATTTGTTATTATATAGTATGTATATTAACTGACAGATCAAAAGTATTGGAATCCATATTTGGATATATACCCTTATTTAACCTAAATAAAGAAGTTTTGCTAAAGATATCATGATGTGTTGGGAAGTGCTTTATAATCTTTGCTTAACACATGATTTTTCTTACGTGTATATTGATGTTTCTTATATTATAATATCAAAAATAAGGCATTACTTTTAAGAAAATTTTACTGCAATTTCAAAAACAGATATCTCCAAGCGGATTACTTTTGCACTATACATTTTTTCCCTCCTGATAAATTAAAAAATTTATATTTTTTAATTATTTTACTTCTTTACATTTTTTTAAACGGTAAATTTCTTTGATGGTAAATTTGTTTCTATATTGTGAATTTTTGTGACATATTCCTCTTCCTATACAAATTTCAACAAAGTAATTATCAGTAGAAAAAAAATGTTTTATTTCCGTTCATAAATTTGGCTTTATATTATTTTGTAATTTGTTTTACAAAGTAATTAGTAAAATGTTAAGAGTAATTACATAAAAAATATTAATATTTTTATTCAACTATCTATAATTTAAAGGCCAACCGTATTTGTGTGTAACACATACGTTATTTTGTGAATGGCAACACTTCCACATGCAATTCGGTTTAGAAATTTTCGGTACTGCCAATTTTATACTTCTAAACATCGCATATTTTAATTTTTTACGCCATCGTATAGAGAAAAAAATGTATTTTTAGAAGAAATTGTATCTTAATTTATTCTTGAGATATAATTTGTTTTTTTTTTTAATTTTTAGTACTAATATTTTAATAGTGGCAACAGAAATACGCCATTTTTCTTTAAAACTGATACAAATTGAAATGTGCACGTGTAAATTTTGAGGTAAAAATATGATGGGTTTAGATTTCACGTGAAATTTTAAGATCGTATCAATTTGAAATATTTTTTAAATGCATTTGTACTGTAAGACCATAGTTGCTGGAGCTCTAAAAGGGAGAATGCCAAGCAGATTCCATTCACATTGTAGGGAAAACAGCTTTATTCGGTCGAAAGAACGGTGTTCAATATATTTTTTAACACGCTTTTATTACTTTCACCTGTATGTGAGTTTGTGGGTTTGTAACTCTCCTTATTATCTAAAGATTTTTCTTATTATCTAAAGATTTTCTCAAGCAATTTTGACTAAAAATTGCATTCTATGGTTTTCGAGCACGAGAAAATCATTGGACTAGGTTACATGTTCGAGAAAAAATTTTAATGGGTCATATTGGGTCATTAAGGGTCTGGGTCAAGCTATTTATATTTAAAGAACGGCGTGATCGATTATAACGAAATTTTGTATGTAACAGTTTTTTGGCACGAGAAAACTATCGGGCTGGGTCACATGTTCGAAAAATTTCGATTAGTGGGTCATTTTTGGGTCATTATGGGTCAAGCCATTTTTATCTAAAAAACGGCTCTAACGATTTTGACCAAATTTTATATTTTATCGTTTTGGATTACAAGAAGACCATTGGGTTAGGTAACATGTTCAAGAAAATTCGGTTAGTGGGTCATTTTTGGGGTCATTGTGGGTCATGCTATTTTTATCTAAAGATTTTCTCACGCAGTTTTGAATAAAAATTGCATTCTATGGTTTTCGGGCACGAGAAAAATATTGGGCTAGGTTACATGTTCGAGAAAAAATTTTAATGGGTCATATTGGGTCATTAAGTGTCTGGGTCAAGCTATTTATATTTAAAGAACAGTGTGATCGATTATAACGAAATTTTGCATGAACAGTTTTTTGACACGAGGAAACTAATTTGCTAAATTACATGTTTGAGAGATTTCGACTATAATGATCATTTGTGGGTCATGATGGGCCATAATGGATCATGTCAAGCTACATCTAAAGAACAGGTGGATCGATTTTAACGAAATTTTGTATATAACATTTTTTTGGCGCAAGAAAATTATTGGGCTAGGTCACACTTTCGAGAAATTTCGATTAATGGGTCATAAAGGGTCTGGGTCAAGCTATTTATATTTAAATAACGGCTGGATCGTTTTTAACGAAATTTTGTATGTAACAATTTTTAGACACGAGGAAACTAATGGGCTAAATCACATGTTCGAGAGATTTTGATTATAAGTGTCATTTGTGGGTCATTGATGGGTCATGCTAATTTTATGTAGAAAATGTCTCTCACCATTTTGACTATATTTTGTATTATGATATTCTCGGGCAAGAGAAAACCATTGGCCCAGGACACATGCTCGCGAAAATTCGATTAATGAGTCATTTTGGGTCATAATTTGTTTGGGTTATTCTAATTATATATAACAACGATTCAATCAATTTTACCTAAATTTTGTAACGAAACGTCTTTTGTCACGAGAAGACTATTGGGCAGAGTCGCAAGTTAAACAAAATTATATTAGTGGGCCGTTTCGCTTTATTGATGAATGCTGTCAAGCTAATTTTTTCTAAGAAACGGCTTAAACGATTTTGATTCAACTTTATATTGTACTGTTTTTGATTACCTGGAGACCTTTGAGCTAAGTCACATGTTTGATCAAATTTGATTAGTGGGTCATTTTGTTTAATACGGGTCAGGGTCATGAGAAAATGGCAGCAACAAATAAGTTGGCAATATTTCACAAAATATTGGCGACATTTGGCCGAAAAATTGACTATTAAGATTACGAAAGCCACAACACGTATTTGGTGCCAAATGAAATAATGTCTCCAAATTTGGCTATATCTGGCAAAAAACATTGTCTTTCATAATGTGAAGAATTTTTTTTATACATTCTTAATAGGATTCGAGATGCATGTTAAATTAACCAGAGTCGACCAAAAAAAGTGATTTGGATCGATGTCCTTTCGTTGTAAATTTTAAAATAAATATAGTTTAAATAAATATAGTTTTAAAAAACTAAAAAACACGCTTTTTAAGTATATCAAACTAAAAAGTGAAAAATAATTCGTACTATAAGCTGAAAACAAAAATAGATGAAATAAATATAGTTTAAAAAAACTAAAAACCACGCTTTTAAAGTAATCAAACTAAAAAGTGAAAAATAAATATAGTTTAAAAAAACCAAAAAACACGCTATTTAAGTATATCAAACTAAAAAGTGAAAAATAATTCGTACTATAAGCTGAAAACGAAAATAGATGAAAAATACTATTTTACTATAAAATCATTGTTATTATAGATATCAATTAATAAGCAATAAATAAAATTATCGTGGAAAAAAAGCGTGGGGTGCTCCTTCTACCATGCTCCATCTATCAGTTCTCAAGAAGCACCCCACGTTTTTTTTCCACGATAATCTTATTTATTGCTTATTAATTGATATCTATAATAACAATGATTTTATAGTAAAATAGTATTTTTCATCAATTTCGTTTTCAGCTTATAGTACGAATTATTTTTCACTTTTTAGTTTGATATACTTAAATAGCGTGTTTTTTGGTTTTTTTAAACTATATTTATTCCTTTTTTGTTCTGAGTGAAATTTTATTTTCAATTAAATGGTCGTGCACCTTCCATTAGTTCACGGATTAGGCATTTCCTAAGTATACATATATATATTGACTGCATTCTGGTCAATTTTAATAAAAACAGGTTTGTTTTATTTATTTATTTATTTATTCATTTATATTTATGACTAAACCTCAGATTTAACGACTGATTGACTTCAGTCTTGTGGGCTTTCGCCAAGACTGACAAATTCGCCAATTCTAACAAACTAAATATTCAGGGCGGATATATTTCATATATTCGCTGGAATATTTTCTTGGCACCAAAGTGGCGTTATTTTGCCTGATATGGTAACCCGGATATTGTTGCTTATTTATTCATAAATCGTTTATTTACTTTTTTTCATATTATATAAAATGTTTATTGCGCTATAGTTATTAGTTTTTAAAGTTTAATATATTTTAGCATTTATATTTCTTTTTAAAATAATAGAAAATATTTTTTAAATGTTTGTGTAGCTGGAACACAAAAACGAGGTTTTCGCCAAATTGACGTAAAAAAAAAAAAAAAAATCAATACCAAAGACTGTGCGTATGTGATATCTGTGCCCATTTCATATTCAATGCATGCAAATAATATAAATAAATAATGTGACATGTAAAGTAAACAATGATGTAAATAAAGAATAATTTTTAAAATCGCCAGTTTAGTAATTTTTTAAATCACGAAAAGCGTTTGTTAATTCTAAAAAGATTAAATTACGCTATATTGCGAGGTAAAAAGTTATTTCGCTAAGTTTAATAAGCATACCTTTAAATCAACTTTTGGCACAGATGTCTTAACACACAACATTTTCGCGCGGTTTTTTTTTCCTGATAATTTGGCGAAAATTTTATTTTTGAATATAAATTACAAATTACATGCAATAACAGCAGATGATTTTTTATTGAAACATAAAAATGAAATAACGCGGAAAAAGGAAAGAGATTCTAATCTTTTAAAAAAGGAAATATAAATAAATAAATGATAGTTTAAAAAATAATTTAAAGAATTAAAATAAAAAATAACAGTAAATAAACATGAATTTAATTAAAAATGAGGAAAACAATAAACAAAGAGTTATAAATAAGAACTTAATAAGT
This sequence comes from Maratus speculifer, assembly GCA_964019185.1. Taxonomy (NCBI): domain Eukaryota; kingdom Metazoa; phylum Arthropoda; class Arachnida; order Araneae; family Salticidae; genus Maratus; species Maratus speculifer. Next base: position 286,170,563 of record OZ025297.1, on the reverse strand, counting down.
AACAAAACAGTAAATATAATTAAAGTAGCAAAAAAAGCCTTTGTGCAAAAAATGTTTAAAGATAGAAAACCAACGATTCTAAATGCACAAATAAAGTACGAAAAGGAAGCAAACAGCCGTTTCGAATCTACTATGGAGATTCTTCATCAGTGCAAAACTAAGCGAGTTTTCCCTTTTCATACTTTATTTGTGGATTTATTATCGTTGGTTTTCTATTTTAAAAGTAAATATAGTTTTTCATAATAAATCATAAATATTTATACTTGTAGCCATATTCAATGCATGCAGTTGTATCATTTATTGTTTTTCATATTCATATCAGAAGAACATTTATGATATATAAATCCGCATCTAAGCAAGTGCAAGATGATTAAGAATCGTATGAGCAACTCTCGATCGTGAAATATAAATTCATTTGCAAATGCAAAGTTCATAACTCCATCTATATGAATATTTGCAGAAAAATGGCATCTAATATTTAAAATGTAATGTTGATATTTTTCAACAATATCTTTTGCTAAAATATTATTGTTAGTAGATGAAACCATATTTCTCAAGTCCAGTTAATAAGTCCAATTAATAAGCTAAAAATAAAACATAAAGCATTATATTATACATAAAAGCATTATATCTAGTCAATCGTAAAATTCGAACAAAGAAATCACTAAAAAAAAATATTTAAAATTAATATTTAAAGAACTTGTGAAACAATAATATAATTATTTTTACCAGCGAGATATTGTACGCATTACGTCAATCATAGATCTGTTTCAGTTTGCATGACTTTGAACAAAATGTAAAACGCTAAAAGCATTAGGCGAGATATCAACTACTAAGTTTGCTATAAGAAACAAAAAATACCGAGTTACCATGTTTAGCATAAAATCGCCAATTTAAAAACACGTGCAAATCTTTTGTATTATATTTTACTTTTTGTAACTTATTTAAATAAAACAGAATCACAATGCAATATTTAAAAACATATAATTCAATGACAGAAACAGAAATATGTTCTCCAAAAGAAATCGAAATATCTAGGATGTTAACTCATTTCGAGTCGCTACGGACTTTTCCATTTTCGACATAGACTAACCCTTGTCGCCCATGCGTAGTCCTGTCCAGGGTTCTATCAAACGTGGTACATCAGCATGAAACATAAGAGCCTCAATTGATAACTGATCTTAATAACTGATCATAATTATATTTTGCTTTATTATTATATTTTTACACATGCGATTAAAGTTTAATTTTAATAATTTGGACAACTGAGTTTATACAAATGGTATGTATTTTTCTTAATTTTCACTTCAAGTAATATTTGTTTGAGAATTAGATTGACCATTGTAAAATGCATTTTTTGCTGTAGCTAATTTTGCAAGTTTATTATAAATAAATGAAACAGTTCCCTCTTAAGCATTTATATTCGTCAAAATTTGACGGTTTCAACCTTGTAAGTTTAATAACAACACTGAAAAAAATATAAACATGCATGCAGCATGCGAATAATAATATCAGCATTTTTATAGCATGCAGAAACGCTTGCACTTATACACTCAGGGATGAAAGGGCTGCGCCAGAAATAACCGATTAATACCATTAAGTATTTAAATCATTTATCGTCATTTTTTATGATAAGATTTCTGAGTTTTAATAAAGCAAAGAAATCGGTCATTTTTGTCGCAGCGCTTGCATCTGTGTACACAGTATTTTGTACTTATGCTAGCCGTGCATTGCAGCGCGCATTTGCTATTATACATCTGTAATAATGGTAAACTGTTTATAATGCCAGTGCCATACTAATTCAGAATAAAGTCTTTTTTCTTCAATGAAAAATGGTATTACTCTTTACTGGTTCTGAAATTGTCAATTTTTGTATGAAATTTTTACTTTCATTACTTCAGTTAAAGTGCCTTTATAGATAAAAAATCATTAAATTATATATTTTTCCCAAATGACCTCAGAAATTCTCTTTTGTTCAAAATTATAAAAGAATTATTTTTCTTTTTATTTATCATCTAAAAATTTAACAAGAAATAGCTGCGATTCAAAAGAAGTGTTTTATAGTTTGTGAATTTATAATAACGAGGTGGAACCCGTCGAAATTCAACGAAAGAAAAGGTTTAAGAAAGAACTGTTTCATTGGTTTATAATAAATCTACAAAATTAGTTACAGTAAAAAATGCATCTTATATTAGTCAGTCTAACTCTCAACTATTATTTTAAGCTAAAATTAACAAAATAATATTTCTATGAAACTCAGTTGTCCAAGTTATTAAAATTAAACTTTAAATGCATATGTAATGAATAAAATATAATAAAGTTCAGTTATTATGATGAAGTTGTATATTGAGGCTTTTGTGTTTGGTATAAATGCGAATGAAAAAAAAAATATTCCAACTTGACACGATCACAAAGGATATATTTGACATAGTGCACGCATTTTAATTTTTTTTTTTTCAATTGTAAGAGAAAATGAAGTGGTTATGTTTCCACAATTACAAAATTTGTGCTAAAAACTATAAAAAAATTAACATATCAAAAACAAATTGAGATACATCTTTTTTTTTCAATTTTTTTTTCAAATTTAACAGAAAATGAAGTGGTTCTGTTGCCACAATTACAAAATTTGTACTAAAAACTAGAAAAAAAATTAATATATCAAAAACAAATTGAGATACAGCTTTCAAACAAATTGCATTTAAAAAGGTATATTTGTTTCTCTATACGACGGTGTAAAAATTATAAATGTGCAATGTTTAGCAATGTAAAATTTGCAGTAGAAAAAATTTCAAAATCGAAATTATATGTAAAACTGTTGCTATTCACAAAATGTCGTATGCGTTACGTACAGATATGTTTGGCCTTTATAATGTAGATACTACACGATTTGCATAAAGTTTTTTCCTGTAAACCATTTTCTGTATTCTGAACTATTCACCTTTTATGAATTACGCTGAATATTGCAGTAAAAATAAAATAAACGTGCGTTTTAAATATAAAACTCATCATAAAAAAAAGTTTTTATTTTTATTCATTCAGTAATCAAAGAATTTCATTAAAAAGTAATTATATTTTATGAAAAACTTATCAACGCATTAAATAATGGCCTTTATGATTGCTTAGGCTAAAAAAAGAACTAATAAAATGACTAAAAAGAAACTAAAACTCTTTTAGGCTAGTTTTTTTGGCAGAACAATTTTCAAAAATACAAATGGATTTTGTAAAGCTAGTGATAAAATAAACAGCTGTGAATTTGTTTACTTAGTAAATGCACATACATATGCTAACAAACATAGAAAAAATATGCATCAATACGTTCAATCTTAATACTTATGATTAAGAATATACAGGGTGAGTCATAAATATCGAAACAAAAGGTATCTCCTTAAATATTGCCCCTAGACCCATACTTCCAATTGCAAAGTTTCATAAAAAAGGAGAATTTTTTAATAAGATAAGTTGCAACTCCATGGGGGGGGGGTCTGTTTTAAAAAATACGAAAATTAAATTTTTATACGGTTCCCAGAGGATAGAACTTCCAATTACAAAAATTTTCGTTATCCATTCCTGAACCGAACAAAAAAAAATCATCTTGATATCGTCAAAACTCAGAGAGTTATGACAATTTTAATAAATTGTGAGGTTTCAAGGGATCAGACACAAATTGAAATGCGTGTAATTGAAGAAACAATGTTGCTGTAATAGGGCTAGGAAACATTTATTTCATTTATTTATTTATAAAGTTAGAATTTTGAATGTTTTGTGATGGATAACCATATAATTTGTAAACATTAAAATATCATAAGACTTCTTAATAATTTTTTTTTTCAAAAAAATTAGAGTAAATTAAAATTGTTATAACTCAAAATATTATTTGTTTCTTCTTTTGATTAAATGAAAATCTCCAATTTTAAATTTTAATTCAGCATTTTAAATAATGTATTTTTTAAATAAAAGTATTTAAAATAGAAATATAAAAAAAGATGCAATTTTTGTAAACAAATCATATTTTTAAAAGTAAATTTTCTGAGCTGAAAACTTCTTTCGGCACGTTGGGTATTTTTTTAGATGGTAAAAAACTATTGAACTCGCGGGACTGTTACTGTAACCGTCAGTTATTTACTTATGTCATTTTAAAAATGAGAAATGCTGAAATAAAAGCATTTGATGCAGAAAAGTGCATTTAGTTTTAAACACAGATGGGCTCCTAACGTTTAAATGCTCTTTAAAAGTTTCTAGATGATTAACTCCGTCCTGTATAGTTTCGATTTCAGACTTTGTTTAAGTTTTGCAATTCTCCCCTTCTTTAATTACTATTTGAATGCGTAAGTTGATTTAAACCATATTTTTTTTATCACATCGATTTAAAATTTTTTATCATGTCGATTTTTTCATTGAGCAGTGACTCACAGACAGTCATTTCGTAAAAACATGTTTTTCGGTATCTCTGAGCTTTAAAACGTGTGAATCCATCGAAAACCGGAATTCAAAAATTTCATGAATCCAATACTTTCTTCTTGTAAATATAGAAGAAAGTAAAAATAGATTTAAAACCATCATAAATTTTGAAACTGAATAGTATAAAGTAGATTTTTGAAAATATTTCTATGTAATTTATTAAAATATATATCCAATGATTCCTAAATAGATAATAGCAGCGTCATTATCGCTAATACTATATTTACTAAACTTATTGCCTGCGGCAATAATTTTTAAGACACTTTTAATGAGAGTTTAATTAATATCATTTAATTTAATTACACTTTTAATAAGTGTTTAATCAGACGGTCCGGCCAATGGGTCGTACCAGTTACGAGGTTGGCGCCAAGGTCGAAATATTGCAGACATCTAGCATATTTCAAGGAAGTTTAAAACAAAAATCTACACGCTTTTATTTTTTATCTAAAAGTAGTATTGTCTTGGATCTAAATTTAACAATTCGTAAGTTTATGGTATATCCCCAAATTGTATTTCATATGAACTGATTTCGCTGTGCTCACTGGAGTAAGTCACGAATTTCGGAAAATTTTGGATTTTAATATCTTTCGGGGATTTGTAGATAGCGAGATGAATTTTTTTTGTTCAGTTCAAGAATGGATAAGAAAAAAAATTTCTAATTGGAAGATTTATCCTCTGGAGGCCGTATAAAAATTTAATTTTCGCATTTTTTTAAATAGACTCCCCATGGTGTTGCAACTTACCTTATCAAAAAATTCACCCTTTTTTATGAAACTTGTATTTAAGCTTTAGAAGTATGGGTCTAGGGGCAATATTTAAGGAGATAGCCTATTTTTTCGATATTTATGACTCACCCTGTACATAAAAATGTTTCCTTTTTTTTTCAATGACTTATCATTTTTTTTCTAAAAGTGATTGTATTTTTGTTGTAATTCATAAAGCTATATTTTAAATTTTGTGTTTGATAAATATTGACTACATTTTTGCGTTATTGAAATTCTTTACCACAAAGCCAACTTTTATTCAATGAGAAAACTTAGACTTTATGCTGTAACTGCTTTACTTTTCTATAAAATGACCTCATAATTTCTATTTGGCTCGAAAATCTGAAAAAAATATTTTATCTTTTCCATTTATCTTGTGGCATTTTAACAAGGAAATTGTTATTTCAAAAGAGTTATGCGGCTTCTTTTAGTTTTTCTGAAATTATGCTAGATTGCTTTCATAAACTTTATTTTCTTTTGAACCGTTTTCAGACATTTAATATCATATCGTTTGTATGGAATATATTTTACTATAGTAAAATGAATTTCATTTTCTTCTAGTAAATTGCGTTGGATTGATGAGAATACATTTGTTTGTCTTTATCGGTTTAATATTTCTTCCTTTTTTCTAAGTAATTTTGAATGCTTTAATACATAATTAAAGTAAGTCTGACACCAAATATCCAGAACTAATGCACAGGTTTTCATTAAACTTTAGATTCTGTTAGCTCTTGGCATGAAAAGACATTTTTTACAGTTCGGTTTCAATCGCTCTGCATATGACGCTGCTATGTTGTATTTTTTTCTCTGTTTCTTTCTTTCTGATTCTCATTTTTCCTTTCATTGACTCTATCTCTCGAATTAATGTATAATTTTTCATATAACTTCAGATTTAGTTATTACTTATTATGATTTGGTGTTGTTTACATTTTGTTGTACATCGCTCAAGAGGTTGCGCTTGTATTCTGCATTTTCGGCACTCCTTCAGTAGCTCTGTGTCAAAAACTAATACAAGGATTTTCATCAAACATTAGATTCAGTTAGGCGTTGACATAAGTTGACACAAATGCCGTGTAAATCAGCCAAAAATTGGCGCTGCTATGATGCATTTTGCATAACTTACATGATTTTAGCGATAATCATATTTCAATAACTAATGCATGGAATTTCATATTATTAGAAACCCCATGATTGGCATAGATAGCCATTTAATTCGCACCGTGATAGCGAATTTTGATGAAAAAACATGCACGAGATAGTAGAAAGTTTTAGGATTGACAAATCCGACTAGTTATAATTTATCAAGGAAAAATTATTTTATAGTTAAATAATTCTAGAACATAAACAGTATAATCAATTTTTATACATCTCAAAATTTAAAACAGAATGAAAAAATAGTTTTTGCATTTCACACAATTTAATTTAAATGCTGTTCAGAAGGTAACTAGTCGAATATGGCAATCCAAAAACTGGCAATCACCAGTCTCATACTTTATCTCATTACTTCAAAATTCGATATCACAGATTTTAAATATATGGCATCTCTTGCATTATTTCTTGAAATAATACTATCGTTAAAATCAAATAAATCCGGCAAAATCTATATAAAAGTGTCACTTATTCGGCGTTTGATGCCAAAAGCTAATCAACAACAAATTGTGTCAACGCCTAACTGAAATCTAAGTTAAAGGAGAATTCGTACATCGATTCTTGATGCATAACTTTTGTAGGAAACGTAAAAAAAAGCATCATAGCAGCGTCACCTGTTTTGCTATTTACTCCATGCATATTCGAAAGATGTGGTGAAATTATGATAGGACACAGCATTAGTATTTTCACTCATTGTCAATATTCGCACTTGAATTCGGCATTTTCCTTATTTTCATTCTTTAAAACTAAATTTTTAAATTATTTAAATGTGATTAATAACAAGTTTATTGAAACATTTTATATATGAGGAGCCCAGAAGCCAAGGGGTACAAGTGACAAAATGTCGATTTGGAGTAAATTGAGTTAAAAGATAATTGATGTTGAATTGGAACATCAATAACAATTGACTAAATTAAAATAGGAAACATCTGCTTGTTGCATTCTAATGTTTGAACTCTCATTTCAATAACTGTTAAAAAAATAGAGTACAATTTTCTTTAAACGTATAATTAATCAATATTGTTTGTTTTTCGTAAAAAGTGGTTTATCTCTATAACTCAGCAAATAATAAGAAAATGACCTCTATTTCTTTACCTGAAATGAAAAAATCTTATTTCCAGATACCCCGTGCACTTAACTCAATTTTTTCAAATTTGTCATTTAATCCCCTTTGCTTCTGGGGTCCTCATATATAATCTTGAAAACGTCAATAGCTCGTTACTTATGACACATAATTAAAAAAGTCATAAATGTAAGTTTTCCGATAAAGAAAAAAATAAAATAAAAAAAAAGATTATACATTATATTCAGTCCTCGTAAATATTTGCGTATGGATTAATTTTGTAGTCTTTTTCTTACTCTTTTTATGTATATAATGCTATATTAATTAATAAATTTTCTTTAAGATATGACTTATTATTAATGGTATGACCAAAAGAGGTGCAGGGATTATTATGATCAACGTACAGAAATTGAGCTATTTTATATTAGCTTAACAAATACATTAAAAATCATTCAGAAACAGTAGAATACTAAAAGCACAATCGCAGCTAAAATTATGTATCGAAAAGATAAATATTGTCAAAATCTAATTAATAATTGCAATTACATTATATTAATAATTACATAAATGTAAACATTTATTTAAAAAATTGCTTATAAAGATAAGTCAGCATTTCACAGACTTTGTTGATTCAATTTCATTTCCTTATAAGCTATTTCCACTCAAATAAAATTTTTAACTTAGTACATTAAAAACATAAACAATAAAAAAAAATCATTTTTAAAATACATTCTGTCAATTAATATGTGACCAGATACATAACGTCTTGTAAAATTCTATAATTTTAAAACTACATTTATATAAACTAAAATTATTTTCATTTACTATGTAGCAAAATATTCTCTTAACACTTTTTTTTTCTCCAGAAAACATTGGAAGTTCAGAAGACTGATACTGCGAAAGTTCGGTATAGGTTTGCTCGAAAAAAAACGATTTTTCAATAACATTCTTTTACGCAAGAATTTACAATAAAAATAATTATATTCTAAAAAAATATATATATAGAAAAAATGGCAGCATGGAAATTTAAATATCGGATATTAAGTTGCTTCATGTAATGCAAATGCTATACCAGATAACATATACACTGCTCAAAACAGTTAAAGGATATTTGAAGTTTTATATAAAATAAAGACATAAACGAAATTTTTTTTGCCGAAAATAGAAGAAGAGAATCACAAATGCAAATTTTTCTGGTTTACAAACTGTGGAGTATGCAAATTTTGAGTTCGACGTCAAAAACGTCGCTTCAGCGGCAGCGAATGAAATTTGACTTTCAACTGGATAAAAGAGAATGAAGACAAGGATGATCGGCATTCAGTGATTGCTTTGTTTCGATGAGTACGATGTCTCAGCGAAGTCATTTGACAGATTCAGAAGCTTGGAGAACTGTTGGTAGGTTAGAAGGGGGCCAAACTCAAGCCGAAATTGCGCAAGCCATTGGAGTGTCACAAAGTGTCATTTCCAGGATCTGGAACCGTTTTTTGGAGAGTGGATGTGCAGGCCGAAGACCGGGGCAAGGTCGTAGACGGACAACAACGCCCAATGAAGATCGGTATTTAGCGTTAACAGCTCGGAGACACCGAAACATGAACGCTACTTTTCTCCAACAACACTTTCGCTCGGCTACAGGCACCACGAGTTCAACTCAGACTGTCCGAAACCGGCTCCATGCTATAGGTCTGTATGCTCGCCGACCGATGGTATGTGTTAGATTAACATCAAGCCATCGTCGCGAACGCAGGGAGTGGGCAACCGAGCATGTCAACTGGAGGAGAAATGAATGGAGCAATTTCTGTGCATCCAGATAATAGGCGTATTTTCATTTCGAGGGACCGTGGCAGTAGGAAAAATCCTGCGTTCGTGCACGAAAGTGTCAGATTTGGCGGTGGAGGAGTGTTGGTGTATGGTGGCATCTCCATTGACGGGCGCACTGACCTCTACATCATTCGAGATGGAGCTCTGACTGGTCGCCGATATAGGGATGAGATCCTCAGAACTATTGTAGTCCCTTACGCTGCAGCAGTCGGAGATAACTTCATTTTAATAGACGATAACTGCAGGCCACATCGTGCAAACCTTATGGAGGATTTCCTTTTCGAGGAAGGAATCGTTCGAATGGAATGGCCAGTGTGTTCTCCAGACATGAATCCGATCGAGCACGTTCGGGACGCTCTAGGAAGACGAGTTTCTGGCCTCCAATAACCCCCACAATCTCTCCAAGAACTGGAAAGAGCTCTTCTAGAAGCGTGGGGCAGCATACCCCAACTCGTCATTAATAGCCTCATTGAGTCCATGATTCAAAAGTGTTCAACGTTGTTGGCCGCCCGTGGAAACTACACCCCCTACTAAAAATGATTTTCTTTGAAGAAAACACCTTTTCTTATTCTTTTTTTCTCATATGCACAAATTGCGTTTTTTTCCTTTTGTACACAAATGCGCAATAAAATGCATTTTTTCCCGCCAAACATGTGTAATTTATTCTCTTATAACCTTCTATGTCTGTCGACCATGTATCAATCAGCTAAAAAGTTTCCCAGATACAAAATCCACCTAAAACTGCAATATCCTTTAATTGTTTTGAGCAGTGTATTTTGAATGCCACATTTAATCACGCAAATACCATGCATGAAGTCCATTATATGTATGAACTAAAACCTATATTACTAATTATATAAAATTCGTAGCACACATACATATATATAATTTTGCAAATACATGTTGAATGTTTCATACATTTTATTATTTAATAATGTGATTTTATTACTTCATAATAAAAAACTGTTATAATTTATAGTATATTTTATGTGTTATAAATATAATTTCTAAGAAAAGTTATAATTACAAACGCATCTAATTGGTTCTTATAGAAATATATTTTGTAAAATATCATCATTTTTTATTTTTCAAAGGAAATTCATTTTCGAACACCATAGGAACTGGAATAATTTCTTAAAAGAAATTAAATTACACGAATAGTTAAAATCAAACGGTCAAATGTATTTTTTTTAGTTTGATGGAATTTCTAATAATGTATCAATAATTAAGTTCATAAAATACATTACTTGGATTTTTTAAATGAGAAATAAGCTTGAATATTAATTTTAAATATCTGTTAATGAATGCAGATTTTCAAAAAATAAAAATAATTAGTGAAATACATGCGTATTTATACTTTTAAACAGAATTTATACTTTTTAAGTATACATTTTTAAACGGAATGGTCAATATTTTTTTCTTTTTAAATAAAACGCATATTTGTATTACTTAATTAAGCAAAGTATTCGTCGGCAAAATGAATATATTTCTGGAAAGGAATATCCTGGAATGGAATATCGATTAAATAAATTGCAAAATTTTAATGAATAATTTTAAGTATTTCACATTTTAATGGACGGTATTTGACGAAAAAAATTAGAAAAATATCTAGTGCTCAAATGGTTTCAAAAATGTTTTAACAATATGCAATGAGATAACATACATCAGAATGCTTAATATTATTAAGGCTATTAAAAATTGAATTTTGAATGAAAAACTTAAATTAATTAAAAACTCATTTATAACTATTTTATAGGTTTGTTTTTACACATTTTAGTTATTAATTAAACATATTTTCTTTAAGTGTTGTGACTCATTATGTTTTTACATGGGATGTGGAATAGTAAGACATCAAGTATCTTCAGAAATAAATATATAAATTAGCTTTTTATATAAAAGCGGAAATTTAGTCTTTTTTTAATTAGAGTTCCTATTTTGTAAACTACAGCGAGACCAAACAAAAGAAAGTATTAAAACAGTTCATTTTTCAGATATATTGTTTTAATTTTGTTTGTCAAAGATTTTATAAGCGTTTAAAAATAAGGTAGTGCATAAAATGTTTGCAAAGTTTTGCATTTATTTTAAGATTGTAAATATCTTTAGAATACAAAACCTCTTATTGATTTTTATATCAGTAAAATATCTACAGTGAAATATTGATATATTCTCGCGAATTTCTGACTAATCCGCGAGAAATTAAACTGTTTGTGATTAAAAATACTAACTTCCTTTCCCTATTTATTTCATAAATACGAAATATAATTAAAAAAAATTCTAATCCTCCATTAAAAAAATAAATAAGAAATAAAAACAAAATCTTTAAAAGTTAATTTTTAAAGAACGTTGAAATGCAATTTTCGATAATAAATTATTACATTAGAAAGCTGATATTGTTTGACTATAACAGTTATTGCAACAGTTTATATTATATATATATATATATATATATTAAACAGTGATATATGATGGCATGTCTACGTTTTCACTTGGTCAATACAGAAATGTATATAATGGATGTTATGAGTTGCTTGGAATAGTATTAAAGAGTACTGTAGGCTGGAGTCAGGTATGTCTTTTTTGGTTTATATCTATAATGAGATAAGAAATAAATTGCATGCCATAATTAAATATTTGAAGATTACAACGGTTTGTTGATGTGAAGTGATTTTCTTAAGTGGTTAATGTCTGTTGGTTGGTTATTATGAAGTTGTTTGGATTAAAAAGTATGACTATATTTTAATTTATTTGGATGATAATTTAATAATGTTCAGTTTCGAATTTATTTTTATAGTTTTGATATTTAATGATAGTTTATTCTGATGTATATTGGTTTCGAGAAGTTTATGTATTTTTCAATATTTTTATGCTTTAGCTGAGTGTTTGGGTTCTATGTATATTGTTTTATTAATATTCAATTATAAAAAAAATGCACATTAATATGAATAGTAAAAAATACAATATTAACGGTACCGGCAAGATATGGAATTATAAATTCCGTAGTGCTCGGTCGGTTCCAGAATCCATGGTGGGGAGCGGATCCTTAGAAAGTGACCATGGTGGAAAAGAGTTTACAGAGTTTAGAGTTATGAGGAGTATGTCTAATAGTGGCGATTGTGTTAAAAGTGGCATAGATTGGAAATATGTTGGATTACGAAATGATTGTGGTTCGACTAAAGATAGTTGTGCTTATGGAAATACGGAAATTATAAGATATCGGACTAGATATATTTATAATAATTCAATGAATAGCCTTGGGCAATTTAAACATAGTTATAGTGAAAAAAATTACAAAAATAGTAATAACACTGAGAAAACATATAAAACAAGATGGTTTTATAGAAGGGACTTTAAAAAAAGTCAATTAGATAATGGTATACAGTTAGATAAATGTAGTGACAAACGTTGTAAAGTTTGTACTTGTGCAGAGATAAAACATAAAGATGACAGGACAGAGGGACAATGTCTTAAATTTTGTAAAGTTTATAATTGTGTTTATAGATTAAGATGTAACGTTTGTAATCAATTATATATTGGACAAACGTCTACTCCTTTAAACAGAAGGTTCAATAACCATAAATCGGACATTAGAAAACTTATCATCAAAAGTGAGGATCAAGAAATAGAAATAAAACATTTTTCAGAGCATGATATTGAAAATATACGGATATCTATCATGTATATTATTCCAAATGAAATGGAAAGAAAATTGTGTGAGAATGAAATGATGAAAAATTATAGTACGGTATATCCTTACGGGTTAAATGTTAAGTTTAATAATAGTAATGTAGTTAAAAATTTAAAAACTGAAAATATAGATGATTCTATTTATGCAAAAATAAATCATGATTTGAGGAATGAAATATTGAATGATAGTTGTAATAGTTCTTTTAATGTAATTACTTGGAATAATAAAAATATTAATAATTGTAAAGATATACTGAACGCAATAATTAATTATAATGGTTTAAGAAGAATTAATGTACTTAAGTGTTTAGTTTTTAACATTAAAAAGAAATTAATTCCCGAAACACTATGGGCATTGCATGACAGAGTAGGATGTAGTAACATAGATTTAGCTTTAAATTTATTGAGGTATAGAATTAAAAAACAGAATTTGCAATTTTACTGTAATTTAAACAATAGCAATAAAGGTTCAGTAGATAAGATATATTTTGTGCTGGATTATGTTGGAAATTGTCAAAAAAAAAATATAATAAAATATTAAATAAATATTATGATCTATTACCTGTGGGCAAGCTTAAAATAATTAAGGCTTTTAAATATGATAAACCTTTGGGGCGTAAAATTTTTAACTATAACAGTTTTGCAAAAAATCTTGAGAAAAGTACCGGAGAATGCATTTGTAATTGCAATGATAGTGATTGCATAAATTATATAGATAATGATTTTGGACACGTTATAACTGGAAATTTGGAGATAGTAGGGGATGTGGAGTTGAGGAAGTTAATGGAGTATGGAACAAAATATAGAGTGAAACGCATAATACCTAAAAGTGAAGTAATTAAGCTCTTTAACTTAAATTTAGATTTTTTTTTATACAAAAACTAATGTATAGGTATAGTTTACCATGTAGTGTTTTTCAAGAGTGAAAATACCACGTACTAAAGGATTTAAAAATGGAATACATTAGAGATTGTGACGGTATGTCACGCGAAAATTATATAAAAATTACAAAATCAATTAAGAATCTCCAGGATAAATTTATAATTACATATGTAGACAAAGCCAACACAAATTACGCATTGATATGTAAAAAACTTTATAGTACGCTTTTGAATGAGTGCTATAACAATAGATATCATTATCAACTTTTGAATACAAAAATCACTGTTGTGGAGAATAAAATCAAAGCACTTTATAAAAAAGTAAAGTTAAAACAAAAAAGTCAAAATTTCCCATATCTTATATTAGTTCCTAAATTTCATAAAAAGCCAATTAAATTCAGAAGCATAACTTGCGGTTTCGGATCTTACATTGAGGTAGTTAGCAAAAAATTAAAGGAGATTTTAACAGGTGTGTTTTACAAAGTGACTGGTAGGGAATCAACATTTATTATAAAAAATAGCTACATCTTATTGGATAAGCTGAAAAATATAAAAAACATTACAGGTCTGTATGCATATGACTTCGCAGACCTATACAATAATATAGATTTAACGGATTTAAAAGAGAAAATTGTGGAATTTTATGTTACTGAGTGTAAATCAGAAACTGATATCGATTTATTTTTGAATTTATTTAAATTTGTTGTAGAAGAAAATTACCTTTACGACGGTAAAAAAATGTTTAGACAAACTCGTGGCATTCCAATGGGGGGGAGTTGTAGTTCTATTATAGCTGACATATACCTATATTTATATGAACGTAACAATAACTTAAATAAAAATATTTTGTGTTAGAGATACATTGATGATGTTTTAATAGTTAAATTAAATAACGATAATATAATTTTAGATTTCTTATATTACCCTACAACATTAAAATTAGAGCCCTCCTCACTGGATTGCAGAAATATTGATTTTTTGGATGTAAACTTAATTTTAGAGCGTAAAAAATTGGTTACAAAGATATTTGATAAACGGAACACTTTTAGTTTCCGAACTTTAAAGTTAATGAATTTCAATTCATGTGTACATGTCTAGGTAAAAAGAAATATTTTCAGAAATGGTTTAATTCGTATTGATAGGTTGAGTTCAGAAATTGGAGATGCGATTAATGACATTGTGGAGTGGTACAGACTGGGTTCTGAACAAGATTACCCTCGGAACTTTATGAAAAATATTATGAATGATTTTGTTAGGGGTAGTTGTCGTCGAAATGAACTGAAATCATTATTGAATGGATTTGATAGTTCGACAAGTTTAATGTTTTATTTTAAGGGTCATTTGAAGGTTATTGCTGGTCGATAGTTTATTTTTAGTATGGATTGCTTTTAGTTAAAATTCATTTATGGTTGTGACGGGCATGGGGAATGTTGCATGCATAAAATCAGATTTAACCCAGCAGTGCATGTCATTAGCCATGCCGCCCGTCTCCTTGTTTGTTACTTTTCGAGTTTCTTGTTTAAGTTATTTATGAGTTGTTATTTGTTGGATCAGTTTATAATTTATGGATTAGTTATTGTTCACGTAGTGGTTTTTCAAGTTTGTTTAGCGGTGTAGATGTTCGTGAGTTTTTGCTTTTAAGAATATTTTTATATTTTATATATTTCTTTAGTTAATTATATATGGTGTGCGATTTGAGTTTAATATATCAGTCTTATATATATATATATATATATATATATATATATATATAATGTATGTATGTATATAACTAAACCTATCAAACAAACAAACGTCAAGAACAATATAACAGGCCATTTCGTTGCTTGTTATACAGGAAACAACTTCTCAATGTTAAGTAAATCAAATATGTCAATGTAAAATTTAAGATGTGGTAAAGTTTTAGAAAGAGACGTTTTCGATAAGCAATAATTGGTGTTTAATCTTATAGTTTAGCGATAGTTTTTGGCCAACGAGTTAACCAAGCACTGCCGAAATGTGTAAACAAAAGAATATTTAAAACTTTAAATCTGACTTTTCTATTAGCTAACAGTTTACTGCGTCGGATTAAGCGTCTCATATTCAATATTAAAATATATCTTTGAATTGAAATTTTATGAAATACACGGTCATGCAAAAACAAAGAGCGGAGAAAATATAATTGCAAATATATCGACAACAAATCATCAGGTTTGCTTTCTTCTTCATGCAAAATTTTTGTTTTTTATTCACTCCTTAAAATAAACATTTTTGAAAGTTTTTATTCGCCTTTCATCAGAACGAATACTTCGAGGGTCCAAAAATCATAATCTCGAATAACAGGGGTTACTGATATTTAACAAGATTCTTTAAATTACTGCTTAAAAGGTGCAAACCAAATTTCAAGTTTCTACCTCAATATGTTTGGGAGATAGAATGTTTAAAGATTTGTAAATAGACACAAAAATAAAAGGATGGCAAAATGTGTTTTCTAAAGATATATTTTTCAGAATATCCAGTGTCTGAAACGTGTACTATCGTAAAAAAATATAAATAAATAAATAAAAACCTATTTTTTGAAACGTTTACAAGACTTACTCTATATGTGTAAGGAATAAATAAAAACATAAAAGTTTTGCTTTGGAACAATGCATAAATTATGATTTTAACTATATAGATTTCTGTGCTTAGATATTTGGGTAAAATGTAGAAAGATTTTTATATTATTTAGTTCACAATGCATAATCAAAGACACAATAATAATGTATTTTGTACAGAAGAGCCTGATTTTTCTGAATATACACTGGTGTCCAAAAGCTAAGCATAATTCGTAAAATGCTGAAAACGTGGAGTAAATGTTCATAAAATTATTCAAAATTACTTGTGGAGATTAATTGGTTGAAGAAGAAACATTGGGTTTATGCACATTTTTTCAATCTGCGCACATCGGAACACTTATAAAACGGTTCAGATGGTATAGGCAGTTCAGACGAATTTCGTACAGCTGATGTGCCAAGAAACATTGCATCGATCACACAGGATTAATGATGGCACAAAGACGCCAACATGGCATGTTTGCGGTAAGAAGAATCATTGGAATGCTTGAATCCGGACGATCACAAACCGAAGTGTCTCGAATTCTGAACGTGGACCAATCTGTGATCTCAAGACTGTGGCAGAGGTTTCTATGTACGGGAGATGTTAACCGACGACCAGTAGCAGGTCCACCAAGAGTCACAACCCTTCGCCAAGATCGATATCGAACAATACTTGTGTGACGTCAGAGGGGCAATACTACCAAAGAGCCACAGGAATACGAATTTCAAGACAAACTGTTTACAAGAGACTCAATCGTGCTTGGCTGTATGCCAGAAGACCAGCAGTTTGTATTCCATCCACGTCTGCACATAAATGCGCTCGTTTAAACTGAAGTTTGAAACATCAACATTGGAATGATGTAGAATGGGCCAATGTAATGTTCCGTGACGAGTCCCGATTTAGTCTGAGTAGCGTTTCCTGTCGTGTAACGATATGGAGGTAACGTGAACACGTTTTGAACGAAGAAATAAAAGGAAAAACATATTTTTCCATCAGGTAGAATAATGGTATGGGCAAGTATCATGTTGCACGACTGCACAGATCTCCATATCTTTGACACGGGGTGTGTGACTGGTAAAAGATACTGGGACGAAGTTCTTGGGCCTTACGTTCGCTTGTTTCGAGGTGCTGTTAGTCATGACTTCATATTCATGGATGATAATGCGCCTTGTCACCGTGCGTTACTGGTTGAAGACTTACTTGAAACGGAAAACATCCAATGCATGTCGTGGCCTGCGAACACCCCGGATTTAAATCCTATTGAGCATGTATGGGATATGCTCGGGAGACAACTTGCAGCCGTTTCGCACCCACCACGCTCCGTTCCAGAACTGAAAAGAGCTCTCAAATAAGCTTGGAACTGTTTGAACCCATAACTCATTCATAATCTCGTAGCATGCATGTGAGATCGCTGTGTCGCGTGTCTGGCTATCAGAGGTGACCACACGCCTTAATAAACTGCAGCATCACTATTTTATTTAATGTTTTCTTTCATATTTCCTTTAAAGTGTGAACCCTTACTATGCTCAATTTTCTTTCAAACTTCTACTTTGGATAATAAAAGTAAATATTATCGTTCTTTTGAATTTCTTCCTTAATTTATAACCGTTTTACACTCGCATATCACGTTTCACCACATTCCGATTAACATTTCTTTCATTACTTACTTAATTACCAATTATGCTTAACTTTTGAACACCAGTGTATATGTAAGTACTCGACCTACATGTGGTATGTTTTTAATCGAAAATGCTTAGTTATCTCCATAAAGTAAGTTTGGAAAATGTATATAACACCATTTTTTGCCCAGAAATTATATATTTTTTATCTTTTATTCACCTTGCCATTTTTATAAAAAATGTTTGTTTTAGATATTTTTTTATTAAAATAAACAGAAAAAGTATGTAAAATAGTACCAACAATAATAAACACAATAATTATCTATGTTGCTTTCTAAAACTTTAGCAGTGACAATTACGGGAACTCTAAAATATAAAAATATATCGAGTTCATAAACCAATATATATATGATATTTGTATTTTCTGAAATACTTTTTGTTATTTCATATTGCTAATCGCAACTAAATGAATCTCATAAACAAAAAAATAAATAAATATACCACTGATAAATAAACTACTGATAAACATTCTATTCCAAGAAATTCGAACAGAAAAGTATACTAGTTTTATCGAAGTTAATAAATGAATCTTTAGTTGATATACGAAGAAATATGTCGCATTACTATTATTATTCATACTTCTTTATTGTTATCCTGAAATATTTCGAAATAATTTTTCACTGTGCACACTAACAAAAAGCAGATTAAAAATTATCAGCGTAATTTATATATGTAATAAAATGACTTTGGAAAATGGGTGGCAAAACAAAATAATATCATATTCAGTGATTTTATTTAACGATTTTTAAAGTACATTTGTGCAGAATAAAAATTAAGTTTCGGCTGTTTTACAAGTAAAAATACAAAGACCATTTTCAAAAAATATAAGGACTATTACCAAAGACCAGTTTAGGGGACACTAATAGCGTTTCGAATTCACATTAACTTGCCTGATCATAGATGGTGATATCCTGAATAGGAATGAATATAGCTACAGATAATCTAAATATCATATGCTCGTCCTAGAATGTTACCTACGTATTGACTGAGATCTTGAATTATACATTATATTATCACATTATCTTACCAGGGTCTTCACTATCAATGCTAACTAAATGGTTAATTTCAAAATCATTATTCATAAATATATAAGAAAAACTAAAAAAAAGATATAAATATTTTTATTAAAAAAAGTATTTTTACAGTTCATTTTGATTAATAAAGTCATTTATTAAACATATAGGGAATTCGGATTTATATACAATTTTCCAATCATAAATAGCAATAATTTCCCGTTACATTATAAAGTAAAACAAAGAAAATCCCTTCCATCAAACACTAAAATTGGCAGAGTTATAAAATTTTCAATTGCAAGACTTATTCTTTTTTTAGGTAAATTTCTTATGAAATACAACCGATTGCGGTCTCTTCCATGTTGGAATTGCTGAAAAATATTTTGCAGATCCACACCGATCTCGACTTCTTGACACCAAAACTACCATCACAAAAAACTTTTATCTATCGATCTGTGTATATATATCTATGTAAATTTCACTTTTTTATGTACATGATAGCTTGTATAATTCTGCTCAGATCTCCTTTAAACTATTACAAAAAATCAAGGGGCATAAAATCTCAGTCAAGTTCGTTAATGGGAGAAACAGGGACGTTTTTGTGAAAACCGAAACCCCCCACAAAACTTCTTAACAAAAATAGATATTGAATCAGTTTAAAGTTTATATTACTTCTAAAAAATGGGCAAAAAGTTTATGCATAACAGATATTTGATAAAATTAAACATGAGCTAAGGGCCCAGAAAAATGGGGATTTTGGAGAAAAAATTTCATAAGTTCGACAATTCTCAAGATATATAAATTCCTTTCTTTTCTTTTTTTTTTTTTTTTTTTTTTTTTTTTTTTTTTTTTTTGTAAATGTTCTTAGTGGTATCTAAAACTTTTACACTGAGAAGTTTCTGATACGACCAACTCTTACTCAAAAATAAATAAATAAATAAATAAATAAATAAATAATAATAAATAAAAACAAAAAAAGAGAGGGGAGGGTGGAAAAGGAAAAAAAAAGTCCATAAGTTTGTCAATTCTTTAGATATTAAATCCGATTAAATTTATTTTACAACTTTACTATCTATAACTTTTCCATTGAAAAATTTTTATACCTAATCCTAATGCCTAAAATAAATTAAACAAAAATAAGAGTTGAAGAAAAATTCTAAAATCCAAACTGCTTATATAATGACTCATTTTTAAAATTATTTTTGATTTTAATCGCATCCAAATGACACGCTTCCAAGTTGTCTTATTTGGGAACTATATAATGAGATGTATTATTCAGTTTTTGATAAAGATAGAATATATTTCTAAAAGTGTTTTGAAAATAGCTTTCTTGAGCAGAATTTTCTGAAGCGATCGTGATTGAAAATTGAGGAAATATTCAAATAATAAGCTACTTACCTCCTGACTCATTTTTAAATCAGTTTTTGCTCTTGAGCGCATACAACTCACAGATTCTATTTTCTAAAAACTGTATAATGTGACTTATTGGCCAGTTTTTAGATAAAGTCAGAATATATTTTTAAAAATGCTGTTTAAACAGGCATTTTGAACAGAATTTCCCGAAGCGATCATGATCGAAAAGTTGAGAAAGTATTCAAATAACAAATTGCTTACATTCTGACTCATTTTAAAATTTATTTTTGTTCTTAAACGCATCCAATTAACAGGTTCCCTTATTTAGGAACTAAATAATCGGATGTATATGCCAGTTTTTTGATAAAAGAAAAAAAATATTTTTTTAAAATTCTGTCAAAATAAGCATTCTGAACAGAATTTATCGAAGCGATAGTGATTGGAAAACTGAAAAAGTTTTCAAATAACAAATTGCTTACATTTGGATTCAGTTGTAAAACCATTTTTGCTTTCAAACGCATTCAATTCACAGATTCTCTTATTTAGGAACTGTATAATTTGCCGAATTGATCAGTCTTTTTATAAAGGCAGAATGTATGCTGTCAAAATATGCTGTCAAAATCGTCATTTTGAACAAAATTTCCTTAAGTGAATATGATTGAAGAATTGAGAATGTATTCAAATAACAAATTCTTATTTTCTGACAAACAAACAACACATATAACTGTAATAACAAATTCCTTATTTTTTCTTTATTTTCTCATTTTTAAATTAAATTTTGCTCTCAAACGCAATCAATTGATTGATTTTTTTTTTACTTTAGGAACTATATAATGTGCTTTATGTGTCGCTTTATTCATAAAGTCAAAATAGAATTTTAAAAATACTGTCAAAATGGGAATTTTGCTCTGAAATACGCTTAAAATTATTTTGATAAAAACAGTTCTTACAGAGAAATGAAATTAAAAATTCTTCAAAAGCGGTCAAATAAAGTTGTTAAACTGGGTTTATCGCAAATAATATTTTATTTTTATTATAAGTTTATTTCTTATCTTCGAAATCTACATCCACTTACAGGCCAAGTCGACAGGGTTTTTAGGTGCGTTCGTAATTATGCAAATACGTAGCACCTATTGTTGTCGCTCAGTTCGTCCGTCTATCTGTCTGTCCGTCTGTCCGTCCGTCTGTCTGTCCGTCTGTCCGTCTGTCCGCATATAACAACGCGAAAACTACCCAACCGAATCGTTTGAAGTTTAAAATACATAATTATTGCATAATTTTCTCGAGTCATTTCAAATTTTACGAAAACCGGATGGATAGATCAATTACAGGGACAATAAAAAGGATTCAGTTACATTACGGTCAATGGGGAAAAAAGTTTCAAATGCATTTTAATCGTTTGAAATTTAAAACGTATATTTATTACATAATTTTGTCGAGTAATTTCAAATGTTATGAATATCGAATGCATAGATCAATTACAAGGACAATCAAAAGTATTCCGTTACATTACAATCAATGGGGAAAAAAGTTTCAAATGCATTTTAATCGTTTGAAATTTAAATCGTATATTTATTACATAAGTTTGTCGAGTCATTTCAAATGTTATGAAAAGTGAATGCATAGATCAATTACAGGGACAAACAAAATTTTCCGGTACATTACGATCATTGCGAAAAAAAGTTTCAAATGCATTTTAATGGTGTTACACTCATTTGAACATAATAGAATTGGCATGAATCTTTGAAATATGTACTAAAATATACATTCTGTACAATCTGTGATGCAAAGAATATTCATTATTAAATTACAGGGCCACACAAATGTATTCCACTAAATCATGTTATACGGGAAAACATTGTTTGGGGCGTGTTTTAATTATATTAAACTACTTCAAATTTTTTGAATAAGATATACGTTAATGAAGTATAATAAAAATTACTTCCTGCATATTTACAGGAACACAAAGATTTCGACCACTGTACTATATCCAAAGTACGCTCTACTATATCATCAAGATCTGAATATTTTTAAAACTTCGTTATCGTACGAACGCACCTCATTTGCTACGCTTCACGTGCAATTTCCAACTTGTTTTTCTTTTTCATCGAAAAAAGTATGATGATGAAACATAATGAAACGTTCCATGCTGCTAGGGAAAGAACACATGGTGCCTAAAGTATTGGAAAAATTCATTTCGCGTGTACATTTATTCATTTCACCCTAGTGGATTCAGTTAAGACGACTTTAAACTTTTATTTAAAATGTTTTTGAATAAATAACGTCATAGCATTTAAGAAGATGCATCATTTTAGAAAGAATTGCAATTGTTACTATTTATAATTTTATTATTGTTGTGGATTTTCCTTTTCCATATCAGAGTGCAAATAAATTTCATTTCGACAATTAAAAAAAAAAGTTTTTTTTTTACTGAATTGTTAATTTTTACTTTCAACTACTACTATTTTTTTCATCTGACTATTATTTAACTCTTTGATTAAATTACGAATGTTCGCAGCAAAATAGGTCTTCACCAGCTATTAATAAGTCAGTTTTAATCATAGAAGAATGTTTTTTTAGTGTCTTACTTTTTAACACAACTGGATATTTTTAATAAATATAAATTATAAAACTGAAAAACAGAAACAAAATTGAACATTTCGAAATTTTTAATGAAATGTTTTTAATGATCCAAATGGCTTTTAAGTACTTTTTTAGATTTTTGCAATTAGAAATATTTGTTTTGTCTAACAGTTATTAAATTAGTCATTCGACAACGTTGTAAATGACACATTAAGAGCTTCCAATGGATCTCACAGAAGAACTCGATCGCATCGGTGAATTGACGTCTCGATAAGTCACCGGTCTCTAACCGGTTCTCAGAATCATTGGTTGCACTAATATTATTTAATGGCAGCACCATTTATATTACATTGACATAACAATTGTTGCCAATTTAGTTTAAATAAATGTTCATATAACCGATCATGACCCAACTAACTAAGATTTTTCCCTGGTCAATTCGGTCTCTTTGGTTATGTCTACATAACGAGGTTGTTTGCAAATTATTTAGTAGCCCTGACCGCCTTGGTTACTGAATAATCTCACCGTTTACGAACACCGTTATCATTAAAAGGGGTCTGTGTATCAATAAGTCGGTCGTTGCAGCAACTGAGAGTTACAAATTTGGAGCATGCGTATTTGAGCTCTGATTTTTCGTCTGCTAAAATTAAAACGTAGCGAAATATTAATGTAATGTCATTT
The DNA here is from genome assembly GCA_964019185.1 of Maratus speculifer. Classification (NCBI taxonomy): domain Eukaryota; kingdom Metazoa; phylum Arthropoda; class Arachnida; order Araneae; family Salticidae; genus Maratus; species Maratus speculifer. Next base: position 286,146,860 of record OZ025297.1, on the reverse strand, counting down.
TTCTTTCTTTTTTCTTTAGAAGGAAGTTTTTATTAATCATTTTTGAGCCACAATTAAAAAAAAATGAAATTTACAAAAAATATAAATTATGTGTACATTTTGTCACGTATAAGTAATTTTTCAATTACGAAATTCCGCATGTTTAAAAATGTAACGAAAAATAAAATAATAATAATAATAATAATAATAATAATAAACAAATAAAATAAATTAAATACAAACATTTATGTCTAAATACCAGTTTTTTTGTTGCTGTTGTTGTTATTTAATATTATTTATAGTTATTTAAATGCCTAAACTAATATTTTAAATTAAGAAATGAATTTTCGTTATGAAAAATAAGTGCGAGCGGGTTTGGAACTTACATAGAAAATTCGCAACCCCCATATTATACTGGTCACGCTGCAGAACCAGTTGTCAACTAGCTAATATATCCTATTATAAACTGGAAGGCTTTTAGGTTCGATCTCGATTTTCAAGCAGACGACAAATCAGATCTCAAATACTTATGCAGCAACTTTGTAACTCTGAGCTAATGAAACGATTGTTTTTCGCATGTATCAATGTCGATTATGCTCTTCTAGATAATTAAACAAACGTGAAAAGGTTTTGTTCTAGTGTTTAATGTCTATCGAATGATTTTTTTGGTTGCTTTTAAGGCATTTAAAATATTATTATGAGTATTTTTCTTTTCCTTTTTCCCCTTTACTTTGCTATTGCTTAAAACTAGCTGTACTTAAGAGCCCACACTACTGACAGAAAAAGACCCGGATAATAATGTTAAGTCTATGGGGGCGTTCTTTTCAAATATATTGCTCAAATTTTCATATTTGTATACGATTTTTTTTTACATAGGTTAGCTGAGTATGATCTACAGCCGGCTAGTTTTAATTTCAGATTTATACAAAAAAAAAAAAAAAAAACCCGATTAGAATCGGTTTTGAAATTGAAACTATCATAATATAAAAAATATATATAACCAAAATCAAAAAAGTAAAAACTACAGGAACACGAATTTCGAAACAAACTGTTTACAGGAGACTCAACCATGCTGGCCTGTATGCCAGAAGACCAGCAGTTTGTATTCCCTTCACGTCTGCGCATAAACGCGCTCGTTTGAACTGGAATTTGAAACATCAACATGAGAGTGAGAGGGAGTGGGCCAAAGTGATATTGAGTGACGAGCCCCGATTTAGTCTGACTACTGATTCTCCTCGGGTAACGATATGAAGAGAACGTGGAACACGTTTTGAACCAAGAAACATAATGAAAAGACATCTTTTTCCATCAGGGGGAGTAATGGTATGGGCAGTTATCATGTTGGACGACCGCATAGACCCATATCTTTGACACGGGGCCTGCGACTGGTAAAATATACAGAAACGAAGTTGTTGATCCTTATGTTCACTTGTTTCGAGGTGCTGTCGGTCCTGACTTCATATTCATGGATGATAATGCGCCTTGTCGCCGTGCGTTACTGGTTGACGACTTCCTTGAAACAGGAAACATCCAGCTCATGTCGTGGCCTGCGAAATCCCCGGATTCGAATCATATCGATCATGTATGGGATATGCTTAGGAGACAACTTGCAGCCCTTTCGCACCCACCACGCTATGTTCCAGAACAGAAAGGAGCCTTCAAAGAAGCTTGGAACTGTTTGATCCCAGAACTCATTCATAATCTCATAGCAGGTATGGGAAATCGCTATGCACCGAAAATGGCTGTCAGAGGCGACCCCACGCCTTATTGAACTGAAGCATAACTACTTTATTTAATGGGTTTTTTTTTTATTTTTCCTATAAAGTGTAAACCCTTACTATGCTGAGTTTTCTTTCAAACTGCTACTTTGATAATAAAAGTAAATATTATCGTTCTTTTGAATTGTTTCCTTATTTTATAACCGCTTTACACTCACATATCACGTTTCACAACATCCCGATTTACATTCCTTTCATTACTTACTTAATTACCAATTATGCTTAAATTTTGGACACCAGTGTAGTCTTTGCACTATTGTAGATAATGTCTAGAGTAACCCCGCTGTAATTTAATCATTACGTATATAAGAAACAATTACGAAAAGTTTTATTCCAAATTACATTTCAATAGAAAAGTTTTCTTTATAACACGGGCTCAAAATGATTTTCATAATGAACTCTAAATTTGCCCGTGTTATTCTTCCAACTGCATTTGTTTTTGAAAAAACACATGTTATTTCAGTTATTTTATCGAATACATGCAAAGCATGAAAAAATTCGTGCATACAGAATAGACTTATATTTGAATAGATCTGTACATTAAATACACCATAAAATCATTCAATTTTAGGCGAAAATGTATTCAGAGTGTATATTGCCTTCGGTTTCACAAATAGTATTGTAGCATGGGATAATATAATGCAATGGAGGTAGATTAGTTCATTTTAATTAAAGTAGACGGAGTGGAATTTCCAGAATTCATTGAAAAGAAATGCAAGGCATTTAAAAAATGTTCGTGCCTACCTAATAGACTTTTATTTGAGTAGATCTGTGCACTAAAATGAACATAAAATCATTCAATTTTAGACCAAAATGTATTCAAGGGGCATATTGCCTAGTGTTTCGCGTAATAAAACTATATTAAGGGAATACATAAGTTAATGGAGGTAGATTAGTTCATATTGATTAAAGCGAACAAAGTGGTATATCAAGAATTGATTCAATTAAAGTGCAAGACATAAAAAAACTCACCCCTACAGAATTTACTTGTATTTAAACAAATCTGTTCATTGAATACACCTTTAAAACCTTTCAATTTCAGGAGACAATGCAATCAAAGAGCATATTATGCCTAGGGTTTCTCATAATAGAAATATACCAAGGGAATATATAATGTAAATAGAAGTAGATTAGTTTAAATTGATTGAAGCGAACACCATCGTATTTCAAGAATTAAATCAAGTAAAAAACCTTTGAATGTTATGAATCTCCGCTAGCTTTTTGCCGTGTAACGTAGTACTGGTTACCACATGATGATTTGGGAAGCGTTGTAATCGGTTGTTTTTACACATAATAGTATTTTTTAATTTTTTATTTTAAGATGCGAACGTTATCATCGTTGTAAAGGATTATTGCCCTTAAACATTAAAACAAAACTTAATAATAATTAAAAAAAACTGCTTCTTTAAATAATATTGAACAGTGCGAATCGCACGCATGTACATTTTTAAAAGCGAAAACACAATGTATTTCAACTTAACTCTAACGTTGTACTAAATATATATATTTCATTACTACAAAAATATTTTTAAACTAGTATCTTTTATCTTTCTAAATTGTTTATTTATAACACAATCAATGATCGAAAACTTTATAACTTTCATTTCCCGTTTCGAGAACTTAATTTAACTAGATTACAGTAATTTCTTTTTTGATATACTTAAGCTGTACTTTCTGGGCAATCAAGTGGAAGATCAGGATAATGAGCGCATTAAAAAGAGAAAATTAATTTATTTCAGCATTTACCAGCCTAATTGGAAAACGCTTGCTTTCTTTCAGGATCTGATGATAATGTATTGAAATATACTTCCTAACTAATACGATAAAAGCATTATCTAGCGTAATATACTATAAATGAATAAAGAAGAAATACATTCTCATTTATACAATTTGATTAGTATAGAAGCACTAGTATTAGTTTTGTTTTTATTTATGCGTTTTTTGTGTTTTTACAATGCATATGAATGAAAAATGCAATTAAAAAGTAATTATTAAAAATAAAAGGATTTTAGTAATTATTTTAAAATAATTCTTGAAATTGATTTTCTTTCTATAAGTTTTTTTTTTTCTCAAATTTATATACTTAGTCTGTGAAGCAAAATTGGACATTATATATTTAGGATATCTATCGTTTGATCACAGGCTATCAAAGCCTGAGAACTAATGTGACTGCAGTTTCTGTATGTATGTATGTTTGTACCGGATTGAGAGAATTGATCTGTATATTAAAAGCTACTCAAAAACGTTATCGAAAATTACGGGCAGTTAATAAAAAAATAAAAAAGTAAAAATTATAAATGATTTGTTAAATTATCGAAAATAATTTTTTGAGGTTTCTAAAGATGTATAAATGTTTATAGTGAGATAATTTGTGATTTGGAATATATTATCGAATACTGTTACGATTACTGTTTGTAATTATAGTAATGTTTTGTATTTTAATAAACTTTGATTAGACTGTAATAAGTGTGACATATCTTGACAAATTCCTCAAATCAAGATTCGCGTTCCTCTGTAGCATTGTTATAGAATGCCTAGCTACATTTTAGAGAGGGTATTGTAGTGGCCGATTGAGTTTTGAATTTTTTCTTTGTTTTAAGTAGTTATCATTTGAAAGTGAATGATTAATCTATTTTATTTCGATATATTTCTTTAACATTAATGCAATTTTAATTTTTTCTCCAGAAACAAGTTGTCATTAGTATTTTACAAAGACCAGTTTTTTTTTTGTTGTGCAGTGGCGAAATATTTAAGATTTTGCATGCAATAACTTACACTGTTAAAAGTTTGATTTGGTGCATCGTCTTTTGGTACATCGTCACTCTACCATTCTTATAAAAATCTGTGTTTTGATCAATGAGTATGCTCCATGATGCAATTAAGAAATCGTTTTCTTTAAAAGTGGTTGAGTGACGATGCATCAAAATTTTCAAATTTTTAGCAGTGTATGTATATTTTTCTTTGCCTAGCTCTCAGATTTCAAGCGGTAACAAATGGACTCCTTTGAAGTATGTGGATCTTCTCAGGTTCAGAAGAAGAGCGTATGTAGAACGTGGGAGCTTAAACTATACCGGGAAGAGTAAGAAACGTTTTTTTATTTGGATATTCAATCCAAATTGTCATTTTCTGACTCATTTCTAAATTCATTTTTATTCTGAAACGATTCAAAGTGGCAGATTCTTTTATTCAGAAACTATGCAATGTGCTGTGTTTGCCGATATTTTTTATAAAGGCAGAATAAATTGCAAAAAAAAAAAAAAAAAAAAAAAAAAAAAAAAAAAAAATGCTCTCAATGATAGCGTTTTGAATCAAATTTCCCCAAGCTAGAGAGCTGGGAACAAAAAAAATTATGATTTTACTGAGTAAGTCACTGTTTATAAACAAGTTCTAATTAATTGAGCGAAAAAGAAAAACACACGTACTCTTAAACATCTCTTTAAGAATTACATCAGCAAGTTTCATGCTTTCACCTTTAAGAATGAGTCTGAAAATTTGTCAGAATATTTCGAACTGCTGCATGTGGAATTTTTTTTTTTTTTTGTGAGTGCACCCTTGATAAGCTTGTTTTTTTCTATTTGAACGAAGGAGCACTTCAACACAAAGAGTCCATTTATAGTGCAAAGCATTACTAAGTACAATTTTTGAATCCACAGAAAGTTTTTAGTACTAATTACAACTTAGCAACAAAATAAATTACCTTAAGATTCAGAAAAGAAGATCGCTGAGTTAAAGATATCTAAAGAGTTTCATTTGTTTCGCTGCTAGCTCCATTCGGTATATTACCGTGTTTACTCGTGTATACCACGCATCCTGTACTTAACAAGAAAAACGGCAATTTTTTAAAATCTCTTATATAACGCGCATCGTAAATTTGATATGTAAATGAATGAATGACTAAATGAATTTCAGTAAAGAAAGTTTAAGTAAACATAGAAAGAAGGTCAAAAGCAAGGCGAAAATACATTTTCAGACTTCGGGTAGGGAGTGAATGACGGGGGATAGGAGTGAATGACGGTAGTGAGAATTTATAAATGGCGTTTACATAATGCTAATGTTTAAGCAAAGGAATGAAATAAATAAGCAGTGATACTTTAATTAAATAAGATTTTCCGAGTGATTATGTCTTTTTTAAATACATTTCATGATTCATATGTATATCGTGTGATTACATCCAGTAGTAAAAAATTATTCCGTTTATAATGCGGACCTCGGAGTTTTGCCCTTAAAAAAAGTATGTTAAAATCACTGTTGTTTTTGCTATTAAAATTTGTTATGTTTTTCGTCCAAATTAGAAATCTAATGAAGCATCAGAATCTCCGCAAATGTCTTCAACAATTTAGTCTCGCGATTTCTCCCTTGGAGTGATGGTGGTTTCTGTCACCATTTCCCATTTGTTTCAACACTTTTCTTTCGAAAATTCTGTCTTGTGTGATGTTCATCTATTCTTTACGATTTTCTGTTTACACCGAATATTCTAATATGTATTGTTCATGAGAAATATTAATCCTCGCTCAAATAATTACTATCTTTTACAATATGATAATTATAGCCTATAAATAATTGCCCTGAAAATTATAGTGGTGCTCCTAAACTATCATATAGTAGATGCAAAAATATTTGATTCAGGATAATTTTAATTTTCAAGTTCATTTAAAAGTAGAAATTATTAATATAGAACTAAAAAAGTGGTTCTTTTCTTCCTTTCTCCCACATATATCCCCATTTTCATTCGTGTTTCTTTTTGTTCCTTTACATTTTATTCATATAGCAGTAAATTAAGAAGGATTTCATACATTTAAGTTATTGAACAGTGAACATCATCATATACTAGTATCTATTCATAGAATTTATAATGATTTAATTAAACCAATTTGTACAATAGAATTTATTGAATATAATAAACATAGAATTTATATTAATTTAATTGTATTATATCGACCAGTCTATCATTAGATTTTTCAGTAATTAATGATTAGATCTTTTCGATTCGAAGTTTTATTAGTCATTCAGATAAATAAATACTAATAGAGCTATTCAAATATAAAAAAGTGAAAAAAAAAAGTAATAAATAACAATCATGCAACATTTAAAAAATACTTCATTTTAATTTATATATTTTAATGAGTGAAACAACATATATTGTGTTGAACCATAACAAATAAATAAATAAGTAAATAAGTAAATAAAATACACGAAGTTTTTTTATATTTTACATATTCTTAAATGGGTTTCGAAAAAAAAATTAGTCATTGGAATTTTGTTTATTCAATGATTTTTGAAATATACAGCTCCGTAATGCAATTAAGAATATATTGGTTGGAAAGTTTTGAAATAAATTAGTCGTAAATGTTTCAAAAGAAATAACTAGACTTTACAGTGAATATTTTGTAAAGTATCTGGATAAAACATATATAATAAGCAATTTTTATTGGAATAGTTTACCTAAATTTTATGTCGTATAATTATTACGATAAATTTATTGACTTTGTTTTGCTGTGCATTTTAGAATGAAATATTAATTTATATTTCAAAAGTACTGGGACAACATTTAATATATTTATTAAAACTGAATTTCATACAAATTAAAGGTAAATTGCATGGTTATTTATTTTTTAAATGTTTGTGTATAAAAACTTTCTTATGCAGCGGAAAAGGAAACCTACATAAAATTTAGAGTTGAAATTTAAGAAAATGAAACTGAAATATGACTGTATTTTTTAAGATATTAAAAAATTATATTTATTTCGGTAGATAGATTTATATTATTAAATTAAATTATATTACCCTTTTAGAAATCGGAATTTTATAAATCTATTAGACAAAATAATGTTATTTAATTGTGAAATAATCTTTACAAATTTTATTTGTGTAAATGTTATATTTTGTACTTTAGAACGAAAAAAGTGAATATCTTTTTCTCTTCCTTAAAATCTTTGATGCTGTAAAAACTGACATATAGATAGACAATATCGATGTTATTATTTTCTCTGTTAAAATAATAATTAAAAATATTTACATAATATATTAAAATCAGTTTTAAAATTAGAAAGTATGGCAATTTGGTGTAACGTAAGTATTAGAAGCCATTTTTAACATTTTTCATAGATATACATTTATATGATTTGTATGCACACACACAAACGCATATAAATATACACAATAGAGACCAAATCTGCGAAAACCTTTTTCGTTAAGTTTTATTTACAGAAGTAATTGACAGCTGTAGAGTTACTTTTTTTTCAGTAGTGGTTTTGTAGTTGCTTTAACTTTTAAAAATCTTCTTTTTTTATCGCCAAAGTATCGCCAAAAAGGGCAATTTTTGGCGATCACGTATCGATTCTCAGTATCTAAAATTATATGTGTATCTGACTTACGTCATTTTCCGTCATTTTGTTTGCTTAAGTAATTGAATAGTTTTGTAGATATTGGCCATGTTATGTTATTGTGGTACAATGTATTACTAAAAGTTTTTAAAATATTAGTCACATAACATACTTTTCTTTTAACAAATGCATTTAAAATATTGTTTCATATTTACGAGAATAAGAGATTTTTACATCTTTTAATCAAAAGAGAATGTGGAAACATTAAAGTGATTCCATAAAAACAATTGGTTGTACTAAAACAATCTCCCTATTTCTGTGATGGAAAAAAAATGTAACAGTGTAATAAATAAAAGAGCAGTCATCTGATCATATTGTTTTTAAGTGATTGTAAAATAGCACTTGATTCTAATATTTTTTCTTATTATCATATTTTTTTTTAATTAAAGCACCATGAAAATTATACCTTAATTTGTAATATTTTTAATGACAAAGTCTAACAAAAGTTCTGTATATGATTATTTCGAATAGCATTTATCTGTGTCAACTGCACAGAATTTATTTCATAACTATCACACTGTGAAAGTGTTTTGAAAATTTCTTTATATACAAAGAGGGCGTAAGCGATTATCTAAAACTGCTAAGAAAAATTGAAACCGTAAATGTGGAAATAAAACTAATCACACTAAAAAAAAAAAAAAAAAACTTTACATTTACGGGAAAAATTGCTGGCAACATTGCTGTCCGTTTTTGCCGTAAATTTAACGGATTTTTTTTCTTTTCAGTGCACAAATGCGTATTTCGGTTCAGCACTACAGGAAAAATATCAAGTTTAAAACTATCAAGTGACAAATGATAGAAAAAAATATTACACAGTATTTTAATATACATAAAAAATGTGTGTTGGGGCTTTTATATGTACCGCTTTTGAGATTTATACATATCATAATATTCCAAGACAATTTTTTGCATTAAATATTTCTTTAATAATATGATATATTTAAAAATAATAAATCCCTTCTTCTATTTGGATGAAATATGTCTGAAATTTAATGCTTTTGAAAATTTCTAAAGAACGTAGTTGCTTTTCATCCTGTCGTATTTTAAATAAAAAGTTTCATTATAAAGAAGTATCAAGCTCTTAAATTTATGGCGTATTGAATTTCTTATAGAGCTAGGAAAAACGCACTAACACTGTGTAATCTGACATCTAATAATTTTTTTTTGAAAATATTGATTCATATTCAAGACATATAATGTCGCATGAAAAATTGAAATGCGTTTTTATTTTTGCACGGAAAAATTAATCCTATTACACACACAAGAAGGAAGCTCTTTATGCGAATATATATAAATTTTTATTTTGGTATGATATTCATAACAAAAATCTTTTAAATGCTCAAAAATAAATATAAAGAATTTATAAACATGTAAAAGAAATTCGAATATTTAGCGATGTTTAAAATTTTGTGTATTTTATAAAATGAAAATAAAATACTAATATAATATAATATAGTATAATATAAAATGAATAATGAAATAAGTTAAATATTCAGTCTGTGTTATTTTAGAAAATAAAGTTGAATCAATACTTATTTCATGAAAAGAAAATCATAACATTCCGAGGTATAGTGTAGCAATTGAACCGCGTTGTTCATTAAAATTAAATACATCATTGCATCACGTAACAAAAAAAATCATTTTCTGATTTATTAATATATATATATATATATATATATATATAAAGCATCATGAGTGTAGAAACGAATAGCTATGCCTCTTAAACTTCGTTTTTTTGGCAGTCACAGCAGTATTTACATAGTTGCCTTTTTCTAATTATTTCCATTTGTTTAATAACCCTTTTTTAAATATAATACAACCTTATTTGGAACTAATTACTGTTATAATAAGTCTGGCACTAATAATGATTTCTTTTTAATTTTCAAGCTATCTAGTCAGTGTTATTTCCCCATAACTATCTTCCTAATGATACCTCAGCAGTATTGGCGCGTCCTGCGCATATTTCATATTGAATTATTTAATTTACACCAGAATATCTTGAATAGCAATATTCTTCTACTTTAGTTTTGATTATCATCATCTCATTTATCAAAAATACTGGTGAGAATTCAGAATGCTATATAAAAAACCTTCTAGATGCGGCAAAACTGTTTCTTAATGACATTACACATATTTCAGATTTTTGTTCTCCTGAGTATAAAAGCAATGTTTTCGCGGGAAAAAGAAAGTTTTTCATGATTTTACGATAGAAGAAATTTAAACATTATATTGATTACCCAGAAAGAAAGAATGTTTTACATGGTGCAAAGAACATGTCATCTTAACAAATAAACAAAAATAAATAACTCAAAAGTCTTTGTTAAGATTGTAATCAAAATAAATCTAAACAACATTTTGGCAAATTATATTTGTATTCTGAAGAAGTTCTTATTTTCAAAATGCTAAACATATCTTTAATACAAAAAATAGTTTATAAATATATATTTTTTAATATAGCTACTTAATTAAATCATTGTCTTAATTTCCGGTTTTCCTCATCTTTTTTTTCACAGGCATTCATTGTATTTTATTTCGGTATTGTATATTATTTAGGTTTGTTTCTAACTTTCTGTGTAATTTTCATCGTTATGGTAAATGTCCTATAAACTAATTTTTTTAATTTCTGGTTTTTCGTTTTCTATCAATTTCTTATAAACTGTTCAATTTACTGTGTCTCTCCGCTCATTTTATTACCATTCTTTTTTATTTTCTATTTATTTTGCTTGACATAATGGTACGAGTTTCGTTTTTAATCATATTCCTTCGTTAGGTGCGTGAATAATTGTTACGTATTTAGTCACTCCCATTTTTAATATTCTATTTTCTAACTTTAAAAAAAAAGTAATTCAGCAAATGTCTATAAACAAAGAAAATGCACATTGAATATTTAGTTTTAAAAGTTACACCACTTTAAGAATTCTTCAATATGAAAAATAAAGAAAATACTTAACATGACAAAATTTTAAAATGATTTACACACACTTCTTTTAAATGGTCACTGCATACCCAATTAAAATATTTGTAGTCCCATTTTCAGATTTTTTCGTTCATAACACTGATGTCGATTACCATCACGGTTTAGTCGTTCTGTCTTTTGAGGTAACGTTTGTAGAAGATTGTTTCCCATTTTCTTTTGCTCTCTCAAAAAGCAAGTGTTTGCTGATATGCGTTCTGTTTAAGATGTAATAAATTCGCAATTTATTGCTTAAAAAAAGAATTATATAAATGATCTTATTCATGTGTTTGCGTTTAAATATATCATTAATGTGTTGATTGCATTAACATTCAAATGTTTTAAAAATTAGCCATAGGCCAAAGTCGCGTATACCTTGATTCATAATTTGTAATATTTTTTTTTCATTGCTGATCTGAAGTACCGTCCCCGACCATCTTTGGTCATATTATAAAAGCAATTATTCCGTTTTTTTGTCATCTCCTGTAGTTTCGACAATTGTATTCCTAAAAAGCATAGTTGATGGTAGTTAGACAACTGTTTCGTCAACATTGTGATCCTACTGTACATTGTTTTTAAAAATAATCTGAAATTCACATTTTTTCCCCTGAATTTCACGGAAAAAAATCCTTTTTCACAACAAAAGGACATTATCCGTAAAAAGTTATCATAATATTTCCTGAAAATAACTAAATTGACGAAGATTGAAGAAACGTTGGAGATACTCTGATATCTATCTTAAATTTATTTTGCATTCTTATAAAACTGACATATTGTGGCACAGAAATGAAAAAAACAAAAGAATGAGTCCTGGATCTTTTGAAAGATTTGTATCACGCTGCTGAAGATCAACTGTACTGATACCAACAAATTTTTGAGCAACAAATTAACCAGACTCTATTTTAATTATTCACTGAACAAAGAAAATTTCTCTAAATCATTTAGTCAAGACATATTTTAATTATCCATTAACCATAAGAAAATAATAATAGTAATAATAGCCTTATTATTTTTAACTTGCAAGAATTATAGCAGCATGGATAAAATTACAGTCTATGTTATAACAACATAAACACATTGTACAGTCCACTATTTGCTTAGAATCACTTGCATTCGAATACTCTATGGCATAATAAAGTAATGAGCTCCCAGACAAGGCGTGAGTTCGAATCACCTTGGTAAAATCTTATTTTTCCCTCGGTCATAAATATATGAGTTTCTAATTTATTCGATGGATGGCACCATCAGCCAGTTGACTAACCGATTTTATAATGATGAGTTGCAGAGTTTTTCCTTCTTTTATATCCCAGAGTGAAAAATCTACTAAGAGAACGGAGAAAGGTTGGTAACGTTGCTGCCAGTAGTTTTACATTGAATTCACGTACTCATTTTTTACAGTGTAGCACATAATTAAAAATCAAATCTTGACAAAAAAAATATATATCGGACATCTCGTTAAAAAATAAATAATAATAATAATAATAATTACGACAATGTTGATATTAGTCAATTTCGTAATTAATTGCCCTTTTGGGCAATTCAAATAATGCGGCATTCTGATATGTATTATTTGTAAGGAAATGTCATTGTGATAATAGTAGAGATTGTTGAGAGTTGTAAATAGCTGTTCACCAATATATTCGGGCCTTTAAGTTGTTATGTTTCCTACCAATATGGATGACATAAAACTAAATTTTAAATAAGCTGAAAAACACACCTACAAAATACTTTGAAATCTGCAATATGTTTACGAACAAAAAAAGATTGTAATTCTCACTTCTTACGTACTAAACCTGATATATTAAATTTCAAAGCCTCCTATACGAAATTAAAAAAAAATACGAATGTAGTTTTAATTTTCTAAATTTGATAATTAAAATGGTGCTAATCTTACGTATGAATATACGTCTATTTACTTGGATTATAAATTTTAATTATAAAAACTTATTTTATAAACTTAAGCTAATTGAACTCATTTGCGAATAAATATATAACATTTAAATTAAATGGAACGAAAAAAATCATAATTTAACTCAAATGCAATTATTTTGGTATTTCAATAAGATATATTATAAATGATGTAGAACTATTGCATAAAAAAATATTTTGAGGGATTTCATTTAATGTGATACTGCCTGGGGACTTTTAATTTTGTATAGATGCTAATGAACGTCATTTTTCAAAGAATATTTGAAAATGAATACTAATAAAGATAAATAATAAATGTATTTTGTCAAAATTTCAACAAAAACCAAATGTTTGCAAAGTAATATTTATTTCCTGCATTATTTAAAAAGAACTAACACATATATTTTGAAAATTAATATATTTATTTTTCAGACATTTAAATAATTAGGTAACTAATGAGTTTTGATGGTACAAAGAAATAAAAGCTTGCTGAAAAGTATAAAAATTTGTACAAAATTAGATTCAATGTTATTAATTAGTGTTTATATTTTTATTAATAAACTATTTTTTCAGGGGATTTTGAGTTTAAATTTGTTAAAAAGCATTTTTGAAAACTAACAGATAACTTGTTTAAAATCTACTTATTCAGTTTTACTTGCACTGTTGTCCAAAAGTTAACAATAATTTGTAAAATGCTAAAACCGTGGAGTAAATATTTCTAAAATTATTCAAAATTGTTTGCATATATTAATCGGTTGAAGAAGAAACATTGGGTTTATGGAAAACTTTTCAGTCGACTACGTCATTAAATTCGATGCGCGCGAAATACGTGCGTATGTCGGATCACTTATAAACTGGTTCACGCGTTATAGGCAGTTCAGATGAATTTCATACAACTTGTGTGCTAAGAAACATTGTTATGCTTAAACAGGATTAATGACGGCACATAGACGCCTACTGGACATGTTTGCGAAAGTAAGAATCGTTCGAATACTGGAATCCGGACGATCAGAAACCGAAGTGTCTCGAATTGTGAATGTGGGCCAGTTGTAATTTCAGGACTGTGGCAAAGATTTCAAAATACGGGAGTTGTTACCCGACGACAGTAGAAGGTCGACCAAAAGTCACAACCAGTGTTGGGCACGTTCACAAAATAAACGAACTAACTCAAACTCACGTTCAATTTCTGAAAAGTGATTTAAGTTCACGTTCAAACTCAAAAATTTTTAAACGAACGCGTTCAAATCACGCTCATTTGTAAAAGTGAACGAAGTTCACTAAAAAGTTCACTTTTTTTTTTTTTTTTTTTTTTTTTTTTAATGTTTGGATATTATTGTCCAAATTTACAAAATTTTGTGAACAAATCATTTGATTATTCGATATGTAAGATAGAGGTATGCACGGACGGAAATTTCCAGGCCCGATCTATAGAAAAAAAAATGTTCGGCCCGATATTAAAATAAAAATTTCAGCCCGAGCCCAGCCCGGCTCATAGAGAAAATTTAGCGGCCCGATATAATAGCTAAAAACAAGGCCCGACCCGGCCCGACACAATAGCTAAAACAAGGCCCGAGCCTGGCCCGGCCCGGAAAAAAAGTTGAAATTTCGCACCGAACCCGCCCCGACCCCAAGTACATTTCTACTGGACATTGATATTTACCCTTACGGAAAAGTTCTGGCCAAAAAAACTTACCTTAGTCTGTTTATAATCACCATTTATGCAGAAGTGCCGTAGGCTGCGATGTTTATGCTTTTAATGAACCTTTGTTAGTTGTATGTAAATGTTTCAGCTATCATTAGTATTATTAATCTATCTTCCATTTTATGGAGACATAAAAATCTAAAAAATGATATATGGTAAAAGTAAAATCTAAGATGAAACCGCATTGGAAAGAAAAAATACGTTTCTTTTTTAGCATTTGTAAATGTTTAATATATTTTTTGTACCGTATTATTGTATTCATTTTGCATGGATGAACAGTTTAAAAGAACTTTAAAAGAAATTTTCAGTTTTCAGCTTAAAAGAAACTTTCGTCATAGGCAGTTTATACCATATGTTTATTCCATATGTCCCCTATTAAAAAAAGCCTGGAATCTACGATTCTTAAAAAAGAATAAAAATCCAATATTTAATTGTATAAAAATGGCAACTTAAAAGTATGTGCTTTTTAGCAAAATCAAGCCAAATTTTACTGATTTTTGAACAGACTTGGCCCCGTCGAGAAAAGGATTTTCATACGGGATGATAAATAAGTATAGTACAATATTGGAAGGAATATATCTCCTAGCTATATCTTGAAATAAAATTTTATTCGTCTTTAATTTGTTAAAAAAGGGTAAAATTTATACATCCTAAGTAATTTAACATAAATAAATGCACAGAGTAAGAATAACAAAAGTTCTTTTGTCAGGTATCTCTCTCTCCTACCCTTAATCCCCCGAAAGGATAATTTTATTTATTTATTTATTTATTTTTACATTCAAACTTTCAAAATGTATGTTATACAGTGAGACGAATTTTAATAAATGAACTAATTTCATTTTGCGATTTTGAAATGTACTAGTCGAAATTTTCTTTTCAATATTCAATATTTCTTAAATGTTAAAACATCTGTAAATGCTCTACTGAATTTATGTGTTTAAAACCAAATTGCCTTGTATGAGGAGATCTAAAAAAATTCCTAGTTTAGTTTATTTCATGTTTATGCTCTCCGTTAAAGAAAAAAAAAATAGCCTGGACTACGGATTTTAGCAAAGACATTTATTCCAAAATTCTGGTTAACCCTTCCACTGCATTTTGTTTGTAGGATTGCTGATAAAAAATTAAATGTTTGGCATAAGAAAATCCATTTTTTTTTTTTTTTTTTTTTTTTTTTTTTTTTTTTTTTGCATATGACTCGATAAAATTTGCATATGTAACTTCTTAAAGCTGTTCTTAACTTCTGCAAAATGTTTTGACTCATTTACAAATTCATTTTTAACGTAGAGATATAAAATTGGAAGGCGAGACTATGGAAGCGCTTTTGAATTGAATTCAATGTTCCATTTTCTGATAATAAAATTACCTAATGAGTTATAAACTACTTTCATCATATGATTTTCTTGAATCTAGGAAAAAAAGTGACCGGAAAAAAGTTATCAGAAAAAAGTGACATAAACTACAAAAGCGGAAAAAAAGTAACACGGAAAAAAAGTTACCGGAAAAAACTGACAAGGAATTGATTTTGGGGATTTATTATTGATTTTGGGGATTCATTGGTTAAGTATGAAACAGGGATGGGGGGGCTCATAATTTAGGTAAATGGGTTTTTCATGCTGAATTAACTGTTTTGGTTCAATTTTTGGGTATAGGTTCATACTGAAAAGATGCTTGCCTGATTAGTACGATTACTACCCCCCCCCCCCCATCCGTCCTCAATTAGATGAATGGGTTTTATGCAGAATTATCCAACGTGTGTCAAATTTGCATATAGGTTCTTTTTGATAAGGCTTATATATAGTATATAATGCCTGAGAAGATTTGGGAGTTTTAATGGTTAAGTATAGAGGGGGAACGGGCCCCCTTTTTAACCTTTCTTAAATTAAATTAATAACTTTTTACGCATAATTATCCGATTTGCTTAGAATTTTGGACATAGGTTCATTATGATAAGACGTATCTCTGATTAGTTATGAGGTTCTTCTGTTTATTATAAAGGGGGGGGGGGCAAGCAATTATCTCCCCCTGAAACTAGATAAATAGGTTTTTATGCAGAATTATCCCATGTATTTCAAATTTTAAATATAGGTTCTTTCTGATAAGGTGGATCCCTGAATAGTTTTAAGGATTTAATATCTAAGTGTAGAAGGGGAATAGAATATAACCCACCTTAAATTAAATTACTTTTTACACAGAATTATCGGATTTGCTTCAAATTCTGGATTCTAGATTCATTATGATAAGGCGTATCCCTGATTACATGTAGGGTTATTTTGCCAATTAAAAATTGGGGCGGGTGATTATTCCCCCCCCTTTAAATTAGATAAATTGTTTTTTATGCTCACTTATCCGATATATTTCATATTTTGGATATATGTTCTTTCTCATAATGTGAATCCCGTAATAATTTTAAAGGTTTAATGACTAAGTATACAATGGGGGAACGGAGGATAACCTCCCTTAAATTAATAAATGGCTTTTTACTTAGAATTATCTGATTTGATTCAAATTTTGATTGGGCGTTCATTATGATAAGGCGAAGTCCTGAATAATTGTGGGTTATCCCCCGTTCATCGCTCTATACTTAGCCATTAAACCCTTAAAACTATTCAGGGATTCACTTTATCAGGAAGAACCTATATCCAAAATTTGAAATACGTTGAATAGTTGTGAAAGAAAAAAAAACTATTTTATTTAAAGAGTGGAGGATTAATCGCCCGCTTCCCCTATTTAATTATCAAAAGAACCCGATAATTAATCAGAGATTTGCCTTCTTATAATGAATATACATCCAAAATTTGAAGCAAATCTGATGATTCTGCGTAAAATGCCATTTATTTAATTTAGGGGGGTTTATACCCCGTTCCCCCTCTATACTTAGCCATTAAACCTATAAAACTATTCAAGAATTCACTTTATGAGAAAGATCCTATATCCAAAATTTGAAATACATCGGATAAGTGTGCATAATTTTTTTAAATCTAGTTTAAGGTATGTATCGTAATCACCCGCCCTCCTTTTTAATTACCAATAGAACCCCATAACTAATCAGAAATACGTCTTATCATAATGAACCCATGTCCAAAATTTGAAGCAAATCGGATAATTCTGCATAAAAAGTCATTTATTTAATTTAAGAGGGGTTTCCTCCATCTCCCCTTTACACTTAGCCATTATCCTTAAAACTATTCCGGAATTCACCTTACCAGAAAGAACCTATATTTAAAATTGAAATACATGGGATAATTCTGCATAAAAACATATTTATCTAGTTTGAGGGGGAGAATTGCTCGTTCCCCCCCCTTTATAATAAGCAGAAGAACCCATAACTAATCTAAGATACGTCTTATCATAATGAACTTAGGTCCAAAATTTTAAGCAAATCGGATAATTATGCGTAAAAAGCCATTAATTTAATTTAAGAAAGGTTATCCCCCGTTCCCCCTCTACACTTAACCCTTAAACTCCTAGAATCTCTTCAGGCATTTTATACTATACATAAGCCTTATCGAAAAGATCCTATATGCAAATTTGACACACGTTGGATAATTCTGCGTAAAAACCCATTCATCGAATTGAGGACGGATGGGGGGGGGGGGGGTAACCGTCCCTTCCCAAAACTAATCAGGCAAGCGTGTTTTCAGGATGAACATATATCCAAAAATTGAACCAAAACAGTTAATTCAGCATGAAAAACCCATTTACCTAAACTATGAGCCCCCCCCCGATCCCCCTTTCATACTTAACCAATGAATCCCCAAAATTAATAATAAATCCCCAAAATCAATTCCTTGTCACTTTTTTTCCTTGTCACTTATTTTCCGCGTCACTTTTTTTCTGTGTCACTTTTTTTCCGCTTTTGTAGTTTATGTCACCTTTTTTCCGATAACTTTTTTTCCGGTCACTTTTTTTCCGATTACCATATGCCCGTGTATCATTTTAAAATGTGAAAAGCATTTTTTAACGTATAGAGAAACTCCACGTGGTAAAACCTTTCATTAATCATTTGTCATCACATTACATAAAAACATGTATTAACTATATTTATACAGACAGATTTCTTATTTTAATAAATACATACATCTTTAGAAAAAGCAAACGATCAAGAAATCTATAATGATTTGTGATAATAATATTTAAAGCTAATATAATTTTTTTACCGGGAAAAAATATATATTTGTAACTTAGGCGAAATTTGCATGAAAAGAGAGTGTTTCTAGTTCATGGGTGGTCCAGGAGCTGTCAGCGTTGAAATCGTTACTTGTCCACCCTCATCGTAAAAAGAAAGTGGATGACGAAGCGACGATTTGCCATACAATACTATTAGATAACCATACAATACGATTAGATACCAAGTTTAAGCAAGGATCGTAGCGTTTTACTTCAAAAGGTATTTTCTCAGAAGGTGGCGCCTGGATTTGTAAATCGTACGCATATTGACAAGTTGTTGCCCATGCTCAGATCATGACTTCCTACCCTAGAGCATTCCTACGCACAGTATGGGGTTATCTTCTCTTCTTTATTCTTTTACTAGTCTGTGACTGGGATCAGCGACAAAAATGTTTTCTCATCGGTTCCTGAAATATTACTCTTTTTTTTCCCATCTTGAGGTTTGCTTGTTGGCTGGTTTCAGAGAATTTTCGATTTCAATTATATATGATTGTGATTATCAGGTTTTTATATTTTTACTACATTAAAACTTTAAAAAAAGGACGGTAGATTTCCCCCTATGTTATGTTGTTCATTCACACATTTTCAGCGTGCTGTGTCAATTTGATCCCGAAATTTAAAATTGATGTATTTTAATAATAAGAAAAAAAAAGCATGACTGCAATGAAACAGAATAGATAAATTTATAAAAAATATATAAATTTTCGAAATATTTAACTACACAAAATAAAATATTTGTATTCAAAATTTCTTCATGTTTTTTACGCACTTTTTTAATTTCGCACTTTTTTTCCGAATCTATCTCTTCCGAAAAAAAAAGAGGGGAGAGGTTTTTATTAAATTCGAAATGAAAAATACGGTCGTGGGGGGGGGGTTGAGGGTACTTTCCCTACTGACTCTGGAAAAGAAAGTGTCAATCACCGGTGACTGACACTGAAGTTTCCATTTAAGCCGCCTTTTATTTAAGGATATATTGGGTAGTTCGGGAAGTCGTGTCTGTTGTGGAAAATTAATCCGTACCGAAAAATTCTAGCATTTAATTAAGGTGGTATGGGGTAATAACGCCAGGCGGGGTAATAACGCCAAGTGCTAATATTTTGCATAATTATAAAATAATCTGGTAAATGACACCCATGTGCTCTGCGCAGAAGGGTTTTGAGTCATATAACTCGCAAAAAACAGCTTCAAGTTAATTTGTTTCATTTTTAGGTCTTATTGTTTTTAAAAGCAATTAAAATTAACGCTTGATCTAAAATTTGCGAGGTACGTTTTGTGATGTGAAGACTATTTTTTTAATCCGGAAATACTTTGTTAATTACATAAATTTGTAGTACATTTCATGGACTTTCAAAATGTTGTTGAAGATTTTGGATATCTTCTCGAGATAATTTGTAATTTAAAATGTACACGCAATAACTATAACGGGGTAATAACGCCAATCATTTGCATTAATACCCCGGTTGATTCCCTACAGGGGCCGAGCTACATCCAAAATACTGATTCAAATAAACACAGTTAAAACTGTGCAATGTGTCTAATAATTCAATTTAAGCGATCCTTTTTAAGCAAAAAGAAGCTCACGGTCTGATATTCTTTTGCCTCATCCTCCCCCCCACACCACACCTTTATTTTTCTTACACTTTCACAAAAAATTGAACATTTTCAATAGCTTAGAATGCAACTTGTCTATTTCTAAGTTTCTAGAGTTTGTATTTTTAGAATTGGGTTTAATAAATAAATGTAGGTAAATTTTAAATGAAGTTTCAATAATTACTTAACACAATGTATTTTTTTTTTTTTAGTTTTATATCATATTTTACATTGTCAGGCATCGGTGACTGATGTGGTCTAAACAGAAAGTTCAGTGTCGGTCACCGGTGTCTGACATGGCATTCAACGTGTTAAAACAAATCCCGACTTTTTTTTTTAATCAATAGCAGTATTCGATTCTGTCCGCGTATATGAATTGTACACTCTTCAATTAGCTTAAAGATAACTTTTCAGGCAATTCATACCATAGAATTCTGAGAAATTAATTATTTTAAAACGAGCATATTTTAGGGGCTATATTCAAATTGAAATTGGGTACTCGATTGTTGACCGAAAAAGCCTATTTGATCAGGGCATCTAAAGCGCCCCCCAAGCAGTAATTGAAGACCGCTAGGTTACAAAATCGATAAGAATTCTTAAAATGTCTAGTCACTTCCATCGTAGATGGCCCCTTAATCCATCATTTTATCGTCTTTTAAGGATAATTTGAAAACTATTCGGAAAAACAATTTGAAATTTTGAAATTACATGAAGCAGCGTTTGATAAATATAAATCCATCAAAAAAATTGTAAATACAATTCATAATTTTTCTGAATCTTAATTTCATAATTCATATAATAAAATTATAAAAATTGCAACTTCATGTATTTATGTTTTTGTATTTTAGTATTATTGCATTGCTACAAAAAAAAAAAAAAAAAAAAGAAGAAGAAGAAGAAGAAAAAGAAAAAGAAAAAGAGAAAAACAGCATATTAGGAATATAATTTCAGAACATATTAATAAAAATATGAAACTATAATTTAACATTAGAAGCACTAAATTTTGAATGCTTATAATATAAAAACTTGTCACTCAAATGGCTTGAAATTGTATGTCTAGGTGTAGTTTGAAACGAAGATTTGAAATATCTTGTTAAAACTGAGCATTGCTATTGAAAAAAGTGAAGTTTGGTTTCATATTAATGTGTAGATATGCCCCTAAGCAAATTTTATATGCATCTTTTAAAAGTAGACATTATTTCTAATCGTTGGGTAACAGTAATTTTCTTCTATGATAATTTATTGAGAAGTTAATAAAGGTTGTTTACTTTTTTTTTCTAATAATTATATATACGTTTTGAAGTTTTGATTTAATTTTTTAAACATGAAAAATAATAATTAAAATTTGAATTAATTGCTTTGCTTTCCATTCGAAAAAGATAGTTAACGTTAATTAGATTTCGTTTACCTCTGATTAGAATCCTGCATCGAGTCGGTTACCCTCACCCGACCGATCGAGCGTCCTTGCTCTCCCGGGACTGAGATTAGAGGGACGGGGGGGGGGGGTCTTTAAAACTTCTCAAAACCTGTCACTGCCCCAATAAAAATAATTTGTAAGATACAGAGAATTAGAATACAGATGTATACTAATACTAAGTATTTAAATGTTTGCATTTTTTTTAATTCAGTCTGTTCATTCTTCTGTGGGGTGGGGTGTTTAAAAATTCCGAATCTATCTCTTATATTTTTGTTTTCAATATCATTTATAATTTGATTATTTATAATTTTAAATGTGTATAGTGAATTATATATTATAAAATTACTATTTTTTATTATTATAAAATTAAATATTAAGATTTTGCTATATTTTATGTTTATATTTATATAATATATAATAATTAATACAGTATATTAATAATAAATCAATAATAAATTAATAATACATAAATATAAATTAAATGTAAAATTAAATTTAAATAAAATTAAAAAATAAATGTTTTAAATATTAAATATTAGTTTCTTTAACAAGAATTAATTTGAAAAAATGATATCTTTTTAAGTTATAAGACATATTAAAAATAACTGTATAAATAAATAAAATGTTAGAAAATATGCTCATTAACAAAAATTTATTTAAAAAACGTTAATATTTTATTATCCGCCATTTCTAATACTATTATCATACCACTTATTTATCGACAAGTTCAATATTAATCAATTCCTTGTCCTTTTTTTCAGATCACTTTTTTCGTGTCACTCTTTTGCGCTCTTGTTTTTCCGGTCACTTTTTCCCCTAGATTCTAGAAAACAACCCGACAAAAAGTTATCGTCTACAGCTATGATAGATTCGGAGTTTGTACCCCCCCCCCCCCCCCCGCGACAGACGAACAAGGGAGACTGAGTTTATATCACTATGCGTCAACAAAATAATTTTTTAAATAAATTTTTGTTAATAAGTATAGCTTGTAATATTTAATTACATTTATTTTAACATTTAATTTTACTTATATTTAATTGATATGTATGTATTATTAATTTATTATTTATTATTATTAATTATTTTTATTATTTTTATTACTATTACTATATTATATTAAATATTTTATTTTATATTAGTAATGAAAATAATAATTATATAATAATATGTAAATTATTATGTATAGTTAAAATTATACGTAATCAAATTATAAATAAGATTTAAGAAATAAATATATGTGATAAATTGGCAGTTTTAGAACCTCCCCCCCCCCCAACTTGCAGAAGAACAAGAGAGACTGAATTTAAAAAATATATTTAGGTCCTATGTACTACTCTTTAAAAAAAATTTTAATTGTTGAATTATGGTAATTTAAAATTACAATAAACTCTGGCTAAGGCGGAATTGATCGGTATCATGAAAATTTTTCGTAGTAGACAATATTCCGTCTTAGATAAATTCTATTCTGACTGCGGATTCACGGGGACTTGAAAACCTTTCCGAGTTAGACATTATTTCCTTTTTATACACAGACCATCTTATACAGAGAGTTTACTGTATGTATGTATTTTCGACGAAAATTGTATGTAGTCCAGGTCCGGTTCGGCGCGACCCGAGGGTACAGAATATGTAAGACTAGGATACTACCCAAAGAAATGATATCCAGACTTAACCCTTCCTGAGGCGCGTGTCGGCCTTCAAATGGCATTTGAAAGAGGGAAAAAATGTACTGAGGTCTGGAAAAATTTTAAATAAATTATGAAAAAATTGAACGTAAAATTGAACGTAAATTTCGTTCAAACTCGTTTATTTTTTGAGTTTCCGTTCAGTTCAAACTCGTTTATAAAATAGTGAGCGAAGTTCAGTTCAAATTTCACAAATAGTGAGCGAAACTCGTGAGTTTTCGTTCAGTGAGCGCGTTCATACCCAACACTGGTCACAACCCTTCGCCAAGACCGATATCTAGCAATAAGTGCGCGACGCCATAGGGGTAGTACTGCCAGAGAACTCCGTTCGGCGCTCACAGTTTCCGCAGGAAAACGAATTTCGAGACAAACTGTTTACAGGAGACTCAATCATGCAAGCCTGTGTGCCAGAAAACCAGCACTTTGCATTCCCCTTACGCATGCGCATAAACGCGCTCATTTAAACTGGAGTTTGAAACATCAACATTGGAGTGAGGGAGAGTGGGACAGTGTCATGTTCAGTGACGTCCCGATTTAGTCTGAGTAGAGATTCTCCTCGGGTAACAATATGGAGAGAACGTGGAACATGTTTTGAGCGAAGAAACCTAATGGAAAGACATCTTTTTTCATCAGAACGAGTAATGGTATGGACAGGCATCATGCTGGATGACCACACAGACCTCCATATCTTTGACACGGGGCCAGTGACTGGTAAAAGATACAGAGACGAAATTCTTGAGCCTTGTGTTTGCTTGTTTCGAGGTGCTGTCAGTACTGACTTCATATTCATGTATGATAATGCGCTTTATCACCTTGTGTTACTGATTGACAACTTCCTCGAAACGGAAAACACCCAACGCATGTCGTGACCTGCGGATTTAAGTCATATTGAGCATGTATGGAATATGCTCACGAGACAACTTGCAGCCCTTTCGCACCCACCATGCTCCGTTCTAAAACTGATAGGAACTTTCAAAGAAGCTTTGAACTGTTTGAGCCCTCAACTCCTTCAAAATCTCACAGCAGGCGTGGGAAACCGCTATGTAGCGTACCTGGCTGTCAGAGGTGACCAGACTCTTTATTAAAATACAGCATAACTATTTTATTTAAAGTTTTCTGTCATTTTCCCTTTAAAATGTGAACCATTGCTATGCTGAGTTTTCTTTCAAACTGCTACTTTAGATAATAAAATTAAACATTACCGTTCCTTTGAATTGTTTCTTTACTTTATAACCGTTTTACACTCGGATATCAAGTTTCACCACATTTCGATTGACATTTCTTTCATTACGAATTACTTTAACTTTTGAACACCGGTGTAATACATGGAAAAAAATTCATAAAAAAAGTCAATAAAAACTATGTACTTTTATTATAAAACAGTAAATTGACACGTTTGAAAAGTTTAAATATTCGAAATAAAATGCTGCTTACAATATATGTTATAGACAGTTGTTATGTAAGAAGAGCAATTAATATAAAAAAAATTATAACAAGTCGAAACATGTCGAGTTCGATGTTGAAATTGCATAAAAAACGATTGACTGGTTTTATAAATCGATTAATAAAAATTATTGCAATAAATGATTAATATTATATTGCTTAGCCTAAGTATTGAAACAAGTATTATTATTAAATAAAGTATAATTTATACCTTCAAATTTATTAAAAATTAAATTTCGCTCTTATATTTAATAACTAACGTGCAATTAGAAACATAAATTGTGGATTTATTAATTGAGGCTTTGACCTTGATGTTATAAGAGGAAAAAAATAACGAAAATTGCGCCACTATAACACAATTAGAAATTAATTTTCAACAAAAGCCAAGAATAATATGTATTCCATCGTCAATTCACATTATAACTTTTTTTTATTCATATTTACTATTTCACAGACTGATGTAACTATGCGAAAACCGCGAATTTTCAGAACATGGAAAAGCTTATTTTGGAAAGGTCGTTTACTTCTCCATTGTCAACGATGTCCGCGCCCTTCAAAGGCTTACATCAAAACGTAGTTGTGTAATGTTTGTTTTTTAAATCGATATGGAGCAGAGAATAAACATAAAATTCTACATCATGCACTTTGGCAAAACTGCTGCTATACCGCTTGAAATATTGAAGCATGTTTATGTAGAGAAAAAATTATCCTGCTCACGCACTTTTGAATAGTTTAGCCACTTTAGGAACGGGTGAGAACATATGGAAGATGAAGCACACGCTTGGGTACACATTCTCTGTGTACGGCAGAAACAATTGGGAAAGTATGTGAGCATGCTATTTCTAATCACCGGTTCCCTATTCCAGTATTCGCCAATGAACTGAGATTTTTCAAGAAGGTAGTTACAGAAATTTTATCGCAATACCTATTTGAACAAGATTTGAGAATGTCGAAGTCATCGAGATAACGGTGTCGTCCACATTATAGAGCACTCCTAATATTGTTTTAGTATTATTTACAGTCGAGCACAGAAATGCATTACGGCAGGTAGGAGTTACCTCGAAATAGTATTAAATAGTTATGCATTTCAATAATATTTTCTGGAGTTATCAGATCAGATCTGAAAATTAATTAACGCTACTTGTATAGTGTGCTATAGAAAAATGCTAAACTTGCAGGCACTGCCTTTTGCAATATACGCCCGCCAATTCCCGTTCAGGCTTCACAGACTCTAAAAACATATTACTATACCTTCTTTAAAAATATTATCAGGATGCAAAAGATTAAATGATAATATGGCTATTTTCTGTATATTATCTATCATGCTATTCCTCTGAAACAGAGCATTTTTCAATTATCATTGCCTCATCCATCTCTGATGAAACAAGTGCTGGCTGTTTCTTTATACAACAATCTTTACACAGCTAAAAATGGGAGGCATTCTAAGTTTGCTAATGACTATTTGCAGACAGTACTACAAATCATAATGAAAAATAAAATACAATACTTCCGAATGTGTCACAGTAATAGGAAATGAAGTATTAAAAGCATCGTTTGTTAAAGTAGCACAAAGAACGTGATGGATTACTTTAATTAGATTCAAGTTATGCAAGCAAAGCAATTTTGTTGCATATTTTGTTTTTCATTGTTAAATTATTCTTGGTTAGTAAGAAAATAATCTTAACTTGTACACAGTTAAAAAAAACAGTTTGTAAACTTTTAGATGTAGAGTTAAAGAAATCTATATGCCAGCTAAAATTTTATTTGCACACAATTAAAAAAAGATGCAAATCTATAAAGTTAGTTTTTGTAAATATACAGAGACCTGTGGCGTTACAAAAGGATGGAATAAAATTACAATAATCTTAGTAAAAGTTGTCTGTAACTCGAGTTGCATTTCTAGTCATCTTCTGTGTCTGGAATCCCTCTCTCATCTGTAAGTAATCTTACAGATTTTTCGATTTATAGTATAAATGTGTATCTCTGACCTGGATTTTTGTTGTAGTCGTAGCATAAAACTTTATTGAAAAATTTTTGTAAGATTACAGACTTTTTTTACAGTGTAGGTTAACAAAAAATAATGACTTAAAGAAAAATTGCTTAACTTAGAATCTTATTCAAAACATTTTTCTTTTAAAAACAAATTCTATTTACTTATTACTCATTTGTTATTTTACACAATTTAAAAGATTACTTCGTTTTAATATGTGTAAAAAATGGCAGCATTTTTATATCTGCATTAAAGCGAGTTCATTGTGTATTCATAGTGTTATTTTATTTAAGTATTTAATATTTATTTCCGCTTTAAATGATGATTTAACATGCAAAATATTTCTTTTAAATGATAAATAATTATATATAATATTTATATTATTAATGTATCTAATTAAATGATAATAACTATATTTTTACTTTGGTGTGTTAATATTTCTAATTCTAATAAATACAAAGTGACTACTAAATAATTGTTTTTTATCTTTTGACAAAAATGTCTTTTTTACATTACAAGATACTTTTCTGTTCTGGAATTTCAGTTTGCGCAGCCTATTACTGAAATTATATTCGTGCAGTAACTTTTAGTATGATAAAACAAACCATGTCATATTTTTTTAGAATTCGTGTCAAAAGTTATATTTTAACTTTTTATTTCAGTTTAGAATAATAAAAAATAGCAGTATAAAATTTTAATTACTCTTTATCTAAATTTACGAGAATGGATATTTTTAAAATTTTTTAGATTACTAAAAAAGTAAAAGTACCTTTTGCTGCTATTCATATTTGAAAATAATTGTTAATTGAAATAACTGTCAAGGGAGTAAATGTCAATGGATTGGACGAATAGAAATATAAAAATGCTATTGTTTATTTTCGTTAATTATTTATTTATAGCACAGTTCTTGAAATAAATATTCATAGAAATTTAGTATTCATTTCAATAACTTAATTATACAAAATTATTTTATATTTTTTTGTTTTAATTAAAATCATTTATTCTGTGCAATCAAGTGGTAGATCAGAAAACTTTATGCATTACAAAGAGAAGATTTATTTTAGTTGTTACCTTTAATTGCAACATATCTTAGTTCAAAATATGAAGGTTATTACATAATTAATGACAGTATTGTTTTAAAAAAAGTACTAAAATTTAAAAAAGTAATTTGTTTCTTTGTATACTATTAGGGAAAACACAAATAAAATTATATATTGTCAACACCATTAGATTCTTTAATATCCCTTAGGGTCTTTATTTTATTAAGTATACCTTATATAAAATTTTTCTAAAGAATAAAAGTATGATAATTTTAAAAATATAATGAATTTAATATTTATGAATAAATTAATGATAACTTTCTTTAGTTTATGCAAAAACATAAAAAATAAATGTATTTTTATTCGTCATTAAAAAATATATAAAAAAAATTGTTTTTTTCTTATGTTAATAGTGAAATGAAACGTTGATTGGTGTATTATAGTATGATGAAACGTAGATGACGTTTACACACTAATTAACAAATAAATAATAATAATAACAAAAATCAAAATGTCAATTTGAGGAGAATCGTTTCATCAAATAATTGTCACATACGATCACTTCCCACATAATTAATTCTAATTAGTGTATTCATTCATATATGAATAAACTAAAATTTTACTTTCAATAATGGGGAAAAGTACCACAAATCTACCACTATATTTAAGAAGTATTATTCATCTGATTATGTTATTACGTGTTGCATGATATTATATCGTAAATTGGGTCTACTAGTACCATAAACTGTGGTAACTTTTTTACCACCTAGGTAGACGGGATTTTTATTTATTTATAAATATTTATTACTCAGTTTTATTCAACTGATTAATTGTTGCTTTTCTTTGTGGTGTTAAGCAGAAAATTAAAAATGAGAACCTACTTAAAGCCACTATTTGCCAGACATTATTGCAATTACACTGAAAAGAATGTGGCAAACAAAGTGGTAGCTATCAATAACGGCGTGAGTTAGAAACTACACTCTAAAAAAGCTGTAGCAGAGATTCCTGACAATGTCCGTAAAAAAAGGACCTCTTTTCCTATATCAACGGACTTTGACATTACATTAACGCTTTTTGCCCATAAAACACAAAAATATGGAATTTGACCGATTATGAGAAAAAACTGACATATTTCGTAAATTTACTGTATAATTTATGGTAAAGCACCGTAAATTTACAATTTTTTTCTGTGTAGCTGCAGTAATATACCAAATATCACGTCTTACAATTGTCAATAAGTGCCTCGGAAGACACATGAAGTCTGTGGGCTCCATGCTTTGAACTTTAGGCTTTTATCAACCCTTTCGTGTTCGAATGTTTTTTCAGCTGTTAGAAAAAATTACTTTTACGTTAATAATATTAACATTGGGTATCCAGATAGATTAATCAGTGTTTAATGAATATTTCATTATCAAAAAGATAATGTCTAAGGAAGCATTTTTGGTAATATTTAGATAATATTGTATTATAGTAAGATTTAATATTTTTTTCAACTTTCTAATATTTGTTTCGCTTTATTAAATAGAAATCTTTTAGAAAAATAACATTTAATGTAAATTTAAAAAGTAAAATGTATGATTAAAATAAATTGCAAAGGGCACAAAGAGAATGAAGCAGATAATAATAATTATTACTAAATGCTTAAACATAAACCAAGTCATATAGTAAATTCATAGACACAAACAAACATTACTACACATAAATAGTAGCAAAAGCATTTATTAAACGAAATTAATACTCCATTTAAAGACATGTACTATTAATAGTACACCAAACCTGTAAGGGTTAAAATAATATACATATATATTCGGTTGTGATTGCGCGGTACTTAAAACCGTCTCTTTGAAAAAGTAATGTAAAAATTATGAATAAACAAATGCATAATGAATAAGAAAGGAATTCATTTCAAAGCAACACACTATTCTTCCGTACAATTCGCATTGTTTTATTTGAGATAAAATATTTCCATTCTAAGATTCTCTCATTTTCAGGTAAAGTCGAAGTCAAGGAAATATTAATCACCTCTCCGCCATTAGTTGGTACTGCAGCCCAATGATAAAAGGTGATGTTCCGTTCTTCAGACATCGTTTCTCTCATAATGGTGAAAGGTATTGACAGGATGAAAAAATAAAAATTCAGACTTTTAATGGATTTTAATAAATATGTTTAACTGAAGCTAGAAAGTTATATTGTAATTTCAAATGTCCAAAATACATTTTTATGTTATCCATTTAAATTTTTAATCAATGAATTGTATTTAAAATGTAGTACAGGAACTGCTGGGACATATTGAGATTATTCCTCAGCATAAATAAATGCCATAAACTCCTGACTATCCGGCCTAATTTGCTGGAAGGGTAGGCCGGATGAGAAAAAAGCTGAGAGGCCGGAGTTTTTTTAATAATTACTCACTTCCTGCCCTCCCCTAGCCACATGTTATTCACAAATTTTATAAATGGAAATGAATAAGTTATTCTTATCAGCACTTAAATGATGCTATGAACGAATTTTAGATGTTTATTTAAGATTAAACACTTTTTTCTGGTTGTGATTGTATGGTACTTAAAACTGTTTCTTTGAAAATGCAAAATGTAAAACAAAAAATAAATAAGTAAATAAATAAAAAAAATTAAAAAAATCAACAAATAAACAAATGCATGATGAATAAGAGAGGGATTTTTAAAAAAACAAATATATTTCCGTACATTCTTCCTTGTTTTGTTTGAAATAAAATATTTCCATTCTGAGATCCTGTCATTTTCAGGTAATGTCGAAGTCAAGAAAAGATTAATCACCTCTCTGTCATGAGTTGGTACTGCAGCCGAGTGATAAAAGGTGATGCTTCTTTCTTCAGGCATCGTTTCTCTCGTAAATGTGGAAGGTATTAACAGGATGAAAAAAAAATTATGATTTATTATAGATTATATAAATATGCTTAAGAATCTAAGAAAGAAATAATATAACTTAAAATTACATTTTAGTTATTATTAGTTTAAATTCTTAATAAAATTTATTTTATGAATTAGTGGGATATATTCGAATAAAACCTTAGCAGAAATAAATCTATAAAGAAATGTGTTGGGATTTTTTTTTCACTGATGCTATCTGAAGACATTTCATCGTAAAATTCCTATAAGTATAAATAGTGTTCAAACTTACATGACATATATATTTTTGTTTTTGTAATATGATGCAGTGCGTATTAAAATATCTTTTTGTTTTGCCTATGCGAAAATATCCCCATTCTAAGATTCTGTCACTTTCAGGTAAAGTCGAAGTCAAGAAAAGATTAATCACGAGTTGGTACTGCAGCCGAGTGATAAAAGGTGATGCCCCGTCTTTCGGACATCGTTTCTCTCGTAAAAGTGGAAAGTATTGACAGGACGGAAAAATAAAAATTTCCGATTTATAATGGATTTCGATAAATATGTTTGAGAATTTAGGAAAGATATAACGTAATTTCAAATGTCCAAAATACATTTTCATATTATTATTTTAATTCTTCATCAATAAATTGTATTTGAACATCTTCTAGGACATAATCAGATTATCCTCAACATGAATAAGTATAATAATCTCCTGACTATATGGCCTAATTTGGGGGAAGAGTAGGCCCGATAAGGAAAAACTGATAAGCCGAATAAGATCAAAGCTGATAGGCCGGAGTTTTTAAACTATTTACTCACTTCTTTCTCTCACCTAACAAAACTAATAAAAACACGTGTTACTCTGTAATTTTATAAATAGGCATGAATAAGTGATTCTTGTCAGCTCTTAAATGATGCTATAAACGAATTTTAGATGTTTATTTAAGACCAAGCACCTCTGGTCGGTTGTGGTTGTGTGGTACTTAAAATCTTCTCTTTAAAAATGTAAAATAAAAATTAAAAAACAACAAATGCATAATGGATAAGAAAGGAATTAAAAAACATATTATACTTTCATACAATTCGCCTTGTTTTATTTGAGATAAAATATTTCCATTCTAATATTCTGTCACTTTCAGGTGAAGTCGAAGTCAAGGAAAGATTAATCACTTCTCCACTATGAGTTAGTACTGCAGCCGAGTGATAAAAGGTGATGCTCCGTTCTTTAAACGTGTTTCTCCCGTAAATGTAAAAGGTATTGAAAGGAGGGAAAAATAAAATTAAGATTTATTATAGATATTGATAAATATGTTTTAGAATCTAAGAAAGTATAACGTAACTTCAAATTTTCAAAGAATATTTTTAATAATATTAATTTAAATTCTTAATCAAGGAATTGTATTTTAAACTGTATTACATGAATTCAGATTATTCCTCAGCCTAAATAAATAGAGTAAACACCCGACTATCCGGCCTAATTTAGTGGAAGAGTAGGCCGGAAAGATAAAAGCTGATAGGCCTCAGTTTTTAAGCTATTTACTAACATTTTTCCATTCCTTAGCCATAATAATAGCATATGTTATGCACTAATTTTATAAATAGGAATGCATAAATGATTTTTATCAGCACTATAATGCTATAAACAGATTTAATATTCTTTTACATATTTATTTATTTATTTATTTTTAATTTTTATTTATTTATTTTTTATTTTTTTTAACAATCAAACATGCTCGGTTGTGAGATAGTGTGGCACTTAAAAACTCTCTCTTTGAAAATGCAAAATGAAGAAGGAAAAAAAAATTCAACAAATGCATGGTAAAAAGAAAAGGATTTTTTTTAAATAACAAATTATCTTTCCATACAATTTGCCTTGTTTTATTTGAGATGAAATATTTCCATTGTAAAATTCTGTCCCTTTCAGGTAAAGTCGAAGTCAAGAAAAGATTAATCACCTCTCCGCCATGAGTTGGTACTGCAGCCGGGTGATAAAAGGTGATATTCCGTTCTTCAGACGCCGTTTCTCGGGTAAAGGGGGAAGGTATTGACAGAATGGAAAAATAAAAATTCCGATTTATGATAGATTTTGATAAATATGTTTAGGAATCTAAAAAAGATATAATGCAATTTCAAATTCCCAAAATACATTTTTTGATACATTAATTTAAATTCTTAATCAATGATTAGCATTTTAAATCGCAGTACATGAATTGATGAGACATATTCAGATACATAAATAAAAGTATACAGATATAAGATATAAATAAATATATACAGTTACTTATTTATGCATAAATAAATATATACAGAAATGTGTTGGAATATTTTTTAATTTAACTATCTGAATATATTTTATCTTCAAATGCACATATTAATAGATATTAATCAAATTTCGATGGCATACAGAATTTTATTAGCAAAATGGTGAACGTAGTCCTAAAACATCGTCTTGTTTTGAGTAAGAGAAAATATTCCCCTTTTAAGATTCTGCCAATACCATGTAAGAATCGAGGAAAATATAATGTAATTTCAAATATCTAAAATGCATTTTTATATTACTAATTTAAATTCCTTGTCAATTAGTTGTGTTTTAGACTATAGCACATGAATTAGGGAACCATATATAATACTTAGAATAAATAAATATTTACTGAGAAATGTTGGAATAATTTTTTCAATTATACCATCTGAAGATATTTTACCTTAAAATGTTTATCTGTAAAAATAATAATACAATTTTAGCTGCATACAAAATTTTATTAGAAATTTTGTTTTGCCTGAGAAAAGTTATTCCCATTATAAAATTTTGTCACAGTCATGTAAGAATCTAGAAATTTTTTTTTCACTTATACTATCTGTGAGATATTTTATCTTAAAATGCATATATCTATAAATGTTAATCTAACTTAAGCCGCATAAAGAATTTTTTTAGTAATATCGTGAACATAGTCTTAAAATATCGTCTTGTTTTTCCAGAGAGAAAATTTCCCAATCTAAGATTCTGTCAATGTGATTTGAGAATTTAAGAAAGTCTTATAAATTTAGGAAAGATATAATGTGATTTCAAATCCCCAAAACATATTTTATATTATTAATTTAAATATTTTAGCAATAAACTGAACTTTAAACTAGATTATATGAATTGTTGCGACGTATTCAGATTATTCCTTAACATAAATAAATAAATAGAGAAATATATTGGATTATATATGCTTTTTTCTTTATACTTTCCGAAAGTACTTTACCTTAAAATGCATATATGTAAAAATATTAATCAAAGTTAAGCGGCATACGGAATTTTTTTAGTAATGCGGTTTTTTAGTAACCCAATTTATTATTACCATCGTCATTTGTTTCGTCGCTCTTTTTTTAATTATATATATAAACATTTCAGGATTTATTTTTGTGAAAAAACATACATTCTAAAAATAGCACTTTGTTTCTTTCTTGGAATCCAAAAGGAGCTACACAGTCCTGTTTGATACATTTTTCCGTATGTTTACCAGCACCCCTTTGCCAAAATGTAAGTTCAATTTTCTTTTATGATACATAGTTATTAAAATTATACTTTTTAAAGTTTCAAGATAAACTACAAGCATGTATTTAATCGAATTTATTTGTGTTTTGTACACTTTTCGTTTTTGTGACACTTGTCACAAAGATAAAGGATTATGTGGTGCGGGGACGCAAAATTGAAAGTTCGCCCCGAGCTCAATTTTTTTTCGCTAGTCCCTGAACTGGTAAACGTAGTCCTTACACATCATCTCTTTTTTTTGCTGAAAGATAGTATTCCCATTCTTAGATTCTGTCAATGTCATGTAATGTCGAAAGATGAAAGATGAGCGTTGCCCCTCCGAATCACGTCTGTAGTTTGGGTGATAAAAAGTGATTCTCCCTTCTTTAGACATCATTTCTCTTGCAAAAGGGGATGGCATTGACACAGAAATAAAATGCAATTTTCAATTGATGTTAATAAATGTGTTTAAATTTCGTTAAAGAATTGTATTCTTTTAAATTATGTATTATGCATTTATACTACTTTTACTTTAAAAAGTAGTTTATCTCAATGTGAATGCAATGATGGAATAGCTTTATCTTATTAATCCGCTCTTAATAGTGCATGCCTGAATATTTTTCTCCGTATCTAATAACTCTTTCTTCGTTATTCATGTTTGAAGTATGAGAAAAGAATAATAAATAACAATTGAAATACAGAAAATAGAAATACATATAACAATTTGTTAAGTTCCACAAAGTTTTTTTAAATGTAAACACTGTAAAACATTTGTGTAACGTTATTCCATAAAATTGAGCTTTGCTCCCACCAATTTTATGGTGACAAGACCGATACAAACAGTTCAACCGATATAACATGTGTAAAAATGCAGTAATATGTAATGTTACACCAGTAACAAATGTTTAAATTAGCATTATATAACGGAAAAAAATACTCGATAAAATTGATGGCAGAGAGGCTGCCACCAATTTTATGGTGTAACATTACACAAATGTCTTATAGTTTACTAAGAGAGACTTATGTAATAAGAATTAAAATTGTTCTATGTAAATAAGTCTTTGAAGTGCAATACACTAAATATAATAATAATAATAATAAGATTCAGTTCTACGAAGCTTCTAAATCTCACTGTTTATATTAAAAATAAAATATTTTGAAAACAGCTTTTACCTACATTTTTTAATGTGAGAGGAACATAAATACTTCATTTTCACAATAGCAAGACTAAAAAGGTTTTCTGTATTTTTCATGTAAAAAAAGAGTAAAAATTATTTTGTCTACAGGTCATTTGTAATGAAATCAAAACAAAGATGCAAGCAGAGATGTAGTGAGGGTACAATCAGGTTACGTCATATACCTTCTGGTTTTTTTCAAAAAACACAATATACCCTCAGTTTCTCAAAAAAGCTATAGTAGATACATTGTAGGGTATACTATCTGCCTTGAGCATATACCCTCTGCTTATAACGTACACTAGGGTGGAGCGAAAAAAAATTTTTTTTGGAAATTTAAAAACGGGTAGGTGCCAAAAGTTGCCTTTATACTAGTACATTAACTGCGTGAAATTTTACTGCTGAAAAAAAATGGCTTGAGTCTGCGCTTTTGCTCCAAAAATCGAAATTTTGGGTAAAATTTGTCATTTTTTGACATTTTTTTCAAAAAAATTGAAAAAATCCTACAGAGCTGGTTAATATTTAAAAGTGTTGCTTAGACTTTTATATTTATCTGCTTAACATATTTAAACTATAAAACAATATGTTTATTCTTTATAGCTGGAGCAAAACAGACAACTTTTAGTAAGAAAACAGTATTACCACTCTATTGGGTCATACAACGGATTTTTGTTTTTAATATAGCTGTTGTTTTCAAAACTACCTTGAACATGCGTCGTGGAGGTGGCTATATTTCCTATACCACCCGGCCCAACTATTCGATCGTCTTAGTACAGTGTTTTATTTATACATTGATTTGTGATTTTCTTTATAAAAATTTGGCATGTTTTCGATGCTTCCACCTTGTTCGTCTGTTCTTTGCATCCACATGCTGCTGTAACTATCTTCATGTATATTTTTAAAATTTATACAAAAAAATGGCAAGCAGAGTAATGTACGGGAATATTATTAAAGGGATCTATTCGGCCATCTATTATATTTATCAAACTTACATTCAGTTGATGAATAGTGATTGGAAGTTCTGTTACCACAACATTTTTTCAGTCAATTGTATTTTTTTTACGTAATGATTTGCTTCAAAGATGATTTCAGATATTTCAACTATAAGTATGCCATCATTTATTCTACTTTTGCATTTTTTATTTGTTGAGAAGCGAGCTGTTTAATGTGATGGTGATCGTCAGAGAGAATTGCAATGAACTTGCAACTCCATGAATTGCAACTCCATGTGTAAAGCAACAGCTGTTGTAAGTAAGCTTTTTTTTGCATTAGTTTTATGCCGTTTTCTAAGTGTTTTCGTATCTAGGTAATTTCCTATTAACTTTTAAATCCCCTTTTTATGAATGGACAACATTTGATGGTGAAATGTCCTGGGCATAAACTTATAATGCATAGTACTTTATGAGGGAATGTACGGATTCTAATCGACTATAAGTGCTCATTTAAAATTAGGAGAATTTTTTTTGTCACTGTGAACCATTTTGCATGGGTTAAGCTTAGAATTGTGTATAATATTGAATCATTCGCTATTTCAACTCCAGTGAATTTCCTCTGTGTCAATTATTAGAGAAGTCGATAGAAAACGTTCTAAGCTACATGAATTCACTGGATCAATAAGGAAAATCTTTGTCTATGTACTATTCACTTCCTATTGCAATTTTTTTTATAAAATAGAGAATAATTTTGAAAAATTATTTTCTCAAATTGAGAAAAAGATACTCAGAACAGACTAAAAATTTCTGTCGGAGATTGCAAAGCTAATTCATAAGGAAAGCTATTTCTTAGAAAGAATGGGGAATAGGAATTTAGAAAACATCTCACAAAAAAGACAGCTCATAATGTTAATAAAATTTTTCGCTTTATATAAGCACAGATTGGCAATCAGCGTCTATATGTTCACTCACAAAATGTATAATCCAAGTTTATACCGCGGGATGTTTTATACTAAATGTACAACACACCTGAATAATAGAAATTACTAGACTACGGAACAACACAGGAAACCACATAAAGCATGCTAAAACTTCTTTGGAAATACAGTAGACTCCCTCAAATCCGCACTCCTAAAATCCGCAACTCTCTAAAATCCGCACATATTTTACGGATGTAAACAATGAAACATTCAGTTCAGATGTAGGTGCAAAATTTGACTTTTTTAGTTTTATATCAATTCCATATATTTTTTAATTTGTAATTTTTGTTAAGGTTATTGAATTCATGATTTTTCATGAAAAAAGAATAATTTATATCTGAAAAAATAAAGATTTTGCTGATATTATTGGTAATCACAATCTTATCAAATATATTTATTAATCAAGCTTTTTTAGTTATTAAGTCTGGCTAAACCTAAAATAAAGCTTCAATAATTTATGATCTTGATGTGAATTAGTAATGTGTCTTTATGAGGCAAGTTTCAGTGAATAATTTAGGAAAAACACATTTCATCTTTATAATGAATATTTAATTGTACATTATTGATTATTAATTTGACCTTTGCTTTTAATATTTTAATATTTATATATATATTGTTTTTAATATTTAAAAATTATCTAAACTTTTATTATTTTAGTTTACCACTTATTTTAATATTTTAACATATTGTAAGCAATCATTATACTTATGATTCTATTATTAATTACATTCAAATTACTTTAAAAAAATGTAAACAAAGCAATGACCAGAAATCCACAAAATTCTAAAATCCGCAAAATCTCTGGTCCCAAGCTGTGCGGATTTGAGGGAGTCTACTGTATTGTTGTTTTACGCGCAAATTTTGTTTGCAATCCTCTGTGACGATCGTCATAATATTAAACAGCTAGCTTCTCATCATATATTCAATGTAATAGGTTCAATAAATGATGACATACTAGAAATTGAATTCATACAATCAATTATTAGGCAAATCATTGCATATAAAATGTAATTGATTGAAAGAATGTTGCGATAACAGAACTTCCAATCATAATGTACTAATTGCATGAAATTTTAATGAAGATAATAGACTGCTGAATAGATTCAATTAAGAACATACCCAATACATTACTCAGCTTCTCTTCTGTTATACATGGTATAAAAATATACGTGCAGCAGGTCACACCAGCATGATCCAAATCATTCAAAGTCAGTGAATACAAAGAAGAGATAAATTACTTTGATATATAGAAAACTTATACTCGTCTTCGGGAAAAAAATAACAATTCAATACACAAATAAAACACTGGGCCTAGATGATTGGGTAGTTCAGACGGGTGGGATAATGCAACCACCTCTATGAGTTATATACACAGTAGTTTTGAAAGCAACTAGGTAAGAAATGCATTCAAAAGAACATTTCGTTGTGTGCTCCAATAGAGAGGTTAACGCTGATTCTTCACAAAAAGTTGTCAGATTTGCTCCAATTATACAGACTACAGATATTGTTTTATAGTTTAAATATGTTAAGCAGATAAATATAAACATCTAAGCAACACTTTTAAATGCTAACCAGCTCTGTAGGAAGTTTTTTATTTTTTTTGAAAAAATGTCAAAAAATGACAAATTTTACCCAAAATTTCGATTTTTGGAGCAAAAGCGCAGACTCAAGCCATTTTTTTTCAGCTGTAAAATTTTACGCAGTTGATGTACTAGTATAAAGGCAACTTTTGGCACCTACCCGTTTTTGATTTTCAAAAAAAAATTTTTTTTCGCTCCACCCTAACGTACACCCTTTGTTTTTTTACGACTACACTACTGGATGCAAGTAGACTCATAATAAAGCTTTAAGCTTCAGGCCAAAAAATACGTGATAAAACTGATCATAGTCACAAAATATGCCCCAGGCGAGTTTTTGTTGGCATAATAATTAACTGTAAGATATAGGAACTCGAGATAACTCGGAATTATCAGAAAAGCGATTAATGGAACCTTCATAGAATTAAAAGCAGGTAAAGTTCTAAAATGCTAATGTAAAATAAATGTGACAAATTGAACGTAGGAGTATCATAAAGTGTCAATTGCGATTAAATATATATATATATATATAAATGTATGTATATATTTATATATATATATTTAAATTCTATTCGCACAAATATTTAAAAGAAAAAAATTGTGGCATTTATCTCTAATAAATGTAGTATAGTACATATAAAAGTGTTTTGTTTTGAGTAAGTCGTTACTTTAAAAAAATCGAATATAAAAGAAATTTTACGATAACCCCATAATCAATATCGGCCTAAAAAAATGCATGATTAATTCATTAATTTTCTAATACGATATATCTGTTGGACCCAAATTTAATCTGGGATTTTTTTCAAACTCAAAAGCCTGTTTTTAATTTTAATAAACGCGAGTCATGAATAATCACGAACAAAACATGAATAACGACATACATATGTTCTGACCTAAATGAACGACAAAATGAATATGAAGTTAATCATTTTAATTTTTCTTTGTCCAAAGTGACCTTCTCATGATATTGTTCAATCATTACACAAGAAAATCTTGTAAAGCTATTAATAATTCCTACGGAATTTTCTGTTAAATTCAACTATTTTATTTTTGCTATATATTAAAAAAAGTCTGTTATGATTATAGAAATTTTTTATGTAGATTTTTGTTTATGCTTTCTTCATTTTAATATGTTCATTAAAGTTCATGAATGTTCTTTTGTATTTTTTTTTTCACAGATGTTCTTTTGTATTTCTATAAAGAATTTAAAAAAAAAGTATGTAACCTATAACAATAACTAAGTAAATAAATATATAATAAATGAGGCTGTTAAAATCTTTGTGAAAGTTATCAAAACATCATATTTTATTCCTAAATATTTTCTTTCTTTTTACACTGTCGTCGACAGGCAAAGTTGAAAGCAGAAATAGATTAATCGCCTTTCAACAGAGTGTCGCAACTGGAAAAGGTTGATAAAAAGTAATACATTTCTCTGCTGGAATCATGCTTATAAAAAAGGTGAAAGCATTTTTTATTTTTTGTATTACGCAAAATGATAAAGCGATTTAAAATCATTGTAAGGAAAAATATTTTAATCCATTTCTTTGACAAGG
This sequence comes from Maratus speculifer, assembly GCA_964019185.1. Taxonomy (NCBI): domain Eukaryota; kingdom Metazoa; phylum Arthropoda; class Arachnida; order Araneae; family Salticidae; genus Maratus; species Maratus speculifer. Next base: position 286,106,227 of record OZ025297.1, on the reverse strand, counting down.
ACTAGTAGTACAAATAATGTATTTGCTGCATTCTCCTAAAATTTTAAGTTTCAAATCTCGTAAAATTAAACTTAAAAAAATAATACTTTTGACTTATAGACGAATTCATTTAGTGATTTAAAACAAAGAAAAATGAAAAAGTAGTAGTAACACTTTATTTATTTGAGAATTCCAGTTAAACTTGTGTGTTAATTTTACTTACCCTCTCTTGTTTGCATTTCACCTCTGTATTTTTGTAATTTCTTCAACATTTTTTCTTATAATAAATTCGTATGGTAGCCATAGAACATTTCAACAAAAAATAATAGTAATGTAGTATTTTTAGTAAAACATTTTGGTATAGTATTGTTTTACAGACTAAAATTTGGCAGATTATATTTATTTTATACTAAATTATTTTCTTATAATTGTTATTTACTTGTAACACACATCTTTCAGACATACTAATTTATTATATATACATACCAGGGTTAAAAGAAAATATATTTTTAAACTTTTTACTAAAAATTTCACTGCTGCAAACGGAAATGTATATGTAGGAACGTTAAGAATATTGCAGGGATATTAAGGATGGTAGCAAGTAATTACAATTAAATATTCACAACATTGTTTCTCCATTGTTGCCCCTGAACTGGTAACGAGAGGCTAAAGTTAAATCGAAAAAAATTAAATGTTTTTATAAGAAATATTTATTATTAAATAATACAAATAAAATTTTATACTTTTAATATTGATGGCAATTTTGTGTGATAAGTAAACATAAATGTGTACAAATATACTGCTGCAATTATTTATCGGATGTAAGTTTCACCATATGTGGATTTACATTTGAAACTAGCATAAATAAATTGCTTTCAACTAACGTATTTATTTTAATACTATTGAAGAAAACACAGATGAGAAATAAAATTTATGAATTATTTTTTGAAAGAATCCGCTACTATGATTTCATTAAAACAGCATAATAAAACAGCCTATTTGCTTTGTAATATGATAAGTAAACGTAAAAGTGTACTAATGTATGGTTGCATTTATTTATCAAATGAACGCTTCACTGTATACATTTGAAACAAACAGAAGAAACTTATTTTCAATAAATATAACTTTTTAAATACTATTGAAACTTTTTCCTCTAAAATTCCTCTCCATATAAACTCTTTCCTCTAAGATTAAAAATAAAAAACAAACATTATTGATTTGAATGCTTAGAAGGTGTCAATATCTAAAAGTTTTTAAAACGAGGAATTATAATAAAATACATGGTAACGATTCCCGGATAGTTTTAATTTTTTAAATCATAAACATGTGAAATTCAATTTTTTATTTATATCAAATACAAGAAAAACTTGTTAAGGAACATTCAAAAAATTGAAGCAATACATTAATAATTAAATGAGAAAGAAATGACTTCACTGTTTATTATATATTTTTAATTAATATTTCTAGCACAGAAATATCATTAAAGTATTTTTTTAATTTTTCTCATTTTTTGTTACATAATTATCACTTTATTATCAATTGAATAAATTCGCGGTTAGAAAATTTGGAACTACTTTTGATATTCCTTGAGAATTTTTTTAAAATTCGGCTTAGTCCCGGTCCCGACAATGACGATTTTTTTTTAAATTTATACTGTATATATTATGCAAAAAAGGGCAACGAAAAACTTGACAAATTCCTATAGGGGAAAATATTTCAATCCAGTGTAACTGATATATAAAGATTTAGTCTATTTAAAAATTCATGAAACACATTCAAAGCTTATCCTTTATTCTTAAGTGTCCTTTCTTAAAAAAATGTATATATTACTCAAAAATTTAAGGAAACTTGAAAATTATTTTAGGGTGAAAATATTTTAATGCATTCTGGTTAGAACATAAATGTTAATCCATTTAAAATGGAATACTCTCAAAACAACATATTTTATTTCTAAATATATCCTTTTATTTTATATTGTCATCATCGGGCAAATCTAGCACAAGGGAAAGATTAATCGCCTTTCAACCAAATTTCGCTTCATGAAATCGTGTATTTTTTTTTTTCTTTCAGATGCATTGCATACAGGAAAAAATAATGTTTTATTATTATTATTTATATCAAGCAAAAAAGGTAAAGAGACTTGAAGAATTCCTATAGGGGAATATTTTAACCCAGTTTGCTTTATATATAAAAGCATAATCTCTATTAAAAATACATGAAATACATTAAAACGCTTTTGATTCCTACGTAAAAAAAAAAAAAAAAAAAAAAAAAAAAAAAAAAAAAAAATCTATTTCATTGCATGCAATCTGTCTATAAGAGTATTAGAAGCATTTTGTTCTTTTTCTTAATGTTTTTATCATTAGAAAAGATAAAGAGACTTGAAAATTATTATAGGCTACAAATATTTCAAATTACTTTGGCTAGTTTGTAAAAGTTTGATCGATTTAAAACTACATCGAACAAATTCAAAACAACACAGTTTATTTTAAAATATGTCCTTTCGTTTTATAATGTCGTCAGCGACTACATTTAGCACGAGAAAAAGATTAATCGACTTTGATCTCAATTTCGCTCCTGGACAAAATTAATAAAAAAGTAATATATTTCTTTGTAAGCGCCTTGCTTAAAAGATTTTTTTTTTTTTTTTTTTTTTTTTTTTTTTTTTAAGATTTTAAGAAAAACTTAAAGAAACTTGAAAAGTATTATAGAGGGGGGGGGGAGAGAAATATTTTACTCCACTCTCACTAGTATAAAAAAAATTAATTTGTTTAAATTATACGGAACATACTCAAAAAACATGCTCTATTTCTAAATATATCTATTCATTATATACTGTCAGCAACGAAACAATCTAGCACAAGGAAAAGATTAATCATTATCCAACACAGTTTGGATAATTTACTTGGATACAGATGGTTTGGATACAGATATTTCTTTGCAGGAGCCTTGTCTATAATAAAATTTAGAATTTTACATATATATATATATATATATATATATATATATATATATATATATATATATATATATATATATATTACGCAAAATGACATAAAGACTTGTAAAATACTATAGGGAAGATATTGTAATCCACACTGGCTAATATATGAAAATTTAATCTATTAAAAACTACATGGAATGTACGAAAAATAATGTATTTAATATCTAAATGTGTTCTTTCATTCGACACTGCAACTAACAGACAGAAAGGAATAATTAATCGCCTTATAACCCTGTATCACAATTGGAAATCTTTAATTAAAACGAATATATATTTTTCAAAGATATCTTCCTTGTATTGAAACTAGAAGAATTTTATATATGTATACAGACGTATAATATACCATGCAAAAAGGTAAAGTTATTTGAATTATATTATAGGTGGGAAATAATTTAATTCAGACTGGCTGGTTTGTAAATATTTAATTTATTTAAAACTAAGTTAAACTTATTTAACATGGCGTATTTTCTTCCAAAACTTTAAAATTCATTTTATAATGTCTTCGACAGAATAAATCGGCTTAAAGAAAACATTAATCGCCTTTGAAACAAGTGTTACTACTGGAAAGAGTTTATAAAAACTAATGTATTTCTTTACAGATATATTGTCTATAGGAGAATTTGAACTTTTTTTTGTTTTAATTCTGCAAAAAGGTAAATTTTAAAAATTATTGTAAAGAAAAATTATTTTAATTCATCTTTTTTATGATGAAGCAGAAAAAAATAATATACTTGCTGAAAATATATATTATCCTGTCTCTTATAAATAATCGATATAATATATATTCAATAAACATTTTTTATCAAAGGATTTCTAATGATTCCATTGTATTTTGTATATTATATTACATTTGTATTATTATAACATTTCACTCATGTCCATATAAATGGGTTATAAATGGTCCAAATAAATGGGCTTGACGTATTCGTCAAGCCCATTTATTATACAAAAGAAAAAAAAAACAAAAACGATGGTATATGTATGATAACATTCATAAAATTTACAATTGTTGCTCCCTAAAGCAATTACAAAAAGTTCCCCCCTTAAAATAACTTCACATTATATGGTTAGTATGATGGTTGATAAATTGTATGTCTCCCAGACGATGAAATATAGTCCGCCAAACGCCTAGGCATGCTGAGTATCAAATTACCAAGCTGATCTTGGGAAATATTACTTCATTCAGCAAGCAATGCTCTCCGAAGTTCTGCCACACATGTAGGAGGTGGTTGACAGACTGCAACCCGTCAGCCAACGATATTCCATACATACTCTATAGGATTCATGTCAGGCGAAAATGCTGGCCAATCTATATATGTGATATACTCAGTTTGAAGTCATTCTTTTACGATGTTTGCTCGATGGAAACGGGCGTTATCATCCATGAACACAAATTTTGTGCCCATGGCGACCCTAAATAAACGTACATGTTGTTCCAGAATTATGTTCCGATAAATTTGGCCTGTCATGGTTCCGGTTTGAACATGTAGATCTGTTCTGGAGCCCCGTATAAGTTCACCCAAAACGAGCATTCCTGCACCACCGTAACGATGTCCTTCAATAATGATGTCTTGTGGATAACAGGTGCCTGGCGTTCTCCATCTGAAAGTCCGACGTGAATCAGACAGCAAGTCGATCCCGGACTCGTCAAAAAATATTACACAAGCCCACTGTGACAATGTCCACATTGCATGTTCTCTATTCCAGGCTAACCGCAGGCGACAGTGAGTTGCCGAGAGCGGAACACATCTAACAGGCCTATGGGTATATAGACCAATATTTCCTAAATGTATGTACGCCGTTTGCCTTGAAACTGCCGAACCCGTGGCTGAAGATAGTGACGAGACAGGTCTGATCCTGTACTCCGTCTTTTTCTTTTGTCAGTTACTGCCAATTAATGGTCTTCATTCGTGGTTGTAACTCGGAGACGAAATGTATTTTAACATTTACTGACATTTTTATCATCTTGGAATCGTTGGCAAACCCTAGAGATTGCACTTTGGGCAATTCCAAATTCCTCGGCTATATCCATCTGATTACGCCCACATTCCAGATGGCCGATTATTCAAACACGTAAAATATCATCCACATGTGCCCTCTGTGTCATAACTGTTCGTTTTGGCACTGAAAGGCTTAGAAAATGCTTGTTAACAGTTTTACTTCTTTGTCACGGTTCCTCATATACGCCTCACTCACATTTTCGACATTGTGACGTACTTTCGGCGCCATCTGGTGGCTTTCTGAAATTCGCATATTAAGCTTGAATATGTGTGTGATAATTCTGAAAGTGAAATTTTTAGTTTAGAGTTTGATTTCCATGCGATTCTGAATTATCCTTAATTTATGGACATGAGAGTATTTTACATTTTAATAAAATGTGTATGAATCATTTTTAACTAAAAATTCTCAAATATATTAACACATAATGAACAAGTTAAAATCTTGAAAATCTTCTTTATACACCGCATATATGTATACATATGCATTCAAACCTCGTTAACATGAACCTCAAGGGGAATTAAATTTTTGTTCATGTTATTCATAGTTTATGTTATCAGTAGTAAAAAAAAATATTTTTTAATGATCATTTATATTTAATAAATATTTTTTGATAAACAATTAAATCAGTTTTTTAATAATAATACAATTTATTATGAAACTTACATGCTATACTTATTTTTAATTTTTATTTCGTACCAAACAGTTAATTTACAATAAGCTTAAATGCAATGATAAAGAATACTGGGACAAATATGCATTTCAAATAAGGTCTAATGAGAGAAAACTTTGTCTCAATCTTATTTCTATTTTAATTCTACTTTGAACTGACAAGGGGAGCACCAAACATGGTGCTCTTAGATCTTGATGATTTTCAAGTATGTTGTAGGGGTCATACCACTAATTATTCTGGTGAAAAGGTTTCTTCAAATGGGCCTTGGTTTTTGAGAAATTGGGGGTCAAAGTTCAGCGTATATTTGAAATACTTATTAGTACAAGCTTTGCATGTGATTCCGTAGCGCCGTGGTAGCACGCAAGCTTACGAGTCGAAAGGCTGCGGGTTCGAGTCAGTCCTCGGCTTTTTACTTATTTTTATATTTTTTACACTTCGCAAATTATAAGCAGGATTGAAAATTCTACAGCTTTGAACCTTTTGATATTTTCTGAAGAAAACAGTTTACTTTTTCAAAAATTTTTAATTATTTTTTTTTAAAATATGGTGAACTGACTGCACTTCAGGGTTCAACTAAAAGTACATTTTACAACAAATAAATAGATAAAAATTCATATTTAATTAAAATTTTGAAAAAGTATAAAAAAATTTCAATATTTTAAAATCTCCACTTCTTTAAATATTAATATTTTTAGATTAATCAGTCACTTTTTTTTATTTTCAAATGTGTATTACACAATATTGTGGATGAATTTTTAGATAATTTAATAGTGCATTTAATAAAATTTATATAACTTAAATGCGTAATTCCTGATAAATATGTTAAAAAATATATTAAAAGTAAAAAAAAAAAAGTTTAATCATTATTTTTACAAGTGCAAATATAAGATCAGTAAAAAGAAATCTTCATTTATACAGATATTACGGAGGACAGCAGACTATTAAAAAAGTTTTTTTATGTGTATTGCAAATTTTATCTCATTAACAGACGATTTCAGTTGAATCACGGAAAGAGTGTTTTGATTTGTAATAAAAATAAACATAATCTCTCATTTCTTATTTGTGCAAACGATAACTTATGTTGAGGTTGAACTTTGGAGATAAATGTATTTACAGAAAATTGGAAAATTGAAAATTTGGATAATTGGTAACAATTTGCATTTTAACATAACTGCATTAATATTTTATTATTCCTTTGAAAATACGCATTACTTGAATAAAATAATACTAAATATGTTTAAAAAATTGCACCCGAAAATTATTTTGTAACATTTATACAAAAAAGGGCAAGTTTTCATTTAAAATGCTATAAAATAAAAAAGCAATAGGAAAAAAGAAAAATCATTATTTCAGGATTGTTCTAAAAATAAGAAACGCAAATAATAATCAATAAAAAAAAGTTCTAGGTGTAAATCAGTTTTGTAATTTTGTCAATAGAAATATTAGTATAAAAACTGCAGAAAAAAATTAATTTTCATGAAACAATTAAAAATGTAAATGTAATTTATTAAGAAAATATCAAAAGCTGTCGCAATTTTGTATTAAAAATACTTAAAATTTGTAACGTGTAAAAAAAAAAAATAAATAAAAAATAAATAAAGGCCGAGGTTGGATATGAACCAGCAACCTTTCGACTCGCAAGCACGCGTGATACCACCGCGCCACGGATTCACATGCGGCGCTTGAACTAATAAGTATTTGAAATATACGCTGAACTTTGACCCCTCAATTTCTCAAAAACCAAGGCCCATTTGAAGAAACCTTTTCACCAGTATAATTAGTGGTATGACCCCTTCAACTTACTTGGAAATCATCAAAATCTGTGCGCACCATCTTTGGTGCTCCCTTTGTGAGACTTATTTCTATTTTAATATATAGACTAATAGTTATATATATTTTTATCCATTAATAGAAAACTGTTAAAAGTAACTAAGTAAATAAAACATGAATGTTATAAATTGCATTTTTACAGCATAAATGTTAAAGTATATAACATCAATTTCAATAGATTTATATCAAATAATGAATCATACATTTGTAACTAAATTACGAGAAATTAATTCTATTTACACTCAAAAGACTAAATAATAACAAAAATAATAATTAGATCCTTACCTTATTTATTTATAACTTATAGGTACCAGAAAAAAAAATCAAAATTACGCCTTAAAAAATCTGTTATTTGCGACTGTTTTCGGTTTCTGTCAGCAGTTCGTTTGCGGAAATCTTCTAGTTTATCCACAACATCCAGGTACTCGCTAGAATTTTCTTTTTGCATCACAAATCTTCGTACAATTTTTAATGCATTAAATGCTTCAATACTGGATACATTGTTGTATTCTGAACAGTCACTGTTATCATCTTCCTCTTCTATCTCAGAAGAATAGTCTAAATTATCGGCAGTGATTTTAACACACTAATTTCCATAACTATTTCTTCATCCGTCAGTGTGTCGGATGTCATTATTTCATCGTCCATCGTTACATAATCCTCAAATGTGACATTTTCTGGAAGTATGCCGCGTGCTTTTGCTTCTGAAGAAACAAATTAAATTGTTTCTTCTGTTTGTGAAGAAGTTTCTTTGGTAGAAAATTTAGCTTTTTGGAAACAATTTTGGATAGTAGTGATAGAAACTTCTTTCCAGGCAGATCGGAGTACATTTAATGCATCCAACAAGTTTATAGAAAAGGATGTTCTTTGATCAAAACAAGAAACTTTTTGTCGGAGAATTTCTCTTCTATAGTATGCTTTTATGCATTTAATTATCCCTTGATCACATGGTTGTATTTTTGCAGTTGTATTTGGTGGTAAAAACTCAATATGGATTGCTTTGAATCCGGAAACGGCGCAATGAGAGCTGCAATTATCTAAAATTAAACATATATTTCTGCCATCCCTTTCAAATTTTCTGTCGAGTTTTTTAACCCACTTCTGGAATAACTTTATGGTAATCCACGCCTTTTTGCTGGACTCGTACGTCACTGGTAATGTTTTTATACCCTTAAAAGAGCGAGGTTTTACAGCCTTTCTAATGACCATCAATGATAATTTTTCAGTTCCAGTCATGTTGCAAGCAATTAACACGGTTAATCTTTCTTTGCTGCATTTTCCACCTGAACATTTCATATTCTTTATCGTTAAAGTTCGCGAAGGAAGTGCTTTCCAGAATAATGATGTGTCGTCGACATTAAAAATATCTTCCTCAGCATAGTTGCTTAAAATTGATTGAAGTTTGTTGGTTACGAAATCATTCGCTAGTTCATCCTTTACTGCAGCCGCTTCTCCACAAATTTTCTTGCAAACTATTCCATGTCTATCCTTAAATCGTTGAAGCCATCCTGATGAGCCTAAAAAATCTCTTACACCAAAAGCATCGGCGAAAAAATGAGCCTTTTCAAGCAAAATCGCACCAGTGATGGGAAGATTCAGGTTTCTTGCTTCATTCATCCATTTGATTAATGCTGTTTCAACTTCTTCATTATTGGCGACTCTCATTCGTTTTCGACTTGGTTCAAACTTGTTTGTACATAAGCTGTTTCAATTTTGTCTCTACCTTTTAAAATCATTGATATCGTACTTTTAGCTATTCCATATTTCTTAACAATATCAGATTTTTTTAAATTTCTCGAATCTACGTCATGTAATATATGGAGACTATTTTGCAAACTTAAGGATTGCTTAACATGCGACTCATTTTGAGCAACTATACTGTACACGGGAAAGTTCTTATGAATTAATACGGGTAAACGAAAAAAAAAAAAGACTGAATACATGACCCTTCATATGGAAGTTGCAACACCAAACTGTAAACTTCTTTCTCATTCGAACAGACGGGAGACGCCATATCACGTGACCTACTAGATAAATGATATTAAAACCATTTTTTCTTGTTCTTTTAGTTATATTATGTAATGTAAAACTTGAACCCAGTAATAGACTGCGTTATTTTTTGATCTTCCAAAAGTGGAAGAAATTAAAATTGTGTTTTAAATTTTGAAAAGGAAAGAGTTGCTGAAATATTAACTGTATTTAGAATCTTTCGTTCATGTTAGCCGTCTAAATCTCTCATGGGGCATCGAAAATTGTTCATATTAAGCGAATTTTCATGTTAAACGTGTTCATGTTAAAAGGATAAAGAACACTGGAATCCCTCATTTTGACGAGAACAGCAGGAACTGTTCATGTTAAAAGTAATTCACGTTAAGCGTGTTCACGTTAACGAGGTTCGACTTATTTATATGTATATCTGTGTATGTTTCTGTGTGTGTGTGTGTGTCTGTGCGTGTATAGATGTGTGTGTGTGTGTGTGTATGTGTGTTATGTATGTGTGAGTTGAGAAAGCAGTGATTTATTTTTCCCTGCATTTAGGGGGAAATAACATTTTTTTTAAATACCTAACTAAATATTCCACAGGTTATTCTGTAGCTGCACTTTATTTTTGTTTCTTTTGCTTTAAAGCACAGAAATTGTTCCTGCGTCTCCCGTAAAATAGAAATAATTTTCTACGATTGTCAGAGAAGACCTATTGAGTCACATTTTTGTTTTCCATTTCTGTAATGCCTTTTTAATTACAAAAACACCATATTTTTCTTTTTGCTGAATTTCATTTCAGCGATAAAGGAAAATAAATTATTTTTTGTATTTACTCTAGATGAACACATAACTTGAACAAATTAATAACCTATATTCCTTTATAAATTGCAGCTAACTAATATTTAAAAAATAATATTTTAATTCAAAAAATTAATTCTACAGACACTACTTTTAAAAATTGTTAAATGAAGTAGATTTTTAATTATATGTTGTAATAACTTTTCAATGATTCTTAAAGTTTTAATCGTGTTGTAAATATCAATTGTGTTCATTAAATTAACTAAAGTCTTAATAGAGTCAAACTGACCTATAAGAAAATGACAAAATTTGAGAGAAAGCACTTTAAAATTTTAAAAAGGTGAGTTTCCATTTGTTTTGCTTTATTCTTAATTTTTATAAAACTTCTCAACATATGGGAAATCTCTCCCCCCCCTTATTCAAAAATATACAAAAATTAAATTGATAATTAAATTTTCAAGACATGTTTTCTCAGATTGTTGAATTTTGAGTTCTCGCGAATTTTTATTTTCGAATTTTATAAGCTACAGCTTTGAGAAATAATCCAATTATGTTTTTCTTTATAGAATGTATCAATTTTTTGTTCTGTTTATGTGTGATGAACACAAAACGTACTGTAAGTACATATTTCTTAAACATTCAGTTCCATTTTGATATGACTACTTGCGTAGCGAGCAAAACATTTGAGATTATGTTTTTGAGCATTACATCTAAGCTTTTGAATCATGGGCTTACATGCATAATGTATTAATAATATATATTACATTCCAGATACATATATATATATATAATTGAAAAAATGAAAAATCATCAGGATAAGTTACAACACATTAGAAATATTGAAAGCACTTTTTAAAGAAATGTGTGTATGCACGTTGATAGTAGAAATATGTATTTGAAACAATTTAAAAGTCAATGAGATTCACTAACTCAAATTAAATTACAATCATGCTTCTTATCAGAATATTTTAATTGAATACTTTTTTATACTTTTTATGGAAGTAAAATTTCAATTTCTAATTCCCAAATATTTTTTTTTTCAAAATTCTGGTGGGAATTAAATATTACAGTAGCACAATAACTTGCCGCCGAAAAGGATAAAAACATGTATAATTACCTGTATCAGAACATATTCTAGTTTTATTGGCTCATTTGAAACATTTAAAGAACACGATAAGTTTCATGTTTAAATTTTTGACGAGCTCTTATACGCTGTAAAAAATCTTTAAATGGCGCAATTGTTGTTTTACATAATTAAAGTTTATCGTATGCTTATTTAATACAAATAGTATCGGTATCTAAGACGATACTTTCAGATGGATTACTTTATCTTCAATTTTCCATATGTTTACATTAAATCCAAACGTTATTTTATTTTTGTATAACTATATTGAAAGATCGAACCTGTAGGGGAGCAATTATATATGTACTATTTTTCCAGAGAGTAGGGGGCTCTTACACACCAGAGCAATGCTTTTCTAACACCCATTCAGATACCACAGATTCTATAAACGTGATAAATTGATTTTTTCTTTCTTTTTAATGATAACAGAATATTGAATTTTTATTAAACGAGTAGTGGTATATTTCCTATTTCCATTCATCTAACTTTAACTGGGGATTTTATTGTCAGATCAAAGGCTAGCACGGCAGCTAATGACTGTGTCTGTGATCGTTTAAATAAATAAATTAAATATTTTAAAAATGGTTTGTAAAAATTAGCTAAGTTAACAATGTCACTGTGTCACTGAATTTTATAATGACGCTATAGGCAAAGTCTCTTCAATGAAAGGTTTAAAATGTACACTGTTAATAATACTGTCCTAGTTTGAACGAAATAATGGTGTTCAGTCACTGCGACCATGGTAAAAATTTGTACCAACATTTACAGCTTCCTATTTCAATCTCGCTTCAACTTTTGAAACTATGCTGCAATAGGAGCTCCAAATGTTGGTTCAAGATTTCACTATCTTATAATGGCGGATATTTTGAGCACCAAAATTTGGTTCAGACTCGGACATGATTTTTTACAGTGTATCATTTTTAATAAAATGTAATTTTGATTAAAAAAAAAGTTTTCTTTTTCTTTGTAGTATTGCAATTACATTGTTAGTTGAAAAAAATGTTATAATTAGCTATGTTTTAAAATTTATAAGAACACGTAAAATGGCTGTTCGTAATAAGAAGTAAATTTATCGTAAAAATATACTTGTATTTTTGAAATGAAACTGACCGTCAGTATTAAAGTTTTAGGATTTTAATATCGTGTATTTTACCTATTTGCTATTGTCAACGTGTAATAATTTAATTATTTTATTAAATTTTTCGTTCTATTTTTTATATCCATGTGTATCCATTTGTGTTTGGTATTTCCTGCTTTTAATGTGGAATCTTTTACATATTTTTTGGAAGACTTTATGCAAAGTCACATGTAAATATATTTTTTAATTGAAAGGTAATGTCACTACGTTTGTTGAGTTATTTAGCATCAATAAATTAATGTATATTTCAAAATATGTAAGATACCTCTATTTAAATGGTGAACATATGAATAAATAATTTAAAAAATACAAAAATATTCGTTAAATTTAAAAGATAACTTAATCTTGCGCACCATAATCTTGTTATGTATGCTCTTAAAAAGATGGCTACATTACTATGCAAAGTTTTTCTATCAAAATAATATTTTAACAAAGCTATTTTGTCTGTTTCCAACATTAAATAGCTTTAATTAGTTATTTGTTTTAAAAACTGTCAGCTTCAATATGTTTATCGATCATTTATATTTAAAAAAGAAAAATTTTCAGATATTTATATTCAAATATTCTTAATTTTAGCCCAGAAAGTTCCGGTCGTAAAAAAATATTTTCCGGCCCAATTTTTGAATTAGAATGACTCGCTACTCAGTCTCGCTTAACCAAAATATTAGGTTAAAATAATAATTTTTATCGTTCAATCACACTCAATAAAACTGTATAAAGTTTATTTTTCAATGAATTTGCTAAAACATCATTGTAAATGACATAATCGAAAACCGGAAAACAAACATTGCACATGATACTAAAATTATAAATGTTCCATATTAAAAAAAAAGGTCTTAAATTTAAAAAAAGGGGGGAAGGTGACATTTTTAACATCTTCCATAACAATGTTAATTTTTGCGCTCCAATATTGTTAATTTTTGAATTTAGTTTACGTTTTTTATTTGAATCACGCTTGTATTTTAGTAAATAAAGTAAGTTACAATATTACTGCGCAACTTTTCGACCACTCTGTATTATAGATTTTTCGTAATACAAATAGAAAGACGGATGGCGTATACCCCTTTTAAAACATGTCGACAAATTTTTTATGTTAAAGGGTACAAAATGTATAATTTTAGTAATAGTATAAAATAAATTGATATCAAATTTATAAAGAAAATTACTTGCTAAATAAAACAGAATAAATTGTAGAAATATTTCACTCATTTCTTATACCAGTCATCCTTTTGCCAAGAAAAATATTGAAAGAGAACAGAAAAAATGGCAAATAATCTTAAATAATAGTTGAATTGTGAAGAGTTTTGGGGAAGAGGATAATTGATGGGAAACCGTTAATTTTGTATTTATTTAAAATAGCTTAACTGTTCTTTCACAGAGTTACACGTTCATTGTGTTGACCACTTCTGCAAATTTTTGTAACGGACTACAATAGAAAAGTAAGCATCTGACCACTTATCATTAAATAAATATTTTTTTATCAAATATTTTGTAATGACTTCATCGTTTAATAATGAAAAATAATTCAAAAATTAATACTGAACATTAAAAAAACCATGAATGTGAATCTACTTAATTTCCAATGTCGGAAATAAATTAACATAAAATGATAAAGTTCAAACCTTTGAAATTATCTTCATAAAACTCAAGTAAAAAAAGTGTATATAATGGTAAAAACAATTAAAAAGAATGCTTTTCGGTTACAATTAAATGAAAAATTATTTTTCAATAATAAATTTTCCCTATTTACTATCCTCAGTATATTCTTTTAATTGAATGTTTGTAAATAAATTTTCCTTGGGCAATTCTGCTACCTCACTTTATTTCTGCCTCATTTGGTCATAAGCAAAGAAAATGTTCATGCCTCTTCCATTAAATAAAATTAAGTTTATTCAATTGTCACGGAAGAGCTATTGAGTTGCATTTTTCTTTTACATTTCTGTAATGCCTTTTTAATTGTTAAAAACAGTTTATTCTTCTTTCTGCTGAATCCCGTTCCAACTATAAATGGAAATAAATTGTGTTTTGTATTAATGTACACATAATTTGTACAAATTACTGTGCCATATTCTTATTTTAATTGCATGTAGCTGATGATTTAAAATGTTTATTTCATTCAATTTATTTTATTAATATTATTTAGAATTTATTTTTAAAAAAGGCGAATTTTTATTAGGAGGTGTAATAAATTTTCTTGCAAGATTTTTTGTGAACATGACGACCAATTATCTACGCTTGAGATATAGGCCCTAAAGGGGGAGGGTGCCCTCCGTTGGGGGGGGGGTCTTTCTAAAGAAACCTAACCCGTATTTTCTGTCAGGGAAAAACTGATTAATAAAATTCTTATAACGTTGTTCACATTGGTTATGTTCGTTAAAGTATATAGGGTTAACTGTTAATCAAGTCGAACTCTCCCAATACGAAAATGGTAAAATTGAAAACTTACCAAAAACTAGCAAGCTGCAATATAAGAATGGTATATAATTTAAATTTTGTCAAGCATTCGATTTATTTTACTAGTTAAAAAAATAACTTGGACACTGCTATTACGAATTAAAACAACTATTCACTAATTACATGTCTGTAAATAAATATTCCTTGGGTAATTCCGATGGCTGACTTTATTTCTATTTCATTTGTGTGTAAGTATAGAAACTGTTCCTGCCTCTTCCATTAAATAAAAATAAGCTTTCCCGATTGTCACACAAGAGCTATTGAGTTGCATTTTTCTTTTCTACTTCTGTAATGCCTTTTTAATTGCAAAAACTTTTTTTTTTGAGAATTTCGTTTTAGTTATAAACGGAAATACATTATGTTTTGTACTAAAATGTGATTTACACATAATTTCTACAAATTATCAAGCCACAGTCTTATTTTAATTAAATGTAGCTGATCATTAAAAATATTTCGTTAAATTTATTTTATTGATATTATTTTAGAATTTATTAAATAGAGGAGGATTTTTATTATGTGGTGTAATAAATTTTTTGGAAAGACAAACGTGATTACTAAAATTCTAATAACGTTGTTAATATAGATTATGTTCGTTAAAGGAATTAAGGGTAAATGTTAATCAATTCAAAAGAGCCTAAAACGAGTGTTAGGTAAATATCGTGTACGACGAGCTAAAGCTGCATCACATAGTTCGTCATCTCATTTGTTCTGAATCAGTGTAAGTTTATTTTTCTTACTTTCAATGCGTGGCAATACTCATATTATTTATGTGTTTATTATAGTTTTAAAAAATAAAAAAGAATAGAATGTTGAAACATGTAAACAGTGAAAGGATTCACATACATTGATGTGAGTATAAAGATCCTTTATAGTCCGTTGTGATGTGTTAAAGTGTAAGAACCAGTAGTGTTATGTTACTTATTAGTTAAAAATGCAAAAACAACGAGAATGGCGAAATACAAAGCATAGTAAAAGCTAGCAATTTGCAAGTTAAGAATGCTCTGTAATTAAATTTTTTCAAAAATTCCATGTACTTTATCAGTTAAAAAATCTTGAATACTGCGGTTACACTGAAAAAAAAATTGTGTAACGTTACTCAATAAATTTGTTGCAGCCTTGCTGTCTCCATTTTTTTCCTTTTTCTTTTACCGATATAAATAATGTAACATTGTAATGTTACAAAAAGTAATACATGTTCCAATCACACCATTATAAAAATATAAAAAATAAGTACATAAAATTGAAGGTAGCAACTACCATCGATGTTATTGATGATATATTTATTTGTTTTGTGCTCAAGGGAATTTTTAGTCAAAACATTTGGTCGGATTAGGCGAAAAAGATTACTATTCATTTACATGAATAATATTTTTATATACAACTGTTGTTAAAACACAGTTACTACAAATAGACCAACCCCATCCCGCTTTTTATCTACAAGCAAAGTGTCGAGTTTCTGTGAGCCTAGGATTATTGCTTAAAAAGAAGATTCAATATGACTGGCGTAGTGGCAGAGAAAGGAGTCGTTGGATATTTTTATTACCAGTATTATTGCTTGCTAAATTTTGTTTTGTTTAATTGGATAACGATTAGTGATTACATAAAGACAAATTTTCTGTGTAATATTACTGGTAGTAAAAAGGTACACCCCAAACTTTTTCTACGCCTCTGCATGATACAATACTTTCCTTTTTAAATGTTTTAAATTACAATTAATGTAATTACAAAGTATAATAAATTTATTATATCATAATAAATATGAACATAATATAACATGTAGTAATTTATAATTAATAAACATCACAACGTATTGTACATATATTTCTTTACAATGCATATAAATGTAACAGTACGTTTAATAAGCTATCATTAAAAAATGTGACAATGGATAATTTGAATATTAGATAATTATACATATAAATATTACAAGATTACGGAATTCGATTATACATATTTTCAGATTGACTGAAAATTTATTCAGAAATTACGAAAAAATATCAAAAGTTTTCTTTTTTTTTCTTTTTTTTTTCTTTTTTTTGTTAAACGCTAATTAATAAAATTTTAAAAAGAAATTGGAAAATTTGCTCTATGAGATAAATGCGATTATCTGGAATGAACTAAGGTTTTGTACAGATCGAATATTCTCTTCCTATTGCGAAAAACCAAAATAAAATATTTACATAAGTAATGAACGTATTCACATATATTACCGTAATAACGGGCTGAGAATTGATTGTGTGAAGAAAGTAAAAAGAAAAAAAAATAACAAATTAACCATAAGACCAGATTATCTAGAAAATACCAAGCATTGGCGATTACCTACAATCTGGCAACGAATATATATTTTTTAGATTTGTGAGTTGAACAGAATATTATACAGTTGAAGCAAATTGATTAATATTTAAAAAAAAAAATAAAAAAACTCGAATTTAACAAATTATAAGAAACATTTTGAAAATGATATATTCAAAGACTAAAATTTTATACTTTTTCGGTACTGCGAACTCTTAAAATTTTTAAACATCGCACATTTTCATTTTTACACCGTTGCATAGGGAGAAAATGTACTTTTAAATGCAATTGAATTGATAGTTGTATCTCAATTTATTTTTCAGTTATTAATTTATATTTGTAGCTTTTACTACTTTTTTTTTATCATTGTGGCAACAGAAGCATTCCATTTCTGAACAGTAAACACGAACCAGTCAGAAAACGAATAAAATCCGGACATCAAAAGATTTAATGTATGTTTAAGATATCTCTATTCTCGACTGATAGAAACACAACTATTTTCCAAATGGTTAAAAAAATTATATTTTCAAAATCAGTATATTTTGTGTTATCTATATCCTAATTTCTATTCAGAATTGTATGTGAGGTAGATATACATTTATAAATATAATTTTCAAACAAACGAGTAATATTTTTATATTCTTTATCCATATGGATGCACAATTGCAACTACTTATCTATCTCTCCACGCATATGGTTATATTTAGTTTTGCATTGTTATCTATTTATATATACATATATGACGACCTCAGAAGCCAAAGGGTACAAGTGACAAAATGTCGATTTGGAGTAAATTGAGTTTAAAGATAATTGATGTTAAATTGGAACATCAATAACAATTGACTAAATTGGAATAGGAAACATCTGCTTGTTGCATTCTAACCTTTGTACTCTGATTTCAATAACTGTTAAAAAAATAGAGTACAATTTTCTTGAAATGTATAATTAATCGATATAATTTTTTTTCGAAAAAAGTGGTTTATCTCTATAACTCCCCAAATAATAAGAAAATGACCTATATTTCTTTACCTGAAATGAAAAAAAGCATATTTCCAGATACCGTGTGCACTTAACTCAATTTTTTTAATTTTGTCACTTAAACCCCTTGGCTTCTGGGGTCCTCATATATGATTGACAAATATTTCAACGACAACAAAGGTGTTTACTAAAGTATGTATTAATGCTATTGTAACATATACTTGGCACAGATTACTTACATGAATGGATTCAGTTTGTATACAACGTGCATTTCAAAGGCTGATAATTAATATGTATCGATTGGAGTGCGATTTCAAATTTTCTAGTACATGAATTGTTTTATACCTACATTCATAATAAATCCTTATAAAACATAAGGATATATGTAAAAGTTATAAACAGTGTAAAAGTATGTCCTACTTTAGCTATTTAATAAATAAATGAAATTCGAAAAAATCATTCCGGTTATAATCAGGTATGGCACATTTTGGAAAAAAATGAGATAATGTGGGAAAATGTAGCTTTAAAAGAGTATTTTCATCTGTCATAGTACTGAAAAATGAAAATCGAATATTTACCGTCATAAGGCGACAGTAAATTTTCATTTAAAAATTGATAAAAACCGTAATAATCGGGTAAGTGCATAAAGTAACGGTAATAACAAGATACGATTTCTACTTATTTCTTTAAATCGTCTATAATTATAAAAAAAAAAAAAAATGGCCTGTATAACTTATAAATTTCTCTAAATAATTAAATTAATGTGAATAAACTATAAAAATTACATACCTGTGGCGGGAAATTGAAACCAGCTAGTGGATTAGTTTGCAAAATGTGTTGTCGAGTGTTATCTATTTTGAAAATTGGTAATAATAACGCCGCGAAAAAAAAAAAAATAAATAAATAAATGACAATGTATAAAATTGTTGTGAAATTAATGTGTAAAATGTAAATACATATCATTTTTTCAAATGTAAATTTATTTACATTTATTAAAAATAAATGTAAAACCTAAAACGATTATAATGAGATAAAAGTTTTAAAAAACTTCTTAATTTAAAACATTTTTATATAACTATTTTGGCAAAAGAAGAGGTTCTTATATCCTAGTTGAATGTAGTGAAAGTTATTAAGTTCTAATCTATTTTAAAAAAAGTAATGATAAAGAACATTTTGAAAACTTTAAACGTTAATTACTCAAAATATTAAAAATGTGCCTTACCTGGTTGTTACCGGAAGCCACAGATATAAAGTGAAAATTATTTCATGGACTGCAAAAAGTTGAAATTACGTTAAAATCTACTGCGGAATTGACTTAGTTCAAACAATTATTTCAGCAACAGACTAATTTATTTCAAGAATTACTTTATCGGTATATTAAATCCACTTTTATTTTAGATTTGCTATAAAAGTCACTTATTTAAAATTATTCTATAAAATACTAAATGACATTTCAATGATTTATTTTATTCATACTAATTAAACATTATCCTTAAAATAATTTTAAGAGATTAATTTATAACACGATTATTCAGCCGGTAAATTATTATAATAAATGTAAAGATTATGTGACCTTTGAGGTTATTTGGGTGAAATAATCCTCCAGCATTCGTCCGGGATGGCTCAGTTAGAAGAGCATTGGCGGTTTCAGCCAATACATCCCTGATTCGAATCCTGCCGCGTAACTTTTTACAAACTTTAATATAGTTTGAATTGAAGTATGTTTATACAAAAAAGATACAAATGTCGTTATTTTCAAAACGGACGCATCGAACGATAAGTTTGTAATAACTGTAATGCTGAAAATCTATAATAAATATTAAAAATACATTTTAGGTTTTTATTCAACTCTATTAAAAAAACTATTTAAAGACAGAAAATATGCCTTGAATAAGTTGTTGTCATCATTGTTTTTGAGATAGAATAACGAACTACATAATGCTGAAAAGTGGAAATTGATGGTTAAAGTTTGAATAGGTGGTTACTTCTCACAAATTCGTATACGTTATTTCAATAGTGTTTCCGTAAATATTCATATATGAATACATACATCTTTGATTAAAACAATCATGATCTAATTTAACTATCATTTATGAGCAAATCTGCGATTCTACATGCCTACAAGGATATATATATATATATTTTTTTTTAAATGTGAATTATATGTTTGTGAATTAAGAGAATTTTCTTTAAGTTTATGCTAAATATCCAACCCCCCTCTCCTTATTGTTTATATGAATTATTGTACGCTTGTATAATTAATACCCATTAGATGTTTTAAAGATAATTTTTAGTGTTTTTCATCGGTAATATTAGTTTAAGTCTTATAACAGTGAAGTTATAAGTCTGAAATCTGTTACATTTTAAATGCATTCTCTAAATCAGCATTCAAATTGTTTGTGGAATACATTTTAATTTTATATCTAGGTGTAAGTGGTTTAATTTTGTATCTAAGTAGTACGATAAATGTAACCTCGAAGCGTTTTTTTAATATTTTAAATTAGCTATTTTTTATTTTTTTTATTTATTTTTTTTTATTTTTTTGAAAATCTTAGTTGATTAACATTTTAACGGGAAACAAATATTTAGTGATTTTTTTCATATCTTTTGTTATTATTTATTAATTTATTAAGGTGTTTTATGACTGAATATCATTGTTTTGCGTTCAATGGGGCTTAACGTGTCTTAAATCTAATGGTGTTTTTGTTGTCCTTTTGTCTTCTACAATCCATCCATATCAAATTCAGAAATTCAAATGTGTTTATTAAATATACTACATCAAATTCTTTTTTTTTACGAATAATTGTTTACAAGTATAAATAATGATTCAAAATATTCATGCAGTATTGCGAATAAATTTTATTTAAAGAAACTTATGGATAAAATAATAACTTCTTTTTACTTAATATAAGAATTTACAGAGCATGCATATACTGTTCAATTTTACGATTATCGTCTATATTATTAACAAGTTTTTAAAGTAAACATATTTTACTAATATTCTACAAATATTAATTTTAGGAAACATATTTAAAAAAATGTTTATTCACGTTTATTTTAAAAAATCGAAAATTATAATAATCATTGCATTCAAAATATAACTAATGATACAAAATATTCATGTAATATTACATATAAATTTTATTTAATGAAACGTATAAAAGAGTAACATCTTTTAACTTAATATTGGCAGAGCATGTATATTCTATTCGTTTTTACTTTTATCGTCTGTCGCATTAATATGCCCTTAAAGTAAACATATTTTATTAACATTCTATTAACATTAATTTTCGAAACATATTTAAAGAAATGTTTATTCACTTTTATTGTAACATTTTTTTCCAAGTTATGATAATCAATGCATTCAAAAATAATTTTTCAATAATTAAAAATAATAAAAGTAATTTACATTATATAATATTCATTTATCAAGACTAATGTTTGGCTTAAAATAAAATAAGTAACATATGCTACATCTGACAATAAAGTTCGGTGATGAAATATGTAGATGAAATATTAACGAAAGTTGCCGTACCATCCTTCAAAATAGTCATATCCTATAACTATGCACCACTGAGATCTGCTACACATGTCCTGAGAAATTCGCAAAAAGTCTTCTTTTGGGATGAAGTTCAAAAGCTTCGTCACGTTTTATTGGATGTCAGTAATATGGTCAAATCTCTTTCAAAGAGAGTTTGAGTCGTGAAAATAGGAAGAAGTCTGGAGGATTGATATCTGGCTAGTATGATAGGTGTTCAATTTGCACCATCCCTCATGAATATCTTTTGGTGTCTTGCAAAGCTTAAAACCAAACATTAATCTGATCTCTTATTCGTTCATTTTCCTGTTCTAAGTTAAGAGCCAACACACTGAACAAGCACTTAGTAAAGCACGTCAAACACAGAACATAAACGACGCTCAAGTGAACAACGATGGGGGAAGATGGTCTACACTTGCCTCTATGCAGGTGCAGCGTTTTGTTTCCCCAATGTTGCCGATCGGTCGTTCTGAATTCATTCACCGAACTTTTTTGTCAAAAATAGTATAAAAACACTCACGTTTTAATTCTAATAAAATAATTTCCCCTAATCCCAATTTTCTCAATGATAAACATTTTTAATGAAGATAAATGAAATAAGTAATTTTATTAAGGTAAAAAATACATACTTTACACAATAATACATTTTTAATAAAGAGGTAAATAAGCTTCATAAGCCTCATATTTTCACTTTTTTTTCTCTCAAGATTCTTCAAAAAATTGTGATAAGAAAATATTTGATTAGGGGATTAAAAAATCAGATGTTTACTTAACTATTTTATTTTTCCTACTGATTAATAATGCGTAACGAAATAAAGATTGTCAGATAATTAGAAAAGCGAGAAATTGTTAATGATTATGTAATTGATGCATTTATTTCACATTAATAATTCCTGCTTTATTTTTTAAATACAGGATTAAATATTGTTTTTAAATTTAATATAAAAATGGATATTATTGATATTTATATATAATTGCATCTGTTTTGTACTATATTTATACTTTTTTAAATACAAATTTGAAGTACTGCCATAAGCAAATAAAAAAAGAAAACAAAACAACAACAACAAAATAAAAATCGCTCCATATTTTTCATTGCAAAATTTTGCATTGGGGATTAAAAAACAACACTAGAATCAAAATTGTGCTTTCAATCAGAATATTAGAAAAATGTTGAATACATTTCTCTGAGATATTAACCATGAAGAAACGGATGGTTTGGACATATATACTGACAATGTAAAGATACTCTATATACCTTTGGCTTTTAAAGCCTAGAAAACAACTTTTAATGATACATTCATGTATAAAACCGAAAAAACAAACTATTTTAACATGCATCCACATTCATTCACTGATACATAAAAAAATCTATTCAAGCCTTAATGACAAGGGTAAAGAACTGTTTTTTTAGATTGTTAAAAAAATAGTACTTTTTTGTATTGTAAGATTTTTAGAAGAGATATCTAGAAACATTTTCATGTTGAATCCTTTTTAAAATGTGGATAAATATGTTGAAAAGAATGCTTATGTATTGAAAGGGACTCCATAATAAGTGAAAACGGGTGCAGAATAATTATAGGGACCTTAGTGTTTAGCTTGTTTTTGTTAATTACAGAGAAATGATCATTGATCGAGTTTATATTTTTCTCCAACATAAACGCATATGTGATAACTTAAAATATTTGTTTATTTGCCTATTATCTGCTATTATTATTACTATTACTATTACTATTATTATTATTACCTAATGTATAATTTTCAACTCCGAAATTTTCTTGAAAATCTTTCGACTTTTGCACGAGTATATACAACAGTATGCAAAAATACTTTTTTCAGACTGTGTATTTTTCATTACTATACATTTAACCATTTAAATATATATTAAAACATATACTTCCGTTTCACTCTTCGAATTCAGAATTTTATAATCATTTTATATACTTATTGACATCATCAATACTTTACAAAAAAGAAACGCAGAAAATAAAAGAATATTAAGTATGTACTAACATCATTCTTCCCCCCCCCTCGTTTAAAGAATTGTTAAGATAAAAAAAGTAAAAATTAAAAAACCTCAATTTTAACATTATTACTGAAAAAGTAACAAAATACCTTTTAAAATATCGAATAAAATCAGACGACATGGCTCATTTTATTATTTCTATAGAAAATCTCGAACGAAACATTAAGAAAATAATTTCAATTCATATTTATTACTGTGTATTTCTTTCGTAAGTATAGAACATAATGATGGATCTTTAAATAAAAAATAATAATAATAACGAATTTCATTTTAAAGAATTTTTCTCATTTTTTAATTCTCTCTTAATGGCTTTTTAATTACAAAAAAAAAAAAAAAAAAAAAAAAAAATCTTTTTTTTTTTTTGTAATTTTTTTTTAAATTTATGTTTTTTATAGTTGAAAAAAAGACCTATTGAACTTAACGCATGTATAACTTAAATAACTAACAAATTCATCAATTTTTAACTGTATGGAGGTTGTTAAAATATGTTATAATAACATATTTTTCTAATTATATGTACTGTATTTTATATTAATAATTTGTAGTAAAGTGACATATCTTTGGTGAAAAGTGGAAAAATTAAAAAAGGGTAGGCAGATTCAGAAAATTACATTTTAAATAAAAAAAATAATAATAAAGACCATTAAATACTACGAGGGAAACCGTGGTCGTTATTCGTATTACTTCAGTTTATTTATGTTTAGATTTTTTAGGTAGCTTTCATTACAAAAAGTAAAAAGCTACCTATTGCAGCCGTCCGGAGGAAAGCACTTCCAAAAAATTTTGGTATATTTTCACCGATCATGACCCCCAGACCCCAAAACCACCCTCCGTTCAAATGTTGACATATATATATATATATATATATATATATATATACATATATAACCATATATATATATATATATATCTGATTTTTGTCATGCGATAACTAACCTATTTATGAACCGATTTGAATAAAACTTGGTATGTAAATAGTACATACAAATATCTCGACCGAGTTCGTTGGCCAGCATTATCCGCCATTTTGTTTCAAAATGGCGGCCATTTAAAAAAATCTTAAAATTTTAAAATTTAAAATTAAATACGAAAAAATTAAAAGTTAAAATATATTTTTATTTTATGTGTTAGATCTTGAAACACCAATTCCAGAACACTTTTTATTTTGTCTATATCTTAAAAATGACTGAGTTATAGCACTTTGAATTTTTCTTATAACTGACATTTTGAAACGATCTGAATTTTGTCATGTTATAACTAACGAATTTATGAACCGATTTGAATGAAACTTGGTATGTACATAGTACATACAAATATCTCGACCGAGTTTGTTGGCCAGCATCATCCGTCATCTTGTTTCAAAATGGCTGCCATTTAAAAAATTTTAAAAAAATTAAAATTTAAAATTAAATGCGAAAAATTTAAAAGTTGAAAAATATTTTTATTTTATATGTTAGATCTTAAAATACCATATCCAGAACACTTTTTACTTTGTCTGTATCTTAAAAAATGATTGAGTTATAGCACTTTGAATTTTTCTTATGGCTGACATTTTGATACAATCTGATTTTTGTCATGCTATAACTAACGTATTTATGAACCGATTTGAAAGAAACTTAGTATGTACATAGTACATACAAATATCTCGACCGAGTTCGTTGGCCAGCATCATCCGCCATCTTGTTTCAAAATAGCAGCCATTTAAAAAAATTTAAAAAAATTAAAATTTAAAAATTAATGAGAAAAAATTAAAAGTTGAAAAATATTTTTATCTTATGTGTTAGATCCTAAAACACCTATTCTAGAACACTTTTTACTTTGTCTATATCTTAAAAAATGATTGACTTATAGCACTTTGAATTTTTCTTATGGCTGACATTTTGAAACGATCTGATTTTGTCACGTGATAATACTCGTATTTATAAATGGATTTGGATGTAATTTGGTGTGTACATATTACTTAATAGTGCCTGAACAGAGTTTGTTAACCAGTTTCATCCGCCATCTTGTTTAAAAATTGCGACCATTTAAATTTAAAAAAAATTTAAAATTTGAAATTAGGTACAAAAAAGTGAGAAATTTAAAAAGATTTTTCTTTTATGCATTTGACCTTGATACAAAGTTTCCAATGCACTTTTTGTTTCGTCTGTATCTTAAAAAATGTCTGAGTTATAGTACTTTTAATTTTTAGTGTTGCTCACATTTTTTGAAATGATCTGATTTTCGTCATGTGATAACACGCGTATTTATACACTGATTTGGATGGAACTTGGTGCGTAGATAGGACATACTGATGCCTGGACCGAATTTGCTGGCCAGTTCCAACCGCCGTCTTGTTTCAAAATGGCGGAATATTATTTTTTTTAATTTAAATTTTAAAATTAGGTGCAAAAAAGTAAGAAATGGAAAAAGATTTTTCTTTTGTTTTTTGACCTTAATACAAAGATTCCAGAGCATTTTTTGTTTCATTTATATCTTGAAAAATGGCTGAGTTTTGGCACTTTCAATTTCCAGTGAGATTGACATTTTGAAACGGTCTGAAATTTGTCACAATACGCATATTTATAGATTGATTTCAATATAACTCCGTGTGTTCATGGTACATACCAATGTCTTGACCGAGTTCACGAGCCAACTTTATCGCCATCTTGTTTCAAAATGGCGGCCATTTAAATTTATCAAAAATCTTTTAAATGTATAATGATGTATAAACAAAAAATTAGAAATTGAAAAAAGGTTCTTTCTAAACTATTTATCTTAATAATGAATTCCGAAGTATTTATTGCTTTGTCTTTACCTTGAAAAACGCTTGGAATATAGCAGTTTGAATTTCTAATGTGGGTGACATTTTTTTTAAGTCTATTTCCTCGGGACAGCACTCGTATATATTAATCGATTTCGATGTGAGTGTGCATGTTCACATGAATTAAGATTTCGATCAAGCTCATTGTTTTTTTTTTTTTTTTTTTTTTTTTTTTTTATCCATCATGCTGCTTTAAAATGGATATCGTGGAATTTGGCGACCCTATAAATCGCTTAAAATAAAACCAGGTTGAATAAAAGATGACTAATTTCTAAAAATTCCTATTGATATTCAGTATTGACAAAAACTAGTATTCAATCTTACATAATCGTGTTCCACTATTTTAAGCTTCGTATATTTGATTTATATAACTGAATTTAAAATAAATAAATAAGTATATGAAAGCTACCTCTTCCTCCCGGCATTGCCGGAAGGACTTTTTTGTTTAGATTTTATAATTTGCTATTTTGAAATTTTCATTTTCTTTATTTTTGTAATACATTATTAACGTGATTTTTTTGTTACGTACTTTTTTTGTTTTAATTTCTGAAAACACATCAATTGTAAGAATTTTTCTTTTATATATGTTTAAGTAGTGAATTAATTTCATGTTACTATTTGCAGAAACAACTTGTATTAACACGTTATATAAGAACAGATTTTTTAAATACTATTTAAAATTTATTTATGCAGTTCTAAATTAGTTGGTATTATTCTAAAAGTTTTCATATTTTATTATTATTCTTATTATTTTCTGAATTAAATATTAATCTGTATAAATTTTCATATTTTATTATTATTCTTGATATTTTCTGAATTAAATATTAACCTGTATAAATCAGGTTATGAGTTTTTCAAAAATTTACTAATAAATCTACTCAAAATTTGTTAATTTTTTATTGCATCGCTAGAACATTCAAATCATAAAAGTTTGGCAGAAAAGGTAATTCTAATTATTTATCTCAGCAAAACATTGATTTTCTCCTGAAACCTATCATATTGCACTGTAGCGAAATTTGAACATTATTTTCAAGTTATTTTTATCCTATAACAGTGAAATTGTTGTAAGCTTAGTAAAAATCTACTAACAATAAAATATAATAATCTATACTATTAACCGCAGTAAACGTCTGTCTGTCTGTACCGCTAAAAACTTTTCTCAACGGCCGAGTGGAGTGGCGCTCTGGGTGTCTATCGACTCGGGACGATTCGGCCTTTTGTGATAATGAATTTCGAGAAAATCGCCCGGTAATTACCCGAGATATTAATTTAAAACTACCCGGGAAACGTGACAAAAAATCCAAGTTCCGAGACGGTTCTCTGACGGAGCTCTCCGGTCGAAACTAGCTTTCCGCGGATGAAGAACCACGAAGGTGTCGAAAATACGAAAATTAAGGAGTTTTATATAACGTCGCATCCGCGCTGCAGATTCCCGGATTTTAAAACAAATTACATATTCTTGAAGGAAATTTAAAGACCTTTCTGACGGTTTATTCGGTTTCAAGAAATACGAACATTAACCTTTTGAAAAAAACGTTTTCCCGAAAGCTTTCATTTTCCATTTTTCTCCGCAGAATTTTCGACCGAAAACTATCGAATTTTAAAACGATTCCATCCTTTTTAATTTTGGAGGCACGATAAAGAAAAAAATACCCCCTCAAAGACGCTTCTGTCTAATTTCCAACGGTGTGTTTATTTTTGGAATATTCTAATATTAACCCTTTGAAAAAAAATCGAGAAAAAGAGTCTCCGATCGTACAATTTTGTTTGCTTTTTCGACACTTTTTCCGCTCATATTTATATGAATAAAATCCCTAATTTTCATTATTTCTTTTCCATCTTTATACACCTCTTAGTGAATACATAGTTTTGAGTTGTGTCAAAATTTCAAAAAGATACAACGGTTAGAAGTATTTTTAAATCTGTAAAAACCGCGAAATTACGGCGTAAAACGGGCGATTTTTTTTCTGCCATATTTTTAGGTAAAAGTAGCCCTTAAATCCTGTATTCTTCAATGATCTTTATATGTGTGTTTGGGGTACTGGTTTTACACCTTGCATAAAATTTTTGAAAAAATCGGGAGGCCGTAACTGTATTTTAAATAATATAATAGGCGAATTTTTTAATTTAAATTATTAAATGTGAAAAAGGAAAAGTCTTAAATGCTTTTCTAAATAAAATAATTTGAAAGATATAGATACAAAATATTACGCATAAAATGTCTCATTATTTAAATGAACCTGTTTTTTCTTTGTGGTCAGCGGTAACGATCGCCTAGTGTGCACTGAATCAAGACAGCCACAGGATGATTGATGGTTTGTGGTCAGCGGTTAGAAAACGCAAGTGTGCACCGGGCCTTAGAGAGATTATTTTTTTCAGAAAGGGGCCGCTAGCGGGCGAAGCTCGCTAGTAGAAGATAATAAAATTTCAATAATAAAGGGCTCATAATTACACACAATTTTGACACAATTAATTAAAGCACATTGTTGATTATTTTCTAAACTGGGTGAAAAAGTTTCCATGCAAGAATTTCGAACAATCGACCTTTTGGCTCATGTTGTCAGATTTCTGCCAAATGAGGTATCATGTGCAAAACATACGAGCACATTTTTCATCCAGAAAAACTTAATGATTATGTTACCAGGTTTGATATTTAACTTATAAACTTCAGGTGGTTAAAAAGCAAGTAATTATGGCACGTAATTATACCTAGAAATTACGTTAATTAAATTTTCTAGGTAAATTATGTGTTCTGTCAGGTTTGTCCATGATGTCTCAATTGACACAACGTATGCATTTCAGCCGAAAATATCTTATTTGAATCTAGGCGTGGATCCTTTTTCAGCCAGTTTGAAAAAAATAGAACTCATTTGAATTAATAATGAAAAAAATATATATAACATATATTGAACTATATACTTATAACATATATTGAAATTATTCTCTAGCTTCATTTATTCAGTAGATTCAAAATTTGAGATAACGCAGTCCATATTCACATTCGGTAATTGCTACATTAAGTTTTAATAAAGTATATACAGAATATAGAAAGACAATATTGAAGTATTTACAATTTCATCCAAGATGTTAGTGTTCTTAATTTTTGCTAAAGAGCTTCATAGACATTTCTTCTGAAAATATTTTTTTGAAAATTATTAGCATCCAAAATAGCGATATTCCGAATAAAGAAACTGGTCAATGCAATGCTAATACTGTTCGAAAATGTGTCCGAAAATTACAGGGGATACCAAAAGAGAAAAAATAAATGCGTCTTTAATTATCTTAACTCTACTAGTTGCAAATACTTATAAAAACAATGAAACGTTTTTCAGTATCACAAACATGTATGAAAAAATTATAAATCCCTAAGACTCAAGAAATATAACAGAACATTAATGTATTTTTTTGTTTCTTTTTAGCACTTTCCAACAAAGTTGAAAAGTGCTTATGCATTCGGTTTGTCTGGCGGTCTGTCCGTCTGTCCGTGCTCTAACTCCCGTAAATATACTCGGATTGCTATGAAATTTTTATACGTTATTGAGGTTTACCTTAGCACGAACCCTATTGAAAATGAAGTATCTACCATGATTAGTTTATCTACAGAGAGAATCAAAAGTTTCCCATTACATTACGGCCTATGGGAGAAAATCGTTAATATACTCGGATTGCCATGAAATTTTAGGACGTTATTGAGGTTTACCCTAGCACGAACCCTACTGAAAATAAAGTATCTACCATGATTAGTGTATCTACAGAGAGAATCAAAAGTTTCCCATTACATTACGGCCTATGGGGAAAAATCGTTAATATACTCGGATTGCCATGAAATTTTAGGACGTTATTGAGGTTTACCCTAGCACGAACCCTACTGAAAATGAAGTTTCTATTATGATTAGTTTATCTACAGGGCGAATCAAAAGTTTTCCATTACATTACAGCCCATGGGGAAAAGTCGTTACAGTGAAACCTCCAAATAAGGGACACTCCGAATAAGGGACACCTCTATTTAAGGGACAAAAGTTCCGGTCCCCAGTCCCTTTGTATAGGAAGTGTAATGTATTTACCTCTGAATAAGGGACACTCGATTTAAGGGACACTTGAAAATGAGATTAACCCTTTCGACTCGGGCGTTTCTTACACAAATTTTATTTAATTGACACCACTTAAAAAAAAAAAAAAAAAAAAAAAAAAAAAAATCCTTTAAATACATAATTTTAAAAAAAGCTTTAATTAAATAACAAATTTTATTTTCCTTTATTACTGGTATGACAAAAACAAATTTTGCAAAAAAAAAAAAAAAAAAAAAAAAAAAAAAAAAAAAAAAAAAAAAAAAAAAAAATGCTGCCTAGTCACACTGGGCGATTTCGAAATGTTAAAGGGGTTGATTTTTGCATTTGAGATAATGAAGTAGTCTGTGATGAAAATAAAAATACAGAATTATGTGAACTTATCAGATAGGCAGTTATGTTGATACAGAGGTATGCAACTCAACTGATGAGCATTTATTTATCCACAATTCAGATAAAGATATCGAAGTGTGTTTATCCCTGTTAGAGCCAGATGTGGCAGTGCAGACAAGAGTTCACAGCTGATATTCCTGAATTGGCTAAAACTCGATTCACATATCAAAATACAATTGGTCTGCTAAGTCATATCTAAGTGGAAAGCACATATAAACCCGATTTTAGTGGTTGATTCGTAAGTTTATCATTAGGGTATCCTGCAGCCAGTCCTCTATATTTTCATAGTTTTGAGTGCAGGAAAATAATGGCAAGTCTAAGAGTCAATTTCCAGAGTTCAGATTTTTAGGTATTTTAGTAGACCGATTGCGTTTTAACATGCTTATTGAGATTTTTTTTATATCTCTTTGTCGCATGTCATTTGTATATTGACCGTGAAATAGTTTGAAATTTTTTATTTTTAGTTAAGTTTTAGATCATGGTCTATATTTTAATTCTCAATTTTTTGCAATAGAGCGCGTGTTTTTTGTTATTTATATCTCATTGTCGCGTGCCATTTGTATTGTCCGAGAAATATTTTGAAATTGTGTTTTATTTATATTATGACTATGGAACTTATTTGACGGTTCCGAAACATGTCAATGTATTTTATTTTTACTATAACACCCTTCTTAAGAAAAATTAAAATTGTTATTAAAATGTTTATATATAAGGTGAATATTTTAAAATCTGATGATTAAAAAATCAATTGGATTTAATTAACTTTTTATGCATATTGAGTTTTAATTGATTCTAGAATTTCTGTTGTGAATTCGATGAGGTGATTGTCTGTGCTGCCACCTCCCAGTCTATATTGAAAAGAATGCTGAAAATTGTGAGGGATGACTCTGAAAATAAGAGAAAGAATAAATTGTGAAATAAAGAACTTTACAGATGCTTTAAAATATGCAAAGCAGTTGAATACTTTTTTCGTAAATACTGCTTATAATGAAGGACTAAAAATTATAAGTACGGTAAATAAATATCTGAAAAGTTTAGCAGTAGAAAAATTGAAATTTGCAAAACAATCACTTATTTTATTGATTACTTCGCAAGTAAGATTTTTAAAAATATTATTACACTTTTTACATTATTGAAACGTTTACGTAAAAAATACAAATCAATAACTCAACAAATCATTTACTAACTAGGACTTCCCTCAGAGGGATTAGTCTGAGCGATATTGCTGAGAATACACATTTAATAACTTGCGATAAGTAAAGAAAATGAGATGTTACCTTTAATTGGTCATTCATTGTGATTAAATATAATGATGAAAATAAGCATATCGAATCGTAGAACTACAAAATCTTGTTGCATATACTATTTTTATAAAAGAAAAGCAAACCATGCATGGATATAAAATTGGAAATATGCCAAATGTTAAAAGTAATACAGAAAATAAAACACCAAATTTTTTTATATTGGAAATATAGCTCTTTGAAATGATGTCATGAGCATAAACAGAAGCTTCGCACTGATTTGAGAAACTATAAATAACATAAACTATTATGTTTGACGAGAAATGGAGTGTATTTTATATCGTGTGAAATCCGTCCGAATAGTTTATAATGTTGAATATCTGTTTTCCACGGATGCAATGAGGTTGTCGATAAGAGTTAAGGAATCCTTTTTTAAAAATTTGTCCTAAACGAGCACTTACATCTTATAAGTTACTGTGATGCCAAAGTTATAGTTTCTGACTCCAACAGTATCCTAGAAATTGCAATATTCTCAATAAATTGGGTTTAAAACTTTTTCTAGAAAAAAAATGTTTAATATGTGAAATTAAATTGTCGAATGTTTTAGAAATCGTTCATAACGAGAATATTATATCTTAAAAGTTGCCACCGAAAAAAAAAGATTTTAAATATTTAGTCATATCAACATCAAAGAATTCTCAATTTTAGAACTTTTTTTGCTCGAGCATTGATGGTGATTATTGTTCCTACGCAAAATATAGTATATTTTGCAGCAAAGATGGTTACCAACATTTTTTGCCCACATTATTTTTTAAATCGGCTAGGTACTCCCGATGCTAACGAAAAACACACAAACGTTAATGCTTTATAGCATAGAAATACAGAATCAAAAGCTATTCATCTCCTATTATATACACATAAACAGGGGTTGGGAAATACATCATTTTGCTCGCCAGTGACGAGTGGATTTTCTCATAAGGCGAGTGCATTTTTAGTTTTTGAAAAACTGTAGGCAATAGGCACATTATCAGAAACACTTTTTTAATCTAGATATTTTTACTTTCCAAATTATTACAGTGTAAGTATGGTACTAAGTTCTATCTAATATTAATCTTACCTTTGTTACATATATTTCTTAATATTATACAAAAAATAATTATGAAAATGCATTGTAGTAATAGTAATTTTGCCTGTAATCGCGTGCGATTTTGTCATAACTATATTCAACTGCGTGTGTTACATCTTGCTGGCTGGCGAAATAAATCCTTGGCTGGAAAGAATTTGGAAAATTTCCCCACCCCTGCACATAAATTATCTAATTAGTGCTAGCAGATGAATTTTTAAATATACATAGATCAATATAATGCTTCATTTTTCTTTTATTAGTATTTCTTAGAATTCCTTTTTCATTTATTTGTATTATTCAGTAAAAAACTCACTTTCTTAAGCCCGAATTACGTCAAACTTTTTATAAAAGTCCATATAACAGCGAAGTATTGTGAAGAGTATTAAATACAAGGTAGTAAGACACTTAGCCAAACGCAGGTAGTAAATCGCCAAATATTGTCCTTTTCGTCCTCTCAAGAAATGCATTTTTTTCCGTATATTTAAAAAACACGATTTTGAGTCATCTTATTTAAAATTCAAATAAATAAATGAGAGGAAGCAATAATAGCATAAGTCAAAACATTCATAAGTCTACATCAAGGAATTGTATCATAGTTACACATGTGGAAAAAAGCTGCTTTCGGCCAAAAAACGTTGTCTTCACTAAATTTGAATCCGGTTAAAAAAAGTACCGTGATTAATTAAAATGTTATAGGCAGAGCTGCCAAGTCTCCGGCATTTTGGGTACCGGTATTTTAATACAGAAAATGTTTTATTAAATTGGAACATTCTGCGGATTTAAAAAATAACTTTTCCTAGAAGAAAATTCTGCTATGCAATAAGCGAGGGTTTGGCATCTCTATATAGGAATATTTCGTAATCTACTTTTTAACCTTAAAAAAAGCAACGACCATTTTTCGGGTACAAAAAGTATTGCTAATTGTTCCATTTTGCATACAAGGTACTGATTGTAATATTGATACATCTATGGTGATAAATTTCCAATAATTTTTCAAATCCCATTTATTTCATTAAAAATATAAATCTTTTATTCATTTAGTTTAAAATAAATGGTTTTTAACTAATTTCATAATACTTTTGAAATATCACTTTTCATTGAAATATTCATACTTAATCCATAACGTACATAATATATGACTCTGTTATTACATAAGTCACCTTTTTATTATCATAAAAACTGTGTTTTTACTGATTTTTATTAAATTAATAGGAAAAAATTTGTGTTTTGAGCAATAGATGTCCGCATTTCCTATTATTTATTTATTTTAACAAAATTCTTTGTATTTCGACGAATTTTTATTTAAATAGGAAATCCAGATGTCGCTGTTAATAAAGAAGAAAGTTACAAAAAAGGGTACAAAACGAGTAGACACATACTATCAAATATGGGAAAACGACGAATCCCAAAAATACGTCGTATGAAATATCATCTTTTAAAGCAAAAAAACGAGGTCTGATTATCGAGCCTACTGATTACAAAATGTGCATTACATTAAAAAAAAATGCTGCAAATATTGATTATTTTTTCTTTTGTGCAGTTTTGGCTTCGAAAGGTGCGCTATGTTGCAAAAAGATATAAGCGCCTATGAAAACACACCTGGTAAATTTTCATGCTCAGTTTTACAAATAAATATGGCACATATATGCCCTATATACACCGAGGTACCTAATTGGTGCCAAAATGGCGTTTAGTTGCCTAACATGCTGGTTATCATATAAATGTTATAATAAACTGTTTGTTCTAAAAATATTATCATTTATTGATTGTTATATCTTTTTTAATAACAGTAAATGTTTCATTAATTCCTTTTTTTTTTTCATTTTGAAATAAATAAATAACGTATTGTTATAGCATGCTATATGCATCTGGTAATCAAAACGATGTTTTCGCCTAATTGGCATAAAAAATCTCGCCAAACCCGATGCTTATATCTCTAGTATATTATCTGAAGTATTTTATTTATGTATACTATAATTGTTTTTACATACCACTTACTTCTTCTGGTATATAGAAATAGGTAAGCGGCTCCTTTATGCAGTATAAATTATATAAAACTTTAAAAAATAGCTCCGTTGCCCCTTTTTGGATCGAATTAAAAAAAAATCAATGTCTAATTCCAGTATTGTTCCCAGGTATGCATACATACTCCATATTTCAAAGTTGTATGCCAACCGGAAACGGATGAAAAATGGGAAAAAATGTCACATATGCACCAGGGTACATAATTGGCGTCAAAATGGTATTATTTTACCTGAGATGGTAACCCGGCTTTATTTATTTATTATTTGTTTATTTACTCATAAAATGTTTATTTACTTTCACTTCCTTCTTTTAATTATATAAAATATTTCTTTTTATAGTTATTAATTATTTTTATTATTTTATTTACTGTAAGTTCTTTTTGAAAATAGAAAATAATTTAAAATTGTGTATGTAAGCGTTATTTGAAAAGGAAGTTTTCGCCAAATGGGCTTTGAAAAAAATTGCGCCAAATCTGATGCTCTTGTGGTATCCGTGCCGAAAAATTAGTGACCAGAAATGACTTTCATACACAAACAAAATATAAGTTAAAAGAAAACATGCAATAAAAATAAATATAAAGGGAAAATGATGTCATAAAAGAAACTTTTTATTTAAAAACGTAATTGTTTCTAATTTTCACACGCGAAATATGTAAAACATTCTTTTAGCGATCAAAAAGTGCTGTTAAGAGATTATCACGAAATCTCAAAATCAAAGTTTTTATGACATTTTTTAATATAAAAAAATAACTGTTTTATTTTCCTGCATGATTAAATTTTAAAATGTTTTATTGCATTCAATATTTCTGAGTGCGAAAATGATTACTATTTACTCCATGTACTGATTCGGTTATCTATGAAAATGTCCAGCCGGTGAAAATCACGCTCACCAAATTTCTGTGACGTATGCACATAAATTGTGCTTTTTTATCAGTTTTTTTTAATATAACTTTAAAACTATTTGGAATTAATTTTTAAAAGTAGGTGCATTCACCAGATTACCTTCATAGGTACCTATTAGTACAAACAGAATCAAAATCCGACAAGTACTTTTTGAGATTTGCTTGACGAAAGAATTTTTTTGAATTTTAATATCGTTACGTATCTCTGAGTATAAAGACTTCGCTTCGCTCAGACAATTAAGTAATCAATTGAAACATTAAATTAATTAATTATCTATTACTTTTGTGCCTAATTAATGTAATTTATAAACTTTGGGTACATTTAAACTTCAATTTTAATATTTTGTTTTTTTATATGTCCTTATGAATGATTAATTAAAAAAATGTAAAAACTCCGAATAAGGGACACCTCGATTTAAGGGACAAAAGTTCCGGTCCCATGGGTGTCCCTTATTCGGAGGTTTCACTGTAATATACTCGTTTGCCATGAAATTTTAGGACGTTATTGACGTTTACCCTAGCACAAGTCCTATCGAAAATGGAGTTTCTACCATGATTAGTTTATGTACAAGGCGAATCAAAAGTTTCCTATTACATTACGGCCTATGGGGAAAAATGGTTTCAAAGGAATTTTAAAGATGTTATACCCTGTCAAATATATCAAAATATGCATTCTATAAGATATAAGGTTAAAATGTAGCTATTATTCATTTACAGGGCCACACAAAAGAATTCCGTTAGGTAATGGTAAAAGGGGGAATTGTGTGTGACATATTTTAAATATATTAAGCTTTTTCATGTATAATAAAATTGATATATGTCACTGAAGCTTAATATAAATTATTCGCTACTGTCTTGCATAATAATAAGTACATAGCATTTACAGGGCCATACAAAAGATTTCAAATAGTATATTCTTTCCGAAGTACCGTATATGTGTACGATGATGGCTGATGGAGGGATGAAATGGATTTTAATTATGATATTCGCGTTTATATTTCGCTAAATGTATGAACATTATATGGTGAGCATAAATGTTATAGTTAATATACAGGGCTACCCAAAAAAGATCACCAACGTTACTGAATATGAGCGTAAATTATGTAAACGTGGTTCTTAAATAAGCTATGCATTTTTACGCAGAACTGCATTTAATTTACTGAGAAATGTTTGCAGAATATAGATAAAGGGATATACAGGGCCACGCAAAGAATTCGGTACATGGACACCTATGAATGATGATTTATGAGAATGTGATTTCAGTTGTTTTAAAAGTGTTTTAGTTTACAATAAATTTTAGCCTAATGCTGGTGTGTAATAAAGGTACAATGTAAACTACAGAGCTGAACAAAAATATTTAAGTATCTTACCGTCTAATAGTATGAGTTCCTGTAAAAGAAATTTCAAGCTACTGGGTATTTTCTTGCTAAGCTAAATTTTCCCATTATATGAACTGACATATGAAATACAGCGCTGTTCTAATGTACTGGAATACATATTTGGGTATATTTTGCTATACCCTATTATTTCCCTAAATAACAAAGTTTTGTTAAAGATTTCATTAAGTGTTGGAAAGTGCTTCATAATCTATGCTTAACGCATGATTTTTCTTACTTGTTTTCTCTAACTTGCAGTATCAAAAAAGATCGTAGATTTTTTTCCAATTCTGTACACAGATAGCTAATGGCAACAGTTTCGTAACAGTATTAGATTGATGTTTTTAAATAGGTAAATAAAACGATCTTTTCAATTCATTACCAATGTTGCAACTTCAGTTGCTTTAAATAATAGATCAGTTGTAATTAATTTTGGATTAACAAACAATATTTAAAGTTAAATTTAAGATAAGTGTTTTATAATTTTATTTTTTATTTTGATTTACTGATTTGATTTTTTGATTGGAAATACATAATATGCGTTCATAAGTATTTTTTTTCAGTATAAATAAATCTTATAATCTCATAATTTATGCTCATTGGTGCTTTGTTCTGAGTTATCGTTTAAAAAATTGATGGCTGAAATAGATTGAAGAAAAGTGATGTAAAATGAAATTTCTAATTAAGAAGAAGAAGAGAAAACTTTAATCCAAAAGATCAAGATAAGATCTTTCCAACCATACTAGTTACCATTTGATATATATAATAACTAAAATAATGCAACATCTGCAAGCAGTAAAGCCAAAGAACGTAACCACAACAAAGCGATTAACGATTGTGATAAAAAATGAACGAATTAGTTTGAAGAAAAATAAAAGTGAAATTTTGTTCTATATAATATTATTAATTATTTCTGAAAAATAAAAGATTTTAAAACTATATTAAAATACACTGCATAAAAATGTCAAGTCTACAGCTGATAACTGACAATCAATAAATAATGTATAACGTCTACAGTAAATTGTTATAGTGATAGATGTCTGGATCAATTAAAGCAGAATTTTTTATATCAATATTTAAGAATTTTCTAATAGAACTCGAAAAAAATTGCTTGATTCAGCTCTTACACAGTTATAACTAATTATACACTAGAGACCGTTAAAAAAGTTCTGACTTTGGAAAAAGAAATCGAAAAAATTCTCTTAATGAGCATATTTAAATAACATATTAATGTTTTAGTGGCAATTTTAAATTCATTTATTTTTCGAAATATCTTTCGAAAAACGCCTGAGAAGCATGTTATATAAGAAGAAAAATGAAGTTAATTTAAGTGTCCGGTAAATTCTTTCAATTTACCTGAGTTCAAATGTTAGGTATAATTTTAAGATTACTATCCAACATTTAAACAAGTAAATTCATCTTTTGAGAAGAAAAAAATTAATTTCTAATGAAAATCGCATAAAATGTTTCGATGGAATCGTGGTAATCTTTACATATTTTTCAAGTAAAAGTGATAAACAAATCTCTATACAGAAAATTTGCTTATTCCATTATTACATGTATTTTTTAAGATATCATTTTATTACTTTTTTTTTCTTCAAATAATGCATTGTAATAGAATTTTTTCGTCTTCCGATTTTTTGCACTGTTTACTATGTTACAGGTGAGGCATTCATTTATTAATGTGGCATAGGGTTCGGTGGGGGAGTGGGGGAAATGCAGCCATCGAGTGTTTTAACATCTGATTTTGCTATTCACCGCTCTTGGCGGAACCCACTGTCATTTATATATATTTCATTTACAAATTTGAATTCGTATTTTTTATTGTTGAATTTTTAACCTTTAAGAGAGTTTTTTATTGTGAGGGGGTGAGCTAGTTCTTGCTAAGTTAATTATTTTGATGGTTTATTTGAAATTTATGTGTTTTACAGCAGCGATTTGGTTTAATTCAGATAAATGTTTTTTTTTCTGATTATTATACAAATTGGATATGTATATATATAGATATAGATATACATACATATATTTGTCTTCTTAAATATAACTTTTTTATATTTCGGAAATGCATACACACTTTGCTCACTCCAAAAAATGTTTAAAAAATGTTACACATTCGAGTTATGAATGAAGAGGATAAGACATACAGATTCAGATTCAATTAGGTGGCGAGGCCTACGATATGACTTATGTTCATGAAGCCCCACCTAACCTTTATTTAAAAAATACAAATGTTTTACAAATGGTTACCCAATTTGTTCTGGGCGAACCTAAAGTTATTACAATATTAAAAAACATATATTTTAAAATTTTAAATAGAAGAGTTAATTAAAACAATTAAGAGTTTATGAATGCCCATAAAAATTTTTAGATGCATCTTTTATTAAAAAGTTCAACTATCAAAATTTCACAGAGTAAATGGTTTAGAAATATTAAATAGAGATATGATTTGATAATAAGCTTGTCAAAGCGCAAGCTGGAATATATACTGATTATTTTCCACGAGGGTGATGCAGTCAATTATTCTGTGTAATAATTTCGGATATTTTAACACATATGAAAACCATTTATTTATTTTCATGTATAGGACCATACAGTAAGATAACTAACAATTGCAACTGAGGAGGTTGACACAAGATGTTGACTGTTTGAAAAAACAATTTCTGACCACTGCCAGTAAAAACTGCAGCAAGTAAACTTGAATAGAAAATTTTGGTTATTTTAAGTGTCTTATTGATCGGAAATTTCTTTCACAAGTTTGATAAAATTTGCCATTTGTTTTTGCAGGTATTAGTTTGGCTAATTGTTATAATCTTTTTATTATCACAAAGGGTAGGTTGTCTTGGTTGTCACAATAGGGCTTAGATACTACCACCAAAGTAAACTTCCACCGGTAAAAATGAATATTAGATTTTGCCATTATTTTTCAATATTTTTTTCATTGATGAGTCGTTTAAACAAAGAAAAAATCTACTTAAATTTGTTGGTGAAATATTTTCTTGGTTGTAATGATCCCCTCCTCACAGTTGAAACTTTAATATTTTAAGGTTTTGTCAATTCTTTTTTCTTAATAGTTACATGTGTTACACATTAATTACTTTTTTATTCATAAATTATACTCATAAGTATTTAATTTTCTTATTAAATTGATCTTTGCAGATTAAATAACTTCAAAACTGAAATTTTGTAGCAATGTGTCAGTTCACGCTTCCTTTCTGTACGGTCAAAATATGAAGAAACATTAGAAAAATTTAATATGAATTACTTTTTTTGTGTGTGTTCTAGGTTATTCTTAAAGAATATTTTCTCTCATTAAGTTTTTTGTTGATTTTTAAAGTATATAGTCAATACGAAAAATTTGCTACTAAGTACGAATTCAAACATCACTTTATGTAGCTAAATAGAAAAAAAAATTATAAAAAGTTATAGCCTTAAACGTTACAATTTCCATTTTTGTGATGCAGGGTATTCATAAACATTGAATTTTACTATTAAACTGATTGTTTTCTATTAAAATCTAAAACAAGTATCTTCATGTAGCTGAATTTACTTTTAATAAAAATTATTATTTATTCTTTTTAGTTTTTGAATGATATTCTATTGATTAATTTAAACATTAATCTCAAAAATGACAACAGTAATGTTTGCATCAATGACAAGGTCAGGAGGGGTAATTACGATCACTTTATACATTTTAATCATTGTTATTTTTTCTCACTTTTTAATACTTGGAAAAGTGGTATTTTTAACACATGGGAAGTAACTTTGAATCTTTAGGAACATATCTTTAAAGCTTAAATTTTCGTAGCCTTTTTTCTTTCTTTCTTTTTTAAGTTAAAAGCAGTGGTTATAATTACCCTATCAAAATCCCACATTCACAAATGTTTTGGTAATTAAGACTACTAGTGGACAAATTATGACAACTATATTTTCTCTTTATACTCCACTATACGCACTTGTTTGGGGGTAATATTGATTATTAGAACTCCAATCTGATAAATCCGTTTATGAAAAAAATTGGTATATTTTGTTTCAAAGCTCTATTTGGATATCAAAAATGCCTCCGACTAGTGATAAAGAATACCTAAATTGGAAAATACATTATGAGGTCAGTATCTAAGCATGACAAAACTTTGTACAATACACAGGTTTCTACAACATGGAGTCGGTCTTAATTACCTCCCAATCATATGTTTCCCATCGTACCCTATATAATAAGTAGCTTAATTAATATAGCTGACAATTGATTGCATGAGACATATGAAAAAGAAAAAAATAAACAGATAAACCATCAAATCAGATTAACAAGAAAATACTGGGCAATTGCGCTTACCTACAATTTATCAATGAAGATATAGATATTAGTTTTATGGGGAACAAAACATTTAAAGGTTAAAGTATATGTTGAAAGTTTGCGAAAAAAGTATTATTTTTTGAATAAATGTATTTTTGTGTTATCTAAAGCCTAATTTCTATCCGGAATCGATTGTAAGGTTGGTACATTCATAAATATATATATTAAAATTTATGGATTACTTTTCTATTTTTATTTTTTTCGTATTGATCCATATATATGCAAGATTAGAACAATTTATCTAACTCTTCGCGCATACAGTTATCTATCGCATTGTATCGTTAGATATTTATATGTACATATTGTATGATTGACAAATATTTCAATTACAACAAAGAGGTTTACTAATACATGTATTAATGCCATTATAAAATATACTTGGCACAGAATGATTGCGTGAATGGATTCAGTTTGTATTCAACATGCATCTGAAACGCTGATAATTAATTTGTATCGATTGGAGTGTCATTTCAATATTTCTAGTATGTGAATATCTTTATGCACACGTTACATAATAAATCATTATATTACATAAAAAGTATTTGTAAAAGTTATGTATAATGAAAAGGTTTGTTCTAATATAACTATTTAATAAATAAAATATGTAAAATTCAGACAGTATTACATAAAGTGAAAATTATTTATAACTTTCATTTATGCGCCTAAAAAGTTAAAATAAAAATTAAATCTACTGCTGTATTAAAAGAAATATATTAACAAAGAACAGATTTATTTATCTCTTTTATTCCTTTGCCCATAGATTGAATTTATTCTAATTTTACATTTGATAAAATATTTGATTTATTGAAAAATATTCTATAAAATTTTGAACGATATTCATAGACTTTTCACTGATTTATTTTACTGATATTATTTAAACAACATCTTTCAGGCAACTTTATTTAAGTTAGAATGCATCTATATATTGTACAAACAGGATATAAATTGCAGCATTTTTTTAAAAAGAGTCATATTATACGATAAGGTTACAATAAGTGGACCGGTAAAAACCTGTTGAAAATATTAAAATTAAATTTTAGATTTTTGATTAACTCTATAAAAAACTATTTAAAGTCTGAAAATTAACTTTGAAAATTATGTTGTTTATGTTGCTCTCTTTATTCTTGTTGACATTGTACAATGAAGCGAAAATTTTTGGTTA
Source organism: Maratus speculifer (assembly GCA_964019185.1). Taxonomy (NCBI): domain Eukaryota; kingdom Metazoa; phylum Arthropoda; class Arachnida; order Araneae; family Salticidae; genus Maratus; species Maratus speculifer. The sequence continues at coordinate 286,062,968 of OZ025297.1, read as the reverse complement.
AAGCTTGAAGTTTTTGCTACTTTTCCCAAAACCTTCTACATTATTTCAGTAGGCTTTTATTCACATATATCTTGGATTAAAACAACCTTGTTCTACTTTAATTTGTAAGTCCTATGTGTACAAAACTTCGATTATACAATCCTGCATAGGTATATATATATATATATATATATATATATATACATATTTAAAGTAAATGTGAAACATATACATTAGAACTGAGAGAATCTTTATTAAATATATGCTAAATAACAAAAAGAAACAAAAAACGTCTGTTTGTTTCATAAAATATTATTGAGCGTGGGTAAATAATATCCACAATATTTTATAAAGATATGTTTCCATGTTTAACAAAAATACTAACAAATTACAAACGTCCAAATCTCATTTTGTATTTGTTTTTTAAATTATTATTGAAATTGACTGAAAAAATCTGCAAATTTTGTATCTCTGTGCCTTCTAGGTTGCTCATCAACTGTCAAGTAGTAAACTACAAGTTTTCTAATAAAATAATTTTTCTCTTTAATTTCTTTGTCGTTTAAATCAGCTATTATTTTATAATTTCAACTGATAACACTTTTAACAGAAGAAAAAATATTTGAAGACAATTATTTTCTTCTCTTTCATCACTCTTGATTAAGTTATTTTATCACTGTACCATAGTTAAATGATTTCAAGTTGAATGGAGTTAGGCGCTTGCCATAAATGATGTCACGTTTCGAAGGGGTAGGGGGATTCATGGAATTGTGACAGTTTGTGACAAGGGGGTGGGAGGGTTGTACGAAGAAATGTGCCATCACACATTTCGGTTAAAATAAAATCATTAAAAATAAGATTATTAAATTTTGAAGCTATTTTCAAATTAAAGTATTTCATGTTTATAAAGTAGAGATAAAATTTAAAGCCAAATATATTAATAACCATTTCAAATTCAAAAGTATTACTGTTTTCAATTACTCTTTCATATTCATATTTTATTACTATCGAATATCAGTTTTGTTTTCTGTTGTAAACCTTAATCTTATTTCCTACAAAATAAGTACTTGAAGAAACGTTACCAGATACGTTACCAACAATAATGAAGATACTTTACCAGAAGTTTCAATCGATAAATCTCGATTTGCGTGAAACAGGAATTATGCTAAAAATGAAATTCTTCCATGAATTGTCAGTTATATTCAGAAACATGTAGCGTTCTGTTTCATTCTTGATTTTCATTTAATGCTATTAATTTTAATATAACTCCTAGTGTCATCACATTTTGGGCAAAAATTACAAAGTTGTGATATAATATCAGTATGTCTTCTTTTTAAAGATCACATAGATCAGTGCCAATCATTATTTAAAACAAGTTGGAAATTAGACATCAGACGTAGCAAATAAGGTACGTTCGTACATAAATGGAGTTTTTAAAATATACAGTACTTCGAATACAATACAGAATCTAAAATCCTTTGTGCTTCTCTGTAAATACTATATTCTCTCTAATATAATGAAATCTGGAGTAAATGTATCACTTTAATAAAATATAGAATGGTAACGCGCCTCAAATAATGCTCTCCGCTATAACATTATGCCATGGAATAAATTTGCTTGACCCTCTAAAGTAATAACAAATATAATTTGCACCACAAATTGTACAGATTGCTTATTTTAAACATATTTCATAGATGCACATAAATGTTATGATGTTCAAAAGTGCATTCATCAGTAAAATGTACTTGAAAAAAAAAATTGCCACTAGCCGTAATGTAAGGAACAATTTTGGTTGACATAATTGAAATATATATCCGATTTTCACAAAATTTGAAATGACTCGGAAAAATTATGCCACACTTATATATTTTAAATTTCAAACGATTCAGGGCAGTATTTGCTTTGGCTAGAAAAGATGAATCGGCTTTTACATTTATATTTACTAATTTTTTTTTTTAAGATAATGCATCTAATTAACTGTAGAACAAATATTATGCATTTTGAAAAAGGACGATATCATGCATTCTACACCATGCAGTTAAGTATAGTATTACAATGCCAAGTAATGTATATGAGTTGATCTATATTCGAAATTAAATTAAATTTTAATTAATCTGTCTTTGAGTAACATGAATAAAATTATCAGTAAAAAACTATGTTGCACTATCTTTGAAAGTTTGATACACTTAAACTTTTCGCAAACATTTTAGGTATATGAAATGTAAAATGTAATCACGAAATGCGTATGATTGAAGTAGTTTTAATTTTTATTAATTTGTAAAATTGAAGATGATTTGGCAGAATTTCTGATTAAATGTTTTGCAATATCTGTGCTGAGAATCATAATTTCTTGTAATATAGAGCAAACATTAAAAAAAAAATTAATTAGAGAATTTTCGTTCATACAAGATTGCGGTTTTATTTTCATCCATAGAAGCAAATGTTGTTAATTTTAGTGGTACACTGTAAAAAAAAAAATTCAAGAGGTTACTAAAAATTTCTTAGTAAATTTGTATTCCATAGAATTTTTTAGTAACCATTACAAACTTTTTTTTTGCAAGTGAAACAAGCATTTCTTTTGTAAACTGAACAAAAGAATTTTTTGTATAACTAACTTAAAAATTTTTAGTATGAGCCACAAAGCAAATTTTAGTAATAGCTCCAAAATTACTTTTAATAACCATTACGTGCAACCGAAGCGGATGAGCTTCCTTCGAGCTGCATCCAAACTTCTGAAGCGGAAGATTTTCGGCAAAACCGCTATAGATGGCAGCACTAAACATTCCTTACTGCTCCGACCGGATTTTCATAATTCCTTTATTAACGAGACACTACAGACATTCGGGGTGTATTTGGCGGTGGCAAGTTTCGAACCCGGGACCTTTTAGCCTGAAGTCCGTTACTATAACCACTATGCTATCAAGGCCACACCAACTGAGTTTTAGTAAGAGCTATTAAAAATATAAAACTATTAACTCTATTCGTTGCTAACTTTTTTCTAGTGATGCTTACAGATTTTCTAGTAACCGACTAAGATTACTAAAAATTTTTTAGTAATTACAAGGATCACTAAAGTTTTTTTAGTAGGTCGACCTTTTTTTTTTACAGTGTACGGGTCTTCTAAAAAATGAAAACGCGTTCTACTGGCTGACGTCTAATTACATAAAAAGGTAGCTTGTCGTAAACAACGAAGGTAACAACGGAAATCGGGTTTTCAGGTGTTTTCCACAAAGATGTGACTTGGCAGACCGATACCGTTTTAATATGCGATTCGAGTTTTAACAAATTCTGGAATTTCAGCCGAGGGTGGATGAGAGGACTGTCTGTTCTCGTGTTTCCCAATCTATAAACAATTCAACTGTCTGGTAATGGATCCAAATGAATCATATTTATTAAATAGTTCATAAAACTACATTCAGAATCGGAGAAAACGGTTTTATATCGCGTTTTTGAAGATGTTTTTCAATAACAACAATGACCTTCAGACAGATTCAGTACAACATTTGCCTGTTGTGGGAGCCGGCTGGGTGGTTAAAGGAGGATAAATAGGATCAAGATTAGTATCGGGTAATTAAATGAAAGAATTGTTGTGAGATATTTCCATACTTATTATATTTTATTTTAATATGCAAGAAAAAAGAACTTTTTATTATACTGGAGAAAATGTGGAGAACTTAAAGATGAAGTAGTCTACTTATTCTTAGACAAAAAAAAATCATAGGAGAAATTTTGTTAAATAGATTTTCGAAGAAAATTTATAAAAATGTCTTTAAATAAGTTTTATTATTTCTCTCATACTTACAATTTCATATTTATTATGCAAAAAAATCTTCGCATTTTATCATATTTATACGTATGAAATTATTTAAAATGAAATAAATCTGGGTTTATACTCACAGATTTTAAATGTAATAGAAATGAAATTCTACTTCGATTTTTAAAATTATGTTTTTATCATATTTCTCAAATAAAATTTTATTGAACGAAACCGTCATCATTTTCATCTTTTCTTATGAAAAAGCCATGTTATACTGAAATAAACAGAATAAAAAAAGCTGAAACGCAATTTTGAATCTAATAATATTTCAAAAAATCTAAGAAGATAAACCTATTATGCATGTCGAAATTATGTCTAATATGTAATGTAAAAGAACGAAACGTTGGAAAAATAAATATTTTCACGTTGTTTATTTCCGCTCAAATTCATAAACATATCTTTGAATGCATTTCGTATATCAAAAACGCAATTGCTTCGCTTCGCTCTTAATATATTGCCTTTTCAAAATGTCATGTTTACAAAGAGAAAATAAGAATTGTAAAACTTATATCAAAATAAAAGCAAATCTGTGATTTTCATTCAAATATTATTTTTAAATTTGAATTTTAAGAGTTCTGACATGGTGTACCTAAGAGAAATACATAAATAATTTCTTTCAAGGAGATTCAAGGAAAGAAAGATGCATTTCTTTCCTCGATATTTCAAAGTAATAAATGTACAGAGTTATGAAATGTATTAATTTTGAATGCGATTCTTTTTTTTTCTTAAATGCATATCAAAATATTTCTCATATATAATTTTATTTTATACAATAACTTTACAACGTTCACATCTTTTGACGTGAAGCACATGTACATAAAAAGATATAATTTTTTGTATTTGATATTAAAATGAACTTTGAGTTAAATATTACTTTGAAAAGCATTTTTTTTATTTAAGTCTTAAATGCCTGTTTTTAATGGGAAAAAAAAATATTTTTCGGCTTTAATTTTTTTAATAAATCATGTAAAATATAATTAATATAAATATAGTCTGATTTAAGCATAATTTACAGCAAAGGAACAGGTTTTTATCAATCTGCAGTGTTGGACATTAATCGAGAAAAAATAATTTTCCATGATAAAGTTGTGTAATTTTAAATGCACACAAATTTTAAGAAATATGATAAATGCTAAATGTTTCCCTCACTGCATAACAAAGTAAAGCATCTTTATTCTTCAGGTGTATCAGGGCTCAAAATTTTCAAAAAATGTAAAAAATACCAATTTCAATACTTAATAGAGTATTTGATATTCAGACACAATTTTTATTTGGATGAAAGACTTAAGTATGTTCGTACATTTCATGTATTTAAAAAATTTCAAGATGTAAAGTTACCATTTACAGAGGCTACAAATTGTTCAAAATCTGACGTCCAGAAACTGCTGCAGGATAGCACACATAGAATTACAAAATATATTTTGATTTTTAATAATAATGTATATTATAATTACTCTGAAATACTCAGACATACATAAATCATTCAGATATTCATTACAGAGTATGCCAACGATATCAGAAAACGATGATTCATACTGTATAGAAATATCGTATAATATGTATGAAATAAAATGTATAGAAATCTCCAAATTTAATTAGTTGAAAGAGTTATAATCGTAAGTTCCTATGTTTTTAATAAATAAGGGCCGTTGCAAGGAAACAATGTGCGTCGTAATTTGCAGTATTTTACAAGTGAAATTAATACTAAATTATTGCATTAAAATAAATATTTATATTAAAAAGGCTTCATTTTTTTTATTTCTATCAATTCAGCATATGCGTAAAAAGCTCCAATAAATAATTTTATGCTAAATATAAAAATGAAAAATGTTTTTTGCATGTAAAATGAGCATTCTCAAACTTAAAAGTATTTAAACTCGAAAAAAAAAAAAAACTGTATATAAACTACATTTTTAAACGGGCGGTCTTTATCCAAGGAATGAATATATAGGATCTAAAAGAGCATTATTATAAAAAAGTTCGAATTTAACAGAGCTTTTAATATGGAGACGATATGCATTTCAAAATTTCTATTAACAATCGTATCCCAGGTGTAGTTTCGAATCAAGAGGATCATTTTGTACAATATGCAGCAACTGGGTAATCCAAAAATATGAAGGGTTTTTCGGGGGAAGTTTTTCTTTTCTTTTTATATCTTTTTACGAATTTATTTAAAATTTATAATAAAAGAGTATGCATAAAGTGCAAAACAAAGTAAAATGTATATATATATATATATATATATATATATATATATATATATCAATAATATTCATGTTTATACTTAATTTACAAACGATATTTAATCCTACATTTTTTTCAAAAATAAAGCAGGAATTATTAATTTGAAATAAACGCATAACAATTCCTCGCTTCCTTAATTTTTTGATAATCTTTATTACGTTACGCATGATTATTTAGAAGAAAAGAAATAAAAAGTTAAGTAAAAATTTGATTTTTTAATACCCTAATCAAATGTTTTCTTTTTATCATACTTTTTAATGGAACTTATGCAAAAAAATATGAAGCTTATGAAGCTTATTTATCTATTGATTAAAAATTGTAACATTATTTAAAACTGAAATTTTTTTCCTTACTAAAATATGCTTTTTTCATTTATCTTCATTAAAAAGGTTTATGATTCAGAAAATTGGATTACGTGCATTTTTTTTATTATTATTAGAATTAAAACGTGCCTGTTTACATGCATGTTTCTTATTTTTTTAAATCAAACATTCGTCTTTATAAATGAATAAGAATAGCAAACGTGTACAATTCTGTATAAAGTTAATTATATTTATTATTTTTTAATCAATTATTTAACTATTATTTTAGAATGCATTGATTATTATATTTTGAAAATCAAATTTGATAAATGCGAATTAACATTTCCGTAAATATGATTTCTCAAATTAATATTAATCAAATATTAATAACATATTTTTATTTAAAGAACTTGTTAGATTCTAAAAGCATTGAAAAATTAATAGAATAAGCAAGGGGTTAATATTAGTATCGAAGATGCAATTTTTAATCAGTCTGTGCCTCTTGCATCTCGATAGTACAATTATACAATAAATAAGTATAGAGTTTAAATACACATGGATACATTTTTCCTTTTTACGGTTATACTTAAATTTTTTACTATATATGTATGTATACAGAACAAAACATTTTTTTTTTTTTACATATATCTATTATAGTTTTGTTCATAAAAAAATAAAACAATATTTAATCCTGCATTAAAAATTTTTTGAATTATTAATGTGAAATTAAAGTTTTAATTACACAATCTTGAACAATTTCTCGCTTTTCTAATTATCTGATAATCTTTATTACGTTACGCCTTATTACTTAGAAGAAAACTATAAAATAGTAATGTAAACATTTCAGTTTTAATCTTCTAATCAAATATATATATGTTTTCTCATACACTATTTTTTTATAAATCGTTAATGAAAAAATGTTAAAATATGAGGCTTATGAAGCTTATTTATTTATAGATTAAAGTTTATAATATTATGTAAAGCCGATATTTTTTTCACTTAAGAAAAAATACTTATTTGATTCATATTCATTTTTTTCATAGAGAAAATTGTGATACGAAATTTGCTTTTATTAGAATTAAAACGTCTTTGTTTGCATATATGTTTTTTTTCTTTTTCAAAAGGTCTTTTTGATAAATAATTACGATTCACAAATATATATATATATATATATATAAACATATATACATTATGTAAAATGAATTATATTTATTATTATTTTTTTAATTTGATTGCTGAAGTGTTACTTTTGAATGCATTTGATTATTGTATTTTAAAAAACTATAGCTTAAATATGCATCCTAAAATTAATATGAATATTATATAAAAATAAACTTATTTTAAGAACATGTTAATACGATAAATGATTAAAAATGAAATGAATATGCATGCTTCTAAAAGAATAAAAGTTAGGTGAAAAGATGTTATCTATGTTTCTCTTTAAATAAAATCCATCAGTTATATTACATCAATATATTTTATCATTAGATATATTTAAAAAAAAATTATTCCGAAATCAGAAAATTATGCATAGTAGATTTAATAAACACTTTTTAATTATTAAATCTTATACGCATGACAGCTAATTACTACGCCTATTAAAATCAAATAAACCTATTATAAACAGCAATTTTAGTAAATAAATAGCAATATGTAATGTAATATATAACGCTGTATACATCTGCTTTACATTTTACGGAAATTTTTGCTGTTGTTCTAAAGATGTTTAAATGCTTCAAATAGGCATAGAATCAGCAGTTCTGTATATGTACTAATATGCTAGAGCATTAAACGAAAAATAAACCATTTAGATTTAAAACGCGTTAAAGGGTTTTCCATAAATGAATTCAGGTTTTTTTCTATATTTTTGAGCCCTTCCCCTTTGTTACAAAGAGAATTAAATCAAAGCCTCCATAAGTATTGTCAAGCATAATTTTTATTTATTAATTGAATGTGTTTTTAAAATATTTCATATTCCTTTATAAATAAACTGTAACTTAAAAAATAACCTTACTATAATTTAAACCTAAAAATTACTCTCTTTTTTAAGGACAACACTTTATAGATAAAATATATATCAGTTTTTTCCCCAATACTCTGTGTCATTAATGGCATAAACACTTCTTTTATGTTTTCCCGCAGTGTATAAAAAAATCCATGCATTACATGTAAAGAAATCATTTCACATTTTCTAAGAATCAATATTATTTTATATCTGTCTGCCTTTGAAACATAAAAGTTTGATAAAACAGAAAAATAGTGTTTTGCTGTTTGGATATTTTTTAGAGATCGAAATCAGATAATGGCTACAGGAAGGGTTTTTTTTTCCATTTATTGATGTGTACCTCAGATTGTCTATTTTTTAATGAATGTTTTTGTATGTAAAGTTTGGTTCAATGAAAATATCTGTTTAAGAAACACGATACATTACTTTCTGTATATTTCACTTAAAAAATATTTAGTTTAATGCCTAGTTAATGGGTGAAGTATAAAAAAGGAGAAATGAATGTAAAGGAAAATGACAAACATTAGAAATACATCTATTGTCAAAGATTTTCCAAGCAACAGCATAAACAAATATCAGCCATAAAACATTATTACAGGCCGTATATCACTAACATTAAATCTATCACAAACAAAATCTTACAAACTGGAAATTAAATGTGTTTCAAAATAATTTTTTTTAACTTTTGCGTTTCCTTTAGAGTATCATTCTCGGTTTAAATACCCATATGCAATGTGTTAGGTATTATTTGAGTACACTAACACTGTAAAAAAATTTGTAAATTTAATAAACATTTTCTAGGAAACTTGGATACCTGGAATTTTTTATATAATAGTAAAAGCATGCATTTATATATATATATATATATAAAATTAAATCGTTTCGAAAAACATTAAAGGTTTCATAAGAAAATGGTACATTTTATATATAAATAGAATACATTTCTAAATTACTTCATGTTCCTTTGCAATTAAACGGTGACTTAAAAAATGACTTTTTCTTATCTAAACCTAAAAATTTTATAAGAATGAAACTTTATAGTGAAAAATATGTCAATTTCTTTCTTTTTTCCAATACTCTAAGTCATTAATGGCATAAACATTTCTTTTATGCATTCCCGCAGTGCATCAAAAAATCCATGCATTAGATGTAAAGAAATCATTTCACATTTTCCAGGAATCAATATTATTTTATATATATCTGCCTTTGAAACATGAAAGTCTGATAAAATTATGTTTTAACAACTTATAGAAAAATAGTGTTTTGCTGTTTGGAATTTTTTTTAAATGATCAAAATCAGATATTGGCTACAGAGATATTTTTTTCAGTTTATTGATTTGTATCTCATATTTTCTTTTTTTAGGTTGAAAGTTTTTTGTATATAAAGTTAGGTTTTACAAAAATATGCTTTTATAAAACATTATACATTACTTTCTCTATATGTTACTTTAAAAATATTTCCTTAAATGCCTAGTTAATAGGTTAAGTGTAAAAATAGAGAAATAAATATGAAAGAAAATTGCAGACTTTTAAAATATATCTATCTTCAAAGATTTTCCAAGTAAAAAAATTAAATGATATTAGCCACAAAATCTTATTATAGGCCGTACATCAATAATATTATGTCTATCAAAACAAAATCTGAGAAAATTAAAATTCAATATCAAAAGAAAGTACTGTAACTTTAACAACTTTTAAGGTATAATTTATTAACTTAATTCTATATCAATATTATTAAGATGAAATTTAGCATCCTAAACTAACATATTACATGTTTTAACTTAATGTTTAATTTTGTGCGCCTTACATTCATAAACTTGAAAGAATCGTAAAATTTCAACTAAGGGTGGCTGTTTTAATTTCCTATTCCCACCACATAAAAAATAAGATTTGTAGTATATTTTTTGTAGCGTATAGGTAGTATTAATCCCTTCAAATTATATGTTCTCAAACTATGTGTGAAATGTGTTTGTTTTGAAAAAATGGTGTGTAGTAACATTAAAAATCATATAAAAAACTGGTGGAACCACAGAGCAAAGTAGAGCTTGATTAAAAAAAATATTACAGTAAAAATTAGGAAATATTTTTATTATGGGTTAATTAATTGGGAAATATTTTTAATTATAAGCGAATATCATACAGCACTATCGTGCTGTATGATATTCGCCTATAATTAATTTATATTATATTACAGATTATACCTTTATATTACAAATGCATAACAAATTGTATACGATAAATAATTCATAAAAAAATTATACATTTCACAGTGAATTATTTACAAGTAGTGTTCGTAACAGCTATTTAAATTTTCAATTCTGACAATGGCCATGTATTAAATAGAAGTACTACATTTTAAACATCTTTTAAGGAATGATTCATTAATTGAATAATATAAAACTACTAATAAGAGGCAAATTAGCATCCGTAAGTAGTATATTTTATATTTTAACACACAGCGTTTTACATAATGCGTCTAAAATCCATATACTTGAAGGCGTCGTAAAATCACAGCTAAGGATACATATTTTTATGGTCTATTTCCATCAGTTTAAAAAAATGCGTTTTTTAGTATATATGCAGTATTCGTTTCTAATAATGTTCTCGAACCGTATGCAAAATATATTTATTTTTAGAAAAAGGTGTAATGAGCATTAAAAAAATATGCGCCTACAATATTCGCACGATTATATAAATACTGAAATAATTCTACAGAAATGTTTCCTTTTTGAAATAAATAAAATAAATAAAGATTTATATTTGTTTCCTTTAACAAGAAAAAATTGGCACAATCTCTCGAAAGCTAGTACAAGAATAGTTTTTTCTTGTTCTCTCGTTATAATTTCATTGCACTAATCAATCGTTAAAAGTAAATAAATAAATAAATAAAAGTTTATGTCTTAATTATCAATATCTGGCGTCAAAAATTTTTGAAAAATAAAAAATCATATTGTAGAAAAGTGTAAAAAATAAAAATAAAAATTTTTGCCAATTTGAATAGGAAGTTTTTTATTCTTTATAATAAATAATAATGAGTTTTTCAAAGCTCAAAGTATAGTTATAAGGATTTTTGAAATTATTAATTGCCTTATAGTTTATCTATAATGTAAAAAAAATGTCCATGGTATACTTTTAATAAATTTTTATGTATATTGCAGAGCAAAAAATCTTTTTCTTTACAATGATTTTATAAATGATAAATGCTTAAATGATAAATTGTATGATCAAAGCAGTTTAATCAGCATAATTTTATTTTGATTCTTATTTTTTATTATTCCCATTTTCTTTTACTTTTTTATAATATTTTATTCCAACTCGCATATATAATATTTTAATTCGCTTCCGTTATGTAAGACTATTTTAAAATATATTAAGCTTTAACAAAGACGTATTGTCAAGTATTTGAAATAAATACTTCTGACTTTAATGTGCCAAAATGATTATATATATATATATATATATATATATATATATATATATATATATATATATATATATATATATATATATATATATATATATATATATATATATATAGATATTTATACATATATTATTATTTTTAATAATATTGCTATTACTATTATTGTACTATAAAAATATAGCATTTCACTTAATAAAAATGTGTTTGTAACGTGTACATATCGTAACGTGCGTTTTAAATCAATGATATTAAATAACGTTTTCAAAAACATTTCTGTAACTATTGCAATATTTATAAAAAACATACATTTCATTTTTTGAAAATCAAGAAGTAAATACTTTTTATTTGTCTCCATTCATTGTAAAATTTGAACAAACATTTAATTAAAACTTATATTTGTTCAAGAAGAATTTTATTTATTTTCTAGTTAAACTTCCTTTCGACCGATCGATCGTTTATAAGTAAAAGTAAATGGCTTCTCCTAACAATTTACCATATTCTTGATTTTTATGCAAGATTTCATTTTTATAAAAAAATAAAAAAATAAAAATAAAATGCGGACGATGAAAAATATAGCTCGTCCACAATTTTTTTCATAATATTTGATAAATTATTTCATTTAGAAGTACACATTAGGGATTTTAATTTTCTGAATTCTCTTATAGCTTTCGCTACATGATAACGTTATCAAATAATACGAGATTTACAGTGTCTCACATAAGTGATGGGACATTTGTGCTTTACAAAAGGAAACTAATCAAATAAATTAAAAAACATGTACACATTTTTTGTGGATGTGTTTCATACTTAAATTTAGTAAAGATTATTACATAACATACATTTTCTCAAAATATTAAAATATTAATTTAATAAAAATACAAATGTTTAGAACGGAGCAAAAAATAGCTCACATAAGTGATGGGACACTATTATATATGCAACAAAAATCGTCTGAAATAAGGAATAAAAATATTTTTTGGGGTTTTATTTTTACTTAAAAGCAATTGGCAATAATTTATAAAATCGTCTGCAGTATTTCTCTTCAGTTTGTTTTGGAATTTTTTTGTTTTTTTAGCTCTGTGCAGTCATTAATGCTAAACGAAAAGAAACTTCGCCTGAAATTCGAAAATTAGTTATTAATTTGCATATTAAACTTGGAAAATCTATTAGAAAAACTGCTGAAACAGTTAACTTGAGTCGTTCAACAGTTTTCAATATCATTAAACGATATAAAAAGAATCATATGATTCAGGATAAAAGAAGACCTGGACGACCATCAAAGCTATTTAATGAAATAAAGCGAATTATCGTTCGAAATATTGAAAAAAACCCAAGAAATAGTGCTCCAAAAGTTGCTGCTGATTTACAAGCATTATATGGAATAAATGTTAAACCTGAGACTATTAGAAGAGGTAATTTGATCTGCTGGATATAACGGTAGAGTAGCCAGGAAAAAATTCTTCGTAAGTGAAAAGAATAGAAAACTCAGACTAGCTTTCGCAAAATCCAACATAACTAAGAATTCTGATTACTGGAATAAAGTTATATTTGCTGGTGAGAGTAAATTTAATATATTTGGTTCTGTCAGTAGAATCTTGGTGGGAGAAAACCCAGGGAAGAATTTCGCAAAGAGAACTTGGTACCAAAAGTAAAACATGGTGGAGGAGGAGTTATGGTATGGGGGTGTATGTCGTCCGCTGGAGTTGGTAATCTTGTTTTTATTGACAGTGTAATGGATCAGTACAAGTATATTGATATTTTAAAGCAAAATTTGAAATCTTCAGCACGAAAATTTAACATTCATAACGATTTTAAATTCTACCAGGACAATGACCCCAAGCACACTGCTCTGAACGTTAGACTCTGGCTGCTATATAACTGTCCTGAAATAATAAAAACACCACCAAAATCTCCAGACTTAAATCCCATAGAGAATATTTGACAAGAATTGGAATCAAGAATTCGCAAATACACCATTTCTTCAAAAAAAAAAAAAAAAAAAACAACTAAAATCGGTGCTTCAAGAAGAATGAGGTAAAATCACTCCAGAAATCACAAAAAAATTAGTCGAATCCATCCCAAAAAGATTAAATCATGTTTTAAAAGTAAAAGGAAATCCAACAAAACATTAAAACCTTTTAAAAAGTAAAATTTTTGGATAAATATTTGATGGAAAAGTAAGTGTCCCAACACTTATGTGAGCCATTTTTTGCTCCGTTCTGAACAATTATATTTTTACTAAATTAATATTTTAATATTTTGACAAAATGTATGTTATGTAATAATTGTTACTAACTTTAAATATCCAAAAAATTTTTGCACATGTTTGTTTATTTATTTTATTGCAGTTTCTTTTTATAAAGCACAAGTGTCCCATCACTTTTGTGAGACACTGTATGTATGTCCATTATCAATATCAATATATGTATAAGAGGGTATAAACATCTATCTAACTATCTATCTATTTCTCAATATATTTATATGTACATGGTGTCGTAGCTAGAATGTTACAAATATTAAAGGGTGGTAGTTTACAGCTATACACGGAATCACATAATAATTCCTTGTCGGGAACGCCTTGTTGACCCAGTAAAGGCATTGCAAATACGTGGTCACGCATAGTTAATCGTTGACCTTGGCACAGGACCGTATCTAGGAGGGGGCTATGGGCGGCTCAGCCCCCCTAAAATATTTTGAGTGCCCCCCTGGAAAAGATTTCAAGGTCACTCAATGAATTTCTGTCCCGAAAATTCTAAACAAAAACTGATCAAAAATCGAATTTAGTTTTCACACTCTTTCACAGTCTTCACAGTTCTATCGCCGAGTTACTGATTTGCATCTAAAAAAAGTGTTTCAACACTCCCTCATCCTATTCGTACATATAAAGCTAATATGATGTTTAATTTTCCGCCGGATATATACTTAAAATTTTCATCATCATATACTTTTATTTGCATAAAAGGAAGTTATTACAGCAGTTTAATAAGAAAAAGAGCACCTACAATGTAACCTACTTTATCTTTCTGCGTCAGAGAGAGACAGAAAAAAATTACGACCCCCCCCCCACCTATTGTTCAGTTCTAGCTACTGCCTGGACTGGTAGGTTGTCACGGGCTAGTTTATACACGGCTAGTTTTTCTTAATTGGCACCACATTTTTTACATTATAAAAAAAAATTTCTTATTTTTGCCTCGATTATAATAATAAAGCAATCTGCAGGTGTATGTATAACATATGCTGTACCAATATCAATTTCGTAAATCGAAGAAATAAATTTTAAATTTCCAATATATCACAAATAAATATTGAGAAAATTAAAACTTAAAATATTTAAGAAAGATTTGTTTGATAAGCAAAAATGGTATGTAATTGTGGTAATCATCTACTAGTACAATTTATAAGTTGGTCATAAACAAACTTTGCCGGTATATGGAACTCTAGTGGCCAGTCCGTTCAACCGATCGAGGTGAAATTTCAGATATAGCTATTCAGAAGTGAGCTCGAGATTCTCTGAACAGCAACAAAATAGCGCCCACGGTTACGGTTATAGTTACAGAAACTCGAAATTTTCCAATGGCAACGCCCATTTTTTTTCATCGCAAAATGCTAAGCACATGCGAAAACTCTTTGTAGTTTGCATGTGTCCTCTGGTCACTATGTGATGCATTTCCATAACAGTATCCTCAGGAACAGTTGGTCGTCCGGATCGCAGACTATCTCAGGTGCAGCCAATTTCTTTGAATTTCATTACTAAATCACGAAGAGCTTGTTAAATGCATAGGCCACGTATTTGGCGATGGTTTTGACGGTATACGCGTCAGGTTTTCGCAGCATTCATCTCATTTAGTTTTAAGTTAGATAATAGTTTTATCAACTCACGACGAACGAAGTAATTTTGTTGGCATCTGCGAGCTCCGACTGTAGAACTAACATTCCCACCTACATTTTATACGTTTTCTACGCTGACTGTCTGGCAAACGATGTCCTGTGATTGGTATTTTCTCTCTGTCATATTCAAGTTTTCTTTGTGCGCCTTAGTCGTATTTTTTGTGGGGCGTTCGTAGAGCTGATTTTGTGCGAGCATAACGTATCCTTTTATTACAATTACCATACCGTTTCAACGCTCTTTAGGGTTTTTGAATGCGCTCAGCATTTTGCGATGAAAAAAAGGGTGTTGCCAATGGAAAATTTGGAGTTTCTGTAACTATAACCGTAACCGTGAGCACCATTTTGTTGCCGTTCACAGAATCTTGATCTCATACCTCTGAATAGCTATATCTGAAATTTCACATCGATCGGTTGAACGGACTGGCCGATAGAGCTCCGTATATCGGCCATAAGTTTTTTTATCACCACCCTGTACTTTTCAGTAATTTAAACATAATTTGTAATTGCATACATGTGTTTCATACTACACTGTTTCAAATTTAAAGAGAAAACTTTAAAAAAATACGGTTTGTTACGGAATTACTTCTTAACTGCAAAATGTCTTGTTAAAACTTAAGGAATATATAATACTACTCAAACAGAAGCGTTACAAGAACAGATTTTTCTTTTGTCATGTGGTATTCCGTTTACGGTGGCTTTACCACGATATATCGAAGTTTAGTTAATGTCCATTTTCAGGTGTTTTGCTATTAATATGTGTGTGATTTTTTTTTATTTATTTACTTATTTATTTATTTATTTATTTATTCATATTATTTTCTTTACAAACCCAAAATGTTTGTATGTTTTCTTAGAAAATCCTTCTCGTAAAAGTGGTGTTTTTTCAAATATTGGTAAATAAAATTAATAGATTTATCGAACGTGATGATAAATGATGATGGACATACAGGTATCACAAGTTTACCTTTTCACAGTTTAACGTAAGCAGTAACATAAGAAGAACACTTTTAAACATACTGTCATGTATAAGTGCAGTTAGAACAAACGTTATAAAAGTCTGCAGATAGGAAACCGTCTTCATATGTTGCACCTTACTCCGAGTCCTTTGGAAACATTGTGAGTAGTCATAGACTTTTAAACGGCACTCGGAGTATGTATACTTCAATGTCGATTCTTTTTATGAAGTCCGTTTGAGATTTGTTACTTTTTAGATCCTTTACAACGAATTGTTTTTGGTAAAATTTATTTTTACTATAGTTGTGTCATTTTTCTTGCGAGTGAGATATATATTTGAATTTAATATTGGAAAAAATATATATACTTACACATTGGAAATATATATACATACATATTGGAAAAAATATATATACATAAATATATATATATACACACACACACACACACACACATATATATATATATATATATATAACAATTAATTGTATTACAATATGTGAACCATTGAATTTACTAGAAAATAACCACATTGAACGAACATGGGGGAAAAATACTAATATTAATCATAAATAGTATATTAACGTCAATATATATGTATGATTAAACGATATATAGTTTTATGTAGTTATTTATTAATTATTTAAAATTTACTTAACTTACCTTTATCGGAGGATTATATAATTCAATAAGAGGCGGATGAAACAGTGTCAGACACCGGTGACTGACATAGCACTCGACGTGTTAATTAAATGGAAACCATTAAGTGAAAATAAAATTCTAAAATATATATATTTTTAATTTTCACTTCTCTTTCCCCTAATATTACTATTAATATATTTAACAATTTTTCATTAATATAGATAAAAATATATTGGATAAACATTTACGTAAGATTTATTATTTTTTTTCTTATTAAAGTTTTGTCGCACTGTTCTGCTATTTAAATGTAAAAGAAAAAGAAAAAACCCAGTTTTTTTTGCTATATCAATATCTGAAGTTATCAATTTCATAAACAAACAAAGCAATCTATTAAAAAAACGGAAGATCACCATAAATAATACATCCTGTTAAGCAAGATTTTTTTAAAAATCTGTTTCACTTGTAATGTTTTTTTAAGGAAATTATTTTTTTATTTCTTAAACAGATATTGGATTCTTTACATTTTTAGTTCTTCTTGTTTCAATCTTTATTGATGATAATTATTAATTTTTTTTAAAAAATAAAACATCTTAAAATTGCAAAAATGTACTCTTTTAAATATATTTAAAAGTGTAAACAGCCTGAATCAAAAACTCTTGATTCGATAAATAATTTGAATTTGTAATCAATGTATAATTTTGTATGATAAAAAAATAAAGTAAAATAAATTGTATATATTTTATCTTTCGTCAAAGACCCTTTTGAAAGCTACATAATGTGATCATACATTTATTAAAGTAGTTTTGGGGGGATTTTTTGTTGCATTAAAATAAATAGCTTTTTGAAAGAAATTAAAATAATACTTTGAGTTTATTTATTTTCACGTGATTAATTTGTAACACAAAATTAGGTATTATTTATGACGGACGATTATTTGCATGAGCAATATTGACCGTAGAAAAATGTCTTTGTTTGGGGCAATTCTACTAGAATCTGATCCGCATTTATGAAGGTTTTTCACTGCTCAAAGACGAACACGAAAACTCCGGACTGTTGGCTCGACCGGCGATATTGGGTATAAACCCAGAAACTCCAGTCTACCAAACTTTAAAGCAAAACCCATCAGTCACTGGAGGACCACACTAAATTAGAATATATATACATACATTATTGAAGAAACTAAGATGGTATTTTTTAATCAATAATTTATTACAGTACGAATTATTTATACGTTTTATCTGAAAAAAAGGCAAACTCCACTAAAAGAAAAATTTGCATTTCTTCTAGATTGGTATTTGTGCTGTTCTTTGTCTTTACATATCTTTATGTATCATCGTAATTTGAAAAGACAAATCTATACTTGTAGCATTTGATTGTGTATGAATATCTTTGTTCTCATAAATAAATTACAAATATTCAAATGATTCTTAATAATTATTATTTCTAATTAAAATACACAAATCACACAATTGTAGGAACATTGCATTGTTGTTTTAAAATCTGATATGGAATTTTCACTAAATGGGATATGTATTGTTAAAAGAAACTATTTAAATTTAAAAAGTATTTCTCAAAATGCAATGCATAAACTTAGCATATAAAATGAAACATTAAAACTAAAAGCCATGTGCTCATGAAACTATTTGAAAGATGTCAGCTGGCACAGTTTTCGGTTCCAGTATAGACAGTTTCCGGTCAATAATAGGTGCACATTTCCAAAATTTTTAATGAGCCTGTAGCTTCAGAACCTAAATATTCCAGTCACCAGCAGGGCTTTTTTTTTTTAATTAACCCTCTCACTTACAAGCCCATGTTAACACGTTCACTAAGATCCAGGTTTCTCTGAAATACAAACAATATTTAAAATAATATAAATATATTCATTTAATAGATTTTTAATATATTGAACAGTAATTATAAGCTTTCAAGGTTAAAATTCATATTCGCTTTAAATTTTTTAATAAATTTTTTAAAGAATTCTTTTTTATAAGCATTTAAAACAAAATTCGGCGAAAACAATATTACAATTTAGCCCTTTTGCAAGACCTTTAGAGGGAGAAACAATGCGAAATAACGGAAAAACAATGCAAATTTCGTTAAAAAAAATCACAGAAGAAAGACTAATTTTATCAAATGTTAGCAAAAACGCCGCGACTTTCGTAAAGGAATTGCTGAAAAGGCGGTTTTCATTAGAGAATTGCTAAAAACACGATATTTTCGTCTGAGTATCGCGAAACAACGTGGGATTCTCGGAAAGGATTGCCGAAAAAAAACAATATTCGTGAATTATCACAAGAAAATCGCAAAATTTGCCAGAAAATTTGTCAGAAAAAAAGCAATTTGTTATTTGAATACCTCCTCAAATTTTCAATAGCGATCACTTCGGGAAATTCTGTTCAAAATACCCTTTTTGACAGGTTTTTTTTTAAATATATTCTGGCTTTATTAAAAAACTGACCAATGCATCACATTATATAGTTACTAAATAAGAGGATCTGTAAACTGGATGCGTTTGATATCAAAAATGGATTTAAAAATGAGTCATGATATGAGCAATTTAGATTTGAGGTTTTTTCTGAGTCTCCTATTTTTGTTTAACTTATTTTTGCTATACGAATTAGTCCTATGAAAAACTTGCCAGTATAAAAGTTGTATATATTATAGAGAAGATGTAAAAGGAATTTAATTAGACTTGACAGTTTAATAATTGACGAAGTTATGGATTTTTGTATTTTTTCACCCCCCCCCCCTTTTGGTTTTCGTATTTATTATTTTTTTTATTGGTAGGAAATAGTCCTATCAAAAACTTGTTAGTACATAAGTTTTAGATGATTTTGAGAACATTTATACAAAATTTAGTTGGATTTGATATCTTGAGAATTGACGAGTAGAATTTTTTTCTTCCAAAAAACCTTTTTTTTTAGCCCCTTCAGCCCATTACTAAATTTATCAAAACTCCGTCATGCATAAACTTTTCCTCATTTTTAAGAAGTAACATAAACTTTAAACCGATTCGATACCTGTTTTAATTAAGAAGTTAAGACGTTTTATTACAAAACCCCTCTCGATTTCCACGCCCTTGGACCGATTTTGCCCATTAACGTATATTATGTACGTATGTTTATATACAGTGGCAGTCAAAAGTTTCCGGCCAGCAAAAATTTTTCAGTTAATTTGTAAATATACCCATATGAAGAGGAATTTTAAAGTGATACTTATACATTTATTTGACATAATAGTTATGAACTTACTTATAGAAGAACATGTAAATATCAATAAATTTAAGTGGCAAAATTAAGTATAAAGGAAAACGCATGATTTCAAAAGTTTCCGGCCACCTTCACAAGTTTGTAAAAAAGTGATATTGTAATTGAATATTACAGTGCTCTACAATATTTAAAATTAGTATTTTATCGTATTACTATTTTATTAGCTTTAGTAATAAGTACTGCGGCGCATCAACGTAACATTCATACAGTCAATGGTTAAAGATCGTCTATGGTACGTTTTTCTCACATTTCTTGCAATTTTGGCGAAATTTCGGCTGAGTTGGAATATTTATAGTTCCGTTGACTTTTGTGAACTTCTTTTCAAAGATTTTCTATTGGATTTATGTTGGGCGCTTGAGTAGATCATTTAAAAAAAACGGAATAACATAGGTCGAATCATATCTTTTGTTGTTAGGTCATCGGACGTTGTGTCTGCCATAACTTCCAAAACTGTTTCGAATTCGATTAATGGAAAAATAGATCTTTTTTTCAGCTTTCATTTGACCAGACTTTGTGTTTTTTGAAAAACGCCAGTCGGGTACGTTTGTATTTTTTTTTAACTCTGAAAACGTTTTAACACCGACTCTTCCATAAAGTTATGCATCACGTCAGCATGTCGATACGGTACACGGACTTATTTCAGCAATATTTTCATTCCGTGAATCGCAGTATATTGCAGCGGAATTTTTATGCGGATTATCAATTGTTTTTCTCCTGATAATTCTCTCCACAGGAATATTAATTTTCCGGGATCTCCCGGACCTCTAAAAGTCCTGAAGGCCACGGCCATCTTCATATAATTTTTTAAACATCGTTTAAGGTCGATTTTACCGATCGATAACTTTGCCGCAATATCTCGAGAGGATTGGCCTTTTAGCGACAACCTAATCACTCATTTATGAACAGTAATTGTTGACCTTTTCAATTTTGAATTCAGACTACGCTATACACGTTGATTCATTCATAAACACAACCAAAAATCAGTTTACCGATAGAAAAAACAAAAGAATGATAAGTGGCCGGAAACTTTCGCACACGCGAACGTCGAATTTTATCCCTTTGCATGAAGCATCTTCAGTATCCAATCAAAATTATCACGTGGTCAGAGGCATTCATATATTTATAACTTTTGAAGCAATAGTTCTTCTTTGCTGAAACCTTTTGGTAAAATAATCGAAGAATCTAACTGGCCGGATACTTTTGACCGCCACTGTATATATGCATATATATATATATATATATATATATATATATATATATATATATATACAGGGTGTCCACTAGGGTGGATGGAAAAATCGAAATTCGGATAATCGATTTCGCGCGGGTTGCAAAAGTTGCCTTTTATGCATACTAATTCACATATATTTTTTAATTGAAATCCATTCATATCTTCCGGTGCCCCAAACGCCTCAAAAATAGTTTAAAATTGAAATTTTTATAAATTTTATAATTTTTTTTAATTCTTAATATTTTTAAAATTACTTTTGGCGCGGGTTGCGAAAGTTGCCTTATATATATATTAGTTAGATCTTTTTTTTTTAATTTAAATCCATACATATCTTCCGGTGCCCCCAAGCGCCCTCAAAATAGTAAAAAAATTGAAATTTTTATAAAAATTTATAATTTTTGTTTTTTTAATTTCTTTTAAATTATTTTATCAGCGGGATAAAAAAGATGCATTTTATAGTATATTAGCATGCATCCAAATAATTTTCGACTTTGATAAATTTTTTCCAGTGCCCCAAAACTTTTAATTATTTGCCGAAAATCGAGTTTCATGCAAATTTTGAGCTAGAAAATACAAGAAGAATTAACAGTTAAAGAATAATTTATCTAACGTAAAACGTAGATCGAGAGGATGAAAAATCGTTTATTGTATTTTATTAAATGAATAAAATAAAATTTTTATACTTTATTATTTGGAAGTCAACATAGATAGAAGAGTTCTCAGCAATGACCAGCAATATTTATGTAATATTTGCATAGCAACATCAGATGGTGAATGTGGTTCTGATCTAACATCAAAGAAACCTGGTCCAGTTTATCACTCAAGATGGCTAACAACTGCGTGTAGAATTTTAAGGTTATAAGTGGCTACAGAAAATCCTTCTGATAATCTCATTACTCTTAGAACATATATTATGAAGCTATATGCATGATATGACGATAAGCTGATATGGTTCCATATCAGAACAAAGCCATCCATAACTGAAGGAGCGCGTCGTATTTGGAAACTTATCACATATTCTAGATATTTGGAACCCAATTTAAGAAAGATCGCAGATACTGTTATTCAACAAAATAGTTTTTTTTTTTTTTTTTTGCTACCTTGAAAATTTGCTATTGTTAATGCTCACAGATAACAGAGAGCATATCAGATCTTTAGCAATGCGAAAGCTAATTTATGCTAGAAATAAAAAGAGAAAATCACCAGAAATGAGAAACTTTCAAAGTACCCCAAATAAACTTCAAAGCGAAGGATTATTTTGAACTTATTGACTGGCAACGAGTTGGACATTTTGAACCACCTCTTTTGATGAATGTGCCTTGCGAAGAAATTGAGAATATGATAAAAGTTGTAAAAACGAATGAATGGTCAAAATATGCATGCCATACCCAAGCGGTTGAAAGATGCTTTCGACTAGTGTCTGAGGCATCAGAAACTGTATCTGGTCAAGAAAAGAGACACGGTTTTATATTGAATAGATTAAAATCAAGAAGCCATATAAAACACTATGATACCAAAAAAGATTACAAACTTTAAAAATATGTAAATTTCTAAATTGAAGGATGTAAAACTTTTCTCTACGTAAGTTCGATTTTTGTAATTTTTATGATTTAATGCTTTGATTTTTAAATTTATATGTTGCTTACTATTGTAAAATTAATGTTATTTATAACCTTATACGTAATTAATTAAACTGTTTTCAAAATTTGTAAGTATTTTTCGTAAATTATAATTCTTAATACATTTTTGTAAAAACTTCAGTTTTTAATTATAATTGGTGCATCAAAGATGTGAATTGATTTTGATTAAAAAATATATATGGGAACTGCAGAGTTATGTAGTGTTGTAATAAACACTTTCCAACCCAGTGCCAAATGAATTTCAAAAAGTAAAATAAAATAAAATAAAATAAAACAAAATAAAACAAAATAAAACAAAAAATACTTTTTTTCAAGAAAATTTCAATTTTAAACTATTTTTGGGGCACTTGGGGCACCGGAAGATATGAATGAATTTTATTTTTAAAAAATATGTAAGCTAAGATAGATAAAAGATAGCTTTTGCACCCCGCGCCAAAAGTAATTAAGAAAAAAAAATAAACAAAAAAAATATTAAAAAAATCATAAAAAACTCAATTTTTAATCATTTTTGGGGCGCTTGGGGCACCGGAAGATATGAATGGATTTTAATAAAAAAAATGCTGTAAACTAGTATGCATAAAAGGCAACTTTTGCACGCCGCGCCGTTAGTGATTTCTAAAAAAAATTTTTTTCGTATACTTTTCGATCCACCCTAGTGTCCACTCTCAACGGTGGCCAATGGCTAATTTCTAAACCGTTGGTCATAGACATATAGTTCCAATTGAAAAAATGCTTTAAAAAAAGCAAAGAATTGTTTTTTAAGCGATTTTGGTCAAAAAAATGTTTAACTAAAAAATTACGAAAGTTAAATTTTTATACGGTCCCCCGGTCCTATAAGTAATATTTAGTAAAATTTTTTCAACACTCTAACAAGTAATACAGAAAAGGTCCCATTCATGTAACATTAAAATTGACCGAGTTATGAAACTTTAAATTTTTTGACTTAAACCACTTTTCTATAGCTGAAAACGGATGAGTTCGACGGAGCTTTAAGGGAACGTACACTAAGTGCTTAAAGTATTATAAAGGGAGTCGATTTCCAACGCTGTTCAAAGGCTACTTCCTAAACTATTTGTCACAGAACTATAGTTCCAATTACAAAATGTTTTAAATGAGCGATTTAACTGAAGGCGCTGTCACCGTATAAGTTTTACGGTAGTGTTAATTATAATTAATTAACTTCTAGATTGGTTATTAAAATAACTGAAGACATGAATTTAAAAATTCTCTTTCTCGAAAAAAACAAATTTTTGGAAATAGCGAAAAAACTTTAAATGCATCTATTGGTTTTCATTATAAATTTCGAGATTGCATTGTTACAATAGTGGAGGTTTGTATAAACTGATAGAGAAATCAAAAAGCGGTAAGTCGAGTTTTGAAATTCATATCCTCAATTGTATTTTTACGTATGTTTTATTTTGTAAGCAAATGAAGCTGATTCTTTTCGTGATTTTATTTTAAAAAGGAATGTTATTTTGATAACCTTTTATTTTATTCATAGTTTTTGTATGTAAATTTTCCTAGTTCAAAACTTATATTCAAATTTTAACTCACTTCCAAATATCTGATTGAGGTTCAATTCCCATACTTATTTAAACCTGATGGCAATGTAATAATAATACGATTTTAGGTGCGTTCCATTTATTTATTTTATACGACTACATCAAATTCTATTAGGTTGAGTAATCTAATAGAGCTTTAAATATGTATCATTTTGTAACGATTTATGACTGGTGCTTTTCATAGTTTAATTTAAAAAAAATTCTGTTATTTTTTTACTTATATTTTTAGCACAAATTGCATATTTTACTTTAACATGTAAATGTCAACATAAATTCAGAAACAATATTGTAAAAATATTTTTTACTCTCAATGTTTAAAGTTAAATTTTCTATCTGATGTTTATTTTTTTTTCCAGTAAATTTGTGACTGACCGCTATTTTGCAGCAAAAAATATGCGTCAACTTTGAACAGCTATAACTCGGTCAATTTTGATCGCAGAGGAATGGGACTTTTTTTTGTCTTACTTGTTAGAGTAGTGGTAAAAATTTTCTAAATATCACTTATAGGACCGGGGGACCGTATAAGAATTTAATTTCCGTAATTTTTTAGTAAAGCATTTTTTTTCTCCTAAATCGCTTAAAAATAATTCTTTACCTTTTTTAAAGCATTTTTGCAATTGGAACTATATGTCTATGACCAACGGTTTAGAAATTAGCCATTGGCCACCGTTGAGAGAGGACACCCTGTGAATAAACTGATGGTAGTTTTCGGTAGTTTTGGTATCTAGATGTCATGATCGGCGTAGATATGCAAAATATTTTCAGAAATTCCAACACTGGAGCGACAGTAATAGGTAATATTTCATACGAAATCTACCTAAAAGCGATTGAAACTATTATCGATCATATCAGCCGTATAATCGATATATTGATCGATTGATTTAAAGAGTATTTTTGCGTTTACAATAGTTTCTTATATCACTAGACATGACGGCAGTAGTGTGTACTATAATGCAGGCAGATAAATTAAAAAAGCAAATAGCTGTACATATTGCAATATTCTTAATTCTTAGAATATCTGTTTGTATATGAATGTGTATTACAAAAATAAAAGAGACTGGTACTGTTATCTGCCTTAAAGTTAAATTAGCATACATTAAGTACACTTGATATTTTATTTGTTTATTTCTTTTCTGCCTAATAAAAAAACAGTTTTAGCAACTGTTTTTTATCTAGCATAATAATAATATTGGGCGGTTTTCGGTTACGTTCCTGTTTGAAACTTTGCATTAAGTTAAGTAAACAAGTAATACTTAAACCGAAACAAAACGAAAACAATAATGCAGCAAGTCGGGAATTGCACGTCAAGTATAACAAATTAGGTGCGTTCGTACTATAACGAAGTTATTAAAATATTCAGATATTAGTGTAATAGTATACAGAACTTTGGATACTGCATTAGTAGCCAAAATCTTTTGTTTGTCCCTGTAAAATATACAAGATGTAACCATTAGTAAAACGTATAGCAATTTCATAAACCGTGAAATAGTTTAATATGATGAAAACGCCAAAGAATGCTTCCTCCTCATTATGTAATGGAACACTTTTGTTTGGCACTGTAAATTAATAACAAATAATCATAGCACCACAAATTATACAGAATGTATATTTTAGCATATATTTATTCATACATGCATGTCAATTTTATTATGTTTTAAACAAAAAAAATCAGCTGCATTTTTTGCAAAGCTTTAGTCACAATTTAATTTATCGTAGCCGTTGAATTTAACGGAATATTAACTTTTGAAGGAAGCGCCAGCTGAATTAAAACTAATATTTAAAACACCTACGTATATTTAGAACCTCGTTATAATGTATAGAGCTTCTTAATTTTTATAATAATACATTTATACTTTTAATTATATCTAATAGAAATTAGCTCTAAATATGTTACTTTAGCAGCTAATATACAAATATATACTTATGCAACTAATTTAAAAATTAATTTGTTGCAACTTATTAAAGACAAATTAATATTCAACAAATAAACAATTTAAATAAATAGTATCATGAAAATATTCGCGATTATTTTGTTTAATTTAAAACAAAAAGGTATTTTAACATATTTATACGGCTAATTTAACATATTTGTTCTAATAAAATTAATGAATTAGAATATTTTTAAAGCAATATATTTACATTAAATTTTCCTGTTTACATATAATCTAGGTATATTTTTAAATATGCCTTTTTTCATTCCTTTTATTATGATCTTTATTTCTCGAAATAACATTTAACATGTTCAGAAATTATAAAGTCATTTTTATTCATTATTCTATTTTCTTATTATGTAATTAAAGCTTTAGAAATTACTTACAGAATTTAAATGTAAAAGGTTTAAATATATTTAAGGAAAATAAAAACTAGTTACATATAAAAAAGCAAACAATTTTAAATGCAAACTGGCTCTATCAAAAATATCCCTAACGATCTCTTAAACATTCAGGAATAAAACATTAAAATATAAAAGTTATTTGCATTAAATGACATATTTTATTTTGAACTGCTATATATCAATTTAATTATTTTTATTTAATAAAAGGTATTATCATTTAAATAAAAAATAAATAAAACCTTTAAGTGCATTACAGAAGCGAAACTCAATTAAATGCATTAAGGGAAGCATTTTCTGTTGTTTTCGGAAGTAAAAGAAACAGTAATAAAACTATATACATAATGTTTCTTGAATCATTACTAACAATAAAATAAAGCTATTTCTCTTCTTTTTTTCTTTTTTACATGCATAATTTTATGTAACAGATATGTATATATATTTTATTTTTTTAATGAGGGAGAAGTAAATAAAATTTATAATCATAAATGTAATTTTGTTTGCGATGCAAAAGTTAATTTTACTTTCATACACAGACTATAATATATTTATATTAATTTAAGATTTTTTTTAAATTTCAGTGTTTAAATTCTAGTCTTAAATTAGATGTTTTGATTGGTGATACATTGTTTTCTTTCTGCGTTCTACAAAGATACTGTATTATATAAAATTTGGTGATAGACTACAGCTTTCGTTGCAGTTTACAGCATCATCATCATCGAATTCTTTATGGCTTCTTTCAAAAACTGATGTGAGTTCTGAACTATTCATTAAAATAACTTTACGATAGCAAATGTTTCATGTAGAGCAGTATACTTTTCTTGAATCTTCTATATTATACCGTAATTCTGTTCTTATCATTCAATTCGCTTGCAAATACTACGTCGTTGTAGTGATCGATATTTGTTGTCTATTATGATGTATCATATTTAAATCTGAAGTTTAACAATTTAATGCCTGATTTAAAAAAAATCAAATGAAAATGATTATAGGGTCTCATTTCTCCAAATAAATGATTAAAAAAATACATTTAAAAATCAAATTTTATTTTAAGTATGGTTCATAGCTAATTCAAACAGTTTTTTATCAATCGGAAACCCTTGCTTAAATTGAAAAAAATAAAATTGATAACATTGGATAATATTAAACGCACATGAATTTTGAGAATTATGATAAATTATTTATTTTGTTTGCTTACTGAAGAATAAAATTGTGTATTTTACAAAATTCCAAGCAAAACGATGGCACACGTGTAGCAGCACCGAAAGAACAAAAGATTCTTTATTATTAAACAGTAGAATCACTGACATGGTAAAATTTTATTTAATAGAATTTTTATAATATATTTTAAGAGCAATTTTGGTCACTAAAGCTTCAAAATTATTTCAACAGTGTTTTAGAAGTATAAATTGGATATCTATTTTCTTCATATTGGATTACTGAAAGAGATTTATATGATTATTATTTTCATTTGTAAACTTTGAGACGGATGCTATTGCTACATAGTAGATATTTAAGTTTATCTTCGAAATTTCTGTTTCCGTTATTGTACTTCTTAATGTGCATTTATCACTTTAGAAGAGAAAAGGCATTTAGAACTGAATATAACACTGTATTTTTGTCAACTATTTATACGGTTGTTGCATATTTTTCAGTTGTCTCGCTTTTGTTTTTCAGGATATTAAAATACAATATAAAAAATGTGATGTCTTGATTATAAATATTTATTGTGCTCAAATAAGTGTAATATTGCTTCTATTTCTTTGGATGCATTGTAAGTACTGTTGTGATGGTTCCCTTCAAATATTCTTTAACATGTCTTTTATTACAGTACATACAGCAGTTTGCTTTTAGATATCAGATCTTCGAAGGCAGAAATTGGTGAGGCAAAGACTATTCTTGGTGTAGCCAGAAAAGAAAAAATCCTGAGGAGTTGCATCTGGAGAACGTGGAGCCCAGGGTTTTGGTCCATGAATTTCAAACCACACAATCAAAAATGTTTCGTTTAGTAAATCACGTACTAAGGAAACCAGTGTGGGCTAAAAATTGCTAAAACGGATCATTCCAATGATTTAACAAATTACTCTATTATGCAAACCGTTAATTTGAAATGAATTAATATAATCAGAGCAATATATCTGATTCATTCAATATTTAGTGGTATATGTGCTTCAGTAAATGATTGATAGTGACGGATCAGTATTGTAGTTTTTGTAACATGCTTCATTATTTTTTTGTAATCAAAGTCTATATATTTTGTTTTTTATATTCTATTAGGTTAATTTTAGAGAGTTCCACTTTTTCACTGCTTAGCTCTTGATGAGTTGTGATATTTTGACATTTAGATTTTTTGTTTAGCTTTTCTTCACTTTTTAATCTTTTTCGCAGCTCTTGTATATTCTTTAAACTGTTTTTATTGTAACTTCTAGTTAATACTTGGATGTTACTTTTCTTCTTCAAACTTACGTTTAATGTTGATTCGTAGTAATTTTTAAAAGTGACTAAGAAATTGTATACTTCGAGGTCTGATCATTGTTTTTACTCATGGTATATTTTATCACGTTTTAATAGTGTTGTAACATTTACTGCCTGAAGTGCTAAAATTCTTTATCTTTAAAAACTATTTTCTACGAACAACATTGCTTGTATATAAAGCCGTTGTACGTTACTTCAACGCACAAGAATGCACTTTCGAAAATGAGTAAATCTATATTTTCATTTTGTTATAAAAATTTAGTTTCTAATATAAAGACCTAATGCTTTCAATGAAGAAAAACCAAAAATGCTCAGATTTAAACAAAATTACATTTTATAACTTAAATATAGTACTTTTCACCAGGGCATTTAATTTATAACTTCATTTGTTATGATTTTTCGAACGAAACATTATTTTTAATAATGTTTTACAGGATCTACATTTTTAATTTGTTCAAGAATGGACGCTTAGCAGCCGTCATAGTGTAATCGCGGAAGCGTAAAATTTGTTTTTAGTTTTCTAAACCAAAGTATGAATGAATTCGTAAAAAAAAGATATGGCAGATGATATTTGATAACCATCAGCAACATAATAATGAAAACATCATGCATAACTATAAAAAAGAAATAAACATCATGAGATGATACTTGAGTATGTCCATGCTTTCAGACATGAGTACATGTTTAAAATTTGAGTAATTAAGATTTGGAGCCTTTTTTAAAATAGGATATACTGAGATTTGACTATTTTTTGCGCAACTTTTAAAATTTCCTGTATGGACTGATAGGCTGATGTTCCACTTTCGTGTTACATATATTTATCATTACTATTTATTTAACTAATTTAAGAGATTTTTCTTCAACTGAATATTTAATTGAATGTATCTTGTCAATTTCTACACCCACAATGGATTCGCATATGAACTCATATTTCTAATTAACATTAACATATTTTGATTATTTTGTTTTACTGTGTATGTTAATCACTCTTCGTTACTTTTATGATCATTATTGGTTTTCTGTTAGGAATTTAGTTTGTTTAGTTAGGCATCCAACACATATTTATTCTAGTAGTAAAAAATACTCTTCAACTTTCAAAATGTAATAATATAATTCTAGGTATGTGCAAAAAAAAAAAGAATTTTAAAGTATCTATCAAAAAGAAATCTGTCTGAAATGTCCCAAAAAATTAATTTACAATAAACTACATTACAGTACACTTTTATAAAGAAACATATAGTATAGATTCTGATTTAATCTATTAAAAATACTTGGTGTCTCAATAAAAGTGATATTTAAATATTTTTTTTAATCAATTGTATTTTTCTTTAAATGTCTATTTTTGTTTCAGTGTTAGAGTATAATGAATACTGCTGCTATTCAGAGTTTTCTAACATTTTATGTTTTGACACAAAAAGGTTTAATTTAGTTAATTTTTTACAGCATGCGGAAAATTATTAATGTTAATACTCAAAATCTAAAGAAAACGTTTATTACAATGGATTTTAGAGTAATGTTTAATTTGATATAAAATACAATGAAATATTACAAATGCCGTATTACCAAAATATTAAACTTTTTTGCAATTGTAAATGAACCTCTAAATCTAATGGAATGAGAATATTTTGATAAGAGGGCAAAATGTATATACATAAAAACTGTTGTGTTTTGCGTGTTTTTGAACTTATACATACTAAGGAAATATCCGAATGCATTTAAATTATTTATTTTAATTATATACCTTTATATAAGACAAATTAAATTAACTTATTAAAAGAGCATTTCCCTTTCGAAAAGACTTTTATGATGTTATACATCACACACACGAAAATCAAATTCTACTAAAGCTAATTTTCACATGCTCTGCAAGACAAAAATTTTAAGCTTTTAAAAGGGGTTGAATATGCAAAACTTTCATTACAGTGAAAGCATTAAGCTAATGAGAAAGCACTGTTTTCCTCAAATTCAAATTAACTCGAGAATATGATGTGAAAACTAAATTAACTTATTATGCGAAAGTTAGAATTTTATTGTGGCTTCCACGAGAACTTAAAAGTATTCCGAGCCTTATATTCAATAATCTTTGAGGATTACAATATAAGTACGCGAGAGAGAAAGTGTGAAAGACAAAATTAAGGATGTTATAATTAAATTAGGATTTGACTAAAAGTTATCATTGATCTGATAATCGGCTCTTCGCCGTTCTCAATAAATTCCGATAAGTTTGAGAGAAATATGAAGTTATTCTAATTCTAATAAGACATGACTTTATGAGATATATTTTGTCACATTTTCTTTTAGAACTAATTTCATGTATTTTTCTTCTTCAGATCTAAATTCTTTCTTTCAGTAAATTTTTAAAAGAAATTTGATAAATAACAAGTATTGCATGGATCTCCGATGCAGACACGTGAAGATAAATGTAACATATTATATAACACTTTCCAATATTTTTTTCAACTGAACCTATTTTTAACTCATGGGGCTTAAAGAAGTTTTAGTTTACTTTTAGTTTAAATGAAATATTTCTAAAATTATTTTTGATTTAAGCTTTAAAATATTCTTTTATTATTATATTTAAATTTAAATTTTACTGTCAGCAATTATAAATATTAAATGTTTCCATGACATTTTAGTATTGTGTAGTTTTAATTTGTAAAAACTGAAAAGGATATCCTACGCCCTATGTCCTGTGTAAGTAGCTTTTATGCTCCACATTTTTGAAAATCCAACATATTTTACTCAAACACACAAAATTGAAAATAAAGAGCCAGATTATAGAAGATTCAATACCATCTTTTGCCAGTAATGGTTATGAGGAAGAATTTTACGAAATAAGTCAGCTTTATTAAAGTTGGTTTCATTTAGAGCAATTTTTGTTATTTGGAGAAGTTTTGAAACATTGCAGTTTCTGTCATTTAAAAATTATGTTAAGAAAGAAACTAAACTTTGAACTTATTCAAGATTATAGTAAGTCTTGTACGCATATTTACAAATATCTATATCTATAATTTATACGAGAGCTGTCGCGTAACATAATCGAAATATATTAAGTTTCGATGCAGTCGATTTTCCAGTAAACATTTTATTCGGTAAACATTTCAGTTATAGTGACAATCTTATTATAGCGACTATGCGTACAACAGCTTATATGTGGTTGAAATATTCAAATTGTTGTTGTTTTTTATACCAAAGGGGTCAGATGTTATAATACGAACTTTCTATTTTCCTGGTGTACATATTTATGTTATAATTAACTTTTTTTCTTTTATAATGTATCTCAGAATATCAAAAGTATACGTTTAAAGAAACAATTTATTATTTTTATTTTATACTTATTATTGTATATATATATATATATATATATATATAATTAGTATTGCCTCTTTTAAATTCAGTCATAATTTATTTACTTATTTTGTGTATAATTAAACACTTCACTACCTGACATGAACTGCGTAAGCCACGATTTCTTCAAACAGCCAT
This sequence comes from Maratus speculifer, assembly GCA_964019185.1. Classification (NCBI taxonomy): domain Eukaryota; kingdom Metazoa; phylum Arthropoda; class Arachnida; order Araneae; family Salticidae; genus Maratus; species Maratus speculifer. The sequence goes on along the minus strand of OZ025297.1, from coordinate 286,029,721 downwards.
ACCATACATACTACCCGTACACCATGCACTGTGCTACCACTCTCTGCTATTTTTCGTGGAACAAAGTCCGTTTTTTTAAATACTTTGCCAAAAATCTTTTTTACAGTAAAACTACATAAATACTACAGTAAAACCGTTATAGTTTGGTGATATTTGTTTTTGGTCAACGAAAATAATCAAGTATATTACCAATTTTTATAATTTAAAATTAAATTCACTGTAATTTTGTTGATCCTGACATTGGATATCCTATTGTTACATTAGCTATCATGCACTAATAGGCTGAGACTCGATTACCGAAGATTACTAAATATATTAAAATCTTAGCATTTGCAAACTTATTACAAATTAAAGCAGATGGCCTAAGTGAAAATGCCCATGTGAATTACGCAGTTTTTGACAATTTTACAGAACCTTCTCTGTGCGAGTAATATTAGCACTTAACCTTTATTCTTAAAATAATTTATGTTTTTTAATCATCTGCTACTGAAAGGTTTAGTAATACAGTTGTAAGGTTTTAAAAATCTTAGAATTACGTTTTAAAATAAAGCAATATATATATATATATACATACATATATAAAACTAAACAGATAATTCAAATGGCCTTTATTATTGCAAATCTGTTTTTGTTGCACTCCTATAATTCATTAAATTAAAAAAAATCTTATCATTAAGAGAAGTCTTCATTTCAAATTCTTTAAAATGTCATTTTTCATATACATAAAAGTACACATTTAATCAAACATTTACCAATTTTACAGTTTAAGAAACGAATCCTTTACTTCTTATAAAAATATATCTGTCAAAATAAAACGGAAAATTTCGTTTTATTTTCTGAATAGGGATTTATTTATATCTTATTTTTAAAGGCATAGTAATGGTTTTTCTTAATCAACATTTTACATTTTCAAAGATAAGATTAAAAGGAAATCATTCTTTGAAATATTAATCAAAAAATGAAATTTTGTAAAATATATTCTTGTAGGTACATTGGATAAAAACCAGTTTGGGAATACTTTTTATCGAAGAAGTTTCAATAAGATAAGAGAAATAAAAATAGCGTAAGATGTGCTTGGTATTTCAAATTTAACGATAATTTAAGCTTTTGAATTGCAATTTGAAAAACATTTCTTCATTTTTAATGTTAGATCTTATTAAGATACTTGGTATGAATCCGTTTGCATTTTTCTCTTAAAAAAAGAGACAAAAGGAAAGGGAAAAAAGGTATGTGTATTTCGAAAATATTTTACATTTATCGAATTACCAGAGAAGTAAATGGGACTAAAATAACAAATGTTTAGTATTTCCATTGCCAATTTACTTGTACAACATACATATGTATAAAATATAAAACATATTTCATTATGCATAAAAAATGTTTTTTTTTCTGGGGGGGGCTGTGTGATGTTGATAATTATATAATAAATGATTTGTGCTACTTTAAATTTATAAAAATTAAAAGAAAAACGCCAAGAAAATTACTGCATTTGTTATCATCTTTTAAACCCTAAATAAAAAAAAATAATGTATGTTTTTGTAATGAAATAACAAATAACTAATCAACATTTTATGACAAAATCTCTACGCGAAAAATAATTGCACTTGGTGGGTTCATGAAGGATAATTTTAGCTTTGAATAATCTGATACTGAAGTGTTTAATAATACATTCGTAAGGTAATTTAAAAATCTTAAATGTAGTGCTTTAAAATTGAACAGAAAAATTATCTAAAATGAATGGGAGAAATTTAAGTAGTCGTTATTATTTTATATAAGTTATAGCTGAACTTGTATATTTCCTCCAACTTTATATATATTTGTGTAGTTTTTGAAAATTGCAACAATTTATGCACAATTTATTAATTATGTTATTTTTATTTTCAAGTTTATATGTAACATTGCATGGTCTAAATGACCAGCTTTAATTTTTTTATTAAAAAGCTTCTTTTATCAATGTTGCAGTCTAAGAAACTCATTCCTACTTCTCACAAAAATAATTTGTCAAAATAAAACAGAAAAAAAGTTGTTTTATTTTTTAAATAGGGATTTATTTATGTATCATATTTTAAAGACGTAGTAAATGCTTTCCTTGAACAAAATTTTACGTTCGAAAAGATAAGAGTAAAAAGCGTTCGTTCCTTGATATATTAATCAAAAAATGAAATTTTGTAAAGGGTATTCTTGTGAATACATTGGATAAAAATCAGTTTGGGAATACATTTTATCAAAAAAGTTTCAAGAAGATAAGAGACATAAAAAAAGCGAAATGAGCTTCGTGTTTTACATTTGACGATAATTTAAGCTATTGAATTTCTAGATGAAAAAAAAATCTTTACTTTAATGTTAGATCGCATTAAGATATTTGGTATGAATATGTTAAACTTTTTTCTGTAAAAAAAAGACAGAAATCTTAAAAGGAAGATAGAAAATGTATAATGTTTAAAAAATCCTTAATATTTATGGAATTGCAAGAGAATAACATCTATTTACAATCACAAATGTTTAGTTTTTTTACTAACATATAAATGTAGAAGACATACGGCATAAATCATTTTGTCTGAAAATGGTGTTTTTTATATTGATATTAATAACTATATAAGAAATAATTCATTTTACTTAATAAAAAATGAAAAGAAAACTGCCGAGACAATTACTGCATAAGATATCGTATTTTAAATCCTAGAAAAGAAATTTTAATATATAAATGAGTAATTCAATGGTCAGTTACTAATTAATATATTTGTTTTACAACACAATCAATGTGCGCGAGTAGTAATTGCACTTGGCATGTTCATTATGCATATAATCGGGTACTGAAAGGTTTAATAATGCATTCGTAAGGCACTTAAAAACCTTACATGTAATATATGAATGTAGAACAAAAATTATTCGCAGCGACAATGAAAAATTCAAATACTTGTTACTATTTCATTTAAATTATAGCTGAACTTCTATAATTCCTCCAACTTTAAATGTATCATTATTAAGAATCTTCTTCAATTTAAATCATTCAAGGAGAATTTTATTGCATAAATATAAAAGCACACATTTATTAAAACATTTATCAGTTTTAAAATTTAAGAAATACATCGTATTTTCTTATAAAAACTATCTGTCAAAACGAAACAGGAAGAAAATATTGTTTAAATGAATACAGATTTATTTATACATCTTAGTTTAAAAGACGTAGTAATGATTTTGCTTAATCACCATTTTACGTTATCAAATATGAGAGTAAAAGGAACTGAAAAAAACCTTACTGAAAAAAATATTAATCGGAGAATAAATTTTTGTTAAAATTATTATTCTTGTGAATACATTGGATAAAAACTAGTTTGGGAATACATTTTCTCGAAAAAATTTAAAAAGATAAGAGGTATAAAAATTCTGTAAAATGCTCTTCGTGTTTTAAATTTAAAGATAATTTAAGTTTTTGAATTACTATTTGAAAAATACCCTTCATTTTAATTTTAGATCTCATTAAGATAGTTGGAATGAATCTCTTTGCTTTTTTCCGTTAAAAGAGGCAGTAATATTTTTAAAAGTGTATAAATATCTGAAACATACTTCAATTTAGGAAATTATGAGAGAAGAAGTTTTATCTAAAGTCAGAAATATTTAGTATTTCATGTAAATCGTAATTGTGTATTATGTATAAGTCGTAACGCATATTTCATTTTGCCTCAGAATTATCTTATATTGGCTATGTGATATTGATGACTTTTCAATAAAGGATTTGTGATACTTTAAAAATTATAAAAGGGAAAAAATCTGCGAAGAAAATTACTGAACATGCTATCTTCTTTTGTAGTCTATGTATAAAATTTTAATGATATATTTATGTAATGCAATGACCATTTACTAAATAAAATGCTTATTCTACAAAACACTCTGTAGGCGAATAATACTTGCACTTAACCGGTTCATTATGAACAATTTAAATTTTGAATGATCTTGTAATAAAGAGCTTAATAAAGCATTTTTAGGTACTTAAAAAATCTTATAATTAAAATTTTAAAAGAGTTCATAAATATTATCGACCACGAAATGGGGAATTAAATAATCGCTATTATTCGTAAATAAGTTTTTTGTTTTATAGCTAATCCAGTTTTACACATCTCTTTATTAAAATTACCTTTTAATAAAAATTTTCTAAAGTATATTCTTTTAACAAATAAAAAAAACAAATTTAATAAAATAATTGCTAATTTTATACTTTAAAAAATCGTTATTTTTCATAAAATTATCTGTTACAATAAAACGTCGTAAATATACAGTTTAATTTCTAAAAAGGCTTTTATTTATAAATCTGATTTTTATAGACGCAGTTGAGGTTTTACTTAGTCACCATTTTGCATGTATAAAGGTAAGAGTAAACTGAGTTTATTGCTTAAAATATATTAATAGATAACGAACTTTTGTAAAAAATATTCTTGTAACTTCATTGGATAAAAACCAAATTGGGAATACATTGTATCGAAAAAATTTAAAAAGATAAGAAGCATAAAACATGCATGACATCCGTTTCGTTTTTCGTTTTTGAAGATAATTTAAGTTTTTGAATTGCCATTTGAAAAATATTTTTCATTTTAATATTACATCCCATTAAGATATTTGACACGAATGCAGTTGCATATTTTTTGTTAAAAAATACGGAATCTTAATAGGAATTTTTTTAAATGTAGAAATAGTTTAGAAATAGTTTACATTTAGTATATTACAAGAATTGTACACAAGATTATATTACAAGAAAATTTTAGTATATTAAAAGAATATTGCATTCTTAATGAAATCTAAACTCCTTATTCTTAATGAAATCTAAACGTGTAATATATGCATAGATAAATTGTAAACTATATTTCATTTTGTCTCAAAATTAGTAATTATGTGATTTTGATAAAGGAATAGCATACATTTTTGTTATATTAAATTTATAAAAGAAAAGAAAAATCTCTCATGATATGTTTAATATTTTAATATTTTTTTAATATAGACTTTTGGTGTTTTTATTGTAAACTAGAAAAGGTCGAATTTTATTTATATTAAGTATTGCTTCCGGAATATATAAAACTTTGTACGCGTTAACATTTCAAAATTTACAATAATAACGCAGAATCCTTAATTTCCTCGCATTGAGTAAAGTTTCAAATTGGCACCCTCCCTACCCAACTTTTTCTTGTGACAAGCCATAAATGATATTGGAAATATAAGGCGCCCTCTAAATTTCCGTGACCGGGGCGACCGCCCCTTTTCCCCACCTTTCGCACGGCACTGTTAACATGTATGAGGTAGAAGAAAGTTTTGAGATTGCCACATCCGATTATTTAAGTTTAGCTATCGGGTTTTAAATGTGTGTTTTATCCATTTTAGTCGACTTTCTGTAAATCAATATTTGCTGTTAACATCAATAAATCATAAGATCTAATTTAACTTTTATCTTAGCGATTCAAATTAGTTATAAACCAGAAAGATAAATCATACATCAATCATAGAATATGAAAAAAATATATATAAGATATTCCGAATACTGTACCAGTAAGTGCAAATCAATAATTAAAAGATGATTACACAGTAAAAATCTTGAAAAACTCAATGATCATTCAGAAACTCGATTTTGACTATTTTAATCCCTAGTCAAAAAAAAAAAAAAAAAAAAAAAAAATCCGATTTTTTTCAGCCGTTATGTGTATAGATGATGCATTCATTATGTACAATAAAAATTATACTAGAATTTTGTTTAGTTAGCAAACGCATAGTACATTTGAAACTTCCCCTTCAACAATTTACATTATATCAATATTATTAATAGTAAAATAGATATTCCGTCTTTATCAAATATTTGGAAATATTACATTAAATCCTTCGACTGTTAATTATTATCAACATTTCCTTTTTTTTCATTACTTGTATTAATGTACTTTTGGTGATACCCGTATTTTTCTGTTCTCCTATTGGTTAATGAAATTCTTCTTCGAATCCACTTCTGCCCTATATGATTGAGCAAGATTCCATTATTCGTTTTTCTGATGATGGTACGCTAAAGGATACTGAAACTCGTCTGCTCTGAAATAGCTGATTTTGGCGTTTTTCAGGTTCTGGCGTTTTTGTATTATACTGTGCCAATTAACATTTTTTATATATATTAATATCTAATTTGCATTACCTTAATTAAAAAAATACTTTGTGCATTCTTGCACTTTATCTACAGAATTTATTCAAAACAGGTGATGTCCAAAAAACTCGTTAAATTTAAAATTTTATGCTACAAATGAATAATCCACTTCCAGCAATTATGTTTAAAAATTGAAAACATAATTTTTTTCATTTTCTCTTTTGAAAAACTGGTGACAGCAGATTAACAATTAATCAATTTTTGTGAAGGAGTATTAATTGTCTCAGAAATATCAACTTCATATATTTATTTTTTCTGATCTTCTCTCAAGTTCCTGCCATTCACCCGCACTTAGATGCATGTAAATATCTCTCTTATTGAAAATGAGAATGTGACTACAAAAATTAAATATACATGCATACGTAATGTAATAGTTTTCATTTTTCCCTGTAATCGAACTCTACATCCTATTTTAAAAAAAATTTGAAATGAATGGACAAAATTAATTATGCAGAAATTATATATTTTAAATTTCAAACCATTCAGCTGGATAGTTTTTGCGTTATTATATGCTGGTTGACGGATACACACATACCAACAGATGGACGGTCTGAATGACGACTATAAGTGTTATGTATTTACGTAATAATTACTTTCCCATTTATAAACATGTCATTTAAGTGAAAATGTTCTTTAATAGTTAATAAATTTGGACTTTCTTATTAGTATTAATCCCTCTTAAAATAACAAATGAGAGAGAATCTAAATATTTATTTTATAGAAATGTATATATTTATTTTTTAGAAACGTAAATATTTATTTTATGAATGAGAGACTTTGTATCGATTGAAGTTGCATAAAGTGAGTTTATCCGTAACACAACAAAACAACTGCATTTTCATTTCTAAAATCCAAAAGACTATAACTCTACATTTAATTTTACGTATGAAATATTTCACAGATATATATTACGCGTATGTAGTACATATGAATAAACATACATATGCTATTTAAAAAATTAAAAAGAAAATTTTATTGATGCAGTTTATGAACATGCGTACGGAAATTGTATGTATGAGTGAAAGCTAGTGTTCTTTGCTTACATTCGCAATAAAATAAATGTGAAATGAGAAACTATTTATACCACTACTATGTGTATAGACAAATCATATATTTCATTAATATAATACAATATTATCAATTGTTACATAATTATTTTTGAATTTGTATACATTACAAATATTGATTTTTTGAATTCTCGACAGCTCTACGATAAAGTTACCAAAGCTTCTATACTTCAATTTTCTTTGAGAATTTCCCCCAAAGTATTACTTTATGAATCACTCTCAGTTTCACTATAAAAATCGATTTATCGCATTTCCTTGCCTGATCCAAAAGGGGATGCTCCAATTATTCTTCACTCAAATACCCACTCATCCATAATTCTGTATTTGTAAAAGTTTCTTTCATTGAAGGTAGGAATGAAACATACAATGAAAGAGACGGCTAAAATGCCTGATCACATTTGTAATTTGCTTATACTAAAATTGAAAATTCTAAGAAAAAAAATGGCAAATTATCACAAGATTTTGAACAAGTTGGAAATTGTCTGTCAAATATTATAATGTGTTATTTAATATCTAGATATATTTATATCCTATTTCTGGTGCAATAGCAGTTTCACTGTAATGTAAAAATGCATGAATTCAAAATTTATCACGATTACATATATTAAGTTCAGTAATATAAGAACTAGTATGACTATAACGTATATAAGACATTTTCTCCCCGGCAATTTTGAATCATTATATATCATGAAATATGATTCAAATAATTACTGGTATTAATTGATGATCAATTAATTTATGACAAGATTTAAATGTATGAAGAAAAATTTTATTATATCTTTTTAATTTTTGATACTGTTTTCATAAAAATTAAAATGGTTTAGCAAAATTACTTAAAGATTATATACAGTGCTTGTAAAAACTATAAGGACAACAAAACATATTATTATTTTTCATGAATTTTAAAACAAACGAAACTATTTTCCTCATAATATGTATCTTCAAACTGAAAAGCTAATAAAAACATCAAGAAAATTGAACCGTGAGTATTTTATAACGGAAATAAAGTAATTGTACAAAAAAACACTAATTTTGACTGTGTAAAAATCTTAAGGACAAGAAAATAAATTTAATGTAGTAACCGAAGAAACAAATATTTAATGCATTATGTATCCATTTTTGAATTAAATGATTGTCGACATCATTATTTTTTGACACAGTTTGGGATTGTTTTTGTACAATTTATATTCAATTGTAGATCTAAGTTCCTATGCTGAAATAAAGACTTCATTTTTAAAAACTCTTTTTTACAATTCTTTCTATAAGCTATAGATAGGATTTAAATCAGGATTTTTTAGCGGCCATTGCAAAACTTCAATATTTTTCTGACAGAACAAAAACTTTTTCTCACGACTTGTGTCGATTGACGCATTATCTCGCTGTTAAAACTGTGTTTTTCCTTTCAGAAGTGTTGCAACAAATGAAAGATGAACCAAAAGAATTTGTATATGCGTCTATGAATTAAATTGTTCTGAAAGAATATACAAGTGACACCACATCGTTGAATGGAAGGTAACTCCATAATACAATGAATCCACAACCAACTAATGTTTTAAATAAATCTATTTTTCTTTTTATAAATCATCCAATAATATTTCTTCGATGAAAAGAAGTGAAACTTAAATGGTCCTGAAGGCTGGAAATATTATTAGGTTTATTTAAGAAAAGAAAAAAAGATTTTATTAAAACATCAGTTAGGTGGAGAATTCATTACAACATGAGGCTGCTTTTAGTTCGACGACGTGGTGTCACTTGTATATCTTTCAGGAAAATTTAACTCAAAGACAGATATACAAATTTTTTCAGACCATCTTTATTAGTTGCAACTCTTCTAACAGAAAAAAATAGTTTTAACAGCGAGATAGTGCACTAATCACACAAATCGTGAGAAAAAAAAAAACTTTAGTTCTATATGAAACAAATTTGAAGTTTTGCAATGGCCGCTCAGAAATCCTGATTAAATCCTATCAATAGCTCATGGGGAGAATTAACAAGACGATTTTATAAAAAATGAAAGGTATTTTTCTTCAACATAGGACTCAGATCTAAAATTGAAGATGAATTGTACCAAAATAATCCCGAACTGTGCCAAAAATTAATGATGTCGAGGACTGATGGAATATTTGCAATCATTAAACTCATATGTGTAAGCATAATACATTAAATAATTGTTTCTTTGGTTACTATGTAGACTTTATTCGGTTGTCCTTAAAGTTTTTACGCATGCAAAAATAGTCACTGTTTTGCACAATTACTTTATTTTCGCAATAAAATACTCACAGTGGAATTTTGTTGATGATTTTATTAGCTTTTCAGCTTGATGATATAGATTGTAAGGAAAACAGTTTCATTTGTTTTAAAATTTATCAAAAAAGCTAATATTTTTTGCTGTCTTTATAGTTTTTACACGCACTGTATATTAAATTTCCATTCATTGGTCAGATATTTTTTGCTAGCGGGCATATGCGGACAGACAGGCACATGCATAAAAGGACGGATAAGACAAACGATTATATGTGCTAGGTATTTATTATACTCTATTATTATTTGTTATAATACGTATAAAATAAAATGAAAAAAAGAAATTTCATTTATGCGGTTTATGAACATGCGGAATTAAAATTGTATGCATGTGAGTTAGTCAGTTTTCTTTGATTACATTCGAAATAAAATAAATGTACGAAAGAAAGATCAATTTATATCAAAAACATGGATAGAGACAACTTTATTAATCAAATCATAAATTTTATTAACAAAATGGATTAGTATCAATTGTTACATAATTATTTTCGGATTTATATGTATTGCAAATATTGAATTATTGGAATTCACTACAGTTCTACGATAAAGTTAACAAAGCTTCTATACTTATATTTTCGTTGAGAATTTCTCCCAAAGTATTACGGTATGAATCACTCTTAGTTTCCCTATAAAAATCGATTTCTCGCATTTCCTTCCCTGATTCAAAAGAGAAAGCGGCAACTATTCTTCACTCAAATCCCCCACTCATCTATAATTCTATAGTTGTAAAAGTTTCTTTTATTGAAAATAGGATTGGAACATGCAATGAAAGAGAAGGCTGAAATACCTGATCCCTTTTGTACTTTACTTTTTAAAAAATAATAAAATTTTTACTAAAAGTATAAACTCTAAGAGAATAAAAAATTTGCGAACTATCGCGAGATTTCGAACAAGTTGGAAATTGCCCGCGTGACATACAGTGCCAAGTTTTATTAATATCCTGATCCTGGTGCAATAGTGGTTCCTTTTGCAATGTAAAACATGTATGAATTGAAAATTTAACAGGATTATACACTGCTCAAAACAATTAAAGGATATTTGAAGCTTTTGTATAAAATAAAGATATAAACGAATTTTTTTTGCCGAAAATAGAAAAAGAGAATCACAAATGCAAATTTTTCTAGTTTTCAAACTGTGGAGTATGCAAATTTTGAGTTCGACGTCGAAAACGTCGCTTCAGCAGCAGCGAATGAAATTGGACTTTCAACTGGATAAAAGAGAATGAAGACAAGGATGATCGGCATTCAGTGATTGCTTTGTTTCGATGAGTACCATGTCTCAGCGAAATCATTTGGCAGATTCAGAAGCTTGGAGAATTGTTGGTAGGTTAGAAGGGGGCCAAACTCAAGCCGAATTAGTGCAAGCCATTGGAGTGTTACAAAGTGTCATTTACAGGATCTGGAACCATTGTTTGGAGAGTGGATGTGCAAGCCGAAGACCAGGGCAAGGTCGTAGACGGGCAACAACGCCCAATGAAGATCGGTATTTAGCGTTAACAGCTCGGAGACACCGAAATATGCACGCTACTCTTCTCCAACAACACCTTCGCTCGGCTACAGGCACAACGATTTCAACTCAGACTGTCCGAAACCGGCTCCATGCTGTAGGTCTGTATACTCGCCGACCGATGGTACGTGTTAGATTAACATCAAGGCATCGACGCGACCGCAGGGAGTGGGCAACCGAACATGTCAACTGGAGGAGAAATGAATGGAGAATATTCTGTTTTCTGACCAGTCCCGTTTTTCTGTGCATCCGGATAATAGGCGAATTTTCATCTGGAGGGACCGTGGCAGTAGGAATAATCCTGTGTTCGTGCACGAAAGCGTCAGATTTGGCGGTGGAGGAGTGTTGGTGTATGGTGGCATCTCCATTGACGGGCGCACTGACCTCTGCATCATTCGAGATGGAGCTCTGACTGGTCGCCCATATAGGGATGAGATTGTAGTCCCTTACGCTGCAGAAATCGGAGATAACTTCATTTTAATGGACGATAACAGCAGGCCACATCGTGCAAACCTGTTGGAGGATTTCCTTTTCCAGGAAGGAATCGTCCGAATGGAATTACCGTCGTGTTCTCCAGACATGAATCCAATCGAGCACGTTTGGGAAGCTCTAGGAAGACGAGTTTCTGGCCGCCAACAACCCCCACAAACTCTCCAAGAACTGGTAAGAGCTCTTTTGGAAGAGTGGGGCAGAATATCCCAACTCGTCATTAAGAGCCTCATTGAGGCCATGCCTCAAAGGTGTTCAACGTTGCTGGCCACCCGTGGAAACCATGCCCCCTACTGAAAATGATTTTCTTTGAAGAAAACACTTTTTCTTATTCTTTTTTTCTCATATGCACATATTGTGTTTTTTCTTTTTGTACACAAATGCGCAATAAAATGCATTTTTTTCTGCCAATTATGTGTCATTTATTCTCGTATAACCTACTGTGTCTGTCGACCATGTATCAATCAGCTAAAAAAGTTTCCCAGATACAAAATCCACCTAAAACTGCAATATCCTTTAATTGTTTTGAGCAGTGTATTATATTAAAATATTATATTAAATTCAGTAATGCGGGAATAATGTGACCTCTCTTAAATAGGGCTTTGTCATAATTGCAACTTTGAATCATTATTTGTAATGGGATATCATTCAAATGATCAATGATCAATCAATTTATAAAAGGATTTAAATGATTGAAAAAAATATCTTTTAAAGTTCTGATCTTTTAAAGTTCTTCATCAATTTTGTAAAGCCTTAACAAAATTCGCGAATATTATGTACATTAAATTTCAAGCCGTTTGGTTAGATAGATTTTGCGCGCTAATATAAGCGGACAGATAGACAAATGGGTAAAAAAAGTGATAAGATGACGATTATAGGTACTAAGTATTTCTATAGTTACGGACAAACATAAAAATCAAACATGTTTACGCAACGTACAATTGCAATGATGATTGGATTTATCTTTTGCAATATTCATAATTTATATATAAGAACAATTCTATCACACAATTTGTTATTATTACCCTAATTTTAGTAGTTTGACATTGTCGTGCATATATATACTAATATTATAAAGAAGTTAAGTTTGTTTTTTGTTTGTACGAGGTAAACTCTGTATCTATCGAAACGATTTCAAAAGTAATGGTATCCAAGTAACGATGGGTTTAGTTCCTCTTCTGACATAAGATCCAATCTTATGTCAATGCCACAAAACCAAAGGGGGTGCCAAAAAAAGAAACGTTCTAAAAATGCGATTTTTGTGTTAATGAAGGGCTTAAAAACATGCATTTTGGATTAGTAATTATTTGTTGGATATAAATGATGTTTAAGAACGTGTCTTTAAAAAATTAAAACACATGACGGTCGATAGTCTCCAAAAAGCATTCTAAAATGCTCTAAATTGCGATTTCTCTGCCGCAGGAAATACCAATCTGTTTAAAAAATAATGGTGTGAAAATATTGGTGTCTGTCCTTTCTCCTAAGATCAGCTATATTTTACTACTGCGCCGTGACCCCAAATGAGATGTAAGAGTGAAACACGTTTTAAAACGGGATTTTGGTGCTACTGAATGGCTGACATAGATAAAACACAGCATGATATAAATGACATTAACACGATTTTTAGATATAAATGATACTTAACAACATTATATAAATTGTATGGCCTAAATGACATGATATAAATGATCTTTAGCACGATTGTAAAATATAAATGATCTTTAACATCATTTCTTAAAAAAATCGAGATTTAATGCCCAAAAAGTGATTTAAAAATGTTCTAAATAGAGATTTCTACACAAGTATCTCAGAAAGTATCAAACCTATTTCAAAAGTAATATTTTACATTGTGATAATAATGACATGCCTGCTCAAATATGAGCTATAATTATAGTGATTTCATTACCGCTTGAGGTTTACAGGAAATAAAAACGTTCTAAATTGTGATATTTGTGAATAAATTTGAAATTTGGCACTTTAATTATTTATAATATGTACATGCTTCTTGAGAGCAGGCTAAAATAAATTCAATATTTAAAAATGGCCTTTTAAAACTCTCTAAATTACGTTTTCAATGGAATATTTAAATTCCAAATTGACTTCAAAATTAATGTTATCAAATTAATGTTGACAGTCTCTGCTACTATAAAGACATTCTATGTAAGTGTCACTTCCACCAGTGAGGCGGTAAGCTGTTAGAGAAGCAGTATTGAATTTGACATCAGATTACGTAATTAAGTTAATATCCAACAATGTTTTATAAAAAATTGAAATTTCAAATGAATACTGCAATAAGCTTATGAATGGAAGATAAAAGCTTCAAAGTATTTTCTAAATTATCATTTAATTAAAATTAGTTTTAGTTTTTAAAATTATTTTAAGTCTAAATTCTATTTAATACAGAGTAATAATGAAATTAAATCAAACTATGGCCCAGTTACTATTTCTTCAATTATTCCTTAAAATATATTTTCTTCTTACAACGATTAGACATACAACGAACAGTTGCACATTTCAACTATTACACGAGTACGTAACTGTACTTCCGCTGTTGCTAGGTTTTTTAAAATCTTTAATTAATGGTAAATTCCAAATTCCAAATTTCGATTTCTCAGTAAGATGGAGACTTCTCAATATATTCATCTGTATGCAGGCCACAAAATGGAAAACTGTGATGGATTTTAAGGGGTCTGGTTCCCTTTAATCTAATAAAATACTAAAAAAATACCTCTGTAAGAATTTCAGTCACTCTATATCTAATTTACTTTTAATTATATAATTGAAAATATACATTAAGAAAAGTTTATTTTACCAATTGAAATTGTTAAAAAAGTATACACACATAAAAAGTTTTTTAAATTTATTTTAAAGATAGTACATTTTCTGCGAAAGATTTATTCTTGCACGCATTAGGCACAATGATTTTTTTTTAATTCTAATGGCTAAAACAAACCAAGATTTTTTTATGAGTATAGATATAATCTGTTTTCAATATGACCTATAGTAAAAAAGATAAAGTTTTCAGATCTAGAGAAAAAAAATATTTAAAAAAATTCGGAATATCGTAGTTTTCTTAATAAAAAAATAGTGGTGAATTCTAAACTTTTAAATTGAGATACATAATAATAGGTCATTTTGTGCTTCTATACGTTTAATATATTCAGTAAGACTTTTGAGAAATTCTAGGCAACTGTTTTTCAGAAATCGTAAATGAAATGCTCAGAATGCTCTCGTCAGAAATGCTTTTAAGTGCTTCTGTAGAATCATATTTAATTATAAGGTACACTGGTGTCCAAAAGTTAAGCATAATTGGTAATTAAGTAATTATTTTTAAGTAATGAAAGAAATATGAATCGGAATGTGCTGAATAACTGTAAACAAAATAGTACGCGTCACACATTTTCACGAAGAGTTTTCCCCGAAATCGAACAGGGGACCGTCAACAAATTGAAAAAGAACGAAGATCTTTTGGACAACCCTGTCAAAACTAATGTAGCAAAAGCGTTCAAACTGCACATTATGATTAATTGGCTTATTGTAATGTACTGTGTTAATTTTTACAAGGATAGCATGTATACTCATAGAGAAATTAAGGTTTTTATAAAAACAGTCCTAAGTTTTTTGCTTATAATTTGCAGTGTTCTTAATATAAAATAATGTTCTTTTTTGAAAAAATGACAAACATCATTGTACACAATACCCTGTCATCAGAATTAAAAAATAATAAAAATTGTATGACAAATGAGCAGGTTTACTAAATAATTTTTTACTGCGCATGCGTGAACGCTATTAAAATTTCATTTGCATATTATGTTAGTTAAATGTATAGAGCAACTTTTGTGAAAGTCTCAAAAACATTGCTTAAAAATTCTGAAAATTATCGTTGATAGAATGAGATCAAAATCCTTTATTCCCTAAATGAAGCAAAAAGATGAGGGGCTGTATCCATATTCCATTGTTTAGTGCCTTTAGAATATTGCACGTACAACTATATTTAGGTAAAACCCCTGATTTTTTTGCTTCCTTTAGGAATAACGGATTTTGAGTTGATTCTATACGCGACCATTTTCAGAATTTTCAAGCTACGTTTTTGAAACTTTTACAGAAGTTGCTCTATACATTTAGCTAACACAATATGCAAATGATATTTTGATATTGTTGACGCATGCGCAATGAAAAATTATTTACTAAACATACTCATTTTTCATACAATTTTTATTATTTTTAAATTCTGATGACAGGTTATTGTGTACAATGATGTTTGTCATATTTTCAGAAAAGAACATTATTTTATAATAAGAACTCTGCAAATTATAAGCAAAAAACTTAAAAAAATTTAGGACTGTTTTTATAAAACCTTAATTTCTCTACGAGTGTACATGCTATTCTTATAAAAATAAACACAGTACATTACAATAAAACAATTAATCATAAAGTGCAGTTTGAACACTTTTGCTATATTAGTTTTGACAGGGTTATCCAAAAGATCTTCGTTCTTTTTCAATTTGTTGACGGTCCCCTGTTTGATTTCGGGGAAAACTCTTCGTGAAAATATATGACGCGTACTATTTTGTTCACACACCTGGAGTTTCACCACATTTCGATTTATTTTTCTTTCATTACTTAAAAATATTTACTTAATTACCAATTATGCTTAACTTTTGGACACCAGTGTACTTTTGAAAAATCGATTTTTGAATTCTGCAAAGGGCACTTGACCCCTAAGTAATATACTCAGGGTGGGTTGACTTTGGGATACTATCCTACTTTGTATAGTCCTCCATTATTTTAATAGCCATTTTAGATATGGGAGCCAATACTTAAGAAAATGCAATCCAGTAAGACCGTGTTTGTGTTTATTACGAATTTAATGAAATTCGCATCATGCATTTCAATAAGGTGCTCGAGTAAAAGTGCCCAGTATTAGAATATTCACTGTATTTCATAAATAAAAGAGATAGATAATTTTATATATTATTATATATTATAATTATAACATGAAGCTTTGTTAATTAAAGAAGTGTATATAAAATATGAATACTGCATGTATGTGTATATTTAATTGAAGATGAATCTTGATTTCTTTTTCATACAATAATGTTACACAATACATAAATATGACGATTACAAAACACTATGCAATACAAAGATGTAATAGCTGACTTTGAGGTAATAACCCGCAACTTAACTGATGTTCGTAAAGCACTGAGAATATGACGAATATTCCCGCTATGAAATAGAATAAGACCCGCTATCATATTAATAGAATCTTTGGGGGATAAGACCCGCTTAAATTCACAATGTGTCACAATGGCAGCTAGAAAACAAACTTAACTCGGTCACATGACCACAGAACTTTAGAACACGTTGGCATGCGCACAAGAACCGAACACTTATCTTAATGAAGAATGTGTTTATATTCTTTAATATTCCTCTTAATAAAAATATGATTAAATTTTTTCAAAAACCGAAATGTTTGAGTAGTTCGAATGGGTATTTTGTATGAACAGGGAATGTGTGTTCGCTGCATTATATGCAGATTAAAAATGATTAAGAAACATTGAATAAAAGAACATGTAAAATTTATTTCAGGGCATAATTTTCAAAATTCGCCTTACCCATTAAATAAATTCTCAAAAATCATTTAACTGCTTTCATTTGCTTTCATTATAAATCAAAATTTTACAATGTTACAAATAAAAGATAAAACTAGTTTTTTAAGATTTTTGTCTGTTTTGAATACAGGTTAATCAATAGAATAGTCTTGCACTGTTAAAATCGTTGTCCTAGTTTGAGCCAAAATTGGGTGTCTAGTATCTGACATTGTAAATATAGTGAAATCTCATATATTCTGAGCTCCTGTTAACCCATAAGTAACTAGTGTCACCTTTTAAGAACGATTGTGAAAAAGGTAATAAACACTTTTCACAGCAGTAAATAGGAAGATAAATAAACACTATTTTTCCTGAAACAAATTCCTGAATAAATTAAGATAAAAGTTATTCTTCTTTTAAAAGTTGTGGGAAACCCAAAATTTCATTTTTAATGAAAATAATAATTTAGGAATTAATGGGTTAAACATAGTTCCAATTATTTGAATGAGATTACAATAGGACGTATAGTTTATTCCAAGATCCAAATATTTGCACGAAATTTCACCATTGCATGGTAGCAGTTACAGAGCCCCAAAATTTGGTTCAATTTAGGAGAAAATTTTTAAGTGTATTACAGAAAACGAGATATTTTAATTTTCAAATATGGCGAGTTTTGAATTTCACATCCTCATATATATTATAGATATCCCGTATTTCAAACTAAATTTACATGCTTTTTTCAAACAACAGTTCAAAATGTCTTTGTATGTCGTTACCTTCCATATCATAGATAGATTTATCAGTAAAAAAGTTTTTTTCATAAAGAAAATACAAAAATCTTTTAATTGAAGTTAAGTATAACTCAATGGAAATTTTTTTTCTATTTGTTATTTTGTATTCCATTTATAAGAATAGAAATAAATTTCTTCATAAAAAAGAAATTATTTAGTATGCTCAAGTAAACGGAATGTGAAATAAATATTCGTTGGGTCATGTATAGATTAAAAGTTGTTATGGAGTATTAAATAAAAAGAAACTGAAAATAATGTATTATATTTATCTCCCTGCTAGATGTATAAAATTTTCAGAAAACACAAAAATCTTTTGGGCCATTCCATTGTCACGTGCGGGACAATCAGACACCATAATTCCAACAAAATTGTGTTATAGGGCTTAAGATTTTTCAGAAGTAGGAATAAGCATATTTTTATAAGCTTATATTTGGTATAAAAATATTTGAGGCAGAGACAGAATTTTCCTAATTGGTTTTCTGATTTAGTTATTAATTAATGTGCATGTGTCACGTGCAGGACATCTGAAGTCAACCACTTGTAATTTGCTGCATAATCCAGATAACATTTCTGCTCAATTAATTTTGCTATTTCAAAACAAAAAATATGTATTAGGAGCTAAAGGTCTAATGTTTATGAAATAAACTTCATTTTTTGAAAAATAAATTTTTAAACTGCTAAAAATATATAACGTATAGTGTCACGTGTGGGACATTTGCAAATATTATTCAAGTATCCTTTTCAAAAAGACAAAAAATAAAGAAGTGCAAAAAAGAAAATACGTGTTATACATTTTACAACACAAAAATATTTATTTTAACTTTATTTTTGGTACAAAATAAATGTTCAAATTGATATTTTCAAACATAAAACAAAGTAAATGCATAAAAAAATTCAAAAATTTTCGAGAAATTTGAGACAACCTCTATTATTAGCTACACTGGGAGTTGATATCTTTTTTACCACATCTTTAAATGAATACAGAATTTTATCTGGATACTATATCCACTTGTAGAATTTACCACTCTTTGTCATGACAGACACTTCAACACTATCATGATTGGTGCTTGTAATTTCACCAGGATAATTAATGCAATCATATTTTACAACTACCTATTCACCTATCTTAAAAGAAGCTGCAGTTTCTGAAAAGATGTTTAATATAATTGCTTCTGGAGGATTCATAGCATTCTCAAAAAAAAAAAGAAAACTTTTTATTTGCATATTTGATACATGGAAAGATTGAATTCCTGGAATGCTTTCAACATTTTCCCATATTTTTTTCTCCCAAAATAAGACTTATTTCTTCTACAAAGACATGGATCACTGTTGTTGCTTTGATATATTTTTTTGGAGCATCAACAAAGTCAGCTGCACATTGTACAGTTGTACTTCTGCTCATCACTTGTTGACGGACAAGACGCCTGGGATTTCCACCAACACCGTCAACTACACATTTCCGATGAGAGGCGCAAAATGTGGGACCGTCGCTCCATATAATTTCTTCATTCACAAAGGAACTGTAAGGAATAAAGTCTATCATACAATATACATAGCAAAGGATAGACCAAATTTTTATCCTTAGTATGTACATCTGTTCATAAAATGAAGGTATTGCAACAGCCATTTAAAAAAGTTGCTGCTGTGAACAATGTGACACTTGCTCTTGACCATAAAGCGTTTTGAATATCATCTTTGTAGTCACAAGAAAACGACATTACATGTATAAAAAAACCTATAAATTAAGCAGCTGAATTCTTACTGGAAAACAATATGTTCTGAAAATAAAAAGTAACCATCAAATTGATCGAATTGTATTACAATAAATTCAGAAATAAAAAAGATTAACATCACAAAAAAGGAACTACCATCAAAAATGCTTTAAAAAATTTTAATTTCGTTTTAGTTACATAGAATATGTCCTTAAGACAGAATAATCATTAAACAGTTAAAGCTATGCTACAATAAATCTCAATTTAACATTCAGAAATCAAAAGTAATCGCCCGGCTCATAAGGTGTCACGTGCAGGACAATATTGTTTTTATATCTTTCTCCAAATAAAAGTTTGGCCCAAATTTTTAACTAGCATAGAATAAATGTACTATACTAATCTGCTTTAGAAATGCCAATTAAACAAAATAGATGCATTTCTTTTTTCTCGTAACTGAAAAAATTCATCTTTTGTGTCACGTGTGGGACACAGAAACAAAGATTTTTTTATGTGCTGTAAAAGTTATTAGAAATTATCCTAGATTTTTAAGTTTACTGAAATATAAACAATGAATGTTAAACTTATCTAAAATGTTGATTTCAAATTCTTCACTGCAATTTCTTTATTAAAAATACTCACTCGAAATGCATTATAAAACTCAATATACTTGCTTGCACATGGACGCCATCTTCAAACTCTCGTGTTCCCAATCGACAAAAGACAAACTTTAAATTCTTACTCAAAACATAAAATTTGACATATTGCCATTCAGGAAATACCAAACTTATTTATTTATACAAATTTTTAAAATTGACTATCACTTTACCTTTTTTCATGGAATGGCCTTTTTACATCGTTATCTTTAACAAAACAAATAAATTTAATAATTAAAATGTTGTATGTACTAAAATAAAATGATTAAAGCATTATTAGAACAAAATTAGTTTGAATATAAAATGCATAAAAATAATCTCGATATTGCAAAATTTTATCTACATTCAAATACAAATATCCTTATTTATTCATTGACAACGTTCTCTGAATCACACAAATATTACGATATTATAGTTAGTCAGAAAAAAAATTAACTCATTAAATTTATGTATGCAATATTTTATATTTTAAATTAAACTGACAATTCATAAAATAAACAACTGATAAATTAAAATATAGCAAATAGAAATACTTATTCTCTCTCAGCATCGATATATTTGTTTCACTTGTTATCAACATACCTGAAAATAAGAATAAAATTTCCTCAGTAAATTATGATACTTTACAGAAGAATATCATTTTCAAAAATGAAAAAAATTAACTAACTTTAAAACAGTCAAAAGAATTTTTCTTTTGCATTACCATTTAATTTAAAGCAGGGTATAGCTTATGATTTGTAGTTTGAAACGCGAGTAGCAATAAATGACGATATTTTCAATTTCACAATTCAAAAGACTTTTCAGAAATTTACACACGCTTTCTGTTTTAAAATGTGCAAATCCTATAACAAAACACATCTGTGTTTTATACATTGTTCTTTGCTTGTAAAACTAGTGCAGTAGCATAGTCTACTAGTGCATTTGCAATGTCTACTTTGCACAGAAGTTGCTCTGCAACTCCCAATTTTCGTGGCAACTGGACAAATTTATTTGAAGTGCAAGACAACCTTTTTTTATATTTTCTTTCAAATCATAAATAAAAATTTTTATCAGTTAAAATCCTTAATGCAGCATTTTGTTCTACGAACAAAAAAGGTAAAAAATAAACACAAGATTTCGTGCAGTGATATACAGGTCCAACATCATAATTAGTTATACACTATTACCCCAACTTACTTCCAATTAATTTTCGTCACTCCGTATTTACGTTGTCTGTTTTGGAAAGAAAAAAATTCTTTAATACCTTCGGGGAAGGAATCTTTTACGGAATTTTTAATCTTTCATTACCGGTTTGTTAAACCAGCAATTTTCGTCTGATTAAATCGGAAAAATGCACGGATTACATAAGCCAAAATTTATAATGAAAATTTACTGATGAGAATAACAAAGGATCCTGAGCAACATATGCGGCACGTATACCGGTTGCTCGTACTCAAGGAGGTAAATATATATCTATATATATATATATTAAGTCACTAGATAAAGATTAGAAAACTTACTCTGCTGTTAAAAAAGGCTTATTAAAGTAAAAGAAAATGTCAGTTAACACTTCCAATTCAAAATTTTTTCACAACTTTAAAGACTCGAACAAGGAAACTAAGAGAACCGTGACAGCTAGTTAATTGAAATAACAACGTATTGATTTGTTCTAAATTCATGTATTGGAAACGCAGTTTTTTACTAATGTTAAATGAATGTAACATAATCCCTACATCCAATAGAGTATGTCTGTGTAGATTTTGGGGAATTTTAATTATTTATCCTTTTTTTGCATGTCTAAATATACCTCGGCTTACGTTAATTTTAACTTACGTCATTAGTCTAGTAACAGATTGTTGACGCAAATCGAGAAATAACTGTATATACAAAATAATTTTAATCTATATTTAATGTTTAAAAAATATACTGTAGTTCAGGCGGATTTTCTTCACATACATGAGATAATGTTACATAATACATTCATCGATGGTAAATAAAGGGATATTTTATCTCAAAATAAATGTAGAAAAGAGATGGATGTATTTGTTCCACTTATATTATCATCTGTGACAAAAATAACTATGTTACATGTACAACATAAATTCAAAATATATTTGTGTATATTAAAAACATCACAGCATTAAAAACACATTTGAATTAGCAAATGCATTTTTAATTTATTTTTTTCTCTTCGTCAAAAATTATTTTTCTTTTATGATATGTATTTTACATATAAACAGTGTTGAAAGTGAGCTACATTTTTAAAAATTCATTTTTCTTGATTAGAACTTTATTTAATAGTAAAATTTACCTTATCCAATGAAATATTATTGAAGGCAAAAACAAAGAGAATTTTGAAAATTAGAAAAAAGTATCCGACTAGCAACACTGCGTGTAAACTGTATTATAATTTTCAGCATCTGAAATTAGGGATTTAGTGTATTTTACAATGTAAAAAATTAACCTTTTCTTCTTTTATTAGACAATGTTACATACTGTTTATATTTCTTTTAGAGTTAAAAATTTAAATGAACAAATCTTTTATTATTATGGAATAATTTTTTAAATGCTTTATTACTAAAATATGTTGAAAGAATTGAAACTACATTTTTTTCATACCAAAAATTGAAATTTATTATATATTCATTCCTTTATGCAATTAACGTGCATATATAAGTTCCCATTTAATAGTTAATTTCTTGT
Organism: Maratus speculifer; assembly: GCA_964019185.1. Taxonomy (NCBI): domain Eukaryota; kingdom Metazoa; phylum Arthropoda; class Arachnida; order Araneae; family Salticidae; genus Maratus; species Maratus speculifer. The sequence continues at coordinate 286,006,754 of OZ025297.1, read as the reverse complement.
TCATCCATATAATTTACATAGAGTCGTAACGATAGATTATTCTCTCAGTGGATACCATTTATATCGCGTGTAGGCTGTCTAATGACATAATGTAATGTAGCTGAAACTTACATTGCCAAAAGGTATTCATAGAAACACAAGTACAACATGAATAGATACTAATTGAATATAATCTCGAAAGCTATATCACTAGTATCATTAACTGAATAACACAGATATGATTATTACTAAATATCAATGCACTGATAGAACATCTTTATTATACTAATAAAATCTTTGCTCAGAGACAACAGAATTCTGAATATCTTGTTCAGTATAAAAATATCTTGAAAATTGTATAATAGTTTATTTCTGTTATGGATCCTAAATAGTACTAGAGAAATGTATATTTTCATAGCATACATGAAATTTATATTTCATGTATATTTTCATATTTAGAGTTTAATTGTAAAAAAATAGGAAATGATTTTTTTCTGTGGTTTTAAATACACATAATGGCATCATACTGAAATGCAAAATTTATTAAAATTTGCTTACTTAATTAGAACATCTAAGCATTTGTTCCCACAAAGTAAAAAAAAAAAAAAAAAAGGTCTTCATCAACGTAAATATATTATAACGATGCAAGAAAAGAAGCAATAATAACTATCAAGTTATCAATGATTTCGAAAAGTATTCCTTATCTTCGAAAACTTTAGAAACTAATCTGCTTTCGATATTTAAAGAATCGTCGCTTACCCGATTCTAATCGTCACTTACCCGATTCTAATCGCCGCTTACCCGATTCCAATCGTCGCTTTGTTTTATTGACTTTGTTAAAGTAAAATATTTTGTAAAACCCAGAGCACTATTTGTCTGTGAAGAGTGAAAATATATTTTATAGAATGTCTCTTCTGTATTGCCTTTTACGGGTTGTTACTACCTGGTATTTCCAGGAATTTAAACAAATAAGCTTCAACAAGGCTGAATCCTATCTGCTTTTAGCTTGCAAGATCCTTTTTCAAGGTCAACTATCAGACTACATTTTATGATTGAAAATTGTTAAAGTTTTTATGTCGATTATTGAGAATTCGTCAATGATGAGAAATGATACTGAATCCACGCTGAGTTTTAGATTTCGTGCTGCCTATCGTTTTTGAAACACTTTGATACTTTTAGAACAGAATGAATTACCTTGCTTAAATTAAGCGTCACCTGTGAGGGCCAAAAACATAATAGCATCTTATCTTAACTGCTTTTTAACTCTTTTGCGAATTTCTCTGTTTGCCTTACTTTTTCCAACTTCTGTTTCCACAGTAAAAAATATGCTTGCAGAAATAATGGACTATCTGCTGCTCCTCCGTAAATCTGATGTCAGAATTATCATGATTTATGCCGAAATTAAAATGTCACTTCACTTTTTAAAAAGGCGAAATAATATCTAAAGCATTTTTGTAAGTAATTTTCTTAAGAAAGAAACGATATCTTCAAAGGCACTCAGGGAAAGTGATGTGCATGGCGAATGATTTTATTATTCGAATGAATTATTCTGGCGGATGCAAAAAGCCCGACTGCCAACTTCTTCATCCTAATATTGAATTTTCAGAAAATTGATGTGAAAAAGAAGTTTCTTATTTTAATTAGGATCAATTTTAAAACCCCATAATATATATAAAAATATTTCCTCTTCATAATTTCTGAAGATAATTGATTAAAAACAATTTACCACAGTTGTCAACTTTATTGTTCGTTTATGTTTTATTTTATTTTATTTATTTATTTGACAAAATATATACAAATGTTGGAAACTACGATCGTGCACATGCCCGAATCGTAGTTTCCAAGTTTAGGAATAATGAAATAATTTCCAGAGAGTAATTATTTGTAATAATAAATACTTGTTTAAAACATGAATAGTATCAGGAATAAGTATTTTTTCCTTCTATTTTTAACTATAAACATGAAAACCATTAAATCCTTTAAAAATCGAAGTCGATTAGAGATGTTTTTTGAAATATTATCGAAGCTTACTTTTTGAATGAAACATACCGCTAGAATTCAAAAATTAAAGTTTTATACATGTAGGAGAAAAATTAAAAATATATGAATGAAGAAAAACGAGACGCTTCTTTTTTATCTGGATTATGTCATCGGCAGAAAGGAAGCTCGTTATTTGTACATGTTCATTAGAGTTTTTAATTAAACTCATGTCTAAGGTAAAATATCTGAAAAGGGAAAAATATCTGAATATCATGATTATTTGTTTCAATTTGTTTTTTGACTATGCCTTTGAAAACCTCATCTAAATTTTCAGATCTTTATCAGGGGCAGAATCCCTCAATCATCACCAACAAACGTCGGCCTAATGAACAGACAAATACTAAGGCAAATATCTTCAATCCATTAATATAGATTTTTTCTTCTTAAAAGATGATAATAAATATTAAAATTTTAAATTATTAAAAAAGCTCCGGCACGTAATAATAAATTTAACAGCAGCAAGTCCCACTTAAAATATGTATCTTAATTGCTGTTCATTAAAAAAAATACTAGTTAGTTTAAGTAATACAATATTTCATTCTTAAAGCAATATTTCGTACTTAAAGCATTTTATTTTAATGCAGTGTTCTTATTTTCTGTAGCCACCAAAACAAGATCAAACAGATGATTAATTAATGTTTTATCGATTGAACAGTAAGCTAAAAAATTGATTTCAAAACTTACATGCATTTTCTAAAACAAATTTCTTTGGTCGACATTTGAATATTTTAATTTTTAGTACCCTATATTTCCGCTTAAGAAATATTTTATAAAAGAATTTTAATTTTGAAATAATTGTTATGAGAAGAATTTGAATAAAATTCAAGCGGAAAATCTTATTTTATCGTATGAATAATTATTCATCGGTAGAAAAGTTTTTATTATATTCAAGAAATATTCATTCTATAGTTAAATTTGGCAAATAACTTTTTTAAGATTTTAAAATTCACATTTCACTGTTGCATGAAAACTAATGACTTTACAAGAACATAAATATTTATACTTAAAATTTGCATAATTACATATTTTAGAATAAGTTTTTACCATCGGCATTTTACGGCATTTTTTTTCTCTTCATGGTTGTTTATTTTTAAGGATAATAAGTTACTTCAAATCGATTAATCAATTTAAGAATGTTTTTCTGCACACATATTTATATATTGTTTCTCTTCTATGTTATCAAAAGTAAAAATTAAAAAGAAAAAAAAGTTTAAATAATAAAATTTAAGTAATTTAAATATATAAAATTGTATAAACGATTGAAATTAAGATTTTGTATGTGTACTTTTGAATGTCTTGTGACATATATTTTTATTTAAAACTTCCTTTAAAGAAGTGCATTGTCATAGCATATCATCAGAATCGAAATGCAAAATTACTACTTTTTATATTTTTTTTATGGTATATCTCTCTAAAAATTATTCAAAAATGTACTTGTGCTATGAATAAATATTCCAAAAATATATTAAAAATGTATGCATAAATATTTTAGTGCATTATATTTAGGAAATTCATGTATTGTTATACATTTTATGTTATTTATTTTGTTCTGGTTACTTTAGGGGAAATTTAGAAATCCAGATATGTAAATTACTAATATTAGAAATATGATTAGCAGAAACACGACAGAGGATAATAATATCTGTTAGAATATATATATCTAGTAAATGATTTATCATATTGATAGATAAGTATAGAACCAGCAGAGTGAAAATATCTAAGCCGGGAATCGAACCCGGAACCCTTGGAATAATACTCCAAGTACGCTACCATTTCAGTTAGGAAGATGAATTCCATCTTGACATCTCTCCCTCACATATGTTGGTAAGGATGAAACTACGGCACAAGATGGAAACGTCTACAATGGCACACGAAAATACAATACAACATAAAACGAAAAAAAAAAAAAAAAAAACTCAGCATCGATGAGCATATAGTATTTCTCCCTCTTTTGATTCTATGCTTAACTAGCAATTTAATAAAATACTTATAATAAGTACAATAATTTAAAGCGTAAGTTCACTGCTTAAACTTTGTTTTAAAAATGATTAAAATTACAGGAGAATATATGCGTATTTTAGTTTGTTGAAATAAAATATAAAACGACGTATAATAAATATATTTTATGGTACGTTTTGACAAGTGTTCTGTTTTACGATGGGTAAATATCATATACAAATTTGCACATCACTTAAATCATATATAAAAAATAATAATTGTAATTATAATGATCATTCATTGTAATCATTCATTGTAATTGTAATAATCATTCAATTATAATAATATTTCTAAATATCATAATGATTATGCATATCATAATTCAAGTGCCGGATATAACTGCTCTAACTGCATTGCAAATTCAAAGTTTTGGAGAAATTGGATCTCTTAGGATTTTTGAATGTAGGTAAAAAAATATCTCACTTGTACCTAACTAATACAGGTGAGTTATTATAATTATTTTTATTATTATTATAAATTGTTATTAATTTTCTGAATTAAAGAAAACAAAAGTACATGTTGTAACAGAACTCTAATCTAAGTCAAAGAGTTTAAAAAGAACAATATTTTATATTTATATTTACATACAGGAGCAATTACTAAAAAATGATAAAAATTATTCGTAAATTATTAAATGGAACTTTCATGTATGGGAAAGGTTACAATATAAATTATAAGTACACTTGAATATATAAATAGATAGATTATAAGTACACTTTAACTTCAAATAACAAATGTCCAGTGCTTTCAATGCAGTTCCCTCTATTATATGATATAATTGGCAATAACACCGAGTCAAGCATCACATTAACACGAATGCATCCTTGATATGATTTCTAAATTTACTCGTGAACATAGTACAAACATTGTTTGCATAAGTTACAAAGTCAACTTCTCTTATTTTGACGTCGCTCTGTCATATGAATTTCGTAGTTGTGAATCAACAGATCCGTTTTCATGCTAATTAGAACTTGTTGAATTTGATATTTCGATAGATTTCAAATAATGTTAGTAGCAAATTTTGAACTATAATTGTATGATAAATGTCTATGAATAAAATAAATAATTTGTAAAGAAATGCTGTTATGAAACTCGCACACGTATGTCAATTTTTCTCTTTTTTCTAAATGCGACTAATCACAATTCTTCGTCAGTTCTCGAGCACAATATTTGTGACAAATGCACGTCTTGTCCAAATTATCTTAGAATTAATATTTTCATAAAAAGGAGGAATTAACAGTTCATAAATCAAAAGTCATTAATTCATAATTTGTGTGATATTCTAAAGGTTAATATACTTTTAAATATTAATCAATACATTTTTTTTGTTGTATCTACAATCTATTTGTTTTGTTAAAATCTAAACTCTTAACAATTCTTATAAAGTTTTTAGTACAGTTATAATATAAATATAATGTAACATATATTTCTGTATAGAGGGGTTTTCCAAGATTTTGAAACAATAAAAATAAAGAAAAAATTACTGAAATGATATGCATTTAACTGTTATATAAAATTTATTTACATGTTAAATATATATTGTATTATAAGATATTATAACCGTTTAAGCTGAATAAAAATATTTTAAATATTATAATTTTAAAAGAAAACTTAAAAAACGCTTTTTAAAACATTCTTTCCCCTCACATATTTTTCAATTTTCATTTGTATAATAAATTTCATATTTTCATAGAAGTCTCGATCATAAAATTTTCTGTAATGAATTTCTTAAGTTAATACCTTAATATAAGAAAATGATTAAAAAATTTAGTAAGATTTTGTTTACCATTGTACCCGCGATGACAGCACATGAACTTCTCACTGATAAGCTCACAATTTTTCTATTGAAATATCTCATACTTCGAAGTGTCAACAAATCTCATAAATTGAAAATATTCTGAAATTTGATAATGCAGTCAGTCGGCGATGAAGAAAATGTATTAATGGACTAACATATTGGCATGCTGCATACAATGAAAAAAAAATGAAATACTCAAAAATGAGTACATGGTTGTACTCATACTAAATTCAGTATATTTGGATCAAAAATGATCACATTGCTTTCTTAATTCTGAAACATCAAATTTTATCAAATTCAAACTAACGATAATTTTGTACCCTGTAATGGTTCATTTCATTCATGGTGGCATAAAAGATGCTTATTAATTTAAATATAAAATTACGCACAGTATTTTGAAATAATTTTAAAGTGCTTCCAAATAGTATGCCCTTGCCATAAAAATATTCGATTTCGGTTTTTGCAAATAACTTTTGACATTTTTCTTAGTAAACAATCAATTAAAATTTTATAGTTAATAATTTTGAGCGGAAAATAAATACGAAAACATTTTTACTTTAATTTGTAAGTTCAGATCGCGGTATTTAGCGATTCATATTTGAACACAACCATAGGAACAAAATTGAATACACTCAGTTTTGGTTACATTTGGATCGGAGCTATTTTGAGTATGTGAAGTACTTAAAATTGAGTACTTTTTACTTAATTTTGAGAGACCATTTTTTTTTCAGTGAACCTGATATCATTGCATGGAAAAATGCCTATAATTATAAATTGTGTGCATTTATTCTTCCATTATTCGATTATTATGTATTTCATTTTTAGGAAAATCTGATTAATTTAATTTTTGATCATGTATACATTTTGGATTTGAGTCGTATAAAAAAAGTAAACACTCCAAACACTCCAAAAAATTATTGTAGAAAAAAGTTATTAGCACCAAACAACGGAAATAAAATCTACTTTTAATTGATTCATATCAAGTTTACTTAAGTGTCGATTTCATACATAAAAAAGCAATCTTTGTAAATTTTACGAGCAATATACAGATTTGCATATGTATATAAATTCAACATAATTCAATTAGCTAAAAAAAAAATCATGAAATTCGTAGAAATTACTTTAGAGTAATTAAATATTTAAAATGACCACTTTTTACGCGCTGTATCCAAATTGACTTTTGGTACTCTATTGTTGAAATGTACAGAATGACTATATTAATTTTTATAATGTTTTTTACTAATAAGACCGATTCAGTAACTTAGTATGTTTCGACTGTGTGAATAAATTGAGTAATACATTTTTCTTCCTTTATGAGTAATACATTTGAGTAATACATCTTCAAAACACTTCATTGTGCCTTTTGCAGTGCGAATTGAGACATTGTCTTCTTGAAAGATATAGTTTAAATCAGCAGTTTTTTCACCTTTTTTCAACAAATGGCGTTCCAAAATCTAAATATAGGTATGGCTATTCCAGGAAAGCAACTCTAAGTTTACCTCTAAAGGAAAAAAAAGCCAAAACCATTAGCGATTCTTTCCAAAACTGACTCTTGGAAAATATATACTTTTCCTTTCAAAGATCATGCCAATACGAATGGATACCATCCCGACCATTGAAATTATTTTTTTTTTCATCACTGAAAATAACTTTAGACCAATTTGTTTGTTGCTTTAAATATTTCTCAGCAAACTGAATTCGGGCTTTTTTAAGGCTCAAAGTTGAACGCGTTCACAGACGTATTATATGTTCTCGATCTTTTTATTCCGCTTATTATAGTCCATACTGATGCTGGCGCGTTTATCTAGCTTCCAGGTTCCTTCGTTGTCATTTTTTTTGTTTGCGACTGTGCTAGCAATCAAACTTTCGGATCGTTCCGAAAGAATTATAGACCATCCTGTAGATTTTACCGTACCATATGGAGCCGGATTCTGTATTAAATTATAAACGACAATATTTGAACGTTTAATTTTACCAACAATTCTTTGAGATGACATTCCTATGCTGTTATGAGCCAGTATTTTGCCTCCTTCCAAGTAGAAAAGCATTTTGCCTCTTCCCATTTTCAAAAAACATCACAAACTAGAGCATTGCGGCTTCAGCCAATACATCCCTAGTTCGAAGTCTGGTCCGGACTTTTTTCACCAAAATTGAAAAATGGAAAATTTACATCAGTTATAATTGATTTACCGATTGAATACTCGTGTTTAAAATTAATCTAATGTAATTTCGTATGCAGCCGTTTTCTGGAATTCCATATAATGACCTTCGATTTATTCTGTTGAGCTGATCCAGAGTATCAGACCAGATAAAGTGATCGTTGAGGTTAATTGGGTGAAATAGTCCTCCAGTGTTCATATCCGGGATGGCTCAGTTGGTAGAGCATTGGCGGCTTCAGCCAATACATCCTTGGTTCGAATCCTGGCCCGGATTTTTTCACCAAAAATTTTAAAATGGAAAATTTACATCAGTTATGATCTTGCTCAGAATCTTGTTTAAACGCCTTGTTAAATTATATGTGAAAATATTCACCAATTACGAACCGCGATACAAAAAATATTAATTCGTTCCTATCATTTTGCACACCGCTATATATTTAAATCTACAAAAAAAATTGTAGGTTATCAATTCATATTTTTTAATATTAATTCCATAATTCTGGTCATATATATTTTTTAATATTTCAAATTCAATGCATTTACCTTTGCATTTTTTGTATTTTAATCTCACAAAAAATTATCACATTTGGAATGTAGATTCAGCAGATATTATTAAAATTGTGAAAATGTAATTTAATATTAGAATTTCGAAATTTTGAAAGTTTATAATTCAAAAATATATCATCCGAATGACTTGGAATTTAATTTCTAGGCATAGTTTAAAACACAGATTTAATATATGTAGTAAATAGAAGGTAATGTAGAAGAAAAAGAAAACAGAAAGTTTGGTGGTTTTTATTTGTAGACGGCTGAATAAGTAATGTTTATAGATATGATATAAAAGTAGGCTTTATTTCCAATTGTTTCGTACAAGTACCTTTCTTCTATTAAATTTATATGAAGAATTAGTAGGGGTTTTTATTTTATTGATTTATTTTCTCAGCTGCACATTTTACGTGAATTCATTCGTCAATAATATTAATTACTATAAAGTTTGTGTAAAATAATCGTAATAATGTGAAATTTATAATAATAGTCGCGTGTTTTTGTTTACAATATGCAATATAAATTACCATAACACACACAATTTCCACAATCTAAATCAATATAATTATAATGTAGTAACATAATCCAATGTAAAATAATGGGTTTTTTAAGATACTGAGTATTAGGGTGGAGCGAAAAAAAAAAATTTTTTTTGAAAATCAAAAACGGGTAGGTGCCAAAAGTTGCCTTTATACAAGTACATCAACTGCGTGAAATTTTACCGCTGAAACAAAAAGGGCTTAAGTCTGCGCTTTTGCTCCAAAAATCGAAATTTTGGGTAAAATTTGTCATTTTTTGACATTTTTTCAAAAAAATTAAAAACTTCCTACAGAGCTGGTTAGTATTTAAAAGTGTTGCTTAGACCTTTATATTTATCTGCTTAACATATTTAAACTATAAAACAATATCTGTAGTCTGTATAATTGGAGCAAATCTGACAACTTTTTGTAAAAAATCAGCGTTAACCTATCTATTGGAGCATACAACGAAATGTTGTTTTGAATGCATTTCTTACCTAGCTGCTTTCAAAACTACTGTGTATATAACTCACAGAGGTGGTTGCATTATCCCACCCGTCTCAACCACCCAATCATCTAGGCCCAGTGTTTTATTTATGCATTGAATTTTTATTTTCTTTTCCGAAGACGAGTATAAGTTTTCTATATATCAAAGTAATTTATCTCTTCTTTGTATTCACTGACTTTGGATGATTTGGATCATGCTGGTGTGACCTGCTGCAAATATATTTTTATACCATGTATAACAGAAAAGAAGCTGAGTAATGTATTGGGTATGTTCTTAATTGAAACTATTCAGCAGTCTATTATCTTCATTAAAATTTCATGCAATTAGTACTTTATGATTGGAAGTTCTGTTATCACAACATTCTTTCAATCAATTATATTTTATATGCAATGATTTACCTAATAATTGATTGTATGAATTCAATTTCTAGTATGTCATCTTTTATTGAACCTATTACATTGATTATATGCTGAGAAGCTAGCTGTTTAATATTATGACGTTCGTCACAGAGGAAAACAAAATTTGCGTGTAAAACAACAGTATTTCTAAAGAAGTTTTAGCATGCTTTATGTCGTTTCCTGTGTTGTTCCGTAGTCTAGTAATTTCTAATAAGATTTTAGATCTATTATTCAGGTGTGTTGTACATTTGGTATAAAACATCCCGCGATATAAACTTGGATTATACATTTTGTGAGTGAACATATAGACGCTGATTGCCAATCTGTGCTTATATAAAGCGGAAAATTTTATTAACTTTATGAGCTGTCTTTTGTGTGAGATGTTTTCTAAATTCCTATTCCTCATTCTTTCTGAGAAATAGCTTTCCTTATGAATTAGCTTTGCAATCTCCGACAGAAATTTCTAGTCTGTTCTGAGTATCTTCTTCTCAATTTGAGAAAATAATTTTTCAAAATTATTCTCTATTTTTTATATAAAAAAAGTTGCAATAGGAAGTGAATACGTAGACAAAGATTTTCCTTTTTGATCCAGTGAATCCATGGAGCTTAGAACGTTTTATATCGACTTCTCTAATAATTGACGCAGAGGAAATTTACTGGAGTTTAAGTAGCGAATGATTCAATATTATACACAATTCTAAGCTTACCCCATGCAAAAGGGTTCACAGTGACAAATAAAATTCTCCTAATTTTAAATGAGCACTTATAGTCGATTAGAATCCGTACATTCCCTCATAAAGTACTATGCATTATAAGTTTATGCCCAGGATATTTCACCATCAAATGTTGTCCATTCATAAAAAGGGGATCTAAAAGTTAATAGGAAATTACCTGGATACGAAAACACTTAGAAAACGGCATAAAGCTAATGCAAAAAAAAAGGTTATTTACAACAGCGGTTGCTTTACACATGGAGAACAAATTTTCATTGCAATTCTCTCTGACTATCACCATCACATTAAACAGCTCGCTTCTCAACATATAAAAAATGTAAAAGTAGAATAAATGATGGCATACTTATAGTTGAAATATCTGAAATCATCTTTCAAGCAAATCATTACGTAAAAAAAAATACAATTGACTGAAAAAATGTTGTGGTAACAGAACTATTCATCAACTGAATGCAAGTTTGATAAATATAATAGATGGCCGAATAGATCCCTTTAATAATATTCCCGTACATTACTCTGCTTGTCATTTTTTGTATAAACTTAAAAATATACATGAAGATTGCTACAGCAGCATGTGGATGCAAAGAACAGATGAACAAGGTGGAAGCATCGAAAACATGCCAAATTTTTATAAAGAAAATCACAAATCAATGTATAAATAAAACACTGTACTAAGATGATCGAATAGTTGGGCCGGGTGGTATAGGAAATATAGCCACCTCCACGACGCATGTCCAGGGTAGTTTTGAAAACAAGAGCTGTAATAAAAACAACAATTCGTTGTATGACCCAATAGAGTGGTAATACTGTTTTCTTACTAAAAGTTGTCTATTTTGCTCTAGCTATAGGGAATAAACATATTGTTTTATAATTTAAATATGTTAAGCAGATAAATATAAAGGTCTAAGCAACACTTTTAAATACTAACCTGCTCTGTAGGATTTTTTCAATTTTTTTGAAAAAATGTCAAAAATGACAAATTTTACCCAAAATTTCGATTTTTGGAGCAAAAGCGCAGACTCAAGCCATTTTTTTTTCAGCAGTAAAATTTCACGCAGTTGATGTACTAGTATAAAGTCATCTTTTGGCACCTACCCGTTTTTGATTAAAAAAAAATTTTTTTTTTCGCTCCACCCTACTGAGTATGTATCTTATGCAATGAGAATACAATGTTCACACATCTTTTGTAATTTTTTTTTTAGTTTCATTATGATTCAAATTGAAATTGAAAAAAAAAATGTATCGAAATACGGTTTATTTAACTGCACATAAAAAAATCTTTGATTTTAAATATACTTGTAAACAAAGTATCAGAGATTCTGTCTTTGAGTATTTCGAAAATAAATACTTTTATTTGATTTCTAAAAATACATGTGAAAAGTATGGTTTTAATATATATAAATATAAAATAATTACTATAATTAGTGAAAGGAAACAAACTACTCAATGATTGTTATATGGAATTGTTTCACAGGCGAAAAATTGAAATGTTTAGTTACAATTAATGAAGCTTGGAGGTATTTGTGTAATGAAAAAAAAAGAGATTAATTTACTACCAAAAAAAGGAAGATAAAAATGTGTTCTTCGTGTGCCAAATTTAAAGTTTAAGTACGAAACAAGAGTTTTATACTCAAAACATATTTCCGGTTGACCTACAATATTAAAAATTTAGAAGAAATAAGGATTTATGTTAAAGAAACATAAGCGAATATCATAAATTTACAATTTTGCGATTTTTATGCGTCATCAGTATATGGGATTGCGAGATTACATGAGTTTGACACATAATAAAGAGACATCGATATATAAATTATTGATATTCCGCTCTTTTCGTAACATATTTCATAAGAACTTCTTTATGAGATCCTTTATAAGAACCTGCAAAGTTTTATAGTTAGAGATCTGTAGAGCATCTTGTAGACTATTCTCAAAAGCTATTGTACATTAGTAAAAACATTGTATTTTTTATATTTTACGTGACTAATTTTATTGCTAATTTATATTTTCTGCTACGAGAAAATTAGATTACTAGATTTTTTTTTAATGTAACAATGGAATTTTTTTATCATTGACATTTCACAGTTAAATATGTCTAATTAAACTTTTTTTTAATCATGTGATTAACTTTTCAACTTACCATCAATAAGTACTGCTTGTTTTAGGATTAAATAGAAATTCAAAAATTTTGAATTAAACTCAATACATCTTTAGCATTTCCACAATTTTTTTCACTGAAACGTTAAAACGAAAAGGCAAAAATATTTCTTCACGTCTGCGATGTGCCTTGGAAAAATAATATTTTTTATCTTTCTCCTTCTTATTTATTTTCTGTTGCGTAAGAAAATTTACTTTCGCGAATCCTTTCTACCGTAATAATATATCTAGTTTTACGGTTTTTAGTCTGCGAGGTTTTTTGAAAGTCTGTGAAGTTATTTTGCCTGTGAAAATTGTGTAGCTAAGATTTCTGTTTCAGTTTTCCCGAAAATCATTTATTTTTATTTGGAAAAAAAAGGGCTTTACTTTATGAATGTATTATTTGTTTTTTTTATTATTTAAAGCTATCTTTGCGTGTTAGTCTATAATTGTGTTACTAATGAATTGAAGATGAATTATAGTGGCTTTAGTGTTCTGTTCTTATGATGAAGCCTTATGCGTGTTACTCCTCTGTCTGTCAGAGGCTTCAAATTTTGTAAATTTACAAATAAATACTAAAAATGTGAAAAAGTCTATAATTTTCATTAAATTATTTTTTTCAATGTCATTCTTTCATTCTTGCGATTTAAATTTTGAAGAGGGAATCTTAATTTCAACATTTTTGAGAAGGCATCATAGCTTTGTGATAAGTATCTCGCGAGTAAACATAAGGTTCTTAGTTCAAATCCCCGTGATGGAAATAAAATTTTAATATTAAGTTGAAATTAATAAAAAGAAATTTCGTATTTTTAGCCATTTTAGTACTTTATATTATATTTATTATTATTATGCTGTGATAAAAAATCGCTGTCATTTATAACATTTTTTAGAATTGAATTTTTTTATCTGTTTTAACAGAATATCTATAATTTTTACAGAATATCTATAATTTTTTTTCACTGAAACGTTAAAACTAAAACGTTAAAATATTTCTTCACGTCTGCGATGTGCCTTAGAAAAAAGTTTTTTTTTTTTTTTTTTTTTTTTTTTTTTTTTTTTCTTTTATCTTTCCCCTTCTTATTTATTTTCTCTTGCTTAGGAAAATTTACTCTCACGAATCTTTTCTACCGCATTATCTGTATTTTTTGGATTATAACTATTTTTACGAATTTGTTTGTTATTGTATCAATAACGAATTGAAAAAAAAGATATTGGCTTGGAAATATTAAAACATTATAATATATAAGTACACTGTTAAAAATTTTAAACATTTGCTGCACCGTCACTTCATCGCTTTTATAGAAAATGATTACTTCTCTGTATTATGCAGCATTATCATTGGACAAAATATAGATAATCTACGAAAGCAATGAAGTGACTATACAGCAAGAGTTTCAAATTGTTAACAGTGCATTGTTTTCCTAATTTACATTTTCTACTATGAAAAAATTAGACTACGAGGTATTTAAAAAATTTAATATTGTAATTTTATTTATTATTGGTATTTTACGGTTAAATGTGTCCAATTATTTATTTTTTTATTATACAATATACTTTTCAACTTAATAACAATAAACATCGCTTGATTTAGGTTAAATAGAAATTCAAAAATTTTGAAGAAACTCAATAAATCGAAAGCTTTTCAATAATTTTTTTCACTCAAACGTTAAGACTAAAACGCAAAAATATTTCTTCATGTCTGCGATGCGCCTTGGAAAAAAATGCTTTTTATCTTTTCTCTTATTTATTTTCTCTTGCGTAGAAAAATTTACTTTCACAAATCCTTTATACCGTAATAATACATTATTGTATCTAGTTTTAAGGTTTTTAGTCTGCGAGGATTTTTAAAGTCTGTGAAGTTGAGTTGTCTGTGAAAACTGTATAGCTAAGATTTCTGTTTCTGTTTCTCGAAAATCTTTTATTTTTATTTGGAAAAAACCCCTTTATTATATACATTTATTATTATTATTATTTATTAAAACTATCGTTTCTTTCTCGTCTATAATTGTAGTACTAAGAAATTAAAAAATAAAATATTGACTTGGAAATATTAAAACCTTAATATATACGATATACTGTTTTTTTTTTTAATTTACATTTTCTGCAATGAGAAATTTAGACTATGGGACTTTAAAAAAATTAACATTGGAATTTTATTTATTATTGACATATTTTACAGTTGAATGCGTTCAATTAAAATTTTTTTAATTATACAACATACTTTTAAACTTACCAACAATAAACACCGTTTCGTTTAGGTTTAAAGATAAATTCAAAAGCTTTGAATAGATTTAATAAATTGATAGCATTTCCGTATATTTTTTTGCTGAAACTTTAAAATTAAAACGAAAAATATTTCTTCCCGTCTGCGATGTCCCTTGGAAAAAAAATGTTTTTTTTTTTTTTTTTTTATATATATATTTTCTCTTCTTATTTATTTTCTCTTGCATAGAAAAAAATTACTTTCACGAATCCTTTCTACCGCAATAATATATATTTTTATATCAAATTTTACGGTTTTTTGTCTGCGAGGTTTTTTAAAGACTGTAAAAATTGTATATCTAAGATTTCTGTTTTTTTTATTTGAAAATCTTTTATTTTTATTTGGAAAAAAGTGCTTTATTTTATGCATTTATTATTATTATTATTATTATTTTATATTAAATATATCGCTTCGCTATCGTCTATAATTGTGTTACTAACGAAATGAAAGAAAATGATATTGACATGGAAATATTAAAACCCTAATATATACGAGTACTGTTTTCTTAATTTACATTTTCTGCAACGAATAAATTAGACTGCGAGATTTTTAAACTTACTAGCAATAATCACCGTTAATTTTAAAGTTAAAGATACATTCAAAAATTTTGAAAAAACTCAATAACTCGATAGCATTTCCATATTATTTTTTTTCACTGAAATGTTAAAACTGAAAAGCAAAAAATATTTCTTCACATCTGCGATGTGCCTTGAGAAAAATTGTTTTTTATCTTTTCTCTTCTTATTTATTTTCTTTTGCGTAGAAAAATTTACTTTCACGAATCCTTTCTACCGCAATAATATATTTTTATATCTACAATCACGGTTTTTAGTCTGCGAGGTTTTTTAATGTCTGTGAAGTTATGTTGACTGTGAAAATTTTATAAATTAGATTTGTATTTGAATTTTCCCGAAAATATTTTGTTTTTATTTGGAAAAAAGAGTATTTTATGTGCATTTATTGTTTGTTTTTTAAATTAAACTTTTTTTGCGTGTTCGTATCTAATTGTGTTACTAATGAATTGAGGGAAAATGATACTGAAATGGAAATATTAAAAGTAAAAAAATATATAAGTTCTGTTTTGACTGTTCTGCAGATCTGAAAAAACCCTATCCGGCTAAATCCACTGTCTGTCAAAGACTTCATATTCTTTGTATTTACAGATAAATATCTCAAGTCACACGACAAATCATAAAATTATAAAAAAAGTCTATAATTTTTATTAAATTAATTTTTTCAATGTCATTCGTTCATTTTTGCGATTTAAATTTTGTAGTGATAACCTCAATTTTGACTTTTTTTGAGAAGGCATCACAGCTTGATGATAAATGTGTCGAGCATTAAACATAATGTTCTCAGTTCAAATCCCGGAGATAGAAATGGAAATTTTATTATTAAGATGAAATTAATAACGAGAATTTCGTGTTTTTTGCCAATTTAGAGTTTACATTGTAATTTATATTATTGTTAGGCTGTGATAAAAAAATCACTGGCATTTATATTATTTTTTGGAATTAATTTTTTTTAAGCTTAGAGTTAAATAGAAATTTTAAAAAAAATGCATAAACTCAAAGAATCGATAGTATTTCCATAAATGTTTTCACTGAAACGTTAAAACTAAAGCTCAAAAATATTTCTTCACGTCTGCGATGTGCCTTTGAAAAAAAGTGTTTTTGAACTTTTCTCTTCTTATTTATTTTCTCTTGCGTATAAAAATATACTTTCACGAACCCTTTCTACCACAATAATATATTTTCATATCTAGTTTTACGGTTTTTAGTCTGCGAGGTTTTTTCAAAGTGTGTGAAGCTATGTTGACTGTGAAAATTGTATAGCTAAGATTTTTGTTTCAGTTTTTCTGAAAATCTTTTACTTTTATTTGGACGAAAAAGGTACTTTGTTATATAAATTTATTATTTATTAATAGGTGCATTCCTAATTATACAAATACGTAGCACCGATAGCCGTCGTTCAATCCGTCCCTCTGTCCATATATAACAAAACAAAAACTATCCAACCGAATAATTTGAAATTTAAAATATGTAATTGTTGCACAACTTTGTCTAGTCTTTTCAAAATTTATAAAATTGGATTTATAGTTTAATTACAGGAACAATCGAATGCATTCTATTACATTACAGTCATTGGGGAAAAATAGTTTCAAGTAAATGTTTTATGTTGCTGTAATCTTTCGAATATAATAGAATCGAAATATATCTAAGAAGTACATACTAAAAAATACTTTCTGCACAATCTGTGGCTCAAAGAATGTTCGATATTAATTTACAGGGCCACACAAAAGTATTCCATTACACAATGTCATAGGGGGAAACACCATTTGGCGGTCTTTTTAATACTGTTAAACTATATATATTTTATAATTTTGATATACGCTGTTAAGTTTTACTATAAGTTACTTTCTGTATAATAGAAATATGATAGTTTTTACAGGGACTCCCAAATGATTTCGGTCACTATACTGCATCCGATAAACTGCATACTATTAAACTAAGATTTGTATAATTTCTAAACTTTAATAGAGTACGAACGTACCTCATTTGTTATGAGAAAATTAGATTACTGGAATAAAAAAAAATAAAATTTAATTATTGTTGATAATTTTCAATTAAATCTTCCAATTATTATTTACCTATTTACGCAACAATAAACATCGCTAGCTGTAGGATTATCAAAAATTTTGAAGAAACTCAATAAATCAATAGCTTTTCAATAATTTTTTTAACTGAAACTTTAAAACTAAAATGCAAAAATATTTTTTCATGTCTGCGATGTGCCTTGGAAAAAAGGTTTTTTTTTTATATTTCCCTTCTTATTTATTTTTTCTTGAGTAGAAAAATTTACTTTCACGAATCCTTTCTACCGCGATAATCTATATATTTAAAAGACCTGGCTGTTTTTTTAGTCGTCAGCCCTGAGCTTTCTACTGACCCGATTTTGATAATTATTTTTTTAAATGAAAGCTGTTTATGTGTAAATGTGCCCATTTTGGATAATTTTTAATTTATTTCCATTTTTATATTTTATTTTTAATTTTAAAAGCTTTATCGTGACATTTCTTCAAAACAGTGGCAACAGGTTAAGCTTTTCTCACTATAATAAAAATTTATTTTGCTTTATTACTTTCCACAATGAGGAGCTTGATCTCATCGGTGAATGTGTGACCGCATTTCAAAGAAAAAATTAATAATTTTCGTAAAATTTAATCCTAATAAAATGATGCAATTAATTATTCATTAATCGCGGTACAGTACACAGATTATTTACTGAGTAATATTATTAAGTATTATATAAATAAAAATACTGAAAATAAACTTTAATAAAATATAATATCCAAAGTGAAATTTTGTCGATGGATAAAATGTCGTAATTCTGAAGCAGATAAATTTGTTCCATGAATATAATATACATTTTCATAGCTTTGTTAGTGATGATGTAATATTCACTGACTTTTATTCCTGTATTTAAATAAACTGAACTTCTATTTATTTAAAGGTCCGTGACGTGCATAAATGAAAATATTTCTATAAATTGCGCCGTTTCTATTTAATTGTAATAAATATTTTATGAAACTAAAGAACTTTTTAATAACTGCTTAAATCACGCTTTTATTTCGGAAAAGATGAGTGTTTCTGAAGGTGTAAATGATGTCATATTAAAAAAAAGAATAAAACCTGTGATATGCCGGTATTACGGTATCTCTAATTTACATAATATCAAAAGAAAATTAAAATCATTTCGTTGTATTAAGTTGTTATTTAAAATAAAAATAAATTAAATGTTTTCTGCATATCAGCAACAAACACGAAAATTTTATTCTTTTTAATAAAAAATATATCTTTTTTTTTTCATTGCCATAGCAATAAAATAAATTTTGATAACTTCAAGGAGGCTACAAACCAATAAATAAATTAAATTTATTACAAGTGCCGTAAATGCGTAGTGGGTTGGTTATGCAATGTACAGTAGTAACTCCTTGTTTCTATTATAATTAAAATATTTTATTGATATCATAATTATTGTACAGTTACCAAACGATATTTAAACAGATAAAAAATAAACTATGCAAATATTTTTGAATTCGTCTTTTGAGGTATTATATTAACTTCCTAAATAATTCGGCATTTAAATAATGTCTAAGGTTTAGAAACCGCATTAAAAAGACTTGTAGCTGAAGTTAAGTCTAACATAATAATTTATCAGTTATTTTCCTTATTTTTTGTTATTTTCTGAAGTTTGTGTATCTTCATCATGAAAAGTTATGTTATCCCTATTTTAAAATGTGGCAATTGTTTATTTTGCTCAGTATCTTATTGTGTATATAAGACTGATATATATCATATCTCATATATATTCTTTTCCGTCAAATGTCGACGGGTGCAGCTAGTATATTGTTATATTTAATTTTACTGATTTTTGTCAGCGAGGTTTTAAAAGTCTTTGATGTCATGTCGACTGTGAAAATTGTATAGCTAAGATTTCTGTTTCAGTTTTCCTTATAACTCTTTTATTTTTATTTGGAAATAAAAAGTGCTTTATTATATACATGTATTATTTCTTTTAGGTGCATTCGCAATTATATAAATACATAGCACCTCTAGTCATAGTTCAGTCCGTCCATCTGTCCACATATAACAAAGCAAAAACTACCCAATCGAACCATTTGAAAATAAAAATATGTAATTTTTACATAAATTTATCGAGTCATTTTAAATTTTAAGAAAATCGGATGATTAGGTTAATTACAGGGACAATCAAAAGCATTCCATTACATTAAGATGAGAGGGAAAAAATAGTTTAAATTGAATTTTAATGTTGTTATACTCTTTCGATAGAATCGATATGCATCTATGAAGTGCATACTAATAAATACATTCTGCACAATTTGTAATGCAAAGAATATTTGTTATTAATTTACAGGGCTACACATATGCATTCCATTACACAATGGTATAGGAGGATACACTATTCTTAGAGCGTTTCTATGCAAACTGTTTCACATTTTATGAAATTGATGTACGTTGCTGAAGTTTAGTACAAGCTACCCTTCTGTATAATAGAAAGCAGATAGTATTTACAGGAACACACAAAAGATTTAAGCAACTATACTGTGTTCGATGCACAGTATACTATTAAATCAAGCTGTAAATATTTTTAAACGTTTGCTATAGTACAAACGCACTTCATTTGCTACGTGTGTCGTGAAGTTTCCATTTTGTTTGAATTAAAACTATTGTTATGTGCTTGTCTATAATTGTATTTCCAATGAATTGCAGAAAAATGACAGTGACCTGGAAATATTAAATGATTAATATATATAAGTTCTGTTTTTAGGGTTCCGTTCATCTGATAAAACTGTATACATCTGACTCCTCCGTCTGTTAGAGACTTCAAATTCTGTGTACTTGCAGATGAATATCTCTTTTCACACGACAAATAAAAAAAATTAACTATAATTTTATTTATATTAATTTTTCAATATCATTCGTTCATTTTTAAGACTTAAATTTGGAAAGAGAACATTAAGGATGCTGGTCATTCACTTTCCAAATTCCTCTCTGTAATTTTAAGTCAATGGACGTTTGAAGAAGTCTTATATTTAAAAAAAACCCTCGGGAAATTAAAATGTTTTACTTCTTCTAATGGTGTTCTCTTCGTAAGGGATGCCACTTTTTTTTCCTTTTTTTTCAAAATATTTCTAAACATATACGTAATTTCAAAAGTTATGTGTTAAATATTGACGAACTGGAGGTAAAATTTTAACACTTCATATAAAATTAAGCATAGAGTTTATAAATATTCTGAAATCTAAGAAAAAAGGGATATCCTTTAAAGAGTGAAGAAGTCCAACGCCGATGGACTTTACATAACAGAATGGTATTTGGAAAGTGAGTGACCAATCTTTCGGGTCTTGGGTACTATTAATAGTTCATGTCTTTTCATCAAGTATTATTTTACCATAACAATTATATAATTACACTCTACATATAGAAATAAGAGTATATGGCTGTGCTTTTCGTATTATAACTTCATTTATGTTTTGACATTTAATAATAACAATAATAATGAAAGTTTGCATTATTCTCTTTGCACTGTGGGCGATATTTTAGTCTTCAAATTTAAAATATAAGTTACTTTTCTGAATGAATCATGTGTGATAAAACGCAAGAAGCATTAGAAAATTGTAATACCCTTTCAACTCCTGTTGTAATACTTTATTTCACAAAGGTCTCCAAAAACTATCCCGTAGCCTATTTTCATATAAAAAGGCATTGGATAGTATACGAAATAAGTACATTCGTTAAATTTCACATAATGAGATAATCTTTAAAAATCAGAAAGTTTATTTGCATCGCCACGATTAACATTATTAAAAAAATAGTTTTGTTCTCAATATGAAAAAAAAAAAAAAAAAAAAAAAAAAAAAAAAAAAACTCGGACCCGAAAGGGTTAATGTCAACATTTTTTTGAGAAGAATCATAGCTTGAAGATAAAGCATGTTGATAGTAAACAAGGTTATTAGGGCAAAACCCCGGGAATGAAAGTCGAAATTTTTATGAATTTTACGAAAATAAATTTCGTGTTTTTTGCCAATTGAAGGCTTTATATTATTTTTTATACTGTTATAAATAATCACTGGCATTCATAATATATTTTGGAATTCAATTTTTTTCTATTTTAAAAGCTATTTTTATTTATCAATAATTCAACATTTTAAATTTCGTTTAATCAATTTTTTTTGTTTTTAGAAATTTAAAATTTTATTTATATCTACTCTAATTTTTCTTAATTTTGGATTTTTTAAAATGAAACTATGGATTTTATTTAAGTAATTTAATTTTGACCTTTTTAATTTGATTAAAATAAATATATTCCTTTTATAATTGTGTTTAAATTAAATTTATTGGTGATATCGCCGATGTAAGAATTTATTAAGTTTGGATTTATTAAATAAAGGATAAGTTGATTTGAAAGCAATATTAAAAGAATCCCTTTTGCTCAATCTGCGATCACACTTATTCACATTTTTAAATGTCATCTGAAATGAAAAAAAAAAGTTTTTGTTTTTATTTCATTGAAATATAATTGTTTTTATAATATTAAAAATATACAAATAATGTTAAAATATACAAATAAAGAGAAGATAATGTTAGAAGCACATTTCAACTTTCCTCTGGCTAGAAACATGAAATGATCACTTACTGTCACACAACTAAAAATAAGATAAATTATTTTTATTATAAAAGATAAACTGAATATTTTAATAAAAATTAAAAGTATGAACAGTAGTACGTTATACAGACACAAGTAATAAATAAATAAACAGATTAATTATTTAATTAATTAATATGCAACTTATAGCTTTCTGTATTTTTTTTTCAAAAACATGAGTAAGAAAAGAAGCAAGTGTCAAGAGTTGCTTCAGATCAAAAGAAAATATAGAGTTGCTTCAGATCGAAAAGAAAATATAGCTTGTAATTGTATAAATAAGTAGCACCTATAGTTCTCGTCTGATCAGTATGTCTGTCAGGATTACGAATAATAATAATAAAATAAAGAGATTTCTAGCTCAAAAAATAACATAGATTTATTAACTAACATTATCTAATTTCATAATATAACTTTCATTAATTAGATGGTTTTGGTAACATAATATGAGATTTTTTTTAGCATACATGATTTTATTTTCTGTTTAACGAGTTACCACTATTTTATAAAAGACAAATATTCACCTTTTTCAATAACAGAAACTTTTAATAAAATTACCATTCAAAATTTGGAGTATCAAATGACTTAAAAAAAAGATTGTTTCAGAAAACAATAAATAACAATGAAAAAACATTCATTGTAAAATCAGAGCCATCTTTGTATAGTGGTTTTCAAAGGACTTTCACTACTGGTATAAACAATCTACTTTTTCTGTCTTCACCTTATCGGTCCCCAAAAATTCTCTAGGGAAACATAAAGCAAGTCCTCGCACAATGATATACTTTGAGGCCTGCGGATTTACTTTTATTGTTTTAGATTCTTCACGTATACAACGTGCATTCAAGAGGAATTGTTATGATCTTTCTAATACTTAATACTTAGATAAGTGATTTTATTCACTTATATAATTTTCTCAGCGTATTTACTGTTTTCTGAAATCACATTTCCAACATGATGTTTATGAAAAAAATGTTTTTTATTCATAAAACTTCAAAACAAATATACATATATGTATTAAATATTGCGCAGTAAAATCAAAACACTATAATAAAAAAGTTACAAAATACAAAGAAACTTTCCCACCTTTGGCTATTATAAACTGAATTATTTATAGTATTATTATACATTTATTATTGTATTAAATACAATTTTTTATATAGTTTTCTGAAAATGCTGATTTTTTTTTAACGAATATTTATTAACCTGAAATGTTTATCTAAAATTTTAGTAATCTAATTTATAAAGTACTTTAACTGCAAATAAATTGTGTGGTTTCATCTTCGTATTAACCATGAAAAAGTAAAATGATTCGAATTTGGTTCTACCAGCACACATAAAACGTAAATAAAATTAAGGAAAACATTAAAAATTAGTTATACTAACATTATTAAATGGATAGAAAAGGAAAAATCATACCAGGCACTATAAGTACCCCTAAAATGATGTAGCAAAAAATAGACTGTTAGGATTATTAATTAATTAAATGCATTATTTGTCTGATTATAAATGCCTTATGAATATTCTTTCATTAGATATATAAGTAAAATATAAATCATTTACTTATAAAAAAATTATTAAATATATTTTAGAATACAGGAATATAATTTGTGTTTAACGTGCTACGACTATTTTATAAAAGAAAAATATTCATTTTTTTCAATAACCAAATTAATTAATGTATTTTTTCGGTTATTAAAACCCTTCTAAATTTAGAGTGCGAAGTGACTTGCAAGCGAAACGATTTTTTAGCAAAAAATACATAAGAATACGAAAAACTTTCATTGTAAGATCAAACTTATCGTTGAAAAGTACTTTTCAAACGACTTTATCTACTGACATAAAAAACTTTTTTTTTATGTATTCACCTTAAGGGTGCCATACAATTCTCATGGGAAACAATAAACAAGTACTAGCACAATGATAGTCTTTGAAGTCTGCGGATTTCCTTTTATTGCTTTTAGATTCTTCACGTAAACAACACGGATACAACAAGAAGAATTGCTGTACTCATTCTAATAGTCAATACTTAGATATATTATATTATTCTCATAGTATTTGTTCGCAGCATGTTTAATGTTTTTTGAAATTCTGTTGTAAACGTGATGTTACTGAAAAAAAAACATTCATACAACCACAAAACAAAGGATTTTTTTATTATTGGTCAATAGAATCAAAACACTATAATAAAAAATTCTATGAAAGAATTTTCCATTGATTAATATAAACTTAATGATGTTACTGTAACAAATGGAATTTTTATAAATAATTCTCTAAAAAAGTATAATTTTTCTTAAATAATAATAGTGTTTATTAAAATGTTAGTAACGTAATTTTGACAACTTATAAATATTTGGCTTCGTTTTTTAATTTTTTAATTTTTCTGACAACAAAAACGGAAATATACAATAATAACGAAAATATAGGAAAATTTGGAGTGGCAATTGACTTTCAAGAAAAATATATATTTAGCAAAAAATAAATTATAATAACAAAAAATTTTGTAGTAAAATTAATGTTATCTTACTACAGTAATTTTCAAAGATCTTTTTTTACCGATATAAACAATCTTCCTTTTATGTCTTCACCTTATCGGTGCCATTAAATTCTCATGAGAAACATAAAGCAAGTTCTAGCGCAATGATATAGTTAAAGGGCTGCGGATTTCCTTTTATTGTTTTTAGATTCTTCACGTATAACAACATGGATTCAAGAAAAAAAATGCTGTGCTCATTCTAATAGTCAATACTTAGATGATTTTATTCTCATAGTGATTTTTTTCTCCTCGTGTTTACTGTTTCCTGAAATTATTTGGGCCAAAATGATGTTACTGGAAAAATATATATTTTTTTTTCCATACGATTTCAAAATTAACGAATTAATTTTCATAATATTGTTCAATAAAATCAAAACATTGCAGTAGAAATTTCTATGAAGGAACGTTCACTTTACTTATATAAACTTAATAATATTAGTATAGTAAATAGAATTTTTGTAATTTTTTTCCAGAAAATGCATGATTTTTCTTAAAAATTGATTTTTTTTTTTTTTTTTTTTTTTTTTTTTTGGTTTTTAGTAATGTAATTTTCACGACTTATAAATTCTTGGCTAAATTGTGTTTACTTTTGTATTTATTTTTTTTCTGACACTAGTGACGAATATATAAAATAATAACAAAAATGTACAAAAATTTGGGTAGTTATTAACTTTCAAGCAAAAAATAAATAATAATAATAATAACTTTTTTGTAAAATCAAAGTTATCTGACTAGAGTGATTTTCAAATAACTTCTTTTACTGGTTTAAACAACCTTCTTTTTATGTCTTCACCTTATCGGTGCCATACAATTCTCATAGGAAACATAAAGCAAGTCCTAGCGCAATAATGTACTTTGAGGTCTGCGGATTTCCTTTTATTGTTTTTAGATTCTTCACGTATACAACGTGGATTCAAGAAGAAAAATTGCTTTACTCATTCTAATAGTCAATGCTTAGATAGGTGATTTTATTCTCATAGTGTTTGTTCTCATCGTGTTTCCTGAAATTATTTTGCAAATATGATATTGCTGGAAAACCATTTTTTATTAATATAACTTTAAAACAAAGGATTTTTTTATAATAATGATCAGTAATATCAAAATACCAAGGTAAAATCAAATTCTTTGAAGGAAATTTTCCCTTGACTAATGTAAATTTAATAAAATTACTGTAAAAAGTAGAATTTTAATAAATAATTCCCAAAAAATGGATAACGTTAGTTACGTCTTAAATATAGATAACGTTAATTTAAATTTTTAGTAATATAATTTTCACAATAAATAAATATTTGGCTTAGTTTTTTTTTTATGACAGTATTAACGAAATTATATTTTTTATTTATAACAACTATGAATAATTTTATTAAAATAATGCAAACAATCAAAAAACAGAAAAGAAAAATACTAAAAAATGTTAATTTCCGAGTTATATGATAAAAAATTAGAATAACTTTTTATAGTTGACAGTAAGCCATGCTGTTCTGTTCGCATTTATTAACTTGAAAATAATTTACTTGTATATATGAACGGATAATTGAATATGAACTACAGGAATCGATGATCTCCAATTTTTTATAACAACAAACAAAACATCTTATAACAGACATTGATAAATGTATTTCAACGAATGGGTAAATATGCATAGATATATACTGGGTAAATATTAAATAAGTTTTTCATTTAAGATATATTTGGTGTACGTACCCCAAATATAAGATAAAATTTGAATTTCATATAATTCAAATAATACGCTTGAAATTATCGAAATAATAATTGAAATACTAATTAAAATACTAAAATTAACCCTCTCATGCATAAGTTACTTTTTCCTTTCATTATTTATTAAAATTTATTGATGAAAAATCTTTTTTCTGATTATTGAGACCATTATAAAAATGTGCTATTTATTGTTGTGCTGTATACTAGCTATTATCTCTCCTCATATCAGATTTCCATAAATGAATATATATATATACATATATATATTACCTATGAAATAAAGTTCGCTGAACGAATTCAGAACGGACGTTCTAGCAACACTGGGGAAACAAAACGCTGCACCTGCATAGAGGCAAGTGCTGATCATCTTACCCCACCGTTGCTCACTTGAGAATCATTTATGTTCTGCGTAAGATGTGCTTTAAAATTGCTTGTTCACTGTGTTGGTTCTTAACTGAGAACAGGAGAATGAAAGAACAACAAAAAAAAAACAGTTTAAAGTTTGGTTTTAAGATTTGCAAAATATCGAAAAAAAATCATGAAGGGTGGTGCAAATTAAACACCCACCATACTTACCAGATCTCAATCCTCCAGACTTCTTCCTATTTCCATAATTCCAACACTCTTTGAAAGAAATTTGAGCATATTGTTGACATCCAACGAAACGTGACGAAACTTTAGAACTTCATCTCAAAACAAGACTTCTTTCGAATTTCCCACGACATGTAGAGCAGATCTCAGCAGTGCATAGTTATGGGAAGTGACTATTTCGAAGGACGGCATGGTAACTTTTGTTAGTGTTTCATCTACATTAATGTTAGAAGATCATTCACCGAACTTTATTGTCAGAGGTAGTATATATATATATATATATTTATTTATAGGGAAATACTTATTTGTCCTCATATCCCCCTAAGCACATCCCGTAAGCATGAGAGGGTTAAATAAAAGTGGCACAGCAACATGAATTGTTTGAATTTAAATATGTTAATAAGTGAAATAGACACTTTCGTTTGTCAGCACCTGAAGAACAGCAGTGTTAAATTTTTTTAAAAGATTAATTTCTACACTTTTATTACAATATGTATTTTACGCTTTCCAACATAGTTGAAGAGTTTTATGAATTCGGTTTGTCCGTCTATCTGTTTGACAAAGCTCTAACTCCCCTAAATATGTCATCAAATTCATACTGGTTACTGGGATTTACTATGACATATTAGGTATTGAATATAAAGTCTGTAGCATTTTTGGTTCATTTATGGGACCACTCAAAAGAATTCCGTTGCATTATGGTCCTCGGTGTAAATTATTTGTCATACATTTTAATGGCATTACAGTATTTTAATTAAATTAATATTGGTGTACATCAGTGTGATGTAGCGCAAGTTACTTATGAGACAATATGGTGTACATTGAGCATATAATTAAAGATAGAAAACCAACGATTATAAATGCACAAATAAAGTAAGAAAAGGTAGAAAACAGCCGTTTCGAATTTACTATGGAGATTCTTAATCAGTGAAAACTCAGCGAGCTAGAAAAAGCAAAACTGAGCAAAGAGACAGAGAGACGCAGGCTTATATACCCGCTAAGAAACGATCCCGCCTAAAGGAGAGCAACCAATGAGAAGAGAGCAGCCTAACAACTGGATGGACAAGTAGCGACATCTACCGGAGAATAAACAAAACAAAAACTAAAAAGTGAGGAAAAAAGAAGTTTTTAATTAAATTAAAGATTTCCAAATGCTAGGAAAATAAGGCGTACTTGATAAGTCATTGACTAAGGAGTTATCTTGATTTTTGGAAGCTTACCACATCATTAAAAATTCTCACTCCTTAGTCAATGACTTATCAAGTACGCCTTATTTTCCTAGCATTTGGAAATCTTTAATTTAATTTGAAACATTTTTCCTCGCTTTTTAGTTTTTGCTTTGTTTATTCTCCGGTAGATGTCGCTACTTGTCCATCCAGTTGTTAGGCTGCTCTCTTCTCATTGGTTGCTCTCCTTTAGGCGGGATCGTTTCAGTAGCTGATATATAAACCTGAGTCTCTCTGTCTTTTTGCTCAATTTTGCTTTTTCTAGCTCGCTGAGTTTTCACTGATTAAGAATCTCCATAGTAGATTCGAAACGGCTGTTTGCTACCTTTTCTTACTTTATTTGTGCATTTATAATCGTTGGTTTTCTATCTTTAATCATTTTTGCACAAAGGCTTTATTTGCTATTTTAATTGAGCATATCTAGACACACGGCAGTGTGTCAGCCAAGTTCACAAAGTAAAAGGCGACACACCGGCCGTGGGTTATATTACCCGAACCATTTCGAGCCAATTTGACCCCTCAATAACTTAAATTCTATTTGACCTACACACTTGCAATTTTTTGTGTCGTGTAAAACCATCTTCTAATTTCCGAATCCTAAAATTTTTTTAAAAAATCTTTTACCGTTCACGAGAAATTGACGCCTGAAAACCACTGTTTTTACCACTGACTCACTGACTCACTGACTCACTCATAGAAATGTTTGACTACTTCCAGGTGACTTAGGAAGTTGAAATTTGGTGTGGAGGTAGGTTATTGGATCTATAAATAGGAAAAAGTCAGAAATCACCATTAATTAAACATTAATGGTTGGTTAGAGGATAAATTATTGGATTACAATAAAAGTTTATGAGAATTTCACAAAATACCAGAAATAGTGCCAAGTTGGCGTCACTTTTGGCGAGTATCAGGGCTAATCTCTGAAACTACCGAACCGATATCAAAAGTAATGGTACCAAAATGATGGTATTCGCCCCGGTTCAAACACAGACTATATATTATGTCTGTGCCACTAACCAAAAGAGGGTTCAGAAGCGAAAAACATTCTAAAAATGTGATTTTTGTTTTACTGAAGGGCCTAGAAGCACAAAATTTGGCATGTTAATTATTTATAAGATATAAATGATCATTAATGACATTTGCTAAAAAATATCAAATTTAAATGGGTGAAAATCCGCGAAGAGCGTTCTAAAAAAGTTCGAAATACCAATTTTAAAACAATCTCAGCAAACAACAAACCGATCTTAAAAGTAATGATATCAAAATGATGATGACAGTCTTTGCTCCAACATAGGATATATCTTATGTCGATTACACTAACCCAAAGGAGGTAAAAGAGCATAAAAACATTCTAAAAATGCGATGTCTGTATATTAAGGAACTGGACTGGAATCATAAAGTGTGGCATTTTAGAGTTTATGGGGATTTCGCGAAATATCAGAAATAGTGCCAAGTTGGCGAGACTTTTAGCGAGTATCGGGGCTAATCTCTGAAACCACCGAACCGATTTCAAAATTAATGATACCAAAATGATGGTATTCACCCCGGTTCAAACATAGGCTATATTTTATGCGTATACCATTAACCAAAAGAGGGTGAAGAAGCAAAAAACATTCTAGAAATGCAACTTTTGTGTTACTGAAGGTCATAGAACTATAAGATTTGGCATGTTAATTATTTATAAGATATAAATGATTTCTAAGGGCATTCCATAAAAATTACGGAATTCAAAAGGGGTGAAAATGTGCGAAAAGCGTTCTAAAAAATGTTCTAAATTGGGATTTTTAAGCAATTTCAGCAAACAACGAAATTAAAAAGTAATGACAATAAAAGTAATGATATCAAAATGATGGTGATAGTCCTCTCTCCAATATAGGTTATATCTTATGTCGATTCCATTAATCCAAAGGGAGTAAAAGAGCAAAAAGCCTTCTAAAAATGCGATGTTTGTATGTTAAAGGCCTAAAAACATAAAATTTGGCATGTTCATTAATTATAAGATATAAATGATCACTAAGAGCATTTGTTAACAAAGAATTAAAAGGGGGTTAATTTAAAAGGGGTAAGAATGCGCGAAAAGCGTTCTAAAAACTTTCTAAATAGCAATATTTAAGCAATCTTGGGTAGTTAGCGAACCGATTTAAAAAGAAAAAAAAGGTGCCAAAATGATGGCGACAATCCTTCCTCTAACAAAATTATTGGATAAATTACCAGATTACAATGGGAATCTATGGGAATTTGGCAAAATACCAGAAATAGCGCCATGTTAGCATGACTTTTGGTGCGTAATTTTTGTCGTCAATATAGCGATATTTCGCCAAGTTGGCTACAAACATTTTTGGTCGACGAAATAATCAAGTAGTACCCAATCACGTAAAAGAAACATCCTTATTAGTGGAATTTAAAGGAACATAAGCAGTCCTAATGTTAAATTTTTTAATTTGACTAAAAAAAACAGTAAATAAATGCAGGAAAAAGCTGAAAGATTAATTAATATTAAATAAGACTAATTTAACTAATTTAACCTATTTATTTCAAAAAGGAAACAAATACCTACTTGTTTGACAAAAAATAATGATATCCTATCAAAAACATGAATGTGAAAAAATGGCAAGTTCGTTAAAGGTTTCGCTAATAAAAGAAGTGAAATCTAACTGCAAACCAAGTTCTTTCGGAGCTCCTTAAATCATAACTCCTGTCATGCATAATATTATTCAATTGCTTAAAATGATTTGTTATGTTACTTGTTATTCAATAGAGCGACTTGGCAAGTTTTCAGCTACCAACTTTAATCTTTGAGTCGGAGTATAATTTAATCTAAAATCTGATTGGCAAAGATCTAGTCAATCGAGTGTTCGAATAAGTATATTGAAGTTAGGGTACTGATAAGTTAAGGAAGGGATCAACTTTAATTTCTGATCAACTAAATAGAAAAAAATGAATAAGAGAAAACTTGCTAAGTCGCTCAATTGAATAATTAGTAACATAACAAATCATTTTAAGCAATTGAATAATATTATGCATGACAGGAGTTATGATTTAAGGAGCTCCGAAAGAACTTGGTTTGCAGTTAGATTTCACTTCTTTTATTAGCGAAACCTTTAACGAACTTGGCATTTTTTCACATTCATGTTTTTGATAGGATAGTTTATTTACTGAAACACATAAAGCATTTGACTATGTAAGAAAACTAGCAGCAATTGAAATATTGAAATGTAAAAATAATAATTGTAGGAAGTGCATTTTCATTTGTGGTAGGATCATGTGTACTTTATGTATGTTTTTAAATTTAGCAATTTTTTAAACATTACCTGATATAGATACTTGATATATTACTTGACTATAGATAATATACAAGGGCGCACAAAAAATCTCCACGAAATCCATTTATTGACTGAAATAGGTAAACGAGAATTTTCATTATTGCTATTAGATTAACTGAACGAACTTTTAGTGTATTATGAAACATGCATTCACACCTGTATTTCATATACACGGCTTCTAGAAATCCTGTATTTTAACAGGTAATCATGGTAATGGTAGGTATCAGGTTAACAAATGCATTATGAACTTTCCAAATTGCTCACTTAGATACCATTTTTAACGTAGTAAACTGTGTAGTTTATCTTAAATATTATTCTCAGTTTGTTGGAATACATTTCATAATCTATGCTGTACACAAGATTTTTTGTATTTGTTCAGGTTCGTCCAGGAAACCCTTTATAAGACAATTGAATAGACACTTTGTATATTCTCTTATATATTTTTTCTATTCTCTATTTCTTAATTCTCTTTTAAAACCGAAGTAACAGTCATGTGTTTCTTAATAGCAATATTATACTTGCTTACTTCATTAAACCAATTTTTCCATATTTATGAAAATCTTATTTTAGTAGCATTATTGTTTACTTTTAACTTTAGTTGGCACAATGAATCCAAATATTTGTTACATAGTATTTCTTTAAATATCAGTGATACGTTCTATAAAAAACAAAATATTCATATAAATTTTTCGAAAACTTCCTTTTAAACTGTAAAATAAAATGTAAAATTTATAATAAACTCAATAGGGAAATAAAATGTTATACGCATTCAATATTTTCACATTCAATAGAATTTTATAGTTTTTAAAATATTCTCGATGCCTAAATGCTTAGAAATCAAATATAAACATGTATTATCGCGAAAAAAGTGCCTTAAAGTGAAATTTTAGATTCTTGAAAAAGTTAAAACCTACATTCTTTTTAATGCCATACAAAGACCTGAAAAAATATTTTTACATTTCTGTTTTAAAAAGTTTTTTTTTTCTGGAAGAGGTATTGCTCTATTTTGAGATTATTTAAGCTTTCTGAATTTACACATAATTAAAAAAAGAACTGTATTTTTGTTGGTGTGGGTAAAGACGCAGTTTAATTTCTAAAAATAAAATAAAATAAAATAAAAAATAAAATAAAATATTTTCCCACTTTTTCAAGTGGAAAATTCCAATGTTAAAAGTAGATTAAAAAAAATAATTTTTTATGAGATAACAAATTTTTAATCCGTTAGCAGATTTGTTAGGATAAAATCTACCCCAATCACATTTTTTTTCTTAAAAAAGGATAAATATTTTCACGCTTTTCATCTGTCCTGTCTTTTGGCAGGGATAACAGGGATGACCGCCCCGGAAACCCATTTTTTGCTTTAGAATATAAGTGTAACTGGGGGGGATACTGAATTCTACTACATATGGTTAAATACATTATCAATGATTACATTTTACAATATTATCGGTTTATCATTTAATGTTGAACACACACAAATTATTCAAAATGTAAATTTGATATAATTTGCTAATGAAAGTTACTCAAAGTCTAATATAGATGAAAATAACTTAATTTTACTATTACTTCTTAACCACTTAATCATCGCGCCCGAGACATTCACGGGCTGCAAGTTTCACGGCTTTTGTTCAGAATTGTTTGATTCCCACCAGTTTTATAAAATAGTATAATTGGTTTTATTCAGGTATCATTTTATTTGCTATTAAATAAGATGAATATTTTTTTCCAAAAAGTGGAGGCAGTAATGAATTTTAATTTTTAAACCGTAATTTATTGCGACCATTAGGTGGTTAAATTTTTTTTTGGTGGTTGTTTCTTTCGCCCTCTTCCCCATTTCAATTCAAATATTTTCTTAATTTTTTTTTTTTGGTTTCTCTTGTTCATCCATCCCCTGTCACTAAACTTTATCGAGCACTCAAGTACTTTAAAGTTTTAGATTCCCAATTTTATTGTGAGAAAAGTCCCTACATGTAACTAACCGTTACAAATAATTTGCAGCTCTATGTTAATACAGATGTAATGTAGTTTTTATTTTTCCTTATTTGGTGATTGACTCTGAGACATGATTAAAAATACCACTTAAATTTCAGTCTTCGCACGAGATTGTTGAACGTATGTAAATGTAAATATTAACCACTCCTTTTTCTGGGCCTCCCGTACACACATAACGATATCAATTTCGAGGGTGTCAGCATTCTTATTTGTTCTGTTGCTAGGCACTTTTTCTGTCCACATGTAGCTAAAATCGGTTGGAACCACAAGAATTTGGCAACCCTTTATTACTAGTGCGCATTCAAAATAATACTGCTCACCACAGTATGCGGGATGTATTTTTGCAGCCAATATATACGTTAGGTCCATTGTGCATAGTGCGAATTTCTGTATATTGACGACATTATGCCTACTTCAACTCTGTGTGTGTTTTCTCTGAACGACATCACTTCGCCTCTCGCAATGAACCGAAAAGGTTCTGATTTTTTTTTGTTCCTGGAGACTGTTCTCCGCTTTGTGCTGTACCTCTCCCTGTTTCCATGGCCTTAATAAACATTTAACTTTATATTTGAATATTTTTTAATGTTACATTACTAAAAATACTGCAGTAAATTCTTCAAAATGTAACGTAAGTTACCATGGAGTGACCCATTCAACAATTAATTGTAGAGAGAAATATATATTCAATATTCTAGATTTGGCTCTATGACACTCATAAGAAATGCCTTAATTACATTCATTGAAAGGAATTATACTATGTTCTATAGATGCATTATCAATTAGAATACATTATTTGCTTTCAAAGTCAAAATTAAAAAGAGGTTTGAGAGGAATGTCTTTTCTTTATTCGGTAAAAGGGAATATACCTCTTACGATTAAAAAATTCTGCGCTTGTAGAAACATTTTATAATGCATTTTTGAATACAACGTATCCGAAAGCACACACTAATGATTTTCATTAAAGGGTAACACAAAAACTACTTGTATATGTGTAGATTAAAGAGAAATAAATGAAATTAATGTAAATTTTTCTTTTAACCTCTAAAACAAATCGTTTGCATATTTTCTAAAAAATAAAGTCAAACATATTTTAAGAGACATAATGGGGTAAAATTTATCCTATGCCTGTAGTAACGTAACAGAAATGTGCACGTGTGCTGACGGGTTAAGCTATAATATAAAAATAGGTATAATACAGCAAAATAAAAATATTCATCTTTTGTTTTTTAATACTTAAAATTTGCTACGCAAAAAAGAAAAGTATGGCATATACAGGGTGTCTAAAAAAGTTTAGAAACTTAGTATAATGGTCTGTCATATCATTATAATCAAGATTTGCTTAGAAACTGGTGATCGGAAACACGATTATGACGGTGCAACTTCATCGTGGCCGTGACACAAAAAAAATAACAAACGGTTGAAATTGCCTTAAATTTGCCGTATATCATTGTGCTAAAAATACTAAATGAAGTACTTAGTGAAGTACTTAACTTAATGGAAGTACAAAATGTTACAACTTGTAACAAATTCTTAAAATTAGCCCCATTAGAGGTGATGCATACTTTATATTGGCGCTGCATGGAATCACAACACTGTAAATTGCAGCACTGTAATATATATATATATATATCGTTACATCATAAGATTGTTGGCAGCTGTTGTCTCCAATTTTGTGGAGTATTTTTTTTCTCTTATAATGGTATATATATATAACACATATTTCTGGAATAAATGTGTAAGGTTTCACTGGTTATTTCGGTTACAGTTCGTCATAAAATGGAAGGCAGCAAGGCTGTCACCATTTTTGTGGAGTAACTTTACACGAGTGTTTTACAATGGACTGCCCAGAGTTTCGCAGACAGCTGCCGTCGCTTCAGCTATCCGTCCCATAAAGTCCATTGCCAAAAAAGGTGTATTGTACACAAGAGACTTAAGAAATCCAAGTAAATGGAAATCCATAGGTTTTGAACCGGTAATCGTGGTGGCCACGGAACATTACCGATTGGAACGTGCAGTCAATTCCATCTAGCGAACGTTTGAAATAATTGTGACGGCTAATGACACTCATTTTTAACGCTTGTTATGAGTTGTGACATTTTTTTACATTTATTTTATGCTTCGATTTTTTTTTGGAAAAATTAAAGTCATTTTAACCGCTTGTTATTTTTTTATCACGGTGCAATGGCATTGCCATGATTGCGTTTTTAATCCCTAATTCCTATGTAAATCATGTTTATCATGATATAGAAGATCAGCATGTTTAGTTTGTATCCGACCTTTTGAGACGCCCTGTATATATTATATATTTGTTAAATGATTACCGCATCATAATATCTCTTTTTAGGCTTAAAAAAAGCTTTAAAAATCTTGAATTAGATTTTTAGTTAGTACAAAACAGCAAACATTTAAAGATAAATTTTTGCGATTCAAACGTTTTTAAAGTATATATTCTTTTAATTTTGCACCTCCAATTTAACATATTTACAAACTGCATCTTCTTTAGGAAAAACTATACTTATAAAAATTAATGAATTTTAAAAATACATAATCTGCTGAAACGATTCTTCTTTTGCATTACAAAAACTAAGTTATTAATAAAAACTACATAAGTATCATTTATTTATTTATTTTCTTTATTTAAAGCATTAACGCAATTCAACAGCATATTTATAATTGGCTTGTAAAATCTAGTAACTTACAACACTGCTACTCTTAGTTGCTAATGTAAGACAGTGAAATCTGGAACTAATATTTAGAGATCTTTTTAAATCCTAGTTGCAATTGTTGAAACTAAGATGAGATAGGAAACTGCAATGTAGTTGCGAGAATTCATCATCTTATTTTGGCAGCTACTAAACACCAAAATTTGGTTCAAACTAGAACAAAATTTTTAACAGTGTATGTATAACAAAAATATGACAGATATATATATTATATGTTTGTAATATTATTAATGTCATAATATATCTTTTAAGGCAATAAAAAAACTTAAGAATCTAGAATTTTCAGTTAGTACAAAACATGAAAAGTTTAAAGAAAATTTCTGCTTTGTGAGATTTAAAGGCTTTTAAAGTATATATTCTCTTAATTTTGCACCTCTTATTCAACGTATTTTCAAACTGTATTTTTATAGGAAAAACTATACTTATAAAGTTGAATGACGTATAAAAGTGTACAATCTACTGAAACAATTCTTCTTTTTTTACATCACAAAAACTACGTCATTATTAAAAAATTACATAAGAATCATTGATTCATTTATTTTCTTTATATTTATTTAAAGCACTAACGAAATTCTACAAAATTTTATAATGAGCTTGTAAAATCTACTGACTTACAGCGTAAAAATTCACTGAAATTTAAAATTTATGGACCTTTCTTTAATGATATTTTTTATTTGCTACATTCGGTTGAATAGACACAAAACTAATCTATATTAATAAAAGAACAAAACGCTCTGTCTGTGTGTGTGTGTGTGTGTGTGTGTGTCTGCGATGGCTAGCAAAATCTACAGCGTGTACGAAGTTCAAAATTTTTTTGAGAGTAGCCCCAAATCTCTCCTGATGCACCTGAGTTTCAGAATTTCGAAATTCCAATTATTAACTGAGTAATTAATTAAAATCGAGAGGTCACTCTCATAAAAAATCATATTTTTCCCGATTTTTTTCTCTTTCGTTTGTTTACGGTTGGTTTGTTGTGTAAAAATTTTAAGAAAGCTGAGACAGAATTAAAGAAACCCATGGAGGAATGAGATAAGTGGAGGTGAAGTAAGCCTCGAAAAAGGTTTGCAATATGAAACCATATATCGCTCAAATTTTAATGTGCCAAACAAAAGGACGTGGAAGGGATTTTGTATTATAACACGAATTGAAAAAAATGAATTACAATTGAAACATATTTTAAGAAGAAATAGCAAATTTTTAAAATGGTCTTTGTTCTATTAATATTTATTAAAGTAAATGTCCGCTTTTAAAATGAAGGAAATTGGAAAATTAGCAATAATTAAATATCAAATTAAAATTAAATAAGATATTGAAAACATTTGATACGAACTAAAAATTGTATAACTAAAAGTTTCCTTCATTAATGTAATTTTAAATACTTTATAACGTAGATGAAAAATGTTTATGACTTAATAATTGCATGTAAATAAATATTTAAAGTATAATGATGAAAACATTCTTTTAAAATCATGTATGAAAACTTAAGTAATAAATATTATTCTAAAATATAGATTTCTGACTGCAGACGATTTTAAGATATTAACAAAAGAATGTTATAGTTTCAAGAAAAAGTTTAAATAATTTTCTATATTGATATTTAACGCACATATGATAAAATAATTAATAAATTTTTACTGGTGAAGTGATAGATTAGTTCTTTTTAAGAAACAAGACCAAAAAAAAGTACGGATTTAAACCTGTTTCAATTGATAGGCGTGTCAAAGCACGTGTTGCAGTAAATATATTATATACGTATATACGAAGCTTTTTTAGCAGTTTTTTTAAGCCACTGATTAAATTTGAATGCACTTTATTTAAATTAAAATTTTATTATGTTTTTAATTTGTTTTTAAAACAAAAATAAAATGGCTGTTTGACGTAAAATTGTTCGAATCGGCAGACGATTCATACACAATAATAAATTATCAAATAGCAAAGTAAATTATGTATCAAAAATAGTCACTAAAAGAATAGAAGCAAAACATAACGTTTAGGCGTATTAATACATAACCCGATCTCAACCAGAAAAAAAGAGACCATACTTCGATCCAAGCAAGACAAAAATTCCATGAGCACAAACCCGATCCGAACCTAAAAATTCCGTTTGAAAAAAAAAAAAATATGGATTTGATATCTGACCCGAATCAAATCTGAATCCCACAAAAATATTAAAACGAAGCATACCCCAATCCGATTAAGGAAAAATAATGTTCATGTATATGCAACCCGACCCGAAACTAATTTTTTTTTTTGAAAAAACCCGAAAAAAGACCAGAACGAAACATGAAATCGATAAAAATATTCGAAAGAACTATAACCCGATAAGAGCAAGACAAAATACTTTCCGTGAACATAAACCTGACTCGAACCTAAAAAATTCCATTTGAAAAAAAACCTAAAATTTTATGCAAACTACATCTGAATCCGATCAAAATATTCGAAAGAACCATAACCGGATTCGAATAAGAGAAAATAATTTCTATGGACATGAAACCCGATCCGAACCTAAAATTCCACTTGAAAAAAAAAACCTGAAATTTGAATTGAACCAAATATGAACCT
Source organism: Maratus speculifer (assembly GCA_964019185.1). Classification (NCBI taxonomy): domain Eukaryota; kingdom Metazoa; phylum Arthropoda; class Arachnida; order Araneae; family Salticidae; genus Maratus; species Maratus speculifer. The sequence goes on along the minus strand of OZ025297.1, from coordinate 285,967,787 downwards.
GACAAAAATATTCCACAGAACCATACCCGAATCCGAACAAGGCCAAAAATTTCCATGAACATGAACCCAATCCGAACCTAAAAAGCTGAACTAAATCTGAATCTGACAAAAATATTCCAGAGAAGCATATCCTTATTCGAACAATACAGAATAATTTCCGTTGATGCGCAACCCAACCTGAACCTAAAAATTCCATAAAAAAATGAAATCTGAATTGAACGACATCTGAACCTGAAAAAAATATTCCAAAGACCTAAAACCGGATCCGAGCAAGACAAAATAATTTCCCTGGACATGAATCTGACCAGAATCTTAAAAATCAATTTGAAAAAATATCTGAAATCTGAATAGAACCGAATCTGAATCCGACGAAAATATTCCAAATAACTATAACCAGATACGAATAAGACAATATAATTTCCATGGACATGAGCGCAATCCGAACCAAAAAATTTGTAAAAAAAATCCCGAAATTTGAACCAAACCTAATCTGAACTTGACAAAAATATTTCAGTGCAGTATAACCTCATTGGAACAGGGTAAAATAATTTCCATTGAAGTACAACCCGACCCGAACCTAAAAATCCCATTTGAATGAAAAAAAACCCCACGAAATCTGAATTGAACCGAATCTAAACTGAACAAAAATATTCCAAACAACCATAACCGTATCCGAAGAAGACAAAATAATTTCCATGGACATGAAACCATTGCGAACCTTAAATTCGGATGTTCTACAAAACATATGGCGGTCCGTAGCGGTGGAAAGTGTAACTAAGTACTTAGCGTACTTAAGTAAGTAACTAGCGCGTGATGGTTAAGATATTTCGTTTTTAGTTAGTGTTAAATTAGAACTTGGTTACGGTTAGGTAACAGTTAGGTTGCAATTACGTTCCGGTGAGCCTTATGTTATATTTAATTTCCGGTTAGGTTACAGTTAGGTCATGGTTAAGATACAGTTAGGTTAAGGTTAAGTTATGGTTAGGTTATGGTTAGATTATGGGTAGGTTATGATAAGGTGACGGCCAGATTACATTTATGGTATATTTAAGTTATAGTTAGGTTACTGTTAAGATACAGCTAGGTTACAGACAAGTTATGATTACAATACAATTAGGTTAAGGTTAGGATTTTGTTCACAGAATGAACATTACGCATGTTTGATAAAAAATATACACCTATTTTTGTAAAATGGCTCAGAAATTATAATACTATATACTAACCTTTTAGCTAATCATCGACTATCGATTTCATTCACGTATAGTCGGATTTAAGAGTGATATAATTAGTTTGAAATTCAAAATATTTCACTTAGGATATCTATGTGAAAAAAAAAGCCTATGTGAAAATTTAGTTAAGTCACTTAACAGTACATTTAATGATAAATATCAACAATTTAACACGAAAATAACACAATCGTTGGACACATATTCCCTCCTGCGTTTCCCATTGCAGTCATTTTGGGTACTTTTGCAGCTAAATATTAGTTTTTTAAACCGATTTTCGACACAGTCAGGGGGCACGTATTTAATATAATTTACACTGTAAAAAATTTGACCCTTTTCCTGCATCATCACTCCTCCGCTTTTATAGAATATCTCTCTTTTGACATATGAGAATGCTCCAAAATAGGCTGAAGTAATCATTTTCTATAAAAGCGGTGGAGTGACGATGCAATAAAAGGGTCAAATTTTTAACAGTGTATTTACACATATTTCGAGTTAAAGATAAACACATAGAAATTTCAGGTTCGTGTAACATTATTATTACGGACCCGGGCAAAGCCGGGCGGGTCAGCTAGTAGGCAATAAAATTGGACATGAGTAGTTGTGAGATCTTATCCCCATTTCATGTTTCCTACGGGACTCGTAAAGACTTCCATGGGGAAGGACATCAATGTTATGTATATTCAGTGTTATATTGCGAGAGAAAAGGCGCAAACAGTAAGTAACTTTGAAATGAAAAAAACATAATTAGTAAAATAAGGCTAAAAAATTAAATACATATGTAAATACTTTTCATTTCATTTATACGTGAAAAACAATTGACGTATTAGAATCAGATAAAAATAAACCCCAATAATGATAACCTACCGTATACTTTTTCTTTTTCTGCTTTTTAACACAGAAATAATAAGAAATTTGTGGGACAAAATGTGATTTTACAAAATAGTTTATATTCTAAAATTATATGGTTTATTGATTAATATGCATAAAAAATACATTTAAAATGTAATTATTGGTCAATCTAAAACAACGAACATTTTTTTAAAATACATTAATTTTATTTAAAAAAAAACACTTGCTTTTTTTAAGTTTTAGTAAAACAGAAATATCGTGGAAAAAAATGGAAAAATAGTTATATTTAAATAACATTTACAATGATAATTAATGAATGATATCCAAACAGAGATAATTATAAAAAACAATTACCATTTTGTTTACGATTAATGCATTTTCTCAATAAATTTACTCATATAAAACAGATTTGTTTTGTTTCAGTCAATGAATATACACATTTCAGATTTTCCTACTGCAAGATTTTGTTTGTCTTACTTCTCTGCCAATCTCATCATGCCATTTCAAAGGTCGTCTCTGTTTATAATATTTCGATGTATCTTAATTCAAAACTTACATTAATATTCATAATTTGATAATTAGCATCCTCTCAACGTGTCCACTATCGTCTGAATAACTGTCGACCACAAAATTGATACTAAACTTGTATATTTTTAACAATCTTTTACTACAACATACAATGACTTGAATTTAAAAAAGGGAATGTTTGTTTCAAGACGCGTTGCATGTTTTCATCTGAAGAATATCACATGTTAAACCAGTATTCAAAATACTTATCTTGCATATAATCAGAACACCAGTATACTATATATTTAAATAAATAAAATTTTGTCGACCGAAAACTAAAGCAACATGTGTATTAAAATTGTCTTTTTGACAAAATAAATTTATTCGACAGAGAACGTTTTGGTTTTAGAAATTTTTTTTTTAAATATTATGTTTGTAAGCAATTTATTATTTTCTCAATGCAAAGTAAATAATTTATCTAAATTCATTTTGTTGAAAGAGTCTATTAATAATAACACATCGGCAAATTTGTTTTCTTTATATATGGAAATTATGTATTCTGTATATAAATTTTGAAAATAAATTCAACACTTTATGCTTTTAAGTTTAATATTTCACTGTTACGTGGATATTAATCACTTTGATGGAACATAAATATTTATGTTTTTTTTTTATAATTTAAATAATGCTTTCCGCATTCGATATCAATGATGGCAAGTTTTCTTATATATTTGCTAATTGTCAAAAATAAATTATTATTTTATATCTATATTTTGATAATGACATCATTTTAATATATTTTTTTTCAAATATTGTTTATTTTCAAATCAGGTTCAATAAAATTTTTTACGAAGGAAATTGTCAATTGATGGAAAAGTTCTGCATACCAGAATGCATGATTGTGTTATAACTCTTTTAATTACATGCAAAGTTTTTTTTTTCATTTTTGAATTATTAATTTGTATTTTTTGTAGATTAATATTGTAATACGCTTAAATGTTGTTTGATTTACTTTGTGTGTTTCTTTATCTTTTTGTGCTTCTTTTATAATGGATAATTTGGAAAAATGGACATAACAGTAATAAATATGTGAATAAGTTAATAGAAGATAATGATGTAGTAATATTTATAGAGATATTACAGTTAAATATTTCAGTAAAATAGAGTAGACCTGAAAAATTTTAACTAAAATGAAGATTTTGTCAAAAAGACTAGACATAATTAAGAAAGATATTTATAGATTTAAGATAAATATAAAATATTTTGTCCAGTTTTGAAGAAAAAACCAAACAAGTAGTATAATTATATTCTTAAGTATTTATGAAATACACATTTTTCTTCCACAAAAATCTTGTACCGTGAGTAGACTTTTTTTATACTTACTCGTTTAAAATGCAGAAACATTTATAAAACATCATAAAGGAATTAAAAAATTGCAACATTGCAACATTTTTTTTTTTTTTTTTTTTCATTTTGGTTTATGCTAGGAAAAGAGGAAAAACGTAAACGTCCAAAAATAACATTCTGAAGATGACTTAATCTGGATATTATCTTAAGAAGCAACCAAGAATGCGCTGAAAGTACGAACATAAAAACACCGAAAATTAGGAAAATAGATAAATTAGAAAAAATGAAACATTGCATTATTCTGCAAGTTAAAAACTCATGAAAAGACGAAATATCATTATAAAACCTATTTAAAATTTGGTTGTCGGTATTCGACAGAGAACGTTTAGGTTTTAGAACATTTTTATTAAAATATTATGTTTGTAAGCAATTTATTATTTTCTCAATGCAAAGTAAATAATCTGAATGACAGCAAAATGCATATTGAAACATATCTTATCTGTATCTTTCTTTGTGCTTATTTTATGAAGAGTAATTCGAAAATACGGACAAAACAGTAATACATAGGTTAGCAGTTAATAAAAGATATTGATGTAGTAATAATTATAGAGATATTTCAATTCAATATTTTAATAAAAAACAGCATAAATGGCACATTTTAACTAAAAGGAAGATTTTCTAAAAAGACTTCTTATAATTATAAAAAAAATTGATAGATTTAAAATACTGTAAAGATAAAATATTTTGTCCTGTTTTAAAGAGAAAGCTGGTTAAATATATTCTTATGTATTTATAGAAAACGAATTTCTTTTCCCCAAAAACCTTGTACTCTGAGTATTCTTATAGAGGGAACATTAGCATTTACTCTTCACAACATTTATTAATCAAAGTAAATTTGTATTAAAAGAATATAAAACATTCAAAAGTATAAGAGAATATCAAAATGCACTTTTAATATTTGGAATTTTAAGTAATTACTGAGTTATATCTGAATTGAAATAGATCTATTTAATTTAAAAAAGAAATTATAGATATTTTGTTAAATATAATAAGGCACCTGTACCCAATATGGACACCCTAAGGAAAATTTATTTTTTTCTCCCCCATGTACAAGTCATAGGACTCCAAAAATATGTGTCCACTATCCTTGGACTATTGACTATCATTATTAAAATTAGCGACTTTGTAATTATTCTGGTTTAGTTTAAATGATAAAAACAAAAATATGTTTACAAGTGTCCATATAAGGAACTACCTGTCCCTATTATGGACAGGTGTTTCCTTATTGACTTTCTACACAGTGTGTATGGAAGAATCACTTTTCCAAGGGATTTCAGAGGAGAGGGAATAAAAAAATGTATCCTAAAGTATTCGGAGGAGGAGGGGGAAGTAAGTATCTTCAGAACATGTATTTTAGAAAGGGGGGGTCATTCTCGGTTTTTACCCTCCGAAGACCCATGCAAAGCCCTTTAGTTACTAGTAAATATTATGAAATAATATTGTTGGTTTTGCTTAGCTTTATAGCATCTGTGTGCGAATTTACATCTGTTATTACTCAGTCCTCACAGAATGGACAAATAGAAACTTTTTCACCATGGGCAGTAAATCCCACATAATCCTCATGAACATATCCGCCACATGTGATGCATGGCCGCATGTTTGAAAAAGCATCTATATTGCAAAAGAAGCAGTACCAGCACTCCTTTGTTGATGAAGTCATATTATTGGTACCTACGATTTCGCCAAAAGATATCCTACTGGCGGGGGGGAGGGGGCTTCTTTTTATTTTTCTTCAAGGGTTTTTTGGAGAAAGGTTTTGGGGGGGGGATTGTTCAAATGGCATCTTGTTGAGCAGAGTTTACCACTTTCAGGCCTTTTCAATTTATTGATAGGCAACGTTGAATTTTTTTCTTTCTTACAGTTGTAGTCGATGGGTACATAAGCTGTCCATATTGGTAATCGGGCGTAGTTTTACTAAATCTTGTAACAAATGCATAAGGAAAATATTTTAAAGCAAAATATGCAATAGCAATCGAAAATATGTTTTATTAGCTTTCTAAAATACTTCGCTTTTCAACATTTAATGTAATTTTACCATATCTAATAAGAATTTAAGCTTACAAGTAATTAAGATCAGCACATCTCGAAACAACAAGTTTCCTCCTAAATGACGAACAGCGCGCTTTTTTACCCTTTCCAGCCTTAATTATCTTTCCAACTGCTTTTCTTCGCGAAAATGTTAAGCCATCTCTTCATTAAAATTATTACCATTAAAAATATTAGAGGTGTCCATATTGAGAGCCCTGTCCATATAGGGTACAAATATCTTTTTACTTTAATTTCAGCGTAGCATTCAATAATAAAAAATAAATAAATGCAAAATACACTAAATAAAATTATTTTATGAACAATAAAAATTAAAATCGTCTTCGTGTAAAGAATAACCACTTTATATGCCTATAATATTAATTTATTCTCTGGTATCCTTTAATGTAATTTAGGCATATTTTGCATTTTTTTTTATAGTCCATACTTTGCTATTCATTTGTAAGTTACAAAATTTAAAGGCTTTCAATATAAATTAAAAGTATAAACTTTTCAGAGTTTTAAATATCAATTATATGTCATGAAATCAGTAATAAAGAATTTTTAATTATTCTTAAAAATTGTAATTTACACCGTTTTTATGCATTTCATGTTATTTCATCAGTCAAATATATCAGAAGCATATATTTTTTAATTTTTGAAAACTAATTTTATTTATCATGTGTACTTTTTTCAGCGGAAAAATTTATTCAAACATTTTAAAATTTCCCAGCAAATAATTATTCAGATAATTTTTAAATCCTGGACTTAAATTAAATAATTAAGTTGCATTTTTAAAATGTTTAAAACAACCAGTGCATTTACTTTATTTTTTTATTTATAATAAATATATTTAAAAATACATTTATATTTTATTTTTAAAAAAATTTTGTGTTTACAAAAATGTGTATTTATCAACTGTTATCCTTATTTTTTAAAGACAATTATCGTTTATTCGTTTTTTATAGACAAAAATCGAAATAAATAAAAGTATATTTCTAAATTATTTGTTACATTACAAAAACTTAGTTCCGATAGAATACAAAAATTATACTATATATATATATATATATATATATTAATAATAACTTAACTGCTGAAAAAAATTCTTACTTTCAAGGAATTTGTTTAAATGTAAAATAAATGTATTATTTTATTATTCATCATGAAATCATAAACATACTAGAAGATTACTGAAAAATGTGAATAGTTCTGATATATTACAAAAGAATAATTTCCTAATATCACTGCAGTTATGGTCTTTAGTCATAGAGTGCAGTCTGGTCAGCGTGAAAGATTATAACTATAAGTTTTAATTTATCTTAAAAATCCTTTACTTGTTTTTGAAATATAATGTGAAAATATACAAGAAAAATGTATATGTGTCTTATAAAATTAAATATTCTTGATGTATCATAAAATGTTTTCAACAATAAAAGTAATTTTTTGTAGCATTGTGACGAATACAGTGCAGAAAAAAAGTGTATATACAAGCTAAATGTTTTTATATACAGTGTCTCACATAAGTGATGGGACACTTGTGCTTTACAAAAGGAAACTAATCAAATAAATTTAAAAAACATGTACACATTTTTTGTGGGTGTGTTTCATACTTAAATTTAGTAAAGATTATTACATAACATACATTTTGTTAAAATATTAAAACATTAATTTAATAAAAATACAAATGTTTAGAACGGAGCAAAAAATAGCTCACATAAGTGATGGGACACCATTATATATGCAATAAAAATCGTCTGAAATAAGCAATAAAAATATTTTTGGGGGTTTTATTTTTACTTAAAAGCAATTGGCAATAATTTATAAAATAGTCTGCACTATTTCTCTCTAGTTTATTTTGGAATTTTTGTGTTTTTTAGCTCTGTGTAGCCATGAATGCTAAACGAAAAGAAACTTCGCCGGATATTCGAAAATTAGTTATTAATTTGCATATTGAACGTGGAAAATCTATTAGAAAAACTGCTGAAACAGTTAACTTGAGTCGTTCAACAGTTTTCAATATCATTAAACGATATAAAAAGAATCATATGATTCAGGATAAAAGAAGACCTGGCCGACCATCAAAGCTATCCAATGGAATAAAGCGAATTATCGTTCGAAATATTAAAAAAAAATCCAAGAAATAGTGCTTCAAATGTTGCTGCTGATTTACAAACATTATAAGGAATAATTGTTAATCCTGAGACTATTAGAAGGGTAATTCGATCTGCTGGATATCACGGTAGAGTAGCCAGGAAAAAATTATTCGTAAGTGAAAAGAATAGAAAACTCAGACTAGCTTTCGCAAAATCCAACATAAATAAGAATTCTGATTACTGGAATATTTGGTACTGGTTATATTTGCTGGTTATATTTGCTGATGAGAGTAAATTTAATATATTTGGCTCTGACAGTAGAATCTTGGTGTGGAGAAAACAAAGGGAAGAATTTCGCAAACAGAACTTGGTACCAACAGTAAAACATGGTGGAGGAGGAGTTATGGTATGGGGGTGTATGTCGTCCGCTGGAGTTGGTAATCTTGTTTTTATTGACAGTATAAGGGATCAGTACAAGTATATTGATATTTTAAAGCAAAATTTGAAATCTTCAGCACGAAAATTGAACCTTCATAACGATTGTAAATTCTACCAGGACAATGACCCCAAGCACACTGCTCTGAACGTTAGACTCTGGCTGCTATATAACTGTCCTGAAATAATAAAAACACCACCACAATCTCCAGACTTAAATCCCATAGAGAATATTTGGCAAAAATTGGAATCAAGAATTCGCAAACACATAATTTCTTCAAAACAACAACTAAAATCGGTGCTTCAAGAAGAATGGGGTAAAATCACTCCAGAAATCACAAAAAAATCAGTCGAATTCATCCCAAAAAGATTATATGATGTTTTAAAAGTAAAAGGAAATCCAACAAAATATTAAAACCTTTTAAAAAATAAAATTTTTGGATAAATATTTGATGGAAAAGTAAGTGTCCCATCACTTATGTGAGCCATTTTTTGCTCCGTTCTGAACAATTGTATTTTTACTAAATTAATATTTTAATATTTTGACAAAATGTATGTTATGTAATAATTGTTACTAACTTTAAATATGAAACGAACTCAAAAAAATTTTGCACATGTTTGTTTATTTATTTTATTGCAGTTTCCTTTTATAAAGCACTTTTGTGTCCCATCACTTTTGTGAGACACTGTATATTTTTTTAAAAGCACCGAGATGCTTTGACATTTTTATTACATCAAAACACTTAGATTTCAAATTATTGTTTCGAATTTGAGAACAATTCATTGTAAAGGGAAAAAAAATAAATTATAACAAAATCAAAATCGTGATGTCGTAATACTGTAGGCACAAAAACGAGTTAGTTACATTTAGCAAAACACATTTTTTTAAATTATTCTATGATGTTTCCATTGTATCTGGTGAGATCGGTTGCGCAATGTTTAATTGAACCTGATAAAATGTAATGTGCAACTTTCCTTTGATAACACGAATATATAAAAGGTTTTCCGAGCGAGTTTGTACCAGGAAGCCTCGATCGCTCATTTGAGCATTTGCACTGCATAACACTACTCCCCATTTTTGAGGACTGCTGTTAGTAGATTCTTTAGATATTCTTTATCTCATTGAGATCTGAATTGAATGCTGACCAGTTCATTACACTGTTATTTTGAGATCTAAACCATTTTTGTGTTGCGGAACGTAAGTTTTTTTTGTTGAAAGGCCCGGCTGAGACCACTTAAGAGCTCATCAAACGGTCAAAAATGCTTAATAAGTGATTCCTGAATACCTGATACCTTTGGGAATTTTGTCTGCCATTTAGGAAGCAAGGAGACATTTATTTGTCTAATGTAGTTGAAAGCGCCCAATACCATGTGCGAGTCACCATGTTGTTGCTTTCCGATTATGGTATAAAATAAGAAGCCATCTGTACCATCAAAATTGTTTTTTTTCAGTTGTTTTTATTCAGTTTTTAACTGCAGAGGTTTCGGCTTTTTTATATAAGGCGTACACAGACCGCTACAATTCATACACTGTTAAAAATCTTGTCCTAGTTTAAAGCAAAATTTGTTGTTCAGTAGCTGTTACTGTAAAATGGTGAAATCTAGAATCAAAATTTGGAGCTCCTGCTGAAGCAAAGTTCCAATATTTGGGCCGAGGTTAAAATAGGAAGCTCCAAATGTTTATATGAGATTTCACCATCGCATGATGGCAGCTACTGAGCACCAAAATTTTCTTCAAACTAGAGCAAAAATTTTAACTATTTTAGGAAAAAAGTATCGACAATCCTCCACTATCACGTTTAATGAGATACTAATATAAAATCTCATTTGCGGATAAACTTTTGAGACATCGATATTTTTTCTTTTTTATAATTTCTGATTTTCGTAACAATGATTTTTTTATAACCTTGGGATATATATATATATATTTATCATCTTAGTATTCATCTATGATCTATAGTTTAACTATTTATTTATTAAAATAACAGACAATGAAGTAATTATATCATCTGTACTTTAAATACCTTAAGAGAAAATTTACTACTTGCATAATTGCATCTTGCATCCTGCGTATGTCCTGATCGTGTATATATTGAGCCTACATAATCTGAATTTTTCATTAAAATAAAATTTAGCTTGATGCAGATTCATTAAATAATTTGCCCCCGTATTATAGAGACAGACGACTGCATGAAAATAGTGGCGCATTAATTTGATGACAAGATACAAAAATATTCTGACTTCATTTACTTTTTCTTTTACCACGTAAGGCGCAATTTCTACTGGAATGTACACGTTATACACTATTTTATTCACTTTATTAACTTTATTCCAATATCTTTTACCGTACTTGTGATATAAATGCTCATCTAGTACTTAGACGGTAGGGAGATCTTTGAAATGCCTTATACCCTAGCAAGTACCCATATTACTGTATCTAAATGGCTGTAGCTAATTTGACTCACACGTTATTTCAGGAAAATAATTACATAATTACCCTTAAGTTATTTTGATCAGGTTTTTTCGCGCGAAAAAGTTTTTGATTCTCACAGGACATATGAAATCATCACAAATTAAAATTTTCATCTGATTTCATTGCATTTTTATAAAAATTTTGGCTGTTGTACATTCGAATGATCTTACCTTGCAAGCCATATTCATGTAACAATAAAAAGTTGTAAAACAACATTGCATTTTCAATAGAACATAAATTTAATGTCTTATACACGCTTATGATTTCACATATCTAAAATAAATAAATGACAAAATCAATAAAAAATTTAATGCATATTTGCGTATTTCAAAATTTATGAAGCATTAAACACAAATTTAGTTTTTTTTGAGGAAGTAGTAATTGTAATTTTAATTCACTTGTGATCTCGAAATCAATTAATGATTCATAAAATTTGTATTTTCTTTACTTCAAAACAAAATACATTTTACTTTTATCCCACCTAAAAATAATCGAGGAAACATATAACTCTGAGTTCTTTGGCACGAAATAGTTTATGAGTCTCACAGGATATATGAAATGGGGATAAGATCTCTCAACGACTCATGTCTGATTTCATTGCCTGTCTGTTTTCCGTCTTTTCAATCGGTTATAGAGCTTAAGGAACAACATATAAGAAATGACGGCCCGTAAATTGGAAGCTTTGTCGGGTTTTATGGAACTTTTTGAAGATTTTTTTTTTTTTTCGGGAACAGGACATTCTGTGAAAAGACTTCACCTGTTTTTAAAACACAAAAGTGTATGCCTTAAATATTTAAGAAATAATATAACTCATATCAAAAATGAATGTTTAAAAATTTAGTTCATTCAGGCGTACTTAAAGAGTTTGGAAATCTTCGAAACAATTCGAGGATTTTTACATTTTTTATAGCCTAAATATAACAAAATTATTTTGAAATAAAAATGTTAAGTTGAATTTTTTTCATTTTATAAAATTTAGAATGTAAAATTAAGTTTTTCATCTTGTCAAATTTCAACGTATATATTATTATTGTTCAAAATTCATTTTTTGTGAACTTTTATTATAATTAAATATAATGAAAGTTTTTAGGGAAACAAAACTAGGCGCAAAATGCAAGAGTTCTTTTCTAAGTTTATTAGATTATATGCAGTTTAGGTTATGTATATTGCATACTGTGGATTAATATATGTATAAATATGTAACAATATAAAAAATATATATATAATTTTATCTTCTTTTCTCACTCTCTTGCTGATATCTTCCTTCCATTTAAACATCCCTTAATCGTAAATTAACCGCAAGTGTTCATTAACTGTAAATACAATCAGTATGCATTTTTGTGTTTTTTCAACACTTTGGCTGTTTAGTACAATATAAGTTTTTCTCATTTCAATTTAGTTTTTGATGGTCAAAACATTTTATGCACATCTATTTTATTATAAGATTCAGTTTGATTATAATTTTACATGTCCTGCTTTATTGACTTATATATTTTTTTGATAACAATCAATTGGGGCAATGCTAAAAATTATACATTAGGACATTTTCCTTTTTTTACATCAAAAATTAATGTTTTTTTAGTTGCTTAGTACTGCTTTTGAAAACGAGCCACGTAAAACAATCTCCATTTTTAAAAATATTTCCACTATTTTTAACTCCATTTAATTGTCTTGTTAGGTTAATGTTTGTTATTTGGGTTTTTCTATATTCGTTGTAGATGTTGATTTGTAATATTATATAATGGTTATATATAAATACAGGGTGTCCCTAAACTCATGGTACATACGCTAAGGGGTGATAGAACACATGAAGACGAATAATAGTAAATAGGATACCAAGGGTCCGAAACGCATTCCAAAGGAGACAGGTGTCATCAACATTTAGGATCCCCAATTGCAAATGATGATAAAAAAAAGAAAAAAATGGGTTGATTTTTTTGCGGTTTTCACTAAAATCATTATTTAAATTAGTATTTTCTTTTAAAAAATGATTTAAATAGAAAGTTATAAAAATGCCGGCAGAGGGCGCTCTAGAATTTGGAGTGCCGAATAATTACTTTTTACCGTTTTTTTTCCTTTTTTTAACGCTGTTCAATGTTTTCTAAAGTTTAGACCTTAATTTAAATTTTGTGTGCACAAGTGAAATCATCGGGAGTGGTTAATTGGAGCAAATTTAACTGCGTTCAGAGGGTTGATTTTTGAACGATCGTATGTAATGAGCAAAATAATAAGTGATGAAGCATATTTTAAAAAGTGATAGTGTACATCAAAACAAACAACATTCACTGAGTCATGCATGATTTGAATTCAAACTCAAACGTATTAGAGCATGTTCAAACTAGATACATGCAAGCGCTGTAGCTACCATTATGCTGTTTCCGGCTTTATGCTTATTTCCGGAAGAAGAATATGAAAATATGACATGGGGAAGAAGAAGAACGCGTATGCAAATTTTCGTTAACATAAAAATTACGTATTCGAGTGAGTAATTGTAAAACTGGGAATTGTTCACAGTAGCTTTCTTCATTTGCTCTGTGGATAGCCGATAATATGGTTTCGTATTCTAACCAGAAGAAAGCCGCGATGCATTACGGAGTGTACGGAGCTGCACACGGCAATGTAACAGAAGCTCAAAGGTTGTACAGGGAGTGTTTTCCAAGCAGACGTGTTCTTGATACTAGGATATTTCAACGACTACACTAACAACTGTGCTAAAGGGGTTTTTTTGTAAGTTGCATGCAGGATACCGGACGTTCCGGGAGCGTAAGAACGCCACCCGTTACGGATAACATTTTGGATCGTAACAGCGAGAGGCCTGAATCTAGCACACGGGAACTGTCCGAAGAAGTGAACATTTCCCGTAATACCGTGTGGCGAGTTCTGCGAGATGAAGGAATGCATCCGTACCATGCGCAGAGAGTTCAAGGCCTAGAATCAGCGGATTACCAGGCAAGTGTTTTTTTTAATTTTAGCACGTGGTTGCTCCAACAAACGGCTGTGGACCCTGTTTTTTGTGCATATGTGTTGCTCACGGACGAATGCACATTTAGACGCGAGGGTATTTTGAATATCCACAATTATCATGTGTGGTCAAATGAAAACCCATACACAATACGTCTACGTTCGTTCCAGCGACCGATGTTTCGCGGTTAATATATGGGCCGGAATCGTTCACGATTATCTAATAGGGCCATACTTACTGCCAACGCGACTGGATGGAGATTCATATCTTGTGTTTCTGAAAAAGTTGTTGCCAAAACTATTAAACCATGTTCCAACACCCATCAGACGACGTATGTAGTTCGAACACGACGACGGAGCACCGGCCCATTACAGCCTGGATGCTCGTAACACTCTGAATATCATGTATCCGTGACACAATCAGGCTCTCGCGATGTTCGCAGGGAACTGTAGTAGTCGAATTAATTTTTAAAAGATAAATGAAATATATTAGGGAACGTGTTGCTTTTAACAAATCAATTTTTTTAGAATAAGAAAATAAAGAATGCGTGATTAGAAATATGTAATTAAAATATAACAATGTATCTTAACAAATGTTAAATTACTTTTAAAAGACAGGAAAAATTTAGATGTTATAAGAACTTTATTATTAAAATTGTTATTATATTATTATTATCGATTAAATAATATCATACAAAGATGTTATTTTTTATTTTTTTTATTTTTTTGTTAAAAACATAAAATAAACTCGTTAAATCCAAATGATTTTCTTGAAATTCTTTTCTTGATTTATTGTTGCTGATGAAAAATAATATTTAGTCACGTCTCAAAATGACTTAAAAAAAGAAGAAAATCTGCTTTTTTTTCTTTCTAGAATAGGAAAAATACCTCTTTTACGCACCCTTTCCGCTACAATAATGTATTTTTATATCTGGTTTTACGGCTTTTAGGCGGCGAAGATTTTTAAAGTCTTTGAAGTTATGTTGATTGTAAAAAAGTATAGTTTTGTGTTTCGCTTTTCAGATCATCTTGAAAGTCCTTTATTTCTTGTTTAAGGAAAAATTACAAATATACGTATTTTATAAATCCAACTGAATTTTTTCTAAAAAAAAAAAAAAAAAAAAAAAAAAAAAATAGAAAATTTAAAAGTATTTAATGAATGTATTAGTAAACCATGTAAAAAAAAATACTTTTTAAAGATACTTTTGTATATAATAAAATAAAATGTCTAATGTATATTTATTTCAGCACAGCAGGTATACAAAGTTTTTAGCAGTTACAGCAAAGTACTCCACTAAAATTATTCTACTAAGGATAAATCCTTCTAAAATGTGAATATTCGTCTTTTCCAAGTCTTGGTAAACATAAAATTGGCAGTATGTTGTCTCTTTAAGTTAAAATAACACATAAAAATTTGGAATTTGTTTTCATAAAAAAAATTGTTATTTAGAATGTTGATCAGGCAGTACCCGTTTCACTATTTGATGAATACATTAGATAGTCGAGGTGTTAACTGTCATTGTTTGTACTAGAATCGCTGTGCATCGTGTAGAGTCTTACTGAGATATATGCGCCGAGAAGAAGAAGATTTAAAGAGATTAAAATACATATTTGTTCGAAAATAAAAATAATGCTATTCAGAACATTATGATTTTATATTGTGATAAACTTTGAAGTATTTCTGGTCATCGCATCGGTAAACAGACCTTTTGTTACTGTTCCGCGCTCTGCTGCAAGGGATGTGTCCTCTGATGGATGCACTATTTTCCTTTCTCTAAAAAAGCGGAGAGTTTTATATGCACAGTCTGAAAGAATTATTCATGAAGAATCCCAATTTTAACAGTTAAAATGCAACATTAATTAAATATATACGTATAAAGATACTTCGCTACATGTATATCTGAAAGTAAATATGCACATATAGATATAAGTATTATTAACAATAAAGATACGATTACTCGCTTTATATAGAGTCGTAAATTCCGAATGCAAATCAGTTAGAAATTAATACAGTAAACATTATACTTCGAAACTATATCAGTTACTTAAGCTTTTACAAGGTCAGATACATTTCTCTGAAAATGGGAAAGGGGATTAATCAATTTAACAGCTTGGAACAGAAAAGATGTCTCTACAAAAGCTACAGATAATTATGAGTGATTAGACGCGTAAAGTACATATACAAAGTTTTTTTTCTTTTTCTTTTTTTTCCTCATTTTGCAAGGATTTAACATTATGGACTTTAAATAGTAAAATTTGTGAAAAGCTGCCATGATGAGTCCACAATCATCTATAGATACACGGTGATCACCAAACGAATAATGCTAGAGAAAGGTGTTTTGCAATTTTCTTCCTTTGAAGAATGGGATATTGAGTGAATAATATGTACCGCAGTATCTGTCTTTCAGGTAATAGGACGAATGAGTTTACTGATCAAGAGTATATCTGTGTGTGCCCAGTGATAAATCAAGATAATTAGAGTAAAATTCCATTATGAAAATATGATTTGATAAAGTTTGTTTTAACTACGATTCAATAACAGTGAACCGGAAACATACATGATGTAAGAACGTTTAAATTTTAAATTTTATAAGGTATTTTTATTTTTTATTTAATTTTTAATTTTAAAATGTATATAAAATATTCTTTTAATGTTTTTCTTTACATACTCCTATTTTAGTATCTTCATCTATATCTATCATCCATATCTATAACGATTTTACTCAACCTATTTATCTTTTGCAATGTCAGTCGATAAAGCCTATTTCGACTGATCATACTTACACAAGTTTTTTTTAATATTTCACAATATGAAATAATATTTCACAATATGAAATTGGTTTTTATTTTGTTCATTTAAATATTTATTCGCAGGCGCTCTTAGAAAATATTCATTTCATATATATCGTTATCGTCTTTAAAATATAGCTTTTGCACACCTTTTGTTAAATTTTCATAAATATTTTTTGATAATTCTCGCGATTTCTTATCAAAAAACATGAAGTGGTAGTCCTAATCTCGCGGTCCACATCAGAATCAAGAACATATTTATTTATTTATTTATTTATTTTTAATATAATAGGGCAACATCCCCAGTAATTGGAACATTAAGAGAAGCTGTCCTTGATTCTGTTTTCAATAACAAGAAATAAAATATTTACTTGCAAATATTTTTAAATCAAAGAATGCATATCTGTGCATCTTTTTTGCCCATAAAAGCCAAAAATATTTGAAAAAGTATTTTTATAAAAATATATTTATAAAAAGTTGCTATAATCACCAGTAAATGGAACCTAGTGCACCAATGTATGTTACCTTCTGATACAATAATTGGCACATATTTATATAAGAAAAAATACTTATAGATATACTTGTAGATAATATATATAAAAGATTCCACGACTATGTGAAACATGTGATATAAAATAATAATTATAACATAATATATGCATAAAATTTTGGTTGTAAGATAACATAGATTGATAATATTAATTGTAATATCTTTATTCGGAAAATATTAATCAAAATATAAGTAAATTAATGCTAAAACACACACATTTATGTTAGAAATATAACTGTTTTAGACTTGTGCAAAACAGTTATCAAATAGTATTTCCAAATATAAAATAAAAACATAATTTGAAACGTTTAATGGAAAAATAGTAATATAATATTTAATGCTGTTTTATCTGTCAGTATCCACTTTTTAATCTTCAAATAGTGTTTGACTTCAGAGAAAACAAAAATTCCCTGATAATCCTAAGGGATCATAAAAATGAAATTATTCTCTACATTTACCACAGCTGACTATGATGGCCAATTATATGTTTCCACTTTTTTCATTCTGCACTTTAAATCATATATGATCTATATAACATTGTTCATCATAAGCTGCATAATAATGTTCTTTCAAGAAATTTATTTCCTTTTCGATTTTTTTTATCATCATCTCTTAGCTCATAATTGATATTGTCACTATCTATTGAATCATCCTATATTACTATATATATACATATTTAAATCAGCACCCTGACCTCCACTTACAGCGGCATATCATGCCCTGAAGTCATTAAGACATTGCACATGAATATTTCAAATATGATAAACATTTTGATATTGAAATGTAATTTTTTTTATTTGGTGCTATTTCCATGCAGACCATAAATATACATTTGAGACTATCAGAGATTCACACATAAAATTTTACTAGATAATGGTTTCATAAAAGTGGAATACTGAACTTATTTTTGATAATAATTATACTTTCTTCTACCAGAAAAAAAATATTGGGTCTCCGGATCTAGAATAATTGCTTGCGCTTATAAGTTTTCCAGGATATAAGTTACTTTTAAATATAGACGATTTGTACTTAGCTTTTATCATTTTCTTCTTGTGACTCTCAGATTGTCAAAGCTACAAAATTTCTTCTAAAAGTTGTTTCTTTTATCTCTTCAAAAATGTACAAAACATGGAAAAAATTCTATGATGGCGAATTCGAAAATATAGGAGTGGAACATGGATATTTTTCATTTCAATCACATGCTTCTCTCCCCCTCCTCCAAGAAACAAACCTGCGTCACAATAACTTACAGGAAAAGGTTTTGCGAAACACTAAACTTTATAAGATAAGGATATTATATAACGATTTTTCACTTTTTTAAAATTAACTCATTTATTTATTTTTAGTTATTTACAGTAAAAATTATAAAATTACAATTACATCTCATTTAAATTAGTATCTATTATAAATAATAAAAAATACATAAAGAGTAAAATGTGGAATTTTTTTTTTCGCTGATTCTTTTGGAAAGTTTGAGAGATCAAGGCTCATCACTATGACAAATTTAACATTGACAAGAAACAAATTTCTGAAGTCCCATGAGAACTTCAAAGAAAAGTCAGTTTCACAACTTTTCTTACACGCCGCAATCCTGAGTATAAAAAGCATTTTTTTCACAACACAGACTTTATGAGTCTTACCGGATATTGTAAAATGTGTATAAGAACATTGAATCTGCTCATGTCAAATTTCATTGCATGTTCTTTCTACGTCTATCGTAATCTCTTGCAGAGCTTAGGGAAAAACATATAGGCGATGGTTTCCCATTTATTTGAAGAGTTCAAAAACTTCAATGCTTTTTTTTTTCAGTATATGTATCTCTGATGTATATGAAAAAAGAAATTATATGCTATTACAATGCATTTTTTAAAACAAAACCAATGGCTTACATGTAAATACTAATAATATTCAGTTTATCAGTTATCCATTGTTTGAACATTTTAGTCATTTGAAACTATAAAAATAATGAATTGACAATCATCGTTATTTTTTGCCTCCATCATATTCTTTTACGTAGCATGTTTTTTTATGCTTGTTTTAATGTATTATAGAATGCTTATTTAATGACTTTTGTGTAGATATATATTAGAAGTATTGTTTAAGTATGACATAAAAATTTAAAATATTTTAATTCTAAAAATATTAGCATATTTTTATGTAAAGTATGTACCGGGTGTCCCATAAATGACTGATGGATTTTAAAATTCAATAACTTGCAAACGGTACAAATATTTTTTTTTTTTTTTTTTTTTTTTTTTTTTTTTTTTTTTTCAGGAGGATTATGTATAATCTCAAGAGTATTTTTTACTGTGATTCTTGATTTTAGTTCGGATTTTAAACAATAGATGGCGCTGATGGCAATTGGCGATCAGGCGATGCCGAAACTGATGTCACTCAGCATTTATGCAAAGGAAGGAGGTTAAGGCTATGGAGTGCGTTTCATTCGCCAGTACAGTCTTACTCTCAGGCCCCGATTTTGAACTCATTCGATATGATCTCAATGGAATGCGTTGTTGCCATGGAATTAACAGTTTTAGCGTTCAGAAGTGGGCATAAATTTCGTAAACAGTATTCGTGTCCTCAGGAGGTTTTACATTTATGAAGTTTTATTTTCCCGGATTTTTTTTTATTACTTTTTATGGCAAGATTTAAAGAGTATTTTATGCATCATATTTTAAAAGTAAATAAAGAGTTTTTTTTTTATTTTATAACTTTTGTTATATTTCTAATATTTTGGATTTTTTAACTAAACTATTTGAAATTCCAATGGGAAAGTTAGGAATATTATAATTTAGTTTAGAATTTTATTGCAAACTAAAATTCTGGTAAATTTAACTAAATTTCCAAATTAGGCCGATAAAATTTCCATAAATAATCTTAAATGTAAAATAGCCTGCGAAAGGAATCGTGGAAAAAAATCTAAATTTCGACAAAAAATTGCAAAAAAAAAAAAAAAAAAAAAAAAAAAATTGTGGAAAAACGGCAAATTTTGTCAACAAATCGCAAAAAATGACAAGTTTCGTTAGAAGTTTGCGAAAAAACACGGCCGATTTCGTCAACAAATCCCAAAAAACATGGCAGAACTTGTCAAAATGTAAAAAAAAAGCAAGTTTCTTTAAAAAATCGCGAAAAAATCGGCAAGTATCGCCAAAAAATGACAAGTTTCGTCAACAAATCTTGAAAAAACATGGCAAAGCTTGTCAAAAATAAAAAAGCTGGCAAGTTTCGTCAAAAGATCGTGAAAAAACGGCAATTATCGCCAAAAGATTGCAATTAACACGGCCAATTTCTCAACAGATCGCGAAAAAACATGGCAAAACTTGTCGAAAGATAAAAACAACTGACAAGTTTCATCAAAAAAATCGCAAAAAGCGGCAAATTTCGTCAAAAATCGCGAAAAAACCTGTAAGTATCGCTTAAAAATAGAGAAAAAAAGGCAAGTTTCGTCAAACGATCGCAAAAAAGGCAAGTTTCCTTGAAGGATCGTGAAAAAACGGCAAGTTTCGTCGAAAGATAGCAAAAAATGCAAAAAAAAATGTAATAGGGGAGGGAAGAAAAAAGAAACTTTACTGGGAGTGGCTTTCTCTCCCATCTCTGAAAATTTGATACGAATTAAAAAAGATAGTCAAAATTATTCCTAAATTATATACACTATTACAGTAATACTAATATGTATTTTAGAAACTGCAGCTAAAAATCTTAATTTGACGCCTCATATTTTTACAATAGTCGTCATTTGACGCCTGCCTTTTATCTCCCAATTTCTATCACTGCCTGCAAACTCAAATTCAGCTTGTTATATTCTTGCCCAATTCCGTACACTGTATTTTACTGTGGAAGAATTTGTTATTTCCATGGCAACAACACATTCCATTGAAATCATATGTTATAATTTCAGAATCGGGTCCTAAGAGCAAGACTGTCGCTAGATATCTTCACCTACACTGTTAAAAAATTAAAACTTTTGCTGTATCGTCACTCCACTGCTATTACAGAATATCTCTATTTTGACCAATGAGAATACTCCATAATACAATGAAGTAATCGTTTTCTATAAAAGCGGAGGAGTAACGATGAAGCAAATGTTTTATATTTTTAACAGTGTAATTTTAAAATTCGATGCATAAAATATTCTTTAAATCATGCCATAAAAAGTAATTTAATCCGGGAGAATAAAACTTTATAAATCTAAAATCTCCTGAAAACTCCTTGTGAAATTTATGCTCACTTGTAAATGCTGTATTCCACTATCGATGAATCTGTTATTTTCATGGCAACAACGCATTTTAATGAATTTATATTGAATGTATTCAGAATTGGGGCCTGAGAACAAGATTGTACTAATGAATAAGACGCACTCCATAGCCTTGATTTCCTTCCTTTGCATCAATGTTGAGTGACGTTAGTTTCGGTGTTGACTGAGCGTCAATCGGCGTCAACGCCATCTATCGTTCGAAATGCGAACTAATTTCAAGAATCATGGAAAAAAAAACTCCTGACATCATACATAACCTTCCTGCAAAATTTTTTAAATAGCTGTCACCGTTTGCAAGTTATTGAATTTTAAAATCCACCAGTCATTTTTGAGACATCCGGTATGTATTACTCATTGTTTTTACATAAATAAATGTAAAAGAAACCAGAAATTAGCATTTTGATTAATGTATACATATATAAAGAAAGATTTATTTTAGACTTTAATTTTGTTATAAAATCTGTAATAAAATACTTTCTATAATTTTATTAATGTAATTCTTCTTATGACGGTTGAATACATTAAATTTATCAATGTATGACTTTCAATAAAATATTAAACTTTATTTATTAATTTATCATTATATTTTTTTCAGATTTATAAATTATCTCATAAACGTACAATATACACATTTTTGAAAATTTTAAAACACGCATTTTAGTCAAATGTTCATCTTTAAAACACACTTTTGGTAATTTAAATTTTTGTTATTTTTTAATGAATTTATTTACATCTTTTTTTTAGTAATTACTACTGAAATTCAGATAATAAGGATTATATCTAATTGAAATTAATCTTTGTTTTAAAGTGTGTAAATATGTATAGGAAATAATATTTGGAAAAATTTGTGCCTATTCTTTTAGAAAGTTTGAAAGATAAAATGTCATCACAATGACAAATATAACATTGATAAGATACAAGTGTCCAAATTCCCATAACAACTTCAAAGGAAAGTCCATTTCACAGCTTTTCTCACACAAAACAGTCTTGGGTACATAAAGCATTTTTTCACAACACAAACTTTATGTGTCCCACAGGATATTGTGAAATGTGTATAAAAACACTGAACCTGCTGAAGTCCAATTTCATTGCCTGTTCTTTATGCTTCTACCTAAACTCGTGTAGAGCTTAAGGAAAAATATATAGGAGATTATGGCTCATAAATTTGAATTTCCCAAAAACTGCATTGTGTTTTTTTTTCACCTTTTTTCCGGATCTTTAGGTGTAAATTATATGAAGAAAGAAATTATGTGCATTTACATCCATTTTTAAAACAAAATCAATGGAATATGTGTAATGTTATTCAGTTTATCAGTTATTCATGGTTTAAACATTTTAATTATTTGAAATTACAAAAGTGATTTGTCTTCATCGCATCCTCTTGTTTTAATGTAATTTAAATGCTTCTGTAATGCCTTTTGTATAGATATGCATTACACATATTAGAAGAATCGTTTAAATATAGCATAAAAATTTTAAATTATTTTAATTATAAAAATCAAGTACATTTCTCATAAAGTATTCATGTGGAATTGATTGTTTTTACGCAAATAAATGGTAAAGGACACATAACGTTTGAATTAATGTAAGGTACAGATATATAAAGAACGATTTGTTTGGGACTTTGTTTTTCAAAATCTAATATAAAGTGTTTTTATGCACTTTCACATATGAATATAATATATAAAACGAAATATTAAAAATAATATATATATATATATATATATATATATATATATATATATATATATATACGTAAAAACTAATCTGTTTATAAATAAATCATGCTTTAAAAATCACTTCGGAAATTTAAGGTAGACCTCTACGAAAAATTAGACAGAGGAAGTGTGGTTCAAGAAATGTTATCTAAGAATTCATTCTTAGTTGGTATATTCAAAAGCCCTCAGCTCACAAATTTTCTCGTTTACAAGTGTTTTAAAATATATATACTTCTATAACTTTTAACTATAACAATATAGTTACCGAAGAGCCATTACATTATGACCACCCTTCATCTATAACAAGAGCTCACCCGTAAACAAAATCACGACATCTGCGTTGCTGATGTTTAAGTATATAAAGCAGCCATGTATTGTGTTTCAAAACATATCGTGATCAGTGACATAATGGGAAAAACAGCAGATTTATCAGACATTGATAAACGTCGAATGTTTATGGCTTTGCGACTGGAAACATTGATATCGGAAGTGGCGTGTTTGGTGAGCTTTTCAGCTGCACTCGTTGAGTGCACGTGTCGAAAGTGGTTTATGCATAGTGAAACGACAAGTTTCCGGTCTGCGCATACCGGAGGAGAGCAACGATTGTTATGCATCATCCGTCTAGATCGAAAAACAGCAACAGCCGAAAACACCAACATCTACAATAGTGGCAATCCAAACAATATTCCTCACTACATAGTACTGTTTTCACTGTTCCACGTAGGACTACGCAGCCGGTGACCTAAACACGATCCAGTGCTGACAGTAAATGAGAAACAACAACACATGCAACGTACTCACGGACATCGGATTCGGGTAATAGAATTTTGGAAAACAGTTGCATGGTCCGTCGGATTGTGGGTGTTTGTCCATTACATCGACGGGGCGTGTGACTACACCAATTTCTAATATAAATACCAGTTCTCAGATGCACAATTGGTCTGAAATAAACCTGTGGTGGCTATATTATTGTATAGGTGATGATTTTATGGAGCAGATTAGAATCCATAATCTTCATTGAATAATTCCTGACATCTGTGTGCTATCTGAACATCGTTGCAAACCAGGTACGCAAAATGAAGACAACAATGTTTCCGGCGAGTTTTTCCATTTGCCAACATGACAATGCTCCATGTCATACGATTTGAATTGTCAGGAAGTGTTTTCAGAAGCATTCTAATGCGCTTCGAGTGATGCTGTGGCCTAAAAAATTCACCTGAAATGAATCCAATAGAACATTTGCGGTTCCATTAGAAAATCCCAATTCATGGTGCCTCACTGCCAATTCGCAATGTGTGAGAATTTCATTACCATTTGGTGAGCATTTTGTACCGAATATCTCAGAATACCTATAAGAAATCTATTTTGTACAAGTCATGTGTTGGGGATTTTGAGAATTAAATCTGGTTCGACCTCGTATTAAACAGTTGATCTTAATGTGATGGCTCTTCGGTTATATTTAATCTTTCTACATGTCTATTAACCAAACATACTTCTTCTTTAGGATTAAATATAGATTTTAAAATCGTGACGACTTCCAATAAATCAATACTGCTATCCTTGAATATCCCTGTCATGTGCAAATTGAAGATATAAAAATATTTCGTCGCGTCTTCGATGTGGCATAAAAAAGAAAGGAAGAAAGAAAGGAAAACTTAACATCTTTCTTTTTCAGAATTGTAAAAATATCTTTTTACGCATCCTTTCCGTTGCAATAATATATATTTATGTCTGATTTTACGGCTTTTAAGGGACGAAGGTTTTAAAAGTCTCAGAAATCATGTTGACTGTAAAAAAAGTATAACTTTTCGTTACATTTTGAAACATTTCAGTTCATTCTAAAAATCGTTTTGTTATATTTCAAATGGAAATATTCAAAGACAATATATCAATTTATCATTATTATATTGCTTAAAATATTATTGTGATTTAGAATAATATGAACTTATTCTTTAGGTGTATCACTACGTCTTTAGAGAACAATATAATAGAATTAAAATTGAATTTGAGTGTAGCGAAAAAATAAATATTTTGCAGTTATAATTCGTGTGAAAGCAAAAAATAAAAAACAAAACAAAGCATGTCTATCTTATAGATTATAAGTATACAATAAAGACACTTAATAGGTGAACACACATAAAAAGTTGAAAAAGTGCTGTCTAAATTCGATTTTCTAAAGAATTTATTCTGCCAAAGTAGTTGAAGTAAAGATAATGAATTTAAAAGTTCTGAAACCTTGATTAAATATATTTACAATCACCTATCAATTATGAAGAAATTTTGCGTAATATGATTGTCAAATTTATTTATTCAAATAGTTTCAAACTGATATTTATAAAAAATATCTTATTATAAAAAGAATAAAATATTCATTCTATTCTTGAAAATATTTTTATACTATCAATAAAAACATTCTTCGAGGAATCAAAATTGAATTGCTTATAAACCTCTAATTACAATAAATAATTTTTTTTTCAAAATTAATGGGGTTTCGAAATTTATTAATTATTAATAATTTAAATTATTCACCTAAAGATAATTTTCTCAGTAAATTATCACAGTTCTCAATGAAAATTGCATTAAGTATTTGTAAAATGTATTAGTAACTATTAAAGAAATTTGTTTTATTACTTTATTCGGTACTTAACGATGTTTAAAAGACCAAAATTTACCTTCAATTATTCGGTTTATATCTACACTAAACGGTGTATAGCCTGAGAAGACAGGTCACTTGAAATTTTAGACGTTTCATTAAATAATAAGAAAACTACATAAGAGATAACCCTGAAACTCGTATTAAACTGAATACTATAACTCAGAATATTATTTAAAGATTTTTACTTATTTTTACAGTTAAATAAACGTGAATATCTAAATTTTGATTTTGATTCAGCATTTAAAAAATTAATTAAAAGCATTTATACTAAGCATTTAAAAAAAAAACTTTTATTTAAAAAATCATAGTTTCAAAAAAAAAATTCAAATTTGAACAAAAAGAATATATTATTTCCTTTTCTAATTAAGAATTAAATATTATTTAAACGTCATTTTAAGTATAAAAAAGAGAAATTTTAAAGCAATATCAATAATATTAAAAAAAGAAAAAAAAAGATTTTTGTATCGCGGTCCCTCTTAAGTACAAGACTCTAAAAAGCATTACTATTTGAAACAAATTTCACTCAATATTGCATAACCCATAAATATTTCGGGTTTTTAATAATATCATAAGCTAGGAAATACATCTTAGAAAATAATAAGCGAAGCTTGCGAAGGAGCATCAGTTATCTAAATGCAAATTAGAAGGATTAATAAACCAAAACTACTTCTTTAACCCATGTTGTACGTGGAAAATCTAAAAACATCAAAACGAAATCTACAGACCTCAAAGTACATCATTGTGCCAGCACTTGCTTTATGTTTCCTCAGATAATTTTATAGTATCGATAAGGTGCAGGCATAAAAGAAGAAATAAATCTACTTACGCCGGTGGAAGAGGACTTTCAAAAGCACTCTGCAAAGATAATTTAGATTTTGCAGTAAAAATGTTTTGATTTCCTGAGTGCCTTTGGAAGATCCATATATTTTGAGATCAATGATATGGATTTAAACGTCGCATTTTTTTAATATAATAGAATTTAAAGAAATATATTAATAAAGGTGTAATGTAAAAACACTGTTTCAAATTATAGTTTGTTTATATGTTATGTATTGAAGGGAAATTTCTAAATTGTTTATCGTGTAAAATATTTCAGACTATATTCATTAAATTATTTTTTTTTACATTCTATGATCAAATTATTTAGCGCTTCAATTTATTTTATTTATTAAACAGCTGTTATTTTCTTTCACATTTAATTTTCAGCTGGTAACATGATAACCGTTTTTTTCACCATAAATGTTCGTAAAAAAAGAAAAATATATATAACTTTTTTTAGAGAAAATTTGTAGACTGATGAATAGAAATGGAAGGTTTTTTCAATAAATATATGTAACATTTGTAAAAAATTTTAAAAAGGAGATAGCTATTAAAAAAATTATACAAATATGTAAACATATGGAACTTTTTCTAACATAGACGTTTTTATACATTTTATAAACTCATTTATATCATTTTCTTTTGAGGTGTATTATAATTAAAAGAAAAAGAGTAAAAATAACGTTTTTTTTCTTTTTACACTAAAATATTTTTTTGAAATAAAATGCTTAAAAATATTATCAAGATTATAGACAAGAAATTACTTAACACTATAAAAAATTCAGTATTATTTTGAATATAAAATAATCATTTCGCTTAAAATTCCGAAAATCTAAATTATTTGAACTTTTCTTAATAATATCATAAGATAGCAAGAGTATTTTGGAGAATAGTAAGATAAAAACACTTTCCGAGGAATGAATGTTACCCAAAAACTAAAAAGTACTGTGAATACAGATACTTCTTCTTTAACCCATGTTGTTCGAGAAAAATCTAAAAACAATAAAAGGAAATATACAGACCTCAAATAACATCATTGTGTCAGTACTTGCTTTATGTTCCTCGAGAGAATTGCGTGATATCGATAAGGTGCAGATATAAAGCAAGAAATAAAACCACTCATACCAGCAGAAGAGGAGTTGGAAAAGCTCTGCAAAGATAATTTAGGTTTTACAAGCAAAGTGTTTTTATTTTTCGAGTGCCTATGGAAGATCCATACATTTTGAGATCAATGGCATTGGTTTTATCGTCGAATTCTTTAATATTAGAAATTTAAAGAAAATATGTTAAAAAAAAGAGAAATATAAATATACTCTTTAAAAATACAATTTATTTATGAAAAAATTTAACTACAAAATATTTATATTGGTTTATATGGTATAAACATATTATTTTATGTTGGATAATTTAAGAAAATATTTTAATGAAAAAGTATTATAAATATATTCTTGAAAAATATCAGTTCTAAAAATCAGCATTAATTGAAAAAAAATTCATTTTTGTTAAAGTTTCATAGCTCATAATTATTAAAAATTTTTAAATAACATCATAAACTAATACATATATTTGAAAAAATAAGAAATAATCACTGCGGAAGAGTATCAGTTATCTAAATGCAAACTAGAAGTTTTAATAAACCAATAATTCTTCTCGATGATGTTGTACGTAAAAAATCTAAAAGTAATAAAAGGAAATCTGCAGATCTCAAAATACATCATTTTACCAGCACTTGCTTTATGTTTCCTCAGATAATTTTGTAGTATCCATAAGGTGCGGAGTTAAAAAATGAAATTAAACTACTTAAAACAGTGGAAGAAGACTTTGAAAAGCACTTAGCAAAGATAATTTAGATTTGCAATGAAAGTGTTTTGATTTCCAGAATGCGTATGGAAGATCCTTATGTTTTGAAATCAAAGACATCGATTTAATCGGTGCTTTATTTATTAAACTACTGCTATTTTCTTTGACATTCAGTTTCCTATCTAATTTCCTGTGTATGACAATTAATTTCCTAAGGGAAAAGAAAAAAAAAAACTTGTGGATTTATGAATAGCAATATGAAGTGTATTTCAATAAAATTTGCAAAACTTTTAAAAATTCTAAAAGGCGACTAATAGTCACAAATTTATACAAATATTTAATACATGGAATGATATAATCTAATTTCCTATGTATGACTATTAATTTCCTAAGGGAAAAAAAAGAAAAAAAAACTTGTGGATTTGTGAATAGCAATATGAAGTGTATTTCAATAAAATTTTGAGATTAAAGGAATGGATTTAATCGTCTATTTATTTCATATTGGATAATTTAAGAAAATATATTGATGAACAAAATAATATCAATATATTCTTGAAAAATATGATTTGTATATTTATTATGTATCGATGAAAATCTTCTAAATCTTTCACTGTGTAAAATATTACAGATTAAATTCATTAAATTACTTATTTTTATAATTGTTGAGTGAAATGTTAAACACTTCATGTTATTTTATTTATTCAACTACTGCTATTTTCTTTGACATTCAATTTCCTATGTATGAAAATTAATTTCCTAAGGGAAAAAAAGTAAAAAAAAACTTGTGGATTTATGAATAGCAATATAAAGTGTATTTAAAAAAAATTTGCAAAACTTGTAAAAATTCTAAAAGGCGACTACTAGTCACAAATGTATACAAATATTTAATACATGGAATGTTTCAAATATTAGCACTTACATTTGCATACATTTTATATAGTTTTTAATATATATTTTAATTTTTTAGGGGAGGGGGAGTAAAGAATTAATTTAAAAAACGCGGAATAGATATAGTTTCATACCCCGAAGTATGTTTTTAAATATTTTTTTTTAAGAATTATAAAAAATCATAGGCAAAATTCGGCTTAAAAAATAGCATTTTTTTAAATAAAAAAAGAATGTCTCGAATTTTCATAAATTAGATTACTGAAAATTGCTAAATAATATAATGATCTTAAAGCAGCAAATATATTTTGGAGACTAGTAAGACAAAATCACTTTCCAGGGAATATATGTTACCCAAATACTAACAAGCGGGTGAATACAACAATACTTCTACTCTAACCAATGTTTTACGTGAAGAATCTAAAAACAATAAGAGGAAATCTGCAGACTTCGAAGTACATCATTGTTCCAGCACTTGCTTTATGTTCCCCCAGAGAATTTGTAGCATCGATAAGTTGAAGATATAAAAGTAAAAATAAATCTATTTATACTAGTGGAAGAGGACTATAAAAAACACTCTGCAAAGATAATTTAAATTTTGCAATAAAAGTGTTTTCATTTCCCGAGTGCCGATGGATGATCAATATGATTTGAGATCAAACGCTTCAATTTAATCTTTTTTATATTAACAAATTGAAAAAAAAGTGCATTAATAAAAAAGTAATATAAATAAACTTTTTAAAATATGTAGTTTATAGCATGTTATCTATTGAGGAAAATCTTCGATATCCTTCATTGTTTAAAATATTACAAATTATATTTACTAATATACATATTATTTTATTTATTTTTTAAATAACTAAAGACTGCATTTTTTTTTTTACACTAAAAGGCTTTTCGAAATCGAATGTTTAAAAATTCTATCAAAATCTATCAAGATTTTTTTTTGGGGGGGGAATAATTAATACGCCAAAAATCAGTATTATTTTTAATAAAAAAAAATATTTCTCTTAAAATTCCATAAACCTAAACTATTTCAATCTCCTTAATAATATCAGAAGATAGCAAATATAATTTTTGAGAATAGTAATACAAATTCTAACAAGCAGGGTGAACCCAGCAATACATCTTCTCTCAATAACAAGAAACCTGCAGACCTCAAAGTACATCATTGTGCCAGCACTTGCTTTATGTTTCTTCGGAAATTGGTATGACATCGATAAGGTGAAGCCATAAAAGAAGGAATGAATCTACTTTGAATACCTTTTGAAGAGGATTGAGAAAATCATTTTGCAAAGATAGTATAGATTTAGCAATAGTGTTTTTATTTCCCGAGTGTGTATGGAAGATCCATATATTTTGAGATCAAAATCATGGATTTAAACGTCGCACTCTTTAATATTAGAAAATTAAAGAAAATGTGTTACTAAAAATGAAATATAAATATACTCCTTAAACATATAGTATATTTACGATTTATTATGTATTTCTGACATCATTTATTGTGTAAAACAGATTATATTTATTAAATTGGTATTTTTATATTTATTGAACTAAATACTAAATATTGCATTTCATCTATTTATTAAACTATCGTATATTTTCATATATAAACTGAGAAATTTCGAGCTTTTTTGGCTCTAATGTGAGATTTTAGACTATAGATGAGTATGTGAAAATTTTCTAATTTTATATTCGAAAATAAAAAGAATGGTAAGCGTAAAATATATAAAAGATAGTGGAAATTTTTATAATTACTTTTACATAGCAATATATTACGAAGAAAAAAATCATCAATCATTTTTAATATCTAAGTCATTATCAGTCTTTTCAAGCAACATATTAAAACTGCTTTCTCTCATTCATATATCTGGATGAATGTCGTCAATTATCGTTTTGACTATCTTCTTCTAAAACAGCACCCTCCTTAATTCCAATCATCTCTTTACTGATGCAACAGTTTTTGAAACATTAAACAAACATTTTTCCCAAATTGAGAATTCGGCTTGTATACGTAGTCCAATTTTGGATAATTATTCAATGAAAAATCGGATTATATACGGAAATATACGGTACTATTTTCGTTTACATTTAATTTCTTATTGTTAACATAGTAATGATTTTTTTCACCACAAAAGTCTTTAAAAAATCGAAGAAAACGTATCCTATATTTTAAAAGAAAAATTTTAGATTTATGAATACGAATATAAAATGCTTTTCAAATATCTGTGTTAGTTGTAAAAAACTCTAAAAAGCAAATATATATATATAAAATTATACAAATAATTAAATTAAAGGAATATTTTAAATTTTTGCACAGACCACTGCTTACACTGATGAAACATAAAGATTTTTTTTTACCCTGAAACTTTTTTTACACATAATTATTTTAAACAAAATCACGATCATAGCCAAAAAATTGTTTAATACTGTAAAACAACAAAAGAAATATTTTGAACAATAATAATAATAATAATAATAATTTGTCTTAAAACATCATAAATCTAAATTATTCGAATATGATAAACAATATCATAAGTTAGCAGATATATTTTGTAGAATAGTAAGACAAAATCTCTTTCTGAAGAATATATGCTACCCAAATACTATCAAGGAAGGTGGATATAGCAATACTTCTTCTCTAATCCATGTTGTACGTGAAGAATCTGAAAACAATAAGAGGAAATCTGCAGACCTCAAAGTACATCATTCTACCAGCACTTGCTTTATGTTCCTCCAGAGAATTGCACAATATCGATAAGGTGAGGATATAAAACAAGAAATGAATCCACTTATACTATTAGAGGGAAAGTTGGAAACGCTCTGCAAGAATAATTTAGATTTCGCAACAAAATATTTTTAATGTCTGGAAAGCCTATGAATTTTCCATATATTTTTATATCAAATGCGGGCATTTAATCGTTGCATTTTTACATTAGAAAAATTGTGAAACTATACATTAATGAAAAAAATTGGATAAATACAGTGTATAAAAAACAATTTTTAACACGATAATAACGAGAAAAATAAAATATGATTTTGACAAGGTATGGCTTGAGAAAAATCGGCTAAATTCAGCAAAGTGCGAAATATTACATTTTATATGCACTGAATATTTATCATAACAACTATTTTCTTTTGCGTTTAATCACCTATTAATAAATTTTTTTCCATAAAAGGATGCAATAGGGAAAATGCAACTTTTTTTCTTTTTCTTTTCTTTTTTTTAAGTTTGTATATTTTTATTCTTAAATATCACATAGGTATTTCGCTGTTAAATATTTTAGTAGAATAAATTACATACCTTTGATTTTAATATATACTATCTGATATATTTTCAGATAAACAAATTCTTTTAATTCTAACATTCTAACATAAAAACCAATTATTTCAAGTTTTAAGAATGGGTATTTATAAAGAGAAAGTACTAGTATCTTATAGTATTTGTTCTTTTATGTATATAATAGTATTAATTTATATGCTTAATTGATCAATGTATTCGATCTCGTTTATAATTTAAAGGAAAATGCTGATTTACTCCTACCCCCCCCCCTACTCCACTAGTCTTATTGTAAATAAATGTATCTGTATACTTTGTCACATAAAACTATTTAGGAAAACAATTAAAAATGTTTGTTTTATTAATATTAATGATAATTTTAATCAGATAATTACGGTTATAACTGAAAAAAAACTTAAGAGACAAACAAATATAACTAAAAATATTAAGCTGATTTTAGTGTTAATAACTTTAATAAAAATTTCCATTAAACTACTATTATACCTGATATTAAAAAATAATTTAAAATGAAAGGGATTGATAAGTATAATAAGATTGATGAACATGATTTTAATGAATTCTCACTGTATGCTGACTTCTACGGCCTGTAAAAACTCAATGTATTTTTAAAAATAATACTTATGCAAATGTAAAGTTACAAATATAGATTCCAAATGTAATTTAAATCGTGAATGTAACAGAGAAGTAACAAGAGAAAAAAGTAGAGAGAAGTAACAGAGAAGTAACAGAACAGAGAATGTAACAAGTCACCCTGAACTCTACGCTTCAGAAATGCTTGAATAATACATTTACTCTAACAATAAAATTCAAATATAATTTAAGAAAAATAGATTCGTGTGAATATTATTTTAATGAAATATGTGAAACAATGTTTTTTTTTCAATTGTTAGATCTATAAAATACAACCTTGAAAATTACATCAATATTGCACTGCTAACTCAGTGTTCTTTAATATAATGTAAACTTTGAGCAATAGCGTTGCGTTGGTTAAGTAATTTCCTTTACAGCAGAATGTTATTTTTTCCTTTGTAGCAGAAAAGCCTTGGTATTAAATTAAACACATTATCTGTGACAAAGCAGTTTTATACATGGAAAATTGCTTCAAGAAAAGTGGGAACAAAAGTTATCCAAATATTTAAACCAAGAAGAGAAACAACAGTTGGTTAAATATTAACGTATAATAATTGGATATTCCGTTAACCCTTTATCTACCGTATTACGAATTCGTGAAAATTTTACATTCTAAAGCATTTTACGTAAATTTTGTAAACTAAATTAAAAAAATTACTTAACCATTTAATAATTTTTTGAAATATTTTAGAAGAATTGAAGGATTTAAAAACAATAATCAAATTTGATTTTACAGGGATTTTGTGCAATATTTATAGTCCCACTCAAAACTTTTATTTTAAATTCTTTTCTTAGTATTTTTTAGAATTATAAAATGTACAAATATCATGTTCTTACAATATAAATATAGAATAATTTCCGAATTGAAAAATCCTTATCCCCCTCCCTCAGCGCCAAGAAGGTAGAAAAGATATAAAGGCTGAAGAAATCATCCTTTTAAAAATATTTTTGTTTTGTGTAACCAATAATGCTTTTGGAACAAAATATATTAATGCATCTGTAACTCATTCTAAACAGTCTTACAACTAATTGATGTGTTGAAAGAATTTTATAATAAGTAATTTTAATGATACTTATAAGTACCGTCGAGAGTTTTTTTTATCGGCCTAAAAAATGGAACTAAAAAATAATGGTGCTAAATGATTATTGACTTAAAAGGTACCGGTGCTGGAAGATTTTAAAATAATATATCTAAGCATTGCATATGTGTCTGTGTGTGTGCTTTCCTTAAACAAGCATTTAAAAAGAAATAGCTACTTTTTTTAAATGTGTAAGCTTTGGTACTCTTCTTTTAAACTATATTTAAAGCAAACAGTTAAAACGTCTAAAAATTGCGTAAATAATTTTCTTCTTTAAAAATATCTAGTATTTATGTCTGAGTGAGATATGTTTAAAATAATGAAATATATGTTATTAAAGTTTTTTAGCAAGATATCTTAATTTTTTTCTTTTTCACCAGCATGAAAATTTCTTATTATTATTCTCAAATAGTATTTTTTCTGAAACAACAACAAAATTTAGGGTGATATATTCGAAGAGTTAATAGACGGATTGCTTAAAAAAAATGAAAAAAATTATTTAGTCTTTTAAAACTAAATTATGCATGAAATCAGTTCTTATTTTTATATATGAGATTTTTTCCTATATCTATCTCTATTTTTAAGTTAAATACATTATGTTGAATATTAAGGAAAATATGATTCATTTTACTTGTCTAGATGTTGCATGTGTCATTAATATATATTATTAGTATGCGCTGTTTTTTTTTTTTTTTTTTTTTTTTTTTTTTGTTGATCTTATCGTAATGTTTTATGTTTCAAAATTTATTAGTTGTTTTTCCCTTCTGATCTTTTTATAATATATTTCGAAATTAACGATGCGGTAAAGAGAAAAAGAAAAAATTCTGTTATTTTATATTGCGTTATACAATATTGTATCTCAATTTATTCAAATGTAAATAATTAATGTACTGGATGTTATTTATTAATACCGTTTTAATTACATTTAGAAATATATTCTCAAACATTTTGAATGAAAGTTATCATTAATAGAAAAAATAACTTTTCAATTTGATACATTCTTTAAAATAATAAAAAACACGTAAACTGTTAAAGATTTTTTGTATGTATATTCAAAATATTAAAATAATTTACGCAACAAATATAACATATCTAAATTAAAGAAAAAGCCCTTTTATTAATTAAAAAATATATGGAACCATTCGGGCATCTTGCTTAACGAAATAAAACAAAACTTTTTTTCTTATCAAATAAATAGTTTATATTAATATGTTTTGAGATATGTATTTATAGAGCCCTAGAAAACATAAGAAATATCAGGTAATAAGAAATATTACTAATATAAAAAATATAAATTATTTATTCAAATAGCGTTTTGAACAACAGTAAAAGAGACACTTTTGTATTAACCACATTTAAGCATAAAAAACTGTAAAATTGCCGTAGATTTCAATAATTACCGTACCTTTTCAATTCTGATAATTTCAGTGATTTACTCGCATAGTTATGTTACATGTGCTTTAAAATTTTGCTTTATTAAATGTGTAACTATATATATATAATATAGATAATAATATCCAGGAAAATAAAAATCTTGGACAGTTCAAATATAATCGAAATAAAATTTCTAATACAGTTGAACGAACAGAGATACATAATTATTGATAAAAAAAGGCTTAAATGTATTTTAAAACAATACAAAATTTATTATTTGTGTTACAGTATTCAAACAAAGTG
Source organism: Maratus speculifer (assembly GCA_964019185.1). Classification (NCBI taxonomy): domain Eukaryota; kingdom Metazoa; phylum Arthropoda; class Arachnida; order Araneae; family Salticidae; genus Maratus; species Maratus speculifer. The sequence goes on along the minus strand of OZ025297.1, from coordinate 285,931,645 downwards.
CCAGTGTTTACTATTAGACTGTTTAATTATTCAATTTAATCGGTGTTTCACATTAGAAAATACTACAACAAACGCAAAATTTAGTGGTCAGGCCATTGCACCAGAGTTCCCCTCGCACATGTTTTCGCATTACAATAGGGATATATGTATCCAGAAATTTTAAAAATAGAAAATAAAATTTGAATGTGTAATACCTCCTTGATGGTTACTCTCGAATAGCGGGCGCTTGTATTTTTTAAAAAATTTTATGATCCCAATTCCCCATATATGTGTACACTTTTACCTCATAATAACGGAGAAGTTACACGCTCCTGAGGTGTCCTTTATTCAGAAGTTTCACAGTATCTATATTATAAAGAGCAAACGTATCTGTGCGTAAAGCGCACGTCATTTTTTTTTTGTTTATTTAAATATTTACTCTGCCAAATAAAAAAAAAAAAAACTTTGAAATGTAATTTGTTTGAAAATTGTATTTCAATTTACTGATTGGTTATAATTGAAAAAAAAAATCAGGTGCGAATTATTTTTTAATTTATCGCTACCGAGTAAAACTCGATTACGAAAAATTAATCCATTTGCCCTTGAAACAATATAAAGAGTTCGGGTTAGTTTCTGGCTAATATACTATAGCAAAATTACAAATTAATCTATAAATAATAAAATAAAGTAATATAATAAATACAAATTTAACAGACACGTGATTGAATTACGTGCTCGAAGCATTGAAAAGATCAGAAAGAAAACTTTTGTCATTAGTAAAAAGATCTTCGGCTGATAACTTCTGACATGCATCTAATACAAAATATGACTTTTGGTAAATTTCATAACTTTATTTGATTCCATAAATAATATTTTTCATTTAACTCTTTAACCTGCCTAATCGTCGTTAATATACTATTTCAAATGCTGATTTATAATAAAATTGGCATTAATAGTAATCTTTTTAATTGTATAAGATAGAAATATATGTAAAGTTATCACCTACAAATCTTCATACCTTTACTTTTACAGTTATTATTTTATGACTTTAATTTTAATGAAAAAATCTGCAAGACGCTGAAAAGGTTAAAAAATGCTTTTTTGGAGTTAGTTAGCAATCTGAAAAGCATATTACATGTAGAAAAGTTATAAGATTTTTCAATTTTAAAAAATGGATTTTGTCTTTACTATGTAACCCGGGAAGTCTGGGTTCGATCTGCTAGTATGTTTTAAAATTCATATTTTGCTTGTATGCATCGAAGCATAAATTAAACTCTTGATTCACTTAATCGTGAAATTTTATATATTACATATCCTACTTTTTACAAAATACTGTTTTCGATTCTATTCATAGTATTCTCAGAAAATACGTAGTTTTTTCATGCAGCAAAATATTTACAATCATTTGAATATCAAAAACATTGGTTAAAAAAAATGATATAATTTTTTTTATATACAGCATCCAAAAATATCAGGAAATCTGGGATTAAATTAAACAATTTAAATATATTTATTTGACAACGTTCGTGACTACTTTGTTTAGTCTATTTCGTAGGAAGGAGGAGCGTAATTAAATTATTATCTATAATGTTTTTATAATTAAATTCTTATAAATTGTTTCAAAAGGAAAAAAAGAAATCAGCGTTGTGTTATTTTAGTAAAACCCTTTCCTTATAAGGATGTCCAGCGAAAAATATGTAGTACAATTATGCCACACTTATTTCTAGTAAAAAATGTACATTATTGCTTAAAATTTACAATAAAATACATAATGAATAATACATATAACTCAAAATAAATAGGTTTTTAAATATTTAAACATAAAGTCAAATTTGTTAACATTTTCTAAAATACTCTACATACACAGACATACAGAAAACAAACACTTAAAACGAAAACAGAGCAAGAAATATAGAACATGTTGCTACTTTAAATTAGCATTTTAGGAGTTCACAGTATAATTTTCAATGTTTTCTATCTGTTTCGTTATTTTTATAAAAAATGCAAGCATCTTCACCCAATTTTAAACGGTGGACTAGAATGAAACAAAATATAATGTACTAGGGTTTGGTTTGGTTTGGTTTATTTTTTGTCGTCCGATTATCTATGCTAGGGATATAGGACCAAGGGGGGTGCCCTTCGTGGGGGTCTTTCTAAGGGAACCTAACCCGTATTTACGCAAGGTTCGAAGAAAACCACGAAAACTCCGAACGGTTAGGTCGACAGCCGCGATTGGGTTCGAACCCAGCACCTGCCGTCTACCAGTTTGAGGTCAGAACCTCTCGGCCATTGGTGGGGCAATGTACTAGGGAATTACACAAGAAATAGTATTTTACCTGTTAGACATTCCTTTATAAATACAGCGTTAATGCTGAAAATTTTCAACACACAAAAATAAACTCTTTTAGAACACATTTTGTCACAAAATTTACAACGCATGATCGTGTTGTGAATTAGAAAACATCATAAACAAAACTTTTTTTGTGTTGTGATTGTGTTCTTAATATGTTGCAAAGGTATTGTTCGCTAGAAATCTGTTCTTAATATGTTGCTATTTATAAATTATTTCTAAAAACTGCCTTGTTAATTGTGTTGAAATAGTGTTGTAAATTGCTTCGATAAAAAAATATTTTTTACAATAGCGCTGTATTGCACATCATTTTGTCAAAGAGATAAAAACACATTGAAATAACTCCGCAATTTAGAGCACTTTAAAACAACATATGTAGGACACTTTCAAAACATTTTCTACATGGTGCCTTTAAATATAAGTAATTTAAAAAGAGAATTAAGATACAATTAGCTTTACAAATAAAAAAAATATCCAGGAAATAACTGAGTAAGTTGACTATATTTGCCAAGAAATATTAATAATTGCATTTCTTTAAAAAATATATGTAATTGTTAATAGTACTTTTCACAAAATCTTTTTTTTTTGGCACAACGCATTTTCAAGACAATCAAAAGCGATTTTAGTTAGAAGTATTAATTACTATGTTCAATTAGTGTTGTAAAAGTGCTTCACGAATTTGCAGTAAAGAGTTGGCAACAATGCCTTTTAGCATGACATATGTTTAAAATACATTTTTTTAAATGCAAATTCTTTCATTGAATTTTTAAACAGAAGTAAGTAAAATTTTCCTTTATCAACATACACCTAATATTTTTTTAATAACCGTACCATCTCACAGAGAGAGAATAGACATGTATCTTATGGTTGGAGCTTTCATAAAAAAGCATATTACGTCTGCTACGTCAGTATATAAATTATATATATATGAGAGCTAACTCCCCTAATGCTATGGACAAAATTGCTCCATGTGAGGTCCGTAATAAATATACCTGAAAACTTTCATAAATATCCTTTAGCATTTCTATAAAGCAAACTTGAAGTTACTGTCATAATATAAAAGAACTGTCGTCAAAATCAATGCATCTTCAGCATGTTTCCACTCATAAAATTTAATTTAAAGACAACCAGAGTGTATGAACATGCATATATATATATATATATATATAACACACACAAGATATCCGTTAAATATTGTGAGATCTTTTATTAATAAAAACCATGCCGATGTTCATTACCATGACTTTAAGCAGTATTTTAATTACAGTTTTGCGAAAAACTGTGATGGATGCTTAGATTATTAAATGTGCCCATCAACTACCTACTTCAGAACATAAACAAATAGTAATTGTTTCAACCTTATTTAAAGAAATGTGTATAAAAACTTTTTTCTGCGATATATAGTATTATATATTAATGCTATTATTTTACTGTGTTAGATATAATGCTTAAAAACATCGACTGTTGTTTCTTTACCTTAATTATTAAGAAAAGAAAAATACGACTCTTTTAAATGAACATTAACCTTAAAATTTCGTTTCGATCATGTTAGAAGACACTGACAACTACAAATAAAAAGATATTTTTGCTATATGATTCAATAAAAATAAAAGTATTAAATATAATAATATTAATATTAAAATGCACAAAATTATACTTTAATGCCTCTGTGAAGTTCTACTTAAAATTATAATGGTTTAAAGAAAATCAAAGTTCTATTTTTGAGTTAAAAAATCATAATATTAAATATCCTGACAACGATAATTTCACTTGTTTATTTTCCAGAAAGAAGAAAAAATATTGCCCTAATTTTATGACGCTAACAATTTAAGTCTTTTTTTAAAATAATGTTTTAATTGCCTTGATCCTTTACCCCTAGGCATATCTACAAATAAAAAATTATGTGAAACATTTATCATCTAATTGATTTTAATGCTTCAAATTAGTTTGCATTTTCGATTTAAAACACTACCAATTGACTTACACAGATGCATTAGAAGTAATTCAGTTTCGTTCGATTTTTCTTTCGATAGTGAATTTTACTATACCAACCGAAAAAAATCTGCTGAGACTGTACATGTTATTTTCTGAAACTCAGAACAACTTGAAACCACAAAAAAAGATATTATTCACCTTTATATTTATAAAGCATTTTTTCCATTTTCAGTGGACAATGGCTATTATTTCCCACTCAGCAATATTCTTATACTCTCTAACCCCCCCGCCTCTCCCCATGTGAAACTTATGGACATCGTTAATATCTCTTAATGAAATGATCAGAAGTGGATAAGATGTCGACAAAAGATAACTTTGAAAGTTTTTTGACGTAATTTTGCTCATATCTGAGTGTCTCTGCGTGATATTAATTTGAAGAAAATGAATTATCTCTTGAAGGTAGTTAGTTCAATTATTAAAGCATAATAAAGTAAAATCTTCAAGGGGAAAATGTCAGAATTACTCTTTTTTAGTGTTAAGAATTTATTTAAAAAGCCTATTCATATTAATTTAGGGTTATAAAAAAGTATTACAAGACCATGACTTTTTAAGAAAGACTATATAAATAATACTGTAATTTTTTTAAATAAAATAAAACTTTCCTTTAATTATATAATTGTCTACATTAATTAAAAATTTCGGAAATCAAAACTAATATTAGAAATATTTTTCATCTACCTTTTATTAAACGTTGTAATTATTATTTACTGTTTTTCTTTTCTTTTTTTTTTTTTTTCGAAAATGGCTTTTTCTTTATATTGAGCAATAGTCTTCTTTTCTATGACCAGTTCTCCATGCTTTTTTCAAAGTAGAACTCATGGACATCTGCAGTACCTCTTAAATAAAATTACTGAAACGGATTACTGATAAGGACAAAACCTGTCTTTGGATATTTTTTATTTCATTATTTATTTTTTTATTTATATTTTTTACTCTGTAATGTTGTTTTAATAAAGGGAGTTTTGAAATGTGTGAGTTGTCTTTATTGTCAGGGAACAAAGCCCATGTTGAGGGTGGGGTCGACGGGGCTTGGCGGGCCCTCCTGCTCATGATGGGACTTGATAACGCACCCGGAATTTCCATCTCAAACCTAGGAGCACGAGCGGCAGTGGGGATGTATGTGCCAAGTGTGAGGTGATAGAAGAACAAACGCAGGGCCAGATTTCAGATCCCCCGCGGAAGTTCTATGTTGACTGGGTGTAGGTAAGGATTTTTCAAGCTGAAGTTGATCTACTTCAGCTCGATGAGAACTAACGTCGTTAGATTTTCTAGGGGAGGTCGTGACCCCTTGCTGAAGTGACCCGGTGGTTTGGAAATCGCCTCTCACGGTCCGAGGGCTTCAGCAAATGTGCATATCTGATAGACGGCCAAAGTGGGGCTCAATGAGCGCCGTGTCGGCCCCGATCAGAGCACAGTGTGATGACCAGTAATGGTCGCGTACACCTGCCTATTCAATTACTTTACTTTGTATTTTGTTATATTGAGGAAAAGGATATAGCAACCTTAGAAAGTAAGTATACGTCCGAAGCAATAGAAAACAAAATTTCCTATCTTAATAAAATGAAATTAACTTTTAATGGGCTAGTTAATTTTCAAGGACAGCTTTCGCATTATTTTGTGATTATTAAAATTATATGTATGATTGCACCTGATTAAACTGATCGCACATTATTTTATTATATGGTGAGAATAATCTGTTATTTTACTAATATAATTAAGAAATTTAAAAAAAATGATTTTTTAATCAAATTAATATTTTGATATCAATAAAGGTAGTGTATTATTCTTTAGTCAATTTTCCGTGTTTTCAACAGATTAATTTCAAATTGATACGACAACTTATATAATAACATTTATCTAATATTTGAATAACATAGGAAAACTTAAAGTATTATTTATAATCGGTTTCATTATGGTAAGAATAATTTGTCATTTCATTATTATTATTATTATTATTCCGGAAAAAAAACAAGCTAGAATTTTGATATCAATGAAAGCATTGCAAAATATTAATTTAAAAGTGATACGAAAAAGTACATAACAGCATTTATCTACTGTTTGAATAATATAAGTAAATTAAAAAATTTATTTGTCATCAATTTTGTCATGCTAAGTATGAACATTTATTTTATTATTGTTATTCCGAATACAATATATTTTTTAATTAAGCTAAAATTTTGATAGAAATGAAAGTAATGTGTTATTTTTAGTCAATTTTTAATTAAACATCCATTGGGTAACATTTGCCATTGGATTAGACATGTTATGATAGAACTTTCAAATGTTTTTGATTTTCCCCCCTAAAGTTTATATTTGATTCATTCTTGGTTATTTTAAATTTATTTTTTATATTTTATTCTTTATATTAAATGCATTTTATGATAAAGTAATTTAAATCACATTTAATAAATTACAAGTATTTTAACGTATGTATTTATAATAATGATTGTATTAGTTAATATTAACACTAGAATTACCGAGGCGGGTCATCCGTGACCCAAGACGTGGTCTTTCGCTCGTATCTCTGTTGCTTTTCGAAGTAAAACTTTGAAACTGATTGACTTTTCCTAAATACTTATTATAATGCCTTAGCACGAATTTAATTGAAATCGGACGAAAACTTTTTTATATACACATCTTTATACCTAGAATTACCATGCTGGGTCATCGCTGACCCGAACAAAATAATTGCATTTTTCATTTATTTCAACAAGGATTTCAACTCTATATTTTTCAATAAAATAAGAATAATGTAAGGATATGTTCCACACTTACTTTTCACAAAAGAAGAAAAGGAATGTGCGTATGTACAGGCGCGGGGGGGGGGGGGGAGTTCATGATGACATATCTGTTATGCATTTGAAAGGTAAATGTGTAAGTTTTTATGGTACTGCAAACTTAAGTAAGGATGATGTAAATAGTTGCGGTTTATGTTATACCTTAGAAAGTAACTAAAAAGACTATTTTGCATCTCACAAACCACACGGAGAAAAAAAAAACTTTGTTTGTTGCATTTGACTTTCGCACATTTATAGTAATGGCACCACCACGGTGGTTTCTTAAATAAGAAAAATTTTAAATTGTAATGTGACTTGTCTGTGACTTCTTCACTAAATGACTTTAGTGAAGAAATTTAGCGACGAAGTTAATATTCTCATCATCTGATGATGCTGACAATCTTGACATAAATGACAAAACAATTTTTCCTAATAATAACACAAAAAAATCATTGTTTAAAATGAATACATATTGTTGCAAGTTGAATGAAAGCAGCCAAATAAATGCTGTGGGAAAAATTAAGAAGCACAAATAAATTGTATGTATTTTGCAGAAAATTAAAAACGGAAGAATTCATTTTTTCGAAGTAATTCTAAAACGTGAGAAAGTTACTAAATAAATCACTCTTCTAAGCGATTTGGAGCATCGCAGTAGATGGTCTATATGGGCAGTAGAGCTGCAATGTTCAATATCTTCAGACTTATGCAAAATCTGATTCAAGATCTAGTAGCCCTAAACTTTTCGGTAGTTTTTAAAGATACAACAGATTCTAATTAAGTAGAAAAGTCTTCTTGCTAAAATTATACATAAAAACATTGCAAAAGAACGTGAAGATATCGGTCCACGCACGAGCACGGAAATTTCAAACAAATGAAAAATATTGCCGAATAAAACAATGTTAAGACAAAGAAATTAACACTGTTTGTGGAAACTGCTTATAACTTGTGTGCTCATTGTGCACAAAAAAAAAAAAAAAAAAGAAAAAGAAACAGAAAGAAAACTGTGCTATTTTGTATGAATTGATTGGATAGTAAGCTGTGTAAAACATAAAAGTGAAGAAAACAAGAATAGCGTCTTTAAAAGCACTGGGTCAAATGTGACCAATCTCGGTATTTTTAGGTATACATGAACCGCGGTAATTCTAATGTTAAACAATAGTAAGTATTCATAAGTAATATTAAAAAAATAAATTCAAAATCGTTCAGTGCTTTGGAATTTGCTTTTATACAAAAAAATTATTATTGTTATTTTAATTGAGTTAAAAATTATTTTCCAATATTTGAAAAAGTACATAACATTTATCTACTGTTTGAACATTATACATAAATTTAAAATGGTATTTATTATCGATTTTATTATCATGAGAATAACCTGTGTTTTATTATTTTTATTATTATTTAGATTTTTTCTGTAATCAATACAAAATTTTGATACCAATCAAATAAATGTATTAATTTCAAGACATTATTTTTATAAACTTGCACTATTAACCAATGGGAACCTTTTTTTTCCCGAGACATATTATGGGAGATCGGTCTAATGCTTTTGATTTTTTCCCCTAAAGTTTTCATCTGATTCTTTCTTGATGATATTGTAAAATTTAAAATTGTTCTTTTAAAATGCATTTGAGGAAAGTGTAATTTTTAGTCAGATTTGATACATTAAAAAAGCATTTTAACGTATGTATACTTATAATAATGATATCATTAATAAATATTAAATAGTAGTAAGTATTGATAAATAATATTAAAAAATAATAACGGTCAGTGTATTATAATTTGATTTTATAACATATAGTTATTATGATTATTGTTAGCCATATCCGTTTCCTTAACACTCCATAAGCATACATATATATATATTGTAATATGGTAATATGGCATGACTTACAGGTTTTTATTTTATTCCAATCTTTATCTTTCTTATTTGCCGGTTTTCCAATTTCCCGATCTCTTTATTTGTTTACTTGTTCAATAGTTGGTTGGTTGGTTGGTTGGCAAGTACTGAGACGTATGCTACTACCCGTTAGGGAGGCTTTTGTCTCGAAACTCCAGGGTAGACACACAGCTAATCGAGATAAAGTACTAGACTCCAGCTAATCAGCCAGGATCAAATCAAGTACGACACAGACAAACGAGGGAAGAAAAAACAACAACAATAGGCCCACACAGGCGGTCAACTAGAGCGGTCAAAAAAGATGGGGAAGAGCCACACGTGAAAATCGGATTAGGGCCGCAACACCCTGAGGAGATGAGAGAGCTACAGACAGGATCTCCCTGTAGCTCGAGCAGGCAGGCAACTTGAGCGACAAAAGCAGCTGTCGGCGAGGATCATTGAGTACCATGCAATGCAGGAGAACATGCTCCGGGGTATCCAACTCAAAACAATGCCTACACAGCGGGGAGAAGACTTGATTCATACGAAAGAGACGCTGCTGGGTGAGGATCATCCTAGCCCTCCATCGGGCAATAAGCACATCCGTTCGCCTGGAGGGGGTCCACAGAGAATAAGACCGGTCAATGGTAAGGTGAGGGTAATCAGGTGCGTAGTCACTGTTAAGCCATGAGAAGTCATTTTCAATGAGCCAGCTCTTCTTAATGTGGGAGCGTAGGTCCTCCGGAGAAATCCAAGGGAATGCCTGGCAGAGAAAAGGACCATTTTTGGCCAGAGCGTCAGCCCTCTCGTTCGGGACGATACCCTTATGAGCGGGGCACCAGACCAAAGTAACGGAGTAGCCCCTACTACTCAAGACCGAAATGCTATGGATCAGATGGAGGATGACCTTAGGAGAACGAAGTGAATAAGCCTGGAGAGCTCGCAAGACAGACAAGCTATCCGTTAAAAGAAAAATAGTCTTGTGAATCAATGGAAGATGAGTAATGGCCAACCAGAGTGCGATCGCTTCGGCAGTGAAAATGGAATTGCAATGATGGAGCAAGGCAGCCACGGCTCGGTCGGAGTCGGCATCAATTGCCGCCACCGACGTCTTCGCAGAGTCTTTGGAGGCATCGGAGGCAAGGACAGTAGAGGAGCGGTGGGCCTCGCGCCAGCGGGCCCATTCGCTCGCAAGGACACGATCAGGGAGCGAGACGTCCTGAAAGGGAAGGCCTTCAGTAATTATATGAAGAGACAAATCCTGAGGTAGAGGAGGCCAGATGAACCGAATAATTTTAGAAAGATCGCAGCCATAAGCGGCGGACAAGGAGTCACAGAGGCGAGTCCAATTAGAGTCAAAACCATCGGGAGGATGAGGCGACCGGAGAGAGTCACTGAGAACAAGTCCCGGGGGAAGGGCAAGCTGCCGTAAGAGAAAAGCCTTCGCCAGGAACAGGAGACGGCTGCGGATTGAGGTCGCACCAGCTTCACGTTGAAGGACCGGAATGGGAGTGCACATGGGAAGGCCAGTAGCAGTGCGAAGAGCAGCATAGTAGATTCTCTCCAGAGTGATCATAGCAGATTTTTTACAGTCAAAGAAGAGCGCACATCCGTATTCGAGAAGGCTTCTGACCAGAGCGTTGATGATACGCAGCAGGTGCGTGCTGGCCACTCCCCTAGAGTGGCTTGCCACGACCTTAATGTAGTTGAGGCGCCGAAGAGCTTTGATACGGATCATCGAAAAGTGAGAGCGAAAATTAAGAGAGCGACTAAACCAGATACCCAGAATCTTCACTGTGGCGCTCCAAGGGACCTCCTGCCCAGCAACAAACGGAGGGTCGCCCGGATCACGGCTGCGAGAGAAATTGATGGCCAAGCACTTTTCAGGCGAGATCCTTAGCTTGTTGGCCGCACACCAATTACAAATCCTCTGCAGGGCACTTTTCACGGGCACGACGCTCGTTAAGGCCAATGACGTACACAATGATGTCGTCGGCGTACACTATGAGGTAGACGCCATCTTCCAAGATCTCCACGATATCAGCCAAGTAGATTAGAAAAAGGAAAGGGGAGAGCACACTCCCCTGAGGAACGCCATGACGACAGGGGCCCACCCCAGAAGTAGCCGACCTCCATCTGATCTGGATCCGGCGCTCAGTGAGAAAATCAGCAATCCAACGGCCCATGCGTCCACGAATGCCCAGCGAAGCCAACTGGTAGATAAGATTATCAATCCAAACAGAGTCGTAGGCAGCCTTGATATCAAGACATACAGCGGCCACAAAGTGGTTGTTAGCCCTCGCACGACGTACGTGATCAACGAGAGTGCAGAGAGCCGTGGTGCAGTCCCTAAAAGGGAGGAAGCCAAACTGGCTGGGAGGGAAGATGTTTCGCACACCGGTCCAGATCAGAAGGCGATGGAGGATCATCCTTTCCATAACCTTGACACAGACGGAAGTCAGGGCAATCGGTCTGTAAGAACTAGTCTGCATAGTCGGTTTGCCCGGCTTACGAATCGGGATGATGGTGGCCAACTTCCAGGAAGCCGGAAGCGACGAACTTTCAAACGAGGCGTTAAAGATCGAAAGAAGCTTTTGACGATTTTCAGAGTGAAGGTTTTGTAAAAGGCGGGCGGAAATACCGTCAGCGCCAGGGGACGTAGGCCTGGTGTGTTTGAGTGCATCTGAAAGCTCCTCCAAAGAAAAGCTGGCATCCAAAGAATCGTCCCCATCACTAAGGTCAAACGGCAAGGGTTCATAGGCATCTAGTTGTTGAAAATGCTGCAAGAAAACTTCGGCCTGAAGATGGGCAGAAACCACTGGATGAGGGTTGCACAATACATTGTCTCCATGGGTAGACTCCCTGTTAGCGAGACGCTTCAGAATCTTGAAGATTCTGCCACTCGAGCAGCTATCCCGACAAATCTTGTCCCAGTATTGGCGAGACACAAGTTTCATGTGGCGCCGAAGTTTGGCGGCAAACATCTTGTAGTTTTTCCAATGTTCCCTGGAACAAGTAGAGCGGGCCCACTTTAGGGACCTCCGCTTTTGGCGCAATAGAAATTGGCAGGTAGAGTCCCACCAAGGTGGGGGCTGGACCGCCTGGGAATGCCGGATCACTTGCTGAGCCTGGATAGCCTGGTGACAGAACTTCTCAAACTCAGAGTAGGTGGGATTGGAAACGTGTAACAGCTCATTTAGGCAGACCCTAGCCTTAGGCCAATTCACCAAAACCCGACCCGGCCCAGCCGAGGCGATCATGCTATTATGGAATAAAACAACCGGATGATGGTCCGAGTCAAAATTATCAGGGTGGATGTAGAAGTGGATGTCCCTATGAAGTGTAGGGGACAACAAGGTGAGGTCCAACAGAGAGGCAGACCCGTTAGGAGCAGAGCGTGTCGGAGAATCCAAATTCAGAAAACAGATCTCATGGGAGGCAGACCAGTCTAACAGATGTCGAACTCTAGGAGGGAATGGAGGATCCCTACCCAGAAGATTTATGTTGAAATCACCCAAGAGGATGATTGGGGAACTCAACGAATCCAAGACCCCAGAGAGCCACTCGCCCGGGAAAACACCCGAGGGGGAGTATACATTTATCAAAGAGATCCAGGAACGGTTAAACCAGACTTTGACAGCTAAAACTTCAAAGTCTGACTGCGGACAGGGAGGCAACGGCACCAAGAGAGCAGCCAAAGAGGTATGAATAGCCGTCACAAGGCCTCCACCACGAGCTTCCAGGCGGTCCTTGCGAAACACATTCATGCCCGGGAGAGAAAAACTATCCGACGCCGAAAGGAAGGTCTCCTGCAGACAAATAATGCGAGCCTGGGCGAAGGTAGGAGATCGAAGCCAATGACCATTGGCCCGGACACTTCTACAGTTCCAATGAACTAAAAAGCTGAGCATAAAGAAAAAACACAAAGAAGAAGCTGATGTAATGAAACCCCAACAACCAAAAGTTCGTGAACCCCAACCCCGGACCGCAAACAGGGAAAGCAAAAGTGGGAAAAACTCATTATCGAAACAAAAACCCGAAAATAACACAATAGGACAAGACAATAACTCAACAGACTGCAAATAAACATGATAACAAAAACAGTAAGGAAAAGAAATAACACAAAAGGAAACGCTTACCTCAACCACCCTAAGTGATGGAGGCATTGGGATCGGGCTTGTCTCTCATAGTGGCAAGATCGTCTAAAGTCCAGTCGTCCCCTGAGGGAAAGTCCGTGTTCTGTGTTTGGAGATTATTTAGATTTGGCATCCCAGTGCACAACTTTTTGACATTACTATTTCGTGAAAGAGTGCGAGTCACAGGAGTACCCGGCCTTTGCAGTTTATCAGTGGCGCTCTGTGAAGGAGAAGGGTGACCTGGGGCAAGGGCGTCCCGCAGGGCCCCAACCACGGATGACGTGACGGTGGACAACATATGTTCATAATTTAACGCCTGGGCTTCCAGGACAGACTGCATCATGGCAGCAATATTCTCGGCAAAACCTTGTAGCATAACCTGAAGGTCACCTCTGGTGATGTAGTCCGCCGGAGGGGGGGGAGGAGTAGCGATGGCCTGTGCATAGGACTCGGCTTTAGCATAGCCACTGGTCGGAAATTGTTTCCTTGCTTCACTAAATCCCAGATGTTGTTCACACTTAAATTTCAAGAAACGAGTTTCTTGGATATATTTGGGGCAAGTCTTGTCTGTGGCATGATGACTGCCTTTGCAGTTGGCACAAATAGGGGGGTCGACCGTACAGGAACCCGTATGAACAGTGGCACACTGCGCACACACAGGGTCGCTTCTGCAAACACCGGCACCATGAGTGAATTTCCAACATTTCAGGCACTGTCTCGGCCTGTCGACAAACAAAGAAATACGGAAGACTTGGTACCATAATTTGACAGAATCGGGCAAGTTGCATCCCAACTTCGTCACCAGAACGGTCGAAGTGGGACCAGAATTCTTACGTATAAATCGACGAACTTCCAGCACAGGAATGCCAGAAAGTTCTAGCTCATCCGCTATGTCTTTACAATGAATTTGGGGATCCATGTTGCGCAACAAAAACCTCGTTGTGATGCTGTCTGTTAGCAACCGGGCAGAAACCGGGATGCCCAGGAGAGTTTGAATGTTCAACACTTGAGTAGCCGTTACCTCATTTCGAGTGACTAATGTGAGCTTTCCTTGCCGGGAAAGCCGCAGAGATTCAATTCCCTGATGGTTGTCAACTTGTGACGAGATGGCGTCACGTAGAGCCTTCGGATGAGAATTCGGGATCGTTCCAGTAACTGCAGAAATTAATATGGATACACTCGCTATACCAGCCTCATTGGCTTCATTTAAAATTTCAACTTGTGTTTTATTTCTACGGTGCAGGACATCATTTGCGACATGTTTCTCAACGTTTTCCATTTCAACATTATTTGTTGGAATGTTTGCATTTTCAGGAAGAGTGTCGTTAGGTGTTAGAGATTGGGGTGACCCCGACATGATAAACAACTCAGCACCTGAACCACATGAACTCAAATCACACAACAAAACAACACGAAAACAAAAAATATACCAAGTAAAAAACTAGCTTACTGTTTAAGCAGAGAACTAATGCAAAAAAATAATGTACAACCTGAAATGAAATGATAGAACTTTCCTTAAGACTAAGCAGAAATGAAGAAAGCGTGCACACTTCGCACACAAATACTTGTTCAATAGTCTATCGTATTTTTCAAATCAGTTGCTTATTCGTTTTACTTCAGCTTCGATTGTTCAACCGATTACGAACGTCCACGTGTGCGTTCACTTTCGTTTTCCGTCCTCTCCATCCGATCGCAATTTGCAATCATCGCAAGTCGCAACTCGTTAGTAGTTGCGTTGCATTCTTTCCTTCGCAAGTCAGTAGCGTGGTAGCTCAACTCCGCGTATTGTTGAAAGGGGAGTTTTACTTTCGATGTCTAGCGGTATATTTAAGAGGTGTGTTTTGTTGTGACGGTGTGAAAAAATGTTTTGACTAGAATCGGTGGTCGGCGTTCTGATTCTGCTGTTTTGGTGTTTTTAATGGAATTAAATTTTATTTAAGCGGGTAAATTCTTTATGATAGAAAGTCCAGTGGTATTCAGTGGTGCTGGTTTTATCATAATGAATTACCTTGTGCCAATGGACTATTACTTGCTTATTTAGGACTTTGCCGGCGTTTATTCCCGTCTATTATCGTTTGCTGGTGAATAAGTTTATTGCAATAGACTTTTTTTTTCCTCTTCCGAGACTGTCAACATTTTATTATGGCTCATCTACGTTGGTTTAAAGGCGTCATGGTGTTTTTAGCTGCCGGCAGTGAGTAAATTGTTTTTCATTTGCAACCTGTTTAGTAATTGTTTTTCTGTCATGCTAAATAATTTAATGTATTAATGTGTTAACTGTTGACTTTAATTTAAAGGAAGTTATACAATATAGAGTTACGTTTTTGTTTAAATTTATCAGATATAATTTATCTTTGTTTATCATTTATATATATTCATATATTTTTATTTAAATATGCATTCAGTCTTTCAATAAATGTTAGCCTTATTTATACCAATTAAATGTTTCTTTAATGACTTTTTCCATACAACACTGTCACCATATATACCAACATATATTTCCAGGGTCGCCAAATTTTTACACCTGCTCAATTTTAGACCATTTTAGAACGGTTCTGGCTTCAGAACCGATCAATTATGTCTAAAAATTATTTTGCAATATTCAACAAAATATTACAATTGTTAAAATTTTTTGCATACATGTCACATTATTGATAGAAATTCACCTTCATTCCATGTTTTTTTTTTTAGAAAATACACAATTTTTCCTTTCATTGTTAATTTTTTTTTACGAATATTTATATCATTTACCTTACTTAATATAAAACAAAAATGATGTATTTTTACAATTATATCCAGCGAAGTATTTCATTTTATTTTCTTTTTTTTTTTAAATAATAATAATAAAAAAAAAAGAAATCTTAAATCTAATTCAAAACGGTAATTTGCATCAAATTAATTTATTTTTTCTTTGTTTATATATTGTGTATTTTTACACTTTTTAAAAATATACTCTATAAATAAGAATTCATCAATCTCTACCTAGATAGAAAAAGTAAATCAAGGTAATGTAATTATTCAGTTGCATTTTTAACTTAGAGATTGAATGAAATATTATTCTACTGTACATTAACAAATCCCGCACAATGCCTAAATACGCCAGTATTAGCTAAGGCGTCTTCTCTTGAGAACGATAATGTACATCTCGGACACTATAGTATGTCTCCAAAATTACCGAAATCCTCCGTAATCCCCAGTCTTCTGCACACCTCAATTAATCTAAGTATACTTCGGTTAGATTAATTTCAACTTAATATGACACAGTTAAGCGCTTTTATTATATTTTTTTAAAGTTTTAATCATATGGGTTCATTAACTATGATGTACATCTAACATACATCTAATATACATCTAATATGATGTACGTCTAATATGATATAAGTATTTTGCTATTTTCGTGAAAGTTTAAAAATTAATCTTTATTTTTTAGATTAATATGTGAATGTTGTTTATGTTTATGTGTTGGCTTTATTATAAATAAAAAATAGGCATAATATTTGTAATTTGACATTGTTATTTCGATATTTTTGTATGAAATTTTGCAGGTCAAACTATAAATTCGAACAAAAATTTGTTTTGTGAGCTTCAGCGGGAATTTTTTAATAAGTTATATATATTAATAAATCCGCCTTCTGAATATTTTAATTTTGGATTATTTGATGTAGACCAAGTTATTTACCTTAATTTGTTACTTTCGAAAAAAAACTATATTAATAACAATAGTAAGAAAGAACAGAAAGAAAGTATTTTTTAGTTATAAAATTGAAAATTTTTATTAAAGTTTCTTTTATGATGCTTTCAGTCTTTGCAAAAATATTAAAATACATGATTTGCAATGCTTTAATTACTTTTTTCTTTGTCCATGTATTTTCTATTTTTTCACTTCTTTAAAATATATTCTGTAAAAAAGCATTCTGCATGCTCTATTTAGATTGTGAATGTAAATCAAGGTAATATAATTATTCAACTGTATTTGTATCGTAGAAATTGAATTGAAATAGTAGGGGAGAGTGGGGATACTTGAGCATAGGGGATACTTGAGCCACCCCTATTATCTCTACAGTTGGTTAATTTTTCTTTCTAAAACTGCCAATATGATAACATATTTATAGTTCTGAACACGTAAAAAAGAAATCACACATCTTGGTACCATTTTGAAAGTATAGTGATTAATAGTTGTCTTTTCCCTATCTGAAGTAAATATTTGGGTGAATGTTTTTTTTTTTTTTGTTTTTTTGTAAACAAAGTTTTGTTTAAAGTTGCAACTATATACATACATTCAATAAGCATAATTTCAAGTGTATTTTGAGTCTAAAATAGTTCTAATTGCTGCATGCTTTATTTAGTAAAACTCTGGGAAACAAAAATAGTGATAGTGGGGATACTTGAGCCAATGAGAGTGGGGATACTTGAGCCATGTCTGAACCATCCCCACTAAAAATTAAACATGGGTGAAACAAACAAAAAATAAAATTCCATCCTTATATTCACTAATAGAGATTTTTTTGGAGAAAAGGGAGAATAATTTTTCATTTTATTTTTTTTTCTTAAAAAAATAACGACCTAAAAATGTTTAAAAATGTATATTTTTTAAATGAAAATGTCTATTTTATTTTTCGATTTGACTAACAAAATAGCCTGTCTAGATAAATGTAAACATAGTTTTCAATTTGACTTTCATTAAATGAAAATAACTTTTTAAAACGGTTTTACAGGCTATAATCTCTAATACTTTAATTAGTTAGGTCCAACATATTAAGATATTTATTTTTTAATATAACATATTAAGATTAGTATTTTATATTGAAATCGTAACCTCTGTTGCTGTAACTTTTTTTTAACTAAGAAAATTGAAGAAACATTCTTAAAAAGAGCGCACAAAAACAAGAAAAGCAACAAAAATCCCAGTTCAAACTTACCTACATGGAGCCAAAGAGAAAGACAAAATCTTTTCCTGTGAAATGAAAAAAGTGTTTGAAATAGTAGAATGATACATCTGGCTTAAATTCCGACAGCTACTAAACTAAAAGCATGAGTTCGACAATATCATTAGAGGAAAATTCTGTCAATAATGGTGATGATGTGAAAGAAAACCTTCTATTGATGGTTGGTTACTAATAAAATATGCCAGAAAGAAAACTGTAAAAATATTTGTTGGATAAGTGCTTAATATTTTGAAAATGAAATTTGTCCGAAGAATTGCAGATTCCAAATTTAAATGGCTCTGAACTGAGGATGTTTCTACCGTCGTTATAACTCAAGTTCAAATTATCTTTCGACAACCAGTTTTAACGACAAAAAATGATCGTATTACTAGCTTTGTTTTCTCAATTGGTTTTGAAAGACTTTACGTTTCATAATTTATCATTCTGTAAAATGTTTGTGCAAAAATAAAGCGAAAAAAATTACTTTTGTAGGTATTTTTCCGTAGTGGCTCAAGTATCCCTTCACTATGGCTCAAGTATCCCCGCCATGGGGATACTTGAGCCATGATGTAAAACAAAAAATAAGCATTTATTATACATAGAAAAATAGTTCAAAACTTATTGAAAGTGGTTTTTAGTTGAAGGAAAAATATCAAATTTTCATTTTCAATATTTTATTTTATTGTAAAAAAATAAGAAAAATTTAAAAAAATTAAAATTCAAAAAATGGCTCAAGTATCCCCATCTTCCCCTATTCTATTTTGCATTAACAAATCCCACATCTACAATGCGTTAATTTATCAGCTTACGCTAAAGCTTCTCATGAGAACGATAATGTATTTCTCTGACACTATAATATGTCTCCAAAATTACCGAAATCATCCGTGATCCCCAGTCTTCTTTACATCTCAATTAACTTAAGCATGTTTCGGCTAGATTAATTTCAAATTAACATGGCGAAGTTACTTTTATTATAGTTATTCAAAGTTTTAATAATAGGGGTTCAATTAACTATGCGCTAGATCGTATACTCTATTATGCTACAGGTGTGTTGCTATTTTTGCCGAAGATTAGAAATTAATCTATAATTGTTGTTGTGTGTGTACGGGTATGTAGTTTATGTTTTTATGTTTCCTTTATAATTGATAGAAAAGAATTATATGATAATATTTGACATTTTATATAATTATTTCGCAACTTTCTATTTTAGAATTTTTTTACAATGAAATTTCACAAATTAATTTATAAATTGAAATAAATATGTATTTTGTGAGTTCCTGCGCTACACATTTGCTTGAAAATGTTATTAAAATATTAACAATTCCTCATTCAAGATATTCTTAATTTTAGTTTGTTTGACGCAGATCAAATTGTTTACCTTTATTTTTTCATAAAAGTACGGCTATTGTTTCAAAAACTAGGATAATAAAACTACTCTAATAACAATAGTAATAAAGAGCAGAAAGAAAATACATTTCCTCCATAAACAGAAAACATATATTAAAATTTCGTCTCTCTTCATTGTAGTCTTCGCAATAATATTTGAATATACGATTTGCAACGTATTAATTTCTTTATTCTTTGTATATATATATATATATATTTTTTTTTTCCTTTTTTAAAATAGATTCTGTGAAAAAGCATTTGCAATTTTCTACCTAGATAAACAAAGTAAATGAAGGTAATGTAATTATTCAGCTATATTTGTAAATTAGAGTTTAAATGAAATATTATTTTATTTTACATTAGCAAACTCCACGTCTACAACACTGTAAAAAAATCAGTAAAGTAACTGAAAGTTTTATAGGAAACTGGGATTCCAAGAACTCTTCATGTAACGGCAACAGCAAAAGCTCATGTAACAGATAGAGATTTGCACTGAAAAGCAAAAATTCTGTAAGGTTACTGAGAATTTTTTAGCAAACTGGGATTCCAAGAATTTTTTATGTAACTACAATTCATGTTACAGATAAAATTTTAGTAAGATTACTTTAATTTTAATAGATTTGTTTGTAAAGTTACAAATTTCTATAGCTTTACAAAAATTAATTTTGTAGATTTACATCTTTCCTTGTAAGGTGCACAGGTAAAATTTTAGTAAACATACAGATTTTGGTAACTTTTCATCTGTAAGTTTACTTTTTTTTTACAGTGAATGTATTAACTTATCAGAATAAGCTAAAGCGTCTTGTCTTGAGAATGATAATGTACATCTAGGACACTATTATAAGCTTCCAAAACTACCAAAATCCTCCGTAATCTCCAATCTTTTTCACATCTCAATTAACTTAAGCATGTTTCAGTTAGATGAATTTCAAATTAATATGACGCAATTACACTGCACATTTTTTTTTATAGTTATTCAGAATTTTAATAATATGGATTCAATTAACTATGAAGTACTTCGTTAACTCTACTATGCTATAAGTATATCGACAGTTTATATTTATATGTTGGCTTCATTATGAATAAATAATATGGGATAATATTTGTAATTGTACATAATTATTTCGATATTTTTCTAAGAGTTTTGGCAGTTTAACATATAAATTGGATAAAAAATTGTTTTATGAGCTATACACGGGAATTTTTTTTAATAACTTAAACATATTAACAATTATTGCTTCTGAATATTCTTAGTTGTAGGTTGTTCGACGCAGATCAAATTATTTGTCTTAGTGTGTTATTTTTTCGCTAAAAGTGTGTCTATTTTTTTTTCAAAAATTAAAATAATAAAACTGTACTAATGACAATAGCAATAAAGAGTAAAAGAAAGTGTTTTTTGTCTTAAAATAGAGAACATTTTTCAAAGTTTGCTTTCACTTCATTTCTGTTTTCGCAAAAATATTAGAATACACGATTCGCAGCGTATTAATTTCTACTTTTTTTGTCTATATTTTTTTCCTTTTTAAAAAATATATTCTGTAAAAAGAAAAAGAAAAAAAATATTTTTTATTTTCTACCTAGATGGAGAAAGTAAATCAAGGTAATGTAATTGTTCAGCTGTATTTGTAACTTAAAGGTAGAATGAAATATTATTATATTTTACATGAACAAATTCCACGTCTACAATGCATTAATTTATCAGAATAAGCTAAAGGGTCTTCTCTTAAAAACAATAATGTCTATCGCGGACATTATAATATGTCTCCAAATTTACCAAAATCCTTCGTAATCCCCAGTCTTCTTCATATCTCAATTAATTCAAGCATGTTTCGTTTAGATTAATTTCAAATTAATACGACGCAGTTGCAGCACTTTTATTATAGTTATGCAAAGTTTTAATAATGCGGGTTCAATTAAATATATATTGTACATTGTTTACTATATTATACTATAAGAGTTTTGATACTTTTTTCGAAGCTTAGAAGTTATTATTTATTTGTTAGCGTGTATATGTATGCATTTTATATTTATATGTTTGCTTGATTATGAATAAAAAAATAATTATCGAATATTGTTTGTATTTTAAATAGTTATTTCGATATCATTGTTACAATTTTTGTTGTTTTTTTATTATTATCATTATTATTTTTTTAATGCGTTAAAAGTTATCTTTCTGCTTTTGACGAAACATTACAACAGTTAAAAATCTACACATACGTGTGAAGGTATTGAATGAAAATTTAACACTTTTTTTTAGAAAACACTATTTTTTTCTCATTTTTATTTTATGAATATATTGTTACATTTCTCTTAGTTACTATAAAATGTAAATAATATATTTTATAATTATATCTCGAGAAAATTTTTATTTTCTTTACTATTTACAAAAAAATCCCAAAATATTCGTTCGTAATCCTAATTTTAAACATTAATTTGCAACGTATTAATTTCTTTCTTCTTCGTCTGTACATATTTTTTTTCATTTTTCACTTCTTTAAAATATATTCTGTAAATAAGCATTTACCATTATTTACCAAGATACAAAAAACAAATCAGAATAATGTAATTTTTCAGCAGTATTTGTATTCTAGAAATTGAATGAAATATTATTCTATTTTGCATTAACAAATCCCACATCTACAATGCTTTGATTTATGAGTATAAGTTAAAGTATCTTATCTTGAGAACTATAATGTATATCTCGGAAACTATAATGTTTCCAAAATTTCATAAATCTTTCATAATCCCCCGTCTTCTTCGCATCTCAGTTAATCTAAGCATATTTCGGTTAGATTAATTTCAAATAAAATCGACGCAGTTACAGTGCTTTTATTATATTTATTAAAAGTTTTAACAATATGGGCTAAATTAAGTAATATGTACATCGTGTACTCTT
Organism: Maratus speculifer; assembly: GCA_964019185.1. Lineage (NCBI taxonomy): Eukaryota > Metazoa > Arthropoda > Arachnida > Araneae > Salticidae > Maratus > Maratus speculifer. Next base: position 285,909,325 of record OZ025297.1, on the reverse strand, counting down.
TTGTGCTATAAGTATTATGATACTTTTCTCGAAGTTTAGAAATTAAACTTTAATCCTAAAATTTTCATTCCTTATTCTAATTCAAACAGCGATTTGCAAACTATTAATTTCTTTTTCCTATGTCCATTTCTACTTTTTCACTTTTTAAATGTATATTCTGGAAATATGCATTCGCCATTCTCTGCTTAGATAGAGAAATTAAATCTAGGTAAGGTAATGAATCAACGGTATTTGTATCTTAGAAATATAATGAAAATTTATTATATTTTACATTAACAAATCCCAGATCTACAATGAATTAATTCACTAGTATAAGTTAAAGTGTCTTCTCTTGAGCACGATAATGTCCATCTCGGACACTATAATATGTCTCCAAAATTACCGAAAGGCTCCGTAATCCCCGTCTTCTTCACATCTAAATTAATCTAAGTATATTTTGTTTAGATTAATTTCAAATTAATACGACGCAATTACAACGCTTTTACTATAGTTATTAAAAGGTTTAATAATATGGGGTAAATTAGCTAATATGTGCATTGTTTTCCATAGTATGCTACAATTATTTTGCTACTTTTGTCGAAGTTTAGAAATTAATTTTTATTTATTAGACTTATATTTGTATGTAGTGTACGTTTATATGTTAGCTTTATTATGAAATAAATAAATATGTCATAATATTTGAAGTTTTACATAGTTATTTCGATATTTTTGTAAGGTAATTCGCAAACCAACTGATAAATTGGAATAAAAATGTGTTTTATGAAATTTTTTTTTAAAATATTTAAAATATATTAACAATTCCTCCTTCTGAATATTCTTAATTTTAGGTTGTTTCACGAAGATCAAATTATTTTCCTTATTTTGTGATTTTTGCGAAAAAGTACGGCTGTATTTTTTTAAAACTAAAAGATTAAAAAAAGAATATTAACAACAGTAATAAAGAGCAGAAAAAAATATGTTTTCATAATAAAATATAAAACGTTTATTAAAGAATGTTTTCTCTTAATTTTACTCTTCGCAATAATATTTGAATATACGATTTTCAGCGTATCAATTTTTTTTCTTTATGTACACTATATTTTGTAAAAGAAATCATTCTTCATTCCTTACCTAGAAGGGGAAATTAAATCAAGTTAATGTAATTATTCAGCTGTATTTGTAACTTACAGATTGAATGAAATATTATTCTATTTTACATTAACAAATCCAAGACCTACATTACATAAATTCACCAGTATAAGCTAAAGCGTCCGCTCTTGAGAATGATAGTATACATCTCGGACACTATAGTATGTCTCCAACATTACCGAAATCCTTCGTAATCCCTAGTCTTCTTCACATCTCAATTAACTTAAGCATGTTTCGGTTAGATTAATTTCAAATTATACGACACAGTTATATCGTCTTTTATTATAATTATTCAAAATTTTAATAATATATTTTCAATTAACTATGTTGTATATCGTTTACTCATCTAAGCTGTAAATATTTTGCTACTTTTGTCAAAGTTAGAAATTAATATTTATTTGTTAGTGAACGTACGTATGCAGTTATGTTTATAAGTTTACATGATTATAAATAAAAAAGTAGTGATGCATTAATGTTTGTAATTTGACACAATTACTTCGATACACTTTTTATGAAATTTTCACATCAATTAAAATAAAATGTTTTTGTGATCTTCAATGAGACACTATAATATGTCTCCAAAATTACCGAAATATTTCTTAATCCCCAGTCTTCTTAACATCTCAATTAACCTAAGCATGTTTTGGTTATATTCAAATTAATACGATGCAGTTACAGCGCTTTTACTATAGTTATTAAAAGGCTTAATAATATGGGGTAAATTCACTAATATGCACATTGTTTATTGTTAATATGCTACAATTATTTTGCTACTTTTCTCGAAGTTTAGAAATTAATCTTTATTTATTAGATTTATATTTTGCATGTAGTTTAGGTTTATATATTGGGTTTATTAGGAATAAAAAATATGTTATAATATTTGAAATTTTACATAGTTATTTCAATATTTTTGTATGATAATTTGCAATTCAATTTATAAATTAGAAGAAAAATTTGTTTTGTGAATTTCTGTGTGTGAAATTTTGTTTTAAAACATATAAAATATATTAAAAATTCGTCCTTCTGAATATTCTTAATTTTAGGCTGTTTCACGCAGATCAAATTATTTACCTTTTTTGTGATTTTTGCGAAAAAGTACGGTTATGTGTTTCAAAAACAAAAATAATAACAAAATAATAACAAAATAATAATAACAATAGTAATAAAGAGCAGAAAGAAAGTACCTTTTCGTAAAAAAATAGAAATTATTTTCTCTTCATTTTACTCTTCGCAAAAATGCTATAATATACGATTTGCAGCGCATTAATTATTTTTTCTTCATCTGTTTATTTTCACTTCTGGAAAATATATTCTGTAAACAAATCATTCTTAATTTCTTACCTAGAAGGGGAAATGAAATCAAGTTATGTAATTATTCAGCTGTATTTGTAACTTGCAGATTCAAAAAAATATCATTCTATTTTACATTAACAAATACCAGACCTACAAACATAAATTCACCAGTATAAGCCAAAGCGTCTGCTGTTGATAATGATAATGTACATCTTGGATAGTTTAATATGTCTCTAACATTACTCGAAACCTTCGTAATCCCCAGTTTTCTTCATATCTCAATTAACCTAAGCATGTTTTGGTTAGATTAATTTCAAATTAATACGACGCAGTTATATCGCCTTTTATTATAGAATTGAAAATTTTAATAATATATGTTCAATTAACTATGTTGGTCATCGTTTACTCTTTTAAGCTGTAAGTAATTTGCTACTTTTGTCGAAGTTAGAAATTAATCTTTATTTGTTAATATATGTACGTGTATGTAGTTTATGTTTATATGTTTGCTTGATTATAAATTAAAGTAATTATGTGATAGTATTTGTAATTTGACATAATTATTTTTATATCGTTTTTGTCAAATTTTTAGATCAATAAAAAAATGTTTTTTGGGAGCTTGAACATGAAAACTTTTGTTTTGAAATAATTTAAAAATTATTAAAAACTCATAAATTATAAACAACTCCTAAACTCCTAAATTTTGCTTAATGCAGATAAAATTACTTGCCTTAATTTTTAATTTTTACAAAGAAGTATGATTATTTTTTTCAAAAACTAAATTACTATTATTAATAATAATAGTTGGAGAGAGCAGGAAGAAAATATCTTTTCGCTATAATATTGAAATCAGTCATTGAAGTTGCTTTTCTCGCCATGTTAATCTTCTTAAATTATTGAAAAATTCAGTTTATTTGTTTAGATTCTATTTTGTAAAAAAAAAAAAAAAACAGTTGAAAAAGGAATGCAGCTGAAGGAGCTTTTAGTGGAAGTGTTCCGTTGATCTTCATAGTAAATTTTCCAAATTTTTACAAAAGTTTCAATTTGTAATGAAAATGTGAAAAAATAGATTCCAGAGTATTTTTGACAGAAATTTAATTTTCTCTTGAGCTGCGCGATGATTTTTATTATTATGCTCAAAACTAAATACTTAAAAATATGGTAATTAATTCTCAAAATTCGAAATTTTTTTTCAATTGGATGAACTAAAATCTGAAATTATAGCAAATTATGCAGAGTTTTAATATTAATATATTTCAAGGATAGAGGAAATAGGTAATGAAAGAGACCTTTTGATTTTAAAATCTTATATAATATGTGCACTAAAAGAAAAAATCAATTTTTCTTCCAAATTTTCATTAACCCATTAGTGCCTAGCGTCCCTTTTGAGGGACGATTACAAAAAAGGCAATAAAACACTTTTCACACCAGTAAATAGAAAGATAAATAAGCACTATTTTTCACGAGTGAAATTCCTCATTAAATTAAGATAAAAGTTATTGGTTTTTTAAAAATGGTGGGAAAACCAAAATTTCATTTTTAATGAAAATAATTTGGGCATTAATGGGTTAAACCTTTCTTTTGCTGGTTGTAAAATTGTCTTTTCCTTAAATACAGCATTTAAAAATATATACTTTTTTAAAAATTATGAGAAATGCCCAATTTATACGCAATACACGGGTTGAAATAAACACTGTGTGGGATTAAAAGAGAAACACTTATTTTAATCAATTTTATGAACATTTAAACTTCAGAATTAAAGATTATTTATTTGTGATTGTATTATTAAAATAAAAATCATAATAATACACAATAAAAATAAAGCTTCTTAATATGAGCTTTTGTAAATTATGATAAAGGAAAACCAAATAAATAAATAAATAAATAAATAAAAATAAAACTTGCTTCGATCGATTTTATATAAAAACAAATTTAAATCAATTGAAAATGTTAAGAAGTATTTCGCTCAAGCTCTCTTTTCAGCAGTTCTGTGTTTAGGTTTAGCTTCATAACAATGTCATTAATAGTCAAATCCGTCATGTAAATAGTATCAGGAAATAAAAGGTGGTTTAATTCTGTTTAAAAAAAATGGAATTTATTATGAGTAATGATTCATTTGTTCAGCCTACCTTACATGTAATATTTTTCCTTTAAACCGCAATAAAATTAAATCATCAATATTTAAATTATAAGTTAGTGAATCTATATCAATGTCTGTTAATACACTACTGGAATTACTAGTGCAGTATGAAAAATCTATAAACACGATTTCTTTCTCAACCCTCAATAGACTTGTCTTCTTCAAAGAAATTTTTTGCTCTTTGATTTGCTACTATATAAGGTGGCTTGTGAATTATCACTAACCTTTTTTCATCACAGTTATATGTTCTATTTTGTATATGTTTACAGCTGTTTGTAGTTGAATGAATATTAAAAAAATCATGTGTGTATCAACATTAGCTTTATTGAAATTTTTACTTTTTAATATGAAACAGTGTCATTAGGTTTCCTAAAGAAAAGAGTGAATTTCATTGCATAAAACTTTGGAATCAATAGATACGAGCCTCCTTGTTTGATTTCCGAACAGAGAGTTCCGAAGCTATATACCGTCTGGCAAGTCTCTTTTTGGACTAGTAGCAACACTGTGGGAATTCTAAAATGCGATTTTATCTTAAATGGCACTAAGCTTGTCTTCATTAAAGATTTTTTTTTCACTATAATTTCCTACTATATTAGGCGGCTTGTACATTGATTTTAACCCTGTTTCGTCGCAGTTATATATTGTTTTTGGTACAAATTTATAGCGATCCACAACTAAGCGGATGTTAAAATTTATATATAAAGCAGCATTTCTCTGCTTGGTGTAATTTTATTCAACTTTGGGTTTTGTGAAGATATCCGGAAATAAAGCAGCATCAGAAATAATTTGGCAAAAATTTGAATTATCTTATATTTTTTATGCATTTTATTTGCAAATATATATATTTTTTAATTACGTAACCTTATATAAGTGTATGTTTAATGAAGACGATTGAAATTTATTTTTTAGCCACAATTGACAAAAAGAAAGAAGCGTATTCTTTACTCAAAACTACACAATTTTTTTTTTTTTTTTTTTTTTTTTTTTTTTTTACTTTTTTGTGAAATTTCTCAATTAATATATAAACGATATTCGATTGAAAATGCAAGTTAATAGAGAGAAAATATTGCATGTTAAATATTTTAACAGATAAAAATTTGCGGATGCTAGGTTGAAATATCTCAGTTTTTATTAGCGATTTAGTTTTTTACAAAGTATACTGAAATACATTCGCTAAAAGCGGAAGATTAAGAAATAAAATAAAATTAATTATTACGTTATTCTAAGAATGGTACATCAAAATCGAAAATTACTCTTTTTCACACAGCAGTACACAAAATTATTTTAATGAATATATGAAAAATATTTCCTTTTAACAATGCCTCACATCCAATGGGGATTTTACGAATTTATTCCATTTAATTGCTTCACAGCTTAATTGATTTGCGAACATTAAATCAATTTATCTTTTCGATAAAAGACTTTTTGATATGTATCTAAGCTGAAAATATAAATGAAAGTGCATGCGATTTAAAGACTCATTATAATAAATTTCATTCAAATGGTTGTAATTGCCCACGCACTTTTACATATCATTTTTATCGATGATACCATTCCTTTTTTCTATGTTTTAGATGGATGGATGGGTATATTTTTTCTTATCCTTGTGTAAAGGAAAAATCCTTGCAAATGGGATCTTTATTAAAACATATTAATTTAGATACATATTTTTAAAAAAATATATTATGTATTTTATTCAAAATTGTCTTAAATCATTAATTATATTAATTGCACATAAACTTGTACGTTTTCTAATTCGTGTAATAAAAAAGGGTAAGTATGTACAGGAAATACTGGCGGATAAAAAAGCGAATTTTGAAAACTAGTAATTTTGATTTACTTTTATCTTTACAAAACAAATGTATTGGATGTGTGAAAATTTTCGAATTCCGATTTTCGATGGATTTACAAGTTTTAGGGGTCAGATATTCCAAAAACCACGTTTTTAGAAAATGCATGTCCGTGAGTATGCCTGTATGTGTCATAAATATTTTGGGCGCTATATCTCAAGAAATAATGCATGGAATTTCACAAACCTTTGATTCAGTTATACTTGGATATAAACTGGATCTGATTAGTTTTTGGCGTATATTGCCAAATGAGTGGAAATGTTATTCTCTCTTTTTCACAATTTTCACAATAGCTATGTCTCGAGATTTAATGGAAGGATTTTCATGAAACTTGCGATATAATTATTTATTGATATAGTATGTTGCTGATTACTGCTTGCTATAAATCGCCTACAGGCGGTGCTGCGATGCGGCATTATTCATGATTATTGCAATATCTCTGTCTAAGGAGCTATTGCATGAATTTTCATCAAACTTCAAATTCTGTTGCACACTGATATTAATTTGTATTCTTTAGCTTATGCAGTAAATTGCCCAACAAATGGTCCTTCTATCCAGTTTTTTTTACGATTTCGATGACGATTCTATCTAAAATATATGGATTACAAGGACACTTATTAATACACGCATTTCTATTAAATTTCAGATTCAGTTAGAATTTGAAATATTTTGCTGCAGATTAGATTTTTATGTATATTACCTAACCGATGACTCTGCTATGTTCAGTTTTTCTGGATGTATTAACGTATTTGAAATAGAAGAAAGTTCTGGGATTGCCACATTCGACTAGTTTTTAAAAGAAATTCGTGGTAAGTTTCTCCTGAAATCTAAAAAAAAACGCCCTTCCTTCTATTTTTCTACGAAATTTAAAAACTGTTTTTTTCTTTAAATAAAACTGGTGTTCAAAAAGTGTAACATGTGGGAGCCTTGATTATAGAGTAAAGTAGAACGAGTTTAGTGAGCTAACACGTCGGTTATCTCTCTAGAAATTGCCAGTTCGATTCTCACTACGTGCACAATGATTTTAAATGAATGAAAGTTTATGATTGATATTAGGATTTATGAATCATAATATCATATTAAGATAAGACTTAATATTGAAAAATGGTATCTGAATATGTAATGTTTGATTTTAAAAAGAGTTGTATTTTTTGAACTTTTTTTATGCTTTAAAATTAAGATAAAAGTAGTATAGAAAAATATTTTTGAATTATTATTTGTGTAATAAATATTTAAATTGAGAGGTTTTCATGTAATTATGTAAACTGAAGTAATCTGTAACTTTTGTATTTTTTGTATGACCATTATTAATATGCCCTAAACATACTAAGAAAATCATGTGATTCTTTTCTTAAAAATTAAGAAAAAATATTCATGTATGAACTATGAAAGAATTTACTGTCTTAATAATTAACCGATGTTTTAATAATAAAAAAAAAACATGACTAGAAAATTAAAGAAAATGAGTGAAAAAAAAAATGATTCGAATGATTAAAAAATAATTTTTAAAAGTATTAGATACAAGCAGCAAATTTTAAGTGTAAGGTTTTAGATTGCCTCTTATAAAAATGAAGTTTATGAAAAAAAAATTAAATGTAGTGCAGTTTAAAAAAGAACATATATAAAAATATTATTATATAATATATTAAGACTACAGTTATTAAAATAATATAATAAGCCTAATAGATTATAAATTACAAGCTCAAGCATAATTAATTTTAAAAACTTTCACTTAATTTATTTCATTTCATTTTATTTATTTATTTCGCTATATTTTCCATTTCGTTTACTAAGGTTGCGTTGGCAGTACCCCTACGTTTTGTTAATATAGGAATTGCTTAAACAAAATAACAATTCAAAATTATAATGTTTACAATCAAAAGCTTAATATTTTTTATGCTTAAATTATTTAAAAGAAACTAATTGAAATTAAAACATACTTCAAACGAAACTTTGAAGTTGTTTACAACCAAAACTTGGGAAATAACATTCAGCATAGCTTAAAAACTTTGATTTATTCTCAAATAAATGCGAATGACGTAAACGTATCTAGATCGAAGCCTACAGTCGAACCTGACACTCATTCACTATTTATCTGGAATGCCTTTGTTTAACTTGCATACCTATTGCACTTTAATATTTCTTACAACATTTTCTCAAATTCCAATTTAGAATTTAGAACATTTGACTCTTCGAATGACAAATGACTAGTTTTAATTTCGTGCATTACAATTTCTGCTACTTTGCGTTAGTGTCAATATTATTCCTGTAAAAACATCGTTTATTCTTTGACAGCCTGATTACTTTAACGTATCTTTGACTCAATAAATTCTGCTGGTGAAATCGATAGATTTCTTCTAATAAATGCCTATTTCATTTCGATTCTTTAAGTTATGCGGTACATTTTTTTAATTTTTTTTTTTTTTTATCAAAATTGCATAATAATATGTTAAAGTTGTTAGAATCATTTACAAAGATGACAGCCAAACGATGACGACCTATAAATTATTTTTTGGCCATAAAATATGCATAAGATTTTATGTCTACTTACATTATACACGTATTAATTTTGAAAACGAATATTAGTAAATTTGAGTTTAAGAAATTGATTATAACTAGTTTTGGGATTTATATATCTTTCACAAGCGAAGTTCCCTAACGATCGGCCATTTAATTTATCAATGTATTTTTTATTAAATTTAAAAATAGTAAATTCCAGTTTGAGAAGTTAATTTTAACTAATTTGCAGGATTTGTATATTGCTTACCCACAGGAAAAGTGACACTTCTCGCAAAAATTCATTTTGAGTTTTATTTCACTGGTAAGTGTGTCATAAGAGCGTCTTGCTACACAAACAGTTTCATAAGTATATTTACATGGAAAAACGCTAAATAGAGGTATTGCTAATACAATATAGAAAAGATATTTTGACGCTTAATTTAAAAGCGACTAATTAAAATTTCAGCCATAATTATGAAGAAACTTTAAAGCTGATTACCATCAAATTTTGAAAAAAATAATATTCAGCATTAAAAACTTTGATTTATTCTTAAATAAACGTGAATGACCTAAACGTACCTGCATCAAAAACCTACAGTCTAAACTGACAATCATTCACTAATTATCTGGACTGACTTTGTTTAACTTGCGTACATATTCCACTTTAATTTTTCCTCCAACATTTTCCCAAATCCCAATCTAAAATTTACAACATTTAACTTTTCGAATGACAAATAACCAGTTTTAATTTCGCGCATTATAATTTCGGGTACTTTGCGTTAGTGTCAATATTATTCCTGTCAAAACATCGTCGATCCTTTGACAGCTTGATTACTTTAACGAATCTTTGATCCAATAAATTCTCGTAATGAATTCGTAGATTTCTTTTAATAAATGCCGTTTTCATTTCGATTCTTTAAATTCTGTGGGATCTTTTATTCTTTTATTACTTACAAAAATCACATAGTAGAATTTTGATGTTTTCAGAATCATTTGCGGTGATGACAGTCAAATAAAAAGCGTCCATAAAGATATTTTTTGGTCTTATGTAGAAGTGTTTTGTCCACTTAAGTTATATATGTATCATTTATTAAATTGAATATTAATGAATTCGAGCTTAATTCACTGAGCTGAAATTGATTCTAATTACTTTGCGAGACTTATATATCGCTCATTCTCAAGAAAAGTGACACATGTCTTTAAAAAACTAAGAACAGAAAGAATGGAAAATACTCATGAAGGAACTATGAAAGAATTTGCTGACCTAATTTTTAAATGAAATTTTGAATAATAAAATCATGATAGTAAATGATTCAAAACATGTAATAAAATTCAAATAATTCAATTACACACACACACACACACACATATATATATATACATATATATATATATATATTAGATGCGTAAGCAGCAAATTTTAGTGTAGGGTTCAGAATTAGTCTAATAAAAATGGAATTAATGAAAGAAAGTTCATAGGTAGTTCAATTTAAAAACAAAAGAAAAAAGAAAACACTAAAAATTATCAATTAAACAATTAAGACCGTAGTAATTAAAATTATATTTTGGAATATTTATGCAATAAATTACAAGTTAAGTAAAAAGGTAAGTAAATTTTTTTAATTTAAGTAAATTTTTTTTAAATTTAAGTAAAAAGTTAAGTAATTTTTTTTTCTTAAGTTAAAAATTAAAGCTAAAAATTCTTTTACTTCATTTATTTCATTTCATGTCATTTATTTATTTCATCACATATTTCATTTCGTTTTTTTAATGTTGTTTCGGCAGTACAATCCATTGTCTTGTTGGTATAGAAGTTGTTTAAACATTATTGAAATTCAAAAAAATTTAATACTTAATTAACTTAAAAGAAACTAATTAAAATTTCAAACATATTTCTAAAGAAACTTTGAAGTTTTTTACAACCAAAATTTGGGAAATAACATCCAACATAGCTTAAAAACTTTGATTTATTCTCAAATAAATGTGAATGACGTAAACTTATCTAGATCGAAGTCTACAGTCGAACTTGACACTCATTCACTATTTATCTGGAATGCCTTTGTTTAACTTGCATACCTATTGCACTTTAATATTTCTTCCAACATTTTCTCAAATTCCAATCTAAAATTTAGAACATTTGACTCTTCGAATAACAAATGACTAGTTTTAATTTCGCTCATTATAATTTATGGTACTTTGCGATAGTGTCAATATTATTCCTGTCAAAAAATCGTCGATCCTTTGACAGCTTGATTACTTTAACGGATCATTGACCCAATAAATTCTCCTGAAGAATTGGATTGATTTCTTTTAATAAATCCCTTTTTCATTTCGATTCTTAAAGTTATGCCTTGTCTTTTATAATTATTTATTTATTAAAGCCACATAGCAATATGATAATTTTGTAATAGTCATTTGCAGAAATGACAGCTAAACAATGAGGATCCATAAATCAATTTTTTGTCCAAAAATGATGTATAAGTTTTTTGTCGAATTATGTTATAAATGTATTATTTATTGAATCGAATATTAGTAAATTCTAGTTTCAGAAATCGATCTTAACTATATTTCTGGATTTATATATCACTCAACGCGATGTCACCTAACGATTACCCATTTACATTATAAGTGCATAATTTATTAAATTGAATATTAGTAAATTCCAGTTTAAGAAGTTAATCTTTTGTGGGATTTATATATTGCTTACCAGCAAGAAAGATTACACACCTCGCAAGAATTCATTTTGTGCTTTATTGTAGGTCTATCACGAATGCGTTTTTCTAGACAAACCGTTTTTATAAGTTTATTTATATGGAAAAACTTTGTAATACGCCATGAGTCCATTCGTGAACAATGAACAACGGTGCATTTTGTAAAGGAAGGTAAAATTATACAACCCTCCAAATTTCATCCTGCGTCTTCATTCAAATGAATGAAAAAATAGAGATAGTACTGTTTTAAAAAGGAAAAAAACTACTAAGTCTTATTTATTCAATAAAAATATATTAGACTGTAGTGATTAAAATTATATAATAATCGTAACAGATTATAAATTACAAACTCAGACTTAATATGGTACAAACTAAAATTAAAAATTATTTCACTTCATTTATATACTTTTCTACATTTTCATTTCGTTTATTAATGTTGTATTGGTAGCACCCCCTATCGCATTGTAAATATAAGAACTACTTAAACAATGCAGCAATTCATGAAGTTTTTAATAAAGGATTAATTTGAAAGTATCTATTTAAAATTTCAAACATACTTTTAATGAAACTTTTATACTGATTTCCATCAAAATTTGGAAACTAATACTCAGCTTATTTTAAAAACTTTGATTTATTCTCAAATAAATATGAATGACATAAACGTACCTACACCGAAGCCTAATGTCGAAACTGACTATCAATCCCTATTTATCTGGAATGACTGTGTTTAACTTACATACAAATTGCAGTTTTATTTTTCTTCCAGCATTTTCTCAAATCTAAATCTAAACTTTGAATCATTTAACACTTCCAATGACAAATAACCAGTTTTAATTTCGCATTATAATTTCTGCTACTTTGCGTTTGTGTAAATATTATTCCTGTCAAAACACCGTCGATACTCTAGCAGATTGATTACTTTAACGGATCTTTGCCCCAATAAATTTTCCGGATGAATTTCATTGATTTCTTCTAATAAATGCCATTTTATTTCAATTCTTTAAACTCTGCTTTTTTTTTCTTTAACAACAATCACATAGAATAGTTTTGATGTTGTCAGAATCATTTACAGAGATGACAGCCAAACAATGAAGGCCCACAAATCATTTGTTCAGTCCAAAAATTAATGAGTATTTTTGTCCCCTTACGTTAAAAGTGTATTATATATTAAATCGATTATTAGTAAATTTGAGATTAAGAAATTAGTATTAACTATTTTGCGTTATTTATATATCGTTCCGTGCGTCTTTCTACATAAACAGTTTTATAAGTGTAGATGTATGATTTTGTGTAGTGTAGTTAAATGATAAGGTTAGTTATATGAAGTATATATTATCATAAGTGATTATATGTATGATTTTTGCAGCTACATTTTTCAATTTTTAGAAATTCTAAAAAATTTCTTTCCAAAAATTGTTAAAATATGGCACTATACACCGAAAATCTTGTTCTCTGAAAGCAGTCTAAAACAAGTAAAATATCAATTCAAGCATTCTTTGCAATCAGACCACAATCTTTCTTAAATGTCCACCTTTTGAAACTTTTGTATAACATGTATACAGCTTACCTAATAAACAAGCCGTTTACTACATGATTCTATCGATCTTTGTATTTGAGAAACATAATTTTGAAATCAGGGTCTTATTCGCTGGATATCTTGTATATATATATTTTTCATCGTATCCTAGATTTAAAATAACTTATAACGAGTCGAACATTCGAAAACTTTTTTCTCCTTTTGTAGTATGAACATTATAATGGAATAATTCTCTTCTGGATAGTTGGTAGTCAAATGATATAAAGTTTCTTTTGCGGAAACACGATCTTTGAGAAAACACATCCTATCACATCGTGTTCAATTCAATCTCAGCGGCAGGAGATTAGACTTAATGTATGTCTAACGTCTATGAAGTGATTGTAATCCTAATGATATAAATATTAAAAAAGAGCTCGCTTATAAAACCTTATTTTAGAAACATCGTTTTTATGCACTAAAAAAATTTGGCACGCACTAAAATGTAGTAACCTAACTTTCGCCTATGCTATTTTTTTAATCTTCATTTACAACGCTACAAAACTTATTCCAATAATTCTGAAGTACTTTACCTAATAGAAGGGACATACTTATTACAGGTGTATGTAAAAGATTGATACAAAGGAATTTATACTTTATAAATATTTAATTGACTTTATTCTTAGAGCAATATATAGGGGACACAAAAGCTTGTATATATGAAGTTAGTTTTTTTCTTCAACTAAGATTGAGAATTTGTCTCTGCTCTATAGATAGCATTTTATTTATTGCCGTGCCAAAGGAAGAAATGAAAAAAAAAAGCCAGGTATAGGTGGATTTTTTCTCCTATAACACTTAAAGATCTCGACATCATCGATGAAACATCTCGACTGAAACATCTCGACAAGTAAAATAAAATAGATTTTGTGAAATAATTAATATCATGTATATAGTAAGGATATTAAAAAATACAGAAAATATATACATTATAGCCCATATATCAATAAATAAAATTTATTTCATGCGTAAATTAGTTTTCAGCAGCTAATTATCTTTTTACATATTTCTATGAACTGTTTTGAACAATATGTCTGTTCGGGACACTTTTATATAAAAGAAAATTATTCTTTTACCATAAAATTTGGTGTGACATAAGAAAAAATACTTTTTGAGAATAATGTGCGGAAAATTTTATTTTGCTGAAAATAAATAAAATTTGAAAATACAAAATTACAACTGTGGTGCTTACGTCATCTGCCCAGAATTGGCCGGCAATCATTATTGCAAAACCGTTCTCAGCTAAATTAAGCAGCTAAGTGTCATGTCAGTCACCGATGACTGAAACTGAACTTTTCGTTTAGGACGTGTCATTAACCGATGACAGACACTTTAAATTATGGCATAAAACTAAACAAAATATATTGTTTTAAGTAATGATTAAAATATTATTTAAAATTTGCATAACTTTTACTTAACTTACGCTTTTATAATGATTACTCAAAACTGTACATTTTATTTTTAGTTTCAGTGTCATTCACCGTGTTAAACATCATTTTCACAGAGAAGACTGACATCCCAGCTAACATTCCGAATATACGGCCACTTGAAAATTTCTGAGCATATCTTTCATCCAAAGTGTATGCTAAAGGTTGGAAATCAAATAATATCTAGGAATAGGTCAATCAAATTAAGTACTGTCTCAAATTTAAGGACGTTAAATTTTGTACACCGTATAGCAAGCACCGCCAAAAATATAATCGATATTATCCGAAGAAACGATTTAATTGAAACTCGATAGAAAGAGAAATGTGGTTTATCAAAGTTTCCCTACCATGCCAATTTGTATTCTATTTCTAGTTTTTGGATAACTTTTTACTCAAATAAAGTTATTACGGATTTCT
Source organism: Maratus speculifer (assembly GCA_964019185.1). NCBI lineage: Eukaryota > Metazoa > Arthropoda > Arachnida > Araneae > Salticidae > Maratus > Maratus speculifer. Next base: position 285,894,293 of record OZ025297.1, on the reverse strand, counting down.
AGCAAGAAGCTCTTAAATTGAATACATATTATATATTTGTATGCTCTTGAATACATCTTTATATATAAAAATCTTCTGTGCGTGTGTATGTAACTGAACTCCTCTTAAACGACTGGACCGATTTTAATGAAATTTTGTGTGTGCGTTCCAGTGGATTCGAGAATGGTTTAGATTCACATTTCATCAAATTGATTCAGTAATTTTTTAATAATTAGGAAAAACCTAATAGTTAGAGATTTTTCGCTAATTAAAAGTGCTATAAATATAAAAGAAAGTCTGGATTTCGTATTAATCACAGCACAAAAGAATCTACCGAACCAAAAATCTTGAAAATTGGGTAAAAATACTTCTTATAACATCGAGTGCCGCTAAGAAGGGATTTTCGAAAATTCCCCCCCCCCCCTAAGGAGGGTAAAAAAAAGAACGAACTTTTAAAAAATTCCTTCAAAATCGGCTTTTGTAGTTATTTTTCAACTGATAACATATTTTAGTGCATTTTTTTATTCTAAATCGAATGGTACTAAGCAAATTCGTTTAAATCCAGTAGTTCGTTAGATAATTCACATTTTCCGAATTTGGCAATGTCTTCGGCGCAAAAACCTGAAATTTTGAATCCTTATCTTTATGTATGTAAATCTTCTGTGCGTGTGTATGTCACTGAACTCCTCCTAAACGACTGCACCAATTTTAATGGAATTTTGTGTGTGTGTTCCAGTGGATTGGAGAATGGTTTAGATTCACATTTCATCGAAATTGATTCAGTACTTTTTTAGTAACTAGGCAAAAACTAATAGTTAGTGATATTTCGCTAGTTAAAAGTGTTGAATAAGTTTGATGAATAGAGTGCGGACGGAATGCCCGAGCGGTCTAAGGCGCCAGATATAAGCTCTGCTTCTCGAAGAAAGAGATCGCGTGTTCGAACCCCGCTCCTGTCAAACGTGTATGCTTTACAGTAATATAGCCTGTATTATAATTTTGATTAACTGACTTCAGAAAATCGTTAACTTTTAACAAAAAAGAGAAAAATGAACTTTTCTATCAAAAATTGAACAGACTTCAAAAAATACTGAAGAGTGAAAAATAATTTCCTTACATAATTGTAATAATAAATTAAATTAAAAGCGTAGTGTTTATCATGCGTATTACTATATTTAAGTACATTTATTTGACTTTCTGGTGTCGGTGCCAGGAAGAACAACGTCTGTCGGGTCCTCTAGTATTATATATTATTCTTCGATTATGATTGTACTGTGTGTTTCATCTAATTTTTATAAATGTATCCATATTTACCATATACAATATAGTAAAATTGTTGCAACACAGATATTTTGAATTATTAATAAAATAATTCCAAAGCCAAACAATCTGTATCACTTAAAGAAATATTTTCATGGTAAACATTATGCTTTATGGATTATATTGAATAATTTACCTGTTGAATTTCGAGTCGACGACGGTATGGTACATATATTCATAATTATGTCTTCAAACCTCATTGTTTTACGTTGACTAATGTAAATACATTTTTCTAATGTCCATTAAACTTCACAAAGAGAAGTAGACAGGCAAATAAATAGATACCTATGAAGAAAGGATTTATTTAGTACTGTTAAAGAAATATTGAAAAACACAAAATTTGATTGTCATACATGCATAAAAATGTCAATAATAATGTAACCAACAATAAAAAATTGTATCAGAAAGCATTGCGAAATTCAAATAAATCTCATTTTCATAATATATTCAAATTTTACTTCCCCGTTTCGAATAAATATTCGAAAAACACTCTATAAACTTACTTCTTTTCAATTTTATTATTTTTTTTTTCATACTCTCAGAGTATGTGTGAATTCATTTGATGAGAAATTTTTTTTTTCACACTATAGCTCTGGAAAATGGCTTTATATTGATTTTTCTACTTCTTTTTTACATCTTCTTTGTAAAATTTATCGGAAAATGGTACTTAGTGCTGCAAAAAAGAAGGAAAAAATGTATTAAAAGTTAATCCCTTTTATGATTAATATTGGAGAAAATTTGTATAAGCCGATAACGAGAAGTTAAAGTAAGATATGTATTTTTTTTCTTCTCGGTTTAATGCTGGTTATTCTGATAATGCGTGAAAATTTCTTTTCAACATAAATCACAGCAGCATTGATATGGTTAAAAAAATAATACCATTTTATAATATAATTTTTAAATTAAACTATTAATCTTGAAAGCTATTCCTTATTTGAGCGATGTAATTAATTTTACATCACGAATGCATTTAATGCAAACACGTGAAACACTTTTTCACACTAAATGAACATGATAATTAACACTTTTAACTTTCGATTGTGTTGAAAATGTGTTGAGCGAAATAAAAAGATTGTGGTTTAAGTGCTGTTGAAAATTACAAGAGGGGATTATTTACATTTTTTATTTACATTTATTACATTTTTTAAATTGTGAAATTTAAAAAGCATCATGCAGAAAGTGCTTTGGAAGTGTTTTACATGCGTTGCTTTATACTGTTCTAAATTGTGTGTTATGCGGTATTTACACCGTCCTGTTAATTTGGTGACAAATTGTTGTTCAGCGCAAATCTATTTTAAAAACATATTTTCATTAGCACTATTTACCCGACCTTTCAAAATAAATAACAGGATTTATTTTAGAATACAGTTTTAGATATCAACATTTTTGCAACATATTGAGAACACAATCACAACACAAAAAATTTCTTTTATCTGAAGTTTTGTATTCACAATATATTAATGTGAAGTTAATTTCGTGATAAAAAATGTTTTAAAATGTGTTTATTTTTGTGATTGATAATTTTGAGTATTGTGTAGTTAAAGTTTTGTAACCATGGACTTCGTGTGTATGTGATAACTCTCAAATGTATTTTGGAATCATTTTCTCTGACGCAATTGCGTTATAAACGTGTACTAAAAACTTTGCAAAGTTTTTTTTCTTTACAAATCAAGTATTTAAACATTATTACATACACCATGTTACATTTCTTTAAACCATACTGCCAAGGAATCTCATGAATATTGTAGTATTGTGGCAGTATATGTGCAAAGGTTAATATTGCAAAAGTAACGCAAGTTATTGAAATATATATATATATATATATATATATATATATTCTATGTAAAGATTATGTTTTACTCAATTTCAGTGGAATCACTTCACTAAAAATATTGCTTTTAAAATTGTATTTTTTTTTAATTACATTGGAAAGTTTTTTTCATGGTTCTTTGTAGGTCATTAATTTATTTTGGGGAACAGGGTGTGTATTTAAAAACAGTCTATCGCGAATGGTTTCCAAGTGAATTATAAATTGTTTGTAGTTTGTAAATAACAATTTGACATAAAGATATGTTAAATTACATTTGAAAAATATTAAATTTTGTCAAATAGATACCTGACAATAAGTATGATGTACCAGTTACTTCAAAAACAGTTGCAGTCAAATTTAAATATTAAAAAGTGAAAATAATTTTCAAAAAGAGAAAAAAAAAATTGTATTTTCTTCTTAAAAATTATGAAATCTTTTATCAGTTTAATAAACTAAAATATACAAAAGTTTTTATAGGTTTTTGACTAATACTTTATAATATGTATCATTTATATTATATATCCTTTATAGTATTTTTATATCGTTGAGATGTGCTGTATGATTTCTGATTATACGTCATTATTACTTTCTTGAAACTATTTCTTTGGTGCAAATAAAAGCTTCAAATTTTGAAACTCATCGCCTTAAAAACAATATAAATGGATAAAATGGCGAGGAAAAAGGATAAAATGCGTAGATTTATAGGCTTTATGTACGGACGTTTTCTTATTTCGAATCGCAGAATAATAGAGTGCATGAAAAATTAATATTAAAATAAAAATGGTAACAATCTGTCATGTAGACTTCCAAGTAGCATTCTGCATTTATTTAGCAAAAATTTTAGGACATAATTTAGTTTTGCATCTTCAATATACAAAAGAAGAAAAAATAAGAGACAGTGAATTCGTGCCAAACAGTGACACATTATTAATGTTACACATTCTCATTTAATGTACCAACTTTATTCTTATCCGAATATTGTATTTCAAACCTTTACTGTACCTGTCAATGAAAAATAAATCTCATACATGAATAATTATATTCAAGCAAGCATTTTAGGTTTTAAGCGATGCGATGCTTGTGAAGCATAGTTTGATAAATTTTTTATCAGACTGCTAATATTGAATGGATCTGATGAAGTACATTTTACTTTTAAAGTAAAGGAATTTTGACCAACATTATTGAAGCTGAATATTTATCCCATTTATTTAGCCGTTTTTCTGGATGTTTCTCATGCGTTAAATTTAATAAAAGTACATTTTTAGAACGACATAAAAAAGTATGTTTTAAAATATGCATTTACTGAAAATGTTGCTAAAACTGTTCTTTTCTAGAACGCACGTGATATATACAGTTATTTCTTAAAATTTCTTAACTGAAGATCCCAATTCATACTTTTCTCATAATTTTATGTATAATTTAGATATATTTAAATCTCGTATTAGTAAAAAATACATGAATTGTGCTTTAAAACAAAATCCTTCGTTTTATGATTTCAAGGCTTCATATATTGCAACCTATTTTGCAAATATTAAAATAAATGCATCTGTAGAGAGTCGAAATATTGAGCCACCATATTCCTTCAATAATTTAAGTGAATGACATTCCATTGGATATACTAAATAAATTTCACCCCATGAACTAAGAAATATGTTATGTCGATATTGGTGCCTGTATTGAAATACTTATAATTTCATACAATTTCAGTATCAATCCGGAAACCTCGGCTCATTTTTAAGAAAATTATATATATATATATATATATTTTACATAAAGAAATTTTATTTCATTGAAGATTCTGTTCTTAGCCAATTTAATGACAGAAATTCATAGTGTTTTTTTTTCAATTATAGTTTTTATTTATACTGTACCTAAGAAAAAATTCAAATACACTGCTCAAAACAATTAAAGGATATTTGAAGTTTTATCTAAAATAAAGATATAAACGAATTTTTTTTTTTGCTGAAAATAGAAGAAGAGAATCACAAATGCAAATTTTTCTGGTTTTCAAACTGTGGAGTATGCAAATTTTAAGTTCAACGTAAAAAAGTCGCTTCAGCGGCAGTGAATGAAATTTGACTTTCAACTGGATAAAAGAGAATGAAGACAAGGATGATCGGCATTCAGTGATTGCTTTGTTTCGATGAGTACGATGTCTCAGCGAAGTCATTTGACAGATTCAGAAGCTTGGAGAATTGTTGGTAGGTTAGAGGGGGGCCAAACTCAAGCCGAAGTAGCGCAAGCCAATGGAGTGTCACAAAGTATCATTTCCAGGATCTGTAACCATTTTTTGGAGAGTGGATGTGCAGGCCGAAGACCAGGGCAAGTAGACGGGCAACAACGCCCAATGAAGATCGGTATTTAGCGTTAACAGCTCGGAGACACCGAGACAGGAACGCTACTCTTCTCCAACAACACCTTCGTTCGGCTACAGGCACCACGATTTCAACTCAGACTGTCCGAATCCGGCTCCATGTTATAGGTCTGTATGCTCGCAGACCAATGGTATGTGTTAGATTAATATCAAGGCATCGTCGCGACCGCAGAGAGTGGGAAACCGAGCATGTAAACTGGAGGAGATATGAATGGAGCAATATTCTGTGTTCTGACGAGTCCCGTTTTTCTGTGCATCCGGATAATAGGCTTATTTTCATCTGGAGGGACCGTGGCAGTAGGAATAATCCTGCGCTCGTGCACGAAAGTGTTGGATTTGGCGGTGGAGGAGTGTTGGTGTATGGTGGCATCTCCATTGACGGGCGCACTGACCTCTACATCATTCGAGATGGAGCTCTGACTGGTCGCCGATATAGGGATGAGATCCTCAGACATATTGTAGTCCCTTACGCTGCAGCAATCAGAGATAACTTCATTTTAATGGACGATAACTGCAGGTCACATCGTGCAAACCTGGTGGAGGATTTCCTTTTCGAGGAAGGAAACGTTCGAATGGAATGGCCAGCGTGTTCTCCAGACATGAATCCAATCGAGCACGTTTGGGATGCTCTAGGAAGACGAGTTTCTGGCCGACAACAACCCCCACAAACTCTCCAAAAACGGGAAAGAGCTCTTCTGCAAGAGTGGGGCAGAATACCCCAACTCGTCATTAATAGCCTCATTGAGTCCATGCCTCAAAGGTGTTCAACGTTGCTGGCCGCCCGTGAAAACCATACCCCCTACTGAAAATGGTTTTCGTTGAAGAAAACACCTTTTCTTATTCTTTTTTTTCTCATATGCACAAATTGTGTTTTTTTTCCTTTTGTACACAAATGCGCAATAAAATGCATTTTTTTCTGCCAAACCTGTGTAATTTATTCTCATATAACCTATTATGTCTGTCGACCATGTATCAATCAGCTAAAAGGTTTCCCAGATACGAAATCCACCTAAAACTGCAATATCCTTTAATTGTTTTGAGCAGTGTAGCTTATTAGAAAAAAAAAGCATTGCAAAATCAAAGCTTAAATCACAGATGAGTAATGAAAAAAATTCTCAGTGCATTTAATGCAATTTATTTTGCAACGAATAAAATAATTTTATCTGTATGAGATCGAAATATTTAACTATCATATACCTTAAAGAATTCGGCTGATTTTTTTAAGACTGTTTGGTATCCCAAACAAACTTTTAACAAAAAATATAATGAATATATTTTTCTTACATTTTTGTCTGCATTGAAATAATTGTTCAGAATTTGGTACATTTTTAGTATGAAGTGTCCTTCTATGCGTATTTTTAGCATAAATATTTTTTCAACCATAAAAAAAGAACATTCCAATGGAATTTATGCTTTTTTCATAGTCAATTAAGTGATAAAAGTATATAGTATTTTCTTTTTCTTTCTTTTTTTTTTTCTTTTCAGGTTTTGTTTTGTTTATTCTGCAGCTTAGAAATTTTTCAAATAGCTTCTCTAAAAAAAGTTGTATACAATTTTTTCACTCTCTACATTTTCTTCAGTGAACAAATGCGTCATAAAATCAAAGTGAGAAAATCACGAATGAGTAATGAAACAATTCACAAATGCAATCTATTTCGCAATTAATAAACTAAAAATATCTCTACGAGATCAATATATTAAACCATCATATTCCTTAGACAATTCTTCCAATCTGATTTCACATTTAAATCAGCATTTAAATGTTGATAGTTAAAAGCTAAATTGAATTAATGAACAAATTCGGAACAATTGAAGTTTGAATGACAGTGCATAAATAAAAAACTTCAAGAAAGAAAAAGAGCGAGTTGAAAGTGATTAATAAATTGTTCATGGTACTTAAAGTAATTTTGAAAAAATAAAACAAATTACTCTTGGATACTTTTTAGTTCATTAGTTTAGACAAAAGAAGAAAATTGATAAAAATATTCTTCTAAAATAAATATGAAAGTTTAATTAAACTAACATTAAATGTGTTTTAAGAAATGAATCCTTTGATTATAAGGTGGTCTGGTGTAATTATGCTAGGCGGGGTAATAACGCAAAGTGCTAATATTATGCATAATTATGGAAAAATCTGGTAAATGACACACATGTGCTCTGCGCAGAAGGGTTTTGAGTCATATAAATCACAAAAAACAGTTTCAAGTCAATTTGTTTCATTTTTAGGTCTTATTGTTTTACAAGCAACTAAAATTAACGCTTGACCTAAAATTTGCGAGATACGTTTTGTGATGTGAAGAATATTTTTTTATCCGAAATACTTTGTTAATTGCATAAATTTGTAGTACATTTCACGGACTTTCAAAATATTGTAGAAGATTTTGAATAACTTCTCGAGATAATTTTGTAATTTAAAATGTACAGCGCAATAACTATAACGGGGTAATAACGCCAATCCTTGGCATTAATATCCCGGTTGATTCCCTACAGTGGTCAAGCTACATCCAAAATACTGATTCAAATAAACACAGTTAAAACTGTGCAATATTTATAATAATTATATTTAAGCAGTCCTTTTTAAGCAAAAAGAAGCTCACGGTCTGATATTCTTTTGCCTCATCCCCCCCTCCCACACCACACCTTTATTTTCTTACACTTTCACAAAAAATTGAACATTTTCAATAGCTTAGAATGCAATTTTTCAATTTCTAAGTTTGTAGAGTTTGTACTTTTAGAATTGGGCAATCTACATGCAATTATTCCATCTTATTCCATAGTTTTGTTTGCATGGCGTTATTACCCATATAGGTGGGTAATAACGCCAAATAGCATGGCTCAATAAAAAACGCCATTACATTTTATGAATACATATCTGTTAAATTATTTTATTTTATATAGATAGTCAATGAGTTGCTGTATCAGATCCTATATTTGTTTGAAAAATACAATCTAAAACTAAGCCGTGAAAATTGGTAGAACCTTAACGTGGCGTTATTACCCCAGGGTACCTTACTTAAAGAAGAAACTGAAAGGATAAAGAAAAAGAAACATTTATAGATACTTTAATATTTTTTTCAGCTCATTTTAGTTCTCGTAATTAGTATTGCATCGACTTTTATAAAGCTAAAGTTTATGAATGAAATATTAGGGAAAAAGTTTCTTTCTCATTCTTCGTTTTGTTACTCTGCTATTTATTCATATTAAATTATGCTTGATTATTTTGCATACGAAATTTGTTTAGTCTAATATTTGATTTCCTAAATTAGTTTATTCTCGGACTTTGTAAACTATTTATTTTGCTTTTAAATAATGTTTCTCATATTTTTTAGAAGAATGGGTGAGGTGCAAACTGAAATGTTGAAAAATGTATTTAAATGCAAATGCAGCCTTTGTTAAAGATATAACATATTCCACAATTGAAAATAAAATATTGAAATATTAAAAATGCTTTGATAATAGCTTAATTTATGTTAAATTTTAATTTATTAACTGTAAATATAAAATTGAAGATCAGTAACACTACAATAAATGAACAGAAAGCTGAACTTCTTTGAGGAATTTCCGTCAGATCACTTTTAATTCGATTGTTCTATGATTTTTGTATACATTAATGCCATGTATTTGCCAGTTTAAGTAATTAAAGTCAAACCAGAAGATATTTATTAATTACTTTAAATTTTATACTTATGTTTGTCACATGATTTTTCTGAATTTTCCGCGCTAGCGAGAAGAGAAAATTGATAAGACAAAAATCCCTGCGAAGAGAAAATTTGCATATATTTTGGCGACTTTCTCATTTTTAGATGCCGGAAGATATTTATTGAGTATTCGAAAGTTATTACCTATATTTCTATTATATTTTTCCAACTTTCCGTGCCAGCGAGAATAGAAAATCTAAAACTGAAAAAAATCACTATAATGTGAAAAATTGCATAATTTTCCGTCAATGTTCCATATTTAAACTCCAAAGTCTAACCGGAAGATATTTTTTATTTGCTTTAATATTTTGGACTTTTATTCCTCATGTAAACGTTTCCGCTCTAGAGCGAAGATAAAATCGGAAACATTAACAACATTGCTGAAATGTGAAAATTTACAACATTTTCGGCTAAAATTGCATATTTCGACCCAAAAGTGGAACCGGAAGATGTTAATTGTTTGTTTTGAAATTTCGAGAGTATGTTAGTGTTATGGAATGGTATCATGATACCATTCCACAACATTTCCACACTAGGGAGAAAAAGATTTCGAAAAAAAGTTTTTTACGCTCCGTCGTAATATATATATTGGAATATTAAAAATGCTTTGATAATTGCTTCTTTATGTTAAATTTTTATTTTTGAACTGAAAATGTAATATTCAAGATATGAATTTTTGGTTATAGGTAACATACTTTAAAAAATGAATTGATAAATATTTGCGTCTTTCAGAAAGAACTTTCCTATATATCACATAAGAAATAATGTATTTACTAAGATAAATTTGCCTTTGCACAAGAAGAAAAGAAAATCAATCTATCTAATTTAAGTATAGTCTTAAAAAAACTATAAAAAAGGATTAATTTAAATTTATATCACATTTATTATATATTATTTTCTAAATAAGAAATTTCGAAATAAAATAGAGTCCAAAAAGATTAATAAATTGATCAGGCTATTTAGAAGTAATTATCTGAATATAAAATAAAATTATCTTGGAAAATTTTCGACTCATTAGTGTAGAAATAGAAGTAGCAAAATAAGAAAATTGATTAAAATATTCTTCTAAAGCAAAAGTAAAAGTTTTATTAAATAAACAGTAAATGAACCTTAACAAATAAATCCTTTTATTAAATGTATACGAAGAAACAACAAAAAAGAAAGAAAATTTATAGATACTTTGATAAACAATTCTTTGACAAAACTCATTTTTATTTTCGTAAAATGAATTACATAGACCTGAAGTTTATAAATGAAACATTGTGATATAAAAATTACAGAATTTTCTTACTTATTCATCCTTTTGTTAATACATTATGCTATTTATGCATACTAAATTTTGCTTAATTAGCTTGCTTACGACAGTTATTTAGATAAATATTTAAACTGTAAAATTAGATTGTTTTGGGAGTTTTGTAAAATATTTTTTTTTGTTTTTAAATACTGTTTCTATTATTTTTTAGAATAAAGAGTGAGGTGCAAATCCAAATGTTTACAAACATATTTAAATGCTAATATTTCCTTCCTTCAAATTATAACATATTTCGTAATTGAAAAAATGTCTTGATAATTACATATTTTATGTTAAATTTTAATTTTTGAACTGTAAATAAAAAAATTAAGTTCAGGATTTTTTGTTATACATAATGTAATTGAAAAAAAGTTGAATATATAAATTTTTGTGTACTTTAAAAGGAACGTTTCTATCAATCGAATAATAAATAACATATTTACAATGATACATTTACTTTTACGAAAGTGAAAAAAAAAATCATTGTTTCTAATTTAAAAACAATTTAAAAAGTCGCATTTATTTTGAGTAACTACGTATTAAATTATCCTCTGAAGTTTGTATGATAACTCCTAAATAAGAAACTTCGGAAAAAATAAAAAATTTTTGAAACAATATTTTAACTGCTAAATTAGTTTAGTTTTTTTTTTCTAAATTTGTTAAACATTTATTTTGCTTTTAAATATTGTTTGTATTATAATTTTAGGGTGTGTTGCAAATCCAAATGTTGACAAATATATTTAATTGATAATGTAGCCTTTTTAAAGTTATAAAATATTCCGTTAGTGAAATAATTAAAAATCAAAAAAGGCTTTCCGAATTATTTATTTTATGTTAAATTTTATTTTTTGAACTGTAAATTTAAAACGCAAGATATTATTATTTTTTATACATGATGTAATCCAAAGAAAAAAATGAATCGATAAACTTTTGTGTACTTTAATTTGAACTTTTCTATCAATCACATAATAAATAAAGTATTTACTGCATAAAATAAATTTCCCTTTTAAGAAAGTGAAAAGGAATCAATCTCACTAATTTACAAACAGTATTTAAAAAAAAGAAAACGAAATGCGCGATCTCAAAATAGCTACATATTAAAATATCTTATAAAAAATTATACCATTTAAAAAGTATAATTAACAATGTTTATTACCACCGTACACTTTTTTTCAGATTACCCTGAAGATATAAAAACTGTATACAAATTTTAAAGTTTCAATATTTACACATAATTTCGATATTATATTCGAAATGTTCTGTACATGTTACCTCCGATAATAAATGGGAAGTCATTTAATTAAGAGTTTAAAACAAAATAATGATTTAATGTTTGAAAAATTTGTTGTTAAATTTCATTTTAATCGCTACAGAACAGATTACAATATAGGTGGTTTTATAAAGGATAAATCAATAAATAATGTATAAATAAGGTGTAATATTGGATTCGTATATTTGAACACATAAGAATCGCTTTCTTTAGAAAAAATATATAATTCAAATAATCTTGTTTATTAATATATACATACAAACATATACCTTTATACATATAATAAGAGATGCCTGCCGGTCTGACCGCGGATTACGCAGAAATTAAAATACCTTGGTGTCTGAAATTTTTATCATGTGTGGATGCTAACACCGGATAAAGCAGTTCGCAGCCAGATTTTTATATATAAAAAATGTAACTTAATAGATAGGATGATAAATGCAGCTTTCCACCAATCCACGACAACTAAGCTGCCAGGTTAGAGGCTATTTGGAACTAGCCAACAATACGAGGCAATGCAGAAGACAGCAAATGAGAGGAGACGGTAAATATTGGATTTAACGACTGCAATTCACGGATGAATTCTAGTAAGAAATTGCTCACCCATTTGTTATTTTTTCCTCTTTTGATGATTTTGTTTTTCTTGATTGATTTTCAATAGATCTTCAAATTCCATCCATAGCACCATACAAAAAAAAGTAAGAAATTATTTAATTACTCCTTTTATGTTTTCTGAGGGTTTGTTCAGATGCGCAGCGCACGTCACGCACGTGTTCAGAAGATTTTGAACGGGGTAGGTCTCATTGAAAAAAAGGATTTTAAAATAATTCATTTATTGCATTATTTTGTAATTCAAAACAGCTAAAATCAACAATTTTATTTCTTTATCCTTTCATAACATGGCTTTCGTAACAGAAATACGTACCAGTGTTCACTCAGATAAATTTAAAATATTATCTAGATTTAAAATTTTATTTTTCTTTCGATTTTAGTGTAATTGAAGATTTTATATAGTCTGAACTGTATGTATATATATATAGTCTGTGTCTGAGTGTGTGTTTTACTTAAATCGGAAATAACTATGAATTGTCACGCATGAATGTTTTAATAGAAATCAAAATGTAAATGTTTAATTTCTTTTTGTTCCAATATAATGGCTCGTTTCGCCAGGAAGTTTTTACATGGTATTAGAGAAAAAAATATCCGCATTGCGATCTCTTTTGCAACTAATAAAACTCAATGTAATATTAAACTATTATTATATCTAAACCTACTTATATCCTGAATTGCTTCAGAAATTGACTTTTAATTTTTTATTGGAAAGAAAGAAAGAAATGGTTCCAAATATAAGGCCAAAATTACGTTTTATTTTTGACAGTTTTAAAGTCTTTTGCATGCCTAAACGACCTCTTAGATGAATTCTAATTAAAACATTTATTATTAGTAGGCATACTTGTAAGAGAGCCCGGTATTGCGCTTATTTCTATTTACGCGTATCAAATAATTAATTAATTAAAATCATTCTATTTACATAATTATCAAGAACTTATTAAAATAATTTTACTATATTAAATTACTTGTAAAATAATAATAAATAGAACGCCTTCAGCATATCAACAACAAACAACATTTTTATTCTTTTAATAACAACAATATCGTCTGCCTTTTTGTTGCCAACAAATGAACGGAATTTTTACAAGTTCATGGAGGCTACATTACTCCCTCCCCAGTAACATAGTTACGATACAAATATAATATATACAGAAATATAAAATAGAAACACAATATATTAAATAAAATATAAAAAAGTACATAATTAGTCTCTGTAACATTTCGGAAACCTTACTTGTCTACCAGAGCGTGTAGTTTTCTCACGAACATTTTTATCAGGTAAAGCTGAATGTTCATTTTTGATTATTGATGGCACAGGCATAGGTAGTTGGTTATCCGGTAACTCGTGATAAGGAGTGTTCTCATCATTTGTTAATAAATAAGCAGTTTTCAATCTATCTATGGATATGTTGATATCTCTTTCCTTAATTTTTACTGTATAATACTTTTCATGTCTTTTGACAACTGGAAAGGGTCCATCATAAGCAGGTTCGAGTGGTTTTTTAACCCATCAATGCGTATGAATACATGGCTAGAATTGTGCAAGTCCTTATGAACAAAAATTTTTTGAGAAGGCTGTCTGCGATTTTTAAAGAGTTTTAGTTCTTCCATTTGTTTCTGCAATTCTTTAGCAAAGGTTTCTGTGTCGATAATAGTTTTCGGTTGTTCAAAAAATTCTCCTGGTAGCCTTAGAGGTTTTCCATAGACCATTTGTGGAATGGTAAAATTTGTATCACCACGTAAAGCTGATCTCAATCCCAATAGTACTGTAGGTAATGATTGAGTACACTTAATTGTATTTTGCGCTCTAATTGCAGCTTTTAAAGTGCGATGGATTCGTTCTATTTTTCCATTACACTGTGTATGATAAGCTGTTGTTCGGTTTAATTTAAAACCACAAATAATACTTAAATTGTGCAACAGTTCTGATCTGAATTGTTTTCCTCGATCCGTGATTACAAGATGTGGAACGCCAAAGCGAGAAATCCACTGATCTTAAAATGCTCGAGCAACTGTTGGAGCCGTCACATTTTCTAGAGGAACTACTTCTATCCAACATGTGAAGCGGTCAATACAGGTTAGGCAGTATAATTTTCCTTCAGACGGTGTTAGTGGACCTATGATGTCAATATGAACGACACTAAATCGTTCATCTGTTTCTTCAAAAGTGCCAAATGGAGAATGCGTATGTCTGCTAATTTTGTTTTTCTGACAATCAATGCAGGATTTTGCCCGCTGATTAACGTCTTTCCTAATATTTGTCCAAATAAACCTTGAAGCTACTTGTTTTACTGTATTTTTCACTCCAGGATGAGCTAAATTGTGGATTTTTCTAAAAAATTGTTCTCTAAAAGCTTCAGGAATAAATGGTCGGATTTTGGAAATTGAAATATCACACCAAAGAAGTTTACCTGAATCCAAAGGATATTGTTTGAAATTTAAATATGGATTTAAACGTAATTTTGTAAGTTCTTCATTATTAATCTGCCCATTAGAAATTTTGTCATAATCTATTGTAGAAATCGATTGTATTCTGGATAATGTGTCTGCAACTGTATTTTCTACGCCACTAATATGTCGAATATCTGTTGAAAATTGTGATATATATTGTAAATGGCGCAACTGTCTAGGCGAAGCTTTTTCATTTTTTTGCTGAAAGGCGAATGTTAAGGGTTTATGGTCTGTATAAATTATAAATTCTCTTCCTTCTAACATATGTCTAAATTGCTTTACAGAAAGATATATTCCCAGTAATTCTCGATCATAGGTACTATAACTTTTCTGAGCATTACTTAATTTTTTTAAAAAAAAGGCTAATGGTTTCCAGCAGCCTGCTTCAAATTGTTGTAAAACTGCACCAATGGCAAAATCTGAAGCATCACAAAAGAGAGATAATGGAAGATCAGGATTAGGATAGGTCAATAAAGCAGCATTTGCTAGGTCTTCTTTACATTTTTCAAATTTTTCTTTTGTTTCATCTGTCCACGGAATTTTTCTTTTGTCTTTCTTTTTCACCCCTTTTAAATACTCATGAAGTGGTGCTTGATTTTCAGCAGCATTTTTTATGTGTCTTCTATAAAAATTCACCAGACCAAGGAAAGTTCGTAATTCGTGGATTGTTTCCGGTAATTTATAATTTTTAATTACTTAATTTTTAATTTTTAATTACTTTAATTTAAAAATCTTTCTTTAGCGGCAGTATATTTGTCATCCCGATTACTTTGGATAATATCCCATATATTTTCAATGTATTTAGGGTTTAACTGAGCCACTAGATGATTGAATTTTGTTTCTTCATTTGTAATATTTACAAGTGAAAACTGAGCATCAATTTGGAAAAACCATATTTCAGGATTTTTTTCCCAGAATGGAGGAAATTTGACGCTTACCTTGTTTGCTTCAGGAACCTTGTTTGCTTCAAGAATCGAATTTGTAGACGTTTTCGTTGATTCTTGAGTCATTTTTTAATGCATTAATGTCCAAAGCAGGGTCACCAGAATTTTGTAAGAGAGCCCGGTATTGGGCTTATTTCTATTTACGCGTGTCAAATAATTAATTAATTAAAATCATTCTATTTACATAATTATCAAGAACTTATTAAAATAATTTTACTATATTAAATTACTTGTAAAATAATAATAAATAGAACGCCTTCAGCATATCAACAACAAACAACATTTTTATTCTTTTAATAACAACAATATCGTCTGCCTTTTTGTTGCCAGCAAATGAACGGAATTTTTACAAGTTCATGGAGGCTACATACTTACTAAATTATTAGTGAGAGATAGATAAAGTTAGTATGAGCTAGATAGAATCAGTAAGAGCTAGAGTGCCTTTAAGAATAACTGAGCAATCGACTTGATCTGTACCGTGTGACAAAAGATGCTCATGTTGAACATTTATAAGCTTATTGGTAAAACTTTTTGAATTCATTTTATATATTATTTATAGTTTTAAGTTTTATGTAATAAATACTACCAAGATACCACAAACCCTGATATTCATTTAGAAGCACCCCCCATATAATTGTCGTAGTGTTCTCGAAAATTTCATTTATAAATAAAAAATACACTGCATTATTGCGCCATACATCATATTGTCATAGAAATAAAAATACAGAAAAAATGTACAATAAACATTTTAGCATTTTTAATCAAATATTTCAAATTTAACTAATCTTTCTATAAACATATTTTTATCATGTAATATTACACAAAACATTTAAATGGTTCTTAAGTAAATTATTAAGATGCTAGTGTATTTCATATATACTTTTCTCTGCTTAGTCTCAATATTTCCACAACCCTCTAACATCTCAAAAATATATATTTTCTAAAACACAGCCAAAATATATATTAAAATATTTAACTGCTAAAATGGACGTCAAATGTTAATAAAATGCATTAAAAGATCTTAATAATTTGACATGTATTGATTGAATTTACCCAATCATCATCAGAAAAACAAAATATACAAATAAACACAAAGATAGAAAATGACAATAAACTATTATAAATTAAATAAAAAAAAATAAAAATTACGAGCGTTATATTTTAATTATGTTTCACGTTGTTTTACTCTTATTTTCAAATTATCTAACAACTCAATCCAAATATTTGGGATTTGAAATGACAATGAATCATTGCAGACCATTGAGCTTCTGACGTAAATTTCAATAGATTCTCTAAAAAAAATCTCAATGGCTCAATGGTCTGCAATGATTCCTTGTCATTTCAAATCCCAAATATTTGGATTGAATTGATAGATAATTTGAAAATAAGAGTAAAGCAACGTGAAACATAATTAAAATATAACGCGCGTGAATTTTATTTATTTTTAAATTTCATTTATAAATATAATAGTTTATTGTTATTTTCCATCTTTGTGTTTATTTGTATATTTAGTTTTTCTGGTGATTATTGAGTAAATTCAATCGAAACATGTCACATTATTAAGATCTTTTAATGTATTTTATTAACATTTGACGTCCTTTTTAGCAATTAAATATTTTAATATATATTTTGGGTGTGTTTTAGAAAATATATATTTTTGAAATGTTTTTAATGGACGTATAAGATAACTTCTGTTTATAATTTAATGCCTCTAACATCTGTCACTAAAAATGCTTTTTTAATTTTCTTTGTGTTTAAATCGTTTGACAAATGGGTCCCTGGTTTATACTCCGTAATTCCAGTGTAAGATATTTATTATAGCTGCAGGGTTTCAAGACATGTCAGATATTCATATTCGATCCGGCATAATATATATTATCGAATAACAGAATGTTTTGAGATTTGAACTAGCGTTATCGTATTTTATTCAGTTGGTTACCTGATAGATGAACATTTTTAAGTGGAACGAATATTGCTGCCGATGATAAATAAACTTATCTCAATCTATCCACTACTGGTTATTAAAGCACTTTTCTAAATGTTTCTAAAGTATTCTGCAATGTACTCATATTGCTTATTTTATAAACATTTAAATTTTGAATCATTTGTGAATTTACTTGTGAAAAACTGACATTGTAATTTAAAATAACTGAATGTGTTATGGTATCATAGAAATTCAACGAGTACCATTAGTTCCCCAAATAAAACACCTGGTATTAAATTTAAATAAAAAATTAAATATATGGAATATAAAAAGTGAGCAACGTTTAAAGGCACCGAATTCTTTAAATTAGCAGCAGACCTGTTTCGGTAGCATATAGCATACCGTCGTCATTGCTGAGAGATGTAGAGGTAGAGGTTTTTTCCCCTCCCTTTGACCTACTTCTTTCTCTCTCGGTTCCTTTTCACGTGCGTTTTTCTATTGGCCAGCAGTCCTCTGCCATCTTATTAGTCGCCTTCAATCCCCTGCTTCTCGTTTAAATATGAGCAAATTTGTACCTCACTCAGCACTGACGACGGTACGCAATATGGTACCGAAACTGGTCTGCTGCTAATTTAATAAAGTTGGTGCATTTTAATGTCACGCACTCTTTATATTCCATCATATTGCACCAAACTCTATCTTAATAATTAAAATTAAATCTAATTCATACGCTCGAAACTATGCCGTTTTTAAAAATATTTTTTTCTTTAAGAAAATACTTGTGCCGAAGAAATTTCTGGTCTTGAAATTGCATGACACAAATGAACCCTGTATAATTTCTTCAATAAAATCTTAAAATTTTAATTTTCCTTCTCTTTAAATAGTTTGACAAATGGGTCCCTTGTTTATACTCCGTGATTCCAGGGTGGGAAATTTATCATGACTGCTGGGTTTCAAAGCATGCCCAGTATTCATATTCAATCCAGTATAATATATGCTATCGAATGATAGAATGTTTTGGGATTTGATCTTGCGTGATAGTATTTTATTCAGCTAGTTACCTGATTGAAGAACGTTTCTATCTGGAAGGAATATTGCTGTCGAAGATAATGAATTTCTCTCAATCTATCCACTATCGGTTATTAAAGCACTTTCTAATATGTTTCTGTAGAATTTGGTAATGCAGTCAGAATTATATTGTGTATTTTATAAATATTTTAAATTCAAATATTTTGCGAATTTACTTGTTAAAACAGGCATTATAATTGAGGACCTCAGAAGCCAAAGGGTACAAATTATAAAAATTCGATTGGGAGTAAATTGAGTTCAAAGATAATTGCCATCAAATCTGAATTCAATTAAAATAGGAAACTGAAGCTTGTTTCATTGTGGCTTTGAACTCTTATTTCAATAGCTGTAAAAAGTAGAGTACAAGTTTCTTTAAATTTATAATTAATCAATATTGATCATTAATCGGCAAAAGTGATTAATCTCTAGAACGCAACATATAATTAGAAAATCCTTTATATATCATTACAAGAAAACAGAAAATCATACTTACATATCGTCTGTTTATTTAGTTTTTTGTCACATACATCCGTTGGTTTCTGGAATCCTCAATTAAAATAACTAAATGTGTTACAATATCGGGTGTTTGTATGTATACCGTTAGTTTTCCAGGCCAAATACCAGAATTTTTTTTAGTAAAAACTAAATCTTATTCAAACGCATAAAATTTCACTTTATCTAAACAGAATTTTTCTATAAGAAAATACCTATACTGGAGAAATTTCTGATCTTGAAATTTATGGACATGTACGAATCTTGTACTATCTTTTCAACAAGATCTTTCGAATCTTTTTGTTGGGTGTAAAACTTTAAATATATATGTATAAATTATATTTATACACATATCATCTGTTTAAGAGATCATCTCATTTTATGAAAGAGTATGCTAAAAATTATTTGTGTTTGTTTGACGCAAAATTATTCCTATGTCATTTAATGGGATTTTGTTATCCAGACCATCAGTGAAAGGTTTCAAACGTTAAATCCTTGACAATTAAATTCCTGTTGACAAATGTTTTCATATGATTTAAATGAGGGGAAATTATCATAGTTAAAGATTTTCATATGTTTTAGGTATACAAAATAGCATTCACATAGTGTATACTGTCAATTAAGTAAGCTTTTTAATTAAATAACCGCATACTTGAGTGCTCTTGATGAAACTTATTCGCTTTCGGAATGTTTATAATTTGAACATTTCTTTCAATCGCTGCAGTATCGATTGATAAATTACTTTTAATATAATTCCTATGCTTATCTGGTATAGAACAAGAATAATCAGTTTTATTAATCAATGTTTTCAATAAATATTTTAGTTTCACAAGATTAGCATAATTAAATGTATAATAAATTCACTTTATATTTGGACTTACTGAGAATAATAGTATATTCTTATATGAAAAAATTTTCAGAGTCAACATTTATGCGCATATGTTGTTTTAATTGTAGTATTTAATTATAATGGAAAATAAAATTCATTCAGAGTTTATCACCATATATGAAACCGTATTTGTCACAAAAATAATTCTTATTTCTTTCTCAAATTTCTATATGTTACACATACATCAGTGAACCACATATTTGAATTAAACATGCCAATGAAAATATATAAATAAACCAGTCCAGGCCCATAATAAAAATGTTAAGATAATGTTTGGAAGCTTTGATACTGAGTAATCAGTTTTATCTCTCATACTGATTTCTCCAATTGACGTTTCTAGTTGCAAAACATGTTAATGTATCTCACTTAGTTCAATCGCGATAAGCACTTTGATTTATTAAATTCACATAATATTGATATATTTTTTTTTCAATTAATGAACTTTTCATTTCCAAATTATTTTAACATGTAACACACTAGAATCTATTAGTATTTTTGGTAGTGCTAAAATATTATAAGATTTTTTTTAAAAGTAATTTTTCAAACTTCAAATACGCTTTCTCTATAACCATGGGTTTGGTCTTTAATAAATTATCTTAGCATGTACAAGTGCAGTTACGTCGAAGATCATTTTCAGTGCTTTGATATAAGTTTTTCTTAAAATCTATATCTATCGCTGATATCCTTCAGAGGCTTACTTATCAGTGTAAATATCAACAAAGGAGTACACCGTGCATAACTCGTCATTTGGTGTGTGACATTTATAATCTTTGGATGATTTATAAGCAAGGCTAAATATTAATAAAATATCTTGAATAAAGCATTTTCTCAATTATCAGAAGGTTTCTGATATTTGATCTTGCATTGTCGTATTTATTTAAGACAATATAAAATTGTGAAAATTTTTAATTGTCAGAAATTTTGCTAAAGGCAACAAAAGTATTTTATTACACAAATAGACACGAATCAGATACAAAAACGCCTTTACCTTTTAGTTCAAAAAATTTCTTATATGTGTCTATATAGAATTTGTAAACTTCCTCTTACAAAAATATTGCACTTCAAACAAATAGAAAATATCAATATAGAAAAAACGTGTATTTCATAAACAGTTACCAAGCCTGTCGTAATAATCTATTTTGAAACATGTATTCTGGAAATTCAAACATCCTTCTTTTTTGACCAATCCCCTTTAATCGCATTTAAATGTAGAAATAATTAAAGAATTTCTCCCCACGTATAAAAACACAGATATTAATATTGTACCTCTATTTTAATATAATTTAATATTATTCACATAATACGTCATTTAACATGCTTTTAAATATTGTTTGACAGCCAGAATTTTAATAAATGGGTTACTCTTACATATTACGTGATACCAGTTTCAGAAATTTATCATTGCTTCGAGGTTTCTATGCAAATCAAATATTCCGATTATCATTTGCATGAAGTATGATCGAGTATTAGTTTCTCGGATCTTTGATTTTGTTTGATCGTATTTATTTCAGGTTGTTTTTTGATTGATTGTTACTTCTAGATGTGAAGAATATCATTATCCTAAAAACATGTATTGTTTTCAGAAACTTTGCGTCGATTGATAAAATTCTTTTACTTTGATTCCTACTCATTTTCTTTGATATAAAAAGATTTTTTCTAATATCCTGTAAATTACAATTTATTTTCATACTAAAATATCTTTGCAAGCGAAATAACTGTGAATGATATAACACACTGATTCCAAATATTTCTTTAAATATCTAAATTTAAGAATGTTTTGTCATTTTAAAATCTCATTCAATCTCTTTATAATACACTTCTTGCTCAACCACTATGTACGAAACGTTTTTTAATGAAATTAATTTTCATTTCTTTAAAGTAACTCAATCTTAATCTTATCTTCGGATTCTAAAACTTATGTGTCAAGTTGAAAGATTAACAAATGGGTTTTGTGATCTACTTTTCTGATAGTGTAGGACATTTTTTAAAACTGTCAGATTTCCAACCATGAAAAGCAATTGTGATCGTTCATTCAAATGTTTGTTTTTGGAGCACTGAGCTTAATGTTACATAAGATGGATGGAAATAGATGCCTTCTCCAAAGAATAATTTAAAAATATATCATTTTGTAATACAATATTGATTTAAAAAACAAAACAGAAAAATATTCCTTTAACAACATAATACAAACTGATTTCTATGCATTTCAAAGATAGGCATCCCCTCCAGATTCATAAATAATTTTTGAGTTATTTTTATAAACTCTTTTCATATAGTATTGCTTTGCAACAATCATATTAATGCAACTTTAAAATCCTTATATGTTCTTAAAATCACGTGTTAGCTTGAAAAAAAATAAATATAAGTGTAATTTTTTTTAAACAATCGTGTAATAAAACTTGTAATGCAGAGTAATCGATGCAGAGTAATAATTAATAAATCGCATTACTAAATATATTTGCGCAAATTACAACTTAATATGATGATTTTCGGCAGACCTATTAGCGTGTCCCAGCTAAAATTAACTGCAGTTTTTCTGTCGAAGTGAAGTATTTTTGAGATTTTTCCAAAGTTAACTGTAGATTCTCTGTATTGCAATCGCAACTATAAAATCGCTTTAGTTATTTTGTAGTTAATTTGAGGTGATTGTGCAGTAATTTATTTTAAGTATACTGTATGCTGTTAGCTTTCAAAATACTGCACTTTTTATGAAGCTATTTTATAATCATAAATTAGAAAATATATAAAACTTTATAACCGTTGAAGTACGGCAGTAAAATTGTTATTATTCAAATATTAATTTAGTAAAACATTTTCTGATGTATCCCCAGTATAGCTGAAGTTACTGTCCGGTAAATTCGAGGACTTAAATCGAAAAAAAATTAATTCAATTTTATTTCAAAATAGAAGGAGGGATTTGCCACCCCATCTACCCTCTTCCTTAGTGAAAATTTTGTTAGTTCCTACATATTTTATTAGTTATTTTGTTGCTCGGTTATAACAAGTTTTACTATGTAAAAAATAAAAATAAAAAACTTTTTTTTTAGTTTAGGAATGGGGATTCCTATCTATGCCTCCTATCTATTAAAGTAAAGCTCTTAGTTCCACTTTCATTTTAAGCTCAGAGAAAAAAAATTCACTATTAATTAAATTTCACGACTAATTAAATTTCATTAAATTCACTATTTTTTTCAGTTAACTAGAAATCCACTGAAGTGAATGAGTAGTTGTGAACTACACACTTACTGTAGTGAATTTGCAGTTATGTCGACTTCAAAAACATTACAGGGATTTGTGCCAAACCACCACAGTCTTCCAACTACAGTTTCTTTGCAGTTTCAATGCAGTTCATTTTTAGTTGAGGTGGCCTCTGATTTTTCTAGTAAACGGGACATTCTATACAAAATGTGCAAATCAGTGGTGATTGTCTTATCACAGTTTTTAATATGAAAAATAATATATATAGATCAAATTAATATAATCAGATTAATATAAAGATTTTTGACTGGCTTTTCAGCGTGTTACCTCTCGTTTTTTTCAGTCTATGATTTTCTTCTGATTTCATTATACAGACCAAGATTGTCAATGCATGAAATGAATCTAGAATAGATGCTGAAACATTTTGCGACCTACATAATAAACTGAAACATAACTTCGTATATAATAAGATTAAAGTATATATTTAATTAATAAAAATGTATCGCATTATAAAACAAACTTTAATAATATCCATTCATAAATGGAAAGTCAATCCAAATTATTTTGTTGAACATTATACCGAATCTATACAATTGCACATACGACATTTTAAGGAGAAATGTAGTTCAATTAAGAAACCCATAATAGCTTGAAAATCCCATTCAATAAGTGTTTGACATTTTACAATGACTAATGAACATTGAGGACGTGACTGTATTGTAATGTTTATCAGTTAAGAATGAACTAACTCAGGAGGTTGTCACAAGATTACAGCTATTTCTTTTAATTGGATCAACGGTTTCTGATCACTACCGGTGAAAACTTCCACCAGAAAATATGCAAAGAAAATTTCATCAGTTTTTAGTTCCTTACTAATAAGAAATCTCCCTAGCAAATATGGTAAAAAAATCCTTTTTAATAATAGTATTTTGCCGAGGTTTTATAATCTTTTTATTGACAATATTATTTAATCTTTTTATTGACTTTTTATTGACGAAGTTTTATAATCTTTTTATCTTGATAATCACAATGGGGTGGAACTGTCATTGTCGAAGTAAATACTTTTCAGTAAAAAAGAATATAAATTTATGACATTATTATTTTTAATTGAATTTTTCCATTATCGAGGAGTTTAAATAAAGAGAAATTTATTTGCATATATTTGCAGCTCGACGTTTACTGCGGCCATTATGAAACTCTGCGAAAGCAGTTACCGTCGAAGCTTCACAATTTTAAAGCTATGCCAGTTCCTCTTTCTTACTAGTTCCGCGAAAGTAACACATATGTACTCGAAGTGTTTTTTCTAGACTTTTATATGAGATATTAATTAGAACTCAATGTGTTAATACAGATTATATATGTACTTATCTATTTCCCAACGTACAATAAATTTAGAATAACATTATGAGTCGAGCATTTTAAAACATTTTTCGACTTTTGTGTTATGAATAACACTAGTTTACAAAATTAAACTTTTTGTGTATTGCTGTGAATTCTGTGGTTGATAATTTTCACTTATGACTTGTTTTTGTCAATTAGAACCGGGAAATGTTTCGAGCAGCTCTAGTTATTTCGTTTTTGATTTTTTTATCATTTAAGCATATATATTAATCGATAACAGACGTATTTTACAGTGTTAAGATTAGTTTTTACGTCACGAATAGTTGAAGAAGATGTTGTTTAAACAATCAGATCATTTTTGGTAGATATGCGGATAATATGTGTTTAACAACTGTAGAAATGTTATATGAGAATTGGTGAAAAATACCTATTTTGAGTATTTTGGGATGCTCTTGGATAAAAATGAGAAGTCTTGGGCTCCCGATTGTGTTAGTAAATCATGTGTGGAATATTTAAGATTGTAGAAAAGTGGTAAAAGAAGTGCCTTTAAATTTAAAACATCGACTATTTTGGCGAGAACCAAGAAATCATTCTCGAAGATTGTTATTTTTGTAGCGTGTACGAAAACGGTTTAAACAGTAAACATCGAATGGCAGTACCCAAGTACTAGTTGTGTTCAACGTCCAGTGCAGTGTTCACTTGACTCTTCAGAGCCTAAAAATATATCTGCACCATTAGACCAAGACATTGAAGGACCAAGATCATCACAAAATGATGCTGATTTTGAAGGTATGTCAAATGAGCCAAAATGCTTTTCCCAAAATGTGTTAGCTGATCTTGTAAGAGATTTAAATCTTTCTAAACAAGCTTCAGAATTTTTAGCATCAAGAATAAAAGAAAAAAATCTCTGTGATGCAGAATTTTCTCGGAAATTTATTTTAAAAATTATATTGAACTTGTAGAAGACCTTCTGCTACAATTAAAAAATATGGGGTGCAATATGAGCATAAAACTCCACCTACTCCATAGTCACCTGGACAGGTTTTCGGAAAATTTAGGAGATATGAGCGAAGAGCAGGGAAAGCGTATGCATCAGGACTTACGCTTAATGGAAGAGCGCTATCAGGGTTTCTGGGATAGGAATATGATGTCTGACTATTTTTGGTCTCTGATATGTCATTTTTCAAAGTCTAGACATCGGAGAAGAGCTTTAAAACAAAGTTTTTTCGAACTCAGTAATTAATTATTTTTTAGTAAAGTTTTTCTTAGTAAATACATGTTCTTTCTGTTTACTACCAACATAGCTAAAACACAGAAACTAGAGCTGATTAAAATATTCTAATTATATTTGTGGAAATAGCATATCTTATGTAGTTAGCAACAACTAAAAATTTTTCGGCAACAGATGTACTGTAAACTACTGTAATATAATGGAATGATTCTGTTTTGGATAACTTGTGGTCAAGTAATATAATGTTTAATTAACTCGTCCGTGATGACGCACAGTGGGGCAAAAACCCCAAAAGCTGGCCAAAAGTCGAGAAATGAAATTACGATTTAGGGAATTTCGATTGTACAGTTGGCTAGAATAATGTTTGGAGAGTCAGAATCTGTATTTAAAAAAAGATTTTTTCTTTGCCCTTACAAGTAGCATCATTTCAAAAATGATGCTTGAAGGAGTATCATTTAGAGCGAAAAAAAACAGCAAAACAACAGTTCATCTAAACGCGTGCTATATTTAATAATATTATCCGATTTTAATGATTTGAAATGGATTCACACTATGTTAGTAAGTACTTTATTTGCATGTATTACAAAATTTATATTAAGCATGTAAAAATGAATAAATTCATTGTCATTTTTGATAAAAAATTTTAGAATTTTTTTTATTTTTTTGCTATTAAACATCAAAAAGTTTAAATGTTCCACAGTGTTCCGCAACGAAATCTAATGGAAATAATAACTTGGGCTATTGTCTAGTGATTCATAAAAATCCAGCTGCCTAAAACTGCCTTTCTGCATTTCACGCATATTTTAGTAACCGCAAGTAAAAATGCCACTTTTTCGGCCGCCTCAAAAATTTTGAAATTGACTACTTTTTAGGTAGATTTCGTAAGAAATACTACCTATTGCAATCGCACCAGTTTATATATATATCTATCTATCTATATATCTCACTTTTTTATGGACACGATAACTTCTATAATTTTTCACCAATCTCCACCAAACTTGTACATAAAATCAAAGGGGATAAAATCTTGGCTAAGTTCGTTAATGGGCAAAATCGGACCAAGGGGGTCGGAATAGGGGGCGTTTTTATGAAAACCGAAAAAACGCCATAACTTCTTAATTAAAGTAGATATCGAATCGGTTTAAAGTTTATATTACTTCTTAAAAATGGGCCAAAAGTATATGCATGACAGATTTTTGATAAATTTAGAAGTGGGCTCAAGGGGCGAAAAAAAACAGGGATTTTGAGAGAAAAAAATTCATAACTTCGTCAATTTTCAAGATATCAAGTTCAAATAAATTTTTTGTAAATGTTCTTAAAATTATCTAAAACTTTTGGTTTTAAAACAGTTGGTTCGAAAGAGTTGGTTTAAATTTGCAGCCACCAAGGCCTCTGGATTTTCCACATTCATTTATTCTTTTACATTTGTCAAAGACGAAGTTTATTGATGAAACACGTATCGTGTTATATTTTTAAGCACAACAACAACAAAAAACAAATCTTATTCATAAATACTGTAGCTCTATGCGTATAAAGAGTATTACTCAAATGTCAAAAATAGAAAGTAAAGGCGATCATTCTATAATACTTCTTCTGATTCATATAATTGAATAAAAATATAGATAGAAATTAACGCTGATTAATGCAAACTAATTTTATGCTACCTTATTTTATAAATAAATTATGTTTCGAGTGTCATTTACAGATTAAGAATTGAACAAATATTATTTACAGATTTCGTATGAAATACTACCTATTGCGATCACACCAATGTTGGAATTTCTGAAAAATTTTGCAGATCTACACCGATCATGACCCCTGGACCCCAAAACTACCATCAGTAAAAAAAGTTTATATCTATATCTATATCTATATCTATATCTATATGTATATATATATAAATATCTCACTTTCTTATGGACACGATAGCTTCTATAGTTTTGCTCCAATCTCTTTCAATCTGATACATAAAATCAAGGGGTATAAAATCTCGGTCCAAGGGGGTGGGAATAGGGAGGGTTTTTGTGAAAATAAAAAAAAACGCCATAACTTCTTAAATAAAATAGATATCGAATCGGTTTAAAGTTTATATTACTTCTTAAAAATGGGCCAAAAGTTTATGCGTGACAGATTTTTGATAAATTTAAAAATTGACTCAAGGGGCGTAAAAAACAGAGTTTTTAGGAGAAAAAAATCATAACTTCGTCAATTCTCAAGATATTAAGTCTAACTAAATTTTTTTATAAATGTTTTTAAAATTATCTAAAACTTTTGTACTTACAAGTTTTTGATAGGACCAACTTTTACCGACGAAAAAAATTAAAAACGAAAAGAAAAAGGGCGCTGAAAAAAGAGAAAAATCCATAACTCCTTCAATTTTTAAGATATCAAATCTGATTAAATTTATTTTACATCTTCTCAAAAATATCTACAACTTTTATGTTGACAAGTTTTTCATAGGATCAATTCGTATAGCAAAAAAAATTAAACCAAAATAGGAGTTGGAGAAAAAACCTCAAATCCAAACTGCTTATATTTTGACTCATTTTTAAATTCATTTTTGATTCTAAACGCATCCAAATGGTAGATTCCTCTTATTTAGAAACTGTATAAAGTGACGCATTGGTCAATTTTCTGATAAAGACAGAATATATTTCAAAAAAGGCTACCAAAAAGGGTATTTTGAACAGAATTTCCGAAAGTCATCCGGACTGAAAATTGAAGGAAATATTCAAATAAGAAATTGCGTTTTTTTCTGACTCGTTTTTAAATCCATTTTTGTTCTCAAACGCATCCAATTTACAGATCCTCTTATTTAGGAACTATATAATGTGATGCATTAGTCAGTTTTTTGATAAAGACGGAATATATTTCAAAAAAGGCTACCAAAAAGGGTATTTTGAACAGAATTTTCCGAAATCATTGTGACTGAAAATTTAAGGAAGTTTTCACATAGCAAATTGCGTTTTTATGACTCGTTTTAAAATCCATTTTCGCTCTCAAACGCATCCAATTTACAGATCCTCTTATTTAGGAACTATATACTGTGACGCATTGGCCAGTTTTTTGATAAAGATTGAATATATTTTTTAAAATGCTGTCAAAGTGAGTTTTTCGCACAAAATTTTTCGAGCAATCATGAATAAAGAATTAAGCATGTATTCAAACAACAAATAGGTTATTTTATGACTCATTTTTAAATTCAATTTTTTTCTCAAATGCATTCAACTGACAGTTTTTTGTTATTTAGGAGCTGTATAATGTACTGTTTTGGTCGATTTTTTTAATAAATTCAGAATCTATTTCAAAATATGTTGTCAAAACGGGCATTTGAGCTGAATTTTTCTTAAGATGATTCTGATAAAACCAGTTTTTGAAGAAAAATGAAATTAAATTTTTTTCATAAACGGCCAATTGAAGTTATTAAACTGGGTTTATCTCTAATCATATATTTTTTTTGTTGAATTGAGCACTCTTCGAAATCTACCTCCGCCTATAGGCCCAGCCGACAGGGATTATTACATAATTTAGCTGATAAATAGTTTTCAAATTTTTGAATTATTCAATTTTATAATAGTTTATTTCCTATTATATTGTAAATAAGTACTATAATCGTAAGATTACATTAATTTGATAAGTAAGCTTAGTAATGAAAAAATGAAAATAATTCTCTATTACTGATCTGGTAGAATAACATATTCTTATCTTTATAGGTAGTAATTTTGTTTGTTCTATTATAATTAGAAGAATTATTTTGTCAATTGCTATATTTGCTAGATCCAACTACTGAGCGTATTTCATTAATGCGAGTAAAAATCATTATGAATATTACTTTTGCTTGTATTAGTAATTTGGATTTGATTTGCAAGTGAGGATGTGATGGCACATCTATTCTGAGTACATTTAAACAAAAATTTAGCTATGAAGATGGCATTATGTCTAATATATTTTTCTTTTCTTCCGTGCTACTAGAATACATAAATATTGCGAATAATTCATGAATCGTCAATTTGAAAATATCGAGATCTTCATTTCACTGATTTTATCCGGCCAACCAAGATCCATTTTTCTTTCTCAAGAAATACGGAAGCAACTGTCAATGAATGGGATTGCATTAAATACTAGCAGAATAAACTTATTTCGTTTAATACAATCATTGATGCAGAAGAAAAAGTCGTTAAAAACGAATTAATGTAATACTTAACTTTGCTACCTATGCCAGACAGCATCAAAACAGCATCTTACCGATCTGACATTTTTTATTAAAAGTGGATTGAGATAATTTAGAATTCAGAATATCTAAGTTACATGCAAAGATGTTTAGAGAGGCCTTGCACCTGGCAGACAACTGGATAGAAAAAATGAAAAGCTTGCACTCTGCATGAAAAGAAGAACATTGAAATTGCAAAATAAAATATGCAAAAAATATTTCGTTTACAATCAAGACTTCTCGTCGAGAAACTAAATCCCAGATTTGGAAACACAAATGATGGAAATACAATTCAACGATTCTTTAAAAACGCAGCTATTTGTGTTTCTAAACGAGCATATACGAAGATTTGATTAAACGTTTCTATTCCATAAGTAATTTCTTGTAGCCATGTTATTTATTTGATAAACTTCGAAAATTTTCCCTTACAAATAGCTCGTAGATTTGAGCAGCACCCCTGGTTCAATATGCTTACTTCAGTATACAAACTACTTATTTATGACAAAGAAATAACATTATCTTCATTACTGCCAATTTGTCAAATGCCATAAGATACTTAAGAATCATGCAACAAACTGATCAAAAGGCATCGAGAAGATTTATCGCAAAGATGCAGTAGCGAGAGAAAAAAAAAGATATTTTTACGTCTTTTAATGTCATCAGATTCTTTCTTTTCCAGTTTAGGTAAATTATCGTAGAAGAAATTAAAATCATTGATCCTAAGAGTCATAGGATCTTCCAATACCGCCAACAAGTTCTGCTAACTATTTTGAAACCTTGACCTCTGAAGAATCTTTTTATTATACTACAGTTGATTCTAAAGACTAATTTCTGGAATATATTTTCGTTTTTATTTTAATAAAATAAAAATTAAACTGTCTAATGTTTTACTTTCCATTAATGTACTTAAATTTTATTTAAATATGTCTTGGTTTTTTGAAAATTCTCTTTTAAGTTTACCTCGAAATTTTAAATTTTATTTAAATTTTATTGTTTTTACTCTTAATCTGTAATTTTATTTATTTTTTTATTTTTAAAATTTAACTTTTGAATCCTAATTATCATCCTGAAAAGTTTACGAAATTGCATATAAATTGAATAACTTTTGAGACATTTAAATTTTTATTCCTCCATATTGTATCCGCCATTTTTTTTCAATTTTAATTTTGTATTCTTACTTAGCATCCTCAAAAACACCTGTATACGAATTTTCGTACAATTTGAATAACATTTTCATATTTTGGCCAGCTTTTCGGGATTTTGCCCCACTGTGCGACGCGCGCATTCAGATGTGCGCATCTCAGGACGAAGAGAAATAATTTGATTTTTTCTTCAGGGCCGAAGAATTTTGCGAAACTAAGCTTAATTCTTGTAAAGTGTTCTTTGAAAGAATATAAAAAATTCATTTTTCATATAATCTTTTGAAATTATCATACATGAAATAAATTGTTATTATGTATTTTCACGCAAAAAAATGGGTTATTTTCTGCGATATTTTGGTATAAAATGGCCTTTTAAATGTTTATAATGCCTATTTTAAGCATAATGCCTATTTTAATCATATTATATTATTTTTTTTAGATTAAAAAATAATATAATATGATTACAAAAGACTTACTAGCCTTTATTTTAGCAACATATGAAGCATTTTGCACAAATACAGAATAATTTTGTGGAAAAATAGCTTTGTTTCTAAATAGTTTTTAATACAATTCTTAAACAATATAAGCGTTTTAAAAAGCTGATTTGTTCACTAATAAAAACAGTTAAATTAAGCTTATAAGCAACAAAGGTATAATACTTTTTAATATTAATCAAGCAGACATACATAAAAATAGTTTGAAAATGTTTAATGTCATTTCAAAAAATTTCGAAAATTCGAACAATATCTTTAAATCCAAAAATTAATGATAAATGTTAATCAAATAAAATGTATTTAATTATAGAAATAAGTAAAATGGGAATGAACTTTAAAATATACATTGCTTAATAGTTTTTAAATGTTAAAAATATTTTTGAAAAATAATGCAATAGAAATCTAAGATATATCAAATAAAAAGTATTTGATAATAATGAGAACTTGAATGATGACTTAAAATACATTGATCAAAGAATATGTTGATGTTAATACTTCTTTATTTATATCTTATTTAAAAAAAGAGATCTTTAAAAAAATAAATTTATGAAATTAAATGTATTAAACAATAAATAATAATAATTAAGAAAAACTGATCGCAAGTTTCATTGATGTTAAAAGTATTTTTGAAAATGGAAATGTATATGTATGAATAAATGAATTGAATTGTAACAGAAAAAAACAGTGTTGCCAGATTGGGAATGTTGTCCCCAATTTGGGGAATGTTAAACCTCATGGGGAAGTTTTTGGGGACAAGTAATTCTTCGGGACATGTTTGGGGACTATGAACATTTTTGGAGAAAAACTTGGGGAATTGTTTTCCCAATTTCAATTTTTACTTTCAGACATTTCCCAATACTGGATCTATCTCGAATTCGATTTTGTTTTGGAAAACGAAAATAAAATAAATAATAGATATAAATCATTATTCCCATGGTCTTTCTTGCTATATGGCGGATACACAAGAACCAGTGTTGCTACTGGGCTACGTTTTTTAAATTCAGATTTCTTGATTGGCACCATCCCCCAGGGGGATACCTTCTTCAGGTATTCACGGGCTTCACAACCCCGGGGCACCTGAGTGATCTTTCTCTTTTCCGTTTCCTCTTACTCCTCTTGTCTTCCTTTTATCTTTGTTTCACTCTCATTGTGGTTTCCTCTTCGGAGGTGAGATCAATTCTGTATGGGCCGATATCATCCTGTATATCGACTCATGGAGAATTGTAAATCACCCACGTGTTGGCCGTGCGTGGCGACCCGTGTCCCTGGAAAGGGGGATCCTGGTAGTTGAGGGAAACCAACACACTGCTTTGGCCTCTGCTTCAGGTAGACGGGAGGTGCATATTGGTCCCGTGTGCATCAATCGGCTGGTCAGCTGACTTTTGTCACTGGCTTTAGGAATCAAGTGATCGAGCAACTACTAGTCATCTCGTTAAGGGTGGAGACTGACATAGGGTTGTCTTGTGACCGTATGGGCCCTGGTTAGCACTGGTGCACGAATGTGCATCCCCTTGTAGGGCTCGAGAGTGGGTGGTGCGGCCGGGGTCTGAATTTTATTTTATCTACTATGGATGGAAATACTTCACTTCCTCCTTCTCTCTCTTGTAGAGAGCAACAAATGTCACAGAATTCTGCTTTCACTCGATATTTCATAATTAAACGCACTGATAGCCACTCTGATAGTTCCTTTGGAAAAACATCGCCATTTCTCATTGCAAAAACGTTCCAGTCTGTCTTAGGGGATGGCCACACTCTCAAAAAATTACAATCAGGAAATTTACTAGTAGAAGTATCTACAGCTAAACAATCGCAGTTTCTCACTAATTGCTCTACAATAGGCACATTTTCCGTTTCTGTACAAACACATAAATCTCTAAATACAAGCCGAGGTGTCATCTCTGAACCAGACGTATTATTCTCTACAAAAGATGAACTCTTAGAAAATTTAAAAGATCAAAATGTCCTTGATGCGCGTCGTATCACTATCCGTCGGAATGGACAAATCCTTCCTACAAAGCATGTCATTCTCACTTTCAATAGTCCTACTTTACCAACTAGAATCAAAGCCGCTTACCTGAATTGTCCTGTCAGACCTTACATTCCTAACCCTCTCCGTTGCTTTAAATGCCAACGTTACGGCCATACTAATGGTACATGTCGGGGATCTCTTACCTGCGCACGTTGTGCAGAAGTGGGCCATGACAATAAAGATTGTGAAAAAACCGAACGTTGTGCAAACTGTAAGGGAGATCATACTGCATATTCCCGTACTTGTCCTGATTGGAACAGAGAAAAAGAATTTATCACAGTTAAAATTACTCAAAATTTGTCTTATCCTGAAGCTCGCAAACTTGTAGAAACCAGAACCCCATCTGTCGGAATTTCTTACTCCAGCTTACTTAAAAACCAATCAAAATCTGTAAGACATGTAAGCACCCAAACTGATTCCTCATATCCACGTAATAGACCTACTAAATCACAATCAACTAGCACACCAATTAAAGAAACACGTAATGTCTGTCTCCCTACTAAAATGTCTGGAACCCCTAAATTAGAACGCTGGCTACCATCCACAGAACCGGTTAAAATAATTGACTTAGAAAAAAGAGAACAGAAATTAAATTCTCAATCCAAAAAATCATCTGATCCCCAAACTAATATCAAAGCTGGAACCTGTACAAAAATATCGCCTAAGTCCAACACGGTCCGACCCAACTCTAGTCAAATAGTGAAAACTGGTGTTCAGAAAGAAGGAACCAAGGCTGGGATCCAAACTGCTACAAAATCAAAAACATTACAAAAATCACATATGCTTAAAAAACAAACAGAAACCATAAAAACCCCAACTCCAGCAACCCCACGGCGGAAGACTGTCGTTAAAAGATTGCAAAATTCATCGTTCAGCCCATGCAAAAGAAATTTTAAAGATCCCAGGCAACTGCAGCACTATGTCCAAGAAGCTATGGAATCCGAGTCTTACGACAGTGGCTCGGATTCAGACGAAAAAACACAATTTTTGAAGAGTATGTGCCTGGTTAAATTAATTTTTTTATTGGTCTTTGTTTTAGTTGTATTTTAGGTTTTCTGTAGCACTTTTCCAATTTGGTCATCGTGTCATTATCTTACTGTTTTAGAATTTTAACTAGTTTTAGCATTTTATCTTTTTACAATTTTAAATATGTTTGTCAGGTTTTAATTGGTTTTTAATTTCATGTATCACCGCCTTGCCTTTATCAACTTAACTCATATCTACAACATATTTTTATTTCAACTTTCACTTTTTACATTTTATTTTAAAATTTAACCTTGTCTTATTCCTACCATGTTCTTGGCGCAGCATGTCCCACAGGGGACCTTGCGCCAGAAAACCCCATTCAACCAACCAACCAACTTGATTGGCACCACTTTTTTGAAGCGATAAAATTTCATTTTTTCTCTCTTCAATTAATATGTCATTAAATAAGGCATATTTTACTATTTCAAAAAAATACTGGCAAGTAAGAATCTGAATTATAAAAAAGTAGCCCATCTGGAAACACTGACAAGCACATATATATATAGATATGTATTTCATTTAATAGTATAGATTTATACAGCAAAAAGAAAAACAATTTTACAACTTTTATTTGTCGTTGGTTAATGCTTATTAATTTGTGTTTCATGGAATGTCAATAGAAATATTTGCAATCGCAAGACCTCCAATTTTCATACTACAATCACATTGCTACGTTTATATTTGACAATTGCGCAGTGAATGCTATCTTCTAATTCTTTTTATAAGAAACTTGAATGAAAACTCTGCGGTCTTAAGAGAGTTAGACCTTTACATTACTAAATCTTCAGGACGTGTCCGAAACTTGCATATGATGTACTTTTTAAAGATATTAAAAGCAACTATATTTGTTTTATGTTATATTTGATACGGGACATATATATATATATGTGTGTGTGTGTGTGTATATATATATATATATACAGGGTGATTCTAAAGTTTTTTTACAATAAAATAGGGGTGATAGTGCACATAAAGCTAAACAACATTAAATAGGAGACCAAAGGTCCCAAACATTTTCCAAAGGCGATAGTCTCCATTAAAGTTTAGGGACCAAAATTTCAAATAAACATAAAAAACGGAAAAATCGGTCGATTGATTTGCGATTCACTAAAATTATTCTTTGTGTCGACATTTTCTTGAAATTAAATTATAAAGATAAATTTCGAAAAATGCCGATAGAGGGCGCTTTAGACTTTGGAGTAACGAACAACTATTTTTTGCATCTCATTAAATGTTTTCGTAAGCTTAAACTCAAACTTAAATTTTGAGTTCAAAAAATCTGAAAAGTTGGGAGTGGTTAAGTAGCACAAATTGAACTGTGTTCAGATGGTTAAAATTTCAAATGATTATAAAAAACGGAAAAATTGGTTCATTGATTTGCGGTTTTCACTAAAACTTTTCTTTATGTTGGTATTTTCTTAAAAATAAATTCTAAATTTAAATTTCAAAAAATGTCGATAGAGGGAACTTTAGACTTTGGAATAACGAACAACTGTTTTTTGCCGTTATTTTTTGCATCTCATTAAATGTTTTCGGAAGCTTAGACTTAAACTCAAATTTTGAGCTCAAAATCTGAATAGTAGGGAGTGGTTAAATAGCACAAACTGAACTGTGTTTAAGGGGGGGGGGGTTCAAATTTAAAATAATTATAGAAAATGGAAAAAATGGTAAATTCGTTTGCGGTTTAAAATAAAACTATTCTTTAAATCAGTAACTTCTTACAAATACATTTTAAAGATAAATTTCAAAAAATTCCGTTAGAGGGCGCCTTAAACTTCAGTGTAACCAACAATCAATTTTATCCATTTTTTTTTTGTTCTAATTAAATGCTTCCAAATGCTTATTAAATATTTTTTGAATCTTAGATTTAAACTTAAATTTTGAGCTGAAATTCTGAATCATTGGAGAAGCGCAAACAGAAGTGTGTTCAGGAGTTGAAATTTAACCCTCCCTCCCTCCTCTAACACAATTAAATTTTTCGCTACTTAAACATTGCCAACGATTCAGAATTTGAGACCAAAATTTATGTCTGTGCATTTGAAAGCATTTAATGAGATAAAAAATATAATTAATATTAGTTGTACGCTACTTCAATATCTGAGGCACCCTCTATCGGCATTTTATGAAATTTATCTTTAAAATTTATTTTCAAGAAAATGCTGATTTAAAAATTAGTTTTAGCGAAAACCGCAAACGAATCGACCAATTTTTCCAATTTTGAAATTCGAACCCTCTGAACACAGTTCAGTTTATTTACTTAACCACTCCCAACTATTCAGATTTTCACCTCAAAATTTAAGTTTAAGACTAAGCTTACGAAAGCATTTAATAAGATGCAAAATTAACGCCAAAAAAGAGTTGCTCGTTACTCAAAAGTCTAAAGCGCCCTCTATAGGCATTTTTTTTAAATTATTTATATAATTTATTTTCACGAAAATACCTACATAAAGAATAGTTTTAGTGAAAACCACAAATCAATCGACCACTTTTTCCGTTTTTAATAATCATTTGAAATTTGAACCCTATGAACACAGCTTAGTTTTTGCTACTTAACCACTCCCAACCATTCAGATGTTGAGCTCAAAATTTAAGTTTGAGTCCAAGCTTCCGAAAACATTTAATGAGATGCAAAAAATAATTGTTCGTTACTCCAAAGTCTAAAGCTCCCTGTATCGGCATTTTTTAAAATTTATCTTTATAATTTAATTTCAAGAAAATGCTGACATAAAGAGTAATTTTAGTGAAAACCGCAAATCAATCGACCGATTTTTCCGTTTTTTATTATTATTTGAAATTTCTGTTTTTAAACTTTAATGGCGGCTGTCTCCTTTGGAAAATGTTTGGGACCCTTGGTCTCCTATTTAATATTGTTTGTCTCGATGTGTACTATCACCCCTCTTTTATTGTAAAAAAAAATATTAGAATTACCCTGTATATATGTATATATATATAAAACTATTGATTATTTTACCTTAAAATTTTATGAAGTATCAAAGAAAATACAATTTGGGAAAAATATGAGGAAAAATTCATTTTGCTTAAAATATATAAAATATAAAAATACAAAATTACAACTTCGGTGATTACGTCATCTGGTCAGAATTGGCCAGGATTCATTACTGCAAAATCGTTCTCAGCCAAATTAGGCAGTTAAGTCAGTCTGTCACCGATGACTGACACTGAACTTTCTGTATAGGGCGTTTCATTGTACTCTCTACACACATACACTCTAAATTATGAAATAAAACTAGAGCAAAATATATTATTTAAGTAATGACTGAAATATTATTTAAAATTTATTTAACTTTTATTTTCTATGGGATTATCCTTTCTTAATAATTACTCAAAACAATACAATGTATATTTTTTAGTTTCAGTGTCAATCACCATGGCACTCAACATGTGAAACACCACTTTCGTAGAGAAATCCGACAACTCGACTAACATTCCGAAAATTCGACAATTTCAGAGGTTCTAATATCTAACGTCCAAAGTGTATGCTAAATGCTAGAAAACAAATATCTGCGAATTGATCCATTGAATCGAGCAGTGTCTCAAATTTTTGGATGTTAAATTTTGCACAGCATCTAACAAGCACCATCAAAAATAAAATATTGATAATATTTTTAGGAAACAATTTAATTGAAACTCGATAACAGCTTTAAAGATAAATATGGTTAATAAAGTTTCCTTACCATGCCAATTTGTATTCTTTGTCTCATTTTTTCATGACTTTCCTGTCAAGTAAAGTTAATGCGGATTCACAGGAAACAGTCCTTATATTGAATGAATATATATTATATTTTATTCTTCAATTACGATTGTATTTTATGTTCCATCTAGTCTTTGTGTACGTATAAATATTTATATCATACAATATAGTAAAATTGTTACGATATAGATCTTTTGTGTTGAGTTCCAATGACAGAGGATCTTTATCAGTATAAAAAATATATTTTCATAGTAAAAATTGTATTGCATCGATTATTCTTAATAATTTACCTGTTGAATTTCCAGTCTTCGGTATGATATATCTATTCATGGTCATGTCATCAAACCATATTCTTTTATGTTGACAAATGTAAATAATAAGTTTTTTTAATGTACAAAAACCTCACTCAGATAAATAGATAGACAAATAAATAAATACGTGTAAAAAAAAGAAATTATTTAGAAATGTTAAAGAAATACGTGAAAACACAAAATTAGATTGCGATAAACGCATTTAATATTAATAATAATGTAACCAACAATAAAACAACTAATATCCCAATGCATTGAAAAACTCAAATAAAACTTATTTTTATTAAATATATTAAAATGTTATTTTCCCGTTTTGAATAAATATTCGAAAAACACTTTATAAGCTTATTTCTCTTCAATAGTCTTATACTTTTTCATACTTTCAAAGTATATGTGAACTCATTTGTTACGTAAAAAGAATTTTCCCACAATAGCTCTGAAAATGGCTTTATATTGATTTTTCTACTTCTTTTTTACATATTCTTTGTAAAATTTATCAGAAAACGGTACTTAGTGCTTCAAAAAAAGAAGGAAAAATGTATTAAAAGTTAATCCTTTTTATGATTAATATTGAAGAAAAATTGTAAATTTGTAATTTAACGGCTTTTCACAATTAATTTATGTTATACATCATTCATAATATATATACAGGGTGTTTCTAAATTCATGGTACAAACTTTAATGGATGATAGTACACATCAAGACAAACAATATTAAACAGGAAACTAAGGGTCCCAAACGTCTTCCGAAGGAGATAGGCGCCATTAATGTTTAGAGTCCAAAAATTCAAACGATTATTAAAAAAACAGAAAAATTGGTCGATTCCTTTGCGGGTTTCACTAAAACTACTCTTTATGTCAGTATTGTCTTGAGAATAAATTATAAAGATAAATTTCAAAAAAATGCTGATAGAGGGCGCTTTAGACTCTGGAGTAACGAACAAGTATTTTTTATCGTTTTTTTTTTTGCATTTCATTAATTTTTTTTTTTACAAGTTTAGACATAAACTTAAATTTTGAGCTCAAAATCTAAATCGTTGGGAGTGGTTAAGTAGCGCAAACTGAACTGTGGGGAGAGGTTCAAATTTCAAATGATTATAAAAAACGGAAAAATTGGTCAATTGTTTTGCGATTTCCATTAAAATTATTCTTTATGTCTGTATTATATTGAAAATAAATTATAAAGATAAAATTCAAAAAATGCCGATAGAGGGCGCTTTAAACTTTGGAGTATCGTACAACTATTTTTACCCTTATATTTTGCATCTCATAAATTTTTTTTAGAAGCTTATACGCAAACTTAAATGTTGAGATGAAAATGTGAATCGTTGGGAGTGGTTAAGTAGCGCAAACTGAGCTGTGTTCAATAGGGGTAGGGAGGTTCAAATTTTAATTGATTATAGAAAACGGAAAAATTGGTCGGTTTTCGCTAAAACTATTCTTTATGTCAATATTTCCTTGAAAATAAATTTTAAAGATAAAATTTCGAAAAATTCCGTTAGAAGGCGCCATAAACTTTAGAGTAACCAACAACTATTTTTAACCGTTATTTTTTGTATCTTATTAAATGCTTGCAAAAGCTTAGACATAAATTTTGAGGTCAAATTTCAAATCGATGGGAGGGGTTAAGAAGCTCAAACTGAACTGTGTTCAGGAGTTGAAATGTTACCCTCCCCACCCCTCTTACACAGTTCAATTTTCCGCAAATTAATTACTCACAACGATGCTGATTTTAAGCTCAAAATTTAAGTTTGAACTTTTACAAGCATTTAATTAGATACAAAAAATAACGGTTTAAAATAGTTGTTGGTTACTCTAAAGTTCAAGGCGCCCTCTGACGGAATTTTTTGAAAGATATCTTTAAAATTTATTTTCAAGGAATTATTGACATAAAGAATAGTTCTAGCGAAAGCCGACCAAATTTTCCGTTTTTTATAATAATTTCAAATTTGAACCTCCCCGCCCCCCATTGAACGCAGTTCAGTTTGCGCTACTTAACCACTCCCAACGATTCAGATTTTCATCTCAAAATTTAAGTTTATGTCTAAGCTTCTAAAAAGATTTTATGAGATGCAAAAAATAATGGTAAAAAATAGTTGTACGTTACTCCAAAGTCTAAAGCGACCTCTATCGGCATTTTTTGAATTTTATCTTTATAATTTATTTTCAAGATAATACTGACATAAAGAATAATTTTAGAGAATATCGCAAATCAATTGACCAATTTTTCCATTTTTTATACTCATTTGAAATTTGAACCTCCCCCTACAGTTCAGTTTGCGCTACTTAACCACTCCCAACGATTTAGATTTTGAGCTCAAAATTTAAGTTTTTGTCTAAGCTTCTAAAAAAATTAATGAGATGCAAAAAATAACGGTAAGAAATAGTTTTTCGCTACTCAAAAGTCTAAAGCTCCCTCTATCGGCGTTTTTTGAAATTTATCTTTAAAATTTATTTTTAAAACAATACTGATATAAAGATTAGTTTTAGTGAAAACCACAAACGAATCGTCCAATTTTTCTGTTTTTTATAATCATTTGAATTTCTAGACCCTAAAATTTAGCGGTGCTTATCTCCATTGGAAGACGCTTGGGACCCTTAGTTTCCTATTTAATATTGTTTCTCTTGATGTGTACTATCACTCGTTAAAGTGAGTACCATGAATTTAGAAACGCCCTGTATATTTATATGATTTCTACATCGTTTAGATATCCTGTTTGACTTCTCTTCGCACTTCATTATTGCTTTCTTGAAACTATATCCTTGGCGGAGATAGAAGCTCCAAATTTTGAAACTCTTCTCATTAAAACGATAAGAACACATAATGAAGGACAAAATATGTAGATTTACAAGCGTTGAATATAGAAGTTTTCTACTTTTGAATCATAGTATATTAGAATACACGGAACATTTATTTTAAATTGATATTGGTCAAAGACTCTCATGTTTTCTGTAATGTAAAATTGGATTTATTTAGCAAAACTTTTAAATCATAATTTATATTTGCCTCTTCAATTTAAAAAGAATCAAAAGAAGAGGCGATTAATCCATGTTAAACAGTGACAATTTATTAATTATAACAGAAGTAATTTATTAATGTTCACACTCTCATATTATGTAAGACGTTATTGTTTGATAGAATTTGTATTTCATACACTTACTGTACCTGTTTGCGACTATAAGTCTCTTTAATCATGAATAATATCCATGCAATCATTTTCAGTTTTGAGCGATGATTGTGAAGCCTCTTTTGATAAATCCTTCATTCGCTTTCTAATATTGCTCGGGCCTGATAATGAACATAATAATTTTAAAATAAATAAATTTAGAACAACATTATTGAAGCGGAATACCGATATCATTTATGTAGCACTTTTTCTTGATTTTTCTCATGCGTTAAATATAATAAGTAAAAAAAGCACTGCATAAAAACCATACTTTTTAAATCCATTTACAGTAAAAGTTTCATTATCCCACTCCACTTTTATAACATCACCTGATATATATTATTATTATTTTTATTTTTTCTTAAATAAAGCTCACAGTCCATTTATTTCTCAAAATTTAATTTATAACTTAGATAAATTTAATTCTCATTAATATATATATATATGTATGTATATTTATATATTTTGTGCTTTAAACTAAAATCCTTCATTGTATTATTTCAAAGCATCATGTATTGCAATCTATTTTGAAAATCTTAAAATAGATGAATATATAGAAAGTCGAAATATTGAGCCATCACAAATCCTTAAACAATACAAGTGAATGAAATATCAATTGGAATCCAAAGTAAAATTGTACCCCAATAACTAACAGATATGTTATGCTGATATTGAAGCCTGTATTAAACTGTTTTGAATTTGATACAATTTCAGTAGGAAGTCGGATTACTATTCTTATTTTTAGCAAAAATATTTGTTCAATGTAAAGAAATTTCAGTCTATTGAAGTTTCTTTTTGCTCATAGATAATTTAGTGGTTTGAATTTGTAGGGGTTTCCTTTTTTTCAAATTTAGTTTCTTCATACTGAACTTAAGAAAATTTCCAATTAGCTTCTCAGAAAAAAAGCGTCGTAAAATCAATGTGGGTTAACTGACGG
Source organism: Maratus speculifer (assembly GCA_964019185.1). Lineage (NCBI taxonomy): Eukaryota > Metazoa > Arthropoda > Arachnida > Araneae > Salticidae > Maratus > Maratus speculifer. The sequence goes on along the minus strand of OZ025297.1, from coordinate 285,851,377 downwards.
TTGAAGAGTAAAAAAAATCACAAATGCATTTAATGTCATCTATTTTGCAATAAATAAAATATATTTATCTGTAAGAGATCGAAATATTTAATCACCATATCCCTTAAAAAAATCGACCGAATTGTTTAAAACTTGTTAGTATTCTAAATAAGGTTTTACTGACAAATATAACAAACACATTTTTCCGAAATTTGTGTCTACATTGAAATAAATGTTTAGATTTTGGTACACTTTTAGTGTAAAATTGCCTTCTACGCTTATTTTTACTACATAAAAAATCATTAGATTGGAGTTTCTGTTTTGCTATTAGTAATTTAATGATTGAAATATGTAGTGTTTTCCTTCTGTTTTTTTCATTCATGTTGTATCTTAGAAAATTTTCAAATAGCTTCTCTAAAAAATTTATATATAATTCATTTAATTTTCTAAAATTTCTTTTGTGAACAAATGCGTCATAAAATCAATATTGTTAAATCACAAATGAGTGATGAAAAAATTCACAAATACATTTAATGCAATCTATTTATCAATGAAAACTCTAATATTATCTGTACACTGTAACACGTTTGTGTAACATTATCCTGCAAAGTTGATGGCAGCTTGCTGCCTCCAAGTTAAAGGAGAACTTAACCGATATAAACCGGTATAACACTGTAATGTTATACACACATAAAAAAACAAGGGATAAAATAAATTAAAAAATAAATAAAAAATAAAATAACATGCTTAATCATATATGTTCATAAAGATTATTTGACCTTGTGCTGCAGTGCAGCTTTACCAACATATGTGTGAGAAATACCAAGCTGGACATCGTACTCGTAGCTAGGCACAAGCTACGCAGCGAGCTTCTTGATTTTTGCTTATTATGAGTTTTGCTTGTTACGAATTCTTGTAAAGAATAGTAGAGCACTACGAGTTTTATTCCAAGGTTCCGGGTTCGATTCTCGTCTTAGATATTTTTCACCATGTTGGATTCTATGTTTAGTTAGCAAGTGATAAATAACATATTAACTACTCATTACTTCAAGCATAACTAAATTGCTGAAAATTAATTAAATTGTATGTGTGTTCACCAATGCTGGGTTTGTTTGAATCTCATGTTACACCTCAGAAAAGTGTGCTCATGAAAATTAGTCCATATTGTACTGCAATGCAGCCTTATCAAAATATGGGTGTAATAAATGCTAAGCTAAACATCGTCTTCCTAGCTTAAATGGTGGAGCACTTGGAGCACTATTCCAAGAGTTCCCGTTCGATTTCCAACTTCGACATTTTCACCCATTGGTTTCTGCAATTAGCAAGTGGTAAATGACGTATAATATTAATATGCTTCATTACATTGAATATTTAAAAATGCATTTAATTGTTTATATTTTAAAACTAAATGCGAAAAAAATTGGATTACTCGAATTTTATGTGACAGAATCTAAAAAATTAACTTCGAAAACATAAATAAATAAAAAGATTAGCGAGTCCCAAAAGATTAATAAATTGATCTTGCTATTTAAAAGTAATTATCTGAAAATAAAATAAAATATCCTTGGAAAGTTCTTAATTTATTAGTATAGAAAAAAAGGTAAAATTGATTAAAATATTCTTCTAAAACAAATACGAAAGTTTTATTAAATAAAAATTAAATGTGCTTTAATAAGTGAAACATTTTATTAAATTTAAACAACGAAGTAACAAAAAGAAACTAAAACATTTATAGAACATTGATAAAAATTCTTTAACAAAAACTCTTTTTTTTTCTCGTAATTAGAATTGTTTTGGTTTTCAGAATGCTGAAATTTATGATGCACTTTATTATTTATTCATACTAAATTTTGCTTGATCACCTTGCATACAAAATTTGTTTAGAACAATATTTGAACTACTAAATTGTCTTATTTCCGGAATTTATAAGATATTTATTTTGCTTTTAAATATTGTGTCTAATATATTTGTTTTAAAAAAACGGTGAGACCAAAGAGATAAAGGTATTTAAAAGTAATTTTTTTAAATAAAACAAAATACTCTTGTAAAGTTTTTAGTTCTTTAATGTAGACACAAGAAGAAAATTGATTAAAATATTCTTCTAAAACAAATATGAAAGTTTTGTTAAATAATCATTAAATGGGCTTTAACAAATAAATCCTTTTATTAAAATTAAACAAAGAAATAGGAAAAAGGAAAAAAATTATAGCTACTTTGATAAAATTTCTTTAACATAAACTCACTTTTGTTCCCGTAATTAAAATTGCACAGACCGTCATAAGACTGGTGTTTATGAATGAAATATTGCGAAAGCAATGTTACAGAATTTTTTTTCTCATTCATCCTTTTGTTGATAAAAAAATTTTCTATTTATTCATACAATTTTTTGTTTTATTACCTAGCATAAGAAATTTATTTAGAACAGTATTTAATTGCTAAATTAATTTACTCATTTTTATGTACAGTTCATTAATAAAACTCCATTTTAGAAAATATGTATGCTTTTGAGATGCACAGTATATATGACTGTTGATTGACTTCTAACATTTTATTCAACTATACAAATTTAAAAACTGGGAAAAACTCTAAATGTAACATAAGTTTATATGACATAAAAAAAAATTAAATGGAATAAATAAATAAATAAATAATAAGAAGAAAATTAGTTAAACAAATTGATGATACCATGTAAAAAATAATTTTCTTATAATAAAGTAAAATAATCAATGAGTTTTTTTCAGTTCATTAGTTTACTAAGAAGAAAAAAACTTATTGAAATACTCTTCTAAAACTAATATTAAAGTAATATTAAGTAAACATTAATTTGGCATTAAGTAATAAATCCTTTTATTTAAGTTAAACAAAGAAATGTTGAAATTAAACCAAGCAAGTGAAAAAAATCTTTTTAAATACTTAGATTAAAAAAAATAACAATATTTGAGTTTTGTTCTCGTAGTTTGATTTTTATCCACCTTTATACAGCTGGAGTTTATGAAAGAAATATTGCGAAAGAAATGTTACAGAATTTTCTTTCTCATTCATACTTCTGTTGATACACTGCTATTTAGTCATACTAAATTATGCTTGATTACCTTACATACAAAATTTGTTCAGGACAATATTTGAATTGCTATTTTTTGTTCTCATCGGAGTTTCATTCGCCTTTAAATATCGTTTGTATTATTTTTTTTAGAATAAGAATTAAGGTACAAATCTAAATATTGAGAAATACAGCTGACTCTCTCTATCTGAACACACTCTAATGTGAAAACCCCGGTATAATGAACACATTCCGACATCCCGGCAAAACTCCACAAACTTAACAAAAGATCAACTCTCTGTACTCTGAACACTGTTTAATACGAATCTCCCGGTATTATGAACTTTTGGTCCCCTTTTCTACTCCAACTCTATTCAAACTGAACGCGTGTTTGCAGTCTGAATTCGAATCCCCCTTCATAGAAATTCGGAGAAGCTGTTATATTAGAATAAAAAAGTTCAACTAACTCTATTAAGAAATTAAACATGTAAAATCACTGCTAGATTTTACGCATGTACTTGAAGTTGCAATTCGTCTGAATACTTCGAAAAAAATCTTCAGTTAAATGGTTGGAGCGCTTGTTGTCACATTGTTGTCAACTGCCTTCTATAAGACAAAATAGCCATAATATTATTACTTATTTATTATTTTTTATTATTAGCAAAAGAAAAACTTAGTTTTTGATTTTTGGAAACAATTACGGTTCGTTAAAATAATCCACTTCCATCTTGCTTATTTCAAAAAAAAAAAAAAATGTTTTGTACGAATCATTATTAATCATAGATTAAGCATGATATTTTAAAGAACAATTTTTGGAATTTTTGACTGATTTTTTCGATTGATTAACTACTGGAAAAATGGCAATTAAAAACCGATTTGCGTATAGCTTTGTTGTTATTTAATTTCAGCTGATTTCATTTTTGACCATGATTAGACATTTATTAAAAATTAGAGCAATCGTGTTATTTTACATCTAAAACTTAAAAGGGAGAAAATATGCTAAAAAACCCACTGCACCAACTATATATAATCAACTTCTTGCTTGGTCACCATACATGGTAGTAGTCGTAATGCTTTTCTAATCTCCCTCTATAATGAATACCCATAATCCGAACTTTTTTGGCCGGTCCCATAGGTGTTCAGAATAGAGGGTAATAATAGACCACTATATATTAAATCTAATATAACTTTGTTGAAAGTATAACAATTTCCGTAATTGATAAAAAAAAATATTGGAATATTAAAAAATGCTTTGATAATTGCTTATTATATGTTAAGTTTTTGAACTATACATATAAAATTCAAGATTATGGTTTTTTGGTTATATGTAGCGTAATTAAAAGAAATTGTAAATATTTGTGTTATGATACATTATGATTCATAATGATAGAGTTTTATGTATTTTAGAAATAACTTTTCTATCTATCACATAATAAATAATATATTTTCGAAGAAAAACATGGATTATTTGAAATTTATATGATAATGACTGAATAAAAAAATTCGAAAAAAAAATGAAGTCAAAAAGTTTAATAATATCCTATTATACGAATGGACGGACTGAAAGACAGACGGACGGACTGAAAGGGAATTATAGGTGCCTCGCATTTACATAAATACGAAACCACCTAAAAAGGGAGGATCCAAAAAGATTAATAAATTGATCATTCTATTTAAAAGTAATTATCTGAAAATAAAATAAAATACCCTTAAAAAGTTTTCAGTTCATTGGTGTAGACAAAAAATAAGAAAATTGATTAAAATATTCTTCCTAAACAGATATGAAAGTTTTAATAATAAACATTAAATGTGCTTTAAAAAATTATTTCTCTTATCAAAATTAAGCGAAGAAACAGCTAAAAAGAAAAAAAAAACATTTGTAGATACTATGTTCAAAAGTTATTTGAAAAATCTCATTTTTGTTCTCGTAATTAGAATTGCAAAGACCTTCTTAAAATTGAAGTTTATGAATGAAATATTGCAACAGAAATGTAACAAAATGTTCTTTCTCATTAATTCTTTTGTTGATACACACTGGTATTCATGCGAAATTTTGCTTCATTACCTTGCATACAAAATTTGTTTAGAACAATATTTGAACTGGGAAATTAGTTTATTTTCGGAGTTTGTAAAATAATTATTTTGCCTTTAAACATTGTTTCCATTATTTTTTAGAATAAAGGGTTGGGTGCAAATCCAAATGTTGCTAATAATGTATACGCTAATCCCAGCTAAAAAAAGTTTACACTTTGTTTGCAAAAAAGTTTAGATTGTACACAATTTGTACACAAAAAGTGAATATTTTTGAATACTCCGAAAAGTATGTACTTTTTGTGAAAAATATTTTCATGTTTTATGTATACAAAAAAGTGAACATTATAAGTTATCAAAAACGGTGCACTTTTTTTGCATAAAATAAATAAATATTCCGTGTGTGCAAAAATTTTGCAACTTTTTAAATCAAAGATTCCAATTTTGCAAATATTATGTACTATTTTTTATGGATGTGAAAATTAGATTTTTTCATTACAGGGATTATTATATCCATGCGTGGTGCCTTTTCTAAATTGGTGAAAATTTTCCAAGGTAAACTAATGTCGTATTTAACTTGCATTCGATCGGAAGGAATAAATTGGATTATGTCTTAATATGCCAAAATAAAATGAGTTAATTAAATTTCAAAATCGTGAGGTTGTGGGCCCTTTCTCAATAAAAGAAAATTCTCAGTTCGATTTTAATTTTAAAGTAAACAAATGAAATACACTTTAGTATGCTTATCAAATTTGAAGAAAAACAAATTTAATTATTTAAATTTTAAAATCCAGAAATAGGGGTAATGAAACTACCCCCCTCGCTTCATTACCGGAAACTTCCTTGAGATTATCTTATATTTTTAAGTTGCTTAACAAAAATAAATTCTATCTTTTAACACATTCGCTGCCGCTTACTTGAAGATGTGATGACCGTTAATGCCGCACTGCAGAAGTGGGGTTTTCCCGGAAGCCGATTTATTTTTTATAAGAAATAATCAGTGAAAGATTTTCCCGTACCAGCGCTTGATTGGCTATTTAACATCACCTCACATCACGCGCTGGCGCGTGAGCGGCCTTTTAACGTTGGCGCCATATCACGCGCTGGCGCGTGATCGGCAGCGAATGTGTTAAAAATAAGAAAAAAATAGAAATTTTGATTAATTATAAATTTTTAAACTTAGGGGAGGGGTAATGTTTTTAGTAAAACCCTCTAACTTTACGGAAATATATAATTTCTCTTTTATTTTAAATTTCTCGAAAAGACATAATTTTACTATGTTTTGCAAAATCATTCAAAAATAAAATTCAATTGTATTTTAGACTAAATAATATTTAAATCAAACTTAAGGGAGGGGCAATGACTCTCATATGACCTCTTCCCCATAAAAATCGTTTAATTTTAAATTACTTGAAAAAAAAACATATTTTATTGGGCATTTCAAAACGAAAAAAAAAATAGTTAATTAAATTTCAAAATCCTGTTAAGGACAAAATGTGCCTACCCCTAGAAAGAATAAATTTTGCTGTGTTTTTCAAAATCGGAGAAAAACAAAACTTAGTTAAATTTCAAAATCGAGAGAGGGGCAAAAGCCATTCTATGCCCCCTTCCCCCATTGCAAAATTTTTAATTTTTTTCTTTTTTTTTTTTTAAGTTTCTCGAAAATAATAAATTCGACTACGAATTTCAAAATAAGAGAAAAAAATTTTAATTAATCAAATTTTAAAAAGAAGGGGGGGGGGCAATTGCTCCCACATGCTTTCATCCCCCTATCAGAAAATTTCTTACTTCCTCTTTTATTTTAAATTTCTCGAAAAGAATAAATTTTACGAAGTTTTTCAAAATTAAAAAAAAAATTAAATAATTAAGTTTCAAAATCGGGGGAAGTGAAGTGCCCCCCCCCACACACACACACCCATGCTCACAACACGCGCGCAAAAACTCCACTTTTTCAACGAGCTTACAATTTGCCCTTTTCCCTTATCAGGTGTAGCTTCCAATTATTATGAAAATTACTTGCGCTTTCAAAAATCAGACGAATCCTGTTTAATAATTATTAATTAATTTATTATTCTTGCATGTACAGCTATAGCGATCTTTCCAACACCAGGAACCAGAAGCATTAATACTTCTCAACTCAGAGACTTGGAGCTGGTGTGTTTACATGTGACGTCACTCGACCGCGAAGTTAGCTAGAGAAACGAACGTAACGGATACCGCGTGTCCCGTCGTTTTTTATTTTTATTATTTCTAATTTAAATTATAGCGCTTATACCAAAGTTAATTTTTCACAAGTATCTCTGTGAAAGTTTCAAATGACACAGTTATTTGTAAGCACAGGCAAACCCTGTAGAATCGGTCGGAATCGAAAAAAAATTTCGCCTTTTGCTGCAAGTTGATGAATTTGCAGCGACTTGAAAATCTTTCCGAATTAGACAGCTCTATTTTTAGCTTCCGAATTATCAGCGGTTATTGTTTGTAATAACAACCACACATTATTAATTTAATTGTTGATGTTAATTTATTCATTGATATTAATTTAATCATTGATATTAATTTAATTTGCTGATTATTTTACATTTACTACATGCTTAGATTGTTTTTGAAAACAAATGGAAATTCTTATGAAAAATAAAGATTAATTCCCCCTTAAATTATAAGTGTTTTGTGAGCTAAAAGGGACGTGAGATGGGCATCACAGATTTTTTCTTTTTTGCAGATTCTTTATCATTAAACCTTTATTTTGCTTCATGTCATGTTTAGTTTTTATTACTTACTATATCAGAAAGTTAATATTGTTAATAAACATTTAAAAAATTAGGACTAAATACACCACAGGTAAGTGACTGTTTGATTAATAAATGCTTCAATTGTAAAAATATTCATGATAAAAAAAATTCATGATTTTTACAAAGACAGTTGCCAAAATTGGCAATTTTTCTTCGTATGACCAATAAAATTTTGGATTTTTATGAAACCGATTGACAAAAACCACGATTTTTACAAAGCAATCAACAGAATTTTTTCTTCTTTGACAACAAAAATAAGATTTTTACAAAATAAATTGACAAAATGTGCGATTTTTATGAAGCTGATCAATGGAATTTATGATTTTTCGAGTCTGGTCAACAAAATTATCAATTTTTACAAAGCCGATTAAAAAAATTCGCAATTTTTCTGCACCAATCAACAAAATTCGTGATTTTTACAAAGACAGTTGCCAAAATTCACAATTTTTCTACATCTGATCAATAAAATTTCTGATTTTTATGAAACCGATTAATGAAAATCACGATTTTTACAATGCAATCGACAAAATTCATGACTTTTAAAAAGCCAATCGATGAAATTTTCATTTTTTTTTTTCACATGATCAGTAAAATTCGCAACTTTTCCACAGCCGATCAACAAAATTATTGATTTTTTCTTGTTTGACAACAAAAATAAGATTTTTACGAAATAAATCGACAAAATGTGCGATTTTTACGAAGGCAGTCTATGAAATTTGTGATTTTTCGAGTCTGGTCGACAAAATTATCGATTTTTACAAAGGCGATCGCGAAAATTCGCAATTTTTCTGCACTTATCAACAAAATTCGTGATTTTTACAAAGACAGTTGCCAAAATTCACAATTTTTCTGTACCTAATCAATAAAATTTATGATTTTTACGAAACCGATTGATGAAAATCTCAAGTTTTACAAAGCTATCGACATAATTCGTGACTTTTACAAAGCCAATTGATGAAATTTGCAATTTTTTTTCACACGACAGGTAAAATTCACAGCTTTTCCACAGCCGATCAACAAAATTATCGATTTTTTTCTTGTTTGACAACAAAAATAAGATTTTTACGAAATAAATCGACAAAATGTGCGATTTTTACGAAGGCAATCTATGAAATTTGTGATTTTTCGAGTCTGGTCGACAAAATTATCGATTTTTACAAAGGCGATCGTGAAAATTCGCAATTTTTCTGCACTTATCAACGAAATTCGTGATTTTTACAAAGACAGTTGCCAAAATTCACAATTTTTCTGCACCTAATCAATAAAATTTATGATTTTTACGAAACCGATTGATGAAAATCTCAAGTTTTACAAAGCTATCGACATAATTCGTGACTTTTACAAAGCCAATTGATGAAATTTGCAATTTTTTTTCACACGACAGGTAAAATTCACAGCTTTTCCACTACCGATCAACAAAATTATCGATTTTTTTCTTGTTTGACAACAAAAATAAGATTTTTACGAAATAAATCGACAAAATGTGCGATTTTTACGAAGGCAATCTATGAAATTTGTGATTTTTCGAATCTGGTCGACAAAATTATCGATTTTTACAAAGGCGATCGTGAAAATTCGCAATTTTTCTGCACTTATCAACGAAATTCGTGATTTTTACAAAGACAGTTGCCAAAATTCACAATTTTTCTGCACCTAATCAATAAAATTTATGATTTTTACGAAACCGATTGATGAAAATCTCAAGTTTTACAAAGCTATCGACATAATTCGTGACTTTTACAAAGCCAATTGATGAAATTTGCAATTTTTTTTCACACGACAGGTAAAATTCACAGCTTTTCCACTGCCGATCAACAAAATTATCGATTTTTTTCTTGTTTGACAAAAAAATAAGATTTTTACGAAGCCGATTGACAAAATTTATGATTTTTTGAGTCTTGTCGACAAAATTATCGATTTTTACAAAGGTGATCGAGAATTCGCAATTTTTACAAAGGCAGTCAAGAAAATTCTCAAAATTTTTATAGTGTGGCGGCCATCTTGTGCAGTCAATAAAATGAGTTTCTCGCAGGAAGCGATCGAGCTAGCCTTTTGCTCGGCAGATAAGACGCTCGCTTTCTGGCCGTGGAATCTCCAGTTCGATCCCTGCCCGGGCACGTCACCTGCAATAGCTATAAACCAATGCAACCATGCAAAAAACCTATAAATTTGTCAAACGATCCTGGAAAAAAAGTATTTTCTTCAAAGGAATGCGGGAGGTAACTCTTTCCATCATAGGATTTCAGAAAAGCGTGATTTCGGTCAAAGGATTATGGAAAACGTCGCGGCTTTTGTTAAAGGATTACGAAAATACTCTAATTTTCTAAGATAATCGTGAAAAATACTCTACTTTTTGTCGAAGATCGTGGTAAAATACTGTACTTTTTGTGGAAAGATTGTGGAGAATACTCTAATTTTCTCAAAAGATCAAAGAAATGTTCTAATTTTGTCAAAAAAATGAGGAAAATATATAGAGTTTGTCAAAAGATCAGAAGAAATATGCGAATTTTGCCAAAAGATTGCAGAAAATATGTGAATTTTTCCAAAGGATCGCAGTAAATATCCAAATTTTTCCTCAAGATCACAAAAAATACCCAAATTTTTCTGTATCATAGAAAATACGAGAGTTTTTTCGAAAGATCACAGAAAAAAGTGTATTTTGACAAAACGTAGCAGAAAATACAAAATTTTTGAAGAAAGATCGTGGAAAATACACGAGTTTTGACGAAGGATTGCAGTAAATATGCAAATTTTCTCAAAAGATCATGGAAAATATCTGAATTTTGTCAAAAAAGGGTGAGAAAAACTATGAATATCTCTAAAGGATCATGGATAAATGCAAATTTCAATGAAAAGACAGTGGAAAAAAGTTCACAAAAAACACTAATTTTGTTAAAAAATCACAGAAAAGTGCTAATTTTGTCAAATGTCCTTGAAACTTCAGCTTTTTTTTTTTTTTTCTGAGGCTGTACCAAGTCTGAATTTTTGTCAAAAGTAGCAAATTTTGGCTAAAGATCGGGGGGGGGGGATTTCATCATAGGGTTGTGGGTAAAAATGCAAGCTATGTGTGTGTGTGTAGGTGTTCACTCAGGCCCAGTTAGGAGGGGGGGAATTCAAAATATTATCAGTCTTGGCAAAATTTCAAACTTGCACCCATGGTTCTTTATCTTAAAAGTATGGGACCAAAGCATTTTCGATTAACCGGTGTTCCATAAGTTGTTTTGGATAACCGGCGTTCCATAGGATTTTTTTAATAACTGTGAAGCTTATAGTGAAAAGCTTGATAGTTAGTACAGTGCTGTAATAAAAATGTTGTAACGAATTACAGATTATGTGTTAGATGTGGAACAGGATTACACACAATGAAGCTACTGAGATCAAAAATGTGTCACTTTGATATATTGAAGTACAAGAAGATGCAACAACAAATGTGTTGTTATTTAAAAGGTGGCGCAATAAATCAGCATTGAAACCATACAAAGTTGGAAATCAAAAGAAAATCGCAACATATTATGTAAAATAATGAAGTATTTTACATATATATATATATTAAAGTGCTCAAAATTATGGAATTGTCCAAATGAGTAAGTTAACTCTGTTTATTTTATAAAAAATACATGTTTTTTTTAACACTATTTCTACTAGTGTCCAAAAGCACCTTTCAAAGTTCTGATTTTTGCTTCTAATTTTTAAAGCTAATTAAAACAAATTTCAATGTATTAAAAATGATTCGGAATTGTTTTGGTGCAAAACTTACAACTAAAACAGTAATCATAAATCAAAATATGTTGAAAGGTGTCAATTGACATCGGTAAAAATAGTGTTGATAGTAAAATTTTTTACATTTAAAAAGGACTTGGAATTTTAAGATCTTTTGGTTTTAAGTCAATTTTTGGATAACCGGAGTGCTACTTTAAATATATGCATATGGGTCATTCTTAAAAAAAAAAGGTCCCTTTTGGGATTTTTTTTTTCCATTAAAAGCAAAGTAAAAAAATAATATTTGAGAGGATTGTATGCATCTCCAAGAACAGAAATTGAATATCAGCAACATGCATTAAAAATAATATTTATTACACTTCAGTGCTGTAATCAGTATATACCATTGTTTTTCATTTTTATACAGGGTTTTCATTCCTTTAACAGTATAAGGAAAATTCAGAAATAGGAGTACTAAAAAATAAGTACTTTTATGCACCCTGTGTATGAACTAGTTCAAGTTCTCACTAAGTCACTGAATGTAGATCAAATATTTTGATAAATTTCTATAAATATACATGTAATAGGTAAAATAAATGAAATAATTGCATGTTTACATTCAACAGTTTTTATTGTGGCCTATGAGCAAATATGATATTACTATCTGATAGCAATAAATAATTTTAAAAGTTTCCAGTGAGTACTTGTTATGAAAGTGTTATACTAAGTGTTAAACACACAGTTTAACACTTAGATTTTTAAATATTTTTTTACCACAAAAGAGGTGTATGTGTGGTAGGGGGGGGGCTTATATGTGAGTGTGGAAAATAAAAAATGCTTGAAAGCAGTGTTCTCGCTGACATTTGACCAACATTAGTAATTTGGCGAATTGAAAATAAAATACATTCGCCAAATGAAAAAAGTATTAGCAAAATAGATTCGCCGTGTAGCTCAAACTGTGACAGTGATTGTTATTAATCTAGATTCAACTATGCGCTACAAATATGAAAAATATGTATATATTATATATATATATATATACATACAGTAGACTTCCTGAAATCCACAAACCAGAAATCTGCAACTCTCTAAAATATTTTATGGATGTAAACAATGAAAATTTCAGTTTGGATATTGGGACAAAATGTGATTTTTTCTTAGTTTTGTATCAATTTCATATATTTTTTAATTTGTAATTTTCTTAATACTCTATTCATGTTTTTTTCCATAAAGAAATATTTTTTTTTTTTTTTTTTTGAAAAAATTCAAGATATTGCTGATATTACTGGTAATTACAATCTTCTTACCAAGTATATTATGCATTATCAAGATATTTTGGTTATTAAGCTTGGCTAAACTTGAAAAAAAAAATCCTTATTTTATGATTTTTATGTGAATTAGTAATTTACTTTTATGAGGCAAGTTTTGTTGAATAATTTTGGAAGAATATTAATCTTTATAATGAATATTTAATCATACACTATTGATTATTAACTTGACCTTTGCTATTAGAACTTTAATTATTTAAAAAATTATCTAAATTTTTATTATTTTTAGTTCATTACTTATTTTAATATATTTTATTATATTGTAAGCATTCATTATAGTTGCGAATGCACTATTAATTACATTCAAACTACTGTTTAAAAAATGTAAAAAAGCAATGACCAGAAATCCGAAAAATTCTAAAATTCGCACAACCCCTGGTCCCATGCTGTGCGGATTTGAGGGAGTCTACTGTATATGCATATGTATGAAAAAACGAAAAAGAAAAAGCAAAAATTGAGCACTAGCAATTTGGCGAATCTAATTGCTTGTTTACTCGCCAAATTGAAAATTTAATCGCAATTCGACACATTGGCGAGCAACAGCGAGAAAACTGCTTGAAAGTATGAAGGGATGCTTACAATCAGGATTTTACAGCAATAATAGAGTTGGGGGGAAAAAAAAGGAAAATGACCAGATAAAATTGTTAAGCTAGGATTATGCCTAATCTTGATTTAGTTTTTGTTGATAAAATTAGTAGTTAGTACCTTCAAAATCTAGATCTACCTGCAGCTGTTAGATGATTTGGTGGGGATTTTTTGGAATTATCCTGATGAGCCTACAACTAGTTATGTGACAACTCTTAAAATCTAATGTTAAACAAATAGAAGCATCCTTTACAAATTTTTTACTTGCATTTTTTTTTTTTTTTTTTTTTTTTTTTTTTTTTTTTTTTTTTTGCTATGTTTTGCATTTTAACAAGCACACACAGAATTATCGTTTGATAATTAAAGTAAAATCAATTGTCACGTCCTTTTCAAAATTTTCTGCCAAATGATTTTTTTTCCCCTGTAGATTTGAAATGATTATTTGACTGAGCATTTTTTATGATATTTCAATTTTCATTGCAGGTTTATTTACTTAATGTATGCTTTTGTTCACACTAACATTTATATGCATTTTTATAGATATGTTTTAATTTCTGCAGATTTTAATTATTTAGCAGAAAAAAAAACCTGCGTACATTTTTTCTTTGCACCTCTGATTATGTATAAAAAGTGTACAGTGTAAGACTATTTGGTATGTAAAAGGAAAAGTGCACAAAATCAGTGTATTTGGCATTTCCAATTATTCACATAATGTATACAATTTAGGGCCATTCAATATGCAAAGAAGTGTACAAAAAAATGCGCACAAAATCTGAGCGTATTTGGCACCTCTGTGCATAAAAAGTGTACAATTTAGGTATACAAAAAAAAATATAAAAAAATAAGTGCACAAAAAAAGAGCGTGTTTGGCGCCTCTGATTGTGCATAAAAAAGTGAACAATTTAGGTATACAAAAATAGTATAAAAAATAAGTACATAAAAAGTGAGCGTATTTGGCACCTCTGATTGTGCATAAAAAGTGAAAAATTTACGTATACACTTTTTGTCCACAATTTGGTTTGTACTTTTTGTGTATAAGCAGAGGTGCCAAATACGCTCACTTTTTGTGCACTTTTTTTTTACACTTTTTTTATAAACTTTTTCTAGCTGGTAGCCTTTGTTTAAATTAGAACATATTCCGTAAATGAAAAAAAATATATATTGGAATATTAAAAAACTCTATGATAATAGCTTACATTATTTTATGTTCAATTTTATTTTTGAACTCTAACTATAAAATTCATGATTATGATTTTTTGTGTTATGTTACCTAATTAAAAAAATAATTAATATATATTTGTGCATTTTATAAAGAGTTTTTCTATCTATCACATAATAAATAATATATTTACAAGGACAAAATTGCATTTACGAAAGTGAAAAAAATAAATCAAACTTTCTATTTTAAATACAGACAAAAAAAGGGATTATTTGAAATTTATACGACAATATCTATATAAAAAACTTCGAGAAAAATGGAGTCAAAAAAATTAATAAATTGATCATGCTGCTTAAAAGTAATTATCTGAAAATAAAAGAAAATACTCTTGGAAACTTTTCGGTTCATTAGTGTAGGCAAAAGAAGAAAATTTATTAAAATATATTTTTAAAATAAATATGAAAGTTTTATTAAATAAACATTAAATGAGATTTAACAAATAAATCCTTTTCTACTAAATCCTTATACTAAATTTTAGCCAACAGCAAAAAAGAAAAAAAAACATTTATAGATATTTTTATAAAAAATTCTTTAACAAAAAGTCATTTTTTTAGAATTGCAACGACCGTCATAATGCTGAAGCTTATGAATGAAATTTTGCGAAAGAAATGGTATAGAGTTTTTTTTTCTCATTCATCCTTGTGTTGATGTGCATTTATTCATATTAAATTTTGCTTGATTATTTAGCATTTGAAATTTATTTAGAACAATATTTAAACCAAAAAGAGTAACAAATTGATAATACTATTTAAAAGTTTTTTTTTTTTTTTCTGGAAATATAATTAAAGTACTCTTGGAAAGTTTTCAGCTCATAGGCATAGACAAAAGAAATAAACTGATGAAATCAATATGGAACTTTTATAAAATTCAAAGAAGAAACAGCAAAAAAGAAATAAATATATAGATATTTTAATAAAGAAAATCTTTATCAAAAACAATTTTTTGCTTGTAATTAGAATTGTATCAACCTGAAGTTTATGAATGATACATTGTGATATAAATGTTACAGAATTTTCTTTATCATTCATCCTTTTGTTGATAGAGTCTGCTATTTATTCATACTAAATTTTACTTCTTTACATTACATATAAATTTTTTTTTCGAATAATATTTGAACTGCTAAATTAGTTTATTTTCTGAGTTTGTAAAATATTTTTTATGCCTTTAAATATCGTTTTCGTTATTTTTTAGAATTAGATTGAGGTGCAAAAAAGCTGTTGAGATATAAATTTAACATTTTATATAGAATATATTAAAATTATAACATATTCTGTAATTGAAAAGAATATTGAAGCGTTAAAAAATGTTTTGATAATTAGTTATTTTATGTTAAATTTTAATTTTTCAACTGTGAATATAAAATTCAAGGTTAGGATTTTTTTGGTTACATAAAATGTAATTAAAAAAATTATGTATTTATAAACTTCTGTGTATTTTAATAACAATGTTATTATTATCACACAATAAATAATATATTTACAAAGCTAAATTTACTTTTAGGAAAGTGAAAAAAATCAATCTATCTAATTTAAGTACAGTCTTTTTGAAGAACAAAACCTAAAAATAAAAGAAAAAAAGTACGATTTTAAAGTAACTACATATAAAATTATCTTCTGAAATTTGTATGACAGTATCTAAATAAGAAACTTAGACAAAAAAAAGGACGAGTTCAAAAATATTAATAAATTGATCATGCTATTTAAAAGTAATTATCGAAAATAAAAGGAAATACTCTTTGAAAGTTTTCAGTTTATTAGTATAGATAAAAGAAGAAAATTGATTAAAATATTCTTCTAAAACAAATTTGAAAGTTTTATTAAATAAACATTAAATGGACTTTAAGATATGAATCCTTTTATTAAAGTTAAATGAAGTAACAATAAAAAATCTAAATAAAACATTTATCGATACTTTGATAAGAAATTCTTTAACAAAAACACGTTCTTATTCTCGTAATTAGAGTTGCATCGACCTGAAGTTTATGAATGAAATATTGTGATATAAATGTTACTGATTTTTTTTTTCTCATTCATCCTTTTGTTCATATACTCAGTTATTTATTCATACTAAATTTTACGTGATTACCTTACATACGAAATTTCCTTCGAAAAATATTTGAACTGCTAAATTGTTTTTTTGTTTCGGTGTTCGTAAAATATTTATTCTGCATTTAATATTAATTGTATTATTTTTTAGAATAGGGGGGGGGGGTGAGATTCAAATTCAGATGTTGATAAATATATTTAAATGCTAATATAGACTTAGTTGAAACTATAACATGCTTTGTTATAGAAAAAAAATTACAAAAAATGCTTTGATAATAGAGTATTTTTTGTTAAATTTTAATTCTTGAACTTTAAATATAAAATTTTATTTTATGTTCTTTGTTTATATATAATTAAAAAAAGATGGATAGATAAATATTTCTGTATTTTAATAAGAACTTATCTATTTATCTATCTCATAATAAATGATATATTTACTAAGATAAATTTGTTTTTACGAAAGTGAAAAACCCTTTCTAATTTAAGTACAGACTATTGAAAAATGAAAAAACGCACGATCTTTAAGTAACTACAAATTGAAATATCTTATAAAATTGTATCGTTATTATTGTGTAACAGTATATTAATAACAACGTTTATTACCTCCGTACAATTTTTTACAGATTTTCTAGAATATAAAATTTGTAAATTTCAAAGTTTTAGTATTTACACATATTTTCGATATTATATTGGGAATATTTACATAATAATATCTGACATAAAATGGGAAGTCATTTAGTTGTTTAAAACAAAATACTGATGTAAAGTTCGAATTCTTAATGCTAAATTTGATTTTAATCGTTCCAAAACAAATTGCAAAGCTGGTGCTTTATTAGACATAACTAAATACATAATATGAAAAAATATTATGTAATTTTGGATTAGTATATTTGAAAATCTTATAATCGTCTTCTTTGAATTAATATATATATATATATATATATATATATACTTCGCATAATCTTGTTTTTTTTTGTGTGTGGTGTGTTTTAACTAAATTTGAAATAAATATAAATTGTCATGTATGGATGTTTTAACAAATATTCAAAATGCAAATTCTTCATTTTTTTATCCCAGTATAATAGCTAATTTCGCCAAATAGTATTTACATTATATTTAAAGAAAATACACCCGAATAGGAATGCAATAAGAATGAATTTAATATTAATAAATTAAAACATATTTATATTCTGAACTACTTGACAAATTGACTTCTCGTTTAGTATGTGAAAGAAAAAAAAAATAAACGGTTCCAAAAGAGATATTAACATAACATATTGTTTTTGACAGATTTTTATGTGTAGACGACCTCTCAAGTAAAACTTTATTAGAACAATTATTATAAGTAGGTGTTCTTTCTAATTGATTAGTTAGAGATGTACTTCTCAATAAAAACTTTGTGTGAAACTCAATCATTAAAATACAACTTTTAAACACACAATAATTAAAAATTCTGAACATACGTATACGAGTACAGAGACTCGTTTCCTCAGTGTTAAAATGGAAAAATGTACAAAATCAAAAAACCCTAACTGCCAGCAAGATGAAAACCCAAAAGATAGTAAACACATAACCAAAAATACCGTCAAGATTCAGCAACCAATAGAAAATGACCAATAGTATCGTGACATAACAAATCTATCCAGAAAGTTGAGATGTACGGCACGCTGGATAAATCATTAACCAAGCAGTTTTTTAATTTATTTATATGGAGTGTTTCAAATAAATCTGAACAAGTGAAGTAGTGCATTTTTAGATAATCGTGGCTGAAGTAAAATTGAAATTATGACACTACTCCCAACAATGAGAACCAAGCAATAGAGAAAATTTTCATTCTTTACTCTTTGCATAGCTTATGCGTTCTTTGACTCTTTTTCGGAGTTTACGTTTGGTTTGTATAGTATAGGACAAACCACACTGACATTGACTATTATAAGTACCCCAATAATTTAGAGGAGGAAATTGATCTTTTATTTGTGAAAAATAAATGTGGAAAATTGTTATAGTACGGACTACAAAAAAAAAAATAAAAAAAAATAATACAATGTAAATTGGCAAGTTGATAGGAGCTTTTTATCATTTTAATATTATTTACAACAGGCAAGTATAAAGAATAGAAAGGACTAGAAAGATTAAAAGCAACCGTCTTAAAAATTGTTAATGGTAAGTTAACCTTTCAAAAGCAAGGTTTTCTTCTTCAAAAGTGGCCCCACCAGTGGCCGAGAGGTTCGGACCTCTCAACTGGTAGACGGCAGGTGCTGGGTTCGAACCCAATCGCGGCTGTCGGCCTAACCGTTCGGAGTTTTCCGTGGTTTTCTTCGAACCTTGCGTAAATACGGGTTAGGTTCCCTTAGAAAGACCCCCACGGAGGGCACTCCCCCTGGTCCTATATCCCATTAGCGTAGATAATCGGACGACAAAAATCAACCAACCAACCAACCATCTTCAAAAGTGTTTAAATAATTAATTCACACCGGAATTGATGATTAACTTTTCTTTGAAAAATCAAAAGCTTTTTATTCACGTAAATTATTCTGTCAAAGTTGCACTAAAAACTATTGGTTCCATTTGTCAGTATAGGCATTCGAATAAACGTTTCCAGACTGTAAATAGCGCCCCTGATAAGTTACATGCGGCTGCAAAAGATCACAGCATTGATCGAAAGCTTTAGATAAGAATATTAACAAAATTAACCAAGTTAAATTCAGGAGGATGAAACCAAACAATATGTCAACAAGAGCTGCCAGGTCGAGTGCCACAAAAATTAGGAAAACGAGACAAAAAAAGGGAGACAGTGGCCTCTAAATTCGGACATAAAAAAACAATATTCTATGTAAATGAAGCCTTTCTCTAACAGAATATTGTCTTAAATATTAAATTTTTATTTTTCCTGCTGTACAATTGTACCTTCTCTTGAGACACTTGAGACTTTTGATTCTTGAGACTTTTGATTCCGTCTAAACAGGTTTTTTTAAAAATCATTATTTTCAAATCATAACAATAACAACAATTGCAGCATGTAACATAATGCTATTTTACATTTTTTAAACTGGTTTTATTTTTCTTAAAAATAGTTCAATATAAAACAAAATCGGCCAACCCTCTCATTTGGGGAGAGCTTTGACCCATTATTTTATCATGATAAAAATTAATCATTTTTTTTTTATTTCTTATCATACAAAAAACTGGTGGAACCAGAGAGAAAAGTAGAGCTCGAGTAAAAAAAAAAAATCTTACAGTAAAATTTGGGAAATATTTTCAATATGCGTGCAAAAGAAAGGGAATCAGATGATCTGTAAAGCTTATGAAATAACCCAAATTTTTGTTAGCAGAAAATGAGGACTGACCTGTACTGGTGCCTTACATTCAGAATTATAGTATTATCCACTCAAAATGATTACTAAGGAAAGTAGTCAATAGAATATATTGTTATGTTGTCTCAAATCGGTTAAGCCCCACAATGCTAAACAAATATAAACCATGATGTGATAATTAAAGTATAACATTAATATAATCAAGTTGTTGAGGAAATGATGTAGATAAGTATGTTTGAACACAAATATTTAGTATATGATTGAATCGTACCTATTCAAAGTTTTAAGTTTATTTGGAGCTTTGATCTACCACTTATGAAAACAGCTGGTATGGAATTGTGTTCACACTTTGTACAGAACGAACCGTTTTCATTCTTCATTACATCAGTCTGTAACATATAGTTAGGAACCCAAATTTTTAAACTGGTTATGGATGATTGAAATAACGAAACAGTTAAAAATGCCTCTTTTTCCCTGATTCATTTTAAAGCACCAGTAAAACTCAGTCCTCATTTTCAGCTAACAAAAATTTGGGTTATTTCATAAACTTTACAGATCATCTGATTCCCTTTCTTTTGCACGCACATTGAAAATATTTCCTAAATTTTACGTAAGTTTTTTTTTTTAATCGATCTCTACTTTTCTCTCTGGTTTCACCAGTTTTTTGTATCATTTCATAGCTTTTTCAGATCCTTTCAGGTACTTTATCTATCACCTTCAACTACAAATCTAAACTATTATTAGTATTAGTTTGAAATTATTAGTAGCCGTATTAGATTGGCGAAATACTGGAAATGACGCCAAGTTGGCTTTAATTTTGGCGAAAAAGCTTTTTTGCCCCTTTCCAGATGGTAGTCCCACTGCAGTTTCTCGGTACCTACGTAGATTTTCTTATGACAGTAGGTATCTACACAGATTTTCATAGCTTCATTTTCAAATAGTTATTTTTATAAATATAGAAGAATTTTTTTCCTAACTATTCCTTTTAAATTGAAATATCTATATTGTAGTAACTGTTTGACTTCGAAAACAGTAAAATAAAGGTGCGATGTTATTTTAACACATATTTAATTACAGTTTCTATATATGTTTATGAAAAATATGCATTTTCTGTTTCGAATGTCGTCAATTTCAAGGGTTCAAAACTATCAGGAGAATCAGAATTTTTATTGATCGATAAAAAAAAGAACACGTGTTATCGTTTCTTTTTTAAATTATTGAATTGTTTTTTAGTTGGTGGCAATTCGAAAGCAACAAGTGAATAAGCAATTAAAAAGGAGAGATTTCTATAACGTTAGAAAATGAAAGGAATAGCGTTATATAAATTTTAAATGGGTGCCTTTTCCTTAATTTTTGATATTTTTTACCGGACCTTCGAAAGGCACATCCCTAAATTAAAAGCTTTCGAACAAGCTATTACACGTCGCTGAATGTTTCCTGGTTCGGGTTATAATTGAGTTGTTTCTTTTTTTTCTTTTCTTTTTTTTTTTTTTTTTTTTTTTTTGCTCTTTCACGAGCAAAAAGTGCCAAAACAGGGGTTCTGGATCTCAGAAACTAATCGGTGGATCTGGATGATTTTTTGCAAACTTTGAGATCTAGGGTAGGACACTTCCTCTTTGGAATTTTGTCGCGATCCGATGATTAGGTCCAAAGTTATTAAGAGGCAAACTTTAGACTTTAACAATAGAGAAGCAGCTGAGCTCTCCTATACAGCACTATCGTGCTGTATGATACTTTCCACTTGTGTAGCAATATTCGTTTGATAAACATTGTTTAACAAATAAAATGATACGTAAAATTTTATTCTAGTTCCAATATCAAGAAAAAAAACTTTTTAAAAAAAATTGATAACTATCCCTATTCTTCCGTACCAATGTAAATTCATCTTTTTAATGTATACATAATATAAAATATAAATAAAGTTATGGTCAATTAAAAAATATTTTAGGAAAAGAGTAGCACACGGATTTAAGTAGGTTATCTGTCCATGGTTTTTTATTTAGCATCAATGTTGCAGAAATATTTTTCCCATGCACTTGGCCCAATGTAACATTCTTCATTCTTCGAATGATGATCTTTATTTAGAATATTCATATTTGAGTATGAGTTAGAAAAATATTGTGGCACTTGAATAAATGAGAATTCTTAGATACAATATGATACGACGAACACATTTTCAATAAAGAAAATTCCATTACTTATGTTGGCTATCTACTGAAAATTAAAAAAAAATGATAATAACAATGCGACAATATATATATATATATATATATATATATATATATATATGTTGGGTTTAAGGTTAAAATTAAAGTAAATGCAATTGATATTATCGATAGTGTTTTTTATAACTCGATGCATAATTAAAATTTCATTTTTCTTTTATAATCCTTACATTTTAATAAATGAGATTAAAAAAACAATTAATAATATTATTAAAATAAAATAATTAAACTGAAGAAAACGCATCAAGTAATGTTTGTATAACATGAAAGATCTTGTTTTAATTTAAAATATTAGTTTAATAATATTACTTTTTTTTCCTTTCTATTAGTATATAATTATCGTATTGTTTTCGAGGATTTCAGTTACAAATAAAAAATGCATTGTGTAACTATGCAATACATAATATTATGATATAAGCAAAATAAGGAACATCTAAAAAAGTTAACATTTTTAAACAAATATTTCCAATATAAATAATCTTTCTATGAACAATATTTATCGTGTAACATCATGCAAACTATTTAAAATTTTGTTATATTTTCTAAGGCAAATTATATGGTCCCTACTGCTCTTTAAAAATACTTTTCTACACTTAGAATCAATACTTTGACAACACTCCAATATCTGTCACTAAACATGCTTTTTTAAATTTTCGCTGTCTTTAAATCCTTTGACAAATGGGTTCCTAGTTTATACTCCGTGATTTCAATGTGAGAAATTTATCATGAATGAAGGATTTCACAGGATGTCAAGTATTCATATACGATCCAGCATAATGTATTCTATCGAATAATAGAATGTTTTGGAATTTGATCTTGCGTGATAGTATTTTATTCAGGTACCTGATTGATTAACGTTTCTATCTGGAAGGAATATTGTTGTTGAAGATAAATCATTTTTTCTCAATCTTTCCACTATTGGTTACTAAAGCACTATTAATATGTTCCTATAGTATTCTGTAATGCAGACTACTATATTGCTTATAATTACACTAGTCATTTAATGTTTGCGAGTTTTGATTATTCGCAAAATTAAAAATGCGGAACATTTCAACATTCACGAACACTGATCTTGGTTATTCATGATTTTTTTTTATAAAGAATATTTTTTGACGAAATAAACTGAATTTTTTGTACCAATTCTATGAATTACCTTACACTAGATACTTATATCCAGTATTATCTATTGTATTACTGTATGGCATAAGTTGCGAGATCTTCCGTTCTTGTGATAGTGATATAAATTAATAATTTCCTTTAATTTTTATGCAGATTTCTTTTTAATTTTCTAAAATTTCAATTTTTTATTTCAAGTGAGATACTTTCTTCAAAAATTGTCGGTAAATATTCAAAATGTCAACAATTTGTTTTAAAAGCAATAGAATGAGATTCTTCACTGTTGAGAAGTCTTCAATTATATACGAAAGAAGTCTTTAATTTTTCATTTTTCTTTTTAAGTTCTTTATTAAATTTTATTTCGAGACCATAACTTGAAAATTCATAAATATAAAATCTGTTTCGACAAACACTCTCACATCAATAATTTTTTCAAGCATACATTACCAAATAAATTCTGTATAATACGTTCAAATATTCAAATTTTTTTAAGGCATGCACTTTTAATTTAGAATGTTTTATAAATAACTTGATTTTTCCATTGAAAAAAAAAAATAGAACCTAATCCTCTTATTTATGCGGGATGTTAGTCTCAACATTCGCGAAATTACCATTCGTCGATATTTTCAGGAACCTAACCCTGGCGAATGTTAAGGAATTATTGTATATTACTTATTTTATAAAAGAAAAGCAATCTCAAATTATTTGTGATGCTGTTTTTTTACATCAGACATTACAATTAAAATAACTAAATGTATTATAATCTATTTTTCAAATATCCCGTTAGATGTAAAATTTAAAACATGCCTTTGCTTGAAAAACGATTTATATCACATATAAAAATATCAATCATTTAAGAAATCACCTCTTTTTATGAAGAATATGTTAAAAATTATTTCTGTTTGTTAAGAATAACTTTCTTAAGTTATTTAATGTGATATTATAATCCAAACCATCAGAGAAAACTTTACAAACGAAATCTTATTTCCAATCCCATTGCGAATGTTGAAGGATTAGTGTATATTGCTTATTTCATTAATTTATATATATATATATATATATATAATTTATATATTTGATGCTACTTTTTAAAAAAAGACATTACAGTTAAAATAACTAAATGAGTTATAATATATTCTTTTCAAACATCTTGTATGTAAAATTTTGAATATACTTTTGCTTAAAAAACGATTTCTATTCACATATAAAAATATCAGCCATTTAAGAAATAATCTCCTTTTTTGAAAGTATATTTTAAAAATTGTTTCTGTCTTCTTACGAAAATTATTCTTATGTAATTTAAGGTGATTTTATAATCCAGACCATCAAAGAGAAGTTTTACAAACGAAATCGTATTGCCAATTGAATTGCCATTTAACAAATATTCTTTTGTGTTGTACGATTTCGTATTGTGAAAATTGTCAAAGCTAAAAATATTTCAAGTGTTTAAGGTATTCAAAATTGTTTTGAATTAATGTACATTGTCAATTAAGGAAGATTTTAATTTTCGTAATAGTACTAATTTCATTTTAAAGCGTATTGATGAAAACTTTTTGCTGTCAGAATGGTTGTCGGAACGGCATTACTTTCTATCGCTTCCGTATAGATTGATAAATTATTTTTAACTTTAATTCCAACATGGTATGAAACAAGGATAATCAATTTTATTAATCAGCTTTATTATTTTAGTTTCAAAATATTATTATACTCCAACGTATAATAAATGTATTCCATATATGAACATTTTCTTTTAGCTGTAACATTTACTTATAAATAATAATAAAATAAATTTGGAGTTTATCACAATATATGAAAACTTATTTATCTCGGAAATAATTCCTATTGCTCTCACAATTACATCACTGACAATTAACTCCTTTGAAATAAAGTTGACACTAGGATTCTGTTAATCCATAGTCAGAAGGTTCAGATTATGTTTTGAAGTTCTGATATTGAATAATCGCTGTTAATTGCGATACTCCTTTCTCTAATTAATGTTTCTAGTTGCAAATATTTTACTATCTCTCAATTAATTAAATATAGATTGCCACTTTTATTTATATAATTTTAATGAATATTGCAAAAAAGTTTTTTAATTGATGCATATTTTAGTTGCAAATTATTTTTAAATTTATCATGCTAAAGAACTAATATTAATTTTAGAATAGCTAAAATATTGTAAAAAAAATTAAATTATTTTTTCTAAAACTTTAAACATGTTTTTTAAATATATAATCATGGGTTTTGTCTTTAATAATTTATCGTAGCATGTAAAAGTGCAGTTACGTCGAAAATAATTTTCACTGCTTGGACGTGACTTTTTCTTAACCTCCACTTCTGTCATTTAATATCCTTTAGAGGCTTACCTGTCAGTATAAATATTAACAAAGGAGTACCCATGCATATTTCGTCATTCAGTGTGTGACATTTATAATCTTTGGAGGATTTACAAGTATGGCTAATATTAATAAAATCTCTTGAATAAAATATGCTGTCTATTAACAGAGGGTTTCTGATCTTTGATCTTGAATTTCTATGTTTGTTTAAGGCTATATATTGAATGATGAACATTTATAGTTATGTGAAATATTACAATATGCATAAAACGTGTTTTATTACACAATTAATTAAGTATAGGTTACAAAAAATACATTGCCTATATAGTTAAAAACTTTCTATCAATTTGGAAAATCTAATTTTCATAATACAAAAATATTTCAGATCAAAAAACAGAACCTAGCAAGTGGTCAAAAATTATATTGTTTTAAAAATACTTAGCCTGTTATAATAATCTCTTTAGAAACATGCATTCTGGAAATTCAATCATTCTTCTTTTTTGACCAATCTCTTTTAATCACTAAGAAATATGAAAAAATTAGAGATTTTATTATTGAATAAAAAGATAAATATTAATATTTTTTCAGTGCTTTAAAGTAACATCATCTTATTCCCATAATATGTCATTTAACATGATTTTAAATATTAATTGACACCAAGTATTTTAACAAATGGGTTTCTCCTGTAAATTCTCTGATACCAGTTTAGGATATTTATCATTGCTTTGAAGTTTCCAAGCAAATCAAGCGTTCTGAATCTCGTTTGCATGAAGTTTGATCGATTATTAGATTTCTTCAGATCCTTGATTTTGTTTGATCATGTTTATTTCAAATGGTTTCTATATTGATGATTACTTCTATATGCAAAGAATATAGTTATCCTAAACACATATGTTAGTCTCAAAAAACTCTGCATCGATTCATAAAGTTCTTTTCTATATATTTCGATATTCTTTGATTTCTATATATTTCGTTGATACGGAAAGAAGAATCCTTCTACAATCCTGTAAATTACAAATTATTTTTATACTATAAAGTCTTTGTAAGCAAAATACTACGAATGATATAACACACTGATTCGAAATATTTCTTTAGATATCTAAGTTTAAGAATTTTTTTGTCTTTTTAAAATGTCTTTTTATAAATTAGAAAAAACTCTTTATAACATTCTTTTTGCTAACCTACCATATAAAAAACTTTTTAAAAGAAAAATAATTTTCACTCCTTTAAAGTAACTCAATCTTAATCTTATCTTGAGGATTCTAAAACTTATGTGTCAAGTTGAAAAGATTAATAAAATGGATTTCGTGATATCTTTCTCTGATAGTGTTGCGCATTTTTCAAGACTGCAAGCAAAGCATGCAGTGTAATCTCTCATTCAAATGTTTGCTTTTGGATTACTGGACAAAATGTCATATAAGATAGATTGGGATTCATGTCTTCCCAAAGAATGATTTCTAAACTTATCCGTATTTTTTTCAATATTGGTTAAAAAAAAAAAAAAAAAAAAAAAAAAAAAAAAAAAAAAAAAAAAAAAAAAACGCTTTAATAATACAATAAAAATTGATTTCTAGAGGCTCCAACTATACGCAAAATAAAACTTTGTATTTTAAACTAAGCTTTGAGACATCGTGCAACCTCGATTATCAAAGCTAATTAGGACCGCAAGTACCTGAGATATCGGAAAACCCGGTTATTAGAAACTGTTTATAAAAACTCGCGGATTTAATATGCCTTATGTAAAAAACAATAGATTTTTTTAGATGAGAAATATAAACATATACGAAGTTATGTTTTAAAGCTCAGCAAATAAAAGCCATTTCGCAAAATTCCGGAAATTTAACAGAAGTTTACTACGCTATTAATATTTTTACAAAACATACTGCCTGCTCTACATATCCTGAGAGCAATTAAGTCCAGTTCTGACTGGTTCAATTGTATAGAAAAAAAATTCAAGGCCAATGTCGATTCCACGCGAATCTGCTGAAAAAATCTAAGTCTGGGGCACAAACACAACTAACTGTCCAATGCTAATCTTTACGCTGGATATCTCAGATTTTTGTATCGGTGTTGTCAAATAAGCATCATCTCGTGACGCATATTTGAATTTATTTGCGCAAAACAGATAGCAATTGAAAATGTTTTATATTTTATTTCTTTCGTTTAAATTTTTATATCGAGCCAGTTGGTCCACTTAATATTTTATCGGCTCTGCCTGGTTGGCCTTTCAATTTTTTCTGCCGGCGCGGCCCGTTGAAGTACTTCTGCATTACCGGGCCTATGCAGATCTCTGAAAGGACCTTTAGGATGGACAGTAAACAAAAAAATTTTCGTCCAAATTCCAAATTCATTAAAATATATACATATGTATAAATAAATAAATAAAATTAAAATCGGACTTTGTTATTGGCTTGATTAGAAGAAACATCGATTAATCGAAGCTCGGCTAATCAAGGTCCTATTGTATTTTTTAAAACTGCTGTTATTTAGGCCTACTTTGTCGCTATCAAATGAATGTAACTTTAAAATTCTAATATGATCTGAAAATTACGTGTTAGATTTAAAAAATATATTAGTGTAATTTTGATATTTAACAATGATTTGATAAAACTTTTAGCATAGTAGAATTTAATAGATTGCATTATTAAATCGATTTGTTCAAATTACAACTAATTTAATGATTTTCGGCAAACATATTTGCTTGTTGTCTCTTATTTTACCAGTCTAAGGGTCCTTCTATACAAAAGGAGAAAATCAGTTGTGATTATCATTTCACAGTTTTTAATGAGAAAAGGAATATATGTAGATTTAAGTACAGCTTAATGTAAAGATTTTTGGCAGACCTTTTAGCATGTAGTCTCTCATTTTTAAAGTCTATTGGTCATCCTTCACAAAATGAGTAAAACTGTTGGGATTGAAAGTCACAGTTTTTAAAGAGAAGCAAAATATATGTAGCTCATTTTATTTAAGTGTAAATAGAATATACATTAAAAATAACAAAAATAGTGTATCATTTCTAGATATTTAAAAAGACGTGTGATATGGAATGGCATGAATGCTATCGTTCGACATTCCAAGATTGAAGTTCCGTATCTTAAAAATTGTTCCACAGTCATTAAATATATTTATCATTTTCTAATCTGTGGAAAATGATCTATTTATTTGTTTAGCAATGATAAACTGGTAAAACATGGTTAATCTTCAATTGGGTCTAAAAAATGAAACTTTATCACTTTTGAGGAAAAAAAAAGAAACAATAAAAAAGAAAGGATTTAAATATTTGTAAGATTGATTTCTAATATAGTGATACTTAAAAAAGTCACATTGCGCAAGTTTGAAAGGTTTTTTTTTATTTTCTTCCTCTTCAAAATAGCTTTGAAACGCAAATATATATATATATATATATATATATATATATATATAAAATCATAACTTTTCGTATCATGTAAGCACAAAGAATCATATGGAGGATAATTCAGACTACAACAATACTCCATAGTTATAAATATCAATAAGCCTGTGATATGTTTGAAAACATATTAAGATTGCCTTTTTTGTATCTACACTGGTTTACAAAAATTAAGGAAAAATCACAAAAATAGAGATTACTCGTTCAAGAAGAAAGCAATCCGTATGAAATTTGCATGTAGTGTTAAATAAAAGATTCTGAATAAAAGTACCACATGCAATTTAGTGGCGCTGCAATCGCATTGTGTCATCCGTGAGGCACATAAAAGTGCACGCTACAGAGTAAGGCTGCAGTTGTCGCTGTGATTTTGATATTATAAATCCAGGATAGCCAATTCATTACAATGACCTCGAGCCATCATTTGCCTGCAGAACTGCGATTTCGAGCTATTGGGAGATTGGAGGCAGGACAAAGTTAGACAGAGGTGACTAGAGGGCTAAATGTGAGTCCTTCGGTAGTTAATAGGCTTTGGTAACAATTTCAAACCACTGGTTTGGGTTTAAGAAGGTTCAGCCAAGGATTGCCAAGGGTTTCGACAAGCGCCGATGACCGGTATATGCGGTTATATTTGCGGTACGAAGGAATAGAACCGCAACGCCATCTCACTTTATACCCTGCCTTGCTGCAGCCACTGGAGGTTGGTGTCAATGTCTACTGTGCGTTGAATGCTTCACGAAGACGGACTTTACGCGAGGCGACCAGCAATTTGTGTGCCGCTCACCTCACGTCACCGGAGGGAACGTTTGATGTGGGCACGTCAACAAGTCCACTGGACGGTTGATCAAAGAATGCGTGTTCTCTTCTCGGATGAGTCCCGGTGTAGCCTCCAAAGCGATAGTAGGCGTTCTTTGATTTGGAGAGAACAGGGAACACGCTATCATCCATCAAACATTCGTGAAAGAGATTCATACGGAGGAGAAAGTGTCTGCGTTTGGGGTGGTATCTCTTTGGGTGGACGCACAGACGTCCATGTCTTTCCACATGGAACCGTGAATGCTCCCGTCTATAGAGATGATATCCTTGATGCTTATGTGCGACCTTATGCCGGTGCAATATGTAATGATTTCCTGTTACAGGACCACAACGCTAGACCGCACAGGGCTCTCATCGTGGAAGAATATCTTCAGCACCAGACAATTCAGCGCATGGAATGGCCAGCTTGATCACCGGACTTGAATCCCATTGAGCATGTTTGGGATGCTTTAGGGAGACGTGTCGCTGCTCTCAATCCCCCTTCCTCTGACCCTTGCCACGCTTACAACTGCTCTGGAAGAGCAATGGCTCTTTCTGCTCAGCGAACTTATCGACCGCATAATTGACAGTATGACACATCTCTGTATGTGCTGTATTGCTACTAGGGGTGATCATACAGCATATTAAAGGTACTTTTCCTATAACAAATTGGCAAACTGATTTTTTTATTTTTATAATTATGTTTTTTTTAAACACCATAATTGTCTGATAATTTCTTTTCACTTTATTTTATACCTTGCTATGCGTTGTATATTGTGTTTCATTAAAATCTTCATCTAATATTTTAAATTATCGCTATTTTTGTGATTTTTCCTTAATTTTTGGAAACCAGTGTAACATAACTATCTTCGTTTAAAAAGTATAATTTGTTATATTCTATGTGTCACTCCATTATGATACAGAGCGTCGCCGACTGTATATATATATATTTTTTTTCATTACATAGCATCACGTAATTAATTTTTTACAAAGAATTACAATAAAAATAAAAATATCATAACGATATATTTTGGATGTCAATACTTTTTTGGGGAAAAATGAACACAAGACTTTTTAACAGTCTTCAAACAACGCAGATAAACAAAATCATTTTCATTATTTATATACAAAAGCGCATACATGTTTAAAATCATTTTCAGGTTTTTGATGTACCTCCTACTATTATTATTTGTATTATTATATTTGTTATAACATTATTCACTACCTCCTAATCATTATAATATTGTCAATCACTGCGAAGTTTGACGAATGAGTTCTTCATAGGCAATCCGTGATTCCATTGTGGGTAACTTATATTATCTGGATTATTTCCAAAAGTGACAGATTAAATTAATATGATCTGCACAGAGTGTGCGGTCAATTAAAAGAATGTTTCCTAGCTTGTTCTTGTTATCGGTATGACTTTAAATGTTTCAGGTCATATATTGATTGGTGATCAGTTCTAGTTCCAAAGCATTCTTGCTCTTTAAAAGATATGCGTTTATTTTTATCAGTTTAGTACGCATTAGTAAAGTAAATTTTATTTTAAATCCAATAATTTTTGTATAATTACGACAGGTTAAATTCTTGAAAATTTAGAACATTTTAGTTACAAAATATTTGTGAAGTTGAAAATAAGGAAAACTCTCAGAATATTCTATATTACGAATAATTTTAACAAACATTTATCAAAAAATATTTTTAATTAAATTTTTAAGCATGCTATTTGAAAGTACATGCATCGTGTATTTTTGATCCGACGCTGCGCATCACGCTCAGAATTTTTAGGAATTTTTACACACTTGCGTTTGGCCCTCCCGGTACCTTACTGCATGATCAAATAAGAAGTTATCCCGGGAACAGATATTTGAAACAGAAGATATTTCTATAGTAGCTAAACTAATTACGTGTTTAAATAAATCATTGTTGTACACAAAAATACCTTAATAATAGATTCTTATAACATTGAATAATGTAGGCATGTATTACAGTTAAATAGCTACGATTATTAAAATAATACTTTTTTATACATATTTTCTGTTAAAATTTACGCATGATTTTTAAGAAAGTCTATACAATACTTTTAAAAAATTCTTCATTTTAAAATAACTATCAATAAACGTGTGTAAAAAAAAAGTATTATTTTCTTAATATCGTGATCTGTCATTAAACAGGCTTTGGATTTATGGTTGACAGTAAAAGGTTCGACAACTGTCTTCCTCATAAATATTTTACGATTCCACTGTTGGACGTTTATCACAAGTACTGGAGTTTTATAATATTGATGTATATAGTGAGGTATTGATAATCTTATGCTGTCGATAAAGAAAATGTTTCGGAGCTTTGAATTTCTCTTACCGTATTAGCTTCAGACCGTATTTTGAAAGATGAAGAGTGTTAATTGCAAGAAATGCTTACGCGAGAAATATTTGTGTTTCAGTTATTTCAGTATCAACAATAAAAGCAAATTTAAAATTGTTTGCAATACTTACCTTGAAAGTAGTAAGAAATAATTTTCTTAATGTACAAATATTTCAATTAAAAACTGTGTCAAAAAATAATTTGCTAAACACATACATTAAAATGTATGCATACATTTGATTGCATTCATATAGTATATTCATAATAACTTAGAATGTAATAAAGATCATTTTTGAAAGAGTAACTTTTGAAAAGGAAACTATAAAAGGTTTCGCTCGGTATTGCTTTAAAGTGTGTATCTAACTCTCATAAAAAGATACAGTTGAGAAGTGTATCTCCATATATGAAACTTAATTTCGAGGATATGTCTCTCTCTAACTTGATATAACACTTTTATAAGTTCATCAACTGTCATTTAATGCTTGCAACAGACAATACATTTTATTATTACATATTTTTTTATATTGAAAATCATATACATAACAGCTAAAATGTCATTTTATATATTTCGAAACATTATTTCCGAACAGAACATTTAAAATATTTTATTTTTTAATGCGACACAGGTCTTTAAATTGGTCAGATTTTTGTCACGTTATAACACACGTATTTATGAATCGATTTGGGTGTAACGTGGTGTATGCATAGTACATAATAAGGCCTAGACCGAGTTTGGTTGCCAGTTCCATCCGCTATCTTTTTTCAAAATAGCGGACATTTATTTTATTTTTTTAATTTATAATTTAAAATTAGGTACAAAAGAGTAAAAAACTAAAAAAGGTTTATTTATTTGATCTTGATACAAAGATTCCAGAGCATTTTTTCTTTCGTCCGTATCTTAAAAAATGGCTGAGTTATAGCACTTTTAATTTCTAATGTTGCTCGCATTTTGAAATGATCTGATTTTCGTCACGTGATAATACGCGTATTTATAAACCGATTTGGATGTAACTTGGTGCGTACATAGTACATATTTGTGTCTGGACCGAATTCGTTTGCCAGTTTCCATTCGCGAACTTGTTTAAAAATGGCGGAATATTAAATTTCTTTAAAAAATTTAAATTTTAAAATTGGGTGCAAAAGAGAGCATGTAAGAAATAAAAAAAGATTTTTCTTTGTCTGTTTGACCTTGATACAAAGATTCCAGAGCATGTTTTGTTTCATCTATATCTTAAAAAATGGCTGAGTTATACACTTTCAATTTCCAAAGTGGCTGTCATTTTGAAACGGTCTGAAATTCATTACGCGATAATGAGCATATTTATAAGCTGATTTGGATATAACTCCTATGTGTACATAGTACATACCAATGCCTTGACCCAGTTCACAGTGAAACTTCATTCGGGTCAGTCCACATCAAACCAACCAATGGGCAAAATTTCAGATCTTTGGATTTTGTTAATTTTTGGCTCAGATGCTGTACAAGAATAGTAAATAAAAAATACAAATTTTCAGATTTTATTAACCATTTGTGTTTGAGTAATAAATTTTTGAAATAAAAAAAATTAATGAAATTTGCATTGTTTGGTAATCCTTAATTTCCTATAACTTAAGAACCATTTGACCTAAAGAGTTGAAATTTAAGTCATTGTTTTCAGTTTTTTATGCTGTTTCATAGGATATATAACATGACCAAATTATTTAAAAATATATTTTTTATGTAAAAATTTATATAAAATTTTTAAAAATTCAAAATCAGAATTTTTGATTTTGTTTAAAATATATAATTAACACCCTTTTAGCAACTTTCGTGCCAAATTTCGTGATGGTACTCTTATATTATCATAAAGAAAATAATTATTTTCTATATCAATGATCGGCCAATATCTATAAAAAAAATCTCATTATATTTAGTTAAAAAGCAAATTGACTATAAAAAGTAATCTATTTTTGTTTCAAATGTTCATATTTCTCATTCATGCAAGTCAAGTTCAATTATCAAATAAAATTTTAGTACATAATTCGCTAGGTTTTATTATTTTGTTAAACACATAACAGTAAAAATTAAAAGTAATCAAGATAATTAATGTTTTGTGTAATTGACAAGCTAAATACTTTTTTTAATTTATTTTCTTGGAATTTAAAATTTTTTTTAAATTATTCTTAATTTAACATTACTTTTAATTAAATTTTATGTTTAAAAATGAATAAATTGGTAATAAATGAGTTAATGAAAGAGAATCTCAAAGTAGAGTTCAATAAAACAAATTATGCTCCTGAAGTTGAATGCTTTCACAATCACAATGAGTCCCACTCAAACAGTAACATGTTTGTTTTCTGCTGAAGCCTGCATGCCTTTCTTACAAGGCTTTTGAAACCGCCAGTGTTCTCTAAGATCTTCTGTAGTGGCACACTGTCTCAAGTCTATTGCTGTCTGTTTATAACTTGTATTGTACAATTTAGGATTTTTTTTACTATTATTTCTTTGAGTTGAATGCTGATTTGTGTTATAAAATATTAAGAGTGAAGTGTCTTTAAACTGAAAATGGATAAAAAATGGAATAAATTTTGTTGTAATCCATTCAAAAAGCAAGAACACTAGGTAAGTAGAAATTTAAGAAAGGTTACATTGTGGATGACAACATTAAAATATGGCATTGAAAAAGGCATGAAAATATGTACTTATTGCCGCTTACAGTTAGGCAAGAAAAAGCATCCCTCAAATAGGTGAAAACAACATTGATATTAATATTTCAGACATTCCAAATGATGACAATCCAGAACCAGGTTGTAGTAAAGATGACCCTGAATTCATGGATGTGGAATCGGGTTTTGATAATTTGAATGCATCATTACCATCCATTAAAAAGTCACCTATTATTAAAATTAAATGTAAAAGTAGTAAAAGGCACTACTTTGAAGTAATTGTGGAGTATGTTGCTTGTGCCTATGAGAATGAGTGGTGGGTGGCATGTGCTTTCACAAAATATCAGGTTGAAGAAGATGTTAAAGTTACTTTCCTTCATCCAATAGCACCATCCTTATCCTAGAAAATCACATTTTGACAATACCAAAATACCTTATTTTATGCAAACTACATACAATCACTGCAACAGGCAGAACATACACAGTACCCAAAGAGGAAATGTAAAAAGCAGGTCAAATTTTACATAAGAAGAAAAAATACTTGTACTAAGATCTAAAAATTGAGTTCCACTGTGTGGAATTGAGTACGTAATTTGTTAAGTAAAAAGATTTGTTTATTAAATATCTAAAATTTATTATTGTCTTTTAATAAAACAGTCTGTTCTTAAATTTTTGCAAGTTGTATTTGTTTCCATGTAAGTAACACTTTGGACTAAACTGTGCAGCATACCTTAAAGTATTTTTATTACAGATTCACATGAATATTGATACAGAAAATATTTTTTTTCTACATGACATCATAGGAGAACCATCATAAAATTTGTAAAAAATTAAGTAACTTGGTCATGTTATATATCTTATGAAATACCATACAAAACGGAAAAAAAAAAAGATGCAAATTTTAATTCCCTAGATCAAATAGTTTGGAAGTTACAACTAATTAAAAATTAAAAAACTATAAAAATTTTGTAAAATTTTCAAAATTTCCAAAATTTATAACTTTTAAACGAATTGTCGAAAAAAATTAAATTTCACAATTTTAAACTCATAAGTAAGTACAACAAACTGGTAAAAAACCAGTACAATCTAAAACGTTAACATGAAAAAATATCTTTTATTGGTTGATTTCATTTTGAATTACTCATTCGCCATCTTGTTTAAAAATGGAGGCCATTTAATTTTGTCAAAAATATTTTAAATGTATAATAATGTACAAAAAAAAAAAAAAAAAAAAAAAAAAAAAAAAAAAAAAAAAAACAGAAGTTGAAAAAAGATTTTTTTAAAGAGTTTGATCTTAATAATGAATTCCGGAGTATATTTTGCTTTCTCTTTACCTTAAAAAACGCCTGAGATATTGCAGTTTGAATTTCTAATGTGGGTGACATTTGCCAGCGACATCACTCGTATATATTAATAATTTTCGATGTGAGTGTGCATGTGCACATGGATTAAGATTTAGATCAAGATCATTGGTTTTTTTATCCATCGTGTTGTTTTAAAATGGCATACACTTCATGATATCATGAAATTTGGTGACCCTATCAATCGCTTGAAATAAAACCAGCTTGAATAAAAGATAAATAATTTCTAAAAATTCACATTATATTCATTATTGACAAAAACTAGTATTCAGCATTATATATTCGGGTTCAACTAATTTGAGATACGTATATTTGAAATATATAACTTAATTTAAAATAACTAAATAGATAAATAAGATATATGAAAGCTACCTCTTCCTCTCGATACTGCCGAAAGGACTTTTTTAATTAATATCTAATTGTCTTACTATAATCAATTACATGAGCTTTTAAAATTATTTTTAAAAATATCAAATGTTTTAATTGTACTTTACATGCAATGATTATTAGTTTAAATTAGATTTAGAAAAACTAGATTGTTGCCAGAGAGAGAAGTGCATCCAGGATGCCCGACCTTGAGCAAAAATAACGAAGAACTGCATGCATCGATATTTATTAAGAACATATTTTTTGTATAAAATTTGACCATTAAAAGCATTTTCAATGCAATTCAGTTTTTTTAAATGAATATAGAAATATGAAGGGCTCTTTAAGACCAAAAATTATTTTCTTTCATCTTTCATTAATTTGAAAGCGGAATGCTTCAAATGAAATTTTAAGAAGGAAATATGTTTTTACATTTCGTTAAAAAAGAAAATTATAGCTAAAAAGGGTCTTGATATGTTTGATATGTAAAAATATTTTTTAATGTTCAAAAACCACTAGAAGTATGAAATCAGAAGAGAAAGAATGATTATTTATACCCTTTACCCTTTCTTTTGCAATTTTTTTAAAACACCAAATTTTTCAAATGCGTGTTTCTTCTTCTTTTTATCATACATATGCATACGATTACAAAACTATTAATAATTTATTTATTTATTTATTTATCGGTAATTGTTTCTTTCATGGTTTATACTTGTGTTTTTTTTTAAGTTCATTTCTTTATGCATTATTTATTTTTATACAATATGCAATTTTATTAAGGACTTAACACTTGAACAAAACAAAATAACTCTATATTGTATGAGCTGTTTCTTTATTAATAATCCATTAATATAAAAGTTCTTTTCACGAAGAAAAACGCATGACTTATAAACACATTATGTACATTAGGAAGATTTCATTCTTCTCATTTCATCATTATTTATTTTATGGTACTTCAAATTCTTCTGTTATGAATATTTTTAATCAATATTGTTGTGAAAATCGTGTTGAAAATTTTAAAAACCCTTGAACGTTTTTGATTTTTTTTTTTTTTTTTGTACAATTATTTTTGTAAATTTTAATTCCATATATTATTGATGCTATTATAATTTAACTTTAGGTAACCGTAGACAAATTTTGGTTTTTTAAAAATACTATTTCACTTACAATTTCTCTAAATGTAATCAGTACTCTCAAAATCAAATTGTGTATTCACTGTTTGATAGAATAACAATTAAGTATTCATAATTTTGTAAATTTGAAAGAGAGCATGGGTATTTTTTATTTGTACACATTTAATATGTAATCCATTAAAAACATTTTCAATTAATTAGTTTATGTAAAAGGCTAAAGCTAAGGTGAGATAAAACAGCCCATTAAAACTCATGATTACATTTTTTTGCCATATATATTTTTTAATATTCTTTGAAATGGGTTTCTTTAATGAAAATATTAACGAGAAACTGATTTTTTTCTGGTTTCATTGAAAGAAAAAACTAGTGCATTTTTTATGAATATTTAAAATGTATATTCTGTTCAAAATGAACGGCAAGAAGAAAATCAAAGGCGATTACGAAAGCTTCTTTAAAACACTTTTCTATTTTAGTTTCAATTTTGTAATATTTTAATTTATTTTTCTATTCGTTAACATATATTTCTGTTATTAATTTTCCAATCAATTTTGTTTGTTTGTTTCAAATTTTTTAAGTTTTCCTTTTTATGTATTCATTAGTATACATTTTAGTACTCTAATATTTATTTGTAACTCTATTATTTATTTCTTAACTCTAGGACTGCTGTCAATTTTATATACACTTGTAAAAATAATCTATTCAAGAAAAATAGTTCTGATATTTCTCTTTAAATATACGTGCCATTATAAATTTATAACATAGATTATTCTTAAAGAATGTTGTAAGTAGATGTATTAAATGACGGCTCAAGCGACACAAGTCGCAATCTGGTAAAGAAAGCTTACTTATGACAAATTCGCAAATATGAGTAATATTTTCTAAAAAAGAATCAATTAGATCAATCAATCAGATTAAAAAATCCATGGAAATATTATTTGCAAACTGAAACATATTTTATCTGATATTCATTGAAAAGTATATAAACACATACTATTATAAATTTTTGCTTATGAAAATGAAAACGGTCAAGTATTATTTAAAATATTTGCATTCATAAAAATAAAATAACGATATTCAAGAGGGTCACATACATACCTTTGAGAACCAACAATTTACATTTAATGAATAGTGTACATAAAGCTTAACTTGATAACGTTAAAAGGGCTGCTAAGATGAGGGCCTAATATTTAGTGCATAGTATTGCTTATAACTGCTTACCATTATTTCAGTTTGAAAAAATTATTATGTTCAGCTAGAGCTGTATACACCGCTAAACGCATCATGGGGTGGGTTTGAAAATAAATTGGCTTAAGAAAAAGAATAATTACAGACTATGGTTAAAGACCGAATCACCTACCTGCCAAGGAAGAAATCTGAACAAATCTAGTCAGACATTATATTTAAAATAACTACAGTTTTTAAAATGATACTTCTTAAGACATACTTCTGTATTGAAATTTATCCATGCTCTTTCAGAAAGGCCCATAGAATACTTAGAGAAATTCAACTTGTTCCAATATTTATCAGTGATCATCCACTTATGAAAAAATAAGTTATTTTATCTTCTTTAGTAGATTCTTAACTTCCTGATTTGTCATTTAACAGACTTTGGAATCATGACTGATAGTAAAAACTTTGACTAATGTGTTCCCCATAGATATTACACTGTTGGAAATAAATCATAGCTACTGAGTTTTCAGGTATGTCAAATAATGTTAATCTTTTCTGAATAGCCTATACTATCGATTTGTAAAATGTTTCGGAGCTTTGAACTTGCGTTATTATATTTATTTCAAACGGCGTTTTAAATGATAAACACTTTTAGTTTCAAGGAATGTTCATGTCGGAAATATTTACGAAAATTTCCATAGGTATAGATTTTACAAATACATCAAATGTTTATAAAGTC
This sequence comes from Maratus speculifer, assembly GCA_964019185.1. Classification (NCBI taxonomy): domain Eukaryota; kingdom Metazoa; phylum Arthropoda; class Arachnida; order Araneae; family Salticidae; genus Maratus; species Maratus speculifer. Next base: position 285,811,694 of record OZ025297.1, on the reverse strand, counting down.
TATTTATAATACGTTCTATAATTACGAAAGTGTTTTGAAGCTTTGATCTTTCGTGATTGTATTTACTGCATACTACGTTTTGATTGATGAACATTCCTAGCTTCACGGAATGTTGCTTCAGCAAGAATTTATAAAATTAATTTAACTTTGAATCCTGTAATTCTATGGATTATAGAACAATCGATCTATTTAGTTTGTGAAAAATTTAGTTAGAATTTATTACTAAGATTGAAATTAAAAAATACACAAATAGACAAATATAGTAAAGAAGCTAAAATAAGATGTTTAAAAAATGCGTTTAAATAAACGGCATGAGTTTCCAAATAATGTTTTTTTTATGTAGTACATGTATAAATTGTCGCTAAAAATATTGATAAACGTGAACTGGTTTCGAAAAAGTTTTCCTACACTCTGTGTACTTTTAAAAAATGAGTTAAAAGACTGAAAATATGCTTCGATAAATATTTATGAAAAGGTTATCATATTTAAGTGGCTGCGTAAAGGCTGATTTAAAAATGTTTTTTTTTATACTGTTTAAAATAGTAATAGCAACAAGTCGATTTAAGATATTTTATCTATTTTTATAATACAACTTTTTTAATATTAAATATAGCCGCATTAATTGAAAGGCTGTTAAAAAAGAAAGATGGAAAGGAAGTGCAACAAATTAAAAAATTACGATTGATAAAAATTGTAGAATGCAGTTTTTAAAAAATTATGTTTTTAAGAAATGAAATTACAGGTTTTACAAAAAGAAATAAATTTATTCAACCTCTCCATCCTCCGAAAGAAATTTTATCTTTCAGTGTGCACTGTAAAAAAAAAAAAAAAAAAAAAAAAAAAAAAAAAAAAAAAAAAAAAAATTCAAGAGATTACTAAAAATTTCTTAGTAAAATTGTTTTTGACAGATTTTTTAGTAACCATTGCAAACTTTTTTTTACAAGTGAAACAAACATTTCTTTTGTAAACTGAGCAAAAGAATTTTTTGTATAACTAACTTAAAACTTTTTAGTATGAGCCACCAATCAAATTTTAGTAATAGCTCCAAAATTATTTTTAGTAACCATTACGTGTGCCCGAAGGGCAGGAGCTTCCTTCGAGCTGCATCCAGTTGGTAAAAAGACAGACTTCTGAAACGGAAGATTTTCGGTAAAGCCGTAATAGATGGCAGCACCAAACATTGCTACGTACTTTGTTTTGACATGTTTCTAAAGGGGAGGGAACGTTCAGAGATCATTACCCATAGTAACTGCTACGACAGGATTTTCATAATCCCTTTATTTATATTCGGTGCGTATTTGGCAGCGGCCAGCATCGAACCCAGGTACTTTCAGCCTGGAGTTCGGTGCTATGACCACTAGGCTATCAGGGCCACACCAAGGGAGTTTTAGTAATAGCTATTAAAAATGTAAAACTATTAACGCTATTCGTTGCTAGCTTTTTTCTAGTAATTCTTTCAGATTCCTTGTTACCGAGTAAGATTACTAAAAATTTTTTAGTAATTACAAGGATAACTAATTTTTTTTTAGTAGATTGATCCATATTTTTACAGTATGAAGGAGGTTTGGAAACTGAAAAAAATTGCCACATTTCAAAAATAAATAAATAAATAAATAAATAAATAAATAAAATAAAATAAAAATAAAATAAAAAACTGAATTTTAAGGCAACAGAGAATGCATTAGCCAATCATCCCAATTTTTTCATTAGAAAAATTTTAAACCGTATAATTTCAGGATTCATGTTAGGAAGTCATTAGTTTGCTTTCCAAGTCACTTGGCTCTGGAAAGATTTTTTTAAATTTCAACATTCTCCCATATATAACATTTCGTAGGTAGGGGGTGAGTTGAACCTCTACACTGTAAAAAAAAATTCAAGAGGTTACTAAAAATTCTTTAGTAAATTTGTATTCCACAGAATTTTTTAGTAACCATTACAAACTTTTTTTTTGTAAGTGAAACAAGCATTTCTTTTGTAAACCGAACAAAATAATTTTTTGTATAACTAACTTAAAAATTTTTAGTATGAGCCACCACGAAAATTTTAGTAATAGCTCTAAAATTGTTTTTTATAACCTTTACGTGCGCCCGAAGGACAGGAGCTGCATCCAAACTTCTGAAGCGATAGATTTTCGGCAAAACCGCAATAGATGGCAGCACCAAAAATGCTACCTGCGCTGACAGGATTTTCATAATCCCTTTATTAACGAGTACTTACACTACATACATTCGGGACGTATTTGACGGTGCCCGGTATCGAACCCGGGACCTTTTAGCCTGGAATCCGTTACTATAATCACTATGCTATCAAGGCCACACCAAGTGAGTTTTAGTAATAGCTATTAAAAATGTAAAACTATTAACTCTTATCCATTGCTAACTTTTTTCTAGTAATTCTTACAGATTTTCTAGTAACCGACTAAGATTACTAAAAATTTTTCAGTAATTACAAGGATCACTAAAGTTTTTTTAGTAGATCGACCCTTTTTTTTTACAGTGTAGTGAAGCTATCTCCTATTTTGTGTGTTTTTGGTTGTTTGGCAATGATCATGGGAGCAAAACAAGTATATTTTACCTACATGCACACATAAAATAACACTTTAAACAAATATAAACAAAATAAGTTATATTTTAAAAAAAATTAAATGTTTGCTAAAAAACATCAAAAATTAAAATTTTAGCGAAATTACAACTTTGCCTGGGCAAATTAAGGCATTGTTCAAAAAATCTCAAATCTTTGAAGTGAAATTAGTCCACATGTAGCACATTTTCCCCACTACTCATCATAGAAAATGTTTTTGTTTTGCCCCTCCCTAATGTGCATATGTTTTTAATAAAAATAATATTTTAAATTTATTATCCGTTTTGACTTTCTAATCGGGCACACTGTATGATAGTTTTCAATATTTAAAATTACTATTAAAAGCTTATAAGACGTTGTTATTTTAATAAAGGCATTTAAAATACATTAAAAAACTTGTTAATGTATTTTAAATGTATTTTAAATGTTTTTATTAACGCAACAATGTCTTATAAGCAAAATACTTATTTATAAAATAAATTCTTACTTTTTCGTTGTGGAATATAAATTATTACTATCACGATATAACCAAAGATGTCATCCAGTATTTGGGATTTTAAAAATAAATAAATAAATAAAAGGGAACTGCATACATGGGCATATTGTACAAGACAATTTTTTTTTTTTGGGGGGGGGGGAAACAAGGAATGGGGGGGGGGGTCTGCGACACATTTTAAAGGTATTATTTTATTTATTTTAGTTAAAATTTAAAAAAAAATAAATTTTAACCAAATTATTTGTAAACAAAATCACTTGATAAAAGTTCTCATTTTTTAAATATAAAATTTAAATTTATGAAAAATGTGGGTCATTTAAAATCGTTATAACTCTAAATAATATTTGTAGAAATATTTTTTTTCTTCATGTAATTAAACATAAATATATAAGTTTGCAATTTTACTCAGCATTTTTAATGTATTTATCTTAATAAAATGTTAACCTTTTTAAAGTAATAATTTCAAGCAAAACTTTTTAAAAGTATTTTTTTTTCCAGTTAGTTGAATCAAAGTTAAAAAAAAAAAAAATGATAGAGACATGATCCTTGTTTGAAAAATTTATCTTTATTGGTATTCGATTTATAAAAATTTAAATACGAAAAATGATGAATAAATAAATTATGTAGAAAAATGTATTCTTACAATAAGTCATTTCCGATACAATCATTGCTTGAAAGCTAGATTTTTAAAACAAACCAAAGCACAAGATTTCTTGTTCAAGGTTGAATAGAAATAATATATTTAAATGATTTAAATATCATTAACCAAGAAAAATAAAGATATTTTTAATGCAATAAATTTCTTTACATAAAATTTGAAGATTTTTGTGTCCCAAAAGCCCTTAAAAGAGTTATTAATTTATTAATTCTAAAATAAGCGCATTAAAAGGACTAAGGATTTGTTAAGAGTAAAAATTATTTAATCTTCTGATCAAGAGCTTCCAACGTGAAGTACTCTAATTAAAGCTTTAAGACAAAATGTGCTTGCATTTAGTTAAAAAAAAAATGTTAGCCCAAAAGATTTTCTGTATGTTTATAATCGAAAAATTAAACATTTCGAAGGTTTCCTTTTACATTTTTTATGTTTTTTTTTTTTTTTTTTTTTTTTTTTTTTTTTTACTTTAAACATTTCTAATGTCCGCTTCTGATCTTTTATCGTATATATACCATTACAAAACTCTTTACTTACTTTTCAGCCGAAAATTTGTCATTTATTTCTGAACATTTTACTTTATGTTTGATTGACTGCTTTTATTTGGGATTGAACTTTTGATCAAAGGAATATTATTATTTAAATATACATCATTATTTTAGGCTACGTTAAACATAGCATTTATTTATTTTTTTAAATATTCAACTTTATGTCATACAATTTACAAATTTAATGCAGAACATGTAAAATCATTCGCGAAAATTTCTTTTAAAACATATTTCGGTTTTTTAACATTGAATATTTTAATGTAATGTATTATTTATTATTCAATTGAAAATCAAGATTTTTAAATACTTCTTTCGTTATACTTAAAATATTTTTTTTATTTTATTTTATTTTATTTTATTTTGTTAATTGTACAACATTTTGCATACAAATGCGTATATTTGTAAAAATAATATAAAATGCTTGTTGTTTTTATTACAATTACGCTGAGAAAAATGACACTTTGAAATCTGAATAAAACGATGTTTTTCATCTTTCTCTGTAACTTTTTGTTTCAGTTATGACCAGTTACACATTGTATCCTGAAATACCGTAAACTGATCGACTTTGACACTTCGACGTACCTTTGTCACCTTGTTGAAGGACGGATTTGTTATTGCTTTATATATGTTTATTAGTGTGCTTTAAACATGTGAGTAATCCTGGCTTTAATTAAAGGTATTAGGAAATAAGGGGAAAAAGGGAACTTCGAAAAACACCAGGGGGCGTGAATTAACGGAGTTATACTGAGGAAAATGTGGCAAACGCAATGGCATCTGCCAGTAATAGCATAAGTAAAACACTAGCTGCTACAGCATTCTAAATACCACATAATATTCTTGTCAATGAAAGCATAAAATGTCTGAGGGTCGTCCGACAATCCTTACTCATGACTACTTTACTCGTCCTTACTCATTTAATTTCCAAGACCTTGGGGGTCGTGGTGGAGTGGGATTTTCCCTTAAGCCGCAACATTACTGACTATAAAAGATCCGGATGATAATGTAATGTCTATGGGGGCTTTTCAAATATCACGCTAAAATTTTACTATTTTGTCGTTTTTTTTTTTTTTTTTTTTTTTTTTTTTTGCAAAGGACAGCTGAGGGCGATCCACAACCGGCCTGATTTTACTTTTTCGATTTTGGTGGCAGATGTTTTTTTTTTAATTAACTTTCATAACCGGTTTGAACCGGTTATGAAGCTAAAACTATCCTAATATGTAAAGAATATAACCAAAATCCAAAAAATAAAACTAGGCTGGTTGTGATCATCCTCAGCTGTCCTAGGCAAAAAAAAAAAAAAAAATCGAATCAAAATATTAAAATTTGAGCAAGATATTTGAAAAGAAAACCCCGATAGACTTTACATTATCATCCGAGTCTCTGTCAATCAGTAGTGGGACTCTTATCCAAGCACGATGTTAAGATGGTATTTTAAAAATAATGTATTTGGAAGAGTTTCAATATCCCTTTATTGTCTAAAAACACTGCAGTTGATGATATAATAATTGCTTTCATAAAAAATAAATTTTTTAAACAATAAATCACAAAATTTAATCGTTCAAATACCCTCAGGTGATCTCTGGGCTGCCCTTCGTTATTTTACATCGATATCTAAGACAACTTTTTGCTCCATTTGCAAGCATTTAAAGGATATTTGTAGTTAGGAGACAAAGTAAACTCGAACTTTGTCACACTTTTCTGTATTTTCTTTCCTTTCTATTTCATATACATTTGAACCCGCTATAGTGTTGAAGAGAATCATTCGGATATTTTGGACCCCGAATTCGAAGAATTTAATATATATATATGTACAAAATATGCATAAAATGTGTCGACGTAACCCGGTTTATAGTACAAAAATTATTCAGTTAAAAAAGAACAATTTTTATTCCATAAATGCCGTAAATTGCAACCGACCCGTTGAATTTATTCATATTGCTTCATTTATTATGATTTCGAATGAACTGCTCCTTTAAATGATAGTGTATTACATAAAATGTGAGAACTCCATTCTTATCGCGTTCGAATATGAACACTTAAAAGTCGCTGTAATTTGGCGGCAGAAGTTTAGAGTTTATTCTCTAAACTTCGAAATGGATAAATTCCTAAAAGAAATACTTAGCAGGTGAAATTCGACAACCGTCAACAATTCATAAATACAAACATCATGGGTAATCATGGATAAACATCATGAATAAAACGTTAAGAGCTCTTTTTGAGTATATCAATGTTTTCAAAAATATTTATATGTAGATGCATGTTTCAATCTTAAGTATTTGTGATTCAGAGCTATTTTGACTTATGAAATACTCAAATTTGAATATATTTGCTGTTTTGAAAATGTCAGTTTTAGACTGTACATTACATTTTACTTAAATTAAAAAATAATAAATTTTTAGATTATTTTTTAAGCTATAATTGTTCACTGACCACATGTTTTACACCCAGTTTTCAATTTACAAGAAAATGTTAAAGATATTATTAAATTATAAAGATTTGCTTCCATGTGCTATAAAAATCATTACTCGAATTTTATTTTATTATTTGCATAAAGTAAGCTTAACTTTATTTATAAACAATGAGAGTGATTTGCATTGTAGTTAGATAACAATTACTTCAATCTCGTCAGTTCTGGTGTCACATATAGTAGACACAGAACAATACTCTTTAAATTAATAGGAATTCTTCTAAAAATATTAAGATTACTTGTAGATGTTTTTCATAAACGATTGCATAAGATAATTTTTTAGTTACAGACTGATACATCATTGAGGATATTTCACATTTATTTTAAAGTTTAAACAGGTCTCATCATATTTGTCTAAGGACTGATGGGGCTAAATACGATTCATTAGCCAGGCAATTTTTTTTCAATTCTAAAATGTAAAATAACTGTTTAGAAAAACTTTTAAAACGCCCTAAGAAAACTTAATTTTGGTTTAATAAAAACTAAATCTTCAATGAAATTTTACATTTAATATTAATAAATAAATCAATTGCAATAAAAACCAGTTTCTGATACAATATAAATTACATACATGAAATCCATAAACAGAAACTACACGTTGACGTAAAAAATAATTCACAGGATATAATGTAATAATTTTATAAATTATTTTACCATGTTAGATTTTTGTATACATAATGAATAGATGTAACATGTAACAAAAATGGCTGAAGCTATAGAGCAGGTTATGGCCAAAATAAATTGCTGAGCTCTTGCAGATGTAAAACGAATGGTAACCCAAATATTGTTGACTACTTCGGCTTGAGGCAATACTAGTAGTTGGGTTGTCATTCCTTTAACATTGCAGTGGCTGTGAAATATTGTTATACCTGCAGTGGATCCGTTGAAGAAAATACCCTAAAAATGTATCAAGAATTGATTAAAGCAGATGATAAAACGAAAAGGAAAATGCCTATTTTTTAATTTATATTTTGTGCATGTCATAAAAGTTTTATGCCCGTTTATTAAAGTTTAGCTAAAAATATAAAAATCTAACTTTCATTATATTGATTTTCTTTAATTATTATTTGAATTGTAAATCATTTTCCGTAAACTGTTTCAATAATAATATTTTTATTTTTATTTTTATTTTTATTTATTTATTTATTTATGTATTTTATTTTATTTTTTATTTTTTTATTTATTTTTTATTTATTTATTTATTTATTTTTTTTTTTTTTTTGCCATTATACAATTAAAATTTTGTTTCTTTCCATACAAAAGAAAATAACAGTAATTCAAATCTTTCAATATTAATGCAATTTTTATATTACTAAAAATGGAAAAAAAAATCATTAAACTTTTTTTAAATTATAATATGTTACAGCTAAATTTTTAATCGAAACATTTTAAATTATTTTTTATATTCTGTTTCGAAATATAAGAATCAGCAATTTTATTTTTTAGCAATATTTGTAATTTTATTTAATGAATTTATTAATTTGTAAAATAAATGAAACTATATCCTATTTTAGAGTAATTAACTCTACATATACTATGGATAAATTTGTTATTATGGCTTAATAATCTTCTGCTGACATCGATAAAATTCATTTTTAGTAGAATAATATTCCTTTGGAATTACTGGGATCCTCTATTATCTCTTCTCTTCTTCATTTCTTAATTAACATAAGCAGGTTTCCGTCAAATTAATTTGATATTAATATGACGAAAATTTAGAAGTCATAATATCAATTCAAGGTTTAAGAACATGAGTCAATTTAAAGTAAAACGTTGTCCATCATTTACCAATTACTTTATTATGCTAAAGACATTGTATTTTTATTTTTGAAATATTTTAAAGAATTAAAATATGTTTTTTAAACCATTTAAATTGCTAATAACAATATGATATTAAAAAAAATCTGAAATTTTTAATTAAACTTTTCTGAATAACAATTTTAATAGTACTTCCCCCCCCCACCCTTAGACGTATTACGAGAAAAATTCGTATTGGTAATAAATAATTAAACCTTATTTGTCATAATTAATCGTAATTATAATAAATGATGTTACAATAGTGAAAACTGATTAGTACTAATTGATTTTAATAAGAGGAGTATGAACACATAAAAGATACTTTTGCGTTGAATTTTACTTTATTTTATTGCATTTTTTATTAGTAATCTGTAATGTGCAATTAAAAAAAATGCGGACAATATTTCTAACTCTGACATTAATAAACAACAAATCAATTACATATCACGTACATTTTTCTTAAGTTTTACTCTTCTTTCGATTTTGTTGTTATCAAACAAATGCATTATTACATTTCTGGCAATTGATGAAATAAATGGCATTTGTTTCAAGTATATCTGCGGCTAATTTTCATTTTTTCTTTATCTGCATAAAAATATTCACTAAATAATCACTTGAAATTCTATTTCTAAATATATAAAAAACAATTACCAACTTAATAAATTTATCTTTTTTTAAAACCTTTTTAATTACTTCGGAAAAAATAGTGTTTGAATAAACATTCTACATTATGTACCAAAATCGGGGAAATAAATCAAGGTAATACATCAATTCTGCAGTAATTTTTTTGTTTGAAATATTCCTTTTAATTTAGTCAGTTTTTATTTATAGTTTTATCTAACGTCAAGCAATGTTATTAAAGTAATAAGAAATAAATTCTTGCTGAAAAATAAATGGATGAATTATTAAAATTTAAGAAAAAAAATTATTCAAAAGATAAATTTAAATTAAATCCTTGATAAATATGAATTGCTGTGAAAGTAACAGATAAAGATGTTAATTAGACATTGATCTTGTTTTTTATTAAATGTATTAACATATATCAAATAAACGCTTTCATAACCAACTTATATTTATTTCAGAAAATGATTTCATTTTGAGAAAAAAATATACAGATATGCAGTATAAAATAACAACATTTTAAAGTTATTATTCTTATGTATATAACTGAATTACACTACACATAACTGTATTTCATGAAAACTTTTAAAAAAGTATGTATTCACTACTGTAAAAAATCATTTTTAAAGAACAAGAATTTTTTATTGTTACCTAAATAAGTAAAAATAATTCAAGAAAAAAAAATGTGAGATGCACCAAATCCAAAGGTTCCCTTTATCTCATACATGCTAATATTTGTAAATTCGCAATAGTAGTACCAAAATTAAGAGACATTATATTGTTACCACGTGGATTCTAAAAGAATAGATCAGTTGTTTTAATTAAGCAATTTACAAGAAGATACAATTATTGAGTCTTTCAAACAAATAATTGAATTCTAGCATCCATCCTCTTAGATCTCTGCAACCAAAATTCCCAACCCAAAGAGAATAAAAACGATTGCTTGTATTCATCGAAACCTATAAGGGATCTATCTTTAAATGTAGCATACTAAGAAGCTCAAGTGTACAAATTGCCTGCATTAATTTATATCAGGAACTAACTTCAATGGAAAAAATCTCTCTCTTTTTTTGCCGTAGAAATTGCAGTAAAATTACATTTATGGAGAAAAATTACATCTAATTTTACTGCAATTTTTACGGCAAAACCTGCTAGCAGCATTGCTGCCAGAAGTTTTTGCCGTAAATTTAACGGGTAGCAGGGGCACGGTATCGGTAATTTTTTTCGGTGTAATTTTTTTTTAACGGTAGCGGTTTTTATGCAGTGTTAATATACTTTTTATTAAATTCAATGAATTAGTTATTGAGATGAAGTGCTCACAAATTTTATGTCACATGCACAGCATTAGACAGATTTTTTCTATATAGTCAAATCGTGTTAAGGATATTCTGAAGCGTGTAATTCCTTTGAAAACCAGAAGTCGAAATTCTTTAGCAGTACATTACTTTATTTTTGTAAATATAAAAGGAAGTAAAAATGTAATGCACAACATTTTATATCTATAAGCTAAATGCAGCATTAGTACATTTTGCTAATACATAATTAGGTCTGTGATTGCTATCTCTTAATTACTGTAATTAATTAATTACTATTTATTACTGTAAGCATAAGCATCCACACTTGACATCGATAATGAATATCAGTTATAAATTGTGCCACCAAAATTACCTTTTTTTTCGTTTAAATTAACATAAATTTGTTTCGAAAATACTAATTTCAAATCAATACGAAGTAATTTTGGTATTTTGATGATAGTTATTTAAAATTTAAAGACTATGAGTGAATGGCCAATGGTATTTATTTTACTTTCTTCCATGAAATTACTAAATTATTAAATACTTTTGTATCGAATGTTCCAGCAAGTATTTTTATTCTTAACGGTAGTTATTATTTCAAAGTTTTTATCAGAGTAATATTGAAGGTAACCACGCATCTGTGAAATACATAACAATACAATAATAACCATAATCGGGTACATACCCATTTGGTATCAGTGAGTATATGGTTTGTCTTATAATTAGCCATTGTTATGAATCCTAAAGACTTATTTATACTGTTATTTTGAACATCATATGAGCGATAATAAAATGCACGTTTTGCCTTAAACTGTTTACAATATAATTACAATGCAATTTAAAATATGTAATGTAAATAATTTATTTTTACCTTTTATTTTCATTTTTGACAAAAATTCCGATCTACCAAAGTGAAATTTTCGTAGATCGTTTAACATTTAGAATTGGAAACATTTAGAATTTGATAAAACACACGGACAATTTAAGTCTATCGGTAAAAATTTGATAAAATTTAAGCTCATTCTATTAAAGTGAGACTGTTAAAAATAAAATTAATAAAACTTTTCAAAATACTTTAAAAAAAAGTTGAAAGCAGTATGTTGACTAGGTTAAACAGGCAGCACCATCTCTCTCCTTATATGAGTTGCTATCGCTCAAATAACATAGAAATTTATCAAGTTTTAATACTTTACTTCATTAAAAAACAACTAATTAAAAGACCAAACATACAAAGTGCAAACTAGTATATCGTAAAACATCTTGATTTAACCGAAAATAAAAGTAAATGACATAAAAGTATTTACATAGAATCCTACTATCGAAGTTGACAACTTTTCACAATTTATACGAAAAGACATTGTTTAACTTGCATACAAATTGCCTTTCGTTTTCTTCCAACGTTTACTCGTATCTAAATTTAAACTTTTAAACATTTAACACCTAGATTGACAAGTAACCAGTTCTAATTCCATGTATTCTAATTTCTTCACTTTTGCGTTTGTGTCAATATTATTTCTGTCAAAACATCGTCGAAACTTTGACAGTTTGATTACTTTAACGTATCTTTGACCCAATAAAGTCTACTGATGAACTCGATCGTTTTCTTCTAATAAATGCCGTTTTATTTCGTTCGTTTAATTCCAACGATTTGATTTATGTTACTAAAACAACAAAGTTACATGTAAATGATGCAAGAATCCTTCACGGTAATGACATTTAAAAAATAAGGATAAAAAAAGAACTACGGTCCAAAAATGTTGCAACAAATAAATAATGCGTTACAAAAGTCAAATTTAATTAACTGAATGTTCTCTGTGAAATTATTAATTAATTCCCTATTATTTATATTATAATATATGCAATCCTCTAACTAATTCCGTATTAATAATAATATAATGTATGTAATTACCCAATTAACTTCCTTTTACATTACTTCCAAATTTCGGAATAATGTTTTCTAATTAGCGGGATTAATGTATTGAAAATGTCTGAAAAGTTAATTATGTATTGTAATTCTTTAAAAAAATGCTTGCTTTTTCGCATGTATCTGGATTTTCAATGTAGGAGCAGCTTTTTAAAATTTTTGTTTGTTTGTAAGACATTACGAACTATGATACATATATATAAAAGCAAAAATAAAGGAATTGACAAAACAGAAAATGAACAAATCGCAAATTGTTCATACTAAAAGTCTATCAGCGATCAGATTGTTTTATTCCTGTTCAATAGAATTTGAAAAGTTTTTGTAATTAGTAATAAGAATTTGTAGTTATTAATGAGAATGTATTAAATTGTTTAGAAAAACAATTTATGTTAGTTTACTTGCGTGCCCTCGGGTTAGTGACATTTTTAATTCATAAAAAAGTAATAATATTAATTGAAATAATATAAAACCAAAATAAGACCTTATTATGGATGTTGTTTGTAACGAGACAAATCCTCAATTGCTATAAGATTTTTAGCAGCTTTGTGATAAGTGAGTCATCAAATTTCAGTCTTTTTTTCAAATATTCATGAAATACATATAAAAAAGTAATAATGATACATGGACAATGAGTTAAATTGCTTAGAAAAAGTATTCATTACATAGGTTACATTTCAGTTTGTGATTTGGAAATTATAAAAAAGTAATACTGATCATTAAAATAATTCAAAATTGAAATAAGACATTTTTATCGTCGTTTGTAAAAAGACAAGTCTTTTACTACTACATGGTTTTCAATAGTCTTTTAATGAATGGTGGATAATTGACTTACATTTAAGTTTTTTCGTCTATATTCATAAAATACATCTGTAACCTGTTCAGACATGAGGTGCACATTTGTGTACCTCTGAATTCATCTGCATATCTCACTTAATATTTGAAAATTTTTTATTGAGACGAGAGGATGTCATTTGTGTGGGTTAGCCTTTTCTAGTTTCAGAAAGAAATAGCGCTAGCAGTCTTAATTCATATGATTTTGAAGAAAATAAACGAGCAATGGCGAAAAATATAAAACTTCGAAAAAGTAAGTACATTTTTATAATTAGAAAATTTATATTTATTCATAATATTTTAAGAATGTTTATAAACTCTTCAGTATTGCATAAATCGTTATAAACTCTTCAGTATTGCATAAATCGTTTAAATGTTTTAGCTAGATCATAATATTTATTTAAATTAGATGTAATTTGTAAGGTACACGTATGTGCACCTCCGGTTTTAATTCTGTGTTTTTGAAAACAAGTCATCTCACACAAAAAAAATTGTACTGTTTGCTATCTAATTGGTGCAGTGCTAAAGTTGTTGAATTATTAAAAAAATATACTTAATTATTAATAAGAATTCATTTTGTTGATGTTTTAAATTAAAAATAATTTTTAAAAATCATAATTATATCTTTGTATGAGTAAATACACTGATGAGGCCAGTGGTGATGGTGAGTCTTGTGGCAATGAAAATTTATATGATACAGATATAACTATTGAATATATTACTCCAGTACCTATCCCGAATCCATGTAATAATAAAATTTAACCTAAAAGGCCTTAGTTATGGAAAGCTGAAAATAAGAAAATTTTTAAAACTTGTGTTACATCACACTAGATTAATAAAATCTTATCTTTTCGCAAATATTTATTTAATCTTTTTTCTTTTTATAGTATTTCGAGGATCATTGATTGATGAGGATTATCTAAAAGCAGGTTTTACAGCATCGTAAATCCTTTTGAATCATTTCTCGATTAGTTAAATGAAAATTTTTGGAAAAAGTTTAATATGAAACCAATTCCGTTCAAACAATTCCAATTCCATTCCTCAATACATGCATCGAAATTTGCATCGAAAGTTGCAGGCGTACACATACTCATGGGAAATTTAAAATATCTCCAAGCAAGGTTCTACTGGCAAAAAGACTTGTCAGTACTTAGAATTGCAATTACTATGTCTCGTGATCGATTTTTTGAGATTAGAAAGTTTCTTCATTTTGCAGATAAATCAAATGAACTTTAAGCAGATGACAAATTATGGAAAGTAAATCTTATCTTTAATGCAGTAAGAATAAAATGTTTGTCCCTGCCCCGGCCAAAACCTTTATCACTAGATGAACAGAGATCACTAGTAGTCCAGGCATTACGTGCTCAAAAAAGGACAAATAAATGCAAGTTTCGGTGTAGTTTTGATTTTTGGTTCCCTTTATGTTTTTTGGGTCACTGAACACGAATCCGGCATTATCGAACAAAATTTCTCCCCGGAAACATGTTTTTTTGGCAAAAAACGTGGCTTTTTTTCGTTTTTTCTAAATAACTTTAAAATTATGCATTTTACATAAAAGTCATCAATACATAAATTAAAGAGCACAACATTTCCTACATTTTATGTATTTAAAGTTTTTTTCTCTGATCAATGGTTTAGCCGCGAGAAAGCCGCAAAAAGCGTGTGAGAAGCAGAAAATTCTGAAAAAGGTGAATTACAGAACCGTACGTCGATGAAACATGAAAAACAACCATTTTACGCAATTTTTTCCCACTTAATAATATTAAATACATTATTATTGACTATATTTTATTAATCTGATGTTCATTGTTTCTTTCATAATTAAAAAGTAAATAAAAATGAGCATATTTGTGATCAAAATCTTCATTTGCTATTACAAAATAATAATAGTAATAATTTCTTAATTTACTTTTAAATAATGTAAATAAAATAACTAAAACAGGCTTTAACATATAAAAGCTGACACGTTTCTAGTTCTTAAAGTTCTAGAAGTTCAAAATGTGGGTGTGAAAATTAAAAAAATCCGGAAAATACGAATTATGGCACTGTACATAGATTTAACATGAAAAATGACCATTTTTTAGCAAAAATTGACTTTAAATGATACTGAAGATATTATGATCGACTATATTTTGCAATGAAGTTGCTAACAATAAAAACGATGATTCATTATGAATTATTTTTTAATAATAAATAATTATGTACATTAGTAAGTACTTTTACTTAAAAAACAAAGTTCTATTTTCGCTTTCTTTTATTTGAGGATCCCTGCTTTTCACCGACACCTACGAAATAGACGAATGGAATTAGTGTGTGTTTTTATAACTATCAATATTATAAATAAGTTTTTTTAATAGTAAATATTTGATACCTTAACTACCGGCATAACTATTTTCCCTTCCATTGGGTCCTCTGATTCATTGTGTGGGAAATCCATTTCCAGATCGGTTTCAAAGTCTAGTTCATCCTCTTCGTCTTGACACACAACTGCGATGTTTTTGCAATTTCCCGAAGCAAATCTTCTATCTGATATCTTCGCAAATAATTGTTGCTGCTGTTTCAAGCACTCGCAGTCTCTCATCTCGATCAGATTTACATGTTTGCTGATAACATGCATTAGTCAGTATCTTCCCTCCTATATTCTTGAAGCACACAATGGACTTTTTTTCTATTTTTTGTGATCAGTATGTCGTCTCCATATCTCTCAATGAGGTTAAAATTTATAGTTCTCATATTAGGTTGATAACTCCCTGTAACCTGTTTCATTAACTCTCACATGGAG
Organism: Maratus speculifer; assembly: GCA_964019185.1. Lineage (NCBI taxonomy): Eukaryota > Metazoa > Arthropoda > Arachnida > Araneae > Salticidae > Maratus > Maratus speculifer. The sequence continues at coordinate 285,795,701 of OZ025297.1, read as the reverse complement.
AATTGACACTCGTCATCATGATTTTCCAGGTGATCGTATGTATTTTGCATTGCTATGTCGATTTCCTTGGCAAACGGACCACGTTTCTTCTGTTCTTGGACCTTCGGCCTCCTATAAACATATTTAAAAGATTTGATGTGGTATTGAGCATCTGCTGCGATCAAATCATTCACTGGTTCGATGCGCTGAATGTTAGCCTGCCCATAATCATCATTGCGAGCTCTTGCTGCTTTCAGAATTGTACTCCTATGTGTCGCACACTGTATACAGTATTGCGTTCGCTTGTGTTGCAATGAACCCTTCCGAAATGCACAGTCCACATATAAAACAATTAGCTCGAAAATTAAAATCTCACTTGCTCTGAATTTTGGATATAGATTTTTTATATGATAAAGCATGTCTTTGATAGAATAGGAGGTTCAATGATTAAGTATAAAAAAGAGAAAAGGGGAGAGATGTTTGCCCTTCTTAATTTTTTTTCGAACGGAATTAACCCTTGAAAATATAAGGCTTTAATGTACAATTAGTATTTGTAGCTTGTGAGCTCAGTGCTATCAGTTTAATGGGGCAGTATTATTTATTTATTATTATATTATTATTTAATATTTTTAGCTACTGTTATTCTATTCACACAAAAAAGTAGTCAACAAGAGTTTCATAAACATGTTAAAGATTTGGTTATTTCCATTTGTTGGATAATGTATATCAGAAATTGCAAAACAGGTGAAGTTCCTCGAAAAGACAAATCGCCTCGGTATTTTTCGAGATTGCATGAGTACTGATGAAATATAAGAGCAAAATAAGTGAAGAACGACGACCATGGAGACCACGCAAAATTTATTCATCTGAAAATGATTCTGAAGACGATTCCGCAAATAAACCACAGCGAAAACAACGTAAGGGTATTTAGAAGCCAATTTACTATATTAGATACGACAAAATTGGCCAGTGTCCTCGTTCAACAAATGATAACTTTGCTTCAAAATGCAAGTATGAAAGCTGCAAATCAAGAACAAGTGTAATTTGTACAAAATTCAATGTATATCTCCATATATAAAAAAAATATTTTTTTTTTGAAAATAGCACGTAAAATAAGCTTATATGTATCAATGGACCACCAATTTCTTCGTTTAACTTTTTTTTTTCAGTATGAACCCGAGGTGCACATATGTGTACCTGCTAGTAAATATAAACTAATAATAATTATTTTAATTTTTATTACAAAATTATGTTTCTACACATATAAACAGATGGAACAAACTGTGAAATAATTTTTACGATGGCTTAAAATGTGTCAGGTCTGAAAAGGTTAAAAGTAATAATGATTTTATAAATAACAACGGCTGTTGTTCTCCGAAGTTGTTTTTTTTTCTTACTATCATAAATGTAGGATGTTGATAATTAAATGATCTTGCTTGAAAGTTATCTAAAGACTATAGTTTGTGAAAGACTTAAAATAGGAATGGAAATTTGTTTAAGCAAAAAAAAAAAAAAAAAAAAAAAAAAAAAAGTAAAAAGAAAAAAAACAATTAAAAAAATCAAATTAGTAGTTAAAAAAATAATCTAGCTCAAGTTCAAAATTGTACGAGAATATACATTTTAAAATTTGCTTAAATTTTTCAAACAAATTTAATTTTTTTCCAATTTTTTAGGGAAATCGCACAATTTCTTGATAGAAGCATTTTCTTTTTTTACTATTATTACAAAATTGCACCTGCAAATGCTCAGATTAAAAAAAAAATTCAAAGGGTACCGAATCGCCTTACGTTATTAATAAAATCACTACATGACTAAGGTCCTTTAGCAAGTTAAAGAAAAAAATCATAACAAAAATTATTCTTCATAAATTATATGGAATAATTTACCTGTGAAATATCTAGCCATCTGCGTGATACATCTATGCATCGCCAGGTCTCCAAAACCCATTCATCCATATAGAATGGCATTTAAATATTAAAGTTTTTCAATCCACATAAAAATACACAAAGAGAAGTAGATAGAGAAAGGTATAGATACCTAAAAAGGAAAAGAAAACATTGTTTAAACTTGCTAAAAAAATATATAGACAAAAACACTAAAGTAAATTGTCATAATCAAATTGTCATAATCTCATTAAAATCTAAACAAGTATTTAGGTAAGAGTCGTAAACTAACATCCAAATGCATTTAAAATCTCAAATAAAACTATTTTCTATACTTAAATTTTATTCCCTCCTTAGGAAAAAATATTCGGAAAACACTCAATAAAATTTTGTCTTTCAATATTCTAATGCTTTTTTTTATACATTCAGTATATAGTACGTGAATTCATTTATTGCGAAAAAGAATTTTCACACTGTAGCTCTTGAAAATAACTTTTTATTGATTTTCTGCTTCTTTTTTACATTTTCTTTGTAGAATTTATCAGAAAACGGTACTTAGCGTTGCCAAAAGAAGGAAAAAAAGGTAAAAAAAAAGTTAATCCCTTTTATGATTAATATTGGGGAAAATTTGTATGAGCCGATAAAGAACAGTTAAAGTAAGATATTTAAATATTTGAATTTTTTCAAGTTTAATATTCGTCATTCTGATAATGTGCGAAAATTTCTTTTTTAACATAAATTACAGTGACATTCGAATAATTAAAAAACTGAGATAATGGAATTTTATACCTTAAACTTGAAATTAATCTAGATTTTAATACTATTTTTTATGTCTGCTGTTTATTTAACTTTAATTTTGAAGGACAAAATATAATTAAAGTTCTGTAAGCGTAATTTGCGAGTTCATGATTGTGATAAATTCCAAATACGTTTTCTCGGTAATGTGGTAAGTAGCGCAAGTCGTTGCCTTTCCGACTGCCCGTGTTCGAATCCCAGGTAAGGCATGAATGTGATTTTGCTCGTAGTATAATCCCGTGTTTCTTGGTTGCCGCTTTTTATGAAGAAGCATAAAGGACAAGAAGAAGTGTAAATGGAAGAATAAAAAGAACATAAACTGATGTGTCTTCATTGTAATATCCGATTGGTGAGGGATATGAATCATTCAAAGTAACAGTTATAATTTTCACATAGATCAAAAATAGTTCTCGATTATGGTACAAGTCAAATGTAAAATATCAAAAATGTGCTACCGAATCATTTTCCAATTATCAAATATGTTATAAACAACCATTGCATTAATCCATTCTCAAACCATTAGGGAATATCATACAGGATATGGGTATAAAATATTGCAGAAATGTAACCAAATACAGAATTAGTCTAAATAATTTCTCGAGTTACAAAATATTGTTTATTTACAAATATACCACGTAAAAAGACGGATGATACATGAAAAGATACACACATTCGCTTAGTTTCTGGTACATACTATGAATGTTCATTGTAATTGCCCGAAGTTATTCAGAACACAAACCAACGGTTATCGAGTTTTGTCCATACTTTTCATATTCTATTTCTGTCAATGGTCATCACAGCAGTAGTGATACTCCTTCAGTGTTATTTTCAGCGTTGTACGTAGAGTTTTCTGCACCCACGGGAAGAAATCATATAGTGTGAGATCTAGCGATTTAGAGTACCGCGGCTACAGAGGACAATCACTCAAATCGGCCTTCTGGTACAGTGGCGCCATAAGTCTTCCGCCTAGTGTGCGCGCGAATCCCGAGATAAGATTTTAAAACTTCGTGAATGTGTGTCGTGTATCACAACTTCATCTCAAGATTTGTGTATCACAATTCTTCTTCTTCTTCTATACCTCTTTATATATTGTGTACTGAAACCTGATTAATCATTTAGGTGAACACTGTATTTGTAGCGCAGGAAAATATATGAAAAATTATCGTGACTTAAAAACAAAATATCTTTATATTTTATTTGCATTTATTATTGTTGTTATTATTATTAGCAATACGGCAGCAAAATTTCATTAAACATATCACACATTTTTACTTAATATTTATGTGTTTAATAGTTTACAGATTGATTTCATTGACCAGAAATATGAAGATACATTATTCATGCTAAAAATATAATTTTAACGATAAATACTTAAAATTATTTTATGTATAACGGTGAAAAAAAAAATCTTTTTAAGTCATCAATTTACTATAATCGATTATGTGATCATCGCTTTGCTGTTCTAAAAGCCTATTTATTCATTTTCCTCTACAGTTCAGTGTTAAAATATCATTATAGAAAACATTCATGTTTTTGATAAATACATTGTATATAATGATCCTTTAAGAATGATAAAAACTTTTAACCTCAAAAAGTTATATTAACTGTGCAAATTCAAAAACTAAGAAAAAAAACTAAAAAGTAAATTAAAGTTTACATGGCATAATTTAATAAAACACAAATATATAAATAAGTGTACATAAAGTAAGAAAAAAATAGTTTAACAAATTGATCATACCATGGGAAAAAATATTTTTTTAAAAATAAAGTGAAACAATCATGGAGTTTTTTCAGTTCATTAGTATACAAGGGAGAAGAAATCTTATTAAAATACTCTTCTAAAAACCAATATTAAAGTTTCATTAAATAAACATTAAATTGACTTTAAGAAAAGAATCCTTTTATTTAAGTTTAATGAAGAAATGTTGAAATTAAACGATGAAACTGAAAAAAAAAATCCTTTTAGATACTTTGATAAAAAACGTCGTTAGTAAAAACTCATTTTTATCTTCGTAATTAGAAATGTATCGACTTTGATAGGGCTGAAGTTTAATCGTGAAACATTGTTAAGGGATTGTTACAGATTTTTCTTTGTCATTCATCCTTTTGTTTCGTTGTTGATAGTCTCTGATTTTATTCATACTAAATTTTGTTTGATTACCTTTCATACGAAAGTTGCTTTCGTAACGTATTTTTTTTTAAGTACTAGATTATTTTATCTGCAAATTTTGTTAAATATTTGTATTGCTTTTAAATATTGTTTCAGGTTATATTAGACAAGATGGGAGGTAGAATATAAAAGTTGTTTAATATTTTTAATGTTATAGCTACATATGTTAACATTTTAATATTTTCAATAATTGAACAGATATTGGAATAAGGAAGAATGCAGTAACAATAACATATTTTGAGTTAAGTTTAACCATTTAACTAAATTATACCTTTTATTAATATATTCTTTCTAACTGCTAAAAAGGCATAATTAAAATTTCAAAAACAGAACAATAATTTTATTTAAATGTTGACATTTGTTAAATTAATCAACGAGCCATCCATATATATATGAAATAGTTTGTCCTGACTGACTGGCAATCAACGCCCAACCCAAACTACTGTACGTTGAAACATGAAAATAGGGGAAAACAGACATTTTATAATGTAGGCGCTTTCATTTTAGGCGCTTAGACATTTTATAATGTAGACATTTTATAATGAATGTTGACAATTAAAAGTGGTTTATTCAATCAATTGCATCAAATGTTAAAGTAGATTTTATTTCAATTCATTCAAATCTTTCTTGAACACAACACAAATAAACTATTTTATTCAGCAAATATTGCTGTTAAATATTCTTAATATGTACTAATGTGTAAAAAAGACCCCTTTACATTTATAATTAGTAAGAATGAAAATGTATTGTATTTTTACAAAAATAAATAGAAATTTAAAGATATCCATTCCTGTAACAGTATATTTTAATGTATAAGAATAAAATTTCTGTAAGAGTTTATTTTCATATATGAAAGTGTTACCTGATTTTGTCCAATTTACTGCATTGTAAATTTTGATATTTGAATGGAGTAATTACTTTTCTAGTATATGCATTTTTCCCAACTAATGTCGTTCTAGATGCATCTAACTTACATCCAGAATTTTGTGTTAATCTTCTGAACTCTAACGATCTTTCAGAAAAGCAAAATTGTTTTACCATTATAAGAAAATTCTCTTCATACCGTCAGTGATCCCTTTGCGAAGAATCGGAGCTATTTATTTTAAATTTCTTTTCTTTATTGAATAGAACACATCAATCATTAATATGTCTAGTTCAAGCGATTTTTGGCCTACTGAACACCACTGTCTTTATTGCATTTCTTAAACTTTAGCGAAAGATATTTAGTGATAAAGAAGAGATGTAATTGCTTGAAGCCATCGATGGACGTGGATTTCAAAATGGAGTGCTTATTTTTTTAGAAACTAACCGTACAGACAACTTCTGGGCTCAAACTATGTCAAAATCAATCTGTCTGGACGTTTAGTTATTTTCTTCCGTCAAATTGAGAAAAAATATATACCGCCTTCACCTAGAACGAATAGTTAGAAATTCTGAATACCTAAACTAGAACTATAGATTCCCGAGTTATGCGAATAGGTTAAACAACAAAGCTGAAAAATATTAATCAACAAAGCTGAATAAATGAAATGATCTACCATTTTTAGTTTCTTGTTTTCTATGTGACGGAAATATATTAAAGTGCTTCAGTAACAAGAAATTATTACTTTATTTCGGGAATGGTTTTAAAAACTAGAATTACTGTTACTAAATCAAACCTCTTGTGTTTGCATCTATTTGCAGAGATTTTTAAATAAATTTGACAATGAGAATATAGGAAAACGCTCTTGAAGCCTAGTAGGAGACACTAGAACTCTGATCAAAGGGAGCTGAAATTAATAAGCATGACATGAAACTATTTTTTCTAGAACTACAATTTATATTCTAGATGCCACAACCATATTTTTTCTGAGTGCATCTAGAACGACTTAAGTTGGTAAATACCGTACCCGAGGAATCCATCTTCTTTTCTCTTAATGCTCAAAGCTTTTCATCTAATACGTTTTAAACAATAAGTATACGAAATTCTTACTTTAAAATATTCCACTTTGCGAGGTATCTTTGCAATTAAGTGAAAAAACAGATTATCTTTTATCTCACATAACTACTACGTTACAAGTACATGAACTTTTAATATGCTTATATAGTTGTATGCTTATATAGTTGCATAATTTAACTTTTATACTCATTTTATTGGATCTTAAATCTAAATATTGTTTGTGTGAATTTTTTTCAATGCGCTGTGTTACATTGGCTTCTTCAAGCAAAAATGTTATAATAACCTTTTATCAAATCTCTAATATATATCTTCTTTTAATATTAAACATCTGTACCAATAATAATAATAATATATAAATTTATATATAAAAAAACAAATAGACATAATTGTAAAAAAGCATAATTTTCATTATATGGGAAAATTTCTTTTAAACATATTTATTTAAATATAGTGGATTTTCTCAACATGCATCTCAAATACTAACAGTATATGAATTACATTACATTACAAAAACATTCAGTATATTTACATTTATATAGATTATTTAGTTTTTCTTATATTGCTGAGATCTTTAACACTAAAACAATTTTAGGACTACTAATATTTTAATAATTGTGTAATACATAGTATTATACAGTGCTTTTCAAAACAAAGCTTTCTCAATTAAGGACGAAAAAATTATGTATAAACGTGTATTTATTTTCAAAATATTTTCGCTTCTTTGATACAACCTCAAATCTCTGTTATATCCCACTTCAGAATCTTGTATGACAGTGAGAATATTGACAAATGAGTTCCACAGACATAACTTGTGGTTCAAGCATGAATAATTTATCATAGCAATAGCGTTTTCAAGAATGTCAAATATTTATAATAACTTTCGCTTAAACTGTATGCTGTCTATTAAGTAAAGCTTTCGCTTAAAATGTTACGAATAATGTGAAAATGACAGTCAGACAGTCAGACAGACACAGACGTAATATAATAATTATTTGGTTTTTATTTTTTAAGTATGAAATTCTGAGAAACACAAAAGAAAAATGTTTTTTTTTTTTTTATTGCGTTTAAAATAGAAAATTGCCTTGAGACTAGTTGAATTGAGACCAGGACTATTTCTAGGAACATTATTAGTTTATATATATATATATATATATGCATATATGTATAATATTATATTTTTGTTTATAAATCAGAAGAATATCATCAGTGTAATACACGTTGAAAAACAGAGATAAAAAAGAAACCTTCAAATATTAGAATGATTAACTGCATTTTAGAAATACCCGAGACAGAATAATCGAAGCAATATCCATCTCCTCAATGCAGGTATATTCATTTCAAAATGGTCCTATAAATGAGGAAGTCATTTTCGTAATTCATAAATAATTACATGTCATTAAAATTACATGACATCACGCATAAGAAGTTCTTGTTGATGAATTACTTGCATAAAGCGGAACATGAATTAAGCTGCCCTATTAGCCTAGGTTTAACATCATGCAACGGTGATTCATTTCCCCCCAGGCTAGTAGTGCGGCGTTATCCCAAATGTGAGACGGTGACAAATATTTTGTAGGCATGCTGAGAATACCAGGCTAAATTCATTAGTATTCAATAAAATTGTTTTCTACTCAGCGCTCTCCAGGTATATATATATCTCTAGATATTTTAAAATTTTTATAGGGGAAATGAAATTATGTTTAATTCATATCTTTAATATTTGTGTTATTTTTATTGTTAATTATTTCGCGATTATTGTTATTATTATTATTATTATTTTACTATTTTTATTGTTGCTTCGTCATTTTTTATTTATTATGTATTGTTCATTTGCATTACAAGCATATTTCAAGATTTCATTATGTTATCTAAATATAAATTTAATGAATAAAATTATTCTAAATATCTAGCATGTATTCAATGATATTTGAAAGTAAAGCCACCTAATTGTATGCTTCACTTCCAATGAATAGAAAAATGATGCCATTCAAAATTAACACAGTATTTTACTATTTTATAGAATATTGAATTTTATTGGATCAAAGTTTCATACCTGATAAATACTTTAACATAAATTTTCTACTACATAATTTTACGTTTTACAGATTTATAATAATAATAATAATAATTTTCTGAACACTTTTAACTTATTTCAACACACTGCCTCAATAATATATATTTAAAACGTAAGTATTTAATTTAATAAAACTAAACTTATTAAATTATGAAAATTTTAAATTAAAAAATACAGTTAAAATTATACGCGCAATAATGATAAATGTATATTTATATCTGTTTATTAATATCACATATTATAATAAGTAAAAAATAGATTTTTCAAACTTTAAACAATCAGAACAAGTGTCGATAGACTTCAATGCTATATTTTACATGAGTGAAAAATAGTAAGGATGCAGAATTCTCCCCTTCTCTATGTACAATATTGAAAAATGAAAAAAAAAAAAAAACACTACTTTATTTACAAGAAGTTATTGCAGATTAAAGTTACTGGTACCAAACGATTGCAAATAAAATTGACTTTTAAATGATGTATATAAGATTTGTTTAGAAAACCACCTGCATATAAACAAACAGTGTTTTATTTATTTATTTTCTCTCAGACCCCATTTTGGCACCACGAAAAGTTACTACATTTTTCAAATTGCCAAAACATAAATTCCAACTAAATCCGTAATGTTAGTTTAAGAGGAATTAATTAATTTAAAATTAGATTGTTTTAGGAGTTTTATCCAAATTGAAGTGCGGTTCTCGAAGGTTGTAAGTTACATATTTTTTAAGTATTTTCTTTTATTTCTTCCGAATATAATCATTCCAATCACGTAGTATGATTCGGCTGATGCTATATAGCGTAAAATCTTCATCTGTGTTTATTTCATAATGCTTATAAGTATTGAATTATCCAATTAAAAATATATACATGTTACCTGTAATTATGAGATAGATTTCATGCATGTGCGTTTCTATGGAATTCTACAAAAATCTTTGTAATGATTTTTCTGGGATTTTAAATTTATTTAACTCACCGTTTTTCTTTTAAATTTATTGACAGATATGAAAGGAATATAGGGCAAAGTAAAATTTAGAATAAAAAATAATATAAAGCACTAGAAGAAATCAAAGTAGGAGAAAAACAGGCAAAATTATTTTTTGCTAGAAAACAAGACCTAAGGCAAATAATAATGCGGCATTTAAAAAAAAAGTAAGAGTAGGAGAGAGAAATAGTTTCTTGTTATTCCTTTTCTGATATGTTCGCATGGTTTAAGCTCAGATTTACTTTAAGAGCTAAAATTAAATCTAATTTTGAAAGACATCAGAATAAATTTGCATTAGTTTTTTTTCCTTTGGAATAGGGTTCGTAATTTTATGACAAACTTGTGATATTTCATTTGGAATTTGGAAATTGGCAAATTAATGCCAGTTGCCATTCGAAATTTGTCACTTGAAGTTTAGTGTTTTTCAATATTACTTCCGATTATCAAGAAAACTCCCCTATCTGATAGTCAAAAATAAATAAATAAATAAATAAATAAATAAATAAATAAATAAAATGTTTTGAAATCCCTGCATAATCCAATAAATCTTAATTTCAAGTTTTGAAAGATAATATTTAATTAATTAAAGCTCTTTATTAATCGGTTCAAAATTTTAAAATTCTACTTCTTTGTAAGTACTTTTGACAGTATGCAAAAGTTAGTTAAAGAATAAAACAGCAGTTTTTTATAATCATAAAATACTTTCATAGGAATGTTTTATGTAACAGATATTCAATGTAATACAAAGAATGTTTTAACAAGAATTGGGTGAATTAAATTAATAAATGTAAATAGACCAATAAACGAAAAAAAAAAAATATGAGAATACTCAATACGCGATCTTTTGAAATTCAATTATGAATACAGATTAACCCTGTGTCTTAATTTTGGTATAAACATGTATTCTTCATTGGGCAATTTTTGATAAAATAATTTCGCAAAGTTTTTGAATGTATATTGTATAACGGCAAAAATCTGGCATCATCGAGACCAAGAGTATGCCTATATTGAAAATATTAACTAGAAAGAAACAAAGGGCGCATTTAGCCATAATTTAATTCTTCATTAGCTAATAAACTTGTGAAAAAGAGAACATTAATTGTAAAAATCTTATTTAAATTTATATTTTTTATGTTGCATAAAAAATCTAATAACGAGTGAAATTATTTCTTCTCTTGTAATTACAGTAATATCAATGTCGACTTTGCTTGTTTCAATTTTTGTGGCCGTCCTTTAACATGTTTTTAAAAGTAATTTATACACATGAGGAATGTCTATTTCGGAAATACATCCACTTTCACGTAGATATTAACTCTCCAGTCAAATTTATGCATTTAACTAGTGACAGCTTCTGCTAGTTGTTTGTCCTCGTTTTCTATACTGATACTAGCTTTATCGATAGGTCTATTTAACCCAGTGTCAGCGATCTTGCTGTACTATAAATTGTCCGTTGTTGATGTATTTTTGTCAATATAGCCCTTTTTTACGACTTTCAATGTATTTTTAATATTTTACGTGTACAGTCCGCTTACAAATTGCGATCGTTTCAGAGGAAAGCCTGAAACTTTTTCCTCATTATTGATGTCTCCGTTGCTGAAAATTCGTTCCGGCCACATATTGTGCATGCAGTTACAAGATTTGTTTCCAAATTTGTTTCCGTTTTGACAAACGGTACAGCTCCCAGAAAATTTGTTCAGTAAAAAATTCCTCTCACAAACGAAAAAAGAAAATCTTTTTTTTTTTTTTTTTTTTCATTTTTAATGACAAAGAACTGCTATTTTTCTTCTCATATAACTTGAAATTGCAAAAGAAAAAGGTGATTTTGATGCTGGATATTTGAAATAATACTGTATTGTAATTTTTTATTTACAGATATCTGTATGCTGCCTATTTGTACACATATTTCTAAAATAAAATATTTCATGTTCTAAAAAAACAAAATAATGACATGCAAAATATAAACGAATTTTTGAATTTGAAAAATCATTTATAAAATAAATAACGATAAATGAAGATATGAATATTTTTAAAAGCAAAATGTATAGAATAAATAATGATATATGAAAGTTTGAATAGTCTTAAAAACGAAATGTTTCTACTCTTATAGAGTTTTATCACAGAACATGATATTCCATTGTTCAACTTAATATAATTCATTATTCACGAAATATGTATGTGAACAAAATAATTGCAAGACAATAGAATTGATTGAAAGATTTGTCCATTATCATTGTTTCATACTGGAAATATTTTTCCTTAATTTTACTCATTTATTTTTTCAAACTCATTGGTTTTTGGAAAAAGCAAAATTAAGATAAAAGAAGTCGTTAAAACTAATTATTTACTTTTTTCAACGAGTGAATAATTCATCTAAGATGTGAACGAGGAAATATGTTTTTATGTTTCCGGTAAACAAACAAGTCACAAAAAATATTCCTTTATATCTTGATTATGCATAATGAACAGTCTCTTTAAAGTTTCGTAACAAGTTCAAAATTAAAAAAGAACGATGGACTGTTTCATGTTTATATTTATATTATTTTACTTATTTTTTTATTACAACTAAGTTATTTAAAGGAAATACAAATATTGGATGATACGATTGCTGATGAATGTACTTCTTAAGAAGCAGTTCATTTTTATGTAAATATATCTCAAACAAAATATGCCATTTTATTTTTATTTTCATTAAAAAGTATTTTTATGTCCGACTGAGATTTTTAAAAAATAAATAGTAGCCATATTTTGTCTCGTTTTAATATACAGAATATTACACTTTAAATATGTTGATTTAAGATTTATTCGAAAAAGAAAAAAATGCAGGACATCCAAAAAAGATATATGTATACAGAAAAGTATATTTATACATATATATACACATGTATATATATTGCAATTATATATATATATATATACATGTATATATATATATATATATATATACACATACAGAGAGATAGATATACAGGGTGTCTACAAATTATTTCGGCAAAAAGAATGATTTATTGAATGGAATTGACAGGAAAAAAATAAATACATCTTGTTGTAAGATAGAAAAATATTTCAAGTTTGCCAGATCACAAATGTTCGACATGACTTCTTTTCCTGACTCTGCAAATGTCTCATCGGTAAACGATTTCATTCCCTAGGTTTGTGGCTATGCTTCTATCCAATAAATTAAATGCAATGTAGTTTCATCATTTTCGTTTTTGGAAAGGATGCAGAAAGTAACGGCCTTGCACATTTGATCTATTACAAAATCTCATAATTACCGAAATCACGTGGTAAGGATCTCGTGGTTTTGATGGCCTTGAATAGCACATTCTCTTTCTATACCACACAGACAGTTATGAAATCCAACGACATCTATGAATAAACTTCGGCACTATTACTACTAGTCTGATTTTCAATTACGTAATATTATTTAATATTTCTGAAGTTCGGACTTACGGAATTTCCCAACTAATTTTTAGAAACCCTGTATTATCAATATTATTATTTCAAATTAGTTTTATATTTTGTAAATATAAGTACATTTTTTTCTTTTGATATAAGATTTACTTTACCTGTCCGTCCAATATTATTTAAAATCTTTGTAGGTAAGATGTCCGTTGTTAAAGAAATATTTTTCCGAATTATGATTTTTGTATTCATTTCCATGGTAAAATTCGGAGGTGTTATCTTTACAAGATTTGAAACAAAGCGAAATAGATGTGTGTAAGTTCGTATCTCGTGTCTGCACACTTTTCAAAATTTTATATACTGAAGGATTTTTTTTTTCAATCAATCCCTTAATTTATAAAAAAGCCAAAAGATAAATAAAAGAATCAATAAAAGAAGTGTCATACACTATTAAAAATATTTTTTTGAATTTACGATAAATTTACTGGCAGCGAAATTTCAAGACCTTTTCCGTTCCGTTAATAGATTTTACGATTTGGGAAATAAAAAAAAGAAAAATTCTATTTGATGAAGCAGTAACTTTCCCTTCTAAAGTTGGTATAACAATTGGTTAGTGGTGCAATCTATCAAACAGTTTAGAAGCACTTTTGACCGAGAAAAAATAACGTCATCGATGTAATTTTAGCCTACGATCTTTCGTGTGGAAGTCTGCTGCTCTAGTAATCACGTCATAAAGTCTTCGATTGCAGGTGAATCTAAAGTCATATAGTGGATCCTACAGTATTTTTATATTTTTATAAGGTAGATTGTAATTTGAAAGATTTCGATGCTGTTATAATTTTTGCAAATTTTTATTAATAAGACTAATTTATTATTACGATTTTCGTATGGTTAGTAAATAATCATAATAGGATTTTAATTAAATAATTTATTAGAGAAACTTTCTTTGCTCAACACTGGTTAGAATATAATCCAATTAATTTTTGCTCAAAAAGTTGTTTGATATCAGTACAGTGTAAATTCAGTAGCACGATACAAATCTCAGAAACGAGCCAGTATTATTTGAGTTTTTTTTTTCTGTACAACATCATATCAGTTTTGTATACATTGAAAATAAATTTGCATTAGATAATACAGTATCTCCATTTTTTCTCACCATCTTCGTTGATTTCGTTATTTTCGGTAAATAGGATGAAATTTCGGATTTTTAATGGAAATTGCTTTTGGTCATGAAAAGCAATTTTTCTCAGAAGTTCAGGAAAGATATAACTGTGTATTTCAGGTTTTTTAACAGTGTGTTTCGGAAGTAATTCAAAAATGGGTTTCTTCAGCTTAGATATGATTCTTCTTCTTTCTTTCTTTTTTTTAAATTTTCCTTAAGTATATTTGAATAGTATTTTTTGGAGAGGTCATCCAAAGACTTCAGACTCCCATACCTTAGGATGGGAATGGGAATGGGATGGGATCTTTATGCGTTTCGATAATCATTAATTTCATCAATTTCCCATTTTTATTTTCCGGATTCTTTTTTTTTCGTACTACGCAAGTATAAAAAAACCCGGTCAATGTTCAAAATTAGTTAGAATAAATTGGCCAGACACGCAGATCACTGTCTTCAACTAATATTGTGATGATTATAATCCTCATTTTGCAAAATGCTCACATTGTTTGAAAATTTTTCACAATTTACAAAGTTAATACTTTTTTTCATTTCCTCATCGTATTCCAAAATATACGCCTATTTTTACTTTATGGGAAATTACAAGGCGCAGCTGCTAATTTTCAGTACTGATTTAATAACTCCAAAGAATATAAAATTAAATACATGTTCATTTAAAATTATTTTGAAAAAACGCCTCCCCGCTGAAATGCACCCTTGTTTCTCTATAAATTTTGCTATTTACTTTTAAAGCCCTCTTCTGGAGTGCCTTTTCTTGATGGCTTCAATATCCTCAAATATTGTTCAAATATGTCTTGTGCCAAAATTTGGATAACTATCACCATGGAAATATTCAGTTGACTGGCAAGTAGTGGAAGAGTGAATAAGTGAAACGAAGTCACATGCTCACAAACTTTCTGAATTTTTTTGGCATGCACACAGATTGCGGCTGTTCAGTGTGTGTTTCATCTTGCACACATTTGCGACTGTGCCGAAAACGGCTAAATCATTTTAAAGTGCATGAACTATATAATGCTTCTTCTCCGCGCACTCATTTAAATTTCTGTGGGACTTTTTTCATCAGTTTAGTGTAATCTGAAGCAGGACTTTTATTCTTTGATCCATAATTATTTTTACAACAAAAATTTAACATTTACGTGTTAATGCGTGTTATCGAATGTTAACGTGTTAACATGCGCAGATAAACGATTTACCAAATTCCAAAATTTCTGCGTCCGAAATTTCCGTGTTCTTATACAGTTAAGTCAGTTCTGAAAATTAATGTCCACACC
The DNA here is from genome assembly GCA_964019185.1 of Maratus speculifer. NCBI lineage: Eukaryota > Metazoa > Arthropoda > Arachnida > Araneae > Salticidae > Maratus > Maratus speculifer. The sequence goes on along the minus strand of OZ025297.1, from coordinate 285,780,029 downwards.
ATTCATAGATGTTGTTTCAATGTTCCTAATAGGTATTTTTCTTTCTTTCTAAATAGAATATAGTGTACTATCGTCATGTCTAATTTTGAATATTTTATAAGGTTTTATACATGTATATATATATACATATATAAAACGATAAATTGTAAAACAAAATATAAACCATTGAATTTATTACAAAATTATCACATTGAAACAGGGGAATTAATAAAATGAAGATAAGCGAATTATTTGGATCCTAAGTAGTATCATCAGGCCCACAAATACTTTGGAACTACAATAAAAGTGTGTGGTTTCATCTTTGTACAAGCCATGTAAAAGTAAAATAATAGAAATTTGGGGCTATCAACACTCATAAACCAAAATAAAATGGTGAGAAACATAAAAAGTAAATCATAATAACATTATTAAATTAATAGAAAAGAAAAATCACACCTGACATTATATTTACACCTAAAATGATTATATATTAATTTAAATAACAAACTTCCGTATTCCTTTTTTCTGGTGGAACTATGCAGAAGCTACGGGATGATCACAATCGATATTTCATATAAGACACTTTTTCGAAAGTTTTTCGAATTTGAGTTAGGGTAAGTGTACCAGTAGTGGGCCACGTACCAATAGGGGGGCACCAGTTTTCATAGTTGAAAAACAAATTTTTTAGCCACCCCTGTCAGATAACAAACTGACTGCTGATTGGCTGGAACCCTTATCTGTTATCATACAAAGGGACATACTTCAGTATTCTGATAGTCTTTGAGTTGGAAAGGTGTTTTGCTTCCAGTCTTAAAAAACAAGGATTTTGTGGCTCATTCTTACTGCTTTGAACAAGAGGCAAGTTTTCATTCAATATTTTTTTTTCTTTAAAGGTATATTGTATTTTATATTAAAATGTCACATTTCTAATACACTGTATAAATTAATACTTTATTCCTTATGCTTAAAAGGTATAAAGCTAACATATTATTAAGTTTGAGGGGTGGTCCACTTCTGGGTCATTAAATTTCAAGTTGTTCCAGTAGTGGGCCACTACTTTATCCCAGAAGAATCTGAAGTGAAAAAGGGAAAATTTATACGTGTCTCAATAATTGGAGGAAAAAGAAATACAGAAAAATACATGTATTTGGGTGTAGTTCAAGAAATTAAAGCAATAATAATATTTTTCAAGGATTGAAGTCAACTGGAAATAAAAAGACATTGTCATTAAGGAAAATGATGTCTCTAGCAAAAATTTTTCCGATATATTTGGAGTGGTATCGCAACCAGAACTCAGACAAACAGATATTCAACTTTTGTATTCTTTTGGTAAAAAAAAATGACTGTAAAAGAAAAATAAATGCAGTTAAATTTAAATCCCACTCACATTATTATTTTTTTTCTTTTCTTTCTTATATATATATATAAATGTAATATAGTTTTGCAATCATTTCAGCATTTAATTACCCTTTTTATTATGTATATCTTATTATTTGTCACTATTGAAAAGTAACAAATAGGGCAGATACATATTTTTTAAGTTATAAAATATTTCAGACAGTTCAAAAAAACTAAAGAGAAGCTGAAATTATTTTACGTCATCATCAAAACATCTAAATATGATTTCATTATTGTGTATATTTAAGTGTAGCAATGTAAAAAAATAACCTCTATACAGTATACATTAAACTCAAGAATGGAGCGGCCCACTTCTGGGGGGCCCATTTCTGGAGCATCAGAATTTTACTATGCTCACTACTGGAGCATAGAGGAAGGTAAAATTTTTTATTTTTCATTTTTTCTAAAGAATATATTTAAAAAAAATGAATGTTTATTCTGATACATGAAGGTAAGTACTAGGCTAAAAATATGTATAGTTTTTGGAATTCGCTAACGTGTTAAAAATAATTAGACAAATGTCTTTAAGTGGCACACTACTGGTGCATTCACCTTAATTAATATATTAACTTGTGAAAATTATATAAAAGAGACAGTAAAAATTGTTTAAAACCAATATTTTACTATCTCAATGTCTTATTATCGATCGCAATGAAATTGATTTCTCAATTAATATACTAAAAAAATAGCATGTTTTTTCGTTGAATTTAACAAAAAATATTAGTAAAAAATTTCCTTGATTTTTATAAATATATGTCCAATAAAAGATGTTGAAAATATCAAATTGAGATGAAGAAACATTTTACTTTTACTCTTTTTTTCAAATTTATGAATTTTGCTATTTTTTTATATCGCATGATAAACTACTAAATTATTATTTCTTTTCTTTTCTTCACTAAATTTTTTTTATAATTAACTCATTCGCTTTTTTATTACATATTTTTATCTGAGATTGAAGATTCAATTAAAAAAATAGCTACTGTATTACATATCCTTTTATTTAAACAAATTGTAACCAAAATTTAAACATCATTTATTTTCAGTAATATCTAAATAGTATAAAGTTTATTATAAAATCTTTGAATTTGTAAAATCATTTACAATTTCTGAACAAATATTAAATATCTATTTAGGATAATAAATTTTATTTACGCAATTAAATTCACAAGTTGTACTTTAAAAGTGAAAGATTATAAATTATTTTTTAGATAATTTATATTGATTATTATAGATTAGTTATTTATATTGTATTATTTTCAATAAAATAAAAAGATTTGAATATATTAGTATCTTTTATGATCAGATATTTTATTCTTTTAATTATTATTTTATTTAGCTAGCCATTGGAAGCTTCCATGATGTATTAGATTTAAAAAGGGTGGTAAGTGGAATAAAGGATTCATTAAGACCAAGAAATAATTTACTTTAATATTTTTGTCAAATGAATCCACGAACAGAGTACTTCAAACAACAAAACTCTATCGAGGAAGTGTGTTATTGCATTTCTTTTTAATAAACATGCTATAAAAAGGGTTTTTTATACTTGTCAGACCTTAACAATAAATAAAAAAAATACGTGTGGCACTCGGGGACTGACGCGGTAAAGCTATTGCATAGTATTTTTCAACTTATGCAAGTATAATTATTTATTTATTTTTTATTTATGCAGCTTTTTTATTTTTTTTATATATATATATATTAATTCAAGTTACACTTTTTGAGCGTGACGACAGATAACGTTTTTTTTTTCTTTTATTGAATAAATGAGAAGTTAATATCGTTTACAATATTTTTGTTATCTTACAATACATGTAGGTTAATCAGGAATTTTTATCATTGAAACTATACGTTTATGGTAGCTGAAATAAAAACATAAGTTTGAGACTTGATATTCTCAAAATATCTGAAAAATACCGCGTCAATGTCTGCCGAAGTCTACCGAAGGATACCGTGCCGAAGTCTGCCAAACTGATGCGAGGTTGGCCGGAGTGTTAGGTTTTTTTCTCGTTACTGAATTTCTCGATTCTTTCGCCGTGCTCAAATCCCGTGGTAAAAGCTATGCAATATCTTAATAAATTACCAAACAAAATTTGGCCGCGCTACGAAAATTAGAACGCGAGTTATGATTATTTTTAAATTTTCCGAACCTCACCGCGGGGGTCTCCTGTCACCAAAAATTAACACTGTCTCATAATAAATTACCAAACAAAATTTGGCCGCGCTACGAAAATTGATCGCAAGTTATAAACATTTTAAATTTTTCGACCCTCACCTGGGGGGGGTCTCCTGTCTCAAAAATTAATACTCTCTCATAATAAATTACCAAACAAAATTTCGCCGCAATACGAAAATTAAATTGCGAGTTATAAGTATTTTAATTTTTTCGACCCTCACCGTGGGGGGTCTCCTGTCACCAAAAATTAAAACTGTCTCATAATAAATTACCAAACAAAATTTGGACGCGCTAAGAAAATTAGATCGCGAGTTATGAGCATTTTAAATTTTTCGAACCTCACCATGGGGGGGGGGTTCTCCTGTCACCAAAAATTAACACTGTCTCATAATAAATTACCACACAAAATGTGGCCCCGCTACGAGAAATTAGATCGCGAGTTATAAGCATTTTAAATTTTTCGACCCTCATCGTGAGGGTTCTCCTGTCACCAAAAATTAACACTGTGTCATAATAAATTAACAATCAAAATTTGGCCGCGCTACGAATATTAGATCGCGAGTTATAAGCATTTTAAATTTTTCGATCCTCACCGTGGGAGTTCTCCTGTCACAAAAAATTAACACTGTCTCATAATAAATTACCAAACAAAATTTGGCCGCGCTACGAAAATTAGACCGAGAGTTATAAGCATTTTAACTTTTTCGACCCTCACCTTGGGGGTCTCCTGTCACCAAAAATTAACACTGTCTCATAATAAATTACCAAACAAAATTTGGCTGCGCAACGAAAATTAGATCGCGAGTTATGAGCATTTTAAATTTTTCGATCCTCACCGTGGGAGTTCTCCTGTCTCCAAAATTTAACACTGTCTCATAATAAATTACCAAACAAAATTTGGCCGCGCTATGAAAATTAGATCGCGAGTTATAAGCATTTTAAATTTTTCGATCCTCACCGTGGGAGTTCTCCTGTCACCAGAAATTAACACTGTCTCATAATAAATTACCAAACAAAATTTGGCCGCGCTACGAAAATTAGATCGCGAGTTATGAGCATTTTAAATTTTTCGACCCTCACCATGGGGGGGGGGGGGTTCTCCTGTCACCAAAAATTAACACTGTCTCATAATAAATTACCAAACAAAATTTGGCCGCGCTACGAAATTTAGTCCGCGAGTTATAAGCATTTTAACTTTTTCGACTCTCACCTTAGGGGTCTCCTGTCACCAAAAATTAACACTGTCTCATAATAAATTGCCAAACAAAATTTGGCCGCGCTACGAAAATTAGATCGCGAGTTATAAGCATTTTAAATTTTTCGATCCTCACCGTGGGAGTTCTCCTGTCTCCAAAATTTAACACTGTCTCATAATAAATTACCAAACAAAATTTGGCCGCGCTACGAAAATTAGACCGCGAGTTATAAGCATTTTAACTTTTTCGACCCTCACCTTGGGGGTCTCCTGTCACCAAAAATTGACACTGTCTCATAATAAATTACTAAACAAAATTTGGCCGCGCTACGAAAATTAGATCGCGAGTTATGAGCATTTTAAATTTTTCGACCCTCACCATGGGGGGGGGGGGATCTCCTGTCACCAAAAATTAACACTGTCTCATAATAAATTACCAAACAAAATTTGGCCGCGCTACGAAATTTAGTCCGCGAGTTATAAGCATTTTAACTTTTTCGACTCTCACCTTAGGGGTCTCCTGTCACCAAAAATTAACACTGTCTCATAATAAATTGCCAAACAAAATTTGGCCGCGCTACGAAAATTAGATCGCGAGTTATAAGCATTTTAAATTTTTCGTTCCTCACCGTGGGAGTTCTCCTGTCTCCAAAATTTAACACTGTCTCATAATAAATTACCAAACAAAATTTGGCCGCGCTACGAAAATTAGACCGCGAGTTATAAGCATTTTAACTTTTTCGACCCTCACCTTGGGGGTCTCCTGTCACCAAAAATTGACACTGTCTCATAATAAATTACTAAACAAAATTTGGCCGCGCTACGAAAATTAGATCGCGAGTTATGAGCATTTTAAATTTTTCGACCCTCACCATGGGGGGGGGCGGGTTCTCCTGTCACCAAAAATTAACACTGTCTCATAATAAATTACCAAACAAAATTTGGCTGCGCTACGAAAATTAGTCCGCGAGTTATAAGCATTTTAACTTTTTCTATCCTCACCATTGGGCGGGTCTCCAATCACCTAAAGCTACATTATCCTACCTTGTTTTATCTTAAGATGATTCTTTTCTATACACATTCTATCAGGAATTTTTATTATTGAAACTATAGATTTATAGTAACTGAAATATGAAATATAAGTTTGAGACTTGATATCCTCTAAATATCTGAAAAATACCGCGTCATTGTCTGCCGAAGTCTATCGAAGGATACCATGCCGAAGTCTGCCGAACTGAAACGATGGTCAGCCGACTGTTAGGTTTTTTTTCTTTACGGAATTTCTAAATTTTTCTCATTACGGAATTTCTACATTCGGTCGCCGCGCACAAAGTTCGCGATAAAAGCTATGCAATTGCTTAATAAATAAATAAAATAAAACTTTTTATTTGAAAATATGATAGTGAAACAAAATTTAACAAGAAACATTAAAAGTTTAATTTTTTAACCTTTTATTTAACTCAACTAGTTTTGAATGTGTTTTTTGTCTCCTTAAACTGATACATGTATATCGTAACATTGTTTTACTAAACTATTTCTGTATATATTTTTCTCATTTCTACTTCTTTTTAGATAAATTTCAAATAGAAATTTTTTTCTAACACTATACTCTATATCTAAATTCATGCTTTTATTCGAGAGAAAACTTCTGAACTAAATAATATTTTTTAGCATATACTCGTACATGAAGACATCGTATTACAAGATAATTATTAATTTTTTTCGATATTTGCACTTCATATTTGATTGCATGCTTTTATGCGAGAGAGATTTTTGATCTAAACAACATATATTTCTTAAATAATTATCATTGAGTTTGACTATGCATCGCACAACAATCAATTTCTTTTTTATCGTATGTACAACTTCAGGTCTGGTATTTATAAAAGTATTTGAGAACAACAAAAATCATTCTAGAAACATAATAATATGCCTTATTCATTATATATACTTATATATATGCAAATATTTTTAGTTTTTTCACAATTTTAAAAATTCAAAAATTCAAATAGACTGGCCAGTAAATAATTATTTTAGTTAACTGGTATATTTCCATAGAAAGTAAAAGAAAACTTGATGTATCAGCATTTCACTTTTTTTTCTTTTATTTTATCTTTTGAAAGATTTTGCAATCCATTAACTTATGTAAAAGACAAAAAAAGGGGAAAAAAGAAAACTATAATTAAGATTCTTTTGACCTGTATTTTTCTTCCAAAAATGGGTTTTTTCAATTAACACATGCTACAAAAAAAGTTACTTTTAAAAACAAATGTAAGTAAGGCATGCATTTACATTTACGTTTTAGTAAAACTAAAACTTTATTTTTACACATTTTCCTTTGAAATTTTTATCGAAACGGGATTCTTGAATTAATTATGTTAATGAGTAAATGGTTTCTTATTTAAAAAAGGAAGCCTGTGGTTTTTTTTAATTATTATTTAAAATACATATTTCGTTCGAACTCTCTCTAGAGTAGAAAATAAAATAAGTTATAGGCTTTTAAAAACTTCCGCTGTTTAACCTTGCAATGTTTAACTCATGTTGAACTTAAAAAAAAAAAAAAAAAAAAAAATTATAATTAATTATTCTCAAGACTTTTTAAATATATCTATTTCAAACTTTTTATGAATTTTTTTTCTTTTACAATGTGTAACATTATGAGTATTTATTGTATCTAATGTATGTACTATTAAAATTATTCTTATGATTTTATTGCATTACAAACATTGCATTATTTTGAATAGATCATACAGTCAGTCTCAGTTGTTCATTTGAAAATTATTTGACTGCGTAATTTTTTATTCTCTTTTGTTTAAACTTGATTTAACCTTTAAAAAGTGTGCTTTGTTTATTACTATTAACATTTCAGCATCTCTAATTATAAATATTACTTTCAATTATTAAATGGCAGAGAAGGATTAAATATTCATGGGACACGGTTTTTCAAATCTAAATTAAAACATTGCATTCTTAGCAGCATACTTTTTTAAACGTTTATCCATTAAAAGCAATATCAATTCCCTAGTTTATGTGAAATGCAAAACAATGATGAAAGAATTTAATAAAACTAATGGTTTTATTTTTTTACATTCTCCTTTGAAAAAAAAAAAAAAAAAAAAAAACTTGAAAATATTTGGGAATGTTTTTGCAAAAACTGTAATTCCTCTACGACTATACATTATATCTTCATACAAATGCGGAAAGTTTATTACAATAAGTCACGTAGTTATAATCTACAGTTTGGACGCTTTTGCTACAGTAGTTTTGACAGGGTAATGCAAATGATCCTTCTTTTTCAATTTGTTGACGGCCTCCTATTGAGTTTTCCAGCGAAACTCTTCACGGAAATATACGACATGTATACTACTCTGTTTACACAAACGGATTTTCAGAAATATTAATCATGCATTTTCCTAGATATTTATATAAATTTTTAAAATCACAAATGACCAGTCATATTTTGCCATATAATGTATGTACGTCAGCTTCAGTAATAGGAATGTTTCCTTTTCCAATAAAGCAATGACTAAAATGATGGATATATAAATACATACTTACATATAAATACAATTCACAGATTAGGTGGACTTGATTGGATTTGATTCGTTATTTTTTTAATTTACTTAACGTAATTTTACGGACGTAAAAAATTTTCAACTTCAGAGAAAAACGTTAACCAATGTTGTTTTAAAATTTCTGCACATAACTAAAAAAAAGCTGATATTTTAAAAATTAACTAACTGGGTTTTTTTATTCTCTTTTGATTTAACTTAATTTAACTATAGAAAAGTGTGCTTTGATAAATACTATTAACATTTCAACATATCTAATTATAAACATAATTTTCAAATTTCTGTGGTGTACTTATTGTCTAGCAGATAATGATTCATTATTCATAAGACGTGTTTTTTTTTTTTATTTAAATTCAAACATTCACATTTATAGCAGAATATATTTTTTAACATTTTGTTCATTAAAAGCCATTTTAAATCACTAGTTTATGTGAAAGGCAAAACGATGATAAAAAGCTTTGAAAAGACTAACGATTTTATTTTTTCATATTCTTCTTTGAAATATTTCTTAAAATGGGCCTCTTGAATTAAAATAATAAAGAGAAAATGGGTTTTCACCCTTTGAAAAAAAAACCAGAGATTTTTTATATTATCATATAAAATACATATTCTGTTCGAAATTCTCTCGAGAACAGAAAATCAAGTGTGAAGTTATAGGCAATAAATAAATAAATATATAAATAAATAAAAATAATAAAAAATAAATAAATAACAATAATCCGGTTATTTAACTTTGCAGTATTTAACACATGTTCAACCTTAAAATAATTTTCTATTAATTAATGATTCTCAAGACTTTTGAAATATATATATTTCAAACAATTTCTTTATTTATTTTTCTTTTCCTGTCTATTGTTTTTTATATAATGAGTAGTTTATTTGTTTATATGAGTTAACTTAGTTAGTATGAAAATGTACAATGGTGAATTAATTCCTCTAGAGAATGAAAATAATTTTCCTTTTTTTCTTTCGCCTAGGTTTTTTTTAAGTTAAACATCGAATTTAGGGGTGATAATTTAATTAGTCCAGCCTATTTAGAAAATAATTCTTAAATTTTCCCATTTTGTTTTTATTGTTTAATACAGAATTATTGATACTTTGTTACAATAGAACAAATTACTCTTCATTAAAAAAAAGAATATATTGCTATTTCACAATGTATTACTAAATTCAAAAACTACATTGCAACTTTACAATTTTTAGGTTATATTTAGGTGCCAAATAATGGTTCTTTTAAAACAAGTATATTCATTATAACATTGATAATATAATTATTGATTTCAAAATGTAAATAAACTAAACTAATTATTTTTTAATGTCGTTTGTGGCTGACAATGCTGAATTTTCTTTACCATGATGCAAATACTGGAACGCGATATTGTGGCACATACATTATCAATCTACAAGCTTTGTTAGCCTGTATATTTATTCAACACTATACTATTTGTACCTTATAGCTTTGCTTTATAATTGCCCATAACTCCCTGTTATTTGAAAAAAATATAGTACACATTTTGTAATTAACAATTTTTAAAATTATATATATATATTTTTTCAAATAAAGTTTTTTATTGTTTAGGGAGAACGAAAAATGTCTCATCTTGAACTTATAAATTGAAATTTTTCTTTTTGTTTGAAAGTTGATTTTCTTATTTTTGGAAAAATTGTGCATTTCCATTCCAATTTCTTCTATATTAATTGTTAACTTTATTAACAATAAAATCGTTTTTAAAAGGATAAAAAGACTGTATAAAACTATACAATATAGAGGTGCGTACAAACAAATTAGAGTATTTAATTTTGTGTATAGATTAAAATAGCATGAATGAGTATATCATAAAAGTTTAAAGAGATATACATTCTGAATAATATCATACATTGCTAATATATATAACTTTTTTTTAAAATTTTTATCGCAATCTATTTTTTATGATATTAATTCAATAAAAAGTTTATACTTAACTTTCATATTGCATTTCATAAAACCAAATTTGTCATAATAATGATATTTTCTTTTTAAATGCAGCTATAAAAAAAACGCTTCTTAAAAGTTTAAACTTGGCAATTCGAAAAATAGTTTGCAAAGGTGCAACACCACCTTGATCCATGCCAAGATTTTCCAAATATGTTTTTTATTCCCATTTGAAGACGTGGGAGGCGTATTGAGAGATCCACCCAATGCAAAAAAATCACGAATTCCATAGTATTTATAAAAATAATTCTATTTAAATTTCAACATTTTTAATATTTTGTCATCTATCACTATTATAAGGGCTTTTGAATGGTGCATTACACAAATATATCATTTTTATTACTATTATTTCATTTAGGCTTTAAAAGTCGATTGTACATTAAGTGTTTCACTCCTGTCATTACGGATGTCCAAACCATCCCTGTTTTTCAGGGTCAATATCTGGAATGATTACGAAGATTTTTTTAAACCACTCACCACAATTCTTTTATATTTCTGATACAACAGGTATCTCTAATGTTCGTCAACATCTTTGATGAATGTCTGAAAAACCAAATTTGTGTGCAACGTGAAAAACTATCTCTCAAAAACTATGTGTCCTAGGATAATTGCTATAGTTTCCCCTCAAGGTATAAATTTACGTCCACTATCTCTAATTTATACATAAATCTAATTTCGTAGTTTCAAAAATAGATGGGCAAAAGCATATTTTTATACTACATTACCGATGATATTTCCGAGAATATACTGCCTAAAATTAAAAGAAAAATATTTCTGAGTTCTGTTTTACAAAAGTTTTAAAATGATACATTATACAATGAAATTTCTTTTAAGTAACTTAAATAGCCCTTCTACCCCAAGTCCTAAATATATTTCTGAATGTTTAATAATCTGCTAGTTTATATTCTTGAATCTGGTATTTATATTCTTTATTACTTCCACCAATTTGAACTTCTTACGTTTCATAGTTTACGAGTAAAATGGCTGTGACAGACAAACTAAGGAAATATGTTATAATGGTTCCGTTTTCATTATTTAAGTACGGACCCTAATAAAAGACACTATAATAGTGATAAAAGGACATTCTAATGGTAATGAAAGGACACTTTATTAGTAAGATTTTAAACAAATGAACTTTTTTATTTCAAACAATAAACGAGAATATGTATTTTTAGTTGTACGCTTAGCTCGCAATGTGATAAGTCAATCATTAAATATTCAATAATTTTAAGTTTAATTCTAATGCTAAAAAATAATTAAAGCTATTAGTTAAACATTTTATATACATTTTTCATTTATTTAAATAAAAGATTCAATCAAATTTCTGTTATAACACCTCTACCTTGCTTCAACTAAATAATGTACTTTAAGTATTGATTGACGAAACACAGTCTAAGCGCCTAACATAAACTAAATAGGTTAAATACACTTTGAAATTTAAGTTTTTTTTATATCTGTCTTTTTTATTATGTACCGCTCTCTACTACTAAACATGTGATATCAGCAAAAAAAATAATCAATTGCTTTATCTTTTATATAAGAATGCTTTTTTCCTTTTTTTAATGCTATTTAGACATTGTTCTTTCTATTTCATACAAATTTTATTATGATAAAATTAGGATAATATAGGCATTGTTTTTCATTAACTTTTTAACTGATAGTTGTTAGAAGCTTGGATTATTTTATAATTTAAAAATATATATAATTCATTTATTTACATAACGTCTATTTGTTTATGAAAATGGATTTAGAGATCACGATCTTAATGGTTCTTAAAAATTATTCATTAAATAAACCCTGTAAATAAATAAAAGCATTTTTAAAAAACATGAATTGGCATTTTCCCCACTGTTTAAGTTTTCGTAAAATTATTTTAAACATATATTTGTTTGTGAAGAAAGATACGGAATTACAATTGATAAATAATCGATTTATTTTCCGGCAACTTTTTAAAAGATTCTATAAACAAGATACTTCAATTACGTTTTAATAACGAAACATGCTTTTGATTTTTCTCAGAGAAATGCAAATAAATAAATAAATAAATAATAAAATAAAATAAATGTTATTTACTTCTCCATTGCAAGAGATGTTTATTCGGCTAAAATTCGAAGAAGAAAAAGTATTTATATTTACCCACTTTTCTTTTAATTTTTGCACCTTTTTTAAACATTTATTATTATTTTTGTAAATATTTGCGAGAATTAAATAATTAATTAAAATAACTTTGAATAGATATCTTTATTATAAAAAGGATGGAAAAATATTTTTATTCCACCATCCAGAAAAAAAAATCTTCAATATATTCCACTACTGCGATTGAAAGTATGAAAAAGAGAAGAAAAAAGCTTCTGCATTACTTCTCAGTGTTTACTTAACTAATTACGTGGTAAGATTCCACTAAAAATTATCATTATTTATACAAAATGTTTTGGAAGTTTTGGTTAAAAGTTTCCTTTCAAATTAACGAAAAATTATTCAGCATTTTTTTCTTTCATCTCATTCATTTTTATAGTCAGAATCACATTTAATATGAATTTATATTGAAACAAATTATACATATTTAAATCTATATATCTATCTATCTATCGATCTATCTATCTATCTATCTATCTATATATATATATATATATATATATATATATATATATATATATATATATATATATATATATATATATATATATATATATATATATCACAGCCAACATTCACTAAACAATAATTAAAAATTTACTAAAAATTTAAAATTTACTAAAATAAATAACAAGAATTAAAAATACAAAACTTCGCCGATAGGAGCCTCTATAATACACATAAAGCACTTAATTTTTTTATACATAATAAATAATATTGAAAATGTAAAACTGGTCTATTCCGTCGTAAGATTATTTGTACAGTGGAATACAACATATACAATACTGGAGAAACAAGTGGGGCATTCATATTATCATACGGTGATTAAATGCCGAAATGTATCAAGTCCTCTGAAGAGGGAAACTTAACCTTTCTACCCTGAATGGGTCTAATCGACCCATTTCTATTATTTATTTCATAATAGCTCCGTCGGGTTTTAACTAAGAGCTCTTATATTTTAAGTATTCCTCAAACAGATAAATATCTTCAGTTTATATTTTTTTCAGACTTCCGAAATTATTTTTTTTAGCCAAAATAAAAAAAGTCACATTTTACCTGAATGGGTCTAATCGACCCATATCACTAATCGCATATAAATGCATAGAAAACAATTAGATTTTTCGATGCCATTGAGGAAAATGTTTAATCAAAATAAAAGTTTTAGTTTCTCCGATCTGTATTGTAATCAGAGATTAGTGTACTCACTCTGCGTCATATGCAAATTTCCTCCTTGCGCCCCAATCGAGTTTTTTCTTTGGGGGGGGAGGATTCCCAGAACGGTTGTTTATGCGTGCATAACATGTCCGTTTCTTGCGATACACGTACGGTTCCAACGCTCTTTAGAGTTTTCGCATGCGCTGAGCATTTTGCGATGAAAAAAATGGGTGTTGCCATTGGAAATTTTCGAGTTTCTATAACTATAACCGTAACCGTGAGCGCCATTTTGTTGTCGTTCGCAGAATCTCGAGCTCATACCTCTGAATAGCTATATCTGAAATTTCATTTTGATCGGTTGAGCGGACTGGCCGCTAGAGCTCCATATATCGGCAAAGTTTTTTATGACCACCCTGTATTTTCTTCATTATTCGGGTTTCAAAAAGATATGACACTTGTCTCATATGTGCCGAAAAAAAACAAATCGGTAAACCTCCTTTCAACTATGCATCATGAGGCCAAAGTTTCAAATGGAGAAAGAAAAGAAACCGGAAATAATTTTATATTGTAATGAAACTAAAGGTGGAGTAGCTACTACTGATGAATTAGCTGCTGCATATACATGCAAAAGGGGCACTAGGCGATGGCCTGTGTGTTTATTTTACAATTTATTTGATCTAGCTGCAATAAATGCATTTGTTGTTTTTATGCATGTAAATCCTTCTTGCAATCAAAACAAACTATACAAAAGGCGGCTTTTTCTAAAGGAACTTGGGAAACAGCTGACCGAACCTCACAGAGATATTAGGATGAAACAAAATATCCGAGTAATCATAAAGAAGCAATTGGCTACCTCAGCAGGTGAAAAAAAAGAAAGTATTAGTTCAGCTAAACGTGGAAGAAGTAAAGAATGTGGTCCAAACAGAGATCGAAAAACGCAGACGAGATGTACTTCATGCTTATCTTTTCTTTGCCAGGAGCATGTAAATGTGTACTGTAAATCTTGTTTATCATAAAAAATGTATCAAAATAAAACAAATAAAAAAATAAAACAAATAATAAAACAAATAAAACAAATTTCTATAATAACAAACAAAACAAATAAAACAAATTCTCTAAGGAATAAAACAATTTTCTAATGTACATTTTTTATTATTATTTTCCAAATTATTGCTTATACAAACAAGGCATTGCAAGGAAGAGGGGGAGGGGGTGCAGTTAAAGTGGGAGGGGGGTTATAAAATATGTTGGTCTCTAATAGTAAATAAAAAAATAATATCTAATATAAAGCTAGTTAAAAATACTTGTTTTGAGGTAGAATAAATAAAAACAAGTAAACTGGGTCTAATCGACCCATTCAGGTAAAACGTAACTTTTTTTTCAACAGGGTAGGAAGGTTAATTGTAGCAATATTTCGGATAGTGTGAGTGTGCTAGTCTTTTACCGAGTTTTCGATACGTGGTATTCTACTGTACAAAATATCTTACGGCGGATATTGCATTTTTATTGATAAGTTTCACTTTTTATAATATAATTTATTAAATATATTGAACTGTTTACTTAAAGAGCATTTTATTTTTCGTCTATATATTTTAAACAAAATATGATACAATTTTTTCTTTAAATGTAACTGTACGTATGACAAGTTTTTAATAAAAAATAAACGGTAAATGTCGTAGTGTTTCGGATTAAACTTAAGTAGCGTACTTTCAAAAATCTTATCAATAGAATTTAATAAATAGATGAAAATTTAGTGATGTTAATACTATGTAATTTACATTTCGATCAATGCTTATTATTTCATTTCTTCTTAAGATTTTATTAACAAAGAAATTCATAGGTCAAAAATAAATTGAAATCAAACAATACTAATAAAAATATTACTAAGAATGCTTTTAACTATATATATATGACTAATTTTAAATGTATAAACAGTATAACTACATATGATTTCAAAAATCTTTTTAATAATCCAGATTTATTAGATCTACATAATATAATAAATGAAATGTTTGAAATGTATCAACATGATTTGAATGTATCAACAAACATTGATATTGATTATTTTCATACTTTAACAAATTTCTTATCCATAATAGTTTTATAATGCAAGATAATATAATCTATACAGAAAATCATTACATCACAAGGAAGTTGTAAATCCAGATATTATCTGATTTATAACAATATTCATATCATTATGAACGTAAATGTATTAAGAATAAAATACATTAATATAGATATATTGATGACATAATTATAATTGACACCAATAAAATCAGTGTATCTCAATTTCCAGTTGATTAACCAGCTAATTAAAAAATTACAAAATCCATGCTTCCAAATAATTCTATTAACATTTCAGACCTTAAAATTATATTAAAAGAAAACAAATTAATAACTGATATAAATGATAAACGGAACGAATTAAATTTTAAAGTTAATACATTTACTAATTTTAAATCCTGTCTTCATAATTCTATATATCGTAATATAATTCTTAATCATTTATATTGAATAAAATGTTTATGTTCTTCACATCTTATTAATGCAAATATTAAAAAGCTAATTTATGATGAACTAAATAATCGCTATTCTAAAAAAAAATTATATATTCTTTAATGTACAATTAGTTATTACATGATCTTAAAAACAATTAACACGTTGCGTAAAAATATATATATATAAGTATTAAAATACAAAAATAATAATAGAAAATTAAAAATGTAAAACACACACGCACACACACACACATATATATATATATAGGGATGGCTGAGTGGGTAGATGTAAGAGTAAGGGGGAGGGTGGTGTTCTCTGGATAATACGAAATGGTTATTTATTTTAAAATAATTGAGAACGAGAAAGTCATTTGCTAAATTGCAATATGTATATATATATATATATATATATATATATATATATATATATATATATATATATATATATATATATATATACACAGGCTGTTAATTTGACACTAATGTATGGTTAATTGTATAGTTACATCAATTAACGTCTTTTAATAATATTTATATAATTTAATTAATTTCCATGATTACCTTGTACCTAACTTTTAACAAATTGGATCCCTAAAATAATATTTTTATGTCTATTAAATGCATATATTAAGTATCTATTTTTATTTCTTATTTTATCTTATATTAAGATATTGGGTTTAGGTTAGCATAGTTAAATTAACTGATTTTGTTTACATATTAATGTATGTTATATATATATATTTATTTTAACACACTGCAAATGCGATTTCAATTTTTTAATTTTTATATTATTTTTATCTTTTTAATTTTCTATCAAATTTAGTAATTTTGTTGTGTCTTGTTTTTGATGTTTCTTCTGCATTTAATTTTGTTTTTATGTTTCTTGGTAGCCCCACATTCGTATTGTTTTGCTTTTTCATGGCTAACACATCTTCTGTAGTTCCAAAGTGTCTGGGGCTTGACAATTCTGCTTTGCTTCCGCAAATTCCATTTGTATTCATATTATTTACTTATTTATTTTTTCCCCATGTTCAGTGCGATAATTTTCTATTGAATTCAATGGTTCATATATTGTAATACTAATGAATGGTTATATATATATATATATATATATATATATGAATGTAAATGAAAATTGCAGAAACAAAGTAGAATCTTCAGGTGCATAAATACTTTGGAAATACACATAACGTGTGTGGTTTCATTTTCGCATTAGCCATGAAAATGCAAAGTAATACGAATTTAGGGTTACTAACACATATAAAACCAAAATTAAATGGAAAAAAAATATTAAAAATAAATCATAATAAGATTATTTAATTGGATAGAAAAAAACAGAAAAAACATGTCATACACTATAGTTTACTCTATATAATATTTTACATGAAATCATTTACCAACTCAGCTTATCTCAAAATTGCAGCACAATGAATTGATTGCATGGACATTCTAATGCATTTTTTGAGGCTATCATTAATCCTGCCTGACGGCCGGATGCAATTGAAATTCAAGATTTTGCAACTGTTAAATATTCTGAAACTTTCAATTGGATATATGCCAGAAAGAAGAGTCACCAAAATACTTTTCTAAAATAGGTCGCACTTTAAGTAAGACATTTCCGAGAAGTATATTAGATTTGGTGGAATTAATCTGAAACTATGAAAGCATCCATTAGTTTATATATTTTATAATTCAAAATTTGTAAATATTTCTAAATTTAAAATTACTCATGTTAAATAATGAACAAATATTTTTTTTTCTCAGAAAAAATAAATTGTATGATACTGTATGTATTTAACAATTAAAATAGAATAATACGAATGAATACACATAGAAATATTTGTAAGATATTGAATACAAATTGTATTGTATAAAAAAATGAATAATTTTTAAGCATATTCTATGCATTCTATGTATTTTACAGAGAATTATAAACGAAATAATCAAAATAAATCAATAAAAGAATAGCCAAATGCCCTATATATATATATACCAAAAGTCAACTTTTTGGTTTAAACAAACTTGGAACTCATGGAGGGAATTTAATAATAGAACGACAATTCAAGTTTTTGATGCTGGCCAGTTACCATCATAGGCCTAATTGTTCTTGCTCGTGTAAGTATGGAAGTGTGAAATTTTTTAACATGTATCACTTTTTCTTTTTTCCTCATAGGTCAAGATGGGGGCATGGCTTTCCTGCATGTCTATTTTATTTATTATTAAGCTATTTAAGACATTTTATTACTGTTGTTTGATTATATTTTATAAGGATTTTAAATATTTTTTATTAAGAGTTGATTTGGTTTATGGTTTTGTTTTCAGTCATTATTTGGTTTTATTGTTTAAATTACTTTGCTTTTACATTTCATATAAATGAAGTATGCAGGTCTGTCATGCCTTGCGAAACTTGTGAGGATACATTTTTTAAATTTTTTTTCTATACCTGTTGCGCCCCCTACCTTCCGAGGTGCAGGGAGATTGTTTAATGTTGTTTTTTGATGTTGTTCTTGTTCTAATTCATTGTTAATGCACACTTATTTTCATCTTTTTAACATCTTTCATATTTTCACATAACTATATGGACTTTGTGTGAAATAGAGCTGCTTGGCGCCAGTTGCATGAAGATGTTTTAACTTATGCACTTATACAAGGAATATATATATATATATATATAGTAAGTCCTGTTCTCATAATCTTACATAATGAAAAAAGTCATACAGAATATGTCTATAGAATATGGGTTGAAGAAACAGAAAACGTTTTCTTCCATATATATTATAATAAAATTTCATTAAATTTCAATAGACAAAACATTTGCCTCATGTATGTTCTTTATATTTTGTTATTTCAATAGTTAAATGTCTATTTAATAAAATCCAGTGTAACGCATAGCGCACCAAACCTGTTTTTCCCTTTATAAACTGTCATTGGAGGTGAGGCTCCCTCCATGAGACCGGTATATCGTCCGTGTGCATCAAAAACTTGGCAGTAGAAACAGATATTTACCAACAAAAAAGAAAAATGAAAATCTTTCTTTTTTTTTGGGGGGGGGGTAAATGAAAAAAAAACGCAATTTCAAAGTGCTATGAAAATAGAAATAATTATTAATTATTAGTAAATTTTCAATAATTGCAGCAGATATTTTTTAATTTTGAAGTTTTTTTTATATATATTTATTAGAATTCTGTTTTACTAACTCTCCAGCTTCTTGCAAAAGGGTAAAATTGTAAAGTTGTTTTCTCAACATTTGTTTGAAATGTTAAGAAAATATAATTCTTTCAACATTATAAAAAAACTTTATTATCAGAACGAATGTAATCATCCAGAGTATAAATCGTTCTTCAATGTATTGAAAATTCATTAAATATATAGAATTATTGTGATGTAGAATCACATATAGTATTCTTAAATTTTACATTTTTCTAAATTACCGTTAAAATTAATCTTTAATTAAATAGCTATTTTATCTTAACGTTTTTTTTCGATCCCACAATAACTTTCCGTTCAAAAGAAAAGAAAGAAAAACATCTAACATCTGCCTTATTACTGAAAAACGGCTGTCAGATAAAGAGAATTCATTAAGATGCGTATTTCACCCTTGCTGGAAACAAATAAAAAAAAGAATAAAGATCGAATGTGTTTGCGGTCAGTGAAATTTCATTTTCCTCTCTACGTAATTTTAAGTCTAACTTATTCGTTTCATAATATCTTTGAATGTACATGCTATTTGTTATGTCTTTTGAGAACCTCCTAACGTACGAATTGGCAATCGGGTTCCTTTTTGGCGTATTTTTTAGGACTGCTGTTTTCTGGTTGCCCTGCTATTTAATTCAAAATCCTTTTATTGTTTAAGCATAACAGACAATTTTGCGTAGATGATATCAGTTATTTTTCATATGTTTATTGTCGCCAATTGTGTGAAGCCAATGTGTGACATTTTCAGTGAGGAATTAATTGCCTCCCTCTCGCTTCACGAGGCAGTCATGTGAAGACTGTTTTCTTGATAATGCGTTCAGGCACCATCCCTAGTTTTTCTGTATGAAACCTTTAAAATTTATAAGTTTACTGCAAATAAATAATTTTCTTAAAGAGCATTTATTTTCTTAAGCGATCATAGCCTATAACTAGCGAATACATTTTAAAAAGAACCTGGTCAACATACTTAAAAATACAGATCTATAGTATAATTATAGTACTTTAAATATTGCTTATATTGCAGTGAAAACTGGAGCTTAGTATATGGAATATTGCGTTCCAGACGCTTAGAGGGTTAAAAATATTAATTTTGTTATGGTATATTAGCCGCAAAGCCTGGTTTAACCAAAAGTATTGTAAATGCTAATAGTGTGTTTATTTGAACTTCAACTAGAAGAACTTTTCTCATCTAAACTCTTCCATATTATCAATTATTTTTATCAGTTTTTTTTTAATTTACATGAAAAACACATTTTTTACCCACCGTCCTAGGACGAGCATTTACACTAGTTAGTAAATATTAATGTAATTTTATTTCAATCTAGTTTGGTAAAACTGTTAAGATCTTCAAACAATACTTCTTATTTTTTTTAACTGAAATTATAAAACATAATAACATCTACCTTTTTTTTTACGTGCAGCCAAACTTGTTTAGTTAGGGATTAGTTGTACCTATAAAATTATTTCAAATATAGATTTAAAAATAGATTGTAAATACATATGTTCATAAAATCCAACGCATTATTTTTAAATATCAATTTTCATATTTTATTTTTTTTCAGTCTAGTTTGGTAAAACTGCTATGTTCTTTAAATGACATTTGACATTATTTTAAATAAAATTTTAATATATGATGAATTATTTTTTTAACCGTGCAAAAAAATAAAGGTATTGAAATTAAATGAAATATCAACAAACTCTTATCTAAATAAATACAGATATTTTTTTTTAACTTGAAACATTAACGTTAAAATGAGCTTTCATGAAAAAATGTGAAAGGGATGTTTTGAGTAACAGCTTCTAAAAAATAAATAACACTATTTGTTAATCTGACATCGAGAAGTGTTTGACAACAAATTTTCCTTAATTAGTTATCTTTTAACGCAATTACATAATTGTTACATGATTGTACATGCAACGAATATTAAAGTTTTTGGTCGCGTAACATTGTCAGTATGAGATTTTTAATGTGATATGTTCTGGTTCATAGAAATTTTAATATTCAGTTGGAGGGTTTTTGGGATAAATGCCAGTTTTTATATATAATGCGGAAGTTCTTACTTAATTGAGCAATATGTAAACGCAAATCAACTTAATAATCATGTGGAAAAAGGAAGTACTATTTTTATAAAAATTTGTTCTTCTTCTCAAATTTCATTCTTATACGTAATGTTAACGTTTTTGCTTAAGCATTTATGTAGATTATTTTCCCCTATAAGTTATTCTTCCTACATTCTCTTATCTTTTATAATAAGTGAATATTAAGAATCTTTCGCGATTTCTGCTAATATTTCATTTTTATACATATATTGAGAATATATTATCATTTAATGCTATTTTCTTAAGATATTAATATTATAAAAAATCTAAAAATATTATTCTAGGATTCTTTGCGCGTATAAAATGACTTTCAATGTATGTATATAAATACATCATAAATGCAAATTATGATAAAATCCAAAATATGTTTTTTAATACAATTTTCCATTTTTTTTTTTGTTTTATTAATTTTTTTTATGTTACATAGTATTATTAATTTGTATTATTTTTGCCGATGCTCGAAAATCATGAAGATTTAAAAAAGTAAACGATATGTTTTACTAAGAAAAATGTGTATTTTTTTCTTTTACATTACACCTTAATCTATAGCTCGAATTGCAATGAAATTGCTTTCATATCACATCGATTTTTTTTTACTTTTAAATCCTTCGATAACGTATTGCCCTCTTGTATAAATACATACCATATTTCCGAATATCAAAAAGGCAAAACTTTTATACAATACCAACGTGTGTATACAATGCAAAAATAACTTTTTTAAACATGCATTTTGTATTTATATAATGTGTAAAATGTTTGATCCTAAAAACTAACTT
Source organism: Maratus speculifer (assembly GCA_964019185.1). NCBI lineage: Eukaryota > Metazoa > Arthropoda > Arachnida > Araneae > Salticidae > Maratus > Maratus speculifer. The sequence continues at coordinate 285,757,877 of OZ025297.1, read as the reverse complement.
AGTTTTTACAGGTAAGTATGGATTTATCTTACATTTATAACAGAAAATTATAGAATTGTGTACATTTTTGCCGTTTGTAATTTCGTTTTGAAATACTGTTTGACATTAGAAATAGTTATCTTAAATTTACTTATAATTCAGAAATTATGGCATAGGAAAACTTAAGTATATAATGACTGTACATTCAGTGTCTTATATTATGATAACAATACCTACCTGTTGTGTTCAGTGACTTGATGAATAAATAATTCAAATAAATAACACAAAGCCGACAATAATTATCAGTCTACTCAATCTCTAGATATGAATTCTAAAAATCATAGTTCCGATTTTTGTTATCTAATTTACGTTTGCCCCCACTACTGGTTAAGAGGTTCTGCTCTCGAACCTGGTAGGTGGGAATGTGCTATGTTTCTAACTCCATTGCGGACGTCGGCCTAACCTTTCCAAGTTTCATGCGATTTTCTTCTAACCTTCGAAAATATTGCGTAAATACTGGTTAGGATCTCTTTAAAAGTCCCCCACAATGGACACTAGTCTGTCAGTCTGTCTGTCTGTAAACGGTCTATCTCCCGAAAAAATTGAGATAGAGACTTGAAATTTTGTATGTAGTTAGTATGCAAGAATGGGGCGAACCATATTTAATATCAGCAACCTCGATTATCCGGAACTATTTTTTTCGGACTCTCGAAAAATTCGTTCTGATGAAAGGTATATAAAAATTTTCGAATTTTTTTGTTCTAAGAAATGAACGTAAAAGACAATAAAATAACACACATTTTGCATATAAAACAAAGTCGATCGGATGATTAGTTGCCGAGATATTTGTAATCTTGTTTTCCACATTCTTCGATTTTTCATGACCCTGTATTTCAATCAAATTTCAATTCAGAAGTATATTTTAATTGGACATAAGACGCTTAATCCGACGCAGTTAATTGTTAGTTAATAGAATTATTATTTTTGGAGTTATAAGGATGTTTCTTTTACGCAGTTCGGTACTACTTGAGTGGTTTGGCGTTTTATGTAATTTGTCGAAATTGGTACATCAGCAGTTCTTTAATATAGCATTACTATGTATATTAACAATATTTAAATTTTGTTTATGAATAGCAATGCATTGTATAAATAGTTTCACATGTTTTATTTTCATATACATATCTATGATGGGTAAGTATTACGGTGGCCCCCAACGACTAGTTATACATTGTAGTTATTACGGAAGATACTGTAAAAATCAGTAACACGAAAAATTTAGTTGGAACGATGGATGATCGTCGGTGGAAAAAGAGATGATGTTAACCCCTCTGATACGATGAAGCTTTTAGAATTTTCAAGCGCAACAATATGTCAGATTTTCAGAGATTGGTACTTGAAAAAAAATATTTCAAGCAATAAAGACTAGTCTGCCTGAAAAAGGCTGATGAACCAAAAAATGTTAATGGCAAATATGAAATATAGTCCGCAGCGACAGAAAAGCCACAGCATAGTATATTTACGTTAAAATCAATGAAGGTGCGTCATGAATACATCCCAACGTACAACAAGGCGTAACCAAGCAACAGAGCACTTTAGCAACAGAAGACGATTAAGAATTCCTATGGAATATCAGTAAAACAGGAAAAAAAAGATTTTTGTGGACAAAGGGAGAACGGTATTTGTTGTTTGAGGAGTTGAAAAATGTAGTTTCATCTGATAAGCGTTATTTCATGCTCTATATTGCAGATGGCAGAATTAGAATATGGCGCAATCAACATAAATTCATATGTTCTTTTTGCCAAATGGTAAATCTTTAGAAAGGTGACGGTGGCAATGTTGCGTGGAAAATGATTTCCTGAAATAAATTGCATCCCTAAGTATATGTAGAAACAACTAATAAAACTACAGCTTATTGCAACATTGTTGCTAATCATATGCACTTATTTATGACTATAATGCTCTCTTATGTGGATGGTAATTTTCTGCAGGACAATGCACCATTTTTACAGTACTCGATTGATTGATCCTAAATTCATTTGAAGAATATCAGTCCGAGTTAAGTTATTTCCATGGTCAGCTGAGTCACATGGCCTTAATCCTAGTAGGCATTTACGGAACAAACCACAAAGTGGGTTTCAAAGTTCGGTATCGCCAAATTACAATCTGACTGCTTTTACAGCTAAATTTAACAAAAAAAAAATCTTTTTTTCGTTATGTTTCTTTTTTATGATAGGAAAACAAGAAAGAAAAAAGAAAAATATATATTTAAACTATTCTTTTAATTTTTTAAAGTTTTTTTTTTTTAATTTTTGAGCGTATAATCATAAACTAAGCATTATGATATTTAATATGAAACTGCTACATGCTAAAAGAACATTCCTTTAAAATTTTATGCTATTAAGTTTTATTTATACTTTATTTTCTACATTTTTAGCCTTTTAAAATCAGGTTCATATGTCTAAAGAACATTCAAGGACTTTTAACCAGAATTTTAATAATGTAAGATTTGCCTTATTTAATAATAAAAATAATCTTCCTCCAGTTATAGAGACCATTAATTTACTAAATTTCTGGTACTAAAACAGCTAAAATTCCCTGAATGTTTTTATACGTACATATCCCGATAGTGTTTATTATAGAGGTTTAACATCTATTTATCAAATTGTATGCATTACAGGGAATATTTGATTATTTACCACCTATGACGGTTTAAATCAAAAGTGCCTTAAAAAGTATTGATTTAAATTAAAATTCTACAAATATTATGATATTGTGCTACCATGAGAAAAAGACCTAAGAATGTAATTCTTAAAAATACATCACGTCATAAAGTAGATTAAAAGCAATTACATCAGTCAAAGTCACTAACGTCTTTAAATACAGTAATCAGATTGAAAAAAAAAACTGTTTATTTTAAATTACGGTGTTTAAATCGAGTGATTTTTGATGTACCGTCATAAGATTAATCAAAGTCAGACATTTTTTAACCTCGATGTGACGATTGAAATACCTAATTTTCAAAATAATATTTATGTTAACAAGTAACTATAGCAGCATCAATGACAGATAATACAAAAAATAGAGTACACGAAAAATACTAGAACAATATAACAAATAATTTGATTTAGAAAATATGAGATGAAACGATCTAAGCGATTTTCCTCTTCAAACAGCAGGCTTCTTATTTCCATAAGGACCTTTTTTAAAAATTAATAAATATTTTTAGAACTATATGAAATACCGCATGAAAAAAAGTATCGCTGATCAATTACTTATGCGTGACTTGCATAAAGCTGCACATGTACTAAGTTTCCATGCTATGCCAGGTTCAGCATTGTGCAATAGAGATTTCATTTCTCTCAGCGTCATAGTGTAGACATATCCTAATTTGGAGTAGTGACAAATATCTCAAAGACGTGCTGAGAATACCAGTATGATTTCCATAACGTGCAAATAGCATTTTTCTATTGTTTGATATAGTAGATATGCATACCGTTTTTGTCATTTTTTATCAATAAAAATAATTCCGTTCATTTTGTCTTTGTGTGTGTGCGTGATAAATATAATTTCAAACAGCTTCATTGGTATTAAAGAAATATTGTTTTAAGATCTAATGTTTTATGTTTGTATTTATTTATCACATATTCACGGATGCATATCTGTACATTATTATATCGAAATAGAAATTTCAGTAGCTTAATGTGGAGATATGACATTTAATACCTGATATGAAATTTCGAAAAGAAAACCGACTAGTTGATATGGTCAGTCAATAAAGAAATTATAGCATTAAATTCCCAATTTTTTTTTATTCCTATTGCAGTATCATTGTAATAAATTCAAGTAAATTGTGACCTCAGATGCTTATCTGGCAAATTAATGTTTAAAGAATAATAAATGTTTTGATCAAATGAAAAGGTTTTGGAATACCAGTCTACTAGAAAAACTTTAAACTATACATATATTAACTATCATTATTTTACAGTGTACTCTATTTCACTTTTCACACTCTGTTTATGTAGAATTCACAACATTAGTTACATTTAAGCATATAAATTTTAAGCTAAATAAATTTTTGTTCAAAAAATTCGTCAAATTTTGCACAAATTTGTACAAATATCTTAAGCCGTTCCTCAAATCACCGCTTTTCCGAAAATTTTCGCTTTAGATTTTATTATTTTAAGATAAAGTTCAAACATTTAGGATACCAAAATTATTTTACTTTAAGTTAAGCAAAAATTAGATGAAAAGTTATAGCCAAAATAAAAATATTTATTTATACGTTTTAGCGCAATATTAAAAATTTAATTTGCATTTTCTGCAAAAACTTCGTTTTATATTGAGTACATTTACAAGAAAGCACATTTATTAAAACGGATATGAGGTGCTAAAGTAAAATTTGGACATAAGTTTCTGCTCATCTATTAGCTAAATCTGCAGATTAACGAACGAAACAGTCCGACAGAGTTTAATACGTATAGCCCAAGAGCCGATAGCACAAAAAATGTAATCTAATGATTCATGTCTGGCTCACTCGTTTAAGTTTATCATTGTGTTTTCCTGCTCCCAGTTTTCCATGTTCTCATAACATTGATTGTGCGGCAAACTTAATGTTAAACCTACGAGTCAGCCACTAGGGGTATCAATTGATTTTAGTTAGTTCAACATACATCTGACTTGTGTGCTCGACATCAAAGTCTGCTTATAAGTCATCGTCAATATACAAGGACGAGATAGCACAAGGAAATTTACATCACAAGACAAATACAACCAGGAGACATGATTGTATCCATGGTTGTATCTAGACAGCCACTTCCGGCAGACATGGATCATTAGATTCCTCTATTACTACTCTTCCATAAAACAAAAAACTTTTTTCTTGTGCTCTATAACATAGGTTTTTGTGCTGTCGGCTCTTGGACTTATACTCTGTTTGAACATTCAAACAAAAAACAAAACATCAACATAAAAAAAAAACCGTCATATTGAATGTTATTACATAAAAGCAGCATTTTATTAGAAGTTTTATACAGCATTTCTTTCATTTTAAAATAAGATCGACATTTTGTAATCAATTTTATCGCAAAGTCACTTAACCAGTTTTAAGGAGTACTTTTAGTACTTTTTCATGAGTTACTTGGCGCAGTATAATAGGAATTTAAAAAGGGACATAATAAGTCAACTTTGAGCAGACTGGTTTGCGTAGTATACAGCGTAACTGTTTTCAGAATACTACAGGTGGTACGCTAAATGCTGCCGAAACTATTCTGCTCAAATTTGACACATTCTGATGTTTTAACATTGCTTTTAAATCCAAATAATACTTTTAGTATTGTAGGGAAAAATATTTAATTACAAAAAGGCTTTGAAAAAATTGACTATTCGTCGGATAATAATTTATTTTTTCAGATCAAATGTTTTGAACAAAAGAAAAGAGAACTGTATGCATCTGTATTTTGTACAAGAACGCTTTTTTAAGAGTTTATCCATTAAAAGTCCTTACCATCCTTTGATTTCAAAATGGGAAAAAATGAGATAAAAAGACTCAAGATAAGAAATAATTCCATTTAATCTTCGGATCAAAGGTTTCTATTTGTGGCATATTTCAAATAAGATCTTAAAAAGGAAATGTGTTTTTACATAACCTTTGAATAAACATTTTAGAAAAAAAATATATTTTTGATACATTAAACTTTTTTTTTTTTAATTTGAAAATTTACCAGAAGTAATAAATCAAATATCTAAAACGAAGTAATCATTTTTTTTTATCTACAGAATTCTAATGCACTATTCCGATCTTTTAGTAGAACTCTGTTCGATATCTGTTATTATTATTTATTTATTTTCATTTTTTGTATTGCTTTGTCGATAGTTCTTAAAGGCCTCGGTACTCTTTGAATTTTTTTTTCATTTAAGTCTTTTATGGTTCATTTTTAGTGTAATAATAAAGGACTCAATGAAAATAATGATTTTATCTAGAAATTTTCCTTGGCGAAATTCAAAAAATATATATACATGTATGTATATATATATATATTGCGGCCAAAACCCGAAATCGGCCAATTCTAGAACTGGCCGGCCAATTCCCGAACTGGCCAGTAACGTTTAAAAATGACTGGCCAATTCTAGAATTGGCCGGCCAATTCGCGAACTGGCCAGATGCGATTAGCCAATTCGCGAACTGGCCAGATGTGATTGGCCAATTCCCGAAATAGATAGAGGCACTCCGTTTAATCATTTCTAACACAGTTGAAAGTGTCTATGAATTCAAATAGTGTAGTCGTCTACCTGGCCGTTCTCTAACTCGAGTAAAGGCTCGAGATGACTTGTATTTGTTATCTTATTTCGTTTATCAATTTATTTTGGCACTGATAGGGAATTGTGTACTGTTTTTTGTTAATTTACTGGGATATACAAAAATATTTCGTTTCAATATAATCAATAAGAATCGTTTTTACGGTACATTTTAATGTTGTTACATTACAATAAAATTGGTACCTATGTATCATTAATAAAGACGACAAACAGTTATTTATTACAGTGCATGAAATATAGCAATTCTAGATTTTTTCAGAAACACTGAAAATTTTATTACTAAGAAAATGATGAAAGAATTTTTTAGTGCCTTTTAATGATGTTACACTATTTCAAATTTAATGAAAATCACATGCTTCTCTAGTGTAGAAGAACTTTTTTTATAGAGTATATTGATTAAGTAGCCATTTTAGTTCGTTTATTGGGACGCCAAAATGAATTCCGATAAAGATTATGATATTGCCAAAAAATCCTTTTTAGGGCATTTTTATAATGTTACATTATTTGAAACATAATGCAATTTACAACCCTAGCTTATGTAGGAAGCAATATATATTTTGTAGAGTATTGGTTAATTAGTAATCATAGTTCGTTAATAGAAACATCAAAAATGACTCCAATGAAGAATTATGATACATTTCATACATAATGAAGTTTATATGCCCTTCTCATGTGGGAAGCAATGCTTTTTTGTAGAGTATTGATTATGTAGTCAATATAGCTCATTTGTAGGGACGCAAAAAGTATTCCGATAAAGAATTATGATAAATGCAAGGAATCTTTCATAAAGTATTTTAATGATGTTACACTATTTCAACATAATGCATATGTGGGATGTAAATTTTTTGTACCATATTGAATAAGTAGCCATTCTAATGTACGTTTATAAGAACGCCAAAAAGAATTCCGATGAAGAATAATGATGTATGCCAAAATACCTTTTATAGGGTATTTTAATGATGTTGCACTATTTCAAACATAATGCAATTTACAAGCCTGTCTCATGTGAGTAGCAATATTTTTTTTTTAGAATATTGATTAAGTAGCCATTATAAGGAAATATAATACATGCGAACAAATCTTTTATAAGGCATTTTAATGATGTTACACGATTTCGAACATAATGCACATGTGATACTTTTTTTGTAAAGTATTGATTAAATAACCGTTACAGTTCGTTTACAGGAACGCCAAAAAGAATTCCGGTATAGAATTATGATGTATGCCAAAAAATCTGTTATAGGTTATTTTAATGATATTACACTATTTCAAACATAATGCAATTCATGAGCCTCACTGATGTGAGAAACAATGTCTTTTGTTGCGTATTGATTAAGTAGCATTTGTAGATCATTTATAGGGGCGCCAAAACAATTCCAATAAAGAATTATGGCATATTTCAAACATAGTAAAATTTATATGCCTCACTCATGAGGGAAGCAGTAGGTTTCTTTGTAGAATATTGATTAAGAAATCATTATAAATCGTTAATAGGGACTCCAAAAAAGTATTCCGATAAGGAATTATGATATATGCGAGAAATACTTTTACAGAGTATTTTTTTTGATATTTCACAACTTCAAACATAATAAACCCTTTATACATTTCTAATATGCTCTACAACATGTTTTCTATAGATTATTGAGTAGGTGGAATTTACCATTTATATTCCGATTGTTTTTCATGTGCATTTCCAGCTGCGATAAACTTTTAATATTTATTTGTAAAGCAATTTGTAGATCATAGAAAGCTTTAATGAAAGATAAAATAAATAGATTACTAGTTGCGGAAACCTATTGCTGAAATGAAATTTTACTTTTTTTTATGCTTATGTGGATATCTCTTTACATAAAAAGAACCGGAGTAAATTCTCTTAACAACATTGCGATAGAGTTGCATGATATTTTGTAATCTACACAGTGATTCATTTCCTTTCTTGTTTTAAGTTTAAAATTGCATATTTGTCGATGAGTTACGTTTATTACTTTTAAAAAATCCCCCTTCATGTTTATTTTAATTTGTAAAGAATCTTCTGCAGAATGTAGTTAATCAGGTTCAAAAGAATTGGAAATAATGCGAAATACTATAAATTTACTGAGACCATTTTTATACAAATAAAAAATAATATTTCTATTATAAAAAATGGCAATTTAGACCACTAAGGTGGCATATCAGAATAGCATGGAAATATCCTTTTCTGTCACGTGTGCATATCAGTGCCATCAAACGGAACCGTCGCAAATTACGTTCTTCTTTGAATAAGAAACAATTTCTAAAAGAATTTCATGACGGCGCCGCATCTACTGGTAGCCTTAAATCCCCAATTCGGGTGTTGGCCAAGGCTTCTCGGCCAGTTCGCGAATTGGCCGGCCAAAACCCGAAATACGCTATTCATTTCATGTATTTCGGGTATTGGCCGGGAAGCTTGGCCAGTTCGGGTATTGGCCGGCCAGTTCTAGAATTGGCCAGGCTCCGGGTTTTGGCCGCAACATATACAAATTTAAATAAATTTTAAAGAAAGTATGTTCTTGTCCAGTTTTGAACATTTTTAGTATTTTTTAACTATTCTTAGAAGTATTCTGCTTAATCTAATCTGAGGTATCGGATTTATAAAAAAAGAATTAGCTTGATAAAAATGTGCAAATATGTTTAAAATTGTAGCAAAAACAGAATTTCATTTACATTTTTACGCGTAAAAGAAAGCTTTTTTTATTCTGCATCACATTTGCGGTAGATTTCGTATGAAATACTACCTATTGCGGTCGCTCCTATGTTAAAATTTCTGAAAAAATTTTGCAGATCTAAGCCGATAATGGCCTCTAGATCCCAAAACTTCCATCAGTAAAAAAGTTTATCTATCTATCTACATATATATCTATATATCTAAATCTATCTATATATATATATATCGGTCTATATAACTTTTTTATGGACACGGAAACTTCTCCAATTCTGTTTAAAATATCTTTCGAACTGATACATAAAATCAAGCTGCATAAAATCTCGGTCAAGCTCGTTAATGGGCAAAATCGGACCAAGGGGGTGGAAATAGGGGGTATTTTTAAAAAAAGGATAAAACGCCATAACTTCTTACATAAAATAGACATAGAATCAGTGTAAAGTTATTTAAACTTCTAAGAAATATATCAAATGTTTATGCATGACAGATATGTTATAAAATTAAAAATGAGCTCAAGAGGCGAAAAAAGCAGCGTTTCGGAGAGAAAAAAATCATAATTTCGTCAATTCTCAAGCTACCAAATCCAAATAAATTTTTTAGAAATTTTCTAAAAATTATTTAAACCTTTTGTCTTTACAAGTTTTTGATAAGAGCAACTTTTAACGATGAAAAAAAATTAAAAACGAAAAGAAAAAGGCTGGTGGAAAAAGAAAGAAATCCATAACTTCGTCAATTCTTAAGATATCAAATCCAATGTAATCTTTTTTACATCTACTCAATATACAACTTTTATACTGATATACGCTTTTATTAGGACCAATTCTTATTGCAAAAATAAATTGAAGAAAAATAGGAGTTGAACAAAAAACCAAAAATCCAAATTGCTTATATCATGACTCATTTTTAAATTCATTTTTGATTTTAAACGCATCTAAATGGGAGGTTTTCTTATATAGGAACTATATAATGTGACGTATTGGCCAGTTTCTCGATAAAGACAGAACATATTTTAAAAAAAATGCTGCCTAAAAAGACACTTTGAACTGAATTTCCTTAAGCAATTTTGATTGAAAATTGAAGTACTCATATAATAAATTGCTTATTTTATGAATCATTTTTAAAACCATTTTTGCTCTCAAACGCTTCAAATTGACAGGTTCTCTTATTTAGAAATTGAATAAGTTGCGTATTGATCGGGTTTTCGATAAAGGCAGAAAATATTTCAAAAAATGCTGTCAAAGTAGCCATTTTGAACAAAACTTCTCGAAGTGATCGTGAATGCAGATTTCAGGATGTATTCAAATAATTAAAAAAAGCGCTTATTTTATGACTTATTTTTAAAATCATTTTTGCCTTCAAATGCAATTTGAAGGTATTGGTAATTGACATGGTAATTGACAGTTTCTCTATTTTAGAAACTGTATAATGTGCCATATTGGTCAGTTTTCGATAAAGGCCGAATATATTTCAAAAAATTCTGTCAAAATAGTCATTTTGAACAAAATTTCCGGAGCAATCATCATTAAATGTTTGAGGAAGTATTCAAATAAGGTACCTGTGCCTAATATAGGCACCCTAAGGAAAATCTATTTTTTTCATCCTCATGTACACGTAATAGGACTCCAAAAATATATGACCATGATCATTGGACTGTTATCTTTCATTATTAAAATTAGGGACCTTGTAACTATTCCGGTTTAATTTAAATGATAAAAACAAAAAATGTTTACAAATGTCCATATAAGGAACCACTACTCCCTATTATGGACAGGTGGCTCCTTATTGATCTACTACAAAAGGTATATGGAAGAACCACTTTTCTGTGGAATTTTGGAGGAAAGGGGATAAAAAAATATACCTTAAGATATAGCAGGGGAGGATAAGGCACAGTAAATATCTTCAGAACATGCACTTAGGAGCGGGTGGCCATTTTCGGTTGTGGCTCTTCGAAGACCGATGCAAAGCACCTCAGTTACTATAAAATATTATGAAATGGTAGTTGATTTTGTTTAGCTTTCTATTTTTGTGAATCTGAAGATTCACCTGCTGTACTTCCAATCTAGAAAAAGGTGTAGTTTGGAATCGGAAATAGTTTTATTTAATCTTGTAATAAATAAATAACGAAATTTTTTTAAGCAATATATGCAATAGCAATTGAAAATATGTTTTAAAACCTTTCTAAAATACTCCACTTTTCAATATTTAAAGTAATTTTACAATGTTTAATAAGAATTTAAATTTACCTTTATTTACGATCAGCACACCACGAAACAACAAGTTTCCTCCTAAATGGCGAACAGCGTGCTTTTTTGTACTTTCCTGCCTTAATTATTTTTTCTTCCGCTTTTCTTCATGGAGATGTAGTGCGATTTCTCTATCAAAATTGTTACTTTTAAAAATATTAGGGGTGTCCATATTGAAAGCACTGTCCATATAGGGTACAAGTACCTCATCAAATTGCTTATTTTATGACTCATTTTTAAAACAATTTTTGCTCTCAAATGCATTCAGTTGGCATTTTTTCTTTCTTTAAAACTATATAATTTACCATATTGGTCAATTTTTTCATAAAGTCAGAATATATTTAAAAAAAAATTGTCAATATGGGCATTTCAGCTAAATTTAGCTAACGATGTTTCTGATAAAACCGGCTCTTCCAGAAGAATAATATTAAATTTTCTTCAAAAGTGGCTAAATATTGGTTAAACTGGGTTTCTCAATAATTACATTTTATTTTTTGTTGTTGAATTGAGCAGTTAACGAAATCTACCTCCGCCTATAGGCCAAGCCAACAGGGATTTTTTAAGTTTTATAAAATAGAGCTTATTTCACAAAGTACTTTAAGTACTGTTGTGAAAGACATTTCATTGCAAATACTTTTTTTAAAATATAAATGTTCCTTAGATAATGATTTATTATTCAGATTGCCTATTTTGAATTTAAAAAAAATGTGAGAGAGAGAAAAATTCATGCATCTGTATTTTATACAAGCACCCTTTTTTTAGAGTTTATCCATTAGAAGTCTTTTCCGTCCTTTGAAATGGGAAAAAATTAGATAAAAGGACTCATTAGGATAAAAAAAAAAACCCTTTTAATCGTCTGATCAAAGATTTCCACTTGTAGCGTACTTCAAATAAGATGTTAACAAGGAAATATGTTTATTGAACGGAAATACATTTCCGTTCAATAAACTTTTTAGCAAAAAAATGTTTATGTTATTGTTAAGTTAAAATATTTTTTTCTATCTGAAAATTTACCAGATGTACGAAATCAAATATTTTAAACGAAGTAATCATTTTCGATTTTTTAAATTACTATTATTATTTTAAATCTATCCAATTCTAAGCACTACTACAATTTATTAATAGTACCCTTTTACAAATCTCTTAATATTTTTTTAGTATATTTCTTTGTCGATAACTTTGAAGGAGAGTCGGCACACTCTAAATTTTATTTTTTATTATTTAACCTATTTGAGGCGTATTTTTTGCAGAATAATGAGCTCCCCAATAACAATAATAAAGATTCTATAAATATTTTTTTTTCAATTTTTCACGTAAAATTCGAGAATTTTTTTTGAAACATTTGAGTAAGTTAAAAAAAAATTTCGTCTCGTACTGTTTTGGAACATTTTGAGCTATTTTTTTTAAACTAATCATAGAAGAGTGCTACATAATATGATGGATTTTTCGTAAGCGATTCAGCTTGGAAGCAACAATAAAATATGCAAATACGTGTAAAATTACAGCAAATATTCAAGAATTTTTAACGTTGTTTTTAAATTTATATAGTATTTTTAGTAAAGATATTTTATTACAAAAAGATTTTGAAAAAAAATAATTGTTCGTCAGATAATAGTGTATTTTTCAGATTGTCTGTTTTGAACAAAATAAAAGAGAAATGCATCCATCTGTATTTTGAACAAGCACGCTTTTTTTAAGTTTATCCCTTAGAAGTCTTTGCGTCCTTTAATTTTGAAATGGAAAAAAATGAGATAAATTAACTCTTTAAGATTAAGAAATGATTCCCTTTAATCTTCCGATCAAAGGCTTCGACTTGTGGTGTACTTTAAATAAGATGTTAACAACAAAATATGTTTTTACAGCTCCTTTGAATAGACATTTTAGCAAAAAATGTTGTTTATATTTTCGATGAGTTAAAATACCTTTTCTACTTGAAAATTTACCGGGAATATGAAATCAAATATTAAAAACGAAGTAATCATGTTCCATTTTTCATTTATAATTATTATTTTTAAATCTACACTATTATGTAGCATTTTTCAGATTTTTTAATAGACTTTTACAAATATTTTTTTTAAATATATTTCTTTGTCAATAAATTTTAAGGGAAGTCTGCACTCTTTAAACTTTTTTTTAAATTTAAGCATTTTGAGGTACATTTTTGGCATAATAATATAAACTTAAGTGAAAAAAAAATCTATAATGAAATTTTTCAATTTTCTTGATAAAACTCGAGATTTTTTTTTTTTGAAACATTTAAGTAAATTTACATGTTTATCTTCTAGAAATTTTTTGGGACATTTTTTTGTAACATTTCATCGAAGTATGCTACATAAATTGAGGGATTTGTCATAAGCGAATCGGCTTGGAGGACAACAATAAAATATGTGAATATAAGTAAAAATGCAGGAAAAACTGAATTTATTTTAGATTTTTATGAAAAAAAACCTTCTTAATTTAACGTCAATCTGATATTTAGCTCTCGCAAATAGATGATAAGAAAAAATACTGATAAAACATAGATTGAAAAATATTTATAAGTGCATATAAAAGTAGTAAATATATAAAATTATATTAAAAATGTATAAACATTTTCTGAACCTTTCTATCAGTTTGAACATGTATATTCATCGAAAAGAAATCCCTTTATGTTTAGTGAATTTGGCATTTTAAGGCACTATAATGTAATAAAATAGCTTTAAAATGCATTTATAATACTCGGTTACTTCATCAAAATATACTAGGAATAATAAAGTATAATTTAAGGGGAAAAAATCAATACTTTTCGCTTTTCATTTTTTGCGGAATGGTGGGTCCTGAGTTAACGTAAACGGGAAATGTTAGTTTTTAACTCCCATGATTGTACACCATACTTAAATGAATGCTTCTATTTGCGATAAAATTTTCGATCTTAAAAATATGTTACCTAAATAATTATGGTTGGATTTGAATAAGCATTACACAACGTTTAATTTTCTTTAATACACAAGTTCACATCATGTAGTTTTGATAATTATTCGAGAGCAACTAAAACCATTCAGAAAATAATCTTAGGAATCATATATACATACGTAAAAGAAAGGTTTTTAGTTACAGCTAGATTTAGACTTTGGATTAGATTGTCTAGTAAAGATAAATTTATTAATTATGGTCAATAATTCTGAAAAAAAAGTTATAGTGAAATACATGTATATGTATTTTAATTTTTTTCTAATGTAATAGTTTATAAACGAGATAAACGATCTTTAAAACTATGGATTGTCTTTCAGTTTTTACAACAGTGTTTCTCTATTTAAGTTGCAAATGAAAAATGAGTTTTTCATACGCATTACTTATAAATGAAAACGTTAGTAAACCATGTTTAGATTTAAAATTTTGATAAAATGCTTATACATTTTGAAAGTCTTATTTAGTATGCGATAAAAGATAAAAATGTACATTTTTATATTTTATTTCATCAATAATAATAATAATAATATCAATACAGTGTTTTTTTTCATTTGGCAGTAAAATTATTGATAAATTTTTCTTTGTATTAAACCTTTTTCTTAATGTCCAGTTTTTTCTCTTAATACACGATTCTACTAAAGTAGTATTATAGAAGATATACTGCTTATAGATTTTTCCACAAAATCTTAATTTAAGCATTCTTTTGAAGAACAAAAAACAATGTAAATATTTTTTTTAAGATGTACTATAATTTTAATTTTTGTTCAAAATTTGAAGGTTTGATATCAATTAAAGTAACCCTTAAAGTTTTTTACTTTCAAAATATAATGCCAGCTTCGGATTAACAAACAACCTAGCCAGTTAACTGGAAGGAAATTATTACGGTACATGTAAAGGGGAAAAAACCGAAATCCATTAATACATAAATCATTATCGATTTATAATTGTGGCATAATCATGAATTTACAGATTCGGGAATACTGATCATGTATAAATAAAAACAATAAAGATTAATAAAATAATGGTTTTCGGATATTTTCCTTTACATATGCCGTAAGACATTAACGTGAGTCAAATTCCAAGGTTCTATATTAACTAATTGTGCTCTATACGCGTCATTGAAGTAATTTACAGAGCACCACTTAAATTCACAAGAACGTATATGTCCTACGGCCCATACAAATCATGGAAAAAATATCAAATAGTCATTAATTTAAATTCTGTGTCGATTTATTTTTAGACAAGCTCATAAATGTTCTTTATCGTCACCAATCCCAAATTGTAAAATTATAAGCAATTTTTTGTAACTTGATATGTGTTTTTTGTATAGAACCGCCAGGATGGCAGCCCAACTCACACTTGCTATTATTTTCTTACTCTATGGTATGAAAATTTAATACATCCTTCGTTACAGTTTTAAATTATTTCGCAACAACTGAATATCTGTTTTAAATATTTTGCGATTTTTTAAAAAATATAATTTAAGTTCTTAACTCAGATACCATGAAAGCCTAAGAGCTAATGTGTCCAAATTTCTCTATGTGTCTATGCACGTACGTATGTATGTATGTAAGTATACATCTACATAAATCTATAATTTCGATAGAAATATCAGATTTTTTATTTTCGTAAATGGTTTCATTTTAATTAGTTCTCTATTTTCTTGTCATTTGTTTAACCAAACTAAGTATTGTTAATTTTGCCCTTTTTTAATGATTTAAAAATGGAAACATCTGTAGGTATTCACAGTATTCAATTCTTTAATCATTGTATAGGCAAGAAGTATTCAATATTCATCAAGTGTCATTTACAAAAGTAAAAGAGAACATCGACATTTTTTTTCTGCCCACATTTTTTTTAAATGTTATCAATCAAAAGAAATTTTCAATTCATTAGTTTATGTAAAAGGCAAAACGTAGATAAAAGGGCTCATTAAAACCGATGATTTTACTTTTTCGCTATCTTCTTTTGAATTCTCTAGAAATGGGCTTCTTGAATTAAAATATTAACGAGGAACTCAGTTTTTTTCCTTACATCTTTGAAAGAAAATGCCTGTAAATTTTTTCAGCGTTATATAAAATGCATGTTCTATTAAAAACTTCCCGCAAAGCAGATAGCAGATTTTTATCTTTTTGTTTTTTGAACTTTAAGCTTGTTTCTACATTAAAAAAATCTTTTATTAAAGGAAAATAAAAGATTTTTTCAGATGGAAATCTTTCAGATATTCATGTTCTACTTTCTTTTTGCTGTTGTATCACATTTTCGATCCAGTTATGTAGTGTAAGATAACCTACAAAAAATACTTGTGATTCGTTAGTTGTGCGATGTCATAATTGTTATATTATTTATTCTATATATTTTGTGAAAATTAAGAAAGATAAACATTGAATAATTCAGTTTTTTCGTAACTTTAAAATATTTTAGCGCATTTATTCCTCTTTTTTCAATACAAAGTATGATTAAAATGGCAAAAACTTATTTGTTTGATAGCCTATCATTCGAAATATTTGTGTGCTGTTATTTTCGTTTTATCACACTGGAAATAACTTATTTATAATTCTGCTTATTATTTATTCTTAGGGACATTAAGACTGCTATAACATGTTTCATATACATTAATAATATTACAAATGTAACTTTGTACAACAAATTCTAATATAGGTAAGTTCTCCTTCCATAAATCGGGTTAGATTCCCTTAGAAAGACCCTTTACTGAAGACATTCTCCCGTCTTAAGGCCTATATCCCTCGTGTCCTTGATTGGCCATCATGAAAACAACGAACCCAACCGAAACTTCTCCGATTGCTTTCAGTTTAAATCGTTTTCAGTATTGTGTTCCATTCATATACAATCGTATTGTTTTGTGCCTATTATGAACCTCGCTCCCCCCATTATTTTTCTATACCACACTAGGGGCGTTTTTATTATTCTCCGAGATCCATCCTGTGATATATCATTAGAAAAGATTTTGACAACTATTTCACATAATGGACTCACCCCATTTTCTCCCGGTATGTTTTTTTTCGTGTTCTTTTTTTTTAAACGCACAGGCTATTAAAAGCTGATATCTAATGGGTCAACCGGGTCTGTATTTACGTATGTATGCACATATGTACTTTACTCGGTGATTCATGATAGAAATATCCCATTTGCTTCGAAATTTTTAAGAAGATTCATTATAATAAGGTGCTTTCTTAATTAATTTTGAAGGAGCACTAGTTAAATATAAAGAAGAAGGAGTGATAACCGATGTCTAAATTTCACCCATAGTTTATATAAATCGATTGTTAATGCACAAAGTTTCGACGTACTTCAAATCTTGTAAATAGGTTTATTCTAATAAAGCGCTTTCTTGATTAGTTTTGGAAATTAGTTAATTAAGTACAAAGGAAGAAAACGGAGTGCTAATGTGTCTATATAATTTTAATATAGAAGTCATTCATGCAGATATTCGATCTTCTTAAAATTTTGTAAACATCATCATTCTGATAAGGTGCTTCCCTGATTAATTTTGCGATGATTTACAAAAAAGAGAGAGAGAGAGAGAGAAAGAGAGAGAGAGAGAGGGAGAGAGAGAGAATGAGAGCGAGAGACAGAGAGACAGAGAGAGAGAGGATATTTCTTTATTTCTCATTATACATATTTATTGTCTGATAAATACACAACTGGCCATTAAAATTGCTACACGATGAAAGCGACATGCTACAGACATGAAATTTAAACGGTAAGAAGAGTATGCTGTGATATGCAAATGAATAGCTTTTCAGCGCATTCTGACAAAGCAGGTGACGGTAGCGACACCCACAATGTGTTTATATCAAAGGATTATTCAGCCGGTTAATCACACAGAAATTGCATTTGAGCGTTGTTGCTTGGTGAAAAATGGTTGTCATACCTCGTGTAAAAAGGAGAAATGCGTACAAACATTTTTCTGACCTTGATAACTGTTTAATTGTAACCTACCGCGATTGCGGTTTATCGAATCGCAGTATTACTGCTCGCGTTGGTCGAGATCCAATGACTGTTTGCAGAATATGAAATCGAGAAATTCAAGATGGTAATATGGCACCCCGTACGGGATCTCAACGGCCCCCTATTACTAGCAGCCGAGAAGATAGGCATTTTATCCGTATGGCCGTAATGGATCATGCAACTATGTCACGAGCTCTGAGTCAAGAAATGGGGTCATTTGCAGGACGAAAAATGTCTGGACAAACATTTCGAAGAAGTCTGCAGTAGCATGGACTCTCAGCTCGGAGACCATGGCTACGACTTCCCGTGACGCTGTTTCATAGACCGGAGTGCATTCAATGGTGTGATCAAGGGTGAACCTGGGTGCACGAATGGCGAGGAGTCATTTTTTTCAGATGAATCCAGGTTTTTTTTACAACTCATCATGGTCGCATTCATGCTTAGTGGCATCGTGGTGTACGTACATTAGCAGCGTGCATTCGTCATCGTCATACTGACCCATCACCTGGCGTGATAGTATGGGGTACCATTGGATACACGTCTCGGTCATCTCTTGTTCGCATTGAAAGCATTTTGAACAGTGCATGTTACATTTCTGATATTTTACGACGCGTGGCTCTACCCTTTATTCGAGACCTGCGAAACCTTACGTTTCAGTAGGATGATGCCCAACCGCATGTTTCCGAAATCGTACGGACCTTGCTTGATACGGAAAATGTTCGACTGTTGCCCTGGCCTGTACGTTTCCCAGATCTCTCACGAATAGAAAACGTCTGGTCAATGGTCACCGAGCGAGTGGCTCATAACCATATGCCAGTCACTACGGTTGATGAATTGTGGTATCGTGCTGAAGCTGCATGTGCATCTGTACTTGTACATGCCATCCAATCTCTGTTTAACTCAATGCTCTGACGTATAAGTGCTTTTATTATTGCCCGAGTTGGTTGTTTTGGGTACTGATTTCTCAGGATCTATGCACCCGAATTTCTTGAAAATTTAATCACTTGTTATTTCTATCATAATATATTTGTCCAATACGTATCATTTTGTTTCTGCATTTCTTTTTGGTGTAGCAATTTTAATGGCCAGTAGTGTATAATTTTATTTTTATAATTTCAAATTTTTCAAAAAAATTAATGAATAGTATATTTTTCCCAATGTCATCATGTAAAGCTGTTATACTCTTTAAAAAATATGTAGCGCTATTTTTGCTACGTATATATAAGTTTTAATAGCATCTACTTTTTTTTTAGCTAACACATCAATACGCATGCGCATTTCTACTACTTGACTACACGCGTGGGATCAATCTCCTCCTTTTGTCTCCCATTATGTTTTTGCTAAATGCGTTTTATAAATGATTCTACTCTACATTGTAAAATGTGACAATGCTACTTTTTTTAGAAAAAAAAAACTTGTTTTTTATATTTATTTTTCTAAAAAAATCACTTTTTTTTTTCTTTCGGAAAATATGCAAACAATTCTTCGTTTACATTTTAAAACATTAATTCTTTTTTTAAAAATATATTAATTTCATTTAATATCTTTTCAGTAGCATTTGTCATTGAATAAAATTATTTTAGTGCATGTTATCATGTAAGGAATGAAAGTATCGAAATTAAACAGTTCTACACGCATAGGATTTTTTAGTCCCAAGAGGTGTATTTCGGCCCTTTTAGCTATATAAAAAAATACATTACTTCACGAACTCCTTCTAGACATTAACTTTAAAAGGTACAAGACATTTTAGAAGTGTATCTTAAAAAAATAGCCTGTTTTTTTTTTCTTTTTTTTCTTTGATGATGAAAAAATGTGACTGTGCTAGATTTTATTCCAACTATGTTTTTACGGGCTAAACACACGTATAATACGATAAATAAAAAAAAATACTAAACATGTTATATACATTCTGTAACTGCGTGTAAATTTATGTAGAAATGTATATCTCTAAACGTATCATTCTTTTCTTTTAAAAAATAATGTTGAAAATAACTTTGATGAAAATATAAGAAAGGATTATTTTGAGTAATAGTCTTTTAAAAATAAATATAACTATTTATTAACCTGACATCGAGAACTGTTTAACAACATATATTCCTTAATAAGTTTACTTTTAACGCAATTACATAGCTGTTACATGCATAATGATATGTGTACATGCTACGGATATTAATTTTTTGGGTAGAGTACCAATGTCAGTACCAGATTTTTAATATGACATATTTTCATTCACGGAGATTTTAACATTCAGCAAGAGGTTTCTGGGATTAATGCCAGGCTCTATATAAAATGCGGAAGTTTCCATTTAATTGAGCAATGCATAGACACGAACTAACTTACTAATTATGCGGAAAAAGGAAGTAATGTTTATATTAGAATTTGTTCTTTCAACGTAATTTCACCGTTACATATAATGTTGACATATTAGGATTATGCATTTATGCAGAAATTTTTTTCTTTATGCCTTTATGCCATGATTTTCTTATCTTTGATAATAAAGGATTATTAAGAATTCTTATCGTGATTGCTGCAAATGTTTCATTTTGATATCTAGATTGAGAATATTTTCTTATTAAACGATATTTTTTTTCTAAAGAGATTTATATCATAAAAGTTCTGTGGAAATATTCCAAAATATTAAAAACAATTACAAAAATACAGGCAATATAATTTATAGTTTAAAAAATTAAAATTATATTAAAAACAAAGCTTTAAATGTTTCGAACTTATTTGTTAAACAATTACATCTGAATTATGCGCTTCACATGAGAGCCCGTTTATATGTCATCCTCAATGTACATGAACTAGAAAGTACAAGGAAATTTACAACACTAGAGAAATATAGCCGGGATTCGCACAACCAGCGTGAACGGAGACTGCGGGGGTCGAACCCACAAACATCCTACGCTCGTGAACGATTGCGGCATGGTGCCTTAAGCACTTGGCCACGGAGGCCCTTTTAAAACTTAATCAAAGCTCCTTATCAATAATATAAATAAAACAAAATCACGGGATATAACATAATTAAACTTACAGTTGAACTTCAGATCAAATTAGTATCTGATATAGATTAGTGTTGTTTAGGTTTTGGTGTAAATCCCCAACACATGGTGCTTCTATGCTTCATTTTTCACGGTTTCGCAATAAACGTATCTCATTAACTAATGCATGTTTTTTCATTAAACTACAGATTCGGTTAGTATTTGATAAAAAATGGATCCTGATTATTTATTTATTTATTTATTTATTTATTTATTTTGGTATACATCACTCAATCACCCAACATAGCCCCCTTTTTAAAAAAAAGAAAATGATTGCGTAAACTTAAATAAACTTGAAACTCATCATACTGTATTACGATCAGAATACAGTTAAAATATGATTGTTTGATAGTTTTATCCAGCAAGGATCAGTTAAATGGAAAGTTTTCTGCATGCAATTAACAGTGTAAGAATATTAAAAAAAGACTTTAAATTTGAAGTTACTTTTACACAACAGCTTCATTTTATAATTCGAAATGGTCATTTTCATTATTAAAGATAGTATGTGTGTGTGTGTAATATAAGGAATATGGCTTTCTTAAATACTCATTGCGAAAAAATATTACTGTATTGTAATAATCATTTCCTCAATTATATTTTTATTTTAGATGTGATTAACCTTGACATACATTTACTTTTTTTTCAGCCCATATGATCAACGGAATCATCGGACAGATGGGGGCTGGCATCAAACGGGTTGTACAGTACACCGACCCTATTTCCAATTCGAAATATTATTTACTCTATATAAAATAAAAACATTTTGTTTGTTGTTATGTTGTATCGAAAAGTGATAACAGTGGTAACCTGACTAACGTCCGCTTCTATTGCATCACCCCACATTTACGTCGTCTTGCTTGCAAAAGAAGTGTTTTCATGTAAGACCCACTTTGAAGTTTTTTGGAGATTTTTGGTATTAAAAGTAAAACAGTAAAAAAATGTTAGTTCAATCTTCGTTGCAAGATTTTTTTTTTTTTTTTTTTTTTTTTTATCATTCTCATGGACTCCAACGGGACAGCTGGAAGAATCTGAAAATGTAAGGTAACAACTCATTGAATTAGTTCAATGTGCTGTTTTGGAAACGTATTTTTGGTTTAGTTTTAAATGTATACAATAAAATCATTAACATATCATAACATATCATTAAAACAATAAAATATATTCATTATATTTCGTAGAATTTTTATTAATTATAAATCTATATCTATCTATATATATATTGTTGTTGTTTATTTATATGTATCTTGACTTTTTCAACTTATGTCCCTAACCTTGAAACGAATTGCTGACGTAAGTCGAAGTGCGGTATATTAACATTATTTTTACTAAGAAAATGATATAAATGCCGGGGATATTATCCTATAAGTATCTTTGAAGTCATTTTATATGCATTTCGTTATCTGTATTAAACCTTCACTTTACAGTGTGCCACATATGATACATACATATAAGCACTATAATTGATATTATGTGCCATAAATTTTGCCAATGTGATCAGTGTATGGAATCAAGAACTGTCCAAAGAACAGAATAACACTTATTTTATCCATGTAAGATGACTGCATTTGACAACAAAATTGATTTTGCTCTTTAAAAAAATAAAATCGGTCAAGCTATTCAGGCAAAATTTATTTTTATTATTATTGCGGAAACTTAAAAATTATATTAAAAAGAAAGTTGCAGAGTTTTAAGAAGATAGAAATAATTAATTAAAGCACATTTGATTGCAAAATATAGCAATACAATATTTGTGTGCATAAGGTACATGGCATAAAATATGAAATTTAATTGAAAAATTTAAAAAATATATTTTTTGTTACTATTTTTTACATTATTACACCGATATATATATTCCAGTTATTATTTAAATAAATAAAAACAGAAACATTCGTGCAATTAAGGGTTAAATATTATTCTGTGATCTATGCAGATTAAAAAATATGTATATTAGACAAGTATTACTGTATACTTTGCAAGAAACCGAGCGGAATTGCACAGACGCTGTCAGCTCGTGATGAAAAGTTGATAAAAGATGTATTATTATTAAAGAATTCAGTGAAAGAAACTATTAAAATTTTTACGAATGTATTCAAATTCTGGATAATTAAACGAAAATTTGAAAGATGAAAAAATAATGTAAATAACTCTTCATACGAATGAAAACATTTCTTTAAAAATATTTCGGTATTAAACTTCAGTCTTATCACATAAGAATCATCTTTGATAACAAGGATAAAAATAAATTTTCATTTAATGATACATTTATTTAAAGTACATAAAAAAAATTTTTTAAGTATACTTCTTTTTCAACTAAATAAAAGGACTCGTTTGTTGATAATCATATAATGTTTATTAAATAAAAAACTGTAATATCGGTAAAGTATTCTTTTCATCTCCTTTTTATATCTTTCATGTACACTAATGAGCTAAAATCATCGCGCATTTTTTTTCAAGAAAGAATTTTTCTTACAATAATTGATCAATATGTAGTTTTGGATTTTCTATAACATTATTTTTCTAAGCTAAATTAATGTCTTTGTCTGGATTTGTGTATGCAATTTTTCCCCGAGACAATTCTTTAATTAATGTTTTTCAATCGACATTTAAGTTTTAATCTTAAATAATATAACTCTAAAGCTAATATTATCTTTAAAAAATAATCTTAAAAAAAAGATTTTATTTTCATTTTTTTTTCATAAAAATAGAAAAAATCGTCCAGTGAAAGATTCTATATTATTCTACAATCTATGCAAATTATTATTATTATTTTTTATTATTATTATTATTTGTAAAGTATTACAGTATATCTGCGCAAGACTAGTTACTTTGCAAGGAACCGCGCTGAGTTGCATCGACGCTGTCAGCTCGTGATAAAAAATTCTTAAAATAAATATTATTATTAAAGAATTCAATGAAAGCAATTACTAGTGTTTATAAAAATAAATTCAAATAGTGAATAAATAAACAAAAATTTCAATGATGAAACAGTAATTTATAAATTATCTTCATACGAAAGAACATTTTTTCAACTTTACTTCCCTATTAAAGTTCAGTCTTATCACATAAGAGGCATCTTTAATTACAAAAATAAAAATGAATTTTCTTTAAAGATACTTTTATTAAAAGTTTCTGAAATATTTTTTTAAGTTTATTTTGTTTTCAACTAAATAAAAGGGATGGTTTGTTAAAACTAATTTAATGTTTATTAAATAAAAACTGTAATATCGGTTATTTAAAGCATTCTTTTCATTTCCTATTTTTTTCTTTCATGTTCACTAATGAACTTTTAAGAAGTTATTTTTTACAGTAGTTGATCTATATGTAGTTTTGATTTTCTTTAACATTATTTTTTTATGCTAAAAATATTTTTTTATGCTAAAATTACATAAATTTTATGAATTTATGTAATGGAAATTTTCAATAATTTTTTTTTTTTAATTAGTGTTTTTCAGTGAATCTAATTTTGGAGTTAATATTATCTTTAAAAAATTATTATCGTCCACAAAGAAAGATTATTATTATTATTATTATTATTATTATTATACCAATATATAGATTTTAAATATTTTTTTATCATTAAAGAAACGTACAGTGGAAGGTTAAATATATTTCTATGATCTATGCAGATTAAGAATATGTTATTTAGTCAACTATTACAGTATACTTGCTTAAGCCTAATTACTTTGAAAGGAACCGAGCTGAGTTGCACAGACGCTGTCAGCTCGTGATAAAAAGTTGACAAAAGATAGATTATTATTAAAGAATTCAGTGAAAGAAACTATTAAAGTTTTTACACATGTATTCAAATGGTGGATAATCAAACAAAAATTTCAAAGATTAAAAATTAATGTAAGTCTCTATTCTTACGAATGAAAACATTTCTTTAGCAATACTTCGATATTAAACTTCAGACTTATCCCATAAGAGCCATCATTAATTATAAGGATAAAAATAAATTTTCATTAATGATGCATTTATTAAAAGTATCTGAAGTATTTTTTTAAGTTTACTTTCTTTTCAAATAAATAAAAGGCCTTGTTTGTTAAAACTCATTTAATGTTTATTAAATAAAAACTGTAATATAAGTTATTTAAAGTATTCTTTTCATCTCCTTTTTTTCATGTACACTAATGGACTAAAATCCTTCCACAAATTATTTATTAAGATACTATTTTTTACGGTATTTGATTAATATGTAGTTTTGATTTTCTTTAACATTATTTTTCTATTCTAAATTAAAGTTTTTTTCTGGATTTGTGCATGCAAATTTTCACCGAGAGAATTTTTAAATTAGTGTTTCTCAATAAACATTTTAATTTTAATCTTAAATGATTTAATTCTGAAGTTAATATTACATTTTAAAAATATTATCTTCCACAAAAAATATTACATTTAAATATTCTTTTTAATATATAGATTCCAAATATCTTTTTTTTTTCATAAAATTAGAAAAAGTCGTGAGTGAAGGATGATATTGTTCTACAATCTGTGCAAATTATTATTTTTACTGTTGTTGTTGTTGTTTGTCAAGTATTACAGTATGCTTGCACAAGACTAGTTATTTTGCCTGGAACCGCGCTGAGTTGCACCGACTCTGTCAGCTCGTGATAAAAAGTTCATAAAAGAAGTATTATTATTAACGAATTCAGTGAAAGAAATTACTAGAGTTTATAAAAATGAATTCAAATGGGGAATAATCAGACAAAAAATTTGAATGATGAAACAGCAATGTATAAAATATTTCCATACGACAGAAAAAAAATTGCTTTAACATTACTTCCCTTTTAAAGTTCAGACTTATCACATACGAGGCATATTTAATTACAAGGATAAAAATGAATTTTATGATATTATGAAATTAATGAAAATTTTATTCAAAGTATCTGAAATATTTTTTAACTTTATTTTGTTTTCAACTATATAAGAGGACTCGTTGGTTAAAACTCATTTAATTTTTATTAAATAAAAGCTGTAATATCGGTTATTTAAATTATTCTTTTCATCTCGTTTTTATGTCTTTCATGTACACTAATGAGCTAAAATCCTTCCATGGATGGTTATTTTAAGAAACTATTTTGTAGCAATTGATCAATATGCAGTTTTGATTTCCTTTAACGTAATTTTTCTATGCTAAATGAAGATCTTTCTTTGGATTTGTGCAATGGAAATTTTCACCAAGAAGATTTTTTAATTAGTATTTTTCAATACACATTTAGGTTTTAATATTAAAAAAAGGGAGCTTTTTTTAATTGTTTTGGCTCGAAAAAAGAATCTCTTCTTTCTCATATAATAGGCGTAAAAAGGTATAATTTTTGACAAAAAAAATTTCCTTAGGTCGTGTAGCCTTAGATTAACAATCAACGGGATAAACTCTTTATTCCCTCATTAAAACAACGTTAATTTTCCGTGTGAAACTACATCAGAACAAAAAATCGGTTCAGGAAGGGACAAATACTTTAGCCAGTTCTAATATTTTAATAAAACGTGAAATTCTGCTAACACTAACTATATTAACTTTAGAAAAAAAAATATTAAGGTGCTCTAACGAATGTATCAGAAAGGACATCTGTAACAAACTTCAGAAATGGTTCGCGCTACTAACAGAAATGGCAGCAAAAAAGGCTCTGCTTACTGATGTTTTGAAAAAAAAAAAAAAAAAAAAGAAATATTTAAATTGGATAGCAGAAAAATGGTAAAAAATAAATTTTTAGAGGTCAAGTAATGTTTTTTTTTTTGCTTATTTTTAGGATTTTTTGTTGTTGTTGTCGTTATTGTGTCTGATTTTATCAAGAATATATGTAACTGTCAGAAAGAAATGTTGCGAGTCTTTTCCGTAAAAAATGAAATTAAAAATAGAAAAAAGAGAAAAATATTCATATAAGAACTATAAAAGAAATTACCTTATATTTATGCCTTATTAAAAAAATGCATAAAAATGTAAAATAAAATTCAAGCAATGTACATGATAATAAATAATTCATGAAAATTCAAAATTAAATTCATGTATTTAAAAAACATATATTATTAGCTTTATACAGTAAGTTCAGGGTTTTGGAGTGAGACTGATAAAAATAAAATTAATGAAGAATCATAAGGATCGCGTAGTTAAATAAATAAAATAAAATAGAAAATGGTACATATCGGTATTTTTCAAAAAATAAAGACTTTTGCAAGTTGAATTTTACCTGCAATTTTTGTTACATTTTGAATGATTATCATCAAAATAATATATTTGTGTATATAGAAAGAAAAATATTATCCTTTTTTTTTTTAAAAAAAAAGAAAACTATTTATATAAGAAATATAAATGAAAGTACATAGATAGATATGGTTGAATCATTAAATAATGCATGAAAATGTAAAGGAAATTTCAATAAATTATTAGCTAAGAGAATTTTAAATTTAGGGTTTTAGAGACAGATTGATAAAAATAAAATTGATAAAAATTGTCAAATATCGCAAAACCAAGAATAATAATTTACAAAAAATTTGTTATTTTTGAAAATTTTCAAGCTTTTGTAACGTTTTATTGAACACCTAACAGTATTTACCAAAATTATTTTTGTAAAAGGCGTAAATATTTAAGCATTTTGTCGGTAGGCATCACCTCTAATTAGTATGTATTTATTTCTATTATCAACATAGAAGCTCAGATAAATCAATTCATTTGTAAATAGCGAGATAGGTGAATTATATAAATTGATAAAAGCTGTGGGCATCATGTAGACAAAAACGATACGTCAAACATTTTTTTTTCAGTTGAAGTAATGCCTTTAAAGAGTCTGATAAATTATTTTTTATAAGTGATTCCACAATTTTATATTAAAATATTTAAGCTAAAATATTTTTTAGCTTAATATTTAAATAAATTGAACCGGTCTACTATTTTTCTTGTACTTTGTATGAGCGTTAATACGAAGACACATACCGGGTGTGTCATAAATTCGTGTAAACTTTAATAATCCACAATAAAAGAAGTAATTCTCGGGAAAGGTTTCGGTTTGCGCGAGTATGATAACATGGATTTCCTTTTTTCATGTATAGTAAAAAAATTCAAAAGTGATCAATAGACGGCACTCACACGTCATACTGAGGCGTTTTGTGCAAATTAGGCTAGCAATAAAAGACTTGGTTTGAAATGGATTCATCATTTGATCTTGGCATTATACTATCGTTACGAGATTGAGCGCTAGTGTTTAAATTTTTCTACAAGAATGGTGAATCCACAACTGTTGCATTATGAACGTTTCACACGAAAAAAGGACTTAAGAAGCAAAGAATCTCTATTTCAGTGAATGGGATGCTCAATTTAGTAGGGTGTTTGGAAGAAACGGGATTGCCTGTTTGCGTTTGCTGATTTGCATAAAATGTTTCAATATGACGTGCGAGCACTCTTTATTGGTTATTTTTCGAATCATTTTTAATTATATATGGGGAAAAAATCCAAAATCCATCTGATCATCTTTGCGCAAATTTTCGGATCATTACTTCTTGAATTATGAATTTTTAAACTTTGCTCGAGTTTATGACGTACCCTGTATAATGTGTGTGTGCGCCTGTGTTTACTAAGAAAAGCAATCATTATTTCTTACAAAAAAAACCCCATAAAACAGGAAAAAAGAAAAATATTGAAATGAGCACTAAAAATGAATTATTTTGGTACTGGTGGTTTAATAATTAAATCATGTACAAATATATAATGTAAATTTCAAGTAATTAAAATATGTATTTTATAATTCATTTGTTGGTACCTGAAATTGTATGCTTAGTGTTTTTAAATGAATATGATAAAAATAAATTAATGAAAACGTCTAAAAGTATTTTAAAAATTTTAGAAACTACTAAATATTATTATTTGTTAGAAAAATAAATATCTGAGTTACACTTCTGCTAAAAGCA
Organism: Maratus speculifer; assembly: GCA_964019185.1. Classification (NCBI taxonomy): domain Eukaryota; kingdom Metazoa; phylum Arthropoda; class Arachnida; order Araneae; family Salticidae; genus Maratus; species Maratus speculifer. The sequence continues at coordinate 285,728,799 of OZ025297.1, read as the reverse complement.
AAAATAATTAAAATTACAAATTTAAAATTCTTTACCTTCATTGATTGAGTAGGTTAGGCTAAAAGCATTGTTTAATATAAGGCTTTGAATATGTATCAGTCACATAGGTAATATAGATCCACATCAAGTTTTAAAAATTTACTTTAAAAGTAACTAATTTTTACAAAAATGAAGCTTTTCTCTAATAAAACTTTCCGGGAGTTTACCGTCAAATCTTGAGGGTACCATCTAGTTAGAAGTTTTAAAAAATGGAAATAAAAATAAATTAAACCTGCTCTACAAGTGATATCAAATGCACTGTAAAAAAAAATTTGGATAATTACAAAAAATTTTCTAGTAGAATTGTATTCCAAGAACATTTTATGTAACGGCAACAATAAAAATTCATGTAACAGATACAGATTTGCACTTTGAATCAAACAAATTTTAAGGTTACTAAGAATTTTTTTGGGAAATCGTATTCCAAGAACTTTTTAAGTAACGATAACGAGCATTATAGATAAAATTTTAGTAAAGTTACCAAAATTTTAGTAAATTCTTTTGTAAAGTTACAGATGGTTTTAGTTTTGCTTACAAGTTTTGTAGATTGACATCATTTTCTTGTACAGTGTACACATAAAATTTTAGTAAGCATAAGAGATTTCGGTTAATTTAGATTACTAAGGTTACAGATTTTTTTTACAGTGTGCGTTTAACCCGAATACTGCAGAAAATGCACCTGGAGTGAGATTAAAACAAATTACATCTTAACATCCATTTTTTATTCATGTCTGACTAGATGTATCCAAAAAGTCTTTAAGCAGGGGGAACAAATAATAATAATTATTATAAAAAAAGTAATATATCACTTCAATGTGCCTAATTATCCAAAACGGGATAACACTTAACCATTTAATTTTTATTTCCTTTACGATTTAAAAAAATTTAAATTATTTGTTGATAAGAAAACGATGTTTTCATATACAACGCTTTCTGTATTATCTTTCATTAAATAGCTCAATCTTAATCTATTAATCAATTTTAGAGCTATTGTTCCAATTCCAAAGAAAGAATACAAATGAGGTTTTTAATAATATGAAACGTATGAAATTAATTATATGAAATTAATTATATTTAATTCCTGGATCTATAAATTTTATTTATAAAAATTGTATAAGAGTAAAAATTCCATTTTCGTGCAAGAAAGACTTGTCAAGCAATTATACTTTGAATTCGTACAAAATGCATTTTTTGCAGATCACGATTTATTTAATCAAAAGTATAATTTTCCAGTTCATATTCTGTACATTTTTATAAATAATATTAAAAAATGCAATGCTTTTAAATTAATTTACAATTTTATTAAAAACAAATAGCGCACATTTTTATAGTGATTAATTTACAAAATACAAATATGTACAGCGTGTCCACACACAAATAAAGCCAACGTGATTTTGTACCGTAATTCGACAGGAAAGAAAACCATGTGAATGAAACAAATATATTAGGAAAGACTATACAGAAATGCATATTTATAAGGAATAATTCACTCCTTTGCCCCACTTAGCCAGGAAAAAAAAAATATAAAAAAGTAGGAGAAAAGGGTGTCTCGCCGAAATAAACCCACTACTGTTAACAGCCAATATATCCGTTATGACTTTAAATTTACGTTGTGGCCTATTTACTAATCCCTGGAAGACATTAGTATCAATATTATCCCAGTCTTCAATGATGGCGGCTTTCAGTTTTGTCACAAAATTGAACTACTTAAAATTAGCATTTAATGGTCTAAATGTGAAGATACCCCACACGTTTTCTCGGAGATTTATATGAAGGTACATGGCAGACCATTCCATGACGTATCCTTAATTATCGAAAAACCATTCCTAGGATTATTTTGCAAAGGCTATGGAGCCGTTTTCCAGCTCAAAAATCTAATTTATGCCATCAATTCACTCTTCATTTGGCACGAAATGGGTTTCTGGCAATTCTTGTTAATTGATAGCCAAGATACAGTCTGAGGGAAGAGCCAAGTTACGTTTACCACCATAGAGAAGTTTCCCAACACTATTAATAAGCCTCCATCCTGCTGTCCTCATGCCATGCCAATAGAAAGCAATGCAGTCTGAGCCATCCAAACTGACTTCTTTCTCATCTGGGAATAAAACAAGATGCTCCTGGCAATTCCAGGTTTGATAATTTATTGGCCCCAGTGACTCTGCGTTGCTTGTGGATAGCTTTCAACATCGGCAGGCTCAGCATTGGTAGGTGAAAGCATATTAATGGTATTTGACAGTTTCGATTATAAGGATAAACTTAACCTGGCTCTTTTCTCAGGCCGCATTATGGCTACCAATTATCAAGAATTGCCAGAAACCCATCTCTTACCATCTGAAGAGAGAATTGATGACCTAAATTGGATTTTTCAGCTGGAAAACGGCCCCATAATTTTTGAAAAATCCTCTATGGAATGATTTTTGAATAATTAAGGAATCTTGGAATGCCTGCCCTGTACCTTCATCTAAAGCTCCAAGAAAATGTGTGGGGGTATCCTCAGTAGAGCTTTAAATGGCATTTCAGCTCTGTGACAGAACTAAAGGTCGCCATCATTGAGGCCTGGTATGATAATATTGATGCTAATGTCGTCCAGGGATCAGTGAATAGCATGCCACATAACATATTTTAAATCACACATAAGCATAACGGATATATTGGCTTTTAACAGTAGTGGCTTTATTTCGGCGGGACGCTTTTTTCTCCTACTTTTTCTCCATTCAATTTTCCTGACCATGTGGAACAGTGAATGAGTTATTCCTTGTAAATATGCATCTATATATACTCTTTCTTAGTATATTTGTTTCGTTCGCGTGCTTTTGTTTCCTGTCGAGTTACGGCAAAAAAATCATTGTGACTTTATTTGTAAGGGACACACTGTATATCACATATATGTAATGCATAAATATGTATGTATTTTTAGCAATTAATCATCAGATTTTTTTTAGCTTAACATAACAAGGTAACATTCCATCTATCGCATTTTTTTATTTCTTTCTTAGCCTCATGATTTTTTATGTCCAGTTTTCGTGCACTGAAAAAACAATTTTATTATTTGTATGTGATGAATATTAAATAGATTCGTGACATTAAGTCCTAACTTGAAATACCAGAGAGGACAAACCTGAATACAAAATATTGAGTTAGTTATTATTATGAAATAGTTTTATAAGTAAGTATTAGGTAAGTATTATAAAATATTTATAACGTTTGATTACATTTTCGAACCATTATAGATATATTGGCTATTGGTCATTTATGATATAGTATAAATTTCAAGAGTTAAAAAATATTGCTTATACATCATTTAGTAAAGTAATAAATACTGAGAGCTTTGGAAAATTAGTCACAATATTTTCAAGGATTTAGATTTACAAATAGTTGTCATATGTTTTCAATATTAAGCTGACAAATCTATCAGCTTATAGAAATTTCCCTCCAAAACATTCTTCTTAATCCTTTGCTGAATTGTGTGCAACATCTGGCACATACCTCAAAACATTATAATTATTAATATGTGTTATGGATTTGGCCAATATGATTTCTGTAACTGTTTAAGAACAGTCTAAGGAATGGAATAACACTGATTTTGTGCGTGCCAAACGGCTATTTTTGACAAAAACTTTAAATTTGTTTAAAAAAAATCATGCTATCAGGGTTAAATTTACTTTTATTATTTTTACTAAATACTTAAAAATGTCACTATAAAGAAACTTGCAGAGTATTAAGCAGATACAATTAATTAATTTAAGACCGTTTAATTACAATATACAGCAATACAATTTTTAAAAATCCTAACTGTATACACACAATTAAGGTGTAACCCTATACACAATAAACATTAACACCATTAAATATCAAATTTGAGCTGAAAATTTGAAATTAATTTATTTTTATTATTTTTCCCATTATAAGACCAATATATACACCTCAAATTTTCAACATCTCAAATTTTCATAAAAGTGCAAAAAAATCATTTAGTAAAGGGTTAAATATTTTACTGAAATTTGTAGCTTATTTGATATTGGACTTACCTAATCCCCGTGCCTAAAACACTACTATACTGCAATATTGTAGCAGAAAGGAAAATTTTCATCTACGATATACTAAACATGTTTAATAGAAATATATATTTTTTAAAGTTCAATTAAACATAATTAATCCATCTGTCTTCTTTCCCATCTCCAATGTATTTATTTAATTATAGTTTTTAAATATGGAGTGCATTGTTATAGAATGCAGAAACTCAACCTCGTACTCAATAAATAATCACTTTTATCTCACATACTTTACATAAATTTTATGTTATTGCACTACTATAAAAGTGTTTAGTGGCAACTGATTTCACTAAGCGAGAAAGTTTTAGTGCATATTTCTTTATGATTCGTACGTCTTCCCTTACTATGACTAATAAATATCGGATATCAAATGAGAAAGATTCTACACTGAAAACAGTAATTATACAGATGTACATCAGTTACAGAATTTCTAAATTTACTAAAGTTTTATCTGTTTATTGTTAAAAAAGAAAACAAAGATGTAATTCTACAAATCCAGTTTTTTGTAAAGTTAGAGAAATCTAGAACTTTACAGAAGAATGTGTTAAATTTAAATTTATCTTACTATACTTTGATCTGTAAACCGGGGATGCAGTTACATAAATGTTCCAGGCATCAAGATTTCCTAAATAATTCTTATTAACTTTACAGACTTTTCGATTTATAATGAAAACGTGTATCTGCTAGATACTTTTTTGCTGTTGTCGTAAAACACTAAGAAAACGCGATTCCTAAAAAACTTTTAGCGATTTTTTTTAGTTTTTGCATTTATCAATTTTTGATTTCTCTTACTGTTACTTCACTTGTGCCAGTTTTTGAGTGTTTCAATCCGTTTTATAAATAATGCAAAATATGTTTTTCACCTTCGAAAAATATCACTTTTTCTCAAGTACTTTACATGAATTTTATATTTATTTTATCCCCTAAAAGCATTTTGAGGCAACTGATTTAACCGAGTGAGATAGATTTAGTTTATGTTTCGTGTGAATCGTACGTGTCCTTTTATACAGAATATTAAAACCAAGCATTCCTGAATATTAAATAAGGCAGATTTTTGAAAATAGTGGGTACTTCAACAACGAAGTGCAGGTTTAATGTTTTATGAAACAGATTTGGGACATTGAAGAATATTTTTCTTCTGTCTGTAAACTGTAAAAAAAAAACTGTAAAAAAGTGTATTGGTACTTTAAAGGAATATTATATATTTTTTATTGCATCAGATTTCGTGTACCCTATATGTGATCCTATCCAGTTGAGTTGCAATATTTTTATATATTTGTGATTCAATTCGCATTTGTAGTAATTTTTAATTGCAAATATTGCATTTATATAATATTTACATAATAATTTTTCATTTTGTTAGTCGAAATTTAATAAAATTTATATATATAATATATTGATGTTTTAAATAAAAATGAAGATTTTTTAGGTTGTTGTAAAACCACTTTTAGTGACATCTTTTTATCTCTTTATAAACTGACTTTTGAGAGCGTAAACAACTTGTTACTATTTGTGAACACCTTTTATTGTTATTATACTAAAATTCGATTTCAAAACGATAATTATTGAAGAATTTTTTTGGAATTACTGCTAATTTCTACAACAATCCATTTTTATGCTCCAAACAATTATAATTAAAGAATATACTGTCGACATTTTGATAATTTTAAAACAAACTATTTACTTACATTTTTTACTTTCAGAATTTATGTAAACATATATTTACAAGCTATACATATTTTCAAAAATACGTATTAGGTGCTTTTGTAATTATATAAATACTTATCATCTATAGTCGTCGTTCAGCCCGTCTATCCGTCTGTCTGTCAGTGCTTTCTCATAAAACATCGCAAAAAATACCCAAGAAAATCGGTTGAAAATTTTTTCGACTCGATTCAAATTTTATGAAAATCGGATGCATGGTTCAATTACAGGGACGATGGAAATTATTCCATTACATTATTGCCAATGTAAAAGACAGTTATAAGTGTATTTTAATTATGTTACACTCTTTTGAACATAATAAAAAAGATATGCATCAATAAGATACTTAATAAAATATACATTCTGTACAATCTGTTGCGTAAAGAATATTTTTATGAATTTACAGGCAACTCAAAAGTATTGCGTTACATAAGAACATATGAGAAAAAATTTTTGGGACGCATCAAAAATCGATAGCAAAATATTCGATATCAAAATATTTCCTATTTTATGTAATTGATATACGTTTCTAAAGTTTACTAAAGATTACTTCCTGCATAATAGAAAGCAAGTAGTATTTACAAGGACTCACAAAGGATTTCGGACACTTATACAGTATAAAAAGTACAACATTCCCTTACTCCAAGATCTGAATAATTTTAAAACTTCGTTATTAACGTCGCTAGTATGAACGCACATCATTTATTATGTTTGGTGTCGAATTGCTGACCTTTTCTTTTTCTTAGTGAACATTCATTAGTGTTATATCTTAATATACTTAATTTGTTTCGTAGAAACATATTTAAATAAACGAGAACTTTCGTGTCACGAGTGAATCGAACCTGCTCTTTTACACAGAATATTCAAAGATAGAATTGCTGAAATTTGAATACAAAGAATGTACTTTTCAACCCAGGTGAATTATAGGATTGTTGTTTATTTGTGTATTATATTGTGCTTTGTGGATTTGTTGCTATTTTTGTATTATATTGTGCTTCAGCAAATCTTTTCTTTTTCTTTCTTAAGTGCGTAATATCCTGTAAAGAAGATTCATATTTCAGGTATTGGAAAAAAAATTCGTACACGAGACATGTATTCATGTGTCATTTATGATTTGTATTATTTAAAGATATGTATGGTAAATTCACAAATTGAAATAAACGCTTGATTATTATTTCGGATGTGTACATAGACAAAAAAAAACCTATAAAAATATTAAAACACTTCCCTTTTGATTCTTTTAAATTGGAAGATTCTAGACAGAAATTAATATTTTTCACTTTAGAGAATAATTCCTTTTTAGGTATTTTCGTAATTATGTAAATGCGTAACACCCATAGTCGTCGTCTGTCTGCCCGCACATAACAACGCAGAAACATTTCAACCGAATCATTTGAAATTTAAAATGTGTAATTATTACATAATTTTGTAGAGATATTTCAATTTTTATGAAAATCGGATGAAGCTTTCAGTTACAAGGACAATCAAAATAATTCCATTAATTTTCGGTAAATGAAAAAAAAGGTTTCAAATGCATTTTAATAGTGTTACACTATTTCGAACATAATACAATTCACATGTTTATATGGATATTTACGAAAATATGCATTCTGTACAGTCTATGACACAAAGAATGTGTATTAATATATATGTGTCACACAAAAGTATTTTATTACATAATGGTATAGAAGGAAACATTGTTTGGGGTGCTTTTAATTACATTAAAATATTTCCCATTTTATGAAATTCATATACTTTGTTGAGGTTTACTTTAAGTTACTTCCTGTATAATATGAAGCATTTAATCTTTATAGACGCACACAAAAGATTTCGAATACTGCATTGTATCCGAAGTACTGTATATTTACAAAAAAAAACTTCGTTATAGGACGATTGCACCTCATTTGCTACGTCTGATGCGCAAATTACAACATTTTTTTTTTGGTACTTACCTTTTATAAATTTTATATATTCACGTATTTCTAAAAGCTTTTCACAGAAATCTTATTGACCGAGAGAGAATGTCTGCGTAACGTGCAAACCGTACGTGTCTTACACAGAATATTGAAATATGTCATTGCGGAGTATTAAATGAAAAATTTTCACCAGGGAAATACATTTTCCAACCAAGTCGAATAACAGGAGTAGATTTTTTTTTATTTTAAATTCTTTTGTGTTTTTACAAATCTTTCGCTTCATTTCTTCATTTCTTTTTTTAGTTTTATTTAGATTCTCGTTATTTAAAAATGCCCTGTAATATACACACATTCTAAGAAAAAAAATTATTATTATTTCCCACATGTACACAAAAAAGGAAAGACATTCGTATAAAAATGGTCCCTTTGATTTTTTAATGCATGATTTTGGACAGAAATTATTATTTTTTTTTTTTTTACTTTATAAACGTATTCATTTTTTTTACTCATCTTTCAAAAATTTTATGACTCAACATATTTATAAAATCTCTTCGTTGAACCTTTTTAACTGAGCGAGAAAGTCCGCGTCACATGCGAATCGTACATGCACTTTTTACATAGAATACTAAAATATCACATTTTGTCATATTTCAATGAGGCATGTTCACCAGTAAAATGCATTTTATAACCCAGTTGATAAGAGCAGTAGACTTATTTTTATTTTTAAATTCTTTGTCTCTCGGTTAATCTCCTGCTTGATTTTTTGCGCGAAAACAAAAATGGACTGTAAAGAAGATTTATATTTCCACTACTGCAACAAATTTCGGAAATCAGATACTGCGTTATTTAAGATTACATTTTGTATTATTTAATGATATGTATGGTTAAATCCATACATTCTAAGAAACTTTTCATTATTATTTCGGATTTGTACATAGAAAAAAAACGATGAAGATATTTTAAAGAATCATTTTGATTCTATTAAAGTGGAAGATTTTAATAGAATCAAAATGATTCTTTAAAATATCTTCATCGTTTTTTTTTCTATGTACAAATCCGAAATAATAAAAGATATTTTAAAGAATCATTTTGATTCTATTAAAGTAAAAGATTTTGGATAGATTTGTTTGTTTGTATTTATGTCGGCCAATTATCTACACTGTGGGATATAGGCAATAAGGGGTGGGGTGTCCTCTGTGGGTGTCTTTCTAAGGGAACCTAACCCGTATTTACGAAAGGAAATCCAAGGGGCGAAGAAAACCTCGGAAAACTCCGATTGGTTAGGCCGACGGTCGCAATTGGGTTCGAACCCAGCATCTACAATCTACCAGTTTGGGGGTCAGAACCTCTCGGCCACTTGTGGGGCAATTTTGGATAGAAATTATTATTTTCACTTTAGAGACGAACTCTTTTTTTTTTCTTTTTGTACTCACCTTTCATAAATTTTATACCTTCACATATTCCTAAAATATTTTCACAGAAACGTAGTTAACTGACCGAGAAAATCTGCATCACGTGCGAATTGTACGTGTCTTGTTAAATAAAAACTGTAAATTAAAACTTGTTAAATAAAAACTGTAATATCAGTTATTTAAAGCATTCTTTTCATTTCCTTCTTTTCTTTCATGTACACTAATGAACTTTTAAGAAATTTTTTTTTACAGTAATTGATCAATATGTAGTTTTGATTTTCTTTAACATTATTTTTCTATGCTAAATTAAAGTCTTTGTTTGGATTTATATAATAGAAATTTTTAATAAAAAGATTTTTTAATTAGTGTTTTTCAGTGAATCTAATTTTGGAGTTAATATTATCTTTAAATAATTATTATCTTCCACAAAGAAAGATTATTATTATTATTATTATTATTATTATTATTATTATTAAAGTGTGGTTATAGTGGAAGGTTAAATATTATTCTATGATCTATGCAGATTAAGAATATGTTATTTAGTCAACTATTACAGTATACTTGCTCAAGCCTAATTACTTTGCAAGGAACCGAGCTGAGTTGCACAGACGCTGTCAGCTCGTGATAAAAAGTTGACAAAAGATACATCATTATTAAAGAATTCAGTGAAAAAACTATTAAATTTTTCACACACGTATTCAAATGGTGGATAATCAAACAAAAATTTCAAAGTTTAAAAAGTAATGTAAGTTTCTCTTCTTACGAATGAAAACATTTCTTTAACAATATTTCGGTATTAAACTTCAGACTTATCACATAATTAATTATAAGGATATCACCATCATTAATTATAAGGATAAAAATAATTTTTCATTAATGATGCATTTATTAAAAGTATCTGAAATATTTTTTTAAGTTTACTTTCTTTTCAACTAAATAAAAGGGCTCGTTTGTTAAAACTCATTTAATGTTTACTAAATAAAAACTGTAATATAGGTTATTTAAAGTATTCTTTTCATCTCCTTTTTTTCATGTACACTAATGAACTAAAATCTTTCCACAAATTATTTATTAAGATACTATTTTTTACGGTAATTGATTAATATATAGTTTTGATTTTCTTTAACAATATTTTTCTATTCTAAATTAAAGTTTTTTTCTGGATTTGTGCATGCAAATTTTCACCGAGACAGTTTTTAAATTAGTGTTTCTCAATGGACATTTTAGTTTTAATCTTAAATAATCTAATTCTGAAGTTAATATTACATTTAAAAAAATATTATCTTCCACAAAAAAAAATCACATTTAAATATTTTTTTTAATATATAGATTCCAAATATTTTTTTTTCATAAAATTAGAAAAAATCGTGCAGTGAAGGATGATATTGTTCTACAATCTGTGCAAATTATTATTATTATTATTATTGTTGTTGTTGTTGTTGTTGTTTGTCAAGCATTACATTATACTTGCATAAGACTAGTTACTTTGCCTGGAACCGCTCTGAGTTGCACCGACGCTGTCAGCTCGTGATAAAACGTTCATAAAAGAAGTATTATTATTAACGAATTCAGTGAAAGAAATTACTAGAGTTTATAAAAATGAATTCAAATGGGGATAATCAGACAAAAATTTGAATGATGAAACAGTAATTTATAAAATATTTCCATACGAAAGAAAAAAATTTCTTTAAAAATACTTCCTTTTAAAGTTCAGACTTATCATATACGAGGCATTTTTAATTACAAAGATAAAAATGAATTCTATGATATTTTGAAATTAATGATAATTTTATTCAAAGTATCTGAAAAATGTTTTAAGTTTATTTTGTTTTCAACTGTATAAGAGGACTCGTTGGTTAAAACTCATTTAATTTTTATTAAATAAAAGCTGTAATATCGGTTATTTAAATTATTCTTTTCATCTCGTTTTTATGTCTTTCATGTACACTAATGAGCTAAAATCCTTCAATGGATGGTTATTTTAAGAAACTATTTTGTAGCAATTGATCAATATGCAGTTTTGATTTTCTTTAACGTTATTTTTCTATGCTAAATGAAAATCTTTGTTTGCATTTATGCAATGAAAATTTTCACCAAGAAGATTTTTTAATTAATGTTTTTCAATACACATTTAAGTTTTAATCTTAAATAAGCTAATTCTGAAGTTAATATTATCTTTAAAAGAATTATTATTTCTACAATAAATAAATAAATAAATAAATAAATAAATAAAAGCGATAAAGAAACAGAAGTATGGCTTTTTTTCGGTTACTGACATGTACAGTGGCAGCAAAATAATCTTACACTCAAACTATCATCTCAATGTTCAGACGGTTTATTTTATTTTTTTCTGTTATAAATAGTTGAAGGGGACGAAAGTTTTTATCACCCGTGTTTAAAGTGTAGTGGTTGCCTTTGGAGCTTATGAGGAAATAGGGCTCACCCCCCTTTCTTTCTAGTTCTGATAGTGGTTTAAAAAGAGAGCTTTTTTTTTAATTCTTTTGGCTGGAAAAAAGAATCTCCTCTGGATCATATAATAGCCGTAAAAAGATTTAATTTTTGACAAAAAAAATTTCCGTAGGTCGTGTAGCTTTAGACTAACAATCATCGGGATAAACTCTTTATTCCCTCATTAAAACAACGTTAATTTTTCGCGTGTCACTACATCAGAACAAAATATCAGTTCAGGAAGGGACAAATACTTTAGCCAGTTCTAATATTTTAATAAAACGTGAGTTTCTGCTACCACTAACTATATTAACTTCAGAAAAAAGATATTAAGGTTCTCTAATGAATATATCAGTAAGGACATCTGTAACAAACTTAAGAAATGCTTCGCACTACTAACACAAATGGCAGCAAAAAAGCCTCTGCTTACAGATGTTGTGAAAAAAATAAGAAATATTTAAATTGGATAGCAGAAAACTGGTAAAAAATAAATTTTTAGAGGTGAAATAATGAAAAATGACCTAAAGTGCTTTTTTTTTCTTATTTTTAGGATTTTTTTGTTTTGTTGTTGTTGTTATTGTGTCTATTATAACAAGAATATATGTAACTGCCAGAAAGAAATGTTGCGATTCTTTTCCGTAAAAAATGAAATTAAAAATAGAAAAAAAGAAAAATTTTCATATAAGAACTATAAAAGAAATTACCTTATATTTATGCTTTATTAAAAAAATGCTTAAAAATGTAAAATAAAATTCAAGCAATGTACATGATAATAAATAATTCATGAAAATTCAAAATTAATTTCATGTATTTAAAAAACATATATTATTAGCTTTATACAGTAAGTTCAGGGTTTTGGAGTGAGACTGATAAAAATAAAATTAATGAAGAATCATAAGGATCGCGTAGTTAAATAAATAAAATAAAATAGAAAATGGTACATATCGGTCTTTTTTCAAAAAAAATAAAGACTTTCGCAAGTTGAATTTTATCTGCAATTTTTGTTACCTTTTGAATGATTATCATAAAAATAATATATTTGTGTATATAGAAAGAAAAATATTATCTTTAAAAAAAAAAAAAGAAAAGAAAACTGTTTATATAAGAAACATAAATGAAAGTACATAGATAGATATGGTTAAATAATTAACTAATGCATGAAAATGTAAAGGAAAATTCAATAAATTATTAGCTAAGAGAATTTTAAATTTAGGGTTTTAGAGACAGATTGATAAAAATAAAATTGATAAAAATTGTCAAATATCGCAAAACCAAGAATAATAATTTACAAAAAAATTGTTATTTTTGAAAATTTTCAAGCTTTTGTAAAGTTTTATTGAACACCTAACAGTATTTACAAAAATTATTTTTGTAAAAGGCGTAAATATTTAAACATTTTGTCGGTAGGCAGAACCTCTAATTAGTATGTATTTATTTTTATTACCTACATAGAAGCTCAGATAAATCAATTCATTTGTAAATAGTGATATAGGTGAATTATATAAATTGATAAGTGCTGTGGGCATCAGATAGACAAAAACGATACGTCAAACTTTTTTTTTCATTTTAAGTAATGCCTTTAAAGAGTCTGATAAATTATTTTTTATAAGTGATTCCACAATTTTATATTAGAATATTTAAGCTAAAATATTTTTAGCTTAATATTTAAATAAATTGAACCGATCTACTATTTTTCTTGTACTTTGTATGAGCGTTAATGAGAAGACACATACCGGGTGTGTCATAAATTCGTGTAAACTTTAAAAATCCATAATAAAAGAAGTAATGCTCGGGAAAATTTTCGGTTTGCGCGAGTATGATAACATGGATTTTTTTTTTTTCATGTATAGTAAAAAAATGCAAAATTGATCAATAGACGGCACTCACACGTCATACTGAGGCATTTTGTGCAAATTAGGCTAGCAATAAAAGACTTGGCTTGAAATGGATTCATCATTTGATTTTAGCATTATGCTATCGTTACGAGATCAAGCGCTAGTGTTTAAAATTTCCTACAAGAATGATGAATCCACAACTGTTGCATTATGAACGTTTCACACGAAAAAAGAACTTAAGAAGCAAAGAAGCTCTATTTCAGTGAATGGGATACTCAATTTAGTAGGGTGTTTGGAAGAAACGGGATTGCCTGTTTGCGTTTGCTGATTTGCATAAAATGTTTCAATATGACGTGTGAGCACCCTTTATTGGTTATTTTTCGAATAATTTTTAATTATATATGGGGGGAAATCCAAAATCCATCTGATCATCTTTGCGCAAACCGAAAAATTTTCGGATCATTACTTCTTGAATTATGAATTTTTAAACTTTGCTCGAGTTTATGACGCAACCTTTATAATGTGTGTGTGCGCCTGTGTTTACTAAGAAAAGCATTCATTATTTCTTACAAAAAATCCCAAAAAACAGGAAAAAAGAAAAATATTGAAATGAGCACTATAAATGAATAATTTTGGTACTGCTGGTTTAATTATTAAATCATGTACAAACATACAATGTAAATTTCATGTAATTAAATTATATATTTTATAATTCATTTGTTGGTACCTGAAATTATATGTTTAGTGTTTTTGAATGAATATGATAAAAATAAATTAATGAAAACATCTAAAAGTAAAAAAAAAATTAGAAACTACTAAATATTATTATTTGTTAGAAAAATAAATATCTTAATTACACTTCTGCTAAAAAACAAGAATAATTAAGTATACTAATTTAAAATTCTTTACCTTCATTGATTGAGTAGGTTAGGCTAAAAGCATTATTTAATATAAGGCTTTGAATATGTATCATCAAGTTTTAAAAATTTACTTTAAAAGTAACAAATTTTTTTAAAGAATGAAACTTTTCTCAAATAAAACTTTCCAGAAGTTTACGGTCAAATCTTGACGGTACCATCTAGTTAGAAAAAAAATGGGAATAAAAATAAATTACACCTGCCTTACAAGGAATATCATATGCATTTAACCCGAATACTGCAGAAAATGCACCTGGAGGGAGATTAAAACAAATTACATCTTAACATCCATTTTTTATTCATGTCTGACTAGATGTATCCAAAAAGTCTTTAAGCAGGGGGAACAAATAATAATTATTATTATAAAAAAAGTAATATATCACTTCAATATGCCTAATTATCCAAAACGGGATAACACTTAACCATTTAATTCTTATTTCCTTTACGATTTAAAAAAAAATTAAATTATTTGTTGATAAGAAAACGATGTTTTCATATACAATGCTTTCTGCATTATCTTTCATTAAATAGCTCAATCTTAATCTATTAATCAATTTTAGAGCTATTGTTTCAATTCCAAAGAAAGAATACAAATGAGGTTTTTAATAATATGAAACGTATGAAATTAATTATATGAAATTAATTATATTTAATTCCTGGATCTATAAATTTTATTTATAAAATATTTATAAGAGTAAAAATTCCATTTTCGTGCATGAAAGACTTGCCAAGTAATTATACTTTGAATTCGTACAAAATCCATTTTTTGCAAATCACGATTTAATTAATCAAAAGTATAATTTTCCAGTTCATATTTTGTACATTTTAATAAATAATATTAAAAAATACAATGCTTTTACATTAATTTACAATTTTATTAAAAACAAATAGCGCACATTTTCATAGTGATTAATTTACAAAATACAAATATGTACAGCGTGTCCACACACAAATAAAGCCAACGTGATTTTGTACTGTAATTCGACAGGAAACGAAACCATGTGAATGAAACAAATATATTAGGAAAGAATATATAGAAATGCATATTTATAAGGAATAATTCACTCCCTGCTTCACTTATCCAGGAAAAAAAAATTATAAAAAAATAGGAGAAAAAGGTGTTTAGCCGAAATAAACCCACTACTGTTAACAGTTAGTATATCCGTTATGACTTTAAATATACGTTGTGGCCTATTTACTAATCCCTGGAAGACATTAGTATCAATATTATCCCAGTCTTCAATGATGGCGGCCTTCAGTTTTGTCACAGAATTGAACTACTTAAAATTAGCATTTAAACGTTTAAAGGTGAAGATACCCCCACACGTTTTCTCGGAGATTTATATGAAGGTACATGGCAGACCATTCCATGACGTATCCTTAATTATCCAAAAACCATTCCTAGGATTATTTTGCAAAGGCTATGGAGCCGTTTTCCAGCTCAAAAATCTAATTTATGCCATCAAATCTCTATTCCGTTGGCAAGAAATGGGTTTCTGGCAATTCTTGGTAATTGATAGCCAAGATACAGTTTGAGGGAAGAGCCAACTTAAGTTTACCATCATAGAGAAGTTTCCCAACACTATTAATAAGCCTTCATCCTGCTGTCTTTTGGAGAAAATTTCCTGTCGTTTCCTCATGCCATGCCAATGGAAAGCAAGGCAGTCTGAGCCATCCAAACTAACTTCTTTCTCATCTGGGAATAAAACAAGATGCTCCTGGCAATTCCAGGTTTGATAATTTATTGGCCCCAGTGACTCGTCGTTGCTTGCGGATAGCTTTCAACATCGGCAGGCTAAGCATCGGTAGGTGAAAGCATATTATTGATGTTTGACAGCTTCGACTATAAGGATAAACTTAACCTGGCTCTTTCCTCAGGCCGCATTATGGCTACCAATCATCAAGAATTGCCAGAAACCCATCTCTTACCATCTGAAGAGAGAATTGTAGGTCTAAATTGGATTTTTCAGCTGGAAAACGGCCCCATAAGTTTTGAAAAATCCTCTATGGAATGATTTTTGAATAATTAAGGAATCTTGGAATGCCTGCCCTGTACCTTCATCTAAAGCTCCAAGAAAATCTGTGGGGGTATCTTCAGTAGAACTTTAAATGGCAATTCAGGTCTGTGGCAGAACTGAAGGCTTCCATCATTGAGGTCTGGTATCATAACATTGTTGCTAATGTCGCTCAGGGATCAGTGAATAGCATGCCACATAACATATTTCAAATCACACATAAGCGTAACGGATATATTGGCTGTTAACAGTAGTGGCTTTATTTCGGCGGGACGCTTTTTTCTCCTACTTTTTATACATTCAATTTTTCCTGACCATGTGGAACAGTGAATGAGTTATTCCTTGTAAATATGCATCTATATATACTCTTTCTTAGTATATTTGTTTCGATCTCTTGCTTTTGTTACCTGTCGAATTACGGCAAAATATCATCGTGACTTTATTTGTAAGGGACACACTGTATATCACATATATGTAATGTATAAATATGTATGTATTTTTAGCAATTAATCATCAGATTTTTTTTAGCTTAACATAACAAGGTAACATTCCATCTATCGCATTTTTTTATTTCTTTCTTAGCCTCATGATTTTTTATGTCCAGTTTTCGTGCACTGAAAAAACAATCTTATTATTTGTATGTGATGAATATTAAATAGATTCATGACATTAAGTCCTAACTTGAAATACCAGAGAGGACAAACCTGAATACAAAATATTAAGTTAGTTATTATTATGAAATAGTTTTTTAAGTAAGTATTATGCAAGTATTATAAAATATTTATGACGTTTGGTTACATTTTCGAACCATTATAGATATAATGGCTATTGGTCATTTAAGCATATAGTATAAATTTCAAGAGTTAAAAAATATTGCTTATATATCATTTAGTAAAGTTATAAATACTGAGAGCTTTGGAAAATTGGTCACAATATTTTTAAGGACTTAGATTTACAAATAGTTATTATATTTTTTCAATATCAAGCTGACAAATCTATCAGCTTATAGAAATTTCCCTTCAAAACATTCTTCTTAACCCTTTGCTGAATTGTGTGCAACGTCTGGCATATACCTCAAAACATTATATTTATAATAATGTGTTATGGATCTGGCCAATATGATTTCTGTAACTGTTTAAGAACAGTCTAAGGAATGGAATAACACTGATTTTGTTCGTGCCAAACGGCTATTTTTGACAAAAACTTAAAATTTGTTATAAAAAAATCATGCTATTAGGGTTAAATTTACATTTATTATTTTTACTGAATACGTAAAAATGTTACTATAAAGAAACTTGCAGAGTATAAAGCAGATACAATTAATTAAGTCCGTTTAATTACAATATATAGCAATACAATTTTTAAAAATCCTAACTGTATACACACAATTAAGGTATAATACACACAAGTGAACATTAACACCATTAAAAATCAAATTTGAGCTGAAAATTTGAAATTAATTTATTTTTATTATTTTTCCCATTATAAGACCAATATATACACCTCAAAGTTTCAACATCTCAAATCCATCATCTCAAATTTTCATAAAAGTTTAAAAAAATCATTCAGTAAATGGTTAAATATTTTACTGAAATTTGTAGCTAATTTGATATTAGACTTACCTAATCCTCGTGCCTAAAACACTACTATACTGCAACATTGTCGCAGAAAGGAAAATTTTCATCTACGATATGCTAAACATATTTAATAGCAATATCATTTTTTTAAAGTTCAATTAAACATAATTAATCCATCTGTCTCCTTTCCCGTCTCCAATGTATTTATTTAATTATAGTTTTTAAATATCGAGTGCACTGTTATAGAATACAGAAACTCTACCTCGTACTCAATAAATAATCACTTTTATCTCACATACTTTACATAAATTTCATATTATTGCAGTACTATAAAAGTGTTTAGTGGCAATTGATTTCACTAAGCGAGAAAGGTTTAGTGCATATTTCTTTATGATTCGTACATCTTCCCTTACTATGACTAATAAATATCGGATATCGAATGAGAAAGATTCTACAGTGAAAACTGTAAATCTACAGATGTACATCAGTTACAGAATTACTATATTTACTAAAGTTTTATCTGTTTATTGTTAAAAAAGAAAACAAAGATGTAATTCTACAAATCCAGTTTTTTGTAAAGTTAGAGAAATCTAGAACTTTACAAAATAATGTGTTAAATTTAAATTTATCTTACTATACTTTGATCTGTAAACCGGGGATGCAGTTACATAAATGTTCCAGGAATCAAGATTTTTTAAATAATTCTTATTAACCTTACAGACTTTTTGATTTACAATGCAAACGTGTATCTGTTTTGCTGTTGTCGTAAAAAACTAGGAAAACTAGATTCCTAAAAAACTTTCAGCGATTTTTTTTAGTTTTTGCATTTATCAATTTTTAATTTCTCTTCACTTGTTGTTACTTCACTTGTGCCAGTTTTTTGAGTGCTTCAATCCGTTTTATAAATAATGCAAAATATGTTTTTCACCTTCGAAAAAAATCACTTTTTCTCAAGTACTTTACATGAGTTTTATATTTATTTTATCCCCTAAAAGCAGTTTGAGGCAGCTGATTTAACCGAGTGAGATAGATTTAGTTTATGTTTCGTGTGAATCGTACGTGTCCTTTTATACAGAATATTAAACCAAGAATTCCTGAATATTAAATAAGGCAGATTTTTGAAAATAGTGGGTACTTCAACAACGAAGTGCAGGTTTAATGTTTTATTAAACAGATTTGGGACATTGAAGAATATTTTTCTTCTGTCTGTAAACTGTAAAAAAAAAACTGTAAAAAAGTGTATTGGTACTTTAAAGGAATATTATATATTTTTTATTGCATCAGATTTCGTGTACCCTATATGTGATCCTATCCAGTTGAGTTGCAATATTTTTATAGATTTGTGATTCAATTAGCATTTGTAGTAATTTTTAATTGCAAATATTGCATTTATATAATATTTACATAATGATTTTTCATTTTGTTAGTCGAAATTTAATAAATTTATATATATATTGATGTTTCAAATAAAAATGAAGATTTTTTAGGTTGTTGTAAAACCACTTGGTTTGACATCTTTTTATCTCTTTATAAACTGACTTTTGAGAGCGTAAACAACTTGTTGCTATTTGTGAACACCTTTTATTGTTATTTTACTAAAATTAGATTTCAAAACGATAATTATTGAACAACATTTTTGGAATTACTACTAATTTCTACAACAATCCATTTTTATGCCCCAAACAATTATAATTAAAGAGTATACTGTCGACACTTTGATAATTTTAAAACAAACTGCTTACTTACATTTTTTACCTTCAGAATTTATGTAAACATATATTTACAAGCTATACATATTTTCAAAAATACTTATTAGGCGCTTTTGTAATTATATAAATACTTATCATCTATATTCGTCATCCAGCCCGTCTATCCGTCTGTCTGTCAGTCCGTTCGCATGAAACATTGCAAAAAGTACCCAAGAAAATCGGTTAAAAATTTTGTCGACTCGATTCAAATTTTATAAAAATCGGATGCATGGTTCAATTACAGGGACGATGAAAATTATTCCATTACATTACTGCCAATGTAAAAGATAGTTATAAGTGCATTTTAATTATGTTACACTCTTTTGAACATAATAAAAAAGATATGCATCAATAAGATACTTAATAAAATATACATTCTGTACAATCTGTTGCGTAAAGAATATTTTTATGAATTTACAGGCAACTCAAAAGTATTGCGCTACATAAGAACATATGAGAAAATATTTTTGGGACGCATCAAAAATCGATATCAAAATATTCGATATTAAAATATTTCCTATTTTATGTAATTAATATACGCTTCTGAAGTTTACTAAAGATTACTTCCTGCATAATGGAAAGCAAGTATTATTTACAGGGACTCACAAAGGATTTCGGATACTTATACAGTATCAAAAGTACAACATTCCATTACTCCAAGATCCGAATAATTTTTAAACTTCGTTATTAACGTCGCTAGGATGAACGCACATAATTTATTATGTTTGGTGTCGAATTGCTGACCTTTTTTTTTCTTATTGAACATTCGTTAGTGTTATATCTTAATATACTTAATTTGTTTCGTAGAAACATATTTAAATAAACGAGAACTTTGGTATCACGAGTGAATCTAACTTGCTCTTTTACACATAATATTCAAAGATGGAATTGCTGAAATTTGAATAAAAAGAATGTACTTTTCAAACCAGGTGAATTATAGGATTGTTGTTTATTTGTGTATTATATTGTGCTTTGTGGATTTGTTGCTATTTTTGTATTATATTGTGCTTCAGCAAATCTTTCTTTTTCTTTCTTAGTGCGTAATATCCTGTAAAGACGATTCATATTTCAGGTATTGGAAAAAAATTCGTACACGAGACATGTATTCATGTGTCATTTATGATTTGTATTATTTAAAGATATGTATGGTAAATTCACAAATTGAAATAAACGCTTGATTATTATTTCGGATGTGTACATAGACAAAAAAAAACTATAAAAATATTAAACTAGTTCCCTTTTGATTCTTTTTAATTGGAAGTTTCTGGACAGAAAATTATATTTTTCACTTTAGAGAACAATTCCTTTTTAGGTGTGTTCGTAATTATGTAAATACGCAACACCCATAGTCGTTGTCTGTCTGCCCGCACATAACAATGCAGAAACTATCCAACCGAATCATTTGAAATCTAAAATGTGTAATTATTACATAATTTTGTAGAGATATTTCAATTTTTATGAAAATCGGATGAAGCGTTCAGTTACAAGGGCAATCAAAATGATTCCGTTAATTTTCGGTAAATGAAAAAAATGGTTTCAAATGCATTTTAATGGTGTTACACTATTTCGAACATAATACAATTCACACGTTTATTTGAATATTTACTAAAATATGCATTCTTTACAGTCTGTGATATAAAGAATGTTTATTAATATATATGTGTCACACTAAAGTATTTTATTACATAATGGTACAGGAGGAAACATTGTTTGGGGTGCTTTTAATTACATTAAAATATTTCCCATTTTATGAAATTTATATACGTTGTTGAGGTATACTTTAAGTTACTTCCTGTATAATATGAAGCATTTAATCTTTATAGACGCACACAAAAGATTTCGAATACTGCATTGTATCCGAAGTACTGTATATTTAAAAAAAAAAAAAACTTCGTTATAGGACGTATGCACGTCATTTGCTACGTCTGATGTGCAAATTACAACATTTTTTTGGTACTTACCTTTTATAAATTTTATATATTCACGTATTTCTAAAAGCTTTTCACAGAAATCTATTTGACCGAGTGAGAAAGTCTGCGTAACGTGCAAACCGTACGTGTCTTACACAGAATATTGAAATATGTCATTGCGGAGTATTAAATGAAAACTTTTCACGAGGGAAATACATTTTCCAACCAAGTCGAATAACAGGAGTAGATTTTTTTTATTTTAAATTCTTTTGTGTTTTTACAAATCTTTCGCTTCATTTCTTCATTTCTTTTTTTAGTTTTATTTAGATTCTCGTTATTTAAAAATGCCCTGTAATATACACACATTCTAAGAAAAAATTTTATTATTATTTCCCACATGTACACAAAAAAAGGAGAGACATTCGTATAAAAATGGTCCCTTTGATTTTTTTAATGAAAGATTTTGGACAGAAATTATTTTTTTTACTTTATAAAAGTATTCATTTTTTTTACTCATCTTTCAAAAATTTTATGACTCAACATATTTATAAAATCTCTTCGTTGAACCTTTTTAACTGAGCGAGAAAATCCGCGTCACATGCGAATCGCACATGCACTTTTTACATAGAGTACTAAACTATCATATTTCGTCATATTTCAATGAGGCATGTTTACCAGTAAAATGCATTTTATAACCCAGGTGATAATAGGAGTATACTTATTTTTACTTTTTAAATTCTTTATCTTTCGGTTAATCTCTTGCTTGATTTTTTGCGCGAAATAAATGGACTGTAAAGAAGATTTATATTTCCACTACTGCAACAAATTTCGTACATCAGATACTGCGTTATTTAAGATTACATTTTGTATTATTTAATGATATGTATGGTTAAATACACACATTCTAAGAAACTTTTCATTATTATTTCGGATTTGCACATAGAAAAAAACGATGAAGGTATTTTAAAAAATCAAGATTTTGGGTAGATTTGTTTCTTTGTATTTATGTCGGCCAATTAACTACACTGTGGGATATAGGCAATAACGGGTGGGGTGCCCTCCGTGGGGGTCTTTCTAAGGGAACCTAACCAGTATTTACGAAAGGAAATCCAAGGTTCGAAGAAAACCACGGAAAATTCCGAATGGTTAGGCCGACGGTCGCGATTGGGTTCTAACCCAGCATCTACCGTCTACCTGTTTGGAGGTCAGAACCTCTCGGCCACTGGTGGGGCGATTTTGGATAGAAATTATTATTTTTCACTTTAGAGAAGAACTCTTTTTTTTTTCTTTTTGTACTCACCTTTCATAAATTTTATACCTTCACATATTCCTAAAATATTTTCACAGAAACGTAGTTAACTGACCGAGAAATTCTGCATCACGTGCGAATTGTACGTGTCTTACGTAGAATATTGAAATATGTCTAAATTCTTTTGTGCTTTCACAAATCTTTCGCTTCATTTTTTTATTTCTTTATTTAGTTTTATTTAGATTCTTATTATATAAAGATGCGCTGTAATATACACACATTCTAAGAACATTTTTGATAATTTTTTCTCATTTGTACACAAAAAAGGAAATATATTAATATAAAAAAAATCCCTGTCGGCTTAGTCTATAGGCAGTGGTAGATTTCGAAGAGTTTTCATTTCAACAACAAAAAATATAATATTATTAAAGATAAATTCAATTTAACTACTATACTGTGCGCTTTTGAAAAAAAAAAATTCATTTTTCTGTAAAAAGTGGTTTTATCAAAATCAACTTAAGCGAAATTTGGCTCAAACGCCCATTTTGACAACATATTTTGAAATACATTCTGACTTAAATCGATCAATACGCACATTATATAGTTCCTAAATAACAAAACATTGTCAATTGAATGCATTTGATAGCGAAACTGAATTTATAAAAGAGTCATAAAGTAACCAATATGTTATTTGAATGCACCCACAATTCTATAAGCAAGATCGCTTTTGGAAATTTTGTGCAAAGTGCCCACTTTGACAGCTTTTTAAAAATATATATTTAGCCTTTATCAAAATACTGACTAATACGGCACATTACACAGTTCCTATATAACAAAAAATTGTCAACTGAATGCATTCGAGAGCAAAATGGGAATTAAAAATGAGTCATAAAATAATCAATTTGTTATTTGAATACATCGTCAATTCTTCAATCATGGTCGCTTTGGGAAATTTTGTGCGAAGTGCCCATTTTCACAGCCTTTTTTGAACTATATTCTGCTTTTATCAAAAAACTGGCCAATCTGTCACATTATAAAGTTCCTAAATAAGAGAACATGTAAATTGGATGCGTTTGAGAACAAAAATCGATTTAAAAATGAGTCAGAAAAAACGCAATTTGTTATACTTCTTCAATTTTTTCAATCACGACCACTTAGGGAAATTCTGTTCAAAGTACCTTTTTTGACAGCCTTTTTTGAAAGCTTTTTTGAAATATATTCTGCCTTTACCAAAAAACTGGTCAATAAATCACATTATACAGTTCCTAAATAAGAGGATTTGCCATTTGGATGCGTTTAAAATCA
The DNA here is from genome assembly GCA_964019185.1 of Maratus speculifer. Taxonomy (NCBI): domain Eukaryota; kingdom Metazoa; phylum Arthropoda; class Arachnida; order Araneae; family Salticidae; genus Maratus; species Maratus speculifer. The sequence continues at coordinate 285,704,672 of OZ025297.1, read as the reverse complement.
AAAATGAATTCAAAAAATGAGTCACAATATAAGCAGTTTGGATTTGAGGTTCTTTCTCAAACTCCGATTTTTGTTTAATTTATTTCTGCTATAAGAATTGGTCCTATGAAAAACTTGTTGCTATAAAAGTTGTAGATATTAATGAGAAGATGTAAAATAAATTTAATTAGATTTGATTGCTTAAGAATTGAGTAAGTTATGATATATTTTTCTTTTTTCACCCCCCTTTTTCTTTTTGTTTTTAATTTTTTTCATCGGTAAAAGTTGGTTCTATCAAAAACATGTAAATACAAAAGTTTTAGATAATGTTGGGTAAATTTATACAAAATTTAGTTGGATTTGATATCTTGAAATTGACGAAGTTATGATTTTTTTTCTCCATAAAACCCTGTTTTTTTTCATCCCTTGACCCCATTTTTAATTTTATCAAAATTCTATCATACAAAAATTTTTAGCCAATTTTTTAGAAGTAATATAAACTTTAAACTGATTCTATATCTATTTTAATTAAGAAATTATCGCGTTCTTTTCTGTTTTCACAAAAACCCCTCCCTATTTCTATCCCCTTTGTCCGATTTTACCAATAAATGAACTCGACCGAGATTTTATGCCCCTCGATTTTATATAAAAGTTTGAAGAAGATCTGAGCATAATTATGGAAGTTATCGTGTCTAGAAGAAAGTAAAATATATATATAGATAGACAGACAAATAGATAGATAAACTCTTTTACTAATGGTAGTTTTAGGGTCTAGGAGTCATGATCGGTGTAGATCTGCAAATTTTTTTCAGAAATTCCAACATGGGAGAGAATGCAATAGGCAGTGTTTCATACGAAATCTACCTAAATGTTCCTTTTTTTGTTTTTCTAAATGCAAGATTGTGGATAGAAATTAATGTTTTTTCTTAATAAAAATATTCCTTTTTTCTTATTCATTTTTCACAAAATATTTATAAAATATCTTCGTTGAACTTTATTAATTTAGTGAGAAAATCTGCGTCATATGGGAATCGCACATGATCTTTTTACATAGAAAATTGACATGTAACATTAAGAAATATTGAATGAGGTATGTTCACCAGTAAAATGTATTTGATAAGAGGAGTAGCCTTATTTTTATTTTTAATACTTTTTTTCGATTATTTATTTTATTTTATTTTATTTTATTTATTTATTTATTTATTTTTGCGCGAAAAATATGGACTGTAAAGAAGGTTTATATTTCCATTACAGCATCAAAGTTCGGACATAAGATATGTGATGTGTTATTTAAGATTACATTTCGTATTATTTAAAGATATGTATGGTTATATACACACATTCTAAGAAACTTTTGATTATTATTTCGGATTTGTACATAGAAAAAACCTATGAAGTTATTAAAAAACATACTTTTAATTCCATTAAAATGCAAGCTTTGGATAAAAATTATTATTTTTTACTTTAGAGAAGAACTCATTTTTTTGTACTCACCTGTCATAAATTTTATATCTTCACATATTTCTAAAATATTCTTACAAAAACGTATTTATTTTAGCGAGTAAGTCTGAGTCACGTGGGAATCGAACGTGTCTTTTTTGCACAGAATATTGAAATATGTCATTGCGGAAAATTAAATGAGCAATGTTCACCAGTAAAATGTATTTTACAAACCAGGCGAATAAAATGAGTAGGTTATTTTTATTATTTTTAAATTAGTTTGTGCTATCACATATCTTTCGCTTTATTTATTTAGTTAGTTTTAATTAGATTTTAAGGAAAATTTTGATTATTATTTCCCATATTCACACAAAAAAGGAAATATATTCATATAAAACTGTTTTTTTTTAATTTTTTTAAATACATGATTTCGGATAAAAATTAATATTCTTTACTTTATAAAAGTATTAATTTTTTCTTACCATTTTTCAGAAATTTAATGCCTCAACATATTTATAAAATCTCTTCGTTGAACCTTTTTAACTGAGCGAGAGAGTCTGCGTCACATGCGAATCGCACATGCACTTTTTACATAGAATATTGAAATATGACATTTCGTCATATTTCAATGAGGCATGTTCAGATGTAAAATGTGACCAGGTGATAAGAGCAGTAGACTTATTTTTATTTTTAAATTCTTTGTTTTTCGGTTAATTTCTCGCTTGATTATTTTATTTTATTTTATTTTTTATATTTATTTATTTATTTTTTTATTTTTTTTGCGCGAAAAAAAAATGGACTGTACAGAAGGTTTATACTTCAATTACTGCAACAAAATTCGGACATCAGATACGTGATATGTTATTTAAGATTACATTTCGAATTATTTAAAGATTTGTACGGTTAAATACACACATATAAGGAACTTTCGATAATTTTTTTGGGTTTGTACATAGAAAAAATCCTATAAAGATACTAAAAACATCCTTTTGATTCTATTAAAATGAAAGATTTTGGATAGAAATTATTATTATATATTTTTTTCACTTTAGAGAAGAAATCATTTTTTGTACTCACCAGTCATAAATTTTATATCTTCACACATGTCTAAAATATTTTCACAGAAACGTGTTTAACTGAGCGAGAAAGTCTGCGTCACGTGCGAATCGTACGTGTATTTTTTACACAGAATATTGAAATATGTCATTGTGGAATATTAAATGAGCAATGTTCACCAGTAGAATGCATTTTACAACTCAGGTGAATATCAGGAGTAGATTGCTTTTTTTATTATTTTTATATTCTTATGTGCTTCGGCAAATCTGTCGCTTTATTTATTTAACTATTTAGTTTTATTTAGATTCTTATTATTTATAGATGTATGGTAAAATACACCCAAACTAGAAAACTTTCTATTATTATTTCCGATTTGTACATAAAAAAAGAACTATATTCACATTAACATGGTCCTTTTAATTTTTTAAAATACGATATTTTGGGTAGAAATTAATATTTTTTACTTGAGACTATTTGACGTATTCGTGTTTTCTTACTCATCTTTCAGAAATTGTATACCCTCATATATTTATAAAATCTTTTCGATGAAACGTATTTAATTACGTGAGAAAGTCTGCGTCAAATGCGAATATTATGCGTCTTTTTTTTTTTTTTTTTTTTTTTTTTTTTTTTTTTTTTTCACATAGAATATTTAAATATGACATTGAACTCTTCAGTTCCGAATCTAAAATAATAATACAAATATTTATTAATTTGTTTTGTTTTTTAAAGAAAATTACATTGTTAACGGCAGATACCAGAACTTTTCTGCAACTGATACTTTAGGTGCTTATTAATTTTTTTTTTCAAAAATATGGATCTAAAACTACAAACCCCTTAAAACATTACTTTAATAACCATCAACATAAATTAATGCAATTAGAAATTTAGGAGCTTGAAATAGTGTAAATAAACTAAAAAATTCCTCAAAAAATAATTGATAAAAATTAAGTTAAATATTTATGAAAATTTATCACTTTCTTGGTCATACACTCTTTTGGAAATTTTTAGGCATTTTGCAAACTCAGATGAAAATGACGTTTATTTTAGGAGGGATTCAGCTTAGATGCAGGCATTTATTCGTATAAATGTTTCACAGCAAAAAACGTTCTAATATTAAAAAGTGTTGTAAAAAATGTAAAAGTAAAAAAAAGAAAAAAAAAAGATACTTTTGTTCTTTTAAGCCGAAGAACAGAGGTCACAGCATGGGAACCCAAGGCCAAAGATATTAATATTAGCCTAAAAAGAGTCTGTAAAGAAGGCTTAAATTTCAGATATTTTAACCAAATTCGCGTAATGTGTCATGAAATATTTTTGTATTTTTAAAAGATGTGTATGGTTAAACACACAAATTTTAAGAAACGCTTCATTATCATTTCGGATTTGTACAGAAAAAGGAATTATCTAGATCAAATGCAAACATTTATTATAACACATTTTTACTTAATAATTATTAAGACTATCTCATATATTAGTCTTAATAATCATTATGATTTTTTTTTTCAAGCAGGCATATTTTAAGATAAATTTGCATTACTTATTTCAGTCAATTTTAATTAGTTTATTGTTTTGATTTGAGATTTGCCAATTCCAATCGCTAGTTCTTTATAACTAAACTGATAACATATTTTATAAATTTAACTTTTACTTATGTTAAACCTTCACTGCACCGTTTGCCCCATATGGCGCATACCTAAAAATGCTATGATTCTCATTATTTGTCATGATTGTGGCCAATATAATTGTAGTAACTGATTAAGGAGAGTCCAAAGAATAGAGTCACCCAGTTTATTTTGCCCATGTCAGATGGCTGTATTTGACAAACATTCTAAATTTGCTCTTTGGTAGCAAAGAAAAAAAAACTGATTAAGCTATTACGGCAACATTTACTTTTATTATGTTTACTGAATACTTAAAAATATTTAGTTAAAAATTTTGACGAGTGTTAAGCAGATGAAATTAATAAACTTAGGTCCATTCATTTGCATAATATAGCAATATAATATTTTAAAACCCTAATTGTGTGCATATATTGTATATGCGATAAAATATAAATTTTTAGATGAAAATTTGAAAACTTTTTTTTGCTATTTTTTCCATACATAGATATTATACAAATATATAGAATTATTATATTAATAAATATATTTCAAATATTTTTTTCACAAAAATAGGAACAAGTCGGAAATTGCACGCCAAGCGTAGAAAACGAGGTGTGTTTTTATCATAACGGAGTTTAAAAGATATAAATTTTTTTGTGTAATAGTATGCAATACTTCAGAAGCAGTAGAATATCTGAAATCTTTTGCATGCCCTTGCAAATACTATCTACTTTCTATCACACAGGAAGAAATTTGATGTAAACTTCAACAACGTATATCAGTTTTATAAAATGTGAGATAGTTTAATAAATGTAAACGCGCATTAAACACTATTTCTGCATCAACATTTATATAATTACATTTATAAAAATTAATAACAGTGTTAGTGTGTAAGTGTTCTTTGCACCTCAGAGTGTACAGAATGTAAATTTCATTGCATGATTCATAGATGCATATCAATTTGAATATGTTTGAAAGACTGTAACATCATTAAAATATCCTTGAACCTATATTCTCCTATTGGCACTAATGTAATAGAATACTTTTGAATGTTTCTGTGATTAAACTATGCATACGATTTTCATAAAATGTGAAATGACTTTACAAAAGTATGCAGCAATTTTGTATTTTAAATTTTAAACGATTAAGTTGGGTTGTTTGTGCTCTGTTATATGCGGACGACCAGACGAAGAGACAGACGGACGGTCGGAGTAAACTACGATTATAGATGCTACATATTTGCATAATTACAAAAGCAAGTTTATGCAAGATACAAAGGCAAGATTATGGTAAAAAATAGATATCTTTCACTATCCAAAATACTTTTTTTTTCTTTTACTTACCAGATAAAATTTTCACACCTTTGTAAAATATTTTCGTAGAAACATATTGAACTTAACGAAATTGTCGGTGTCACGTGCAAATTGTACGTGATCTTGTTACAAAAAAAATTGAAAGATGACATTTCTTAATATTGAATAAGGAATGTTCACGAGTAAAATGCATTTTTCGATCCAAGTGAATAAAAGGAAGTTGATTTGTTTTCATTTTTGAATTATTTTATGCTTTAGCAAATCTTTCGCTTCATTTTTCTAATTCGTAAAAAAGTGGGGGGGGGGGGTGTGGTGGTTACTCGATAACCCCCCCATATGTTTAGTTTAATTCAATTTTATTAGCCATTTTATTTCCTATCACCTCCTTTTTATTAATGTTCTTAATTTAAATTTTATTTCGATTTCGTTTCTTTTCATATCGTCGCCTGTAGTCTTTCCTTTCTTACTTAGCTTTCGAATGTTCCAAACCGGTAATATCTTATTTTGAAATCATTCCTTCCGGTTTAGAAGTCTTTCTAGAACAATCTAGTTTGTTCTATGGGTGGTATTTCCGGTTAATCTGGCCCGCCCCTTGGCCTATTAAATTAAATTCCGCAGGTGACGTGTTTTAAGCCGTTGAGTGCCTGGCCACCTGCTTTGGCCTTCCTTCTTTAAGTGTTTATCAATTCTTTCCTTATTAAATTCATTTGTCACCATACTTGGTATCATAACTTGGCTTAATTTTTCCTCGCTCCCCTCTTTCGTGCGTCGCCAATTTGGCGTATGCCTGGTTTACAGTAAACCTAGTTCTTTTTCCCTCCTGACTCCCCGCGGTCAGAGCAGTCGCGCTGTTAGACTCCTGCCGTGATGGGTGCTGCTGGATGATCAGAAATTTAGCGGCATTCCGGGGCAAGTGTGCGCCCCCCGAGACCGTTGGATGGAGCAAGTTTTTATTCTGCAAAATGTCCATGCCAGGATTACTCGAAGTTGATTTTTTAAGGCGGCGAGAAGTAAGGCCGTATTCAAAAGCATCCAGAAATTATTTTGTTTTTGTGCCTTTTTTTTCTGCTTACACAAATTTAAGTAAGGTGTCAATCATGACCAATTTTATTCGTCATCCTCTCATCAAAAGTTCTTTTCACCATTTCATGTTCTCAGTTCTCCAATATCGTTTTTTATGAGTTCTCCGTCCTCTGAATAAAATGCTGAGGTGAAGACTCTCTTTCAAGAAAAATGAAGGTATTTTCATACATAAAATATTTATCTCATAATTCGTTCTTCATTATATTGTTATTTGGCCCACGAATATATACATAAGTTTTGAATATCAATGGGCGCTCCAGGAGAAAATATGGGTACACCTCTGTGTAAATTTTTCTTCTAATACATATGTTTGAAAATACAAGTACCTAAGTGTTATCTTTTGAAAAATAATAATAATATCTTTGTTTTTCGATCAAGAGAATTTTCTAATTCAAGCTATTAAGATATATAAAAATGTGTTATGAAGAAGAATTTGTTGTTCGAATTTACCAATTTATAAATTATCTTCATTTGTGAAAATGTTGCTATAAAGTAGATGATTATTGTTTACGAAAAACAAAAATATATATATATATCTATAAAGAAATACTTCAATATTCGTGAAGAAATAAACAAGTTTTTCATAAATAAAAAGTATATTTACCTTCAATCTGTTTGCATTTTAATTCCTGTGCATGTGTCTGTCTGGATTATTATTCGTCAGCAGCCAAGGACTTCACAGGTAACTCTTAGTTTTATCAATTTTATATTTTATAATTTAGCCTTTTGAAATTATTGTCATCTTGATTAAAGAATTTTCCATTATTTTTTTAAGAGAAACGATAATGGTAGCCTTTTGGGTCTTTTGCCGGCCCTCATTCTTCGCAATGTACGTTATCAATATGTACGATCACTTTGCCTACTTCTGAGTGTGAAACAAAATAAACAAGTGTTTCTCGTCTCTTCCTTTTTTAAACACAACAGTATTCAATTTTCTTTGGTGCAGTGACAAACGCTTCACCATCATCTTCCCTGGCTACCATTGTATTTTTGTTATAGATACATATTTTCAAAAAAAAAAAAATCTTCAATTATCTTCAATTATTTTTCATTATCTTCAATTATGTCTTCATTATCTTCAGTTGTATTTTCATTTTCTGCAAATTATTTCTTCATGCAATGATTAATATTTTATAATTATATTTTATTCAGTGTCGTACAATAAATAAATGCAATATAGCTTGATTTTATGCTGACATAATATTTTTCTGGAGCAGTGCAGTATAAATATCACATAGTTTATCAATATTTTTTCTTGCCATGATATAATTTGTAACTAATATATATATTATTTAACGGAGGTGCAGGTAAATATAAATGATAATGCTAACATAAATTATTCTCTTCTCATAAATATAACAATATATGTTTTGAGCCATATAATAGATATTTACATAAGTTTTTGGGCCATGTTATTTTGATCGCATGATAAGAAAGATATTTTTGCATTTTCTTCTCTTCGTCATATATTTGTTATTCTTTTTAATATATAAAAATGGTATATCACGTAAATGAAATTCGTCATTTTCTGTCTAAATAATGGGTCAATTTATATATATATTATTATTCATTACAAGACCAGTCTATAACCAAACTTATCATGTCATTTATTGAGCTCTCACTTTAATTATCTCATAATGCCTCCCAAGTCTAAATTAAATATTGCCATTCAGCCATTCGACGGCAACCCTCAGACTGTGGAATTCTTCTTTGATCAATTATCTGATATACAAGAGTTAAATAATTTCACAGATAAAGAACTTTTTGTTCTCTTCAAATCCAAACTTGAAGGCACTGCCTTACTCTTCTTTCTTGAAATTCAGTCTCAGCTCAAGAACTCTAATTTCCAGGACATTCGAAAAACTTTTATAGACTATTTCTTACCCTCAAAAAAGTCTGTTTCTCTTAAGTCCTTGCAGAACTTAAGTTTAGATTCAAATGAATCAGTCAAAAATTTTGCTTTTCGACTGGATAAACAACTTCGACTTGCTTACCCAAAATTGGATCTTTCTGCTCTCAATTCATTAAAGTTCACTCATTTTCTTGAGGCTTTGCCTAAACAAATCAAACGCAAAATTTTAGAAGAAAATATTACATCTTTCGAGTTAGCTCTTGAACAAGCAACTTTTCTTCAAAACATATACGACTCTCCCCCTAAAAAATCTTATGAAAATTATAATCAAGCCTATTGTTTGGATACTGAAAAAGTCCACGATAATTCTAATAATGTTCTTCATAAAACTCCTATAAAGCATACGAAGGATAAAGTTTATCACAATTCTCAAACCAACTACTCTCCTTTGCAAACTCCAAAAGTCAATTCTCATGCTTCTCGTAATTTTCAAAGAAAACCTAGAACATATTCGCCTTCTCCACCGAGACAAGAGGCTACAAATAAACGTAACAATAATTTTCATCAACGTAATTTTTACCGGAAACGTCCTTATCAACCCACCTTTGACAAATTTTCTCACAAAAAAAATTCTACATCCTTTTATCACAGACGAGATGTTGTGCAGTGTGCGTTCTGTGGGAAATTTAATCATCGTATGGACTCATGCTACAAATTTAAAAATATTATTAGTAATTCTAATCAAAACTCGTCATCTCATTTTTCGTCTCACCCTCACAAAAGAAAAGGCCACACCTCTTCTTCTGAAAATAAAAACAATGTTTACCATTTAAACACATAAGGAAGACTGGTTCTACTGACCGCCTTCTCTCCCGTAATTCTCATTCAGGGTCAGTACTCTTTGACAACAAAAACAAACATCAACAATTTGACAAACGCTCTTCAGTTACCTTAGTGTCCTCCACAGCTGTCCAAACTTCTCCTATGACAGCTAAATTTAACAAATCTCCCTGTTCATATAACTCGTTGACATCCAAACAAAATCCTGAAATTGCTGATGATGTACAAGAAAGACATGTCATCTGCAGTTCATTTAATAATTCATATGTTCTTCCGTGCATACTCATAAACATTCAACATAATGAGATTTCAACGTTAATTGATACGGGATCAAGTTTGTCTCTGTTAGATCAGGAATGCTTTAATAGCATTAAATCCAAGCTTCACTATAAATTCTTATCCCGTAATGTATCTGTGTCTACCATAAATTCCAAGGTTTTTTTCAAGGGATGCATAGAGATAGCATTTAAAATTGATAAATTCTTCTTTCATCATGTCTTTTACCTTACAAAAATACAAAATGTTCATTTTCAAGCCATACTTGGATTTGAGTTTATCAACAAACATTCTATTACCATATCACCCAGCTTTAAGTCTATTTTAATTAAAGATAAACATATTCCTTTTCACGGTTATAACGAATCTCCTACTTGCTATTTCATGAATTCTGAATATAATTATGATAATTCAAATGTACCATATTCTTTAGATGTACACAAGATGCCTTGTTATGAAGATTCTATGTCAAATAATCTAAGTAATGGTATTTATACTGATAATATATGTGCAAATTATGATGATACAAATTTACAATTAGTCAACAATTATACAACCTATCCTTACAATTATAGTTTTCAAAATAATGGTTTGTTTACAAATAATGTTGCTAACACTGCTATGAATTGTCATACTCCTTATATTGATGGTAATATTACTTATTTTCCTAACTGTTTTCCTACTGATTATGGTAATGTGGTGAATTATGTATCTACTAATGATAATATACCTGGCAAGAATTTCTCATCTGAAAATACTAATGATCTTAGTTATGTTGGTGAAAAGCAAACTCATTTAAATATTGGTAATAAAATTTTGGTGAATTCCAATATGGTACAATTACTCAATAGAGAATTAATACCTCCTAATTCTTTTGTTTATTTACATGTTAAGTATCTCAATCCTCCATCTGAATATTTTATTTTCAAACCCAATTTAAAAAATAAAGGTCTTGTGTTACATGAATCTTTGCATTCCAAATCTGCAATTCAAAATGATTTATTTTTGGTTGTATGTCAGAATATATCAAAGCTGGATATTCATTTAAATAAAAATTCAATTATTGGCGAATGTATCAATGTAGATGAGACAGATATTGAGGAGTATTCTTTTGATTTAGACTTTGAGAACGATTATTGTAATTTAATTTTACCATCTGAAGAGATTAAGAGAAAACGAATTCAGGAACTGTCTCCAAATGACTTTGATTTAAAACATTTACCTCCTCATGAAAGGGACTCTTTGACCAAATTATTATGTAGTAAAGCTTTAGCTTTTTCAAAATCTCTTGACACTTTAGGTCATACGGACCTGGTCAATCCTCAATTCACTATGCTAAATTCTCATCCAGTCAAAACCCTACCTTTTCCTGTGCCACAGGCACTTGAGCAAGAAGCTCTTGACCAGATTAATCAAATGTTAAACGCTGGCATTATTGAGAGATCAAATTCATCTTGGGCGTGTCCCATGCTTCTTGTTAAAAAGAAGAGAACTGATATGTCTAAGCCTCAAAAGTATCGTTTGGCTCTGGATTTAAGATTGTTAAACTCCATAATAATTCCATCTTCATATCCTTTTCCTCGAATTCAAAATCTATTGGTGCAGTTATCAAAATTTAAGTATTATACTACTCTTGACTTGCCCTCTGCATACTGGCAGATTGCGGTACCTAAAGATATGCAGGATAAGCTTAGTTTTACTACTCCATGGGGAATTTTTACCTACCTACGTCTCGTATTTGGCCTGAAGACGGCCGCAAGCACTTTCCAACAATTAATTGACTCAGTTATTCAATTATCTCAAATTGATTCATGTTATGCATATCAAGACGATATTGTAGTGGGTGCTAATTCATTTGAAGAAATGTCTATGAAACTCACTAAGCTATTAGACACTCTTATTGCTAACAACATTACCTTGTCTCCTGAAAAGTGTACTTTCATGCAAACAAGCATTAACTTTTTAGGATTCCAACTCACAGATCATAAAATTCTTCCTATTACGAGTAACATTTTAAAAGTCACTTCTTTTCCAACGCCTAAAACCAAGAGGCAAACGAAAAGTTTTATAGGTTTGTGTTCATTTTATAGGTCAATTATTCCAAATTTTGCTAAATTGATTACTCCTCTCATTGAAGTCACCAAACCTAAAAATAAATTTTCTTGGAAAACTGAGCAGGAAAATGCATTTAAAAAATTACAAGACATATTATTCCAAAAACCTATGCTTAATCTTCCTAATTGGAATGAAACGTTCTATGTTAATACAGATGCATCAAAGACAGCAATTTCAGCTGTTCTTATGCAGAAATTTGATGGTGAACTAAAACCCATCTCCTATTATTCCAAAACTCTATCTCAATCAGAAAGACACTACCCTGCCATCAAATTGGAACTTTATGCCATTTACAAAGGCATAACAGCTTTTAAATACTATATTTTTGGTCGACCCTTTATTCTATTATCCGATGCCAAACCTCTTAATGATTATAAAAAGGCTACATCTCCTGCTGATATTACTACTCGATGGATGTTAGAACTGTCAGAATACTCGTACACATTCCAGCATGTACCAGGCAAAGAGAATGTGTTAGCAGATTTTCTGAGTAGAACACCTCACATTCCTACTGAAGATCTCAATAATAATCCAGATCTTATTTCTTCACAAGAACCTCTACCTATTGTTGATAATCAAAACGATTTACATAATGACATTCCTCACTTTCCATGTGGTTTAATTGACAAAATCCACCACACATGTCATCTTCAAAGTGACTCTTCACCTCCAAATAATGATAATAATCAAGATCCATTATTAGAAATTCTTGATCACACCATCTTCTCTGAACAACAAAAAGACCCAAAAATTAAGCAAATTTATGAAGATCTTAAAAATAATAAGAAATCTAAAAGTTTAAATGGCTACTATATTAATCCAAGTAATGAGTTACTTTGCTACAATGGTCATTTTTCTTCTGAAGATATTGAGCTACACAAAGCTGTTTTACCTTTGTCACTTAGAGCAAAAGCCTTAAGAATTGCTCATGTTACTCATACTGGCATTCATAAAACCATTGTTAATTTAAAGAAAAGATTTACCTGGAAAACCCTTGTTTCAGATACCATTAATTATGTCAACTCTTGTGAAATTTGTTTAGTAAACAAAAATCATAAAAAAAATACTGCTCCATACCTACCTGCACCTCTTCCAACAGCTCCCAATCAAAAAGTCTCTATGGATTTACTCGGCCCATTGAGGAATCGTCAATATGTGATGACGGTCATAGATCACTTTTCTCGTCATTTAGAATTATATGCCTTGAATAATATCAGCGCTGAGTCTGTTACAAAAGCTTTATTACATTACATTTCCACTCATGGTAAGCCTGAATTAACCCTCACTGATCATGGCTCTCAGTTCACTAGTGATATGTTTTCTTTCTTTAATAAAAAGCTTGGCATTAAATTAGAACACAGTTCTGTAGCCCATCCCCAGGCCAACGGATTAAGTGAACGAGTCAATTCTCAAATAAAATCGTCTGTGAATACAATGGCTTCACAAGGATGTGATATACCAACTGCTCTAAAAATTCACCAATCCATATATAATGCTACACCTCATCCTGCTACAAAATTCACTCCAAATCTCCTTCATTTTGGAAGAGAAATAAACGACATTTATTCCAATTATAAAACTCAAGTTTCATGGAAAATTCTCAATACTGCATATGAAATTCATAAATTGATGGATGTTATTGAAAAAATATACTATCAAGCTTACAAGAATAACGAATCGTCTAGACAAAAGGTGTACCAAAAATCCAGAAAAAAATTAAAGTTTTCCAACATCAATGTTAATGACATTGTTTACGTAAAATTTCCCACTGTGTTTAACAAAAAAGTACAAGGCCCATACCTGGTGAAGAAAATAGTTTTTCCTGTGCTTATTCAAATTCAAGATTCTAATAATAGTCACGCTTCACCCATGTTGATTCACACTAACAGAATCGGTATTAGAATCGGTATCCATTTTAAATATTGCACCACCTAAAAATATATGAAGTTAGGCCTAGAACTGAACTAATTTTTTTTTTTTTTTTTTTTTTTGGTATGGCAAGTAGGTTTCCCTGTATTTGAAAAGAAAATATTGCCTATCATTCTATTGTCCATCACCATGTGCAGAGAGATAAATTCGTTTTTACTCCGATTAACTGACTGAAGCAGAAATGTAAGATAAAAGTCAAAGTTGGTAAGGTATTGAATTAAAATTATTAAAGCTTTACAATGACTAACTATTTTTTTTAATATTAAAATGTACGTATGAGATAGAAGAAAATTTTGGGATTGGTACATCCAACTAGTTACGTTTATTTTAGTTTTACTTTATCTTTATTTAATTTAAATTAATTTTTTAGTAATTTTTATTTAATTATTATAAATAAGTAATAATTATAATTATTATTGTCTAAAATTTTTTATAAATTTATGATTTTGTTTTACTTTAGTTTATTTTTTAACTTAGTTAATTTAGTAAGTAGTTTGATTTGTCTGATTTGAGCTTCGCCAATTTGAATTTCTAGTAATTACTAGTGATTCAAATAAATAAACAACTAAAACAATAATCCTGCTAACTTACTTTATGAATTCAACTTTTGTTTACATTAAAATCCTAAGATTTAGATGCTAACAAATATTTTTCACTTTCAAATTTTCTTACATTGTAAAAGACGGTATTACGACATTCCTATTTACAGCATATCAAAAATTAATTAAAACCATTTCATTATATTAAATTACATGTAAAATAAAAATAAATAGAATGCTTTCTGAAACTGAACTTATTATATTATGAACTTATTATTACTTATTATGCTTATTAACAACAAACACAAAAATTTATTATTTGTAAAAAACAAAGATATCGTTTGGCTTTTTGCTGACAAAAAATAAAATTAATTTTGAAAAGTTCATGCAGGCTACAACTTTTTCTTACTCGTACATCATAAATATTATATCTTCACACATTTCTAAAATATTTTTTGTCGCAACGTATTTAACGAAACGAGAAAGTTCGTGTCCCGTGGAAATAATACGTAGCATACATAGCATATTGAAAGATGAATATTGAATGAGGAATACTCACCAACAAAATGCATTCTTCCATCCATATGAATAGCCGGATCAGATCTGTTTTTATTATATTTGTGTGTGTGTGTGTGTGTGGGGGGGGGGGTCAGCATATTTTTGATTTTTTATCGTGTGTTAAAAAAGAAGTCTGTTAAAGAAGATTTATATTTCTAGTACTCTAATAAAATTCGTGCACCAGATACGTGACGTGACATTTAGCATTCTATATTATGATTATGATTAAAACAGTTTTATTTTTTTTTTATTTGAATAACTATTTACGTTAATACCTAAAATATCCAAAAAATATGCATAAAATAATTTGGTTTCAAAAAATAAGTTAAGACTGGTGTTAATCAATCAAACTGATAAATATTTCTTATAAACACCATAACATATACTAAAATACGCTAGGGCTTTTGAAAGAACTGAAACTTTCTCTGTCAGTCGCAAAGAAAGAGTACGTCTACTACGAAAGTAGCGGCACGACTGAAATTAAAAAAGGCGGGAAGGGGGACAAGTTAAGTAATAGCCAAATCAGCCAATAGGAAAGCAGAATGCAACAGCCAATCAAGGAAGCGCATAAACAAAACGAACACAGTGTAGGAGGGGTATACGGAGGTAAAAGAAATGTAAATGGGAAACAGACAAGGGGAGAAAAAAGAGTATAACACAGTTAAAACACCCTCATAAATGGTAGCACAGTTAAATAAAATGTATATAAACAAATATCTATACATAAAGCAAATACTAATTAATCCAAAAAGAAATTATAAAGCAGTGCTGAAAACATGTTTCCAGGCAACCGAGAACGTTCTAGAATCATCCCCATTTTTGAAGGGGGAATTTGTTTTCAGACACTTTTTTTAATTGACTTTTTAAAATATTTACAAAAATAATTAGACTTATAACCAATAATAATATACTGTTATGGAAAACTAAAAAATCTTATAAGAACACTAAAAACAAATGTCATATCATTCTATGTGTAACCGTGAAGAATTTTATTTTTTGAAAATTTTAATATAATATTATAATAAGATAAAAACTAAATAAATTGTAAAAAAAATAACCAAATTAATCTTTTTTAGTTCTAAGAGTTTTCTTGTATTTTTTTAATATACTTGAGCAAATTATTTAGTATGGAAATTCCCATCTATTTTTTTACTAGACGATTAAATAAATTTTACATCAAAATTTGTTTCAATTTTTTTATTTGATAATTTTTAATTCTCCCACACTTAAACTTTTAGTGAAATAAATTTACTTTTGTTAAGCGGGCCTATGTTAAGATAAATTCTCTTCATTTAACTCAAAAATATGTGATTAGTTTTAATAGTTTAATTTGAGCCTTTGCCAATTTCTACCGTTAGTTATTTGTAATTAAACAGCTAACTTATTTCATCAATTGATTTTTTGGTTAAATTAAAATCCTAAAATCTGGATGCAAATAAATCATTTTCATTTTCAAATATACATACTTTTACTTCCGCACATTTTATAAATTTTATATCGAGACGCATTTCTAAAATCTTTCTGTCGCAACGTATTTTATGGAGCGAGAAAGTTCGTGTCTTATGGATTTCATACGTGTCTTTTTACACAGAATATTGAAAGATGGCACTGCCGAATACTGAATGAGGAATGCTCACCAGTAAAATACATTTTCCCAACCAGATCAATAATGCGAGCAGATTCGTTATTATTTTTTTTCAATTATTTTGGGGTTAAACAAATCTTTAATTTTTTATCGAGTGTTACAAAAATTCATTAAAGGAGGTTTATATTTCTAGTAAATTATAAGTACGTTAATGTCTAAAAAATCCAAAGCAGCATACATAATAAAAAATTGTTTTTCAGTGAATAAGTTGAAACTGGTGATAAAGAATCGAACTAATATAAACTTGTTATAATCACTATAAAATATACTAAAACATACCAAAATATGCTAAAATATGCAGTGCACCAGATACGCGACGTGTCATCTAATCTTCTATATCATGATTTTGATTAAAAAAGCTTTTTTCCTTGAATGATTATTTACGTTAATGTCTAAAAATTCCAAAGAAACGATGCTGCACAGCGCATGAAATGATGTATTTCTTCAATTTGTTATTCTTGCTGCTTCTTTAATACTTTTTGGAAATATCTACAATTGTCATAACTTCGGATTTTACCATATTGGAATTTAGTTGATATGTAATTAAACATGGGGGCTTTATTTATAGGATATTATGTTTATGTGTACTGCATAATTTATTTATATTTCTTAGTAATTTGGTAATCTGCCTTCTATTTTTCTTCAAACTTCAACTGTTTTTAATAATATGATAGTAAAAATACTGGTTTCATTGGTTTATTTAATGGTATTGTCTGAATAACTTTGGATGTATTTATAAAAGTATTTATACATAATAACAATTTGTTTTCCAGTAAATAAGTTGAAACTGGTGTTAATCAATCAAACTAATATAAACTTCTTATAAATACTATAAAATTTACTAAAATATGGTAGGTCTTTCGAAAGAACCGAGTCTTTCTCCGCCAGGCGCAAAGAACCGTGCGTCTTCTACACTACATGGCCATTGATGACAGTCCACTTGCAATTTTAGCCATTTTGTTAAATATCTAGAAAAATACATGAGGATCATCCTGAAACTCTAAGTGTATAAACATAATACTACAGGTGATATATTTCCGTGAAGACTTTTTACCAAAACTTTATAGGAGACCGTCAACAAATTAAAAAAGAATGAATATATGTTGGTTAACCCTGCCAAAACTAATGTAGCAAGAGCGCTCAAACTGTAAATTATGATTAAGTGGCTTATTGTAATAACCTGTGTTTATTTTTATATCAATAGCATGCATACTCGTAGAAAAATTAAGGTTTTTATAAAAACAGTCCCAAAGTTTTCCAAGATTTTGCTTTTAATTTCCAGATTTCTTAATATAAAATAATATACTTTTCTGGAAATATGACAAACAACATTGCACATAATACCCTTTAATGCGAATTAAAAAATAATAATTGTATGAAAAATGAATTGATTTACTAAATAATTTTTCATTGCGCATGAGTCAACGAAATTAAAATTTCATTTGCATATTATGGTAGCTAAATGTATAGAGCAACGTTTGTGAAAATCGCAAAATCATAGCTTGAAAATTCTGAAAATAATCATCAATAGAATAAATTGAAAATCCGTTATTCCCAAAATAAAAGCAAAAAACAAGAAGGGTTGTATGTATATATTCATTGGTTAGTGTCAATATAGAATACACAACATGAGACGTACTACTACATTTGGATAAAATCCCTCATTTTTTTGCTCCAATTTGGGAACAACGGATTTTATGCTTATTCTATAGACGATTCCTTTCAGAATTTTTAAGCAATGATTTTGAAACTTTCACAAAACTTGCTCTATACATTTAGGTAACACAATGTGCAAATGAAGTTTTGATATCTTTGACTCATGCGCTGTGAAAATTTATTTAGTAAACCTATTTATTTATCATACAAATTTTATTACTTCTTCATTCTGATTACAGGGTATTGTGTTCAATATTATTTATCATATTTTCAGAAAAGAATGTTAGTTTATATTAAGAACTTTCCAAATTATAAGGAAAAAACTTGGCAAAATTTGGAACCATTTTTGTAAAAAAATTAATTTCTCTACGAATATACATGCTATACGCAAAAAAGAACACAGTTTATTATAATAAGCCACTTAATGATAATCTACAGTTATAGCGCTTTTGCTACATTAGTTTTGACAGGGTTATCTAAAAGATATTCATTATTTTTTTAATTTGTTGACGGTCTCCTTTTGGAGTTTTGAGAAATAAATATTCACGAAAATGTATAACTTGTACTATTATAATTATACACTAAGAGTTTCGGGATAATTCCTCACGTATTTTTCTAGATATTTAACAAAATGTTTAAAATCGCAAGTGGACGGTCATCAATGGCCATGTAGTGTATAATAGCAGCGTCACTACTGAAATAAAGAAAAGGCGGGAAAAGCAGCAAGCTAAATGACCAGTCAGTAGGAAAGCAGAATGTAACAGCCAGTTAAGGAAATGAAGAAACAAATCATGCACAGTGCAGAAGGGGAAAATATTCACAAATCTATAATTAGTTTTATTGGTTTGATTTGAAATTTCCCAATTTGAATCGCTAGTTATTTATAACCAAATATTGGTTATTTGTAAAGAAACAGCTAACTTATTTTATAAATTAAACTTTTCATCACAATAACATCCTAGTATTTGGATGCAAATAGATATTTTTCACTTTCAAAAATACTTACTTTTTGATACGCGCATTTCATAATTTTATATCTTGACACATTCTAAAATATTTTTGTCGCAACGTATTGAACGAAGCGAGATAGTTCGTTTCTCGTAGAAATCATACGTCTCTTTTTACACAGCATATTGAAAGATGGCATTGCTGAATATTGAATGAAGAATGCTCACCAGTAAAATGTACTTTCTCATCTAGATGAATAACGGAGGCAGATTTGTTTATAGAGTGTTTCCGTAAAATAGGGTTTATATTTCTTGTAGTTAAATTCTGTGCACCAGATACATGACGTGTCATTTAACCTTCTATATCATGCTTTTGAATAAAAAAGTTTTTTTTTTTTTTTTTTTCATTTGAATAATTATTTACGATAATGTCGAAAAAATCCAAAACAACATACATAATAATAATTTGTTTTTAAGAAAATAATTTAAAACTGATGTTAAGCAATCGAGCTGATAAAAACTTATAAACACCATAAAATATACTAAAATACGCTACGACTTTCGAAAGATTTTAGTCTTTCTCCGTCAGAAAAGCAGATTGCATCAGCCAATCACGGAAATGTAGAATCAAAAGAAACACAGTGTAGAAATGGAGATAAATTCAAAAATCTGTAATTAATTTTATTGGTTTGATTTGAATTTTGCCAATTTGAATCGCTAGTTATTTATAATCCATTATTGGTTATAACAATCAAATAGCTAACTTATTTTATAAATTAAACTTTTGATTACATTAACATCCTAGAATTCGGATTTAAACAAATATTTTTCATTTAAAAAAAACATTTACACTGTTAAAAATTTTGCTCTAGTTTGAACCAAATTTTGTAACTGCCATCATAAGGTGTTTAAATAATGTAATAACATTTGGAGCTTCCTCCTTAAAACCTCGTTCCAACTATTGGCACGATTCTTCAATACGACCCCCAAATAATGGTACAAGCTTTCCCCATCTTACTGTTGGGCACCAAAATTTGATTGAAACTAGAACAAAATTTTTAATAGTGTACTTTTTCTGACGCACATTTCATAAATGTTATATCATGACACATTTCTAAAATCTTTTTGTTGCAACGTATTTAACGGAGCGAGAAAGTTCATGTCAGTGGAAATCATACATAGCTTATGCACAACATATTGCATTGAATTATAACATTGCTGAATATTGAATAAGGAATGCCCAAAAGTAAAATGCATTTTCCCATCCAGATGAGTAGCGAAAACATATCTGCTATTATTTTAAAATTATTTTGGGGTTCAGCAAATCTTTCCTAAATTTAATTGGTGCCAAAATAAAATCCGTTGAGAGCCCACACTAGTCACTCAAAAAGACCCAAATGATAATGTACAATCTAAGGGAGTGTTATTTCTAAATATATCACTCAAATTTTAATATTTTACATGATTCTTAAGTTGTATTATTAGTTGTATTTTTTTTATTACTATAAAGTTGTATTTGGTGTACATAGTATATTACCTTGTATTTATGACGTAAATTTTGAACTTTGCAGTTTTATGTGCTTAATGTTATTTTTTTTCTTTCGAACAGATTTTTTTAGGCGTCAAAATAATGTAAAAAAAAATCAAAGAAAAATTCTATTTACAGCAAGCCATTTTCTGTAAAATTGTATTAAAGCCCCAAAACTTAATATAGTCACAAGTTATGAATAGATTCTTCTTAATTTGAAGAAAAATCACAACAAAAAGAGTAAAAAAGTAAGTTTGAAACATGCATAAATTGTGTCACTTGCATTATTCCTGTACATTTTGGATATTCTTTCATATACATTTTAATTACAAGTTATGAAAGATACACCTATGTTGAGAAGAAAAATTATCTATATTATTCTATCTAGAATAAACAAACAATATTTACCGAAAAGAATTGGAATTTACAATCTGAGATTTAACTTGATAAGTCATTAACTTGACCACTCAGCTATAATTACACAAGTTTCTTTTTCAAATGTCGCTATTTATAGTTTTCATAAAAATACATATGCTTCTCTGTAATATTCTGTGTTTACATAAATTTTTGTGTAATATTGTTACACACTAGTGAGTGTTGTACACTGTTTCTAGATATAAATGTAGATGTTGTGTAAATGTGTACGCAAAGTTCTGTGCAATTTTCTGTTCTAACGCATATATTTGTGTTATATTCTTACACATATTTTGGTGTAATATGCAAAATACAGAAATATTTATGTAATAAGCAAAAATTTTAAATTGCATTAACACAACAATTGGGGTAAATACGTGACATTAACGAACCTTACTATAATTTTCCTGTTTTATCCACTCCCACAAAAAAGTCTATTTTCACATAATCTTTCATACATGTTATCTATTTACAGATATCGCTCACTATCAGAGTAAATAAAACAGACTTTATGCCTTTTCTAAATGATGTATCTTTCTTATTGTTCCAAAATGAACTTGGTCTACTATTGTGAGCCCTTCAATTATTCCTTCAATTGGAGTATGCCAATCAATGTTTTCTGGCTGTAGATAACAGAATAGCTAACCATAAACCGTCACCATTCCACTATCTTCCTAGAAATAGTGTTTAACTACTACTACAGTACTACTACTACAGTACAGTTACTACTACAATAGTGTTTACTCCCAGCCAATCCGTGCCGTTTGACTTTTGTTTTCCCCTTTAAATCAGTTCTTGTGTGGTTTCACGTTGGTGAATTCAGTACTCTGTCTCACCAAATATGTGAAAAAATGTAGCTCCTAAATATTATTTGCGTAATTTACACGAACTTTTAGAAGAAGAGTCTAACAGTGCCTTCAATATCATTTATTGACCTTTCTGATGATGCAATGGACTCTGCATTACTAATATATATTTATTAAATATGCGTGGTGGCATCACAAAATGTCAAATGCAGGCAAATACTTTTATATTCCATTCGAATCACTATCTTTACAAAATATATTTATGAATATTTTTTTTCAAATGCTCTGAATTCGTATGTAAAAGTTTTTTATTTTGAAAAATAGAAATTTGGCCTTCAAAATTTAAAAATATTTAATCATGTAATAGACTCAGAAATTGATGAAAACATACTAGATCCTGATGATGAAAGCAACCACAATCTAAGTATTTTTCGTCTTCTTTTTTCAATTATTTATCTAATTTCTTCCCTTTTATTATTTTTTATTGAGATTCCCGATCAAATTAATTATATAAACTAGAAATTATATAAAAAATTTTGAAGCAAATAATGGGAAAATGTTCTGGAGTGCTCCATACGTCACTCTCCCAAAATTGCTCTTTTTGTCAGTCTTTCCAATTAAGGGTTAATACCCATATGAAATTAATGTATATTTTAAATGTCCAAAAAATAGAAAAATAAATCGGAAAATACGATTTAAACGAAAATGAAAACAATGTAGCTTTTCGTTCAATCTTATTAAAATTAATAATTCAAATATTCATCATCCATTTTGTGTAAAATTTCAAGAACATAACATCTAATTCTAACAAATAAAAACATTTTCACTTATTTCACACAACATCTTACGAGCAAACCAGGATTTCATTCATACTTTAGATACATTGTATTTTTTCTTTTTCATGCCCCTAAAAGCTTTTCGTGGCATCTTATTTAATCAAACGTGAAAGTTTTAGTCCGTGTCATATGTGAACCGTACGTGTCCTTTTATACAGAATGTAAAAAGATTGCATTGATGAATATTGGATGAGCAAAAATGTTTTGAAAATGGGTTTTCTGACTCAGGTGAGTAAATGGTAACAGGTATTTTTGTTCTTATTCAACAGTTCCGAGGTATTGTAAGAAGTGCTTCTATTTTTTTAAAGGTTACATTTATATGTATTAGATATTTGAATTAAAATTTATAATTCAATTAATTGTATCTGGTAAGTAAATGGCCGCAGGTACATTAGTTCTCATTCAACTGTTTCGAGGTGCCATAAAAAGTGTTTCTAATTTTTTAAGTGCAATATTTATGTAAGTCAGATGCACGAATTAAGATTTATAAATATTAAGATACTGTGTAGAACTCAAAAAATGTAAATTACGTTGCGCCGATTCGGTAAATTCTTGACATTCTCTACAATTTGCTATGTTTTATCCGCTCCCGCAACCAATTCTATTTTTACATATTTTCTCATGTTGTTCATCTGTTTATATACTTTACTGGTTCACTATCAAATTTAATAAAATAGATTTTGTGTATCTTCTATATAAAATATCTTTCTTATTAATCCAAAACGAATTTGGTCTACTAATGCGAGCCTCTAAATTAGTAAACAAATAAAATGGATATACATATTGGTTAACAAAATATAAAAAAATAATCGAAAATTTTACAATTTAAACTAAAATAAAAAAAGTTTTTTTTTTTTTTCAATCTTATTAAAATTAGTAATTCAAACTTTGTGCATCCATTTGCGAATAATTTCAAGAACGTAACACCTAATTCTAATGTATAAAAATATTTTCACTTGCTTCACATAACACCTACTGAACTAACCACAATTTCATTCATACTTTAGACACATTTTATATTTTATTTTTCACAACCCTAAAAGCTTTTCGTGGCATCTTATTTAATCAAACGAGAAAGTTTTAGTCCGTGTCATATGTGAACAGTACGTGTCCTTTTATACAGAATGTGAAAAGATTGCATTGTTGAATATTGGATGAGCAAGAATCTTCTGAAAATGGGTTTTCTGACTCAGGTGAGCAAATGGCAGCGGGTATTTTTGTTCTTATTCAACAATTGTAAAAAGTGCTTTCTATTTTTTTAAGTGTAAAAATCATGCATGTGAGATATATGAATTATTGTGTATAATTCGATTATTGTATCATAAACCATGCATCCCTTTCTTTATATACTTACAAGAAAGGTCTCCATACGGGCATACTCAGAAAAATCTGAAAAAATTACAGAATGTTCTTCTCATATAATTATATATGCTTATAAAAAAATTTTGGCGGAACCTCCTTATAACGTCCGTAAAAAAAATAATAAAAATTTCGTTTATTTGGCGATTTATCTCCGGTTGGCAAAAAAACGAAATTTTGAAAAATACGCTTTTACGCTTCGAATACTTTTTAAAGAAAAAACTTTCTATGTTCAATTTATTTAAATAAGTTTAGTTTAAGTAATTTTAGTTTTGCATTTTTACTTTACTTTTAAGTGTAATTTTGTCATATACGTTTATATGTACGTATAACAAAATGAAATTAATATATTTTATCATTTAAAACACAATTTAAATTGATTAAAATTGTTCCAAATTGAAAAATACACTGTTAGAAATCTGCTGCATTTTGTTGCAACGCACTCCCTTGCTTGTATAGAAAACTGTTACTTGGCCGTGAAATGGAGCTTTCTCATTGGTTGGAATAGAGATATTATATACAAGCGGTGGAGAGCGTTGCAGCAAAATGCAGCAGATTTTTAACAGCGTTGCACAAGCTACAACACCGCTAAAAATCCGTACCATTTTCTGCAGCGTCACTCCACCGCTTTTATAGAAAACGGTCAATTCACCGTGCTATGAAGCATTCTCATTCGTCAGAAGAGAGATATTCTATAAAAGTAGTGGAGTGACGTTGCAGTAAATGCTGCAGTTTTTTAACAGTGAAGTCAATTAAAATCAATTTTCAGATTCGTTAAAATCGTCTGCTTTTGGCGAGGAAATGCACTGCTCCCCAAATCCCGCGTCGCTTTCAGCTTTTCACACCAATTATTCCAAACTATTTTATTTTTTTACATATCTAATAATGTAATTCCGCCGCTAATTTTCACTGATCCTTTATTACCTACATGAGTAGTTTAATTCGTATTTTTTTCAAAAAATTCTGAGTATGCCCCCAATGGAGACCTTCCTTGTTAGTCAGATTGTGTTTCGTATATATTTTTTTATTTAAAATGTAGATTATAATTAAGTGCCTCATTGAAATAAACTGTGCTCATTTTCACAAAGATAGCATGCATACTCGTAGAGGAATTCATGTTTTAATAAAAACAGTCCCAAATTTTATCAAGTTTTTTGCTTATAATTTGCAGAATTATAAACTCGAACACTTGCCATAAAAAAGGCTCTTTTCAGAAATTACAACAAGCAATATTATATACAATACACTGTAATCAGAATTAAAAAAATAATAAAATAAATGCATGAATAATGAGCCGGTTTACTAAATAAATTTCACTGTGCATGTGCGAAAACAATTAAAATATAATTTGCCTAATATGTTAGCTTAATGTATAGAGCAGCTTTTGACAACATTTTTCTTTTTAAAATGAGCAACTTAATAATAATTTACAATTTGAACGCTTTTGCTACATTAGTTTTGATAGAGTTATCCAAAAGATATTCATTAGTTTAAAATTTGTTGACAGTTTCCCATGGAGTTTAGGGAAAAATATGACCTGGACTATTTTATATATATACGTAGAGTTTCAGGATAAATTCTTATGCATTTTTCTGGTTATTTAACATAATGACAAACATCGTAAGTGGCTACCACCTTTGGTCGTATATAGTTCACATGCAGGGCTGTCAATGGTGGCTATTTTTTACAGTATAT
Organism: Maratus speculifer; assembly: GCA_964019185.1. Taxonomy (NCBI): domain Eukaryota; kingdom Metazoa; phylum Arthropoda; class Arachnida; order Araneae; family Salticidae; genus Maratus; species Maratus speculifer. The sequence goes on along the minus strand of OZ025297.1, from coordinate 285,679,205 downwards.
CATATCATTTTATCATAGCAGATGGGTTGTAAAGCTGTTGACAACTGTGCATTAATGCAGGAGGAGGCTATTAATATGAATAATAAGTGTTCGTGAAATTATTTTTAAATAAATTAATTTTATGGAATTAGCTCAATAATTATTCGACCTGTGGAAAAATATAATTCAGGTTTTAAAAGAAATTCACAAACAACTCCCTACATCTTTTTCAAAACCTTGAAGATTTTAACTAAATTTTATAAATTTTATAAAGTTAGACAGTGCTGCGAAACATCTCATCAATAAAAAAAAATAAGATAACGTGAATTTCATCCTATAACTGCTGATTCTAGATCTAGGTGAATGAAGAGACAAATAGATATTTTATTACAACATAATTTCTGGAACCTAAGAATTAGGTCGTATGAAAACAAGCTGCATGCTATAAATCCAAAGCCAACCATTTTTTTTATATATTCATTGTTCGGATGTTTAAAATATACATTTGTCGGACGTTCCCCTCAGTCCACACAACTTTGAAGAATGTCCGTGGTAGATATAGCTGCCACCACCGATATTACTAGGTGATATCGGTCACCCACTGTGAGACTGGTGTAAATGAAGACTTACGCTAGTAACTGAATTATCAGTTTATTAAGAATATATGTACACACAAAATACGCTATTTACAAATATATACAACTACAACTCGGATATAGGTGATCCGGTTCAACATTAAATTAGATACCGTAAAGATTGGTTGTGTACTATTCCAATTACACTTTCCACCTCACACTCAATACACGTTAAATTCACTTTTTTGGAGCTCAACCTTGAGTCTCCCAACACAAGTATACTGGGCCTGCACTTCTTAGCCCAGAGCACTAAATACCAGGACGTCTGTGTCCTTTGCGCACCAGAAAACGCACACTTTACGCTCTTCCACACAGAGCAACCTCTAGGTACGACACCTAGGTACGGAATGAATGATCTGAGGCAAACTTGCCCTTTCCAAATCACTGCTTTCCCCAACATAAACCCCTTTGGAGCTTCCTCATTGGACACATACTCTATTCTTTTCTTGCTTAGTGACATGCTGCTAATCTGCTCATCATCCGCATACTTCAATGACAGATGGACATGCCTCTCAGCTATCTCCTTTCTCTAATACACCACCTGCAAAGGATTATCTGGCTATTCCCCTTTCCACAAAGAAGGAATGTCACCTTGGAAATTCTGTACACAACCATACAATATGAGATATTCAAATAGAGAAAGAGTAGACATTACATTCTTTAGCACAGGTGCTATCAGATCCTGACAACATTCTTATTGAATTTGAAAATTTAAATTGTTTATGACAATGTTTAAAATAATTCACGCATATCAGCAATTGGATTTTAACTGCCAGTAAATTTCTTGTTTAATAAAATATATTAAATGATTTCTTACATCTTCCGTCTAATTTGTTTCACAGAAAAATAATTAGTTAAAACAGGATAAAGTTTCATTTCGTAAAGGAATGAATATTACCAAATATATATATATTATCATTACCTTAATAATAACTTCTTTCAAACTAACGTATAATATAATTTTAATAATACTTTTTTATGAAACACATTTATTTTTAAAATGGTATCTGTCATTAAAAATATGAGAAAATATTTTGTAATGTACCTGTTTTCCCATATAATTTAAATGATTTTCGACCATATCAGTATTTCTGATTTTATCTTGATTTATATAATTTATTTATTTTTTGACAGTAAAAGCCTGAGACAGCTAATTAAATTACAATTTACATTCATTTCCTAATATTTGATAATATTAATATGCTTTACGTTACAGTATATTGAAATTATAACCAGTTTATATTTATACATTACGGATTACATGATGTATATCAGTTTTTGGATGTTTCATTTCTTATCGAGATTCTTTAAATAAATATATCATTACATAAAATACAGGTGTGATGCTTTAAAATAATTGTAGTATATTTGTGAGATAAGATCAAATGACAAGTTAAAGGCATTAAATAAAATGGGTTTTTCTTATCCCATAGCATTTCAAGAATAGGAAAAGACAATGGATGACATCTTAAAACAATGTAATTATTTAATGAGATAGCTCTCATATTTAGGACTATATTCATAGATACTTGAGTATGTGTAAGGATCATACCAAGGTCCCGAACAAATTCATCCGACAAATTCTTTAAATTGCCGCTGTACAAAAATTACAAATATGTAAATTGGTACAAAAATAAATAAATAAATAAAAACTTAAGAGTTTTATACTTTAAGTGTTCAGTCTTGGTAAAAGTAGTGCGGAGCATTTTTATTCCCTTATCATCGTAGTTTTCAAATTATTTTTTAAAAACGGCAAAAGGAAGGTTTAAAAAAACTGCCTACGTTGGAAGTGACTAGATATGTTCAAACCTCTTATGCCATCCTGTAATATAACAATTTTATGTGACTGATTAAGTGCCACTTAAGATACCTTGATCGAGAAGGGGGATCCCTCGGTCAATAATAGAGTACCAAACTTCAAATTGGATACAGCCCTAAAATATGCTCGTTTTAAAAAAAATTAATTTCTCGGAAACATATCGCACGAGTTACATTAAAAAAGCTTTTTAAAGAGTATAGAGCTCATTTTTGCTATCCGAATTGAGTACTTCTATTGAAGAAAAACAAAGTTTGGGTTCATTTTAATATGTAAATGCCTCCCCCCGCAACGAAATTTCATATACATCATTTAAAAGTAGACTTCATTCCCAATAGTTTGGTCTCAGTATATTTTCTACGATAATGTAGTGAGGAGTTAGTAAGGATGGTTATTTTTTCCCACACCTGTACGACGAAATAAGTCATCAGACAACATTTTACTCTTAACTGATTAGCATTGAAAAAAAAATACTCCTGATTTTTTTTCGATGTTAAATCATTACTGAGATATAGCAGTTTGAAATACTGAGTTTGTATTTCATTTGAACTTTGAAAAACTTGGCTTTTCTTTTATTTACTATAATTGTTATATCAATTGTTGCTACTCTCCTATGTCAAAAATCACGTACTTATATGCACCAGCATGGAATTCTTTCAAGCTTGGCGATACTTCAATAAATATGAAATGTTCAAAATCAAAAATAAATTGCCATTAACGGAGCTGATCTGGATTTAAATTTGATTAGTTTTAACACTATTATTATAATTGAAAAATGAATCACATTTTCACTTTTTCAAATGACTATACAGGCCAGGATATGAATAGCGCTCTTTTGACTGAAGCGCCAATGCTCTGCCGATTCAGGTATACTGTACAAATTAGCGGACACAAAATTTACTCAAAATTCTTATTGATTATAACACCTAAATCTGATTAACAGAATAAATTGTCTGTAAAAGAATTGCAAGAAACACTAAATTAATTATTATATTTGATTAATTTTAAAACTATTATTCAAAATGGTGAATAAATCATGCGAGTTGTAATTTTTCTACAGAATGAAAAAGTCTCCAGGTCAATATCCAAACTAGTGATCTTTTCCCTGGAACTAAAAATTTTCTGTTAATTGAGCTATCCTTCAAAAATATGGCAAACATGCGATTCACCCACAAAACTTCTTAACCCTATCGGCCCAGAAAAATTAAGTTCGTAACATGAGAAATTAATGACTGGCACCGGAATTTAAAAACGATTTTTTTTAGAAATTATTGATTCCTTAATTTAAGCTTTTATTGTAAAAGTAAATTTTTCTTAAAATATTCTCGGTGCCGTTGAGTCTGGACTTAAAGTTGGGTGTGAGTGGGAATAGACCACTGAGCCGGAATGGATTAATTCCCTGACTGCGAATATGTTTTCTAAATCCTTTCGAAAAATATATGATTAACCAATACACTTTTCAGTTCATCATATGTTTGAAAATGTGCAATATATTAATCATTTACATTTTTACATTTTGAATATCGGATTTAAAAAAAATGCTTAAAACGATGTATATTATTTACATTTTTCTACAAATATCTTGCCGATCGGAATGTCTGGACGCGTAATTAGAGGGTTTAATGTAAAATATGATGGAATATCTGACCTAGCTCAACAGAAACAGAACAAATAACAGAATCATGAAACTTTTTCTTAAAAGGACTCGGTAACACTTGAACTTTTTTTTTTATTTGAGTATTTTAAGCATTTATTTTCGCATAATAATAAAAGAGTCAGTGAAGAAGAATGATGAATCTTATTAAGATATATTATTATAAATATTATTAAGATTATTATTATGAATATTATTATGAATATTATTGAGATATTTTACATGAACAAATATTGATTTTTCTTCTCATAATACACTATGCAATATTTAATATTTAAATAAAAAAAATTCAAAATCTACTTTTTGTTATTTCAAATTTTACAGACGATGATGTAATTATATATATGTTGCCGGTGAAATCAGAATTTAGGCGAAACTAGATTGGCCTAGGCCAAACATCAGTAACATCGGGTTTGACCGGTAAGGTATACATTTTCTCTGGATAAATTAAAAGAAAACAAACATATAAATTGAATTAAAAAAAATAATGTTTATCAAAAAACAATATTCAGAGGAGTTATAATGATACCCTGTATTGTTATAATAAACTGTTAGATTATGCACATATAATGCTAATTAAATCTAAATATTTGTATGATAATTGAAAAAAATCTAATTATTTGTCAAAAATTGCATTAATTAGTAAATATATTTTTGTAAATCAAACAAAAGTATTTTCCATGTCGCATGTTTTGCATATTTTGTATATTTTCCATGTTGTGGTTGTTTTAAAACAACCAGCCAGAATTGCTCAACATTACATTTCAGAATAAAATATAGAATTGAAATTATAAATAAACACAGAAAAAATTTATGAGCTTACATATATTTTATCAACTTGACATTATTTTTGGCTAAACCAATTTAACATAAAATATATTTATCATTGATTTATAGCTGTTACAGAATAACTTCCAATTTATAGATTTATGCATCTAATTTAAACCTGGGTGGATGTGCTTTGAAATGCTGAAATATTCCTTGCAATTTATTTCCATTTTCTTTATTTAGCCAAGGTTTGACAATGAAGTATTATTCTGGCTACTCAGCTATGAGCCATGTTCATTTCAGCATATTCGGAAGGATTAATATTCTGTATCCATTCAATAATAAGACAGTATATAAATTTTACTTATATACATTACAGAATACACAATGAATATGTTTTGAATGTATTGAAAGTATTGGAAAAGATATATGAATATATCTCTATTTAAAAGAGATAGTAATGATTTTTCGTTATTAATATTAAATATATTAGATTTTAGCTCCATATAAAACTATTAATATCATTGTTGAATAAAATTTGTAAAGTGGGAAATAGAAATTTATAAACAATTTAGCGAAGTATAGGAAAATAAGGAAATCTGACAAATAATGTATTTCTTTTTACTTTTTTAAAGTATTGAAAATATAAGAAGAAATGTTGATAACTTTTTGTTTTCTAAAAGCTATTTGATTTGGTGTTTTAAGTTCAAGAAAAACCTTTTTATATGATGTATAATATTTCTTCAAATCTTTTTAGCACAAATTCATATGTACTCTCATCAAATTCTATATATATATATATATATATATATATATATATATATATGTATGTATGTACACAGGGTGCTTTTTTACCTGAACACTATTCAGAGACAACTTTAAATCGTTTAAATAACGGGAATGACAGTAAAGTTGGTAAGAGAATTGATCAATCTCTTAAAAAAGGATTTCTTTGAAAAAACTTCATAGCATCGCCAATAATTAAATGTGGCGCTGTGCCTACCATGAGAATTGTGCTAAAAAAACAGGCAACATTAATAACAAATATAAAACTTCACATTTTATTCATCACATTCACTTACAAAGCATGCATGGTACGCTTCTACATTCGATGTCACCGCCACACAGTGGAGTATTTTTTCCAATTTAGCTGGCCAAAAGTCAATTTTTTGAAACGCTGTTTAGGAGATACAAATATAGCTAATTTAGAAGAGAAATAGATGGAGATTCATCATACATTTATAATTTTTTCCGTTGTGCGAGCAATTGAGTACCAGAGATGGTAAAACTTGATTGTAGCACTAAGTTTGTTTTAATGTACTTGAAAGTTCCATTTAGTTCCTGTCTATTTCATTGCGATTTTTACGTCGTAAACTTTTGCTTATACCATATAGTTCTGGATTGTGAAATCTCATGTATATGCGTTTATAATGCATATGCATACATTCATATTTGTTTATTTAACTGACATGATTAAGCGACATGAAATGTGCCATATATTTTTTTTTTAAGTTTCATTTTTAATTTCAATATTCTTTAAAACATTTGTTATGTATCCCAGTGGATCCCGATGCTCTTTGTTACTTTAAAGAGAGTTCAATATATGTACTTAATAATTTTGAAAAGTGTAGCTGCAATTAAGTGCTAGTTTAGAAGAATTGGTCTCAAACACATAACTGTATGTTTCTGTAAATGACATTTTTTCCATTTCCCTTCCAATTTGAAATGTATTCTACGATAGATAAATAGTAATTATTGTCAGAATTTATCGTCTGCGGTCATAATAAAGTTCCAATTTACATATCTGATCTGTATTATTTTAAAAATAACGTTTGCTAAATAATTTAATTTTTAATATTATACAAAAGTATCATCTGGCAAAATCAAACATCTTCTTCGGTTATGATTCCATCCACCCATAAGATTTAAATTTGTCTAAGAATCTGTACATATCACTAAGGTAGAAATCCCATATTACATTGAAAAACCTGTTTGGCATTAATTGCTGATAGATTAATTGTCCATGATATAAAGCAAATTATGTTATTAACCATGATTGACAATGAAATTCGCAATAGCACATCTGAAACAACATGCACAATGCATAGATTCATTTATGGATCTATTTCGAAAGACTTACAGTTTGAACATAACAAGATTAGAGAGAGATTACTGGAGTTTGGATTATCCATACTCGATGTCAGCATCAGAATATCCGAGAGCATTTTTTATTATCGTATAAACTACCCCTTAAAAATTGGTGTATACAGTCAGTGGAGGAAAGGGATCTGGTGGATCAAGATAATAGAATAATTCAGCATGATTTTAAATTAAAAATGCAATAAATGAAAGATTTTAAATTAATGGTTTTTGAGATAACCAAACCGGGATATGGGAACACCAACCTAATGGTCATTACTGATCTGCATTGTGCTGTAGAAATCGAGGCTATAAATATTAATTTACTCTTTCATTTAAGGTCATCTTATAGAGGCATTGTCAAAAATTATATAAAAAAAAATTCTGAGTATGACACACATGATCAAATTATATGCGAATTTGTATCTATTGTGCTGCATGATAACAATAGTTCCTAAAATTTTAAAACATGTTGCTACAATTATAATTAATGCACCATTTTCCTTACTACAGGATTTTGAAGAAGCTTTACTCGCTTGTAATAACCCTTTTCGGCAATATCGCAAAATCTTTGGTTGGAAATTTTCAAGAGAATCGAATGTTTTACACATTCTAAATCAATAAATGCTACCTTCAAATCGCCTTTTATCTTGTGTGGGAGGCATAAGAAATAAAAAATGAATAAATAAATAAATTAAAAAAAAGACTTTAATTTTACTTCACCCTATTGGAATTTACAGCATTGACACAGGCCATCAGTGTAACTTAGATCCCATTAGTGATAAAAGTTAGTCCGAAAACGAATCATCAGATGTATAATCTTTATATTTTGTCACAGAATATGTATACACATTATTTTATGTGTGATTTTTGCCGTTTTTTATATACATTTAATAAAATATATGATTTAAGTTATAGGTTAATGATTGATTTCTATAAATTACTTTTGATTACCTCTATAAAACTGAAAAAAAAAATTTAATTAAAAAAAAGTAAAAATATTTGAAAAGAAAATTTGTAAATTTTCAACATAATTTGATATTGGTTTAGTATTGGTATTTGATATTTTTTGGAATATTAAAAGACTCATGATAACAAAAAGGTAAAAATGCTTTATATATTTGAATTTGAGAAAGAAATTGCAATCTAGCGTTAAAAAGTTTTGTTTTAAAGTTACTCAATATGAAAATATAAATTTTAAGTAAGCGATCAAATATAACCACAAGAAGAGTATTTATTATTATTTTATTGCAGTTCAAATGCACTTTACATGTTACAATGTTTTTCATGTACCCTGTATATATTTTCAAAAGAATTCTATTTTTTGACAAAACTACTAAAAAGTAGTAATAATATAATAAACCAATCAATAGTAAACTTCACTCTGTTTTTTCAGTAACAAATAATTTTGGCCGGCTAAATCCGCCAAATACACCACTGTGCGCCGATCTTTTGGACTAGTCTATTCATTCTTTGCACAACATTTTCTACGAGAGATAACTGTAAAGTTGTTTACATTGACATTTTTTAACGGTTATCCCTCCTGTCCTAAGTACTTTTCATTACTCAGATTTATTGTATTATATCAGAAATGTTATTGATATAAAGTTTTGAAGGAAAAATAAGAAGGAATTGCAAGTTATAAATTTATTCTTTTGATTTCCGTGGCTGTTAGCTGTGTTTTAAACTGCTGTATTACATTTTGTAATTTATCTGAATTCTCTTTATTTATGGCAAGGAAGGAATATTGTAGATACTCAGAAGTCATTTGTGTAATTTTCTAACATTTGATTGTAATGATAGTTTGTACATGTTCTCTAAATCTAAATAAAAAGTTGTACATACTTAAACGTATAATATTTTAAATAATGAAATTCAAATAACAGGTCACTTGTGAATGCATTAGTAGAATGTCAGTTAAGGTCATTTTGTATTATTAATAAAATGATAAAGTTAAAAATGTTATGTAATGTTAAAGTTAAGTTAATAAAATGGTAGTCAGTTTCAAATATATATATATATATATATATAAAGAGAGACAGAGAGACATACATATATATGTAGGTTAGTCTTAACCTGAATATAAATAAGAATAAACATTCAACAGAATAAACAGTGTGAAGAAGTATTCTTCGAAAAAAAAAAAAAAGATATCTTCGTCTATTTTCCGCGGGAAAATTAAGTTTCTGATCCACGAATTTTTAGCATTATCAGCTTATCATAAAATTTTATCACGATTCTAAAGATTATAAGATTAATGAAAAAGTACTTTAAATAAAAACTTGTCACTTAGTGACATCTCTAAGGAATTTCTCAAAAAATCTGTATTTGTTTTTAAATTTTGAATGTTAGTGGTCAACAGCTGATAATTGGTCCAACATAGGTCTACTTACTTTACATATAATTGGCAAATTAGCGTATATTATCAAATTTATTATATCATTAAGTAAACTTCAAATGGATTTTAATACTTCTTGAATTGTATTTGACGGGAAATAAATCCATCAAAAGTGAAATAAAATACTAATAAAAACAGACATAAAAATTAGGGAAAACCGGATAAAAAAAAATAAGAAAATTGAACCTTTTTGCCAGTTTAAAATAAAGGTATATTAAATGTAATATTTCATAATTTAATAATTTTTTTACCCTTGAAAAATTAATGTGTTTTTATGTTGAATTAAAGTCAAAGAAAATTCTTTGTATCCAAAGTAATGTATGGATATAAAACATAATATTTAAAAAAATAATTACATTAAATTTTCAATAACATATCTATTTTAAATATTTTAAATATATATGAAATATTTAAATCTCTAATAGAGTTATATTTCACTACTTTATTTTTGCTTTCTTTAACTAATTACATTTTCATAATGAAGAATTATTTTAGCTCTTCAGCTATGATCCATGAACATTCAGGAATATTTTGTTGAAGAATTAATATTCTATGCACGTTTAATATATCCGGAATTATTAGCTTTGGGTTCATATATTTAGAAATATGCATTAGAAATCAGTTAGAAAGATTATGAATATTATGAAGATACGTTGTATGAATATATATTTATCAAAAAGAGAGTAGTCATATTTATGAGATAAAATCCATTAGATTATTAAAAATACAGTCGAGTCTCTATATAACTAAATTCATTGTTCTAGTAAAAATTCGTTATATAAGATAATGAAGTAAAAATTTCAATTTTATATGTAAATTTTGAACAAAGATTGATTTTGATGTGTTTAATTAAGAATTTTAAATGTTTAAATATAAATATTGACCTAAATATTGTCTTTCTTAATTATTTAAACAATTTCAAAAAAGAAAATTTCTTAAATAATTCAATTCAAAACAAAAAATCTGCAATTTTTCGTTCTTTTGATTTCAAAACTGTTAAACTCTTGTAAAAATGTTCACACTTTAGCAAGGAATAAAAAATTGTATAATGAACATTCTCATTCTTTTGAAGTTCTTTCTTTATAACATAAAAAGAACTCATCATTTCATTGCGTGATAGCTTTTCGCTTGTTAGACTTTTTTTTTAATATAATCCCTGTCACATTCATTTTTTATGCTGCTTAAAATATCACTATCAGTAGGATATTATGCAATAGTAAGATTGCCATCCACTTCCAAAAGATCAGTAAGAGCAACATTATCTTCGATAATTCGGAGTTAATTCATTAATTTTCATTTATATTTTAAGTCTGCTAAAGTCACGTCATCTTCGTCCTGAGAATCCACATTATCCACCAGTTTAGAAAATCTGAGCTTTTTAAAGCAATTTTAAATCGCTTTTTCAGTTAAATAAATTTTCCAAATTTTTATAAAGTTCCACAATACACTTCCTAAGTGTAATTATGTCTTGAATGGAATACTTTTTTCAGTAGCTGTGATTAGTTATTTAAGAATTCTTTTATTTTAATGCACCTTTAGATTTTTTATTATTCTCAGGTCCATGGGCTACAGTTTTCATTCAGCATTGGGTTATAAGAAAGTAACATTTCGCACTTTTACTTGTGAATACGCTGGACAATTTTCAATATGCAAAAAAATTTTTTGGTGGTGTTTTCTCATTTGCTTGTTAAAAAATTTCAACCATTTGTCAAAAATTTCAATGTCCATCCATGGAACATCGTAGAATTCCGGGAGGAAATTGAACATTTTTACCATTTAAAATACAACATCTCAAATCTTCAAGGGGGGACATCTCAATGCTACTGGAGGAGAATACCTCCCGGGGAACCCCCTTGAAATAAACAGAAACTTCAATTACTCCTCCGATCCTGTTCTTACAATGTATGACAATCGAATTGGCACTGTTTCAAAAAGGATGTTCGAAAGTGTATGGAAGTGGAGAGGGGGGATAAATTCGTTGGACAAAAAGAACAAGGGGATTCAAAGTAGAGAAGAAATATTAAAAACTCAGTACTGAACAATAAACCAGGAAAGAAAATATATTTGATGTGATTTCGTAGATTTTTTATAACTGAATAAATAAACAACATTTTAGGGGACCGTTCCTACTAAAAATTCGTTATACAGAGAAATTCGATGTATGGTGTTACGTTATAGGGAGACTCGACTATATACATTTTTAAATGTACCGTCTTAAATAGACAATTTGATGTTACATACACACTCTATGTATTACTGAAGAAATAAAAAAATTAAAAATAACTCACTCCAGGGTATTATTTTATCAATTTGTTGCAGAGATTAGAGAAAATCATAGATCGGAAGGCGAATGCGCAGACAATCACCTAATCTAGTGCGTGGATGAAAATCTAGGATTAGTTAAATTTCGATTCAAATATTAAAACGCAATCGGCAAGCAAAGTCACATGTTGCTGGGAAATATCAAAAATCGGACTTTTACTGTTGACTCGTAGATTTACAATTGTACTTGCCTGCACCCAAAAGTATGAAAACATGGAGGATTTGGAGCAGGAAATTATAATGATCTCCCTTTGAGTCAACCACTAAAATCGGCGTTTTTAGGTATTTTCCATTAAGAATCGACTTGGCAGACCGGCTGCATTTTAATGTGCGAATAACGATTTAACTAATCCTATATTTTCATCGTGAACCCGATGAGATCTGTACTGTCTCCTCCCTGTCTATTACATTTCAGCTGGTACTCTGTCTGCGTTTTGATTATTGCTAGGGGTAACCAGACACAACGGGGTCTCTGGGGCGGAATTATGTTTGACTGTTTGCGATGTCAAGTAGGTTCTGCTGTCGAATAGCAATGATAAGAAGAATGAAATTCGTTATCATTGAACTTCAGCAGCCATGAAAGCCTAATTTTCTCGAGAGTTGGTACGTATTTTTTTCGTTCTGTGATTTTTTGCTCTGTATTGTAATTTCTGATGATTTTATTACCAAGGTAAGGCATACATACTTGTTTACTTTACAAATATAGTTAGTTCGTGCTTGAAACACGTTTAATTGTTCTCAGTTTTGTGTAATTGAACGTTTATTTTTATATTTTTCTCGAGTGATGATACCTCAAATACCTAATGGTCCCTAATAGCATGCATGGTCACAGTGACGTCACTGTGAGTCACTTTCGTCACATCACATCTGTGACTAAAATGCCACCACTCAGTGACGTTACATTGTGACTGAGATGTGACTTTCTTTAAAGTCTTTAGAAATTTATAAATATCATTCAAAACATGTTATTTACTTTAAAAAACATGTTTCTGGCAATTTAAATATCGTTGCTTTTGTCATCGCAGTTTCGTCACAATGTTAATGTCAAATTAGTCACAAATGACACATTTGTCACAAATTTGTCATATTTTGACCACTTTGTGAAACGTCACAAAAGAGTTCTAAAACGGCCATAACGACTTCACATTTTAGTCACTGTGACTTCACATCGACGTCATGTGACGTCACATTTACAATCGATGATCACAAAGTCACAATGTGACTTCACAACGACGTTGCAGTGACGTCACCATGCTTTACGGGGTGTGTCTGTTTCGGAATGTGAAATTACCTAATTCTGCCGTGAAATGTTTTTACCAGCATGCTTTGAATGTGAATGCTTATATTACGGTAATTTACTCAAAGTCAATTGAATGTTGAGTCACATTTCCATGTGTAAAAAAGGGCATATATTACTAGTGCAGTAATACGTAGCGAAGATGAAGAGTAGGCACTACCTCAGGCATTTTTAAATAGGCTTAAAAAGAGGTAGGGAGTAATGAAAACTGTAGTTAAACCTTTATAGTTACTTATAACTAAATATAGAGAGAGGAAATTTATTTATTTCTATTTAATAACTTTTTTGTTACTTTTTTACTAATTTTATATGTTTCTATATATTTTCCCCTTTAATATCTCATTATGCCCCATATCCGGGACAAAACGAGGCAAATGAATGATATTATGTTTATGAAATAAAATGTACTTTTGTTTTCTTACAATGTTATTATTTTTGTGATTTTTATACTTTATTTTTTATTTAGAAAATTTTGTAGCTCTCTTTATTAACCCTTCTGTATTTTTAAATATATTTTTAACTAGATAGCCGTTTTTTCGGATATCCCAAGAAGTTTCTACATTGACAAAATACAAACTAAGCTATCTTACATTTTATGTAGAAATACTCACTTTCGACTTCATATTTTTGTTACGTAGACACACACAGAGCAAAAAATGACTCAATAGCTACATTTTAGAAAAGTGTTTATAGTCTATCAACAATTTTCAGGATGGTAATGTTAAATACACTATTAAAACCATCTAAGCGTTTGGCCCGTAATATTCCGTACACTAAGCTCCAGGTTTCACTGCAATATAAGCAATATTTAAAATATTATAATTCTATAAATTTAATGAATTTTTAAAGCATTGAAGAATGATTAAGAGTCTCAAGGGTTACATTTATATTCCTAAATGAGATTTTTTATGTAATATTGAAATAATCATATTTTATTAGCATTTAAAACAAAATGCAGTGAAAACAACATTACAATTTTACCCATTTCCAAGACGCTTGGAGGGTTAAACGTTTAACTTAGCTAATCTGAAAAAAAAAATCAGGCAGATCTGGAGTTGTTTAGCCGGTGTTGTTATTGATTCGTGCAAATCGAGTCTGCGCGATGGTAATGTACAGATACTGTTTGAAGCTCATTGGCTTAAGCAAATATTTGGTTGTAGAGACCACTCGCCCGATGAAATGTAGCGGGGCACGCTGTGGTGTTTCAAACTGGATAATCTCCTAAAATGTGCTCGAAACGTTGCTTCCCTCGGTGTGCCATGAGTTCCTTTAGGACAGAGAGACGAAGATGAGAGTAAAAGCTGATATTCTATGGTCTCCATTGGCAGTTCTGAAGGCTGATTGCTAGCAAATATTCTAGTCGGGTTTTCTTTTCATTTTTTCTGCTGTTTGCCACTTGTAGCCGGGACTTCAACACTGGCTATAATGCTCGGGGATATATTTTTTTTCTAATTTGTTAAAACAAATTTTGATTTTCTAAAATTTTATTTTATTTATTTATTTATTTATTTATTTTGCTTTTTTCAGTATGTTTTGCCGATATGCTCGGGAAATATTTAAGGGTTTATCGGATCCATAATTTCTGCCTACGGCGTCTGCAGTAAGTTGTAGTGCACTGTCTGGTTGTAAGTAATTGGTTGAGTACATTTGCAAACAATTTATTTACATCATGTGTATTTTTATAGCTAAATTGATGTTTCCTATATAAATTTGCCTCTTATTATTTTTTATCACATAATAAATTTAGTAAATTCTTGCGTTTTGCATTGATGCTCATTAAAATGACACTATATGACACCTATGATATATATGTATCATAGAAATCAGAATCAAAAGTTATAGATTGGCGAAATTTCCTATTGTGATTATTTGCTTGTTATATTTTAAAACAACGCTAATACTTATGTTTTAATCATACCTTCGATGGAGTACGACACTTATGTTTATAAAATGTAATTTTAAAAGCAAAAGTTGGCTTATATATAAGAAATTTTAGTTTGTTTAAAGAAAAAAGCATATATTTGTTACAAGAAAAGTTTAATATAATTTTAATATATAATTTTCCAAGAAGAATTTTAGCATCTTTCCAATTGAGTGTGTTATAAATAAATTTGCGTAGAAAATATGAGAATTTAAAAATATATGTGTCATTATACGTGTTTTAAAATCTGAACATTTAAAATACTGTTTATGTTCATTACTTCTGCATTTAAGTCTATGCAAAAATTTATACAAAACAATTATTTATATTAACCCAAATTTATTCAAGCATTCAACTACAGTAAAATACATTAACCAGATCATTAATTATCCTTGTATTTTATTCTGTGTTGCTGATGCTCTATGCAGTCTAATTATTTCGTTTGTCAAAATAATAATTGAAAATGAAATCCTCACATATTCGCTGCTAAATATTAAATGGAATAACGGTACATGCTCATATTTGTTAGGCCTCAAAATTTTTGACTGACTCCGAAAGTCTTTTAAAAGCCGATTTAAAGAAAAAAAATAGAAACAATTCAACTGGAAATGTGCCAAAACTACAATTCACTTAAAAGTTTGCCAATTTTAGAGTCAATGATGCCTGCAAATTTAACTGATCGGTGAAAGTGTTTTAATTTTTTACATTTCTTTAAATAGAAAAATTAAGACCATTTAAAACCTGATCGAGATATTTTTCTAATGTTTCTCGACGTGTTTTAATTTTTATTTACAAAATTGAATAAAATTCATTTTAGATGCAGAAAAATTACAGTTTAATACCATTTCTACATGTGAAATATTTTAATAAAACTATTGAGAATAATTAGCATAAAATAGGGTATAAAGGTATAAATATGCATTACTTATGAAAGAAAAAATGTAAATTTAATTCAAGCAAGCAATTCGGTTTAGAAATGGCATAAAAAATGCAGTTCAGCTGTATATACAACATTATCGCTTTATAAAAGAAAAAAATACTTATTTTTTACAACAAATGTGGCTTTTAAAAACTATATACAATCATAGTAAAAACTTGAGGTATTACTAATATTGGGAATGAAAATTTATTAGATTGTACTCCCTGACTGTGTGTTCTTTCCCTTGTTCTGCATTTTATTGAAGTATTTGTGTATTTTATTCTATTCATTTATATATATATATTTCAACTATCAGTTCTCTTAACAGTACTTTAAATTTAAAACACTTAAAGTCGAACATTGCAAATAAATTATCAATATTAATATGAACATTTAATAAAATCCTCCTTAAAAATCAAGATATAGTTGCAGGACCGTAAGACACATCAAAAAATAATGCTTACTTTTAAATTATATACATAAATTATTCTTTCTAGATTAACTGCATATTGAAAATTGCGCAATTTAAATTACTTAAACAAAAGTATTTATCTTGCCTTTTTTAAAAAATTAATATACATTATCCAGTTGCTTGTAATTTAGGGCAGCGTTGAATTTTAGTAACAATTTTATTGATTTATATTTCTATTATTAAAAACTAGAGAATAATATAACTATTTAAAATCATACATATTTTAAGTTAGTTATCTAAATTTAAATTAATTAGTAGTGTTAGTACAAAACATTTTTTAAATAATATCTAAATTTACAATATTGTTTTTTATTTATCAATCTTGGAATTAATGCTTTTATGCCACGTATATGTATAATTTCATACATTTTCTTATTTTGACGTTCTATGTAATGTAATTACCTTCTCTCGCAGATAAGAGTTTTGAAATGAAATCATCACATTTCCGCTGCTATATACTAAATAAAAAACCCGTATAAAATATCAAAGCATTTATGCAAATTCATATTTGTTGGATATTTTGAAATACATAAATTTTTACTGACACAAACAATACAATCGTTTGAAAAGCTGAATTTCGAAAACGTAATCTTTCAGAACAAAAGAAATGAACATTTATCAAAATCATTACTTGCCAAGAAAAAATGATCATTTAAGAACACTATAAACGGTTTAATTGATCTGTGTAAATTAAATATCCTTTATATATCTTTAAATAAAATATTATAAAACATTTTTATTCATTTATTATTTATTTATACATTTTTATATGAAATGTTTCCAGGTTTGTAAAAGCGTAATTACAATATAAAATGAATTTAGATCATACACTTCTAAATTGCAGTATAATATCATTTTTCATGTGGAATAGATTAAAGAAACATATTTGAATTAAGTATAGCAAACATTATATGTGAGTATCAAAAAATTTATATTTAAGTCTTAGAGGAGTTACAAATAATTATAAAATTCAGAATTCACTACAGAATTTTCTTAATGCCGAGAATTTGTTGTTAGTCTGCCTATAGTGCAGTACAGACATGAAAAAAATACATCTTTTTCGCCAAATCTAGATGCAAAACATCGAATAAAATTTATACAATCACGATCACACTTGACGGCAAAAAAATGTCTACTATGATGCTCTACAGATAAATTGTTCTTGGGAGATAATCTACATAATAAAAGTTTTACTCACTTGCATTTTAAAATGAAAACATCTACATTGACAATTTATTTAAGTTTCTTTGTACCACATTAATGCTACTTAATGCCACAGATCACTCATTGTGATTTTACTGCAAAATGTGTTGGTATGATAATAAAAAAAGCATATGAACAATATTTCAATCATATAAAAGTAATAATATAATAATATATAAATAATATATAAATAATTTAAAACATAAAAGTATTGTTTGCCCAAATTAAATAAACTAGCAATGTTAGTATATGCACAAATTCGCACACTAAGCGCTAATGTACGTGAAACCGAAGTTATTCAAACATTTCAATAAAACAAAGTAATTTATTCAGATCATAAGCAATCAGTTTACTCCATTCTGATGAACATGTACTATACAATCTAGTTATTATTTCGTAAAATCAAGGGTCAAGAATAAAATCATCTTACGCTCGATGCAAAATACAAAAGAAATTACATATACAAAAGAGAGAAAACTTGCAGCAATTTAATATTTATGGAGCTCCATAGATTTTGACATGACCTAGGAATGGTTTGAATGTCTCGTGGTCGTAAATATTATCATTTAGCAGAGAGAACTGGACATTTGTTAAAAATGGATGGCTGATTTAGAGTCGACATTACCTGCAAATTTAGTAGAAAAGTAAAAATAGTGCAATTTTCACAGTCATAAAAAAGTAATTTGAATCCTTCATCAAAATGTTGCCTATAATCGAAGAAAAATGCTAAAAGACAAATTTGTTGCATACTAATAAGTCCTAAGCATAAAATATTCTTTAAGCGTTATCTGTCTCTTAAGTATTCTAGAGACGTACATCTTTGAAATAACAGCTTCTTTTTCATTTTATTTAAATTTATACGATTTGTATTTTTTATGATAACATGTGAATTTATTGCACACAATTTATTAATTTATGTTACGGCCAATCCGCGAACTGGCCAGATGCCATTGTCCGATTCCTGAACTGCCAGATGTTATCGGCCAGTTCACGAAATAGATATAGGCACTCAGCTTAATCCTTTTTAACATAGAGTAAGGACACTAATAAAATGACCATGATTTCAAATAGTCTAGACGTCTGCCTGTCCTTGCTCTAACTCGAGTAAAGGCTCGGGTAACTGTTATCTTATTTGACTTATCAAAACATTTCGGTATTGAAAGTGAATTAATGCACTATTTTTGGTTAATTTAGTGGGATATACAAAAATATTTTTTCGATATAATCAATGAGAATCGTTTTTACTGTACATTTTAATGCTGTTACATTAGGGTCATTCCATGTCAAATGAGCAAAAATGCAAAAAAAGCCGTGGCTGTATAGAATCCGATTTTAATAAAATTTGAGATGCATGTTCATTTCATATTCAAATGTATGTCTGCACAATATTTTGACGAAAAATAAATTATTTTATAAATTTTGGACATTTAAAAAACTTGTGATATAGAATGGCTTGCGGATAATCGTCGAAAGTTGCAAGTTTCAAGTTCTATATTTTGAAAACCATTTAACAAAAATGAAGTTTTTTTTATATTATTGAAATCTCTGGAAATCAATATTTATATTTATTGATTAATAATAATCTGGTAATACCATAACTGATCATAAATTGGTTGTAAATATTGAAATTTCGTAAATTTTTGAAAATTTTTAAACGCTATAAAATTTAAAGGATTTAAAAAACATCTTTGAAATTCATGCAAGATGTAATATTATATATGAAGATCGAATTCTCCAAGTTTCAAAGTTGTTATTTATTTCCTTCATCTTAAAAAAAAAAAAACTTAGAAACTTTTTTAAAACATGACAAAATTACAATTATTCCTCTTATTTAACCTCAAAAAATAATTAAAGGACAGCTCCGACATCAACAATATTGCACATATAAATGAATCAATAAGTCCATGACACACTAAAAAAGTTTCAATACTGCCTTTTTAATTTCTAACATAACAAAAATGGGTTCAAAAAACTAATATTCGATACATTCTAAAGACAACCTTTCTTTGAAAACACGCGCTTTTTTTAAAGTTTCTTGTTAAAAATAGACATGTGCTGCCATCTATGATTTTAAGATTAAAATACAGTTATTTTATGAAGAAAATCGTTTTTCTTCTATACAAATTAAAAAATATTCTTGAGGCAAAAATAAGCTGAAAGCAAGAATAAAACTCTGTATACTTAAAATATACACTTTTATCTGTAATATTAAAGAGTTTAAAACTTTTAAAAGCTTTTATTCGTCTCCAAAAAAATGAAAAAAATGTTGACTTTTTAATCAGCAGTTTTCACTATTTATTTTTTTTTCTCATAAAGGAATGGAAAAGGCAAGAATTAAATTATAGATGCATTAAATATATTCAATTAGCTATAATGGCAAAAAAATTTGAATTTGGAAAAAGTGTCCTTCATTTTAAAACATATAACTAAAATATTTTATTTTTTCCACGATTTTTTTTATTATTTATTTATTTTTAAATTATAAAATAAAAATACAATTACTAAATTATGCTAATCTGTTACTTATAGTTCATTCTTAAGTGTAAATAATTTTTAATTACAATCTTTCCATTCCTACGGCAAATAATCAAACTTGAAATTTCAAGCATGTACACAAGATTTCGATTTCGTCTCAACTTTAATGTAATTTTTTATACTGAAATAAACTAGTCTGAACTCTACTACTTTGCGTTTCCTCGTAAATGATTGTGATCTACTTATATGATGATTTTCAATAAAATCTGTGACATGTCAGCCACACCTGATTTGCTCATTTGGTGTGGAATGACCCATTATCTTAGTTACAATGAAATTAGTCCTATGCATAGCATATATGGAAAAAAACCTGGAAATGTTCTTTCCTCTCATGTGTGCCGTGAATGTCAGTGTCATCTACCCGGGCTGTTGCGAATCAACTTTCTTCTCTAAATAAGAAACAACTTCTAAGATAAGTTTCATGACGGCCCCGCATCTAAAGATTAGCCTTAAACACCCCAGTTCGGATGTTGGCTAAGGCTTCCTGGCCATTTCGCGAAGTGGCCTGCCAAAACCTGAGATACTCTATCCATTTCATGTATTTCGAGTTTTGGCCAGGAAGCTTGGCCAGTTTGGGCATTGGTCGGCCAGTTCTAGAATTGGCCAGGCTCCGAGTTTTGGCCGTAACATTATATGTATATCTGTATTCATAATATCAAATACTTAAATTCAAAATGTTTCAGTTCATTCAAAGTCAAGTATAATAATGGTTAGAAAATACATATTAAATATTTTAATAACGGACATCTAATTAAATTATATCTGCTTTACAACACTTATTTTAATTCAACACTATTAAATTGATTTATTTCAGTCGACAATATGCAAATATTCAAAACATTTGTTTACGTGATCTAGAATTTATTTAACCATTCACATAAAACAAAATATTTTATCTAGATCTTTAACTATCATTTTATTGTATTCTCTTATTCAGTCTAATTATCTCCCTCACCAAACAAAGGATTCAAAATGGAATCATCAGACACCCGCTGTTAAATCAAAATAAGAGATGGTTATAAAAGAGAAACGGCTGGGAACAAATTCATGTTTGTTGGGCGTCATAAATTCTTACTGAAGCTGGATTTGTTTAAAGGTCAGATTTCACAAATATTATGATTCAGAAATCTTCAAATTGGCCAATTGCCAAACAAAATTCCGCCAGAACTGATGGCAGTTTTGAAATCACTATGGTCACAATTTATCTGATAAATGATTATTATCTTTCTTATTTATACTTGTGCCATACATGTGTATTGTTGATTTGCTGTTTTTTTTACACATCTAATGTTATTTAAAGATATTTTTCTAAAATAGTATCTGAGATTTGTTTGAATATGTGTATTAATGTATCATAATGCATTTAAATCAGATGTTGAAGTATTAATGTACATTACAACTGACACACGTGTGATTTTTTTTTTCAATAGAAAATAAAATTTCGCAGGTTAAGGGATTTTAGAATCAATGTTACATCAATAAGAATATCTTTTGGAAAAATCTCATCCATATTAAGAATAAAGTGCATTTTATTATTTTAAGCGTAGAAGTTTTTACTCCTTTAGTCCACACACACAGATATATATATATATATATATATATTCGAAAATTGCATGAAAGTTATCTTAAAGAGCAAGTGGATATAGTATTATTTTTTAAGAAAAAAATAAAAAAATAAATATTAACATATAAAACCGTATTAATGTTACTAATTGAACTATGTGCCTTTACTCATCAGTAGGCGGAAAATCTTTTTTATGATGATGATAATAAAAGGCATATAGCTTAGCTAGTGACATTCATCGAATTTTATACGTTAATATTTAATGTTTCTTGTTTTTTCTGAAATATTTCATATATTATGCACCTGCTCTTAAATATATTCTTTAAGATATAATTTTTAAATAATTATATATTGGATTTTTTAGAGCTGTTTTAGCAGCCATATTTTCAATAGTTTGCATATTTAAAATTAATATATATATATATATATATATATATATATATATATATATATATATATATATATATATATATATATATATATATATATATATATATATATATGTATGTATGTATCTATATAGATATATAAATATTTATATTATTTTATCTTCTTGTTATTCAAAAAATAGTTAGCAATGCATTTGGATATTTCTTTCGTTCATAATAAAGGTTACGTAATGCGTCTCAAATAAAACGGTTTTTGAAATTACGAAAACTTCTTTTAAAAATATATGCATTTAACATGCTGTTTTAGCTTCTCATCCTCAGGGTTAATGCTTTCTTGTCGAATATATTTAAAATTTAGTAATGTGCTAAACACATATTACAGTGAACAAGAATTTATTCAAGCATTCAAGTAAACCAAAACATTTTATCCGATCATTAGTCATGCCATCATTTTACTACATTTTCACATACTGGTGTTTATGTGCAGTTTAATTATCTCGCTCAGTTAACAAAGTATTCATAATGAAACCATCATGAGACACCCGCGGCGAAATAAAAATTAAGATTCACACAAAAGAGTTTAGGGATGTAGTAAAATCCTGTTTTTGCGTATCATAAATTTTAACTGACATTAGATTGTTTTGAAAGGACAGATTTTGCAATTATTGTAATTTAAAAAGCTTCAATTGGATTGTTTCCAAGACAAAATTCCGCTAAATGTTGCGGCACAGTTACTATTTAACATGGTCCAAAAATTTAACAGATAAATCGTAATAATAATTGCTGTTTATGTAATATGATTTATTTATTCGCGTTTTCTTGTATAGATATCTCTAAACATAATATTAAATATGTTTTTGTTTTAACTGCTTTATATTTACCTCTAAAAAATAAAATTGTCTTGGTATGCTTGAAAACCTTTATAAAATGTCCATTACATAGTACAGGGTTATATATAAAACAATTTAATCATTTTGAAGAGATTTAAAAAAAAAATGTAAATTTGATTACCATAAAAATGATGCAAGGTTCTCAAAATGATTGTTCATCCCATATAAGCACATCATCACAGGTGTAAGCAATATAATTTTCATTGTAAATGTATTGACACAATAACAGAGATTATGTAATTTTTATATGAAATTTTTTTGTTATTTAATATGTAATTTTTGATAATATGGCGGTACATAGGGTTTTTCTTAAGGAAATATAAATTTCTGAAAACATTTAAGGTATTTCTAATGTAACTGATAATGATAATTTTTCACCAAATACATTTACGTATTAATAAATGGGGCTACGTTTGCGAGAAAACTTCATTTTTTTATTTTATTTTTTATTTTTGTCAACTAGTAGGGCACCTTCTTGAAGAAAGTTTTATTGCATAATCTAGCAAAAGCGAATTTCATCTTTATTATGCCTATTTAATTATACATTATTATTTACTTAATTTTAATTTTAATATTGTAATCATTTTTATAATTAGTTAAATTTTTATTATTTTATTTTATTTATGTTTATTATATTTTATTATATTTAATGATTGTTCATCCCATATAAATGAATCTATGGTTAATATTCAAATTAATAATTAATTTCATACAAGTATCTGTAATTTTACACGTATTTAAGCTTCTACACTCGACTACCTAAAGTTCGCAAAACTAAAATCTGCAAACGCGCAAAATAAGCACATCATCACAGGTGTAAACAATATAATTTTCATTGTAAATGTATTGACACAATAACAGAGATTATGTAATTTTTATATGAAATTTTTTTGTTATTTAATATGTAATTTTTGATAATATGGCGGTACATAGGGTTTTTCTTAAGGAAATATAAATTTCTGAAAACATTCGAGGTATTTCTAATGTAACTGATAATGATAATTTTTCACCAAATACATTTACGTATTAATAAATGGGGCTACGTTTGCGAGAAAACTTCATTTTTTTATTTTATTTTTTATTTTTGTCAACTAGTAGGGCACCTTCTTGAAGAAAGTTTTATTGCATAATCTAGCAAAAGCGAATTTCATCTTTATTATGCCTATTTAATTATACATTATTATTTACTTAATTTTAATTTTAATATTGTAATCATTTTTATAATTAGTTAAATTTTTATTATTTTATTTTATTACTTTACTTAATTATTTAATTATTTTAATATATTGTAAGTATTTATTATAATCTCGATTGAATTATTACATTCAAATTACTATTAAAAAATTCTAAATAAAGCAATGACCAGAAATTCACCCAAACTTCAACCCCGAGATGTGTTCATTTTGGGGACCTACAGCATAATAGTACATTAACTAATGTATATTAATTTCTGAAAGAAGGAGAAAGAAATGATAACACATATTTTCCAATTTTTAGTAGTATAACGATAGGAATATTAAACAATTCTGTTTTATGTTGTAAGATTAATAGATATAATTTCAGAATGCTTTAGTAAAATTCTTATAGTAATGTGTGATTTACATAAAGTTATAGTTTTGTATAATCATGTGTAATACGAAAAGAAAGATACATTTCCAAGATATAAATATTTAGAAATGGAGATTCTTTTGTAAAAATAACTTACCACTCACTACCTGCACACTTAATTGCATTTTTAGAACCTCCCTACATCCATCTTACAATTTTACAACATTAATTATTCTCCATTAATAACAGAATATATCACACTCATACTTAATTATATATCGTTATTTGTATGCGTATGAGTATGCATCTTATTTCCTTATCCCCACACATAGCTTAAATGTTGATATAAATTGCATAAATTGCATTCGCATTTTATTTTAGCATGCAGCATATTCTCTTACAGGTGAATTTATCTATCCCGGAAGTCATATAAGTCAGAGTTCATACGGGTCTTTCGGTACAAGTAACTCTAAAAACAACTGTAAAGTTTCAAACAAATTTTTTAGGAAACTAAGATTCCTAGAACTTCTTACGTAACGGAAAACAAATGTAACAGATGCATATTTGCACTCCAAAGCCAAAAATCTTTTAATTTACTGAGAATTTTTTAGGAAACTTGAATTTCTAGAATTTTTTATGTTACTGCAATAAGAGTTACAAATGAAATATGAGTAAGAACACTGAACTTTTTAATTAATTCTCTTGTATTAGCACCTATTTTTTTTCGAAAATTGGAAAAAGTTTTTTTCACAAGGATAATATTATTTTAATAAATTTTCTTTGTTTCAACTTAATGATTTGAATTAAGTAAATGCTGAGCCGAAAAATCACACAAGTATTTTATAAAATTCAGTTTTGAAAAGTGGAATTAATGTATTTTTTTCAAAATAAGATTGCAAAGAACTAAAAGTCATTTAATTGGTAGATAAAAATACAATTAATCCAAAATGCACCTGTTCTATAGCCGTCGTACTAAGTATTTTAATTATGCATTTTTTCAGTTACTATGAGAAAATGGCAATTAAATTATACTGTAATCTTCTTCTTTGCCTTTATTTCCCACTGCAATGGAGTACTCATGTTACTAACATTAGAAAAACAAATAAAAAAAATGTCAATAGCTTAAAATAAAATGAGGCATAGTTTACAAACTAATCTCATTTATAAGTACATTTCTTACCTATACAACGGTGTAAAGACTTGAAAGTGTAATGTACAGACGTTTGACCATTTCACAGCGCATCCCTCGATTTTTCACGAGAAACATAAACGTAGCAATATTTGCGCTACTATAAACTATCTTTAAGAGAAATTTCGCATTTATAACCTCTAAAATAAATGTAGATTTGAAATATGCAATAAATTAAAAGTGAAGCCTTTTTTATCTATTTTAATGAAAATATATATATATAATTTGGTAGCGAAAGGATTAAATATTTGCAGTAACAAAAATTGCAAAATCGGAATTTTATCGAAAAGTATTGCCGTTCACAAAAAGACGTCAGTGTTATCCAGAGATATGTTTGCTTTTTATAGAAAATTATTGTCCATACATTATCACTTTTTAATAACTTTTTCTAGTTTCTTTTTTAAGTTGTCAAATTATATTTACATATAATATCTGTATATAATAATTACATAAGGGGAAAATGCATACATTTAAAGATATATTACCACAAAACCTGAAGTAAATAAATTTAAAACCTTTCGAATTATATAAAACAGGCGATCGAAATTGGTTTCCTGAAGTCTAAGTAACCATTTAAGAATGCTGCCTCCTGAAATTAAAAGTGAGATTGTCATTACAGACAATAAGATGGTAACGGTGCTATTCCACTCAGAAAGAGGAAAATGAATACTACCGGATATGCGAAAGTTCAGTTTATAAAGCGGTAATTTCAAAAACTGTAAATGAAAATTTTCATTTAGTATTTCGGAGTTTCATTGTGTCTTTCAACAAAATTTATAAATTGTAAATAGGGTAACTTACATCCTCTTTTAAAAGACATACATTTTAGTTCATATAACAACTATCATTTAGCTCATATAATAATTAACAATATCACAATTTAGAAATAAGTACAACATGCAGAATTTTATTTTCTACCACTGTTTCTATTTTTCGTAACTTTTTGCAAATGAAAGTCTATTAAGTAAAGTTTTAAAGAAAATATTGCACATTACAAATAATTTTACATAAATGTCTTAAAAAACAATTTTCAAAATATAAAATAATTATTTTAAGTGTTTTGAGTGTGTATGATTGTATTGGTATGAATTTTTTTAAATTATATTTATTATTGCATTTATATAGATAATTACATTAGTAAATGTATTTTCAACATAACGTGTGCAATAATATACGTATTCAGAATGTGCAAAAATTATGTGACATGAATGAAACAATATTATAACTTTATGATTAAATGTATGTTTAATCTTTCGTATCTTCATTAAAATACATTTAGGTGAATGCAAAATAAAAAATTACAAATATATATATAAATTCATGAAATTATTATTTTGCACTTATTAACTGAGTGTTACTATATAACACTGTATATTACTCAAAAGATATGTCCTCTTTGTATAATAAAAATCGAGGCATAAGCGATATTGTTATTGCAAAAAGTATGGCGTGCTGTTGTAATGCGTTCTAGTGAGAAAGAGGAAGTATAATGCTGCCGGATATGTGAAACTTCCTTTTACAAAGCGTTAATTACAAAAACTGCAAAAGAAGATTTTCATTTAGTATTCCGGAGTTTCATTACGATGTTCACGTAATTTCTAAATTGTAAGTAATGTTAAATTACTTCCTCTTTTAACAGACTTGCATTTTAATTCATATAAAAAATTCCGAAATAAGTTAAACAGTATTATGCATTACTCTTAATTTACTTCTACTAAATGCCACTACTGGTGCGATTCATTTACTAAATTTAGTATTATTTTTTTATAAATTTATTTCATTAGTAAATATATATTTTTACATAAAGTGTACAATAAATTACATATCCTAAACGAGGAAAATTAATTGTTCAATATAATAAAAAATGTATAATTTAACTTTATGACTAAAGGTAAGTTTTTTTTTCTTTTTAAGTATACATTAAAATGTATGTGAGTGATTGAAAAATAATACAGGGTGTCCAGCAAATAACACCATGATTTCAAAATTAAATTTCTCAAAAACAAAGATCGATAGTAATATGCGGTAAACGGTTTTTTTTATCACGTAAGCTGTGAAAATCTTATACAGAAATTTCAAACAGTGAATATTTTGAAACAATTGCGTTCTGATTACACAGAATGCGTTGATTTGACATTTTTCTTGCTTTAGATTGCCTGCAGAGAAATAATTTTTCAGCTTATAGGGCAATATTTTAAGGATTTTTAGAAGTAAATTTTTAGAGTTTCGAAATTTCAAAAATTTAATTAAAAAAACTATAAAATATGGCACTTTAAGCCGAAAAACATTCTCTGGCAGCAATCTAAAGCAAGAAAAATGTCAAATCAAAGCATTCTTTGCAATCATAACACAATCTTTTCAAAATATTTACCGTTCAAAACTTTTATATAAGATTTTTACAGCTTACCTGATAAACAAACCGTTTACTGCATAATTCTATTGATCTTTGTTTTTGAGAAATTTAATTTTGAAATCAGGGTGTTATTTGCTAGACACCCTGTATATGTATGTAAGTTTATGAATTTTTTAACTTGCATTTATTAACTGAGTGCTCTTTATTATTTATTGAATAATTATATGTATTACTTAATGGATATATCCTCTTTTTATAATAAAAATTGAGAAACTACCTATCCTAAACGTGCAGAATTACGTGTCATTGATTTAAAAAATCATCTATCTTTATGAATAAATGTAAGTTTATTATTTTGAGTTCAAATTAAAATATATTTAAGTGAATAAAATATTAAATTATATGTATATATATACAAGATTATGAAATTATTATCTTGCACTTATTATCGGAGTGCCCTTTATTATTTTTTAAATAACACTGGGTTTTAATCAAAATGTGTATGTTTTTTGGATAATAAAAATTGAGACTTAAGCGATATTATTATTACAGAGAGTATGAGGTACTGTTGTAATATGTTCCAATGAGAAAGAGGAAATTTAATCTTTCCGAATGTGTGAAAGTTTAGTTTACAAAGCGGTAATTACAAAAACTGTAAAAGGAACTTTTCATTTAGTATTCCGCTGTTTCCTTACGATGTTCCACGTAATTTTTAAACTGTAAATAATTTTAAATTACTTACCCTTTTGAAAGGCATACATTTCAGTTCATAGAAACAATTCAGAAATAAATCCAACATGTATAATTTTATTTTCTATCACAGTTTGTATTTAAGTTTTTGTGACTGAAAGTCAGTTAACACATTCGCTGCCGCTCACGCGAAAGCGCGTGATATGGCGCCAACACTAGGGGACCACTGACGCGCCAGCGCGAGATGTGGGGTGATGTCCAATAGCCAGTCACGCGCTGGCGCGGGAAAATCTTTCACTGAATCTTTGTTATATAAAGTAAATCGGCTTCTGGGAAAAACCCACTTTTACACTGCGGCATTAACTATCATCACATCTTCACGTAAGCAGCAGCGAACGTGTTAAAAAAAGTTTAAAAAATATTGCACATCACAAATATTTTAAATAAACTTATTAAGAAAATAAATTTTAAATATAAAATAATTATTTTGAAAGTCTTGAGTTCGTGCCTTGTCTACTTTATTAAATTTCTTTTCCGCGAGTATATACGATCTCCGTGGATTGAGACCTGAATGAAATAGCTGTATCAGAGATTATGCCTTAATTCTGCAGTCTGTTGTAATAAGTAATAGAATATATTCATTTTGTTGTATGTAAGTCAATGCTATTTAGAATATGGTAGGTATTAAAATCACAACTAAAGATTTTGCATTTAGACTTCATGCTTTTGATTAACAAGTAAAAAACATATGAATGGATTAATTAGGCCATATATATATAGATGTTAAAATTTTGTCTACGTTGACAATAGATGAAAGTTATTCTTACAAACCTATAATGCAGGATTGCTCCTTTATGGATTTGTTTTGCGAGCTGTTCGCAAATCGAACGTATTTTCGTAACCGATCAGCCATTGTAATTTAAAAATGATATTCACCCCGGCTTGAAAGCTTTTCGCTGAATGTTATGATATATCAAAATAAATTCATAAAGCTGAATTTAGAAAATTAGTGACAAATGTGTGTAGTTATACAATCTGAAATGCGTTGTAAGTTCTGGATTTCAAAAACTGTTTAGTACTTTATTTAATGATATGAAACTTTATGATATGTACTTTATTTAATGAATATGATAATGATATGAGAAATGATTTAATGATTTTAATAGAATGATTAAGAATAAAAGCTAGAAATTATAAAATAAAATATATTTTTGTCACATTTCTTAATGTCACGTGCGTCACTCTCCATACTATGAAGAAATTTTCACTGAGCATATTTTATAAAATTCAACAAATAATATACGTTATAAGAAAATATTTAACTGAATAAAATAATTATAAAGCTTATGAAAATACTGTTATTACACAACAGTTATCTGTGCGTTAAATATCTTTTTGTCCATATTAATAAGGATTTTTTTAAAGAAAATTTTCCATTAATTGTATCCTTTTGTTTTTGTGAGTAATCTAATTTTTGTGATAATCTTATTAACATTTATAAAATTTTATAAATTATGAAATCTAATTCTTAAAAAATTGTTTTTCTAAAAAAAATCCCAATTAATATTTTAGTTATAAAATAGCCATTTATGGATAAATGCCTTTCTTTTCCGTGCATTATTTAAAATTAGATGCATAAAAGTTATTTTTATTTGTATTTAGTTCGAAACGAAATGGTATATATTATGGCGAAAGATTTTAATTTAATTTTTTTTTATTATTTAGGGGAAAATATTTATCATAAATTATTTTAAAAAGAAGATGAAATCAAAATTAACTTAAAATATGCGAATATGCTTATCGCAAAATGTACTGTTATAAATTTAATTTTAAATCGACAATTAAATTTTGCATTTAAAAATAAATGAATTTGAAATTGTATTTAAATTAAATTAACCTTTCATCTTAAATATTATTGATAATAAAACAAATCTGGCGTATGATTTTTCTTTGTTGAATCTGTCCGATTAAATGTAACGGAATGATGGCCATATAAACAAATTTGTTTAAAAAAAGAATCGAGATAGGAACTGAAAAAGATATCTAGAACAATTTAAAGCGTTGATGTGGTTTCAAAAAATACAAGTGAGAAATAGGAAAGGGATATCCGATTGGGAAAATTTGAAGGAGAATATTCTCATACGAGAAATGGGGAATCAAATATCTGCAGTGGTGACATACAGGAAATTTTCTGTCAAAAATCCTAATTTCTGCTTGTGTCTTATCTGAAAACATAACCATTCAATATTTTGGAATTTTTTTTAATCTAATGTAGTTAGTCAGCATCAATATGACATATTCATATGATTCGTGGAGATCATTTACATATGCATTTGATAAGAACATCTAGTCAGATGCAGTGGTAACCTCTTATAAAAAAAATCACAGTTTTCATGTTTTATTTTGAATTTGTGAAAGAGTGAAACTAAATAAAAGGATTTAGACTTTTTTTAATAATCTAAATCATTCTTCATTTTAATTTCATAAAACATTTTGTTACTCGTTACAAACAGAAACAAATTATTTCTGTGCAGGATGTCATTTTATTTAAAAACTGATTAATGAAATGCACCAACCCTATTCTAAAAGGAAAAAGGTTTTCCAAAACACAAACAATGTTAAGAACACATGGCACGTAAAATAGTTGAAAATTTTCAGTTTTTAAATATATCCTGAAAAAGAGCTATGCGATTATGGATCTAAAAGATTATGGTACTAGATATGTTTTACAATAATACCTTTTAAGCATGTAAGTTATGCATTGTAGGTGCAGATAAACGGTGAACAATCGCCACAAAATAAACGCGACTAAATCATTTCACAGGACGACTAATTTCCGACATCTAAGATGTCATCCTTTGGCTATTATTGCGTTTTTTCTCGCGATCATTTGACGAACATTGCGTTTTTTCCCAAAATTCTGAAGAATATCCCACTTTTTTTCACGATCTTCTGACGAAAATCACATATTTTATAACTATTCTCCAACCAAAATTGAGTTTTTTCTGCGTCCATTTGACGGAAGTTTTATTGACAAATGTTGAGCGATTTTATTGACAAAAGTCGCCAGTTTGTTTTGATCCTTTCAAATAACTATCTTTTCTTCTGCGATCTTCCGTTTTTCCGCTATTTAAGTTTTTCTTAGAAATTAAGCTCTGGTGGCTACTGGGATATTCCGGTTTAGAAATCACTGGCATCTTAAAAATTTTGGAAATCATGACCTATAGTGCGTATATATATATTTTTTTTTCATTTTTTTTTGTTTTTTATTTCCTTTCATTTCTATTAAAATCTGTTTTTTAATGCTTTGGCAAATTTTTCCTGTTTTCTACAACTGAAACAATTAAAACTTTCGAAAATTGTGTAAATTACTTGTTTCTTTAAAAATAGTTAACATTATAGGTCTGAATGAAAGAGAAATTGAAATAATGAAAAATTTGTTCTTAAAATTTAAAAATTTGTAAACATTTTTAGGAAAATGCTTTTAATTTTATTAAAGTCAAAATGAAAACTGCTTCTCATTGTTCTCAAAAAGCATGCTTTTTGACACAAAAACGAAATTTGAACTTATATATTCAACAGTATTTTAGAAAAACTTACCTAACACAAAACCATATTGTTTGGTTAAAAAAATATTTAAAAAAAAAATTAATTCTTGAAAACGTATCTTTGTATGGAATTTATTTCTTTTTATTTATATATGGGATATAAAAGGTATATTTGCCGTAAAAGAAGTATTCATTCGTATCTCTAATTTTAAGTAAAATGTATGATGTTACATATATTGCAAAAAAGTGTTTTATTTTACTTATCGAGATATTCAGTGTACCCTGAAATAAGCAAAGTCATAGATTTTAATACCGCAGGGACGTACTTAGAAAGGGAAAAAACTACTCCCGGGTGAAAAACTTTAAAAGTGAAACTTACATGGAAGAAAACGAAAATATAATCTGCACATCGGATGCAAATCGAAACGGAAAATTTGATTTTCCTTAAAATGTGTGATATTTTAAATGCGTTGGTATGAGGCCTCGTATAAACATTGAATATTAAAAGAAGAGTCTAATGTAGCAAATCTAAATCAGCATGAAATATTCATAGACAGAGATCTTTCAAATACCGTTTTACTGAAAACCCAGATTTTATTGTTTAGAGATGCGCACAGTGATTCAATTTCAGTAAGGGATTTAAAGAGAGCCGATTTTTTCAACTAATCATTTTTTTCCAAGAAAGGTATTAAATTTTGAGATTTAAAGAATTGTAATCAGTGAATACTCGCTTTATTGTATGAATGGCATTTTAATCAAATTAATTTGTTTTAAAATGATATTTAAGAATATTTAATTATGTTCATACTGTCACAAAAGTTCTAAACGTAAATTATATACAAAGACCAGAAAGGAACTTAACTTTTTTATACAAAATGTGACAGATATGTTAGATGTATGAATATAAATTCCAGATGTTTCCGAGTAGAAAAAATTCAGTTTATGTTATTTGACAATGTATTACATTCGTCCACAATCGGATTCAAAATGTTAAGAAAAAAGGTGTCTGTCTTAAAATTTTGTCATGAATTCAGGTTTTAATTTCTTCAATAGAACTGACTTGCTATCGTGAATTGACGCATTGCATCTAACGACACAAATAACAATGTGAAAAGCAACAACAGAGAAATGCAGCAGGTGTGGAATATGAGCATTTCCTTGTCTTTGATGTGACTGTCCCATTTTGTAACAAGAAATAAACTTTAATTTAATTCAAACTCTCCTAAGTAATTCAACCAATACAGTATACGATGGATATATTGAAGCAAAAGCGTTTATATACGGGGAAATTCCAACGATTTTTTTTATCTATTACATAAATGATTTTCAAGAAGATGAAACTGAGTCATATAGAATCTCCAAGAATTATTATTTTTTTAAAATGTTTACTAAAAAAGGACATCTGCAGTAATGAACAGCTTAAAAAAGGGAACTTCTTCATTTTATTTCTGCTCAGAATTGCATGCCTACATTCGAGCAAACACAGTCTACTGTGTTAAAATATGGGGCACCCGCACATCATAGCGGTTTACATATTCAAATGAACAGGCACTGTATTTTATGTAACATTTAATGTATGTGATAGCTTCAGACTTGTCTAAGTGACTTTTGGTGATAGTATCTTTAGGAAGTTTTTCTTTACAGATGGTGGTTAATAAAACCGAGCGGCTATTCTGACGCTGAAATTTCTTCACTTAAATTTCTGAAACTACTTGCAAACTGTACTATCTGAAACAGCATAAATTGTACAAGCATTTTTATCTTTAAAAATAATAAACGAGTATACAATGACGTTAATTAAGTTTTTCATTTACCCTTTTTATTACTGCAGGAAAACAATATTTTGTCGACAATACATGCGAGAATAATTCGGAGCAAATAAGAAAAATCGAGCATTTATTTCTAAGTTCTTCAATGTTACGATTATATCATTAATTAATAGAAAAAAAGTATCATTAACAGAAAAAATAGCTCCGGATAAACCCATTATTTCTCCAAAAATAAATTCAATATTAATATCATTCATGTAATATTTTGAAATTCAAATGCTTTACAATAAAATAAAAAAATAGTGCATTCAAGTAACAAATAGTTCAAAAAGAGTGTTTGTTTAAAATATACGGAACGTAGAAACTATTGGGTGATGATAACTGGATGATCAATATATGATATTTTCTTCAAAAATATCAACGAATAAATAGGAAAATCGACAAACCTCTCTGAACAAACACATGAACTGTAACTTTTTTAACATGCGGTTTAATGTAAGCAGTTTCTGGTATAATTATTGATGAAGTTGAAATAGCATTTATTCATCTTGAATCATGCTCTTAACATGTAAATTACTTAAATTACATATGAATTTTACTTCAAACAATTACATAAGCGGAAAAAGTGCATATAATTTTTCAATAACTATATATAAGAATATAAAATGAAGCAATCTATTATTTTTCATAAACTATGTATTATCTATATAAATAATATAAATAAGTATATTGTCAGCACTATTTACGAAAAGATAAAGAAACATTTTTAATAACAAAAATTGAATTTGTCATCCATTCAAAAAAATATGTTTTAACATTAATAATGCGAATCTGTGTTTCAGATACTTACATTTTATTTATAATGTTCTTGAAAAAAAAATCACATAATATGCTTAATAAATTAGCTTTAACACCATGATTTCGAAAGTCATCTTACATTCTAGTCTTCATAAATATATTAAAAATGGAAATTTCAAGAAAGACTTCACTTTAAGTATTTTAATGAAAAACTTTTGAACAAATTTAATACAAGTTGATTTCTCAACGTAAAAGTGAAAATGCTATTATCTTTTAATCCTGCACTATCATTGAATTCACTCTAATATTTACTATGTTAGATTTAATTTACTAAAAGAAATGTAAGTCTGTTGATATAATAATAATCGACATAGTAACATCGTAATATTAAAATTAAGTTTTAATAAATTATTTCTCGTGATCTCGAAAGATATTTGAATGATGTTAGACACATTCAAAGAAAGATAATAATATACACTGCTCAAAACAATTAAAGGATATTTGAAGTTTTATATAAAATAAAGATATAAACGAAATTTTTTTTTGCCGAAAATAGAAGAGGAGAATCACAAATGCAAATTTTTCTGGTTTTCAAACTGTGGAGTATGCAAATTTTGAGTTCGACGTCAAAAACGTCGCTTCAGCGGCAGCGAATGAAATTTGACTTTCAACCGGATAAAAGAGAATGAAGACAAGGATGATCGGAATTCAGTGATTGCTTTGTTTCGATGAGTACGATGTCTCAGTGAAGTCATTTGACAGATTTAGGAGCTTGGAGAATTGTTGGTAGGTTAGAAGGGGGTCAAACTCAAGTCGAAGTCGCGATAGCCATTGGAGTGTCACAAAGTGTCATTTCCAGGATCTGGAACCGTTTTTTGGAGAGTGGATGTGCAGGCCAAAGATCAGGGCAAGGTCGTAGACGGGCAACAACGACCAATGAAGATCGGTATTTAGCGTTAACAGCTCGGAGACACCGAAACATGAACGCGACTCTTATCCAACAACACCTTCGCTCGGCTACAAACACCACGATTTCAACTCAGACTGTCCGAAACCGGCTCCATATTGTAGGTCTGTATGCTCGCCGACCGATGGTATGTGTTAGATTAACATAAAGGCATTGTCGCGACCGCAGGGAGTGGGTAACCGAGCATGTCAACTGGAGGAGAAATGAATGGAGCAATATTCTGTTTTCTGACGAGTCCCGTTTTTCTGTGCATCCAGATAATAGGCGTATTTTCATCTGGAGGGACCGTGGCAGTAGGAATAATCCTGCGTTCGTGCACGAAAGTGTCAGATTTGGCGGTGGAGGAGTGTTGGTGTATGGTGGCATCTCCATTGACGGGCGCACTGACATCTACATCATTCGAGATGGAGCTCTGACTGGTCGCCGATATAGGGATGAGATCCTTAGACCTATTGTAGTCCCTTACGCTGCAGCAATCGGAGATAACTTCATTTAAATGGACGATAACTGCAGGCCACATCGTGCAAACCTGGTGGAGGATTTCCTTTTCGAGGAAGGAATCGTTCGAATGGAATGGCCAGCGTGTTCTCCAGACATGAATCCAATCGAGCACGTTTGGGACTCTCTAGGAAGACGAGTTTCTGTCCGCCAACAACCCCCACAAACTCTCAAAAAACTCGAAAGAGCTCTTCTGGAAGAGTGGGGCAGAATACCCCAGCTCGTCATTAATAGCCTCATTGAGTCCATGCCTCAAAGGTGTTCAACGTTGCTGGCCGCCCGTGGAAACCATACCCCCTTCTGAAATTGATTTTCTTTGAAGAAAACACCTTTTTTAATTCTTTTTTTCTCATATGCACAAATTGTGTTTTTTTTCCTTTTGTACACAAATGCGCAATAAAATGCATTTTTTCTGCCAAACATGTGTAATTTATTCTCATATAACCTACTATGTCTGTCGACCATGTATTAATCAGCTAAAAAGTTTCCCAGATACAAAATCCACCTAAAACTGCAATATCCTTTAATTGTTTTGAGCAGTGTACATTCCGTTTACATTAAATTCCTCAACATTTAATATATAAAATTTTAAATGTTGAATTTTTTTTTATGTAGATACATTGTTTTGTATACAACTTGTGATATCTGGATTAAGTGTCATTTTACTATTAAAATAAATAAATAAATTGACATACAGTTATACACGAACATAATCATGTAGAATATCAAAAACCAAGAAAAATGTGCATTTAATTAAACAGTTTTTACGAGAGCGATTACAGATATAAGAAATGATAGAAATAAGTTTAACCGTGACGACAGAATAAGGTAATCAGTTATGGGAAACTCAAAATGTTCTTCAAGTTAATGCATTGTTCATGAAAATGCTTGTTAATACTTTCGAAAAATGCAGCATGTTAGCGCCACCGGTTAGATGATTCACAAAAAAATCTAGTTAGCAATCATTTATATCAACATATAACTGAATCTAAAGTTTGATGTAATTTAGTGGATTAGTTTTTGAGATAGAGCTATTGCAAAATCTTTTTTAAAAATACGCATAACAGCGTCTCATGCGGGTGACATACACCAAAAACTAATCAGGATAAATTTTTATCAGGTACAAACTAAATCTTAAGTTTGATGAAAATTCATCATTAGTTCTTAAGATACATTCATTGCGATATCATGAAAAATGCAGCATAGCAGAGGACGATTTGTATTGTGGACGACATATGTAGGACGATTTACACAAAAAAGTGAACAACATTTATTTATATCAGGAACTCACTGAATCTGATGTTTTAGAAAATTTCGCGCATTAGTTCTTGAAATAGGGCTATTGTGATAATCATGAAAAAAACAGCAGCTCGTCACCAGTGGAGTGATTTGCACCAAAACGTAAGCAGCATCACGTTATATCAAAAGATAACTAAATATAAAAGTTTATGAAAATATATGCCCTTGTTTTTTACGACATGGCTATTGTAAAAAATGTGAATAATATAGCATAGCATCCCACCTTTTGAGTGATAGACACCAAAAACTAATCAGATCCAGTTTTTTTCATGATCTGACAAAACCTTAAGTTTTGTGATATTCCGTGCATTAGTTCTTGCGATAGAGCACCCAGAAAATTTTTGTCACATACAGACAGACTGACACACTGACGCTAACAAACAGAGATACTCACACACAGACATTTTGTAAAAACATGATTTTCGAGTCCCCTGACCTTTAAAACTTTTCAGTCGGTCGAAAACTGGATTTCGAAAATCTTTACGAATGCAATCTTAACGAATTATTTTTATAAAGATAGAAGAAAGTAAAAAGGAGGTGTGAATTACTCGAGACTGAAAATCATATGGGCAGTATATTATCTTATATAATATTTGAAAATATTTTTTAATACATAACTTAACTACTTTAAGCATTTAAAAATTTAAAATCATTAAAAATATCGGCAAATATGTATATCGACCATTGAAAATATTTAAAGTACTTTTCTAAAAGAAGAAAATCGCACATCAGAGTTGAATATATTGAACAAAAAAAGTTCCATATAAGATATGAAAGAATGAACCACCGCTGTGAAGACACAGTAAAAAAGGATTTAGGATTTCTTTTAAATATATTGTAAACTGAATAAAAATGTGGTCAAATGAAAGGAAAGATTTTACGCAGATTATTCAACAAAGTTTTTTTTTAGAATGCAGTGAAAATAATACAGCATTATATATATATATATATATATATATATATATATATATATATATATATATATATATACCTCTTAATTCCATAAAACATGTGTTAAACGATGTCACAACTGTATTGCCTCAATAGATAAGCTAACATTAACTTTTAATAAGACGTTCTAAAGATGCAGATTCTAATTTTTATACTATGTTAAGAGGCAAATTAAAATTTTACAATTTTTCTCAAATGATTTTATGTAACCAGTATTTTTTTAATTGTTTTCACTTAATTTAACATGATGGTATCCATGATTAAAAAGACGAAAATATTTGTCGAAATGTTCACAATGACATAAATAATCCTCCATAAATGTTATGAATATATAGTTAAAACCGTCTATAATATGTTAAGAAAATAGATAATTAGAAATAAAATCATGACATAGATATGATACGATACATATTTATCATAAGAATAAGCTTTTATCAAAATTCTTTATCAACGAATTACACTTATTAAATAACAATAAT
Source organism: Maratus speculifer (assembly GCA_964019185.1). Taxonomy (NCBI): domain Eukaryota; kingdom Metazoa; phylum Arthropoda; class Arachnida; order Araneae; family Salticidae; genus Maratus; species Maratus speculifer. The sequence continues at coordinate 285,640,215 of OZ025297.1, read as the reverse complement.
ATTTACAATATCATTGATCATATATTATGTAGCCCAAAATCTGAAACTTATCAATCCCCCAGAACAGTTGTTTAAAAATACACACAAAGATTTATTATTACTTATGAACTCAATGGTTTTTTTTTCCTTTATTGAAAGAAAACCTATCTTTTAATATCGTACTTTTTAAATATTAAAAATTAGTAAATGATAGTGAAGATATTGTTTCGTAGTATATTCATTATCACTTAAAAAACGCTTTACTGAATATTCAAAACGTAGACGTGAAAAGATCTAACGTAGAAATTCTTGTAAAGAAATTTTTTAAATAGTAAAATAAAAGTATGTCCAAGTATATGTAAAAAACGCAATGTCCATACAAAATACGTAAGAAACTAACTCATTTCTGACATTACATAAAAAATGGTAAATTCATTTTCTTTCAAATTAATGATATTCTAAATGCAGTTATTGTCAAGTGAAATGAAAACATGATTACGAAATATTTATCAATTTTTTTTTTCATACAGTAAATTCATAACCTCATGAAATATTCAAAATATAAATAGAGTTTGCAAATCTGTAACACAAATATTTACTGAACTCATTCATTTTTAAGTGAAGTGGAAGAAAATGTTGCAAAATCTCATAGAAAACATGTTATAACTTTGTTAAATTGTTCACATGAACTCCTGAAGATATTTGTATAAAATAATAATAGTAATTTAAATAATAATTTAAATTTAAATTGTTCTGCAGCAAAACGATTATATTTTTTAAAGAAAAAAATAATATACAACAATTAAGTATTTTTAAAGTAAGAAAAATGTAGCAACCTCTTTAATTGAAAGATGCTAAAATCTATGGGTTATATAGGTTATCAATTATCACTTTAAAACCATCCTACTAATGTCCAAAGCATAAAAGTGGAAAGATCTAACGTCAAATTTCTTCTAACTATCAACGAACTTTTTTGGATGGTAAAAGAAAATAAAAGTATATCCAAGTGAATAAAAAAGTAGGAAAAACGGAATATCAATACAAAATACGGAAAAAACTCATCTCTGACAATTCAAGGAAAATGGTAAATTGATTTTCTTTCGAATTAATGACATTCTAAATGCAGTTAACGTCAAGCGAAATGAAACCATGAACACGAAATATTTGTTGAAATTCTATTTTTATGCAATAAATTCATAACCTTATGAAATATTTAAAAGATAAATAGAGGTTGAAAATCCGTAAAAAAATGTATTTACTTAACACATTCCTTTTTAAGTAAGGGGACAGAAAATGTTGCAATATTTCATGAAAAATATGTTAAAATATTGTGCAGTTGTCTTCACCAATTCCTGAAGACATTTCTACTTCGCAAAAGATATGTTTTGCAGCTAAACAATGGTATATTTTTGAGAAATAAAAATCAAAATATACAATTGTTAAGTCATTTTAAGATAACAAAAATCTATCTACTTTTTAAATTTAAATATGCTAAAAAACTATGTTTATTTTTCAAAAAATTAAAACAATAAAAAGATAGTCAATCAATTATATCGCTTTGGCAGCATCTAAGATAATATCTTAAAACTAGTTGTTTTCACCTGAATTTTCCTTGTCTGTTGTTAGCTTAAAACACTTAAAAAAAAAAAAAACTTAATTGTAAGTATGAATGTAATTATCGTGCATTAATCATTGTTCAATGTATTGACAATTCTTTAAATCTATAGAATTATGTTATCTTAAATATTTATAAAAATTGCAGTGAAATCTGGAGCTTTGTGAACAGAATATTACGTGCCAAATTCTTACAAAAGATTTAAAGGGTTAAAACCATTTTACTAAGTATACAAAGCATAAAAATGAAAAGATCTAACGTCAAATACCTTCCAACTATGAAAGAACATTTTTTCATGGAAAAAGAAAGTAAAAGTATATCCGCGTGAATAAAAAGTGGAAATCTCTATACTAAATACGAAAGAAAGTAACTCATCTTTGACAATACATAGAAAATGGTAAATTGATTTTCTTTCGAATTAATGGTATTTTAAATGCAGTTAATGTCAAGCGAAACGTGAACATGAACACGAAATATTTATCAAAATTCTATTCTTATGCAGTAAATTCATAACCTCATGAAATATTCAAAAGATAAATAGAGGTTGCAAAACTGTAAAACAGATATTTACTGAACATATTCATTTTTAAGTACAGAGGCAGAAAATGTTGCAAAATTGCATGAAAAACATTTTATAATTATGTGGAATTGTTCACATGAACTCCTGAAGGCATTTCTATTTCCAAAAATGTATGTTTCACAGCAAAATAATTATATGTTTTTAAGATATACTAATACTATTGTAAAATAAATATATACAATAGTTACGTAATTTTAAAATAACAAAAATCCAGGTACCTTTTTAATTGAAAGATTCTGAAAAACTACACTGATTTTTCAGAAAGATAAAACAATCCAAAGATAATTAAAATGTCAACAGATAGTCAATCAATTAATTCGCTTCGTCAATATCTAAGACAATAAAAACTTAAAATCAACTTTTTTCACCAGAATTTACTATTGTTGTTATCTTGGAATACTTATTGTGATTTAAATTTAGCATGGGGATAAATTCATTGTAGTAATGAACCGGAGAAGATAATGCATCTATTCTTCTGATTTAGTGCTTTGGAAATATTCAGTATTTGCAATACCGTGTGCTTTAAATTTTGACTGTTTTAAGAGTTAGTACGAATTCCATACTGCTATAAAATACACTGTAAAACTAGTTTCAATTCCAAAACTTTCTTATATTTCATACATGTTAATACTTCAAAATTCGCAGCCACAATGCCAAAATTATAGAACAATCGTGAGCATATCGTAAAGATTCTAAAGGAACTCTGTGCACTTTAGTGTGCAGTCTGTGCACAAGACTCTGTGCATTAATTCTTAAATAGGACTATTCAAGATACTGTTATAGATGACAGCATTAAAATGCAAGCTATTAGGTGGTTTACATCAAAACATAATCATAAATATTATTCATCAAAGAATACCTGAATATGAAGTTCTATAAAAATTCATGCATTAGTTTCGGAAATACAGTTATTGCGGGAATTGGAAAAAATCCAGCATAGAAGTGCCACCAGTTGGGCTATTGAAATCAAAACGTAAACACAACAAGGTCATATCAAGGATTAACTAAATCTAAATTTTAATGAAAATTCGTCCATTATTTCTTGAGATAGAGCTAATGAAATAATCATAAAAAATGCCGCATAGCAGCATGCCACATCCAACTGTTAGCCATTTAATCAAAATGTAGACAATATCAAAACATGCCAGGGATTAACTGAATCTGTTGAAATCAATGTATTAATTCTTGTAAAATAGCTCTTGCGTAAAAAAGCAACATAGCAACGTTACCTGTTTGAGTGATTTACACCGAAAACAACATCAATTTACACCAGGAACTACTTGAATAGAAAATTTTATTGAATTCCGTGCAATATTTCGCGAGACAGAGCGCCCACAAAATTTATGTTACCTACATACATATAGAAAGATAGACATTTTGTGAAAGAGTGTTTTTCGGGCTCTCTTACTCCTAAAACATGTAAAACGTGGAAAACCGGAATTTAAATTTTTTCACGAATTCAATACTTTTTTCTTGTAAAGATAAAAGAAAGTAAAAAAAAAAAGTAGAGATACTTTTTTATTTATGAAAATGTACAAATCTCACGAACGAAAATATACTACAACTTCACCACCGATTCCGAAGAACGTTCCTTTATATTTTGAAACCGCACAAAATAAATTATCTTTTAAATTATTTATTTTAAATTAAAATGAAATCTTATTAGCTGCTCGTAGTTTTGGAAAGCGTTTCGGAGTAGATATTACATCGCATTTAACAATTCTCTCTCATCAGAAAACCAGCTTTTTGGATGCTGCAAGTGGAGGAATTGTTTCATATTTACCAAACATATTTAAACGGATCTAGGAAACATTTAAAAAAATTCTTAATTGATTAATTTACTTCTCCGACTATGTTTTTTTATTTGCGCTAATACTATAGTTTTTAAGACATTTCCAAATTATATTGGAATATAAAATATTTATTTTGTTTGTAAAAAGGCCTTTTTTGTTATCATTTGGCAATCTAAAATCTATATTACATGCAAAAAAACTAATATATTTTTTATTATGTTCGCTAGCTTTAAAATCTCATGGTGGATATTTTGGTAATTATGGAATGTTTTTTACTGAAAATAAAAATATTGCATCCGAGTGAAAAATGTTAACAAGAAAATACTTATACATTAAAGATAGAAGATGAAATATCCTCAGTGGCGACAGACAGAAAAGAGATATGTGACTTCTTTTTTCTTAAAAATCATATCCTAAATAAAGTTGGCGTTAGTCCAAGGAGAAGCATGGGCATTGAATATTCAACAACATTCTTTTCTAATTTAGCTATTCTAAAACGGAATAAAATATTCATTCGATTGATGGAGGTCATAAGACTGTAAAACACGGATTTAGTAAAAACATGGATTTTTATCCACAAAGACATAGACTGATTAAATTTCAGCGTAAATTCTATCAAATAGATATATATTAACTTTATGCTCGATGTTGCTTTTTCAACAGATAGTTGAATCATTTATTTGTATCTTAAAATGCGTGATATAATTTTTTTTTTGTCATTTGAATGTATTTATATTTTATTTAAATATATATAGGTAATTACCTCCAAATAGGCCAAAAATAGTTATGAGGGCGTGATGAACATTACGAAAATGCCCATTTACTTTTTTTTATCATTATCTGAACTGATATTAGGCTTAGTTGGCTTTAACTGCATCTAAATGTATATAAAGCAGTACTAATGATTGTTTTTTTTTTAAATATTTATACCTGTATTCAGTACAGGCTGATGGGAAAGGGATAGGATTAAAATTCTTCCTAGGTGCGCATTAAATGCGGAATATTTTCTTAATGTTGGATGTAATCATACGATATGAATAAAAAACAAGAAATGATGCAAAAAAGACGTTGAAACTCGGAAAATATTACTTAATTGAAACAATAATGCATCTTAATTTCACTCCTTGAAGTTTTTTTATACAACAGAATTGTTTGAAAAAAAATTGTTTTATACAGTTAAAAAAAAGGAAAAAAACTAAATATAAAATTTAGTTTAAAATAAAAATAAAAAATACAAATTTATAAAGCAAAATTTTAAATACAAATTAAATTTAATTAAAAAAATTTCACATAAAAGAAAGCTTTTCTTTTTTTGTATTCTGTAACATGCTATACAGTTTAAATGGAGCTCATCGTATTTACAACATTATTTAAACGCTAGTTAGCAGTTCTCATTACCGTCACTCATTCCTACTTCCCGTCATTCACTTACTACCCGGAATCTAAAAATGCATTTTTATCTTGTTTTCTGGCCTGATGTTTTGACTTTCTTTATGAAATTCATTTGGTCATTCTTCATTAGCATATCAAATTTATGGTGCACGTTATATACGAGATTTTAAAATATTGCCATTTTTTTCTTGTAAATTAAGGGGTGCCGTCATATATGCGTGCGCGGTATACACGAATACATACGGTATCACTGATTTAAAAGAATTTAGATATAGTCATACAAGTCTAGAAGTTTTTCAGTTTCTGTAACAACTAATTATTTGAAAGATTTTATAGTCATAATTTATAATCATTTGCAATGTTTTGTAATCATATTTTATAATCATTTGTAAAATTTTAAATGTTTTACTTTGGTACGTTTTAATTGGGGCGAAATTTTTAATTGGAGTATACACACACACACACACACACACATATATATATGTATACGTTATAGGTTGGGAAAGGGCATTAGCCGTAATTAGTTGCGAATCAGCTTTATATGGTAAAATGGAAAAAATAAATTTTTTATTTCTTAAAAACTTTTAGAATGCATACATGTTGCGATCATGACATGGATTTATATTTTTTCTCGAACAAGAACGCATCGTTATATGTACATATGTACAATTGCATTCTTTAATTCTATAATATTTCATATTGTAAAAAAGTATAACATTCAGAAAAATTACAAATATCTGCGGAACATTTATAATATCCGAAGCTATAGAAGGAAAACTACATCCGGGTGAAAAATTTTAAAGAAAGAGTTTTTATACAAGAAATTTGAAAAGAATCCACCAAGAGATGACAGGTGGGAAAAGGAAGGTAAGATTTTTTTGTTTTGAAAAATATTATATACGAAATGTATTTGTCATTAGGCCATGGAGTGCGCTATGCATTGCTTATACAACAAAATTATTTTCTAATGTAGCGAATATAAGGTGGAATAAAATATTCATGCGATAGACTATCGTCGTAACAATGCAAAACACGGATTTACAAAAAGAACCGATTTACAATAAGATACGCACCGAGATTTGATAATGCGAAGATTTTAGCTTTACAGCAATCCTGCTATGCATAATAAAACAGTTTTTGTGCCGGGTGAAACGGATTTTGTTCAATTAAGTAAATTTTATTCGATAATTAAAATTCCTTTTTAAAGAAAGAGTGACTAATAAACTATAAAAAAATATGGACATTTATATCTTTAAATTATCAGTTAAGATCGGTCGTTAGCTTTAATTAGATACCAATACATTTTGCATGCTGAAATGGAATAAAATAATTTTTTACTTCCTAAATAAAAGTATTTTTATAATTATAAATATAGATATCTCAATATGGATTTATATTTTTTTCCTAAATCCAGAGCGCATATAAATATATACACATATATATATACAATTTCACTCTCTTACTGTAATATTTCATATTGTACAAAGTTAACATTCAGAAAAATAACAAGTATCTGAACTCAGAACTTATAATCTCTAAAGCTTTTTACTAATAGAAGCAAAACTACATGCAAGGGAAAAAAATCATATAAGAAATGGAGAAAAGGAGAGGTAAGATTTTCTTTCAAAAATATCAAATTCGAAATGCATTTAGCGTCAGGCCAAGGGGAGCTCTATGCAGCGAATATTCAACAAAAGTCTTTTGTAATGTAGCGAATCTAAAGCGGAATAAAATATTCATGCGATAGACTGTCGTCGAAACAATGTTAAAAACGTATTTGCAAAAAGAACCGATTTAATATACCGAGATTTATTCTTATGAAGATTTTCGTTTTACAGCAATCCTGGTATGCATGATAAAACAGATTTTATATTACGGAAAATTTATTTTGTGCAATTAATTTAGATTTGAGATAATTATTAAGATTTAAAAAAAAAACAAAGAGTGTCTAATCAGTTATAAAAGCTATTAACATTTAAATCATTAAATTAACACTAAAGATTATATATATATATATATGTGTGTGTGTGTGTTCATGTTAGTTTTTTTGTTCTAAAACGGATTTCCTGAAAGATTTTCAGTTTATACAATATACCATCTAATACAAAATTTCATAACCTTAATTCGTGTGCGGTTTTAATTAGGTAAGATATTCTCACTAAAATACGGTAAATTGACAAAGGTCGTTACGATAAATAGATAAAAAGTTTTATAAAGGCAAAACGGATAAAAATGTCATTTTACTTCTTATAAAGAAAAAAAAACTTTTATAATTAAGAATGTAGCTACCATACACTGTAAAAGAAGGTCGATCTACTAAAAAAAAATTTTAGTGATCCATGCAATTACTAAAAAAATTTTAGTAGTCTTACTTGATTACAAAAAAATCTGTAAGAATTACCAGAAAAAAGCTAGCAACAAATAGAGTTAATAGTTTTATATTTTTAATAGTTATTACTGAAACTCACTTGGTGTAGCCGTGGTAGCCTAGTGGTCATAGCATCGAACTCCAGGCAGAAAGATCCCGGTTTCGATGCTGGACACCACTACATACGAACCTAATATATGCAGTATAAGTACTCGTTAAATAAAGGGATTATGGAAATCCTGTTGGAGCAGGTAGCAATGTTTGGTGCTGCCATCTATTGCGGCTTGGCCGAAAATCTTCCGCTTCAGAAGTCTGTTTTTTTACCCACTGGATGCAGCTCGAAGGAAGCTCCTGCACTTCGGGAACACGTACTGATTATTAAAAATAATTTTGGAGCTAAAATTTTCTTGGTGGCTCATACTAAAAAGTTTTAAGTTAGTTATATAAAAAATTCTTTTGTTCCGTTTACAAAAGAAATGTTTGTTTCACTCGCAAAAAAAAAAAAAAAAAAAAAAAAAAAAAAAATGTAATGGTTATTAAAAAAATCTGTAAAATACAAATTACTAAAAAATTTTTAGTAACCCCTTGAATTTTTTTACAGTGTAACATGGGTTTATAATTTTTCTAAAACAAAAGCATATCTTTATGTATAGATAAAATGCCACTCTCTTTCTCTATAATATTTCATATTGTAAAAAGTGTGACATTCAGAAAAATAACAAATACCTGCAGAAAAATTATAATCTCCGAAGTTTTTTACTAATAGAAGAAAAACTAGATCCGACTGAAAAAACAAATAATGAAAGAGTTTTCATATAAAAAATGGAGAAAAGAATGCCCTAAGAGATAACAAACGGGAAAAGGGAGGTAAGATTTTCTTTCAAAAATATCATATACAAAATGCAGTTAGCATCAGGCCATTGGGTGCCCTACGCATTGAATATTCAACAAAATTCTTTTCTAATGTAGCGAATCTAAAGCGGAATAAAATATTCTTGCGATAGACTCGCGTCGTAGCAATGTAAAACACGGATTACAAAAAGAATTGATTTAAGATAAGATATAAACCGAAATTTAATATTATGAAGATTTTCTTTTTACGGCAATCTTGGTATAAATGAGAAACAGTTTTTTGTCTCGCATGAAACTGATTTGCTGCGATTATTTAGATTTTATATGGTAATTAAGATTTCTTTATGTAAATCAGTTGTATTGTAAAAATTTATCGACATTTAAATCTTTTAATTATCAGTTAAAATCAATCTTTTATTCTCCCGTCATTAGGTTTTAACTATCTATCTATCTATATCTATCTATCTATACATAATAGAATATGCGGAATGGTTTCAATGTAAGTGCACAATTATCCATGTGTTTGCTCCTTTGAATAATTTTTAGATCTATATTATTATTTTTTTTTCACATAGTAGAAATTGTGACATAAATTTTCAACGATGCCACTTTAAATAATTCTCAGTTGTTAAAATATAGTTTATAGGACAATATAAAATTGTCCTATAAACATGTCATGAGGGTGAAACATTTCATAAGGGTGAAACAATCAGTTTAATGATTTCTTTTGAAGTTAGAATGATTATTGAAACCTATTTATTTTTAAATATTTTGAATAATTTTGCCGTTAATTTTTTTTACTGTAGATGGATTGAAAATGCCAACTCAAAAATGTAGCTACCACAACATGTAATTTATATTTTTCTTAAAACAAGAGCGCATCTTTATATTTATGTATATACAATTCCATTCACTTATACTATAATATTTCATATTGTAAAAAAAGTACAAAATTAAAAAAAAAACAAATACCGGCAGAACATTTATAATCTCCGAAGCATTTCACTAATAGAAGAAAAACAACATCCGAGTGAAAAAAAATAAAAAAAGAGTTTTCATATAAGAAATGGAGAAAAGTTTCCCCTAAGAGATGACAGGCGGGAAAAAGGGAAGTAAGATTTTCTTTCAAAAATATCACATACGAAATGCATTTGGCGGCAATTCCTTTCTAATGTAGGGAATCTAAAGCGGAATAAAATATTAATGCAATAGACTGTCGTCGTAATAATGTAAAACACGGATTTACAAAAAGAACCAATTTACAATAAGATATACACCGAGATTTATACAGTGGAGGTTTTTTTTTTTTTTTTTTTTTTTTTTTTTTTTTTTTTTTTTTTTTTTTTTTTACGGGAATACTGGTATGCATCATTAAAGCAGTTTTGTATCACGTGGAATTGATTTTGTGCAATTATTTAGATTTTAGATGAATATTAAGATTTTTTTAAGAGAGTGACTAATCAGTCATAAAAAAAACTATTGACATTTAAGTCTTTAAATTATATACATACGTGTTTGTGTGTTTGTTCCTGTGAGTTTTGATATTAAAAAGGATTTCCTGGAAGATTTTCAGTTTTTACTATATTTAATTTATTGCAAATCAGGTTAATTTCATAATCTTAATTCGTGTACAGTTTTAATTAGATTATTAAAAACTATATATACAGATAATTTGTGAATATAGCTACCACAACATGGATTTAAATTTTTCTTAAAACAATAACGCATCTTTATATGCAGATACAATTTTGTCCTCTTTATCTATTGTACTTCATTTTGTAAAAAGTGTAACATTCAGAAAGATAATAAACATCTGCAGAGTTTTTATAACTTCCAAAGGTTTTTACGAATAGAAGAAACACTATATCCGAGTGAAAAAAAAATAAAAAGAAAGAAAGGGTTTTCATATAAGAGGTTCATCAAAGGGTTTTCAAATTTATTATCTCCGAAGCTTTTTATTAGTAGAAGAAAAACTACATCCTAGTGAAGAAATTTTAAAGAAGGAGTTTACATATAAGAAATGGAGAAAAAGACCCCCTATGAGATGACAGGTGGGAAAAGAGAAGTAAGACTTTCTTTCAAAAATATCAAATACAAAATGCAGTTGGCATCAGGCTATTGGGTGCTCTATGCATTGAATATTCAACAAATTTTTTTTCCAATGTAGCGAATCTAAAGCGGAATAAAATATTCACGCGATAAACTGTCGTCGTAACATATAAAACACGGATTTACGAAAAGAGCTGATTTACAAAAAGATATACAGCGAGATTTAACATTACGAATGTTTTCATTCTACGGCAATCTCGGTATACATGGTAAAAAAGTTTTTGTTGCTGCGATTTGATTTTATATTTGTTTAGAATTTAGATGGTAACTAAGATTTTTTATGTAAATGGTAATTGATCGGTTGTACTGTAAAAATTTAGTGACATTTAAATTTTTTAATTATCAGTTAAGACCAATCGTTTTTTTTATAAGTTTTGCCCGTCAGCAAGTTATATATTTTTATATATATATATATATATATATATATATATATATATATATTAATAAAATAACAAATCGCTCTGTCTGTGTGTGTGTGTGTGTGTGTGTGTGTGTCTGCGATAGTTAGCGAAAACTACGGTACGTACGTAGCTCAAAATTTTTCTGAGAGTAGCCCAATATCTCTCCTGATGCACCTGACGCTCAGAATTTCAAAATTCTATTTATTAACTGAGTAATTAATTAAATTCCAAACTTCACTCTCATAAAAAATCGGTTTTTTTTTTAGCTTTTTTCCTTTTCATTCTCTTATGGTTGGTTGGTTGCATAAAATTTTCGCAGAAATAATTTAAAAAACTGGGACTGACGTTTAAAATTCATAGACTGGCAAACTGCCAGTTTAAATGAGGATTTTTTTTATTACAGCTGCTGTACGCCATGGAGGAAAAAGATAGGTGGCGGTGAAGTAAACAGAAAAAAAGGTTTGCAATATGAAACCATTTATCGCTGAAATTTTAATGTCTCAAAATAAAGCACGAGGAAGGAATTTTGTATTAATAAGACGGATTGGAAGAAATGAATTACAGCTGAAGCATATTTTACGAAGAAATAGTAATTTTTTAAATGTTTTTTTTCTATTATATTATTTATTAAAATAAATATTTGCTTTTATAATAATTGAAATTGGAAAATTAAAAATAATTAAATGTCAAAACAAAATAAATAAAATATTGAAAACATATGATTTGAAATAAAAAATTGTATTACTAAAAGTTTTCTCTTTTTTTCAAAATTATTTAATACTTTATAACGTAGATGAAAAATGTTTATGATTTAACAACATATTAATAATTCCATGTCAATATATAAAATATAGTGATGAAAAGATTCTTTTAAAATCATGCATGAACACTTAAATAATAATATTAATCTAAAATTTAGATTTCAGAGTGCAGACGATTTTAAGACATTAACGAAAGAATGTTGATTTTTCAAGCAAAGTCTTAAATGATGCTTCTATATTGATATTTCAAAGTCATATGATAAAAATAATCAAATAATTCTTGCTTATGATTGATCTAATTGTACCTTTCATGCATTCTGATCGTGTATTACAGGCAATAATGGCACAAAACGTTATTTTTTTAAACAAAATTTTAGTCATCTATTCAATAACAGTTTAAAAGGTAAAAAACAAAGACAAAGAAACACTGGTTTAAACCAGTTTGAATTGATCGGAGTTTCAAAGTACATGGTTTTGTTGGTGCTTATTTGGACTTAATGTGGCGCATTTTAGAGTTACATTTTTTGCATCACCCCAAGACATTATACTGCCACTCTATTACTTTCTTTTTACTATATGGTTTTACGCATATTTTTGGCATTTCGAACATTAGAATGTATGAGTCATTAGCTGTGTTGCTGTAAAAAACATTATACAACACTTTTCTATGAGTTTATTTTTTTAATCATTGATTAAATTTAAATGTGTTCTATTCAATTTAAAATTGTAATATGGCTTTAATTTTTTTTAAAACAAAAATAAAATAGCTGCTTGACGTACAATTGTTTGTATCCGCAAACGATTCATTCACCATAATAAATTATCAAATAGCAAAGTAAATTATCTATCAGAAATAGCCATAAAAAGAATAGTAGCAAAACTGATTATAATCTTAAAAATTAGACTAATTTAAACATAACCCGATTCCAACCAGAAAAAAAAACAGACCACACTCCGATCCGTGATACACAAAATTTCCGTGAGTATAAACCCGACCCTGACCTAAAAATTCTGTTTGGAAAAAAACTATGGATTTGATAACTGACCCGAACAAAATCTGAATCCCCCAAAAATGTTTAAGTGAAGCATAACACTATTCAAACAAGGAAAAATAATTTTCGTGGGTATGAAACCTGACCCGAACCTAAATATTTTCTTGAAAAAACCCCGAAATATGACTCGAACGAAATCTGAAACCGATAAAAATATTCCAGAGAACTATAACCCGATCACAGCAAGACAAAATACTTTAAATGGTCATAAATGTGGTCATAATGGTCATAATGGTCATAATCATGGTCTTGGCAAAAATATTCCAGTGAAGCATGTCCTTATTCAAACAAGACAGAATTATTTCCGTGAACATGCAAGAAGACCCAAACCCAACAGTTATATTTGAAGAAAAAACCAGAAATCTGAATTGAACCAAATCTGGATCTGACAAAAATATTCCAAAGAACTATAACCCAATCCAAGCAAGACGAAATAATTTCTATGGACATAAACCCAACTCGAACCTAAAAAATTCGATTTGAAAAAAACTGAAATTTGACCCAAACCACATCTAAATTCGACCAAAATATTCGAAAGAATCATAACTGGATTCGAGTATGACAAAATAATTTCCGTGGACATGAACGAGATCCGAACCTAAAAATTCTATTTGAAAAAATACCTGAAATTTGAATCGAACCAAATCGGAACCTGATAAAAAATATTCCAAACAATCGTAACCGGATCTGAATAAGACAAAAAAATTCCATTCACATGAACCGAATCTGAACCTAAAAAATTTCTTTGAAAAAATCACGAAATCTGAACTGAACAAAATCTGAACTTGAAAAAAATAATCCAGTGAAGCATGTTCTTATTCAAACAAGGCAGCATAATTTCCGTGAACACGCAAGAAAAACCTAACCCAAAAATTCAATTTGAAGAAAAAGCCGAAATCTAAATTGAAACAAATCTGTTCCCGACAAAAATATTCCAAAGAACCATAACTGTATCCGAGCAAGGCAAAATAATTTCCATGGACATGAATAAGTCCCGAACATTAAAACTCAATATTAAAAAAAAAACCTAAAATCTGAATCGAACGAAATCTGAACCCGACAAAAATGTTCTAATGAATCATAACCAGATCCGAACAAGACAAAATAATTTCCATGGACATGAAACCAATATATGGTTTGGTAACATTTAGGTTGCAATTACATTACAGTAAGTCTTTGATTATATTTAATTTCCCGTTAGGTTACAGTTAGGTTAAGGTTAAGTTAAAGTTAGGTTAAAGTTAAATTGCATTTATGTTATGGTAAGAATAAGGATATGTTACAATAAAGTGAAGACTAGGTTACATTTATGTTATATTTAATTTACGGTAAGGTATACTGTTAAGTCAAAGTTAGGTTACAGGCAGGTTATGGTTATGATACAAAAGTTTACGGGTGGAATTTATCCATAGAGTGAACATTACGCATGATTTGATTAAAAATAACACTTACTTTTGTTAAATGGCTCTGAAATTATAATACTACATACCAACATTTTATCTACCAGCGAGTATCGATTTCATTCATGGTATAGTCGGATTTAAGAGTGATATAATTAGTTTGAAATTCAAAATATTTCACTTGGGATTTGTATGTGAAAAAAAAATAATTACATGACTTAACAGTGATTTTTGATAAATATCAACACTTTAACACAAAAATCACGCAGTCGTTGGATAAATATTTCCTCCCGCGTTTCTCATTGCTCATTTTGAGTATTTTTAGAGCTTAACATTAGCTGTTTTTTAAACCGATTTTTCACACAGTCAGTGGTCACGTACTTCAGACAATGCATTTCTGCATGCTTCGAGTTAATGATAAAATCATACAAATTTCAAGTTCGTTTAATATTGTTAATACGGACCCGGGCAACGCCGGGCGGGTCAGCTAGTATATTAATAAAATAACAAATCGCTCTGTCTGTGTGTGTGTGTGTGTGTGTGTCTGCGATAGTTAGCGAAAACTACGGGACGTACGAAGCTCAAAATTTTTCTGAGAGTAGCCCAATATCTCTCCTGATGCACCTGACGCTCAGAATTTCAAAATTCTACTTATTAACTGAGTAATTAATTAAATTCCAAACCTCACTCTCATAAAAAATCGCTTTTTTTTAGCTTTTTTCACTTTCATTCTCTTATGGTTGGTTGGTTGTATGAAATTTTCGTAGAAATAATTTTAAAAACTCTGACTGACCTTTAAAATTCATAGACTGGCAAACTGTCAGTTTAAATGAGGATTTTTTTTATGGAGGAAAAATATAGGTAGTGGCGAAGTAAACCGAAAAAAAAAAGGTTTGCAATATGAAACCATTTATCGCTGAAATTTTAATGTCTCAAAATAAAGCACGAGGAAGGAATTTTGTATTAATAAGACGAATTGGAAGAAATGAATTACAGCTGAAGCATATTTTACGAAGTAATAGTAATTTTTTTAATGTTTTTTTCTATTATATTATTTATTAAAATAAATGTTTGCTGTTAAAATAATTGAAATTGGAAAATTAAAAATAATTAAATGTCAAAACTAAATTAAATAAAATATTGAAAACATATGATTTGAAGTAAAAAATTGTATTACTAAAAGTTTTCTCTTTTTTTCAGAAATTTTTAATACTTTATGATGTAGATGAAAAATGTTTATGATTTAACAACATATTAATAATTCCATGTCAATATATAAAATATAGTGATGAAAAGATTCTTTTAAAATCATGCATGAACACTTTAATAATAATATTAATCTAAAATCTAGATTTCAGAGTGCAGACGATTTTAAGACATTAACGAAAAAATGTTGATTTTTCAAGCAAAGTCTTAAATGATGCTTCTATATTGATATTTCAAAGTCATATGATAAAAATAATCAAATAATTCTTGCCTATGATTGATCTAATTGTATCTTTCATGCATTCTGATCGTGTATTACAGGCAATAATGGCACAAAACGTTACTTTTTTCAATGAAATTTTAGTCATCTATTCAATGACAGTTTAAAAGGTAAAAAACAAAAACAAAGAAATACTGGTTTAAACCAGTTTGAATTGATCGGAGTTTCAAAGCACATGGTTTTGTTGGTGCTTATTTGGACTTAATGTAGCGGATTTTAGAGTTACATTTTTTGCGTCACCCAAGACATTATACTGCCACTCTATTAATTTCTTTTTACTATATGGTTGTACGCATATTTTTGGCATTTCAAACATTAAAATGTATGAGTCATTAGCTGTGTTGCATTAAAAAATATTACACAACTCTTTTCTATGAGTTTATTTTTTTAATCATTGATTAAATTTAAATGTGTTCTATTCAATTTAAAATTGTAATATGGCTTTAATTTGTTTTTAAAACAAAAATAAAATATAGGTGTTTGGCGTATAATTGTTTGTATCCGCAAATGATTAATTCATCATAATAAATTATCAAATAGCAAAGTAAAGTATCTATCAGAAATAGCCATAAAAAGAATAGTAGCAAACCTGATTTTAACCTTAATGTTTAGACTAATTTAAACATAACCCGATCCCAACCAGAAAAAAAAAACAGACCACACTCTGATCCGTGATGCACAAAATTTCCGTGAGTATAAACCCGACCCTGACCTAAAAATGCTGTTTGGAAAAAACTATGGATTTGATAACTGACCCGAACCAAATCTGAATCGAGCAAAAATGTTCAAGTGAAGCATAACCCAATTCAAACAAGGAAAAATAATTTTCGTGGGCATGAAACCTGACCCGAACCTAAATATTTTCTTAAAAAAAGCCCGAAATATGGCTCGAACGAAATCTGAAACCGATAAAAATATTCCAGAGAACTATAACCCGATCCCAGCAAGACAAAATACTTTCCATGGTCATAAACCCGACTCAAACCTGAAAAACGCCGTTTGAAAAATCCTGAACTTTGACCCAAACCACATCTAAATCTGACCAAAGTATTCGAAAGAACCATAACCGGATTCGAGTAAGACAAAATAATTTCCGTGGACATGAACCCGATACGAACCTAAAACTCCCATTCAAAAAGATACCTGAAATTTGAATCTAACCAAATCTGAATCTGACAAAACTATTTCAAAGAAACGCAACCGGATCCAAACAAGACAAAATATTTTCATGGACATGAACACAATCCGAACCCAAAAAATTTCTTTGAAAAAATCGCGAAATGAACGATATCTGAACTTGACAAAAATATTCCAGTGAAGCATGTCCTTATTCGAACAAGACAGAATTATTTCCGGGAACATGCAATAAGACCCGAACTCAACAGTTATATTTGAAGAAAAAACCCGAAATCTGAATTGAACCAAATCTGGACCTGACAAAAATATTCCAAAGAACTATAACCCAATCCAAGCAAGACGAAATAATTTCTATGGACATAAACCCAACTCGAACTTAAAAAATTCTATTTGAAAAAAACTGAAATTTGACCCAAACCACATCTAAATTCGACCAAAATATTCGAAAGAATCATAACTGGACTCGAGTATGACAAAATAATTTCCGTGGACATGAACAAGATCCGAACCTAAAAATTCTATTTGAAAAAATACCTGAAATTTGAATTGAACCAAATCGGAACCTGATAAAAAATATTCCAAAGAATCGTAACCGGATATGAATAAGACAAAAAATTTCCATTCACATGAACCGAATCTGAACCTAAAAAATTTCTTTGAAAAAATCACGAAATCTGAACTTGAAAAAAAAATATTCCAGTGAAGCATGTTCTTATTCGAACAAGGCAGCATAATTTCCTTGAACACGCAAGAAAACCCGAACCCAAAAATTCCATTTGAAGAAAAAGCCGAAATCTGAATTTAATCAAATCTGTTCCCGACAAAAATATTCCAAAGAACCATAACTGTATCCGAGCAAGGCAAAATAATTTCCATGGACATGAATACGATCCGAACATTAAAACTCAATATCAAAAAATACCTATAATCTGAACCGAACGAAATCTGAACCCGACAAAAATGTTCTAATGAATCATAACCAGATCTGAACAAGACAAAATAATTTCCATGGACCTGAAACCAATATATGGTTTGGTAAATTTAGGTTTCAATTACACTACGGTAAGTCTTTGATTATATTTAATTTCCCGTTAGGTTACAGTTAGGTCACGGTTAAGTTAAAGTTAGGTTACAGTTAAATTGCATTTATGTTATCGTTAGAAAAAGGATATGTTACAATAAAGTGAAGGCTAGGTTACATTTATGTTATATTTAATTTACGGTAAGGTACGGTTAAGTCAAAGTTAGGTTACAGGCAGGTTATGGTTACGGTACAAAAGTTTACGGTTAGGAATTTATCCATAGAGTGAACATTACGCATGATTTGTTTAAAAATAACACTTACCTTTGTTAAAATGGCTCTGAAATTATAATACTACATACCAACATTTTAGCTACGAGTGAATATCGATTTCATTCATGGTATAGTCGGATTTAAGAGCTATATAATTAGTTTGAAATTCAAAAATATTTCACTTGGGATTTCTATGTGAAAAAAAATGATTAGTTACGTAACTTAACAGTGATTTTTGATAAATATCAACACTTTAACACGAAAATCACGCAGTCGTTGGATACATATTCCCTCCCGCGTTTCTCATCGCTCATTTTGAGTATTTTTAGAGCTTAACGTTAGATGTTTTTTAAACCGATTTTTCACACAGTCAGTGGCTAAGTATTTCAGACAGTGCATTTCTGCATGTTTCGAGTTAATGATAAAATCATACAAATTTCAAGTTCGTTTAATGTTGTTAATACGGACCCGGGCAACGCCGGGCGGGTCAGCTAGTATATAATAAAATATGTAGAATGGTTTCAATTAAAGTGTAAAATTATCCATGTGTGTACTCCGTTTAATAATTTGTAGATCTATATTATTATTTTACCCTAGTAGAAATTGTGACATAAACTTTCAATGTTGGCACTTTAAATAATTCTCAGTTGTTACAAATTATTTTGTTCAATATAAAATTTCATGTCATGAGGGTGAAATAATTAATTTAATTATTTCTTTCGAAATTGGAATGATCATTGACACCTATTTATTTTTAAATATTATGAATAAATTTGCTGTTAAATTTTTCCGATTTAGTTGGATTGAAAATTTAAAATCATAAATGTAGCTATGACAGCATGAATTTTTAATTCTTTTTAAATATAGAGCGCATTTTTATATTTATATTCCACTCTCTTATGCTATAATATTTCATATTGTAAAAAATATAACGTAAAAGTGTATCTTAACAAATATCGACAGAACATTTACAATCTCAGAAACTTTTTACTAATAAAAGAAAAACTACATCCGTATAAGAAAAAAAACCTTTAAAGAAGGAATTTTTATATAAGAAATGGAGAAAAGAATCCTCTAAGAGATGAAAGGCGGGAAAAAGGGAGGTAAGATATTCTTTCTAAAATATCATATACGAAATGCATTTGGCATCAGGCCAAGAGGTGCTCTATTCATTGAATATTCAACAAAACTCTTTTCTAATGTAGCGAATCTAAAGCGGAATAAAATATACAAGTGATAGACAATCGTCGTGACATCGTAAAACACGAATTTACAAAAAGAACCGATTTACAATAAGACATACTCAGAGCTTTAATATTATGAAGATTTTCGTTTGACGGCAATCCTCGTATTCATAATAAAACAGTTTTTGTATCACGTGATATTGATTTTGTGCAATTATTTAGATTTAAATGATTATTAATTTTTTTAATTAGAAGGTGACTAATCAGAATAAAAATTTGACATTTAAATATTTAAACTTTTTGTTATGTTCGATCATTTTCTGTATTTTAGTTTTACCCGTTGACATTATATATATATATATATATATATATATATATATATATATTATATATATATATATATGTGTGTGTGTGTATGTATGTATGTATATATATATATATATGTATATACAGTGCTCAGCAAAAGTTTTGACAATGATCGATTACGCATTTGTACTGAGAAATATTCAAAGTTTTAACTCAACTGCCACATATTACTTGTGACTTATCCTTTAATCAAAAACACTAAATTTTAAATTATACACTTTGCATAATATATAATGACAAAAAACAACTTTAGCAGTGTTGCAACAGTATAGACAGTCTATATATTTACAGGGAAAATAACCATAAATTGAAATCGAAATGTCAGTAATTATTGAAAAAAATGTAAATTTTCATCGAAGAAACCTGCATTACTTATAAGTCTACTTTGTACTAAATATTCATCAGCAGCTCGAAACTCATTACAGAAAAGTCGAAAGAGTATTATCAAAAATTAGCATACAACTTACCAGATATGATGTTAAAAATACTTTCGATTGGGTTCTGATCAGGGATACACGTCGGCCAATCAAAAACACTAATATTTTGAAAGTTAAACCAAATTTTTGCTTTGTATGTGACATGAATAAACTTATTTCCTTGCTCAAATAATACTTTGGACGAGCTAAAAGTTAACCAAGTGACTGTAAATTGTTCTCCAATGTATGTATGTAACCTTGCGTTACTTGACAAACATCGAGGAACTCGAGAGATGTTTGAGCATTAAAATAAAGTGAAGTCCAAATTATTAAAGAGTCACCTCCTTGTTGTTGAGTAAAGAAAGTCCAAGGTTCTTTATGCAAGTCGTACCAATAGCATGCGCAACCATCTGAACCATCCAAATTGAGTTTTTATTAACTCACTGAGTATCACAGTACACCACCTGGGTTCATTTGATATATGTTTGAGAGCTTTTTGTATTCTCATCAATTTGTAGTGAAATTTTAAAACTGGTTGTTTTAGCATTTTCATGTAAACTAATTTTTCTTTTTCTTTAATTCATCTACGGATCGTTTCCATTGACACAGAAAGACTTGAATCATTTTTAATGTGACTAGAAACCATCATTTGTGTAGCTGCCAGTTTATAGATCCTACTACCAACTCATTTTCTGATCGTCACACGAAGTTTTTCAGATCTGTATTTTGCTTTGAAAGAGTCAACCTTAGACAATATTTGACAAATTGCTAAAATTTCTTTAATAGTATTACCTTTCGATTTCCGCTTCCATACTTCAATTACTTCATCTGACTGAATATTTCTTGCTCGCAGCACTTCACAATCCGATGCTATTGAGAGAGACACTTAGATATTTCATGCATGCGATCTGTTTAGTTTGAAGTTTGCATTTTTCGGTGAACAGTTGCCAAAAATCAAGAAAGTGTCTAAACCTTTTCAACATATGACTATATATTACGTTATATTAAATATTATGTTATATTAAAATCATTATTTTCGACTCAAAATGTTTAAAATATTATTTAAAAATATAGCCATTTTTATAACACAAGAGTTCGTATTTTTTATTTAAGTGTTAACTATCATCAGTGTCTATTTTTATGCTAAGCACTGTATATATGTGTGCGCGTGTTGATAACGAATTATATTAAATGAAAATATATTGTTGCTAGCAACATGAAAATTTGTATTTTTTTTTAATAATACAAATCCATATCTATATACATGAGTGTGTGATTGTGTTAATTTTTTTTAAATTAACTATTTAAACACTTCTGTTCTTGAAAAAAAAAAGATATTTCGACATATGTAAGATGATGTTTTGTTTTAGTATCGTGTTTCATTAAAATTATTCATATCAAAAGTATTCTTCGTATTTCATAAACGATTGCAAATTGAGACACTATCTGTAAATATTACATTTTATTTAAATTTTCGAGTCTGGATTAATTATTTAGAATCTGTTGTACTGTTGAAAAGAAGAAAATCGCATTAGATTGACAAATATTGAAAGTTATAGCCTCTGTATAAGAGATGAAATATAACGAGAGAATATATATGTTATTTCTTTTTAAATACATCATATTCCAATCGGAGTTAAAGCCAAACCAAAGGGAGTAATGTCGACTGCTTATTCAACTAATTTATTTTCTTTACTTTTTTTTAAGTATAGAAATTTAAAACGGGATTAAACATCCACGCAGTGGACAGAACAAATGGAATAGAAAAGTCTTGTATACCAGATTATAAAATACAATACCATTTAAGGAGTTAGCATGTTGTGCGATATAATCGCATATGATTATTTCTTCAAACATAATGGTGTAATTGATGTAAATTCATCAATTTCATAGAATACGTTCAACGGCTTCAATTACAGTATGATGATGTTTTTGTTCACTGGAATAATTTTTACATCTGTGTTATACCTTTCACTAAATATAAAATGTTATATAAACTGTCAACGTTGAAACTTTAATTAAATTATCAGTCGTTAAAATGTCATGATCAATTTAATGATTATTTTCAGAATGTAAATATTCGTTGATATCTATTTATCTTTAATTATTTTCAAAAAAGAAAAAAAGAACCTCTGTAATGTTTTCTGGGGTCTTTGGTTTGATTATTATCCCTTTGCCTTGCTTCCTCTAGAGAGTCGGAGTACTTCAAAAAAGCCGAAAAGACAACGAATGGAACGCTTCATTTTTAGGTAGATTTAGTATATTTCGTTTTACAGTTCTGTTCATGAAATCTAAATAACTTAATAACTCTATCTTAATTCCGCGTTTTTTATTGTACTTTCCTGTGATTGGCTGTTGTCTTCAGCCTTCTTATTGACTGTAAACTGACTATAAAATTTCATTGTTGGCTATTTCCAGCTTGTTTCTCTTCCCCTTATCTTTTATTTCAGTCTTATTGCTGCATGTATAGTTGATGCACGACTTCTTTGCGCCTGACGAAGAAAGGAATATTCAGATCTTTTAAGAGGTCTAGTATATTTAATTTTTTATGGTTTAAAGAAGTTATTTTAGTTGTTAATTAAAAACAGATATTCCAAATTAAATCTAATTTTGTAAAAAAAAAAAAAAAAAAAAAAAAAAAAAAAAAAAAATTAGAAGGAAAAGTTTGAAATATGCAGCTTCCATATAAGAGACAATTACTGAAAAAGAACTATGTTATAAATCATATCCCAAACTTAGTTGAAGCGAAAACGGAGGGAGCAATGAAGATTGAATATTCAACAATTTTTTTTTTTTAATATACAAATCTAAAATACGGTAAGATGTCCATGCAATGGTTAAAAGCCACATAGCTGTAAAACATGCATTTTCTGACGATTTGAATTAAATTTTGTGAAGACTGACATAGAATAATTGTTAATAATAATACAAAAGTTAAATTTTAATGAGATTAAGTAAATCAATAATTATGTCTTTATCAAACTATACTTATCATACATATAAAAATAATATTAAAAAACATTTCAAATTAAATTATGCATCTGTGAAGTAGATGCATTTTAAATTTGCTGATTCTTTCATTAGAAGGAAATAAAATTGTTTTTCTCTCTTTCACCATTTTAATTTTATTTATTTATTTATTTATTTTTGGTATGTATGTATGAGTAAGGGGGTTACTATGTCAGCTCCAATGGTTGAGAAACGCATCTGTTTCAATTTACAATTTTTAATAAATTCCTTTTTTAAATAATATGTCATAATTTGAAACCCTTTAATGCAAAATAAATAAGTAGTTTTTTGTTAATTTATTGTACTTATACATATATATATACATATTTCAATGATATACGAGTGAACCGGGAGTCGACTTCAAAAATCATCTCTACATCGATGGCTGAAATTGCAAGATAAGACAAAAGTCAATACTCTTATTAAAGAGTTAGTATATTGGTGAAAAACCTTTTCAAGCATCATTTTAGTGGTTGATTGGTAGATTTACCATTGTGTTTTTCTGTCCCAGTCCTCCGTGTTTTCATACCCATTGCTGCAGAAAAATGCAAGTATAAACTTACAGTCGAGCGACTCAAATCGGGTCCTCGAGTTCTTTACACTAAGACATGATGTGGCAGAACAACTGCATTTTAGAATTCGAAATTATTTCGGACTAATCCTATAATTTCAGCCATCAACTCGATGAAATGAAGGTCACTGAAGGGAATTGTGACCTAATATACATTTATGTCTAACTAAGATTTCTTTAGAGAATTGGCAAGTAATTTTTTTAATAATTTACATCTTTATAACTGAATTATTTTAATCTATGTCAATTTCTATCTTACAATTTTTCATATACTAAACTTAAAATCGTGTGACGATAGATATTTTAAAATTGAGTTTTAGTTTTATTATGCAGATATACAAATAACTCACATTCTCAGAATGAACTGCATATAATTATAAGAAATTTTGTAGAATACCAGATATAAATTTTCTTCGAAAACTAAACTATTATTATTATTATTTTGCATATTTCTGTTTCGACGAGCAAAACACGTATAATGAACTCCGAATGTATAGTTAAGTATATGCATATATATTATTGCATATTCCTTTTAACAATGCCTAAAATTTCAACTTCATTTAGAAAGTAAATATTTTGAATTACTCAACCGATTTTAGTATATGAATTATAATTTTAATCTAAGTTATAGTCATATTTTAAGCGTGAATATAGCGATATAATTAAAATACTCATTATGATATGTTTGGAGTACGAGTAATGAGGATAAATATTTTAAATAAAGGAGTTCGTTACTTCTGCTTACATATTCATATTAATACACATTTTAATTGCTTTAAAATTATAAGCAGGTCCGGGTTGTGATTCTATGCATAATGCATGCAGTCGTTCGTTGTTAGCAGTACATATGGAATAAATAAAGGTTATTTAAAGTTATTTAAAACTAAATTAATTATTTAAAAAAATTCTAAATTTGTTCTCTTTGTTGATAAAAGAAATAAAGGTGAGTGCATTTGAACAATAGTTAGAGATAACTCAATGATGGAAATGTTTGTAATGTATAGACTGTGATGAATATATGAATGCTAATATGTTGTGTTATAGAAAAAAATCCCAACTTTTTAAATACTTTAAAAGAACAAAATATATTTGAGAAAAACTGAATTCATTAACAAAGAATGCTTGTGAGAAATGAAAAGTATGAAAAAACATAAAGCATTTTTGGAAGAACACTATTTCTGTCATTCATTGTGATGAGAAATTCATATTTTTTTTGTTGTAATTGAAGAGGCAAATCAATTTCCTGTATTAATTTCTGGACGACTAACGTTTGCCAAGATTTCGTCTGCAACAGGTGATGCTGAAGTTGTCTTTGAAACCTCCAAAAATGAGAAATAGCTGATAATATTGGTACAAGTTGCTTTGACACAAACAGCTGAAAGACAAGGTGTAAATCTGGTGCATTGTTCTTATAGCATAAAAATTAAAAAAGGAACAGCTCTTACCACTTCCTTGACAGTATCACTTTATGGAGCTGATAATTAGCACTGTGTTTGAAATGTGTATAGCAATCATATCTTCAAATAAAGATGCACTACTTAAATTCTTCATTGATAATGTAATTTCATTGATAAAGACAAGTAAACGAGGAATTTTATTTGATGATTTCGCAAATCTAGTAGGTGATATAGAGCAAAAAACGATCAACTATGCAAAGAAATAAATAGAAAACAAAGAGAAACCAAGCTAAAAGGTGATTATAAATAATATTTAGAATTTGTAATTATTTTACTTGGTGCTGTCCCAGAAAAGGGAATCAGATTTATGACACCGGTTTCCATGCATCATGCTCATTGAATATCGAAAGTGATGAATTGATTTAAAATTTGGATGCTCAATGCTTAGTTTAAACTGACATAAGAAGAGTACGAAGGTATTCTTGATATATGTTTTATATGTCTATGTATGCTTGAAAGATTGTATCTCTGAACTTCAAGCTCCATGTGTCCTTATAATGGCATGTTGCTGCTCAAGTCCCAATTTGAATACTCGTTAATATATTCAGATATTTCCTGGACTGTATCACGTTTCTTTACTAATCACTTGTATTATTTGTTAGATTAGCTTTATTTGATAACTATGAGAGTTTATAAACGAAAATACGCATTTTTAAGGTTTTATAGAAATAATTTAACTCTAGAAAACACGCTCGAAATGCTCCAAACAAATCAGTGTTACTCTTTATTCTTAAAAAAAAAACGAAAATTTTGTCTCTGCCGATAATGAATTTGTTTTAACTATTGGAACTTCCAGTTGAATATATTGCAGTTAATCCTGAGTTGTCGGAGGCAATAGATGAGTATAAACAGACTAAGTTCTTATAACCGAATAAATTCCCATAATATGTTACATATGTGCTTAATTTATATAACTAGAAGCCTTATTTATAAAATCGCATATGATTCTGAAAGCTTCATATACTTTTAAAAATCAAACTTCTCTTTATTCGTAATTAAAATACATTAGTTTTCAAAGTTTTCCCGATAACTATATTTCAGTAATTTTTAATAAATATTAGTAATTTTTAAAAGCACGATGTTTAAAATTTTTCGGAAAACTATACAAAAAACAATGCATTTTTTAGCAAAAACTGCTTACATGTAAGAAGTATAAATAAAGTTGAATTCTACGCGTTAGTTCTTACATTTAAAATAGAATCGGACATGGTTAAACTAAAAAACAAATATAAACAGACATAGAATATTCGATCAAGTTTCATATTTATTCGATAAATATTTGAACTCTTAATTCATTTTAAAATCTTTTAAAAGCATTAATGTTACAATGTGTTCACAAATATTTAAAAGAAATCATTCAATGTATTGTATGTTTTCGTAATTGGAAAACATTCGCTTTTCTGTTCAAAACTAAATAAAGTATAATCATTTAATAAAATATTACTTTTACAAGAAAAATATTTGCGTTTTAAGTTATTTTTGTCTGAGCAATTCATTAAATACAATTAAATAATTGCATTGTTTTTCTTTGACTGAGATGATGATTTATACACACACAAACACACACACACACATATATATATATATGCATGCATATATACCTACGTATATTGATTTATATTATGTGACATATGATTTCTAAACCGAAGATATTATATTTGCTTTTATTTATAGTACATAAGTTGTTCATTAACTGTTTTTATAAAATATGAATATTTTGTACATGAAAATCAGACTTCAAATCACTTTTCGTCAAAAACACAAGATATAACACATCAAACTGCAATCTGATTTCCGTACCTAACTCTAAGGATAGAGCAGTCATATTTGAAAAAAATAAAAAGAGTAACCTTGGTTTGGGCCTCAACAAGAAGTCTTTTAAGGGGCTGCTGCAGTCAAATGAAAAGACCCATTCTCTAATGCTAATACTACAGTAGGATTTTATAAAATATATCTCGGTTGCATTTCAGTATTTTTAAAGTTTTATTTTTGCATTGATAGCTGAGATTGGTCTAAATGTACACCGTTGTTTTACTTTTTCAATTTTGATTGCAGATATTTTTAATGAGAATTCTTTCGTTTTCAAAACCGTTTCAGAATATAAAAACAACTTCGAAAAAAAAAATCTGTAAACAAACAAAAAAAAATCTGCCCATAGATCAATCTCAGCTATACAATGCAAAAGAAAGCATTGAAAAATATTAAAATGCAAGTGAGATATCTTTGTACGGGTGATTCTCAAAATAGGGGACAATTTATGTCTTTCGGCATACAAAAAAAAATTGAGAGGTTTTCTGTCATGTTTTTATATTTAGATATGGTTGTTTTAATATTATTCATTATTTGCACTCAAGAATTACTCACTTTTTACTTAAAAACACCTTAAAATAACAGAATAAATGTTCAAAATGTCATTAGCATGGATGTCCACAGCAGCTGTGCCTTGTATATACTAGCTTTTTCAAGAGTCAATATCATGTTTATAAAATAAAACAAATGTTATTCTTTCTTTAAATTAATCAAGGAGAGGATTTATCTAATAAATTTCTTTTTAAAAATAAAAATATAGTATATAAAAAAAGAATTAAAGTTTGTCCTCCATATTCTATTTTCAAAACAAGATCATACTATAACAGCTGGTTATTAATCAAAATTTCATTTTCACATATGACAATAGTTTGAAAATATAAAGTTTCTCCATGGCAACAAGTAGCCATTTTATTCCAGCCTGAAAATAGAAGCATGTATTGTATTTTAAGAATGGAAGTTGAATATTAGGGGCATACATCAATTGTATGTCATTAGAATGAATAATAATTTTCATGTTTATTTTATAATTAAAATTTTTATTTTACTTATTTGCATAGGACTTTTGTGTTTTAAAAAGCCCCAGAAAGGACTATTGCATTGTGATTATATTATGGCTCATAATCTTATTTAAATTAAAATTTGTCATTAGCATGGACAAATATCAGTGTCATTAGCATGGTTTTTCTGTCCATGCTAAAGACTCCTATGTGCATAAATGTACCCATTGCTTTTATTGTATATTTTATAAAGTTTAATTTTACGTATAAATTTAGGTATTACATTTATTATCCCTAAAATATGCATTAAATCTGTCAGAAAATCACTAAGACAGCTTCTTACATTGTTAGTGTCAGTATGTTGCTCATGTAAACAAAGTTTGCTCTTTGGTAATGTTTTTATTCTCCTTATATGTATATATGTAAAAATGGAAACCATTTGCTGAAAAGGAAGGCTAATAAATATAGAAAAAAACATTTAAACAGGAAGAAAATAAAATTTTCTTATTATATTTATTCCATGCAATTTGTTTTGTCATTAGCATGGCTCAAAAAATACTAATTATTTTTTTTAAAGTTAATTTTTAAATATTTAGCTCTGCTGACTACATGTAAAGTGTACCTAATACTATATTAACAACACCTATTTTTTCAGAAATTTTGCTAATAGTAATTTTTTTAAGATTTCACTTTTGAAATTGTCCCCTATTTTGAGAATCACCCATACATGTTTTCCATCGGATGGGTATTAGCTAACGAGTCTTTTCATTTGTATGAAGTAGCCTCATAAGGGTGCTTTGGCTTTAAGGGCTAAGGTTACTAAGGATTCCTAAATCTTTCAATGATTCAAGTGCTAAAGTTATTAAGATTTAGTAAGTTTTTAAGGGCGTTAATGATAACGTAAATCTCTGGGATGCCGTACCCACACACATTGGTTTTACACTAACATTTTATGTTCCTATATTGCATGCAACTAAATTTTATCTATGAGTTCACAAATACTTTAATTCATGTGTTATTAAAAAGTATTTATTAACTTGCACCAAATCTAAAATAAAATTGCTCAAGATAAATTCAGCAAAATTATTTAAAATAGTAAAATAACTTTATGACTGATTTTTATAACATACTAGTACCTTTTTAAGAGATATATTCATACCAGCATATCAAGCAGCACACACAAACATATGTAGTAGGCATAAAATTTAGTTGCAGATTTAAAATTTAGTTGCATAATATCCTAAGTATACATACACTGGTGTGCAAAATTTAAGGACGAGGGGATTTTCAAGCGATAATTTTCACGCCAATATTCAACAGGGAGTAATATAATTTGACTAATTACTATCCCTGCATTACAGCTAGTCCATATAACATCTTATTCAGGTCACACATGGTCACAAGAGTCACAGTCACTACGGCGAAACAAAAAGTAAGAAATTCCATGCGTCCCTTTTATAAGTCCCAAATGACTACTAAATGTGACTCCACTGTCAGATCACTGCGACTGCTGCTTTGTGACGAGTCACCAGGTGATTTTACAATGTCGCTTTATTGAGACTCTCATGTGACTGTCATTTGGAGGCTCAATTTCAAAGTCATTGCGAATGTTGCATTATCATAAATAACCAAATAATGACACATCAAAGTCACATGGGACTTTCTGTCACAAGACTTTGTCAAATGGTAAAAGAGACCCTGCTGTTAAGTAACCACTGTGAAAAGTGGTGAAAACTCACCATGAAATTATCGCTTGAATTATCGCTTGAAAATCCCTTGAAATTTGACATTTTGGGACTCCAACCTTAATTTTTTCATACAAGTATACATATATTACAAATTAATATAAGGCTCGTTTATTAATAAAAACTTTGTGATTTGAAAATTTTTGTATGTTTTTTTTAGTTTCTAATACTTAAGGAAGATCACATTTATTTAAAAAAATGTTTGCTGTTGCCTAATGTTGAATAATTTGTTATATGTCAAGTTGAATTTTATAAACAACATCATAAATCATCCAAAATTAGAAACTCGGAAAAGAGCTTTTAAGCGAGTTATATGACGATACTTTCAAACAACAATAAATTAAATGTTATCTTGACAAACATGTCAGATATTCATGGAAATTCGTGCTTATAAATAAACCAGAATACTCACTATGTGCTTTAAAACTTAAACAACTATTGCAAGCGCTTAAACTTTCTCAAACTAAGTTCGTAAACGGCGTCTTCACATTTAAAATTAATCGATACGTCGGATTTTGATTACACACATACAGATCTGACCAAAAGAGACATTTAGCTACCAATATACGTGGTTTATTTTATTTCAAGACAGCCGGAACAAAACATCTCACTGAGAGGCACATCAAATCACGTGATTGTGTTTGTACCGAATGTAAACAATTTTAAGTTTGCATTTTTGGGTCCTGACAGCTACTATATTTTATCACTATTCTTTGATTTACTGTGTGAGCAGTGATATGTATTGACAAAAATATTTTAAAGTTACTGTACATAATATAGTTCAGCTAAATGATAATTAAATGATTCCTTCTACTTTTCTTTTACTCAAAAATACTAAATTTTCGAATTTTGTCTTTTTCAAGCTTTTTGTTTTACATACATGCATTCTTTAAATGTTAAAGTCTTTATGTAGAACAACTTTCAGAAATCTAAAAAGAGAATAAATGTTGTGTACTTATGTTTCCAAAAGTTAAAGTCTGCTTTATCTTTAAATGTAAAAATATCAATTTAGTATAGCATTAAAGTACAGGAAGATTTAACTTCTAAAATTGTTTTTGAAATTTTAAGGAAAAACAGTAGTAATTGAAAACAATATATATCTAAATGCTAGTGCATACAAATCTTCTTTGTTGTCAGTTTTAATTTATGAAACAAGAAACATTAAGTCGGAAGGAATTTCTTTGGAGCTCATCCAACTTAAAAAATTAAATAAAAGGAACAATAAATTGTCTGCATATATATTTCCGTATCAGAAAATGCTATATCTACATTTAAATGGGAATGGGATAAATAACAACTCTGAGAAAAGACAGCGTGCTTTTGTTTTATTTATTTACTTGTAATATTTTAAATAAGTGAATTCAAAATTATACGTGACGAAAAAATAAAAAAAAATAAATATCTAAACAATATATTTTAAAGATGTATTTTAAAATATTAACGTATTTAAATAACAGGAGTATTGAACGGAGTATTGCTCATATTGCTCATATTCATAAGTAATTTACGCTCATAATATTTAAATGTAAATATATCGTTTTAGAATATCAATAAACCTTAATTTAAATAGAAGAAGGTTTAACTTATATACATATATTTGAAATTTTAAAGGAAAATAGGAGTAATTGAAAACAATATATATTAATAAATGCTAGTGAATACAAATCTTCTTTGTAGCCAGTTTTAATTTATGAAAGAAGAAACATTAAGTCATGAGAAATTTCTTTGGAACTCATCCAACTTAAAAAAATAAATAGAAGGAAGAATAAATTGTTTGTATATATCTTTCGGTATCAGAAAATAGTATCTCTACATTTGAATGTGAGTGGGATAAATAAGAACTTTGAGAAAAGACAGCGTACTTTTGCTTTATTTCTTCACTTATATTTGAAGCAAGTGACTTTAAAATTATACGTTACGAAAAAATTAAAATAAGCATCTATAGAATATATTTTAGAGACGTATTTTAAAATATTTATTTACATTCAACGTATACAAACATTTTAATCCAAAGTTAAAAAATTTATTTTCCCAAATTAAAAAGTGTATCTCCTAGATACGCTTGTTAAAATTCCAGCATATATAATACTAAATGCTAAAAAAATAATAACAGTGTTTTCCATGCTGAATAACATATATCTTAAAATATCTAACATTCAAACATGAAATACAGCGATTAACCTCAACAGAATTCAATATAAAGTAAGAAAAAAGTATAAAGCCAATGATGACATAAGAGAATAATGGATTTTTAAAAATGAAACAACTATTAAGAGTTTCTTTATGCTAGACACGAGAAATTAAATGTACCTTTCAAAGAAGTAGCGTTTTTTTTATTTTAAATTTTATAGATGGTCATTTGAAGTAAATGCATTTAAGCAACAATTTGTTCTTTCTTACTATAATCATTTTATTAAATGTTTGTAATCGTATCAAATTCAAAGTTTCATTTTCCATACTTTTTTACAATGATACATAATATTAACGAGTCCTTAACTATTAAATAATCCTTAATAATTTCAGTTTTTGATATTACTTTCTAAAAACATCTGCCACAAAATAACTCAAGTTGAGCCACGCTCCACTCATCTCAAGATTTGAAAGTAATGAATACACTTCCCGTAAAGAGATGAACGAGTTTTTTTAATCAATTGAAATCAAGATGAGTAATTGAAATGAGCAATTTAAATCAAGATGAGTAAAACTTTTTTTTTAACTCATTCAGGATCTATAATCTTACAGTTCTTTCCTGAGAAGCCAAATCCACTTGTCCTTTTAAGAGTGTAGGCTTGGTGATTTACTGAATATTTTTCGTACACTTTTACGCTTTTTCACTCTTTTGTTCTATATTTTATTTATATCTTGAAATTTTGCAATTGTTTAATTTTACCTGTAAGAATAAAATGCATTAAAATAACATTTTAAAAAGTTTTATATTATTTGACGTATTTTGTATTTCATTTGTTGAATTAAATCTAATCATTTAAGAACAATAACCCAGTTTGCTGATATTAACGAGCATACTCGTCATTTGCAAGGAGATTTTCTTTGAGAGATATGAGATAACTTGATATGGATTCTTTTCTCTAATTCCTTCAATATGGTTATTGTTGAAAAATAGAATACATGTATTATTTAGGCACTAAAATGCACAAGAAGAGAATAATTTATAAATTCGGATTTCAGAACACGTATCATTTATTTTAGGTAAAAAGGGTAGTTTTTGATTTAAGTCTATTGGAAATCGCCAGTTGGTTTTTATGTGTTATTCATTTATCTTTTGTTAAAGATTGCACTCTTATTTATGACTTAAAAATATTTTACATATATCATAGAAAGATTCCAAAATTTTGTCTAGCACCCTATTAGGAGGTATGGGTAAGAAGGCTAACCGAAGTGAGGAATCGGGATCTGGCGGCCATTTTTGCTTTACAGATAGGGCATATAGCAGTACTAAATAAAAATATCAGATTTATTTCTCTGGTGTTTAAACTAAGACTTAAATAGGCAAATAGAGAAGTCACATAAAATATTTTCTACATTTATCAGAATTGTTGAGACGAAATAACAATTAAAAAAAGACCCATTAAAAGGTTGTAAAAAGAATTCAAATGTAAATTAAAACGTTACTAGGCAACCTTCTTGCTTACAAATGAGCAGCGCTGTCTTTACTAGAATGCCCGTGCATATAAAAACTATGTAATGTGGCATCTTGTACAACAGAGCATCTCACCTCAATGTACCCTAAAAAAACCTAAATATAAAAACTAAATTTTTGAAACGGAAAAAATAACACATTTTAATAAATATAGTAAAAATCATTATTTTAAACATCAACAAAAAATTAATACAAAGTAATTCGTTAAAAATTCATTTGTTGTTAAAATTAATCTTTTATATATGCAGGGTGTTCCTTAGGCCGCCAAAATGTGTGCATATAAGGAGTCAGTTTTTATATAGCAATGTGGTTCAGAAATTAAAGGTTTGTCGGAGAACACGAAATGCAGAGGAAATGAAAACGAATATTTTATGGGAACAACAATTACAGTAAGTTCTCAATTGTGCCACTTCAAGCGTCTACAAATGATTGGCATCGTTCTTCTGCGATTTCAAGCGTTTCCGAAACATTTACAGCAACGAATGAAATCTTGCAATGAAGTCCGCATCACAGTCAACTGGTGTCTCATAGCTGAGACAACTGGAACTTTCGAAAAACCACTCCAATGATGCTTCATGTTATGTATCGATGTTGCTGGTGTGTAAACAAGAACTTAGTGTAATTTTCGTGTTAGTAAATAGCTCGTTTAATTCGCTCCATATTTCTCTTTTCTTGCCAAAACTTTTAATTTATGACTATACAATCGTATACGAAACATATTTGTTTAATTAGATGCACCACCACTCAAAGTTTGCCGAATGATAGTAGAAACACCCTGTATAAATGCAAATAATAAAAGTACAGAAAGTGATTTAAAAGCCTAAAAATTCGAATATCATTTCTGTGTGAGTTACGGAAATGAACTTACTCAAATAGTTTAAAAAGGACTGTCAAAAATTTTTGCACATTTTCTCCATCACGAAAATGCATTCCTGTTTGGGTGTACCACTTTGTGAAATATGTTTACGCAATTCGTTTAAAAAATGTAACGCAGTTTTTTTAGCGAAGCCACTTCTGCTTTAGCTTCTTTTATATACGTTTTCTAAATACTTTTGGCGTGTTTTCCAAGAGATAAATAGAGAAATATTTTAACTATAGATTTTTAAGATTAAGGTAGTCCAAATAACCACACATATGCACCAAAATTTAATATTTTCTTTAAAATGTTAAGTAATCTTACGTTAACAAACTTTAATTTCCATTGCATCATGTACTTATTATAAGGTATTTGTACCCTAATGGTTCCCAATATGGACACCCCTAATTGTTTTAAAGGTAATAATTTTAATCGAGAGATGGCTCAACATTTTCGCGAAGAAAAGCAGTTGAAAAGATAATTAAGGCTGAAATATGTAAAAAAGCGCGCTATTCGCTATTTACGAGGAAACCTGTTGTTTCGAGATGTGCTGATCTTAATTACTTGTAAGTTTAAATTCTTATTAGATATGGTAAAATTACATTAAATGTTGAAAAGTGGAGTATTTTAGAAAGCTAATAAAACATATTTTAGATTGCTTTTGCATATTTTGCTTAAAAATATATTCCTTATTCATTTGTTACAAGATTTAGTAAAACTACGCCCGGTTCCTAATATGGACAGCTTATGTCCCCATCGACTACAACTGTAAGAAAGAAGAAAATTCAACGTTGCCAAGCAATAACTTGAAAAGTCATCAAAGTGGTAAAATCTTTGTTCAACAAGATGGTGAAAAAGTTTCTATTTGTCCATGCTGTGAGGACTGGGTAATAACAGATGTAAATTCGCAGACAGATGCTATAAAACTAAGTAAAACCAACAATATTATTTCATAATATTAGTAACTAAGGGGCTTTGCATGGGTCTTCGAAGGGTAAAAGCCGAAAATGATCCTCCTCTTTCGAAAATGCATGTTCTAAAGATATTTTCTGTCCCCCCTCCTTCTCAGAATATTTTAAGATACATTTTTTTATTCCCTCTCCTCTAAAATCCCTTGGAAAAGTGGCTCATACACACTCTGTAGAAAGTCAATAAGGAAACACCTGTCCTCAATAGGGGCAGGTAGTTCCTTATATGGACACTTGTAAACATTTTTTGTTTTTATCATATAAATTAAACCAGAATAATTACAAGTTCGCTAATTTTAATAATGATACATAATAGTCCAAGGATAGTGGACACACATTTTTGGAGTCCTCTGACTTGTACATGGGGGTGAAAAAAATACATTTTCCTTAAGTTGTCCATATAGGGTACAGGTACTATAATACTATTAACACTTGATTGATACATTTTCATTGAATTACATATGTGCCGTTAGTGTTGTAGATTATCTTTCTCAAAATATAAAATTAAAAACTTTTTAAACTTTTTAAAAAACATGAAAAAAAATTAAAAAAGGTGTGTATACGTTACGTAAAAACTTTTTATTTTTATTACAAATTTAACTGCATATATACATATATATGTATATACATATAACCATTAAAGACAACTTCAAATCCATAGAAAGATTGTGAAAATATAAATAATAAAATTGATCCCCTTTGAAGTTAAATTATTACTTATAAAAACATATTAAAAATCCTACAAATGATATGGAATAAAAATATATCATAATTCTTTCTTATATACTTTTCATATGATTCAATAATCTGAGTAGAAAAAGAAAAGAACATTGATAAGGAATATTTCATAAATTCTTGTGAATGTGTTATATTACTTACAGATAGCGAAATAAAATTATCTTTCATGTCAAGATGAAAATATTTTTTCAACTTTTTCCGTCGATTATGAAAACTCACCTGAAAGAAAAATAAAGATATGAATTTATAAATTTAATTAATTACAAAGCAGAAAGTTATCAAAATGTACATCATTGTAATGGTATTGGAACAAATTATATATTGTACCCATTATATTTATGAAACACACCTGAAAAGAGTAGATTATTATTCTAAGCCTTCCACATAATTTGTTTTCCAACCAATAAACACATGCAAAACGCATTTATGAAGCAGAGCTATAAAAAAATATTAATATTTCATGGATTTTTTAATGATATCATTAATTGTTCTTAAGGCTATTACAATACCGTTTTTTAACGTTCCTTTCAATAATTTATGAGCATACATGACAAATGAAAAATAAATGTAAGGAAGTATAGTAAAATTTACCGGGTGTTCCAAAAATAACCGGTGGATTTAAAAAGTCAATAACTTGAAACGGTGACAGCTATCAAAAATTTTTTTGCAGGAGGGTTATGTATGATGTCAGGAGTTTTTTCGCCTTGATTTTTTATTTTAGTTCGGATTTCGAACAATAGATGGCGCTGACGGCGCTTGGCACTCAGTCGAAGACGAAACTGACTTCACTCAGCACTGATACAAAGGAAGGAGATTAAGGATAAGGAGTGCGTTTCATTCGATTTGATTTAATGGAATGCATTTTGCCATGGAAGTAACAGATTCTTCGATAGTGGAATACAGCGTTCAGAAATGGGAATAAATTTCGCAAACAGTATTTGAGTTTGCAGGAGATTTTACATTTATGAAGTTTTATCTACCCAGATAAAATTACTTTCTTATAGCACGATTTAAAGAATATTTTATGCATCGTATTTTAAAACTACACTGTTAAAAAATTGAAACATTTGCTGCATCATCACACCACCGCTTTTATAGAAAATGATTACTTCATTGTATTATGTTTATTTTTGTTTTCTGTTATCATTAACATTATTCAAATTAATGCCATGTAAATAATACATGCTATTTGTTTGCATAAAAAAGTAATTTATTAAACCAATATAAATGAATATATTTAAATCAGTAAAAATATTAATTTGTTAACGTAAAGATGTATTGCATTTAAATTAGGATGAGTATATTAAATAATGACATGATACAGGCTCTCACTTTTTAACACTATTACTCCCAATATTCTGGTTTGAAAATCCGAATTAATTGTATTTTAATTCTTGTATTTAATAAAACCCCTATTAATTATTATTATTAGTGTTATCATTTAAAAACTATGTCAAACAAACTGACATTGTTTGTATGACGGGAGCATCAGTTAGAAGTAATTTCGAATAATGCAACTTTAGAAGAAACCTCAATATTTTTAATAACAAAAAGCTGTTCTAAATATGCTTTAATATATGAAGAATCAATGGCTTTTACATAACACACACACACACAAAAATTACAAAAAAGAAAAAAGGAGAAAAAAAGGATTAAAAAAACAATTAAAATACGAAGTTTGAAGTATTTTAAGGTATTTATTAACTATGTATATATGTAATTTAAAGCTTGTTCATTTTTTATATGCTTGCAACTAATCACTTTCTAAAGGGAGTCCTATAACTTCTTAGAAAATACAAAACTATCCGTAAACAATCAGTCGACAGTCGCTCTGTCGTCACCAACGGTATCGGCACGATACCTCGTATGTACATTGATGAAAGTCTATTCCAACATTTAGTTTCAGTTAAACCACAAAATGATAAAATGTCGAAAGGTTAAGGAATAAATTGCTAAGCATTACTTTCAAAGAAAGAAATTTAGCTTTAACACTAGTTAAAGAGGAATTCAATGGATTTCGTACAATGATTTTCTACAATGGATTTCACTGTAAATATGCAAAAGATAATACTTATATTCGTTTAAAATATCGCTGCAAAGCTCTGGACTTCTTGTCTACCTGTAATTTGAGAGAAAAATACTTCAAGCAGAAAGCAATTTTAGACAATTGATATTCCATGACTTCTTTCCGGCAATAAATTTGAGTGTGCAAAGCCTTCAGAATGGTAAGATATATGTCATTTTAAATCCGATTCATAACAGTTTTATTCGCTTTAAAATCGATTTCCAAATGGTTGCAAAACATTTTTATAATTTTAGACAAAACTCTTTTTCAACAGAATTTTTTTTTAATTTGTAAATTAAAAAAATATATTAAATCACAACAACAAACATTCACATAAAAAACGAATCCGATCTCGTTTCTGTAACTGGCTAATTCTGAGCCCGTCTCATCCTACATTCTAATCGGCGACATACTACTGATCAAAAGTAAAGTGCATCTGTCAAAAGTCTAGTAATCTAATCCATACATATTTTTGGTTTTTATAAATTTATTTTTTCTTTCTGTATTATATTAAGTTATGTTTGCGTAGTTCTTTTGTATGTTTTTTGTTGGGCTATAAAAAAAAGTTAAATTCAGTAAGTATATTTCTTAAATCCAAAAAGACATGGGTGAAAAAAAAAAGAAAAAAAAACATGCAATACACTACAAATCATAAAATATTTCCGATCTAAATTTACTCAATTTTTCTATTTATAGTTTTAACCTTTCCGGCACGGGCAAAATCTGTACTAAAATCAGAAATTATCGTCTGACACCGGAATTCATAAACGATTTTTTTAAAAATTTAAATTCCTTCATTTAAGCTTTTATTGTAAAAGCAAAATTTTACTAAAATATTACTGGTGCTGTTTGCAAGTTTGGAATTAAAATTAGGTATTCCACACCGGGCACAGTGTGCCGGAAAGTGTTAAAAGAAAACTTTTTATTCCACAAATACATTCTATAGGATTCATTTCTTTTTAGCTAGTTAATTTTAGTAGACTTTCTGAACAAATATTTTTAACATGCACTATTTATGTACTAGAAATATGTAAATTAAAAATAGTTTTGCAATATTAATGTCTCTGCAACTGTATATATACAACTATAAGTATCTCGAAATAGAAATAAATATATATGCAAACATTTTTAGGTATATGTGTATCAAGTTCACATATAACTTCCGGTTCTACACATTGTTATGTTACATTGAAATTTAATCTCGTTTTATTAAAAACGAAATCCTGCATAAATTAGGTATTATAGTAAGGTTTAGAAATCGTAAACAATGTAACCCTGGATACATAAATAGTTAAGCCTCGATACATAAAAAGAGCGGCCTTTAGATATTAAAAGATAATTAAAAAGATAATAAATTACAACATATCCGCTTACCGGGCCAATATTTTGGTCAATACAACAACAACAACATATCCGCCAAATTAGTACAAATATTTATAAAATTTAAAATAAAGAGGATATGATCTGAAATAAGTGTAGTATCGTGTGTCTAGGGAAATTTCTAATTTTTTATTATTCCTTGAGAAGTAAACGAAAGGCCTTATTAGAAAACTACAATATTTTAGCTTTTCTAAATTTTTATTTTGCATATGAATCACATAAACCTTATTTATTTCTTAAGAGATCTTTTCAGTTACGAGAAGAAATGAAACTCTATGATAAAGCCTATGAGGGCATTTTAATATTTATGCATGGGTTTGATGAAGAAGATCTACAATTTTTAATAGTTTTTACTTTTTCGATGTCGATTATAGTTTATTATTATTATTACTATCACCATAGTTTGAAATTTCAAAACACGTTTAAAAAAATTCTAAACTAAAATTAAAAAAAATAAAATCTACAATCGTCTAACGATCTACAACCATCCCGGTTAAAGATCGTTTTCGGCTATATTAGGCAAAAATCATTTTAAAATATTAGAATTCAAGTGAGATTTTGAATTGGACCGACTTGAATTGGAGTTTTCGTTTGTCCATGTGACTAGTGTGGATGCTTAAATAAAATACCTTATACGCCCTTCGTATAAGGACTATTATCTTATCGTAAGTTGATATTATTAATGTTTGTTATTTTTTATGATAAACCGTTGTACTCTAACATATGCATAGTCATCTTCCGTGTTAAGGATCTCGACTGGATCTAAAAGGTTTAAAAAAATTTAAATAGTGTTCTTTTTTTTTAAATATTAGAACTTTAAAAAGATTTTTTCGATATAAAACTGATTATAATCTCCATATTAGAAATGTAGAAAGGCTCTTTTCTAAAAACCATAATTGTCGAGAAAAATAAATTCATATAAGACTAACTTATAATGCTAGGCAGTTACATTTATCCTTTTTTAAGCTAAATAATAATTAATTATTCAATAAACCTCAATTTGAAATAGCATTAATTTATAGCTAAGAAAAAAAAAAGAAAAAAAAACTTTGATTTTTTGTATTTTAATATTTTTTTTCATGTTATCGCTCTCTAGTTAACTTAATTAACGGAATAAATTTTCTCATTTTGTAGTGCTATTATGTTTTTAATATTATAAATTCACGCATTTTTTACGCTTGCGATTGTATTATTATTAAAGTGTAATTTTTGTAAATATAACAAAACGCATAATCTTTTATTCAAAAGTATTTTAAAAATTTAATTTAAATCTACTGCTTAATGAGTTAATTTGCTAATTTAATGATTATAAATACATTTTAATTTTTGTTAATGAAACTTCAAAAATGATATTAAAAAAATCAAACAAAATTTATGAACATTAATTCTTGTTTCTCTCGTGAAATGAAATATGCACAGAGTTTTAATATCATTAAAATAATGCATAATTTTTTATCAGACACCCCTAATTATTACGAACGGAAATAACCCGCTATTTATGTTAAACTACTATTAACTTGTTTCATAAGAAATGATTTTTATATATTTTTTTTATTTTATTATATCGTAATTTATGCAAATAAATCATAAAATGAAAATTAAATCATTAAATGTAAGTTCTCTTAATGAGTTAGTTGTTAGTTTAACGATTATGAGTGAATTTTAATGTTGTTGTTTAACGAAACTTTTAAAATTAACAATTTAAACAAAATTAACATATTAAATCCTGTTTTCTCTCGTGAAATGGTACATCTACAATACTTTATTATCATTAAATTAACATGCATTTTTTTTTTAAAAAAACTACTTTTAAAATAGTTGTTGTATTCGGATAATTGGGAGAAGTTGGAAAAATTTGGAACTCTGAACAGTATATCTGAATCTTTTTATTGGTTGAATTACCAACTTATTCGTTTTCTGATTGGTGCATATTAAATGTCCAAAAATAGAATACTTCTATTGCCACGATGACAAAAAGAGCAGTAAAAACTTTTTTAAATAATCATAATTTGATAACACATTGTGATAAAGATTTCAACAAATTTCATTTAAAAATGCATTTTATTTTTCTCTACGTAACGGTGTAAAAATTTAAAATGTGCAATGTTTAGAAGTTTAAATATTTGCATTTCCGAAATTTGTAAAACTGGAATTTCATTTAAAATTTGTTTGTGGTGGGTTCAGGAATATTAATGTTTAAGCCATGTCGTACGTAATATGAGGTGTTCAGAAGTCACTCTGATCAACTCCATCAAATAAAAATACCCATTTTAAACAGTTAAAGTTATACATCTATAAACCGCTGTTTTTTGTTGTTTATTTTGTGTGTTGGTCTAGAAATATTAATGTTTAATGCATGGTGTACGTAATATATGGCTCTTTATGATCATCATTAATATGATGTTTATTATTATTATTACATTAAATATGGAATTCATTTTTAAGTCTTGTAAATTTTAGTCTTTGAAAATATCATTTTCCAAATAGCCGTTGTAATTTGTTAAATTAATTTTTTTGTTTTATTTATTCATTTTTAATCAGACACTTTTAATTATTATGAACGAAAACAATTCGCTTCTTATTTTCAACATCTAGTTATTCTTTCATAAAGAAATCACATTCCTTTTGTAACTCATTTTTTTTTTCATTTATGCAAATAAATCATGAATTCAGAACCCTCAGGATAATTGCAATACATTCTTATCAATTTATTTATAAAGATATTCTAATACATTATTTCTTTTAAAACATTGGATCAGAATATATCCACGTAGTGTATATTTTTGCTGCCAGAAAAAAAAACGAAGTAAGTTTAAGAACAAATTATAATTTACTGATTAGGTTAATTTTTTTAAAAGGTTATTTCATGCTATATAAAATGATTCATTAATGTTTCTATTTTATTTTTATTGATAGAAATCAAATGAATAAAACAAAACTCCCTTTTTGCATTTCGGGAAAGAATTTTAGAATCATTAAATCTAGTAATATTGATGACTGTTTTATCATTAAGGATTTAAACAGAATATCACACAAAAAAAATCATAATGTAAATAAATGAATAATGATAATGAGATTAGATTTATGAATAATTATATTAATTTAGTGGTTTAAAATTTGGGATGAATGATTCATATTTTATGTATAGTTTTGGAACATATAAGTGGAATTTTTTGATGAAGGAATATCTTACCCGGGAGCAGTAGCGTCTTTGTTTTTTAAAAGGTTATTAGTCGCGGTCGGTGTTCCCCCCCCCCTTCCCCTGCATACAGAAAACTTAAAATTAGAAGCATTTTTCGCTTAATATTTAAACATTACATTCCGATGATGTTATATATTTGCAATTTATATAAGTTAAACATTTTATTAAGGAGAATTGGAATACAATTAAAAAGTAAAAAATACTTGACATTAGGGATCATTCCGTAGGCCTTTAATGCATTTTTAACTGAGATTGTAAAAATGTAACTCAAGGAAGCAGGTATGTCTTGTTACTCTATTATAGTGCTGAAGAAATATTTAAAATCAACTGCATAGTATTTGTCCATTGTATTCGACTGGGGGTATGATTTCGGAAAAAAATATATATATACGGGCGGCAAAATGGCCAACACGCGACTACTGCAGGGTTAAAAAGCATTTTTAAAATTATGAAATATATTTTTAAGCTATCAATAATCTTCTGTTTTTGTTTCTCAACGAAAGATATAAATACAAATGTTTTTGACAAGTTTTATACCAGTATAAGTTTTTATTACACATTTAAATAAATGACAGTTGTGAATGACAGGTGTGATAAGAAATAAAGAAAGCTAGCTTACATTTTTAGAAAATATCTCTTTTTCTGTTTTTAAAATCTTTGTCAACACACATATGAATTTTAAGGCTGACCAAATAAAAATGTAAAACATACGTTAAAATATTAGAAAAAATCGTCTTTAAATGTAATTTACAAAATCATAGTTTATTAAGCAATCTCAAATTTAGCTATTATTAAAGTTCTTCGCTAATGTTATGAATTTATCAATAGAGGCCTTAGATATCGTTTGAAAAGGTAACATAAATGTGAGATGTGAGATATTTTGGATAGGGATACTTGATTTTAATAGCAATATTTGATTCAGTTATTTTGAAATAAATTTAAATCCTATGCAATAGCTTAAATATTGACTCCTTTTCAAAATGACATATTTATAAAATAATAATAATAATAATAATAATAATAATAATAATAATAATAATAATTACTATTATTATTTAAGAAATTACGACAACCATTTGAAAAATGATTATTTTCAAAAACTAACTTTCAACTTATAAACAGATACTATTTTTAAAAAATGTTATTTTCCTCCCTTGTAAACAATACTTGTTTAGTTTACAGTTAAAGTTAAATTGAAAGGCAAAACATCTCGAAGTGATTATCGTTTATACAGTAATTTTTCTCCGAAAGATATTATTATTTAAAAAATAAAAAATAAATAAAATAATGAAGTGATTGTGTTTCTTCTTTTCTGAATTCATATATATATATATATATATATTAAAAAAATGGTATTTACCCTATCTATATTATAAAGAACAAACACATCTGTGCGTAATGACACATCCTTCTACGAATTGCAACACTTTCAAATTTGAAATGAGATGTCAGTTTTCCAATTTTTGGTATTCCAAATTTTTGAGCTTCTATAAACATTGCACATTTTCAGTTTTTGCGCCGTCTTTCAGGGGGGGGGGGGAAATGTACTTTTAAATGAAATTTGTTTAAAAAATCTATCTCAATTTGTTTTTGAAATATTATGATTTCTTTTGGTAGTTTGTATTTTTTTTTTCGTCATTGTGGGAACAAAAGTATTCCAAAAATACGAACACTTCAAAGATTCAAATGTATCTGAGATATCTGAATTTTCAACAACCATTTTCCAAATGACTAAAGAAATCCATGACACATTACATCAAGGAAAATAAGATTGTGTTTGGTATCTTTTATCAACAAATTAATTTGGCTCGACAGATACATAGCAACCTTTTATGTGATATTAAGAACAACGCGTTTAGAGTGTTTGATACTTTTAAAAATCTATTTAAACTTGTAACATTATATTTTGCAAAATTTTAACAACAATTAGTCGGTTTTAGATAGAGCGTTATATTTTTTTATTCACTAAAATAATCATGTCAGAAAAGTCTACCCTATTCCACGTTTATGTTTATCATTTATCAGTTAAGTAATATTGAATTTTTCATTCGATATTTTTTTAAATGGCTTCAATTTATATTTTAAATAAACAACGCTGGCTAAAGAACTTTTAAATATTTTTTTCTCTTACCTTTCTCTTATTAATAGAATTATCACAATAAGTTTATCTCATTATTTAGTGAAATTCCGTTTTAAATTTCACAACTTTG
The DNA here is from genome assembly GCA_964019185.1 of Maratus speculifer. Taxonomy (NCBI): domain Eukaryota; kingdom Metazoa; phylum Arthropoda; class Arachnida; order Araneae; family Salticidae; genus Maratus; species Maratus speculifer. Next base: position 285,595,364 of record OZ025297.1, on the reverse strand, counting down.
CACATAGTTTACATTTGTAATTGTATTTCTGGAAAAGACATTGTAAAATTAAATTTTAAGCATCTTAATAAGTCAACTAGTTTAACGAATTTTAGAAATTTCAGAAAACGACTTTTTAAAGGTCTTAAATAAAAATTATTGCACATTAAATCCTATTTTCTCACATAAAATATGTAGAATATTTTATCATAATTAAAAGGTAACATATGAACAGACATCGTTACTTATTACAGACCGAAACAAACCAATTTTTTTTCAATCTATAGTTATTTCCTTCGGAAAAGAAAAAAAAAACTTGAAAAATAAAGAATTTATTTTTATATTTTTGTTACCTCGTTATTTTCTTCATTATGCAAATAAATCATAAATTGAAACGCTCTAGGATATTTCCAATGAATTTCTATCAATTTATTTACAAAAACATTCTGCTATATTCTACCTTTTAAAGTAATGGATCGAAATATTTCCTCACAGCGTCTGCTTTTGTAGTCAGTAAAATGAAATAATATCAATAATAATTATTTATTTCCTAATTGGGTTAATTTGTCTTAGAAAAGTGAGTTGAACCCATACCAAATATTTAAGTATTTATTTCACATTTTTTTATCGAGAGATAAGAACTTCGAAGTAAAAAATATCCATTTTTTAATTCAGAAATGAAATTTACAATGATTAAATCTAATAATATTAATGAAAGTTTTAGAATTAAATATTTATCAGTCTATAACACATAGAAAAATGTCATAACATAAATGAATGAAAAATGATAATGAGATTTGATTTTAAGACAGTAATTTTATTTATTGATATAAATTTGGGATGAATGATTAATATTTTGTAATTTTTTCAAACATATGAGCAGCAATTATTGATAAATAAATGCTTAAGAAATATTTTTGAAATTATAAAATCCATCTCTGTGCATTTCTTTGTCTTAGGTTTTTATCCCAAGACAAAACATATAAATAAAAACATATTTTATAGGTTTTTTTAACAATATAAACTTTTATTGCACATTTAAATAATTGACGACTGTGTTCAAGACAACTCCTTAACTGGTAGCTTAAATTTTAGGGGGGAAATATTTTTCTAACAGATATAAATTTTCCAAGTGGAAGTACAACCGAATAACTTGCAAAAATTTTGTATGCAGCTTTTTCAGGAGTTTATATATTAACCTTCCATTTATTATGTTGAGATAATCCATAATATCAGAATAGATTGTGTGATCGTTAAGGTTTGGTTGAGTGAAATACTTCACCAGTATTCGTCCGGGATAGCTAAATTCTAAGAGCATTGGTGTCTTCAGCCAGTACATCCCAAGTTCGAATTCTGGGCAGCGCTTTTTTCACACACTTGTAAAATTTACATCTGTTACAATTGATTTACCGATTGAACAATTGTATTATAAATTAATGTGTTATAATTTCGTATGCAGCATTTTCTGCAGTTTTATATATTAACCTTCGATTTATTCTCTTCAGCTGATTTTTAGTATCAGACCAGATTGTGTGATCGTTAAGTTTTATAGGGTGATATAGCCCTCCAGTATTTGTCCGGGATGGCTCTTTTGGAAGAGTATTGGCAGCTTCAGACGCACATCCCTGGCTCGAATAGCTGCCCGGACTTTTTTCACTCACGTGAAAAATGTACATCTGTTACAATTGATTTGAGAATTGAATAATCGTTTTATAACTTTATCTGTCATCTTTTTTCTGTTATTTAATCTTCAACAATACTTAAATGATTTTTAGTTTGGACAAATAAATAGTATAGAATAGACTTTAAAACATATTTGGGTAGATCTTATAGTTTCTTTCATGATATGTTGAAGTTCATAAACAGTGTACACATTCAAGAAATGGAAAGAATGTTAAAATATGATGCTATTTAAAGTTGAATTTAAGATTTTATAGTCTTTGATACCAAATTGCATTTTTTTTCAATAATAGTTATCAGATATTTAGGAATTATTTTTGGATTTCAATTTCCTTGTTCCAATTTTTTGCTTTGGCAAATTTAAAACCATTTCAAATATTTGATCAAACTCTCTACATATCTCAGCCTTTTGTAACTTCTTGCATTAATCAAATGTCAACTTCGATATTTTTTTTACACGATGTAAATCGTTAGTGAATGCTAATCTAACCCAAAAAGTTAAAATCGGAATTTTTTTTTATGTGTTATGAATTTATCGACAAGCGAGATAAATGTTGTTTACAGATAATAATGGAATTTTGTAAAGATATTCTGAAGTGTAAGAGCTCACGAAATATGCAGCAAATTTTGACGTTATTTATAATCGATAGGAAAATTTCTTTTAAAAATACGAAGTCAAGATGAATTCGAAACGGGCTTAAAATTTTCGACAGTTTGGTTTTTAATGAACACACCAATCAAGTAGATATGCTTGGTATCAAGTACTCGCTTGTTATCTGTCATAGTTATATAAGTATTGGATAGGCAAACGGAAAGAGAAGACACGGGAACTCAGAGAATAACGCAAACTCCGGGAACTCCGCAAATAGTAAGGAGTTGAACCGATGATGAACACTTTCTGCCGTTGATAAACACTTCTCTATATCTTTAACTCAAACGACATATTTCGGTTCAATAGATTTTATATTGTGTAGAAATAGCCCCCCCCCCCCAAAAAAAAAAAAATTAAATCATATATCTAAGGCAGTAAAATGACATTTCCGATATAAAACGTTATTTATTATCTGAATAATAATTATTAAAAGTTATCTGAATTTTATTAATATTAAAAAACATTTCATTATAGGGAATTCTTAAAAAGTCTTCAAGAATAACTTTTTAGAAGGTATAATTTTTACATTTAGAAGGTATGAAAATTAGAATGAATTTAAAAAAAATATATTGCAATAAATAAAATTTCTAATTTTAAAACTAATTCCCCACCTTAATCTATAATTTTTGCAAAATCACATAAATTCACGGGTTGAAGAATAATACCTATACCTTATTACAATTTATTTTTTAAGGTATTCTGCTTTATTATTATCTTTTAAAGTATCGGCAGAGAATAACTTTAAAACAGCGTCGCTTTATCTTCAGAGGAAAAAGAAACGGCGTTCTAGATTAATTTATATTTTAATAAATGGTGAATTGTCACAATGATTAACATCTATTTAAAAATTACTTAATAGATTTCTTCTAAATTGATGGAGAAGACGAAAAAATTAAAATAATATTTTTTAATGTAAGATTTAAAAAAAAGTCACAATTATCAAATCATAAGTAACAAAAGCATCTGCTGTTGTAACTAACTTGTTCCTTTAAAATTATATGTCATTATAAGTCTGAGGGATTTTTTATTAATAAAAAATATAATTTTTTTTTAGGATTTGCAAAGTTTTTTAGTAAACCATTTCTAATTTTATTTTTTAAACTAAATTGCTGCTTATTATTAGCAAATAGTATGTTTTCTGACACTACAACAAACTTTAAAGGGATTTATTCAACAGTTTTTTTTAGAAAAATGTACTAATCAGACACACTGTTTAAAAACTTCCATAGACATATGTAAAATGTTAATTAATTTTTGGAAACTAATTTATGAATATGTTTAGTTTCTTTTGATTTCTAAATGGCCAATAATGTGTAAATTTACATAAAAAAATTCTTTTTATATCTATTTTTAAGTAAAATACTCGATGTTAAATATTTCGCAAAAATCGCTTCATTTTACTGGTGTTCTATGTGCCCTTAATGATTACTAAACAAATGCACTTCTTAAATTCGTATGGTAGTTACTTTTTAATAAACAAAAATATAACTTAATGTAGAAGATTATACTTTTTTCACTCTTTATAATTGCTTCATTAATCTGTCATATATGGAAAATCTCTTAAATTCAGGCATCCAATAATAATTTCAACACTTTTGTATCGCTTTATTTTTAATTGTTTTCCATTTATTAAAAAAAATTATATCTTCTGGTAGACGGCAGGTGCTAGGCTCGAACCCAATCGCGGCCGTCGGTCTAACCGTTCGGAGTTTTTGTGGTTTTCTTCGAACCTTGCATAATACGGGTTTGGTTCCCTTAGAAAAACCCCCCACAAAGAGCACGTCCCCCAGGACTATATCCCTCGAATAGATTATCAGCCGACACAAAGTCAACAAAACTTTATTATATCTTTTTAACTATTAGTCGAGAATAATATCGCATAGCGTCTTGTTACCTACCGAATAAAATGAAAAGATGTTCTAAAATAATTTATTTTTTAATTAATGTTGAATACCCGAAATGAGTAACTGTTGTTTCATCAATTGTGATGTACATTTCTTTTTAATTAACGTGAAGATATAAAAAAAACAATTTAATGTAAAAAATCATTAATATCAAATTATACACGTCACTTTAATTTAGAAGTTTGCGATTTTCTGAATTTTTATGGTTTTCTTAATAATTTGTTATTTATGCGAAATCTCAAAAATTCAGGGACTCAAATATATTACCTATAACTCGTTATAATTTTATTTTTGAAGGCGCTCTGCTTTCTTGCTATCTTTTAAATTATCGGCTGAGAATAATTTAAAACCAGTGTCTCTTTACATACATAGGAAAATGAAAAACGTTCTAGAATAATTTAATTTTTAATCAATGATGAATTGTTGCAGTGATTAATAGTTATTACATCCATTTAGTCAATTACATTTTTTAATTGATCGAGAAGAGCCAAAAAATTAAAATCTTATTTTAAAAGCAAGATAAATTCATTAATATCAAATTACGAAAGTAACAATGCCACATTAATTTAGACATTAACGTCTTTTTTCACAACTTATGGTTGACACCTTAATCTTCCCTTTATGCAAAACCTTATAATTTCAGTTGCTCAAAAAGGATGAAAAAGAAAGAAAGAGCAAAACTTTATTTATTAGTACAAATAGAACATTTATATTTATTTTTAGATACAGCTAAATCAAAATCAATGTAAGATTCCTATACATCAATTTACATTTCAGTACTTTAAATACTTTTTATCAATACAGTTAAACAGCTAGAATTATTTAATCTAAAACACTTGTATTGTTTTTGCAATGCAAATAACTAACTGTCTTAATCACCAGGAAAATGATAATGTTTAAAGAAATATTTAAGGAAATATACATTATTTTTTATGTAGTACCTATATAAATATTTTTTATTATCTCATTAGTTTTACTTAAAAAAAAAAAAACACTTACATATTAACGGTAAAAAAAATCAACAAAAATATAATGACATATTATAAATTAATAAATTAAATCCATTTAAACAGTAACATGGGGGAAATATAAATAAAGTTTAGTATCTAATATTTCATTTTTCTATCTACTAAAGTGATATTTCAGGCCAGAAAGAACAAAACAATCAAAACATAGATTTGAAAAATGTCTGTATGAAATATTAATCTTAAGAGACTACATTTTGTAACAAAAAGTTATCTTTTTATATGATATTTTTTCGTAAGATATATTTAATTGCTTATTTACTGATACGCGTTTTTTATTGACTCTATAGTAAATAATCGAAGGTTTTAATTTCAATAAGAATAAATGATTAAATTCAACATCTGTAAGTTATACTGAAATGTTAAATTTAAGAAAAGGACATTTTTTTATCTCATTGTAAAGTTGTTTAGAATAAGTGTGATACATTGTGTTTCTTTTTGCCAAGATGTCTTCCTCGCTATTAAAAGTACGTTTTTTGAATCATTCATTAATTTTATCTTGTCATTTTTACACATGAATCGTGGTTGTAAAAAACTTCTTCTCCGTTTTTTTTCGGGGGAAGGGGGGTTGAATAATATTTGGGACATATACGCTCAATAGACTAGTTTATACTCTATTTGTACTACAGTTTGAAACAAAATGTCAGACTTAAATTATTTTTAAAAGAAGTCAACCAAAATATAAAATGTTTGCAAATTGCAATAAGATTAATTAAAAACAAAAATAAAGTAAAACACAACCTAAAAACTCAAAAAACAACCACATATAATTGAATGAATTATACACAAATTTACAAATACCTCCTAGTTGGCTACTTCCCGATGAAACGGCAGTATTTGGACTCGTCCTTATTTCTACTTTTATAATTTTCTAAGAGAATCGTGTTCTAAAAGTTCTTTGAATGTTTTTTTTACGCTTTGACATCTGGTTGGAACACATACACCATAGTGAACTATCGAATTGGATCAACTAGGATTAATAGTATCTATCCACTTTCATTATAGTCTATCAGTATTATATTTTGCAAAATAACGTCTGCCTTGCACCTGTAATAAATTTTATCAAAAGAAATCTTCCAAAATTTAAAATCTTTGTAAATTGTAGGAATTGAAAGCCCGACTTAGGTGACCAAATGCTGTATTTGGACCACTTTTCGAAAAAAATTTTAAACTAAAATTGAACTCAAGATTTAATAATAAGATCTAAAGATTTATTTAATTAATAGATGATTAGATTGACCACGTGTAATGATAGTTTGGAGACATTCCAAAAATTAAGTAATTTACACCATAATACATGTGACGTAGTTAAAATTAAGCTACTCTCCCCTACTTTAAAAATATCAGTAAACATTACTTCGGAATTATCGACAAGCTACGTGATAGTTTGTGACAAATGTTAAGCAACCATAAATCATGTCGGTCTGGCTATTGCAACGAATTTGGGGCGATTCCCATTTAAACTCAGTATTGTCGAAGCTTCTTTAACAGAGTTCAACTTTTGCTTCTTAAATTTTTAATAAAATTTGCAAAATATTAAAATCACGAAATAAGGAAATTTTTGAACAATCTAATCAAGTTCCTCTAATTTTAGCTCCGTGTGTTTGAATTAAAAAAAAATAAAAAAAAGGGAATATGAAAGCTATCTTTTCCTCACGACATGTGCCGAATAGACATTTTAATATAACAAAGGTCAAGTTTGTTGCAATTATTTAAAATACTTAAGTACGATGTTTTTTTAAATTATGTAAAGATATAATTTAGAATTTGATGTTTCATTTGACTTTTAAAAGTATTGAAATGTTATTATAGAAGTTATTTTTCAGCTAAACTTTCTTTTAAATATCTCTTACAATATTATTTCGTAGTTTTAAAATTATTTTTATGCATCAATAAAATTTTGATGTCTATTAACAAATCTCTATTCTGTTTAAATGCTATTGGAGATGTTGAGTAAAACATGAATATTTCAGATAAAAACAAAAATAAGGAAATGTTACTGTACATCACTATCATTTCAAAATTTTATTGAAATAACAAAATACTACTAGAGAAACACTTCTTTGGAACGCAGCCAATTTAAAAAATAAATACAAGGAATAGTAAATTATAGATACATATATTTCACTGTTAAATATGCATGTTCACATTTTAAAATATGTAGGAAAAATAAACCTGTAAGAAATGACAACAATATTTTCTTTAATTCAACTTCTCCTATTATTTGAAAGAAATGTTTTGCAATTTATGTGGAATTTCTTTTAATATAAGTAAGTAGTCGAAAATTGCATATTTATCAAATTCATACTTGGTTAGATTGAACTTGATTAGATTATTCAATAAAATTTCCTTATTTCTTGATTTTAATATTTTGCAAATTTTATTAAAAATTAGATGTCCTGCCTGGCGTTGCCCGTGCCCGTGATGTTTTTCAGTTTTCAAATAAGTTATTTGCTTTCTAAATGATCCTTAAACTAAACTCAAATTTCTATGATTTTACATCTTTAAGTCCATCTTGTAAAAATTTATATTTTTAAACGGAAAAATCGCGAGAAGATATTGAATTTGAAAGCACATGCTGTTTGGTATTTTGTTTTCTATGTAATTTGATATTTTGGAAACTTCGCGAACCGAAAGCGAACGAAATCGCGAAGGATCACTCAAGTTTTTACTGATTTCGTAAAACAATTAACACATTTTATTTTGTAAAAAAGAACTCTATCCATACGAAAGTTCCAAAGTTTTTGAAGGTAATGGAAATCTGGTTTATTGAAAGACTCTAAAAGATTGTGCTAAAATACAGACAGTCGGGGATTGTAATTCGCGTTTGTCGGTGTATTTGAACGGGTTAAATCTCATATTTTTTTAAAACAAATTGCAACGTGAATTATGAGAATGTTTTAGCTTTAAGAAAATATTTTCGGTTTGTCAGGATGTATATAGAATTGCGCCCTGCAAAGGCAAAACCGCAATGAAACGATCTGGTTTTTATTGATTTCCTCAAATTTTTCGCACTTTTTATAATGTAAAAATTATTTCTACTCTTCCGAATGTTTCAAATTTTTTAATAAGGTGTAAATTTGATCTGTTGAGATGCTTTTAAAAGTTTGGGCTGAAATATGTACGCTTAGATACTTTTAGCGTAGAAAAAATATTCTATACGCGAGTCGCAAAGTGCCTCCTTTTGCCGGTGTATTTGAAAGGGTTAAATCTTATATTTTAAAAATCGATTGCATCATAGATTATAAAAATGTTTTTAAGCTTAAAGAATATGTTTTTTGTTCACCGGTACCTATAGGATTATGTTTTGCTAAGTCAAAACCGCAATGAAAACGATCTGTTTTTTTATTGATTTCATCAAAATTTTCGCACATTTTATTTTGTAAAAAATATTTCTATCCGTCCGAACATGTCGAATTTGTTGTACTAAGTATTGAACTATTGAGAAGATTTCAAAAGATTGAGTTGAAATATGCCCGTTAAGATAATTTTAGCATGGAAAAAATATCCTCTCTGCGAGTCGCAAAATGACCTTCTTTTGCCAGTGTATTTGAAAGGCTAAAATCCAAATACTTTAATACCAATTATACCATCGATTAGAAGAAAGTTTCAACTTTAAGATCTTTTTTTTTGGTTTGTTTATATCTTAAAAATTACGCCCTGGAGTGGCATTGACAAAAGGAAGAAAAATAGTTTGTAACGGTAGGATGCACTTACTGGGTATCATTTCTGACGTGACGGTGAAATGGTGAAATGAAGACATAATTATGGATATAAGTTAAAACCACAGTTTTTTTAAACTGCTAGGACTCAGGGAAAGTGGAGCGTCAGTTCTATAATTTTAACAATTTGTCACAATACTTAAAAGATTAAACTCATAACTATACTCACAACTCCGGCACTAGACTCAGTCGGGGTACATTAAACCAACTTCTCGTTCAGATTTCAGCTAACCGCTAGATGAAATCTTTATAAAACAGCCTGTGGCTGTAAACACTCTTTATTATTTAAAATTCTCAACGTAATTAAACTATCTTTTACCAACGACACTCTCCTTGGATAGCTCCACTGGTGTTAAACTAACTCGGTGCACGCTCTTGGCTATCTCACTCTAAAACTCCTAGCTAATTCACTGGAGGCTAATAATAACTCGTTACAACGCAATCCAAATCACCTGGTTGGCTTACGCCGCCTTCTCCTCACACCTTCTCACAACCACACACTTCTCCTCACCACCGCACTCCAACTCAAAGCTTTTATACGTTGCAAACTGAAGATGGCATTACGAATTTGCATATTACTCCTAAACGCGAACTAACTTTAGAACCGAAGGCAACGCACACACTCTGGAAAATTAAAGTAAAATAAAGGATAGTTGTCGCTTTCACGCTATACATGTTAAAACATTGACGTCACGATCTCACTAAAATGCTAGAGTGCCTTTATCAGAAAGGACACTCCCTCACAAGTTTAGAAAAAAATGACCATTTTTATATATTTGCTTTCAAAGGGTTTACTGCAACATTTTTCGAATTGATTATTACATTTGAGACCTAAAAATATGATCTTTCGAAATATGCCTCTTAAGTTTAACTACGTCAAGCAGTTTGGTTGATTTGGATTTAAACAAAAGGATCCAAAAACAGAAATAAACGGGGGAAAAGGTTCTTCCTCCGTTTAGGTGCGTAATTGAGTTTCTGCGCATGTGCAAACGTTTTCTTTCACCGATCGTTAAAAAAATGACTTTTTGAAGAGAGTGAGTTCCGCTTCATAATTAATATCTATGAAACCAATAAAAAAATTAAAATTCTGAGCTTCAGGTGCATCAGGAGAGATATTGGGCTACTCTCAAAAACATTTTGAGCTTCGTACGTGCCGTAGATTTTGCTAGTCATCGCAGACACACAGACAGACAGAGCGTTTTGCTCTGTAATAAGTATAGATTTAAGAAGCTAAAGTGAGACGAACTCTGTAAAAGAAGCTTCGACTATACTGAATTTAAATGCGAATCGCGTCAAATTCGTTGCAATAGCCAGACTGACATGATTTATTACCTTTAAAAAATTACAATAGCAACTCTAATGGTAGTTAATACTGTTATAAATATTACAATAAAGAAAGCATATATATAAATTTTAAATATGTATGCTGCATTCTGCAATATCACAGATGCCTGATAGGTTTTTTATTAGATTTTAAGTGCATAAGGCTGAGTTAATTCAGAACAGATTTGCTTTACTTAACAAGCATATGCAATTAAATTTTTCTGCAACATTTAGGTAACATTCATTAGGAATAGGAAAAAAAGTTATATAGTGCAGCCATCCAGTAGAAATCAATTTCGGAGGATTTTGGTATTTATTAACCCATGAAACTATTTACAGATTTGAAAATCAATTTATTTTCAATTGTTGGTTTACCTATATAAATATACATATAACATCTTTGGAATTCCATATTTATGTATATATATATATTAACATTTAAATTAATTATATTGTAAATTTCATTTTTATTGATTTTTTGGATGTGACTTAGTATGTATGCAACATAATAAAATTTTGACTGAGTTCGTTGGCCAGTATAACCCTCTCGCTTCGTAAACATAGATTTCTTCAACCAACATGAAATTAGGAAAAAAAATGCGAAACTCGCGATTTCACGATTTTTTCCTTTTTTAATTTTATAGTGAAAAAAAACCCCTCTTTACAATGTATATTTATATCTATAATATACGTTGTTTATGAAATATGTAATAAAACAAATGTCCAAATTTTTACCCTACGCTTTGAGGGTTAGAACTTATATTTATAAAAAAGATTTCCTTTTGAATTGACAATCTGTATTATTTGAAACATAAAAATTGGAGGATTACCATCCGAGGAGAACAAAGAGAGGAAAAAATGGTTAATCTGAAAACGTACTAAATTGTTCCATATCATCTGATTTTAAGGCCTGAAATGGATTTATACAATGCTATAGTGTGTTGCGCGTATAACAAAACTTACATTAAGGACATAAAAATTAATAATTCAAGATTATGTTTGTCAAAAATTAAAAAATATATATGTATTTTACTTTGCTTTGAAATATCAAAAAGCAAAAATTTCTGAAGTGCAAACATATCACAGGAATTTGCTGGCAAACATTTTGGAAATTTTGAGATTATTCAGTTTTGTGATAGACTATTGTGTTTCATGTTACAAATAAGGGTTATAATCATAAGCATAAATGAATTTAATAAAGAAAATTAGAAAGAAAATTCACAGAAATACATATTCTTTTCTTTATAAATAATAAATCTGTTTATTCTACTGTGATTGTAACAATTTTCTTGGCAATTGTGATCTTTATTAGATCACTTTTTATTAGATTACTCTTGCACATATTTCATTAATACAAAAAAAATATTTAAAATATGACTTTAGAACATTATCAGTGTGAATTGTAAATTCAAGCAGGTATGTGATTGAACATCTGATATTTTGAAAAAAAGTTGAGTGGTAATTATTGTAGAAATCAGGTTCAACTATCGTTTCAATTCTCTCGTGTCGCTAGGACTTGTAAATAAAGTGGAAAATTCAGAAATGTTATTTGGAAAAATTTAAGGCCATCTTATCTTCTAATTTTCAGGTCCACCAGAATCCATGCTTTTGCAAAAACATACGGAAGCTACTGTCAATAAAATGGATTATGTTACAGATCAGGATAACAAACTTGTTCCTTTTAAAACAACCAGTTGTCGTTAATTAAAAACTAGCATTAATGATGATTGATGTTAAAATTTTTAATGTTAATTTTTTTATATTAAAATTTTTCAATTCTGAACCTTAGTACCTATATCAGACAACTTCATGTGTAACTTTTTCAGATAATATGTATAATACTAATATAATATGGTTAAACAGAATAGAAAATGTAGTACATTCTTAACTTACAAAGACATTCTTCTAGTAACACATCAGACATAAGTCACAATAAGAACAATATGAAAAAATCTTTTAAAAGAAGTTGACTAAAAATTCAGATATGGAGTGATTGCGTTGTATCACCACTTAATTTTGAAATATGTGAATAATAAATAGTATGACTATTAATTATACTTACAGAAATCCCTGTTAATAACAGAGAAAAATTCTCTTCAAGAATTTAAGTACTTGGTACCTCTTATTCATAGAAATGTCCTTAAAGAGTTCTTTTGATATTCATTTTTGCCTCATTACAAAATCATTCTTTCAAATAAATCATGCATTATACCACCCTTAGGGAGAGTTTCAATACCCTATTATCAATACATTTTTTAAAAGTTATTGCATTTTTAAAATACCAGAAACGAGTAATTGCAGAGAGAATTTCTTTTTGTATACAGAATAATAGAAATAATTTTTAGAATAATTTATCATTTTATTATTGGGATAAACCTATTAGTAAGATTAATTGACGTTATTTCAAATGTATAACGAATGTTTAAAATTGTTGTACCTTCCACGTGTTAAAAATTTTAATGTTATTTTTTTCAACTGAAAAAAACACTAAGAATTATAAAACAATAGTAAAGATTAATTGTTTATTTTCATAAGGACTTAAAATATTAATCTTTAATGAAAAGAATATCTATACAAATGAGAAATGATATTAAATACAATAACTTAATTATTTTTATTCTCATGATAGAAAATGTTGACATGTAATTAATAATCCAATATTAGATGCGATTATAAAATAATAGTTAAACGTAATAATAAAATAATAACATAAATTTTAATTTGAATTATTATATGGCGTGACTAACGTTGCATGAGCCTATTTAATAACCTTAAATATAAAAAAATGACCTAGATTGCAGACATTTTCTTCTGGATGGGGATTTCTGCAACTTTTGTGATCGGAAGGGGATGGCAGATATACTATTTCAGCAGTTGAGACGATTTCGAGACTATTAATAAACACAAAATGCCATATATTGCAATGGGGTATGTTGCTGCTGTTAAAAACAATTATTTGAAAACACAGAACACAAGAAGCCAAAAGTAAAACAATATTTTCTCGGGGCAAATTTAAGTACATATCACGATAACACTATGAGAGTGCGCTTTTCAAAATAAATTCATAAAAGAAAGGCTACTCGATTATGAGATTAATACAAATAATGTAATTATTTTAGCTAATAAGTTTAAACACAATACAAAATATAGCACATACTTAACGTAAAAATGCATTCTTCTAATAACACATGAGATATGATTCACAATAAGAACAACATGAAAACAATTTTACGAGAAATTGACTAAGAATTTCAATATGGAGTAATTGTGTTCGGTTGCCACTTAATTTTAAAAAACGAGAAAAATAAATAGTATCACTATTAATGATACTTTATCAGAAATCACTGTTCATGCGAGAAAAATAAATCCCTTCAAGAATTTAAGTACTTGGTATTTTTTATTCATAGAAATATCCTTAAAAAGCTCTTTTGATATTCATTTTTTCCTCATTACTAAATCATTCATACTAATAAACCATGCATTAAACCACCCTCAGGGAAAATTTCAATACCTTATTATCAGTGCATTTTTTAAAAGTTCTAAGTTATTACATTTTTAAAGTGCTAGAACAGAGTAACTGCAGAGAGTTTCTTTTTTGTACACAGAAAAATGGAAATAATTTATTATTTAATTATTGGGTTAAAACTATTAGTAAGATAAATCGATGTTATTTCAAATGCTCAATGAATGCTTTAAATTGATGTGCATTCCACCAGTTAAAATTTTATGTTATTATTTTTTGAGAAAAAACCCCTATGAATTATAAAACAATAGTAAAGATTAATTGTTTGTTGTCATAATAACTTAAAATATTATCCTTTATGAAAAAAAATAATTCATATAAATGAAAAATGATAACTAAAATGAATACTATAACTTAATTAATTAATTTTATTCTTGTGATAGAAAATGTTGACATGTAATTAATAATAAAAGATTAGATGCGATTTTAAAATAACAGTTAAACGTAATGATAAAATAAAAACATAGATTTTTATTTGTATTATTACATGGCGTGACTGACGGTGCATGAGCTGGAATAATCGGTAAACCTACTTGATTATTAGATAAATAATGCGTAAATATCATAAATAGTTTCTCAGCAAATCCACGATGTAGTTTTTTTCGTTGCTTTTTCTTTCATGTTTCAGAGATAAAATGTATCTTTTTATTTTCTTTATTTAAGAGTTATTAGACAAAGCCATTTTATAGTTTATAATTTTTTATGAATTCTCAAATGTCAGTGCCTGCAGAGATATAAAATATAATACATGAGTGACAAAATATAGAATAGAAATTGGTTGATGAAAACACATTTCTATATTATTGAAAAATATATGATTAAAAAGAATGGGAAAAAATCTATGTACAAATTTTGGATAAATAGTGTAATAACGAGTAAAATATACTACATCGGACAAATATCTTTCTGCACCTCTTTTTTCTGTGCACGTCTATGTTTTTTCTCTTTTTATCCTAATGTATATGAAATTATTGAGAAACACCGAAAAAACTGGCGATAAATATACATCAATAAATATAAAAACTTTGTTAAATCACCATAAAAGAAAAATTATACAGGACGCATTATACAAATGAGAACACAGGAAAAATTATACAAATTTACCGCTCGTCATCAGCTGGTCCAAACACGTGTCACAACGGACAGAGTGGAATCCACTCTGTCCGTTGTGACACGTGTTTGGACCAGCTGATGACGAGCGGTAATTTTGCAGCTCGAAACGCGTCTTGTATAATTTTTCTTTTGTGGTGATTTAACAAAGTTTTTATATTTATTGATATATATGAAATTATGCAAAATTTCGAACCAAATTTTACATATATGTTTTTGAAGTTTTATAGCAGAATCCAGTTGAATCTGATTATATTCGGTTTGAAAAAGTGCACTGTGATGGACAATTTGTGTAATTTTGTATATTTTATGATCTAAAATTTATGAAGTTATCCACAGATTTTAACCAAACTTCATATATATAGTATGATTCAAAAGTTCAGGGAAAGGTTGTAAAAACGTTTCCTTGAATATTCCACAGCACCGAAGCATATCCACCTTCAAAGTAGTCACTTGGGGCGACTATACCTTTCTACCAGTGTTCGTAGTCCTTCTGGAAGCATCACTGGAAGCCATTTTTTGCAACTTTCCATAATGCCTCTTGTGATGTTGTTTTTCTTGAATCTTATGACAAGAAACGGAATCACTGTAAATGGTTTTTATTGATAAGAACAAGAAAAAGGCCCACAAGGCTACGTCAAGTTGATAGGGGGGATGTGGAAGCGCATTAGTACGATTTTTGAAGAGGTATCGATATGCTGGTGTTTTCCGAACCAGAAAATAACAGATTAAATGTCCAGTGTCTGGCCTCAGCGAAGGTTGTCCAACGCGTTTATTGTCTTTTATGGATTATCGGTCTTCTTTAAAACGTCGATGCCATTCATAAACCTTGTGCATCACCATGGTAGATTTATTGCACACCTTTCTTAGCATTTTCGAAGTCTCTATTAGTGTTTTACCTAATCGTTGACAGAATATAATCCTGCAAGCTGTTCAAGAATCCTAAATGCTGTTCAAAAAAAGCAATCTTTCTGACATCGCGGAACAGGTAGAGGTACAGCGGACCAGGGAGAGGAACAAAAGCATCTGAGATTCAGTCTCCAAGACAAAGTTTTTGAACTACATTCGTTCATAGCTGAAGGCCAAGTGCCGTCGTTCAGAGACAACAGACACAATTTTGGCGTAGAATATATAGTCGCCAAAATACGAAAAGTTTGCCTATGCACAATGGAGGAGACATATCTAATTGCTGTCAAAACGCAGCTCGCATGATCGGTATTCAATTTGAATGTACAGTAGAGAAAAGGGTTGCTAAGATCCTGTGGTTGCCACCACTTAAAGTTACACGTGCAGATAAAAATGCCTATAACAGCAGAAAAGGAAAAGTTTACACCTTTAAAATTGCTATCGTTATGTCTACAGAAGCGGCCCAAACAAGGGGCGACAAAATCTAGATACACAGATATTAAATTCTTTTAGCATATCCTCATAAGAGGGAAAAACACAATAAGTGGTATATTTAATCGTGTTACTGAGTGCATGCCCAAAAAAGGCAATGGGAAAGTACATCCGATCTGAATTAGCTGACAGCTGGAAATTGTTTCAAATGGTTCATTAAATGCGGGCATATTTCTCACGATAATCTTGGGAAGCTGAAATTTAGCACGTTAAAGTATAATGACCGGGAGAAATGAAAAAAAGAAATGAAACTTAATTTGAAACGAATTTTTGAATTGAAAAGAGAACGGGGGTGCATAAAAATAATATATAACGATGTAACCGTTATAGCCCTTACTTTTGGTGTCAAGAATGGCTTCAGTTCCCAAATTATTGAATCATACTACGTATAAGATGTCATAGGATAATGACGCGAAGTACTAATGTTAAACGTAATTCTGGAAGAATCCGCGGCTTTGCATCATTTGAATCACAAATAACCACTGAAATTTAATTTATTCCATTTGTAATCATTATCGCTAACAAAAGCAGCCAACACCCGATAAAATCAACGGCCTTCAATCTAAAGTTTTCGAGATAAAATCTGTACTGTCATGTACTTTCAAAGTGTTGTAGCAATAATGTTCAAAAGTGGTTTCTAGCTTAAACATATTTTGCGCAATAAGTATATCGTATATTCATTTTATTCACGAAAAGTATATTTATCGTTGTTAAAAAGGATAAAAGAATAAAGAGATATCTATCTAAAGAGCTGCTATTTTTTTATGCCAAAAGAATAAAATATCGAATGATTAATATCACAGTTAATGGTAAGTAAGAAAAGTTTGTGTTTAGTTTGGACAATTTTAAGATTTGGACAATTTATATGCCATTATTCTTTCTTAATTTAATGTTTCGTTTGCACGGTGTTTTACAAACGGGGCGATAATAAAGCCAAAAATCATTGGTCAAGAAAACACGCCATAATATTTATGAATACAGATCTGTGAAAATATTCCTTCTTGTATACATGGTCAATAAATTTCATTACCAAATCCTATATTTTTGGGAGAAAAATAAGTCTAAAACCAAGCCGTGAAATTTTATAGAACCTTAACCTAGTGTTATTACCCAGGACACCTTATGATTTTGAAAATCGACGTTGATTAACTGCTGAAAAGAGTGATAGTTCCTTTGAAAAGAGATACTATAATAGTAATTTATTTCCTTTTTTCATTTAAACGGATTAAGATAAGAATTCATGAATATTTTCAGACAAAATTCATTTTAGCTGTAATGTAATAGGTTCAGATATGTGCAAAATATGGTGAAAATAGCTGGGGGATAGCATTGTGATAGAGAATTTTATTCTATTTTTGTCTGACGGAATAGCAACAAAATTTTAAGATATAACATGTTTTGAATAAGAAAGTTTATTTTAATTTAAGTGAAGGAAAAATATAAAACTTTGGTACAGTGTATGGTGAGTGGTTAATAGTGGTTTACACTTTTCACAGCACAGAGTATATTCGACAGGAAAGATTTCTTAATCAAGAACTTTGGAGGATTACATTTTTAGGAATTTCCTATCTTCCGGAAATTTCTGGAAGGAGTTTCTTTCCTTTCCCGGATTTCCTTTCTTCCGGAAAAAGGGTGAACCTTACTTGAGTGACGGGTAGGTGGAACTGGGGCACATTGATACATGGGGCACATAGTACACCCCCTCTACAGCTTACAGGGTCATTATAGGAAGTTTCAAAACGGCTCCAAAAGGGATGTTAGTATACACAACTGCATGCAGAAAGCCTTGGCATGATTCAGTAGTTCGACTAAATGGGACGGGTGATTCATTGTTTTTGTAGGTTCAAAGTAAATTTGAGTTGTACAATTGAAATGGTATTATACAACTTTTCCAGTGATTTCAAGCGAAAAGATTACTCTCCCTGGCAAGTACAGCTACTCTTTATCAGTTCTTCATTCTTTATTGTTAGGTAAATTATGAAGTGTTGGAATTGAGATTCATTTCATTCGAAATGGCTGTATGGGGCACATTGATACAATTTAAATCCTTTTCTAGTTCATATTGTTATTACTTTTGATTATTTTTTTAGCATACACTCATTAATCCAACCATTTTTCGCGAAAAATTTCTATTATTAGTTTTTATTGACGCGAAATAGCTCTAATTTTTTATATTAGAACATTTTATAGTACTTTTGCAAACAGAAGACGTACGAATTTACAAGACATCTAGTGCTAGTCGAACTAACAAAAGAAAAGTACGGAAGCCTAGCAAATCTCGAATTTATATCGATTTTCCAGAGAAAAAAGTATTTTCGAGATGAGAAATGTTAAGTAAGAGAATCAAGCTGCAGAAGAGCAAAGGATAATTATATTATAAACAAAATTTTTAATATAATTATCCTTTATTTATAAACCGGTTTATAAACAGAAAACCTGGTAATATTTTCATCTTTCCTAAGAAAAAAAATGATGCTGGGGTTGAAATACCAGATATGACAAAGTTATCACAGCCAACAATCAGACAGGAACAGCCAAAAGATCAAGCCATAATCCATTTAATTTTTATTGCTTAAATATTAATTACAAATAAATTGTGGGTGATTTGAGTTTCTATAATAAGGATAAAATGGTTTGCTAATTAATTTTCTATGAAAAATATGCATTGGTGTTATTTTGTCTTTATTTTCTCAAACATATCAAAGTGCCGCATAAGGTATATCAATCTGCTTCGGGGATGGGGCACATTGATACAAATGACTTTATTTTATTTTATTTTTAAATTACGTGCAAAGATACTATATAAAACAACGATTGTACATTTTTATAACATACTACAGTAGTTTTTCTGACACACATGGAAAAATAACTTGAAATTTCTACTTTCTAGACGCCAAAAAAATTCTTAGAAAAAACTGTATGAATACGCCCCAGTTCCCCCTACATTTATTTTGAGTTTCCATGCATAGTCTACCTAATTCATAATCAAGCTCAGATCTAACGCGAACCAAGATCGAGCTCAGATTCTCAGACATATTTGTGCCTCTTGTCATGTACCTTTCCGTTTATTGCCCCTAAATTGAGTGGTAAAAATCCACAGAACAATGATACAAGCATACAGTTGAGGTATAAAACAGAAGGAGCTTTTTTACATATTTTAACACTTTAAATATTATTTTCAAGTTTCATAGGCCATATTTTCGTAGACACAGTCATATGACATTGTTTTTAGCAATTGTTATGTTGTAAACATTTTTATGTATTTTTTCTTTTTTTCTTTTATGGACTAGTTGCTGTTATGCAGTAACTCGTAGATATTTTCTTAAATTCAGAGATAAGAATCATTTCAAATTTAACACGCGTGCTTTTTAATTACACATTTGTTTTCTTTTAGCTAATACGTTAATAAAGAACATAGAAAAAATTAAATTATACTTTAACCCTTAGCTGACAAAATATTTGACGATATATTTTTTTAATTACATAAAGCTCATTGTGTTTTTGTGCTTAGTGTACATGGAGTGCCTATGTTCATAGAAAACACATTACGTCTTTGCATATTTTGTTCCTAAATAATATCTTAAGCTCATAGCGATTTCAATTCTTCGCGTACATGGAGTATATTTGTTTAAATAGTTCACTTAAATATTAACATTTTCTTCATACGTTTTTTAACACATTCTGTTCATGCATTTATTTACACATTCCCCTCATGCGTTTATTTACACAGTTTTTGTGTATTACACGCATACCGTTTGTTTATTTCGCTAAGATTTTTTATTTATTAAGTGCATAAACAGTATTTAAATGCAATTAAACAATTTTGTCACAGGTGGTTCAATACTGGTATATAACAGTCATATTACCAAACGGTCATAAATTTGATTTCATTCAAACGCACAAACGTACTTATTTTGCCACATGTTATATAAACAATGTTAAATTTCGTTAAAATTTCATATACACATTTACATTTTAATTCTTAAATAATAGATTATTATACTACCTCTTGATTTTGGGATATAAAAGTGTAAAAAATTTTCAGTTTCACATTATTTAAATTTTGTACACGTCAATGCACATACAATTACTAGATAAAACAATAACGATATGTAATGTTGAAAAATTCTGCCATTTTCTCTCTTCCTGTTGTTATTTACTTCACTTTTAAAACTAAGTATGTCACAAAGAATGCTCAAATTGCATTTCTTTATACATTTATTGTAATATGTATTATTTTGCTTTCTGAATCCCATTCATGTCGCAAAACAATGCCAGATGTTGGATTTTAAGAAACTCATGTAGCAATTATAAATATTGCTTTGATTGGAATAGAGAGTTGAAGCAATATTGAATTAAAATTTTCTGGAACATGATTTTAATAAATGATATGATATGTTCACAATGTTAAAATCATAAAAAAACCAACAGTCTAGTCTTTCAACTGCAGTTCCTAAAATTTCTTATTTTTTTGCAAGTTCTAATGGTACCAATTTGCTTTACCCTCTCTATGCTTATTTAAATATGATATAGGATTTGTTTATTCTTTACTTTTTTGTATTTCTCTATAATATTTTAAGCAGTGTCCACTGAAATGTACTTTTATATATGTGTTTATGTGTAATGGAGTTGAGAGACTGCATGGGTTTGGTTCTTTAATCTCACGCGGTTCATATTCTTTTTTGGTCATCAGGAAGATATATGTGACAATGTTTACCTCCACATATTAATGTTGGATATTTTTCCCATTTATCCCCCTCCCCTTTTTTTTCAACTATACACTCTGCATTTGGATTTCACTTATTTTGAAACGGCCGTTTCTTCTTATAAAATTAAGCAGTCAGTTTTATTTACCTTCCTGTATTTCTCTATTTGTAGCACACAGAACTAAAATACATGAAATGTTTTTCTTTCCCATCTAACAGCGCTTCTTATATTCTATACTTATATTTCATATTGTTGCTATGCCGAATTCACTCAAACATTTAACATCTGCTTTTGACCGTTATCATAGCTGTCTTTCATTTTTGCAAACTACAAAATTATTTCCTTATTGGTGCTTTGGCTTTAACATATTATTTTTATTACGGTTAATTTTCTGCCCTTCAATCCCATTAGATTTTTAAAAACAGTTTGTAAAATTTTACTTCTGTGGTTTTCTGTTCTTCACATTCCATCGTTTATCATTTGGCATTAAATGCCTTTGACATTTTCAAAAAGATATAACTAATGCAAAGGGAACACATGCCTCCGCTCCATGAATTCTCACTATATAAAACGTTATTTTCTATTTTATATGCATGTAGTCCCACCAATGCTCGATGACATCGAGAAAAAAGTTTTTTCTGCTTCCAATTGCTGTACGGGCAACATAAGAGTTATAAAATTTTGTTCTACCCTCTAACATCGGCGCCAGTAATCTCAAAGTGAATCATCTCTTTGTGAGTGAAAATTTCGATATGTGTTCAAGAATATGGGGATTAATAAAAGTCCTCAGATATTGTCTTTGAGTTCGACTACAGAATTGTAATGGCATTCTGTCCTTAATTTCAATAAATATTACCTAGTTAAATGCAGATCGACAGCGTTGAAATGTCACCGAAAGCCATCACTACAACAAAGATCAATATAAAACACGAGTCGAAATATTCCAAGATTTAAAAATATATATATGAATATTTGCTTTTGTTTCAATATGTAAAAAGAATTAATAATAGAAATATAGAAATTAATATTGTTTGAATAAGATAATTAATGACAGTTTTTAAAAATTGGATAAAATAACTTCAATTAGATTTCAAATAAATTATTTAAATGAAATCTTAGTTGTTTCTGATTTGTATATTATATTTCATTCGATTATATTTTTTATAATATTTCTTATTCTTTATTCTATATTAGCAGAGAAAAAACAGAACAATTGAAAGCATCAATGTTTGCCTTCTTTCAGATAAAGAAAAATGAATCACCTTTTTATTTTAATTTATAGACTGAGTTTTAAACATTTATTATCCTAATAAGGAACGTCATAAAAGTCGTTATTGTATATCAAACAAAAAGGAAAGAAGATCGCCAATAGTGGAACTATTAAGTGTATAGTTATAAAAATGGCTATTTGAAAAACTTTGAGAAATTTATTTTATGAAATATTTTATCTCATAAAGATCATTTTTCATACGATCATGTCAAAATCTGTAGATATATATTTTTTTCTTTTTAACAAAAATATTACTTTAGAAGGGAAAAAAGTTAATTGCACAGTTAAAAGTTAATTGTAATATTTCCTTGATTTGAATTTATTTCATTCAATTTGTCATTTTTTTATTATTATTTCTAAATAATATTATAATTTGCATGATTATTTATACAATAAGATAGAAGCTAAGTACTTCATTCTCTCATTTTATTGGTAAATGTATCCTAAAATGGTAATTTTACAGTAGATATTTCAATTTGGTTTTAATTCAAAACATCGAATTACCTAATAATATCTTATATGGCTAAAACATATGTTTGTTTGTTTTTTCATTTAACCATTTTCCTTATTTCCCCGTACGCCGTACGAGCAACGTATTTTGCCATTAATGAATTATTATTCTCACCAGTAATTTTTTATTGTAAATTTAGTATTATTTAATCCGAGTATCTTTTTTTTTCTTTCTTTCTTTCTTTTTTATTTGATTGATTCAGTTAGACAAAAATTTCTGTTTTGAAAAACCGGTGATAAAAAATTAAAAAATCAGTTAAAGATAAAATTTATATATGAGGCATTTTTTTAAAGATTTTTCCACAAATATTGATCAGTTAAGTGTGTTAAAGTTTGTTCGTGCATAAGCTATACAGATGTTGCTATCCCAAAACTTTGTTCTATTTCATGCATGTTAATGCGTTAAAATTCCCTATCACACTACCGAAATTATATAGAAATTTTTTACCTTCATGGGGATTCTAATGACATGAATTTCCGTGTGTCAGTTCGTGAGATATGACTATTATTAGAATCACGTAAATCAAACAAAATGCAGCGTAATAGCACCACATGTTGGGTGATTTATACCGATTTCTAATTCGAAACAACTTATAACAAAACTAACTGAAAATAAATTTTGATGAATATCTATGCATTAACTCTTGAGATAGAGCTGCAGCAGAAATCGTGAAAAATGAAGCATAACAGTACCACTTGTTGGGTGATTTAGACCAAAGCATCATTTATAATTAGTAACTGTTCCTGAAAGTTTTTGGAAATCCGTACGTTTATTCCAGAGATAGAGTTATTGCAGAAATAGCAAAAGATGCAATATAAAAACGCCATTGGTTGAGCAATTTACACTAAAATGTAAAAAACGTTAATTTATGTAAAGAACTAACTGAATCGGAAGTTTGATGAAAATCCAAGTATTATTTCTGTAATTTTGTGCTACTCGGAAGTAGTGATAAATGCGGCATAGAAGCGCAATGTATTGCGCGATTTACCACAAAATAAAATCAATACATTTGAAGGAATAACTGAATATGAAGTTTTATGAAAATCCATGCATTCATTCTGGAGATTGTGCTATTCGGAAATCATGCAAAATTACGCATAGCAGACCTACCCGTTGAACAATTTACACCAAATCTAATCAGCACTAATTTATATCCTTGATTTGCTGAATATATTTTTTATTAAATCTCGTGCATTAGTTCTTGAGATAGAGAAACCACAAAATTAGTGTCACATACACACATTCATATAGATGGACAGACAGAGGGCACAGACTGCCAGACAGCAATTTATTATTTAAATTATTTTTTTTTTTGTGTCTCTGACCCCTAAAACATGTAAATCCGTAGAAGACCAGAAATCAAAAATGTTCACGAATCCAATACTTTTTTCTTGTAAAGATAGAAGAAAGCATAATTCCGCATGGAAAACTGATTTTACAAAAACAAAAACAAAATAAAACAAATCAAGGGGAAAAAAGAAATAGAAGAAGAAGAAGAAAAAAAATAATAGAAAAAAAAAGAAATAAATGTTCATCTCATGTCACACCATAATATTAATTAAGATCTTATTGATGAATTTGATAAAAGATTTACAAAAATAATTAGAATTAATAATTTATAGTAAATTGGAAGGCATGAATACTTCAAAATACTCTTAACTTTACTAATGCTCTTAAATACTGTATCTTTAGTTCAAAAATACTTTTTGAACTAAAGTTTAATTTTTTCAAAAATAATTAAGATTAATAATCATTCGTAAAATGGAGGGAATAACTGTTAAAAGAAATACTTTCTCTATTCTAAAGTTTAATTTTAAATTTTCAAAAATAATTAGAATTAATAATAGATCGTAGATTTTCTGGCATAACTCTTAAATGAAATATTTTTTTAAACTAAAGTTTAATTTTAACTTTTTAAAATAATTAGAATTAATAGTCAATCGTAAATTGCTTAGCATAACTCTTAAAAAAAATAACGTTTGAATTAAAGTTTAATTTTAACTTTTCATAAATAATTAGAATAAATAAAAATCGTAAATTGGCTGGCATAACTCTTTAAAATATACTTTTTGAACTAAAGTTTAATTTTAAATTTTTAAAATAATTAGAATTAATTATCAATCGTAAATTGGCTGGGATAACTCTTAAAAGAAGTACTATTTGAACTAAAGTTTAATTTCAACTTTCCAGAATATTCGAAAATTACATTTTATTCCAATACGTAATTGGTAACATTCAATTTAGATTTCAAAAATCATATTATTAATTGCGGCTTTGATCGTTATTATTACATAAACCAAATCAACAAAAATTGCGTCACTATGATCCAATCATAATGTTTTTTTTTTCAACATAATCTAAAAATATGTCGCTTTCATCATCGCATAACTTACATGCATATTATGAACCATATTGCTGAACAAACCTTGTTAATTTGTTCAGTAAGCTGCAACATTCCTTGTAATGTAAGCATTACTTTAAAAAAAATCTCACCAGTAAATTTTTATTGTGAATTTTGACTTTTTCAATTAAAGTATTTTCCCGATTCTGTCAGGCAAAAATTTCTGATTTCAAAAACAGGTGAAAAAAGATTAAAAATTGAACAAAATGCTCTTGTCTCGAAGAGGTTAGCACTCTTAAGAATTACATTCATATACATGCAAAGAACGTTTTTTTTTTCTTTTTTTTTCTTTTAGCTTTTAAAAAGTATACAGTGCAAACAACACCACAATTAAAATTTTTTTGCAAGACTAAGATCGTAAATAAATACAGTACCATACTTGATTACGCCTTTGGTTGATGCAATTTTACAATGGAATATCAAAATTCTTAATTTTAGCTTGCACTGTGAAAAAAAAGCCGCCCACTAGAATTTATAAGGATGACATGGAACTATTATTTTTAGAACAACAATTTAGATTCTAGATGCTACAATTAGATATTTTCTCCAGTGTAACATCTGAGAGCTGTCAAAATCCAAAAATTTATATGTATTTGGAAGCATTCATAGTAAAATATTTAGAATCATTAGAGGAAACACTCATTTTATTTTTACTATGATGCTGTTTTCAATCATTGAAACCCTTTGAGATAAGCATATTAATCTCATTATCAGCGGATTGAATAAAAGTATTGAAATGTGAAAGCATTTTTTTAAATTGATAAAACGAATTCTGATTTTTTTTTTAAAATCTGTATTACTGCATTAAATATAATCCCTGTTGAAAAAAAACATATGCACCCCAAAAAAATTAAATCAAAGTTTAGTGCAATGTCCGTAATGTCACACTCATTTTTAAAATTCTATATATTTTTTGTATTTATCAGTTTAACTATTACCTTTCACGTAATTTTTACAAGTGAGTTATTGATTTTTCATACCATATACAACGAATTAAATAGCACAAATATTAATTAAAAATAATAATAATGGAAAATCAATAAAAGTTTAATTTAAGACGTTAAAAAAAAATTCTAATATCACACATAAGTTGTACTTTATGCTGGATACTTGTTAGAACTGTTGCGAAGCAAATAGGACGTTGTATTTTGTTTAGTTGAATGATTTTATAAGTCAGACGTGGCAAAAGCTTATATCAATCGGAAAAAAAATTGCGACCACGAAACAGAATAGAACGGAAAAACATAGTTGCACTTTTCCGATTAAATTAGTCACTCTTATTTACAAGTGGTTCGAGACCATGAATATAAGCTGGGACTCGGATATTTCTGTCTAATTTTAATTGTTTCAGCTAAATAGTCCAAGAGCCGACAGCACAAAAGCCTGTGATATCGAGTACAAGGAAGAATACTTTTTTTTATAGAAGAATATTAATAGCGGAATCTAATGATCCATGTCTGCCGGAAATGAAGCGATGCATAAGCCAAAAATTGATACCCCTCTTATATTTATAATTGTGTTTTCCTTCTCCAGTTTTCCATGTTTTCATACCTTTGATTGTACGGCAGACACAAGATTGGACTTACGAATCAGCCACTAGTGGTAGGAAATTTTGGCTTATGTACCACATCACATCCGGCAGACTTGGATCATTTGATTCCCGCATTGCTACTCTTCCATAAAATTAAGTGGTTCTTTTTTCTTGTGCTCGATGACATATGCTTTTGTGCGGCTGACTATTGGACTAAAACAACTTGCCATTAATGGACAGACAAAGTCTTCTAAATATTTACGTTGGTTAGAAGCTTCAATAGAGTCAACCATTGAAAACCAACCATTGAATTGTCAGAGTCAACCATTGAATTGCCTTCGAATATCTTTCAATTAAAGGGAAAGCATATTTATTAAATACAAAAAACCTTTGAATTTAATTCATAAATAAAAAAATTGAAACTTACAATCTAAAATAAAACAGTTAGAGTAGTAGTACGATGTTCGGATTACAGTAAGGGTGCAATATTATGTGGAATGAAACGTTGCAATACGGCCGACTGCAAAGATAGAAAGAGCTTCCTAGATATATGTAGTTAAATTATATGATTGTATTTATGTTGCTATAATTAAGAACAGCTACTTACTTCACTTTATTTTTTTTCACTGTAATTTGATGTTGGCAAAACTTTTGGTTTCCATAAATCAATAACAAAAAAAAAAAAAAAAAAAAAAAAAAATCAATAACAGAGAATAAATTTAACTACGTGTTTAACTAAGACGCTGATTCTGTTAATGTCTTGTCACTAGATATAGCCTAAACCATTTCGGCTATGCGACAGCGTCTACTTGACGAGATCATGTGGTTACGATATTAGAGAACGGTGTAATGTTAATGACATTTCCCCTAGTAAACTTGGCAAATGAGGTGATTTGATATGTTATATAAATGATAAACATTTCACAACCTATGACTGACCAAATCTTATGCATCGTAGATTTGAATTGTACAGCAAGCAGTATTTAAAAGAATCGATACTTGAGCTCCCAATAATTAAAAATGGACTATGGTATTTATGTTGAGAAGCTCGGTTAAAAAAAGAACATTAAGACATATTCAACGGCGTTATAAACAGTTGTAAGACATCGAAAGTGCTCACATCATTCGCCTCATAGAAGAAAGTTGGACTATATAATACTTGCACGGCAGTTACAGCAGCGCATGTAAGAAAGTACAATTACTTGTAGAAGTGGCTCAGAACACCACCAGCTAACAAATACATCAGAGGATAGAACAGCCAGCACAGAAGTCACGTCTATACTAACAATCCTCTATTCGTTTCTAGGTGCGTTCGTAATTATATATATACGTAGGACCTATAGTTGTCGCTCAGTTCGTCCGTTTGTCCGTCTGTCTGTCCGTCCGTCTGTCCGCATATAACAACGCAAAAACTACCCAACCGAATCGTTTGAAATTTAAAATATATTATTATTATATAATTTTGTCGAGTCATTTCAAATTTTATGAAAATCGAATGAATAAATCAATTACAGGGACAATCAAAAGTATTCCGTTACATTACAGTCAATGGGGAAAAAAGTTTCAAATGCATTTTAATCTTTTGAAATTTGAAACATATGATTATTGCATAATTGTATAGAGTCATTTCAAATTTTATGAAAATCGGATGAATAGATCAATTACAGGGAAAATCAAAAGTATTCCGTTACATTACGGTCAATGGGGAAAAAAGTTTCAAATGTATATTAATGTGTTACATTCATTCGGACACAATAAAATTTTTATGCATCTGTGAAATACATGTTACAACATTCATTTTGCACATTCTGTGGTGCAAAAAACTTTTGTTATTGATTTACAAGGCCACATAAAAGTATTCATTTACATAATGGTATAGGGAGAACATTTTTTGTTGCACGTTTTAATTGTAATTGACTATTTAACATTTTATGAGATTGATATACGTTGCTGAGGAATACTACAAGTTATTTCCTGTATAAAAGAAAGCATATAGTATAACATATGATATACGTTGCTGAGGTGTAATAAAAGTTACTTCCTGTATATTTACAGTAACTCAAAATAAAAAATCGAAAACTAAACTCTATCCAAAATACTATTTATTATAATAGCAATATCTGAATATATTTAAAATTTCGTTATCGTACGAACGCACCTCATTTGCTACGCTTCACGTGCAATTTCCAACTTGTTTTAATTATTTGCGGATTCATATATATCGAGTCATAATATAAGAAGGCGACTTGCTGTTGCAAATCACGTGTGAAGCAACCCGAAGGCGCCGTGCGGTCGCCAAAGGGAAAGCCACCTGTGGCGCAATGTTTTGTTTAAAAAGGTAGAAGTTGTTACGAATTCTCGATGCGAGGAAGAATATTTTACTTCCCCGCAAAAAATATGTATTTTTTTATGTAAATATTAGTGTTAGTGTCTGTTCAACTATATATGAGTGTGTCGTGAAAATAAATAGAAAAAATGCCAAGTGGAATATTATTTAAAGAAAGAAAACACGAACTTATATAACTCGAATCTTCTAGGATTAAAAACTTTTCTCTAGAAATGAGCAGTGTTATCACTTGCTGTCTCTAGGCTCAGGTTTATATGTTAATTAAGGCATTTGTCTCTATCCCTTCAACACAGATAATGGCTTGTGGAACTGTCTATCTCAGGAAAGCCAGGATTTGTCTAATTCCTTAAATGCAACCTTCAGCCAAAAAGAATAATAATAATAATAATAATAATAAACATCATTTTTTTCAGTGCTGGTGCCACTGCATAACTGTTTGGAGACTGAAATATCAGCGGTTCAAACCTGCATTTATTTCAGAACGGTACACTGACGTATCACATAATGAATAGTCTGGAGGGATCTCCCTGGACCGTTAATGGTCTTTAATAGTACTGCAAATTATTCTGACAACCAGCAGGTATCTTAATGTGATTTTCCATCTGATAGTATTACTTGTACAATCACATCGTCAAGGTACCATTTCCTATTAAGACAATACTCAGCTACACGCTTTGCGATTCCTTCAACAATGCTTCTACAACAATGCTGTATTATGATACAGAGTCCTTTAATGGCCAGATACGTCATAAGATGTATATGAAGGTTGGTATATATTGAGGAGCCGAATTCAACCGTCTAAGAAGCCACCAAACTAGTAAATTTGTAACTACACTTATGGAAAAATTTAGAGAAAGGCACATCAGCAATTTAATAGACTCGATCCCAATCGAACATTAGCGAGAATAGCTGCGAGAAAATACTGTGGAAGTTGACATTATTTTTGATGCAACAAGTACATAAAATGTTTCTTTTGTTCTTAATTTCTAATAATTTATCATATACACTGAAACTGTGCACATTGTGAATTTTTTTGGTTTAGGGTCTTTTTTGTGGACATATATGTGTTTTTGTAACACAGCATATATTTTCAATAATACACATGGAAATATAAAGATTAATAAATATAGTGAAACACAAAATATAATTTATATTTTCTCTCTCCAAAGATACTCTGAAATAATTTACGATACATTTAATATGGCTTACATAAAATAATTTCACTTTTGTCACACAAAAATGAAACTTATTTATGTAACAAATTTTAAACATTGTAACTATAATTCCTTATAAATAATGAGTTGTTTATGCCGTGCCTTATTAACTATTTTTGCATTATTTAGATTGCTATTGCTATTGCATTTATATAAATACGATTGGAAGAGTATACAGCTTATCAATATTCATGTTTAAGTTATCCTCCAATGTTGAACCAAATCTTCCATATATCACTATGTTGTTCTGTTAACAATATTATGACTATGAAGGATTACTCTTCTTTGTGAACTGAGATCCTGGCATAATTCCCATAAATGTATAGACGTATAGCTTGCGTTTTCTCGGCATAAGATAATCTTCTTAAATTGTACATCATTATGTATTACTTTATTTCATTGTAACTTTAAAGGGTAATAAAAAAGCGTCTTGAGATTTCAATGTAATTGAATATTATTATTGTATAAGATAATATGAGAACTTTTTATATCATATACATGAGTATAAATGTACAGGATGTTGAAAAATTATTTCTCAAAAATGTAAAGGGAGGTAGAACCTTGGTAATCAGATTTCGTATAGGAAATTGAGTGCATAAATTAAAAATATCAAAAATATCGAAAAACGTCTTTTCTAACTAATTTGTTTCCAATTAATATTAATGTAGAACAGTAATTACAATTATATAAAAATATTTAAAATATTAAATAATCGTAAAACAATTTTTTTTTACACGAATATGCTTTTAAACTGATTTTAAACAGTATTACTATCACTTTTCTTAATAATAAAATAGTTAATTTTAGAAATCAGATTTCACTGCATTTTTTTCCAAATATAAACTTGTCGCAGCATAAGAATATATTGTAAAATATAGATGCACTTTTTAAATGACAAATAAAGTATATATAACAGCCTTTACAGTTTTATATATAAGAAAATTTTAAAAGTTCTTTTAAATATTTTCTAGAAGACAAGCATGAATAATTTAACTTTTAAAAATATCATAATATGTAATTTGTTATCTTTTTTTACACGAAATTCACATAATATCCGAAAACTGCAATAGTTATACACAATTTCAAACTTTATGAACAAAAGTTTAGTTTAAATATTCCTACTGACTTCTATATAAAATGTATCACCCTCTTCGAAAGTACAGCGCAAACATGAAATGTAACTTATCGATTCCACGGATGAAAATATCTTTCATTCATCTGAATGGAATGTTAAATCAAACACTTTAAATCTCTGTCTCGTTCACTGAAGTACTTTAACGCCACTAAAGATAAATCAAAAATGCTTAACAAGACTTAAATAGTATGAAACTATTCATGAACCCCTAAAATATGTGGAAAAAAATGCCTTATTCAAAAAGATGAGGATAAAATTATAATCCTCTTTCCACTCAAAGCTCTTTAATTTCTCCGATTTTCAAAAGGAGGAGGGCACTAACTTAAAAATGCTGAAATAGGGCTTTTTTTCCTAAAAATCCTCTAATATTTATGAAGGGAACTATTTAATTGTTTTATGAATTTCAAGAGCTGTACAAAAGAGATTAAAATAGAGAAATGAGATCTCCAACCTGTCACTTTCTGTTCTATTATAATCCATGAAAATTCCTCTTTTGATAGTTGAAATCAAAAGTGAATATTACAATTTCGCATTACATTTTATTTATTTTCATTTTCCTGAAAAGTATGCGAGAGAAAAATGTGTCATATTCACTTTTAACTTCATCTATTTTATGAAATATAATGAATATTTAGTGTGCCAACGCGAATATTTCAACTACTTAATGAGATATAGTGAATTCGCATGAGCAGAATGAAAGAATAATTTACCCATCTTTTATAAAAGAAAATTTTTCCTGTAACAGTGGAATTGTAATATAGGAAGTCTTTGAGTTCTGTGATTTAAAATCTCAATTATTTTCCTGTCCTTGCAGATTTATATTTGATGTAATATTAAAGTACCTTATGGTACTCAAGCAGAGAAAGTACAAAATTTCATTGATGTATCACAGAAATCTATTATATTTAAAAATACTTTAGTAAATTAAAGAAAAAAAAATATTCGACCATTATCTTCAAATGAAATTCCTTGTAAATCATATAAGGGAAAACATATAAAACTACCAACGCCGCAAGTATATTTTTGATGAATGTAACTTTCTGAATATATTTTTTTTTTCGTTTTAAGTGTCAGAAAAAACTCAAAGTATAAAACTGTTATAGTGTTATAACTGGTTAAATTTCATAGGAAGAAATTTTTTTTACTGTTTTACTTGTTATAGTGTTCATAAAAATATCTAAAAATGACACATATATATATTATATATATATATATATATATGTATATACACATACATTTATCTATGTATATACTAATTTAGTAGTTTTTTTAAATGGCTACCTTGACAAAAATTGAATTTAACATTATAAATAACATCATTTAAAATATACTTAAAAATCAAAATATGCTACTTAAAAAAATAATTTTGAAATTAGCCGTTGGGAAACTACAATAAGAGATAACCTGTAGAGTACTAGTAAAAAAAGCAAAACAATGCAAACCCCCCAACAAACTGTGCAATGTATTTTATTGAAAGAAAGATACTAATACAAAGCGACTGAAAATATAGTGTACTTTTAAATCAGGTACATAAAATTTGTCTAGTTTCAATATACATACGAAAAGTAGACACTTTTTATTTCAGTGACAACTCGTAATTTTGACAATATATTTGAAACCTTCGGTTTAAACTATGCCTAGACATAAACGTTCAAATTATTTATACACTTTAAAAAGAGTTGTAATTCTATAGATATAAAGTTACGCAAATCTTTAATCATATTTAAATTTTATATGTACATTGGATAAAACAATTGAAATTTAAAATTATAAAACAAGTTTTTGAAAAGCCACAAAACACTGTAGCTTTACAAATGAATCTAAAAAAATTACAGTATCTTGGTAAATTTTTATCTGTAACCCGGATTGCTGTTACCGAAAAAGTTTTACAAATCCCTATTTTCTAAATAAATCTTAATAGAATTAGAGATTTTTTGATTCACAGTGCAAACTTGAATCTTTTACATGAATTTTTGTTGATGACTCTACATAAAAAAAATATAAAAAAATGAAAATTTAATATCCTAGAAAAATTTAAGAGATTTTGCAGATTTTTTTATAGTGTACAGTTTAAATAATTTGGATTATAAATATTAATTTAACATTAGGAAAATCAATGTAAAATTACTTTGTCAATTTTATTAATATCTTCTCAAATTACACTATTATTGGGATAAAGTTTTGAGTAGCTATAATGCTTAAAAACCAAAATAAACTAAATTTCCAATTAAGAATATGTACTATACGATACAAATTTTGAAATATAAAATTAATAGTCGAAAAAAAGAAAGATTGCAAATTGCAATATTGTACATATTTATATTTATTATATGCTTCTTATTTCGAATTAGCAATTTCAAAATTTTCTTACAAGTACTTTTCGAATTATGATATAAAAATTTCAAAATAATGCTTTAAGGGGCCAATTCTGATGTGCAGTAAATCATACTCTCGAAACAATGCTTCAATCTGTTTTATTAAAACATTAAGGCCGGCAGGCGTCGAAAAATATTAACCTTCTCCGGCATAGAGTAGATCTGATTGAAATATTTAACTTCTACAAGAATTAATAAAGGAATTTATTTGGAAAAAAATATACTTGCTTATTTCAAAGTATTTTATAAAATGAAAATTATATATAAATATTCTCGGTGTCAGTAAAACTAAAATTAGGGGTCTTTTTAGAAATACCACACCGGAAAGGGTTAAACGAGTGAAATGATAATATTGACAAGAAATAATACGTATATTGTTTAATATAATTAGTAAAAATATTTATTTCTGTGCAGTATAAGATGAATCTGCATGAGTGCATTTGTTGTAACATTGGCCTGTCAATGAAATTGATTCATTTCGAATTACATCATGATCATTTCGGAATCTGAGGATTCAATGCATACTCGATCTCTTAAAAACCTTTTATAATCCCTTATTTTCCATCTGCATTATAGAAATCTCATATTTTCAGCAAAAGATTTATCATAGTGTTTTATCTATTTAGTATATGTATAATATTTTTGCAAATTGCTCTTAGCTATTGTAAATGATTAGTCTGTTTATTGTTTCATACAATGTTTTCATCTTAAATCACTTTTTTGTGCATTGCTGACGAACTTAGAAATAAAACAAGAAAAAAAAAACGTGAGTAAAATAAAATCTAGCAAAAAATAAATAAATAAATAAATAAAAAGATGTAGAGGAGACTAATGGGTATTGACCTACTTTTTACAAAATGGTTTAAACAAACATATTGAATGTAAAATAAAGTTTAATGTAATATTATTCGTTATACAATCCAATTATCAAAATGAAATTGCCATATAAGTGCCATAAATAAAAAATAAAAAAATATTTATTTTAATCATAAAAAATGATGGGTCATGATTCCTGACATATGGGATGATTGACACACTTTTTTATATTGAAATATTTATTGAAGGGAATAAAATCAGTTAATAATGACATTTTAATTTTTTGATATAGGGTATCATATTATATAAAAGAAATATTTGAAAAAAAAATGCGTTGTGTAACCAAACTTTGACAAAATTTATGAAAAGATACAAATAGCATTTTAAACACCCATTTTCTTACTACAAAGTGTACACAAACTGCCACACTTCGGATTTATCTCATTGTATTTACATAGTTTAACTATGTCTACAAAATTTCCTAAACTATGTTAACTAATGTTATTTTGCAGAGACATACAAAATTAAATTTTCTCAAGTCTGCTACTTTTATCCTTTTTTGTCTTCCATTATGCCTCCTTATCTATTATTGATACTATTTAAAGAAAATAAATGTCCCTATCAATTTACTCATTTGCATTTCATTAAATTTTCTTTGCTTCTATAGAAGGTTTTCACATTTTCCGTAATCAAATTTTTGCATTTCTTTTTTTATCACTCCTTTCTTTGGAAGCTTTACAGAATTTATTTGCACTTTTATAGAAATTTATCCATTTTTCCATTCATTGTGTGCAGCGTATAATAAAAGGGTTACCTAAAACACTTAATTAAGGAATTTTATCCATAGTCAACACAACCTCAAACTGATTTGCTGAAGCCTCCCCATATACCAATTTTAAAAGTATAGAATATAGGGCACTGTATGCCGAAAAACTTGTTCTCTGCAAACAATCTAAAACAAGAAATATGTCAAGTCAAGAATTCTTTGCAATCAGAAAACAGTCTTTTCAAAATATTCACCGTTCGAAACTTCCGTGTGAGATTTTTAGAACTACCTAAGAAACCAACCGTTTACCGCATAATTCTATCGATCTTTGTTTTTGAGAAATTTAAATTTGAAATCGGGGTCTTATGTGCTGGAAACCCTGTAAATGCACTGGAAAAGAACTGATACAAAATAAAATGTACATTTTTATACGACGATGCAAAATCAATAGTACAGAACAGAAGCCCCAAAAGTTAAAAAAGATTGTAAATAATTAAAATAATTAATTTTCTACTGCGAAATTTTTTTTTTTTGTAATAGTATATGTTATTATCTTGACTAGATTTTCATCAACAATTTCAAAGGACATATTCAGATTAACATTAGAGAATAGAGCATATAACTGTCGATTTTTCTAATGTGATTAAAATATATATATATACTACAGTGTTTGGAAATGATAAGTAATTATCAAATATGGAAAATACGAAACAAATTTAATATAAAGTTATTATAATTATAAAAAACTGTTTTGAATATTCGTATATATTTATAATGAATTGAATTTATTCATGAGTCAACGTCCATTTATACATATCTACTTATGCGGAGAAAATACATGCTGCATATTAATAAACATAGATGCTACGAAATATGTTAGGATCGTATCTGACTAACTACATTAATCCTTCATAGACGGAATATTGCCAACGGAACAATGCAATGATGAATGGAAGATTACGTTCAGCATTTGAGAATAAGTTAAGCAGGCATATTGATTACCTTTATAATCTTCTATCCGCATTGTCAGTTTCATATCAATAAGCTCTGTAAATATTATAAAAATTTAAATACTACTTGGTTATATGCGATTATATATGATTATTGCGTCTAAATATGTAAGTACTTATGTATATTTGATTTAAAAAAACAAAGGTTTAATTTCATAAAAAGTATTTATAAGAAAGTATATGCTAAATTATCAGTATACTTGCCTTGGGGAAATAGAAGATATCACTTTGACAAGAGGAGGAAACTTTTAAGTTTAATAAACAGAAACAATGCTTTCAAAATTTATCACATTTATTTAATATAAGAAGTCATTTATTTATTTTTTTTAATTTAGTCATTTATCTAGTAAAACAAACTATATATAAAAATAATAGATAAAAAGAAAAAAATATTTGTATGAAAAAAGCATAAAAGATCAATTGTTTTCATAGAAGTTTTTAATGTTTGGAAAGAAAGCTCAACTCATATTACGCCAATATGTTTTAAAAAAATCTTTATAGTGGAAAAGAACCAGTCATAGTTTATCCCTTTTCTGTTACAGAAGTCACATGTAAATGTTTTTTTTAATGACTTTAAAAAAGGATTTCACCATGTGTAATTATAATTATACCGATTTGAAGCAAAATATTTCCGAACTTTGACACTTTTTCTTTTCATCCTTTTTTTCCTTATCAAACCATATTTAAAAACACAGTTTAGCCTCCATTACATTACAATAGTCATTTAATCTTGTTCCTTTTTCCCCTATAAACAGTATAAAAATGTTTCCTGGACTTAATTTCTTCAATAAATCATGGAAAAAATATTTATAAAAAAGCCCAATTTGTTTCAAGTGTGATTTACTGCTAAAAAACGGTATATTGCCAATCGACAACATTTGTTTTTAATGAAAAAATAATTTTCCTTCATAAAATCAAATGTACGTTATGTTGCCATCGTCACATCATTTGACACGTTTGTCATACAATTTCCGATTTATTTAATAAGTGCTCTTCCGTTAAGACGGTCCTGTTTAAGATCGATTTCTCATTATTACGTACAAAACAGGAAGCCCTATTAAGGTATATGGGAAGAGCATGAAAAAGACATCGTTTAATACGTACTGTTTAAGAGTTAAAGCGTGAAGATCGACAAAAATTCATCTGGACAATGAAATCCCCAAATATTTTGTATTCTATTTTTAACAAATGAAGATTACTAATAGTGGAGACAATAATGAAGACAAGAAAAACAAATCAAGATAACTTTTTTGGGGGGATAGTCTATTAAGTATGTGGGTTGTTAAACAATCATCGTCCCTGTTGTATATAAAATATTTTTGTTGGGATTATCGAAACCTAATGTCTTAGATGCCTACTTGCTTAATTTCAGAACAGTAGCTATTATATTTTTGAGGGGGGAATGAAAAAGAGGGGATGGGTTGAAAGTCTTGCTTGGTGCTCATGAGGTTAGATTTGTGACAACGGATGAACTGGTTGATCCAGCGGTTTGGATACTGGATCATAGTAATGCAGCCATTTCTCATCCATTGCCATAAATCTAAACCCATAAGGTTCAAACCAGCTTTTCACTTTCACTTTTACCCCTGAAAATCCCTTTTAAACATATGTCATATTACAAATGATATGCATATAAGTCTTTTTATTGTAATGTAAAGCGAGAGTTTTATGAACTCCTGATGTTACGATAAACTCTCGTTAATACAGACAAAAACGCTTGCACTTGAATACCCGTCTAAATGAGGATTTCTTGTATTGAGAATACTGTATACTCCCCATTTTGAATGATATTACAATTTTTTATACGACAGGGAAAAATTTTACTTTAAGAAACTTATTTTATATTCATTCACATCATATACGAATTTTTTAATTCAATTTTCTAAAAATGTTGGGATTAAAACTTCGATGTAATATGTAAATATATCTATATAATAAAATGCTCTATAATAAACTGTTCCACAGTGTGCCCACTAAAGTCTGTTGTTATCCCAGTAAGTCCTGAACGGCTGACACTGAATATACAGGGTGTCCAGCAAATAACACCCTGATTTCAAATTTAAATTTCTCAAAAACAAATATCGATAGAATTATGCGGTAATCGGTTTCATTGTTAGGAAAGCTATAAAAATGTTATACAAAAGTTTCGAAGAGTGGATATTTTGAAAAGATTATGTTCTGATTGCAAAGTATGCTTGTCTTAACATTTTTCTTGCTTTAAATTGCTTGGCTTGAATGAGATTTTGGGTGGACAACGTCATATTTTAAAGTTTTTTGGAACAAAATTTTTGCAATTTCAGAAATTTCAAAAATTTAGTTCTAAAAATATGGTTAAGTACCCCGAAAAACTCGTTCTCTACAAGCAATCTAAAGCAAGAAAAACGTAAATTCGAGCATTCTTTGCAATCAGAACATAATCTTTCCAAAATATTCACCGTTCGAAACTTTAGTATAACATTTTTACAGTTTACCTAATAAAGAAAACGTTTACCGCATAGTTCTGTCGATTTTTGTTTTTGAGAAATTTAAATTTGAAATTAGGGTATTATTAGTTGGACACCCTGTAGGTAAAGTAATATAACAATGTGATACTGAATGAAACAGCCAACGGTGCCGCCGCGCGCCGCTTGGAAAACAGTGAGGATCGCATTACTATCATTTATTATTATTGAAAAGAGAAGACTAAAGAAATTAATTGTCTAAAGAATTAAAAAAATATAGTCTACCTGGAAATGAATGAATATGATTCTTTTGGTTTATATTTGTATGCAAAAAAAAGTGAAATTTAATAAAGAATTTACAAAGCTTCAAAAAATATAGACGGTACAGATGTGCATATTTTTAACACTTTCCAACATAATTCAAAAAAGTTTTAATGAATTAGGTTTGTCTGACCGTTTGTCTGCCCATTGTCTGTTCCTGTTTTAACGTGCTCAACATATGTAACATAACATAAGCGTATATAACGTACATAACATAACTTGCTTAACATACTTTATATTACGTAACATAATATAATGCGATCGATGCGTAATTGATATATGTTATTAGGGATTACTACGACATTTTTGGTACTGAAAATGAAAAAGCGTTTACGGTTCATTTACATACTGACTCAAAAGAATTCAGTCACATTAATGTCTACGGATAAAAATCGTTTGCAGTGCATTTTAATCTTACAAAACAATTTTATTAAATAATAATATAAGACTATTTTAATGATATTAAAATTGATAATTATTCAAGGTCATCTAAAAAATTTTGGCTACAGAAGAAGATGTTCAAGTACTAAATGTTGTTCAAGTACTAAGTCTACTAAATATTGTATCTAGAAGTACGTTTTCAGTTGAGATGTGCATTTTAAAATTAAATTATAATAATTATTGGCGTGCATGATTGCCATAGATATATTATAATGCTCCATAAAAGTTTTTACCAGTACCCTTTACTTGCAGAAATTACTGAATGAAAAATTTAAACTTTGCAACAGCATTATTTAAACTAAGTTTTAGTATATTATGATATACTAAATGATATACTTTATAAATAAAGATTATGTACAGGGTTCTATCAATAAATAGTATATGTTTCATCTATGCATGGTAATAGCAGAAATTGCGTTTTAAAATCGTGTGCATCATGCGTTTTCCAAATTTCTTATTTAGACATCATCTTTCGAATTAGTTAACTGTGAAAATTTGTTGTAGTATTCTGAAAGTGTTCTAAAGTAATTCATAGTCCATGCCCTTTGCATGATATTTATTTATTTATTTATTCACAAACAGCAGAAAAATTTATGCAGAAAAATCTGTAATGTTACTAATAAGTTTGTAACAAACTGAGGTGCCTATAAACTTTTATGTAACTACAACCAAAGTTACAGGTAAATTTTAGTAAGATACTTGTAATGTAAGTAGATTCTTTTGTAAAAATACAGATTTCTGTAAATTTTTAAACAAGTTTTGTAGATTTCTATAAATTTTCTAAAATGTACCTGTAAAATTTTAGTAAGACTACAGATTTCTCGAATTTTACAATAGTCAAATTACAGACTTTTTTTCAGTGTATACGAAATAATAATAATAATAATAATAATAATAATAATAATAATAATAAACTTTGCCCTTGCAATAATTAGATCATGCAATTTACAAATGAATAAACAAACTCTTAGATATCAATAGTAAAATATAAAACAAAAATATTTTTTAATGTCAAAGCTATCGATGTATATTTCTTATTTCAATATTTTTCCTCCTGGAAAAATAGATAGACACTTTTCCAGTAATTAAAAATTCATTTTACATTCACAAGATTAAAATATTGCAATTCTGGAATATTATTTCGAATTCCTCAAGATGTTTAAAAAATGTAACCACCTAATTCAAAATTTAAAAAAACTTCATTTTGCAAGTTTTAATAGAAATTAAATCTTTTTTAAACATATTTCTATGATCATGAATTATAACATTTAAAACATTAATTTAATTTCTCGGATATTTCTAAGCTTACAGTTTAGAAATTATGTATGGAAATGGTAACAGATAGATCCTTGTATAAGGAAATCGCCAATACTGTTTTATTTTAGATACACTGTAAAAAAAAATCTGTAAAGGTACTAAACATTTTCTTGGAAACTGGGATTCCAAGAACTTTTCATGTAACGATAACAGGAAAAATCCATGTAACCGATTCTAAAACTTGAGTTTTTTTTTTGTTACCGTTACAGGAAAAGTTCTTGGAATCCAAGTTTCCTAGATAAAGTGTAGTACCTTTACAGATTTTTTTTTTTTTACAGTGTAGCGGAGAAGTGATGTCACTTCAAGAATTAAAGTTAACACAATATTTTATATTGAATTTTCTTAATGATCTAAACTTTGTTTTAAATCTTCAATTTTTAAAATATTTGAAAAAATGAATTTAAATAGCATATTTTAATATTTACATAGCATAAAATTTAAAATGGTCAAGTAGAAATTAGGTACCTAATTATTTATACATTTTTTCGTACAGTTAATATAAATATATCTACAATATATATAAATATTCACAGAAGAAAAAATATTTTCGACGAAGTAAGCCTTTCAAATATTAATTATATTTCCAATAATTAATAATTTTCATGATACTAATTAATTTTTAATTTTAAATAGCAAAAAAGAAAATATTTTATTTTGAAAAAAAAAATTAACTTTTATTATAGATAAATAATAACGTTTTAATTAAGGATTTTTGGATCCGAATTTACAGATTTTATCTAATTATTTGAATTGATTTATCGATTTATTTACCCACACTAATTGCTATTTAAAACAGGGTGTTGCCCTTATTTAAAATATTTTTTTAGATTTACGTTTATGTTTTCAAGCTATTTTTATCACATTAATTCTGTGATGAAGATAATTTTAAGCATGGTGCTAAACTAATAAGTCTGTGCAATTTTTGTTTTAAAACATAAGTGATTGATAATTGGTAATGATCGTTACATAATTAAGTATGAAAAATTATAAATTGCTTATTTTTCGTCTAAATGTTTATGTTTTATTTTAGTTTCATTTTCGATGTGAGTTTTAACAGTTTTTGTATCCAAGTTTATTATAATTTAAAAATAATATGTGAAGCACTTCTAATAAAATATTCTAAATAATTCTTAAAATAATTTGTGAAGTGTTATAAAATATTTTTTAAATTAAATTTCATAAAGTCAGTTTTATTCTTTTTACCGCCTTTATCTCTATGTCATACTCAGAAGTCGTCATGCTACTTTGGACATTACCGACAACAAGATATGCAGCGTACGTCCCTATTCATGGCTATTTTTTCAATTAGACATTCCGAATAATTACCGAAAAGTTTAAGCTTTTATTTGTGCTTTATAAAATGCTTAAATTTCCATTAAAAAAATAAAAAAAGTACAGAATTTTTTTTTCTTTTGAGTGAAATGAAAAAAAAAATTAAAAAGTCAGCTTGGTGAGGCTACACTGGTAGCAAATGATATGCATAATCTAAGAGCGCTAGAAGTGCAATGAGTTAATACACGTTTCTTTTAAAAATAAAAGTCAAGTCCGAGTATTACTCGCGCTAAGTAGGTTACATATCAATTTATTATGAACCATATTATAAAACAAATCGTTGCTAAAAGAATAATAAGATTTTGTAAAACACTGTATGACGTAGGGCTGGGCATAGCTGCATATACAAGAAAGGTATGAATGGATATACCATAAATATTCAAACATGTATAAAGCCTAAATAATATCAAACATCGCTATGTTGAAATACTCTTTTTTATATCGTAACCTAATCTGTCCCTTTATGAATGTTTATCGGTACTGAGTATAAAAGTAGTGCATTTTTAAAATTTATTTGGCATTTAATAAAACTGAATTCAATATATTTTACTTTTACCGTGTAACTAAAACAAATCTATTGTTTAAAGCTAAAGTGTTCAATGTATGGCACTTCGCATTGTGCAATCGTAATTCGAAAGAAGGTCGCAAAATTCTAACGCCGCCTGATTCATTTCACCTTTTTCCACATAAGTTTTCAATTAACTTTAAAACACACAGGAGGTCTTTGGGAGCTCCATTCAGCGGAAACTAGTGGCGAATCCCATAGTATTTATACTACTCTAGCATTACACAAACATATCATGAGAAGTTGTTATTTAGGCTTTAAAATATGATAGTACATGGAATATGCTGCTCCTTTTATTGTATATGTTCAAACTCTCGTGTCTTTAAGAGTTAATACGAGTGCTCCTGAAGACATCTGATGAATGCTTGCAAATAGAAATTTCTGTGTAATGTCAAAATGTTCTTATATCTTAAACTATATGATCTAGAGTGATCGTTATTATTCTCCAGTAATGTAATAGTAATCGATATAGTTTGAATTTCGCATTATATGAGCCTTCAAGTGATATATATATATATATATATATATATATATATATATATGGGCTGTTTAATAGCATCTGCTTATCAACCAGGAGAAGACCCTTTAATTGCCTTCTATAAGGACTTAAAGAATCGACTGGGAGCAGAGACTTAATGTCCAATCCACACCTTCCATCGGTACAGCCAGTTAGTACTCTTGTCTAGTGCAAAAGGAACGAACGCGGATGGGCTTCCTCCAATCCGCTTCGCCAGCGTGGAGGGATTTGGCCATAACCCCTCTTAATTTACCATAAATTCACAAAACAAATCACGGCCCTCAGGTCCCGGTAGTCTGCATGTTCCTGGTTACGGCAGCGATCAGATAGACATGAAGACAGAGGGTGCTAAGAATCATCGGTCTCAGCTTGGCTGTCATATGTTGATGACCTTGGCTACGTATAATGGACGATCCGTATCTTCTGAAAATCGTTTACAGGAACTTGAAGAAGAGTTAGATAGAATCAACTGGGACATTTTAGGATTATGTGAAGTAAGAAGAAAAGGACAAGAAAAGATTGATCTTGCCAGCGGACATGTTTTATGCTACAGAGGCACAGAAAATGGAAGAACAAGTTGTGTAGGATTTCTGATTCATA
Source organism: Maratus speculifer (assembly GCA_964019185.1). Classification (NCBI taxonomy): domain Eukaryota; kingdom Metazoa; phylum Arthropoda; class Arachnida; order Araneae; family Salticidae; genus Maratus; species Maratus speculifer. Next base: position 285,551,431 of record OZ025297.1, on the reverse strand, counting down.
AAATGTGGAAGAATCACATTATAGAATTATGATAGTACATCAGATAGAGTTGCAAGACGCACCAACAATAAGCTATTCAGATGAAGAAATTGAAGATTTCTATCAAAAAGCAGCTTCAATGCATCAAAAGGGAAATTGCTACATAAAATTAATAATGGGAGACTGGAATGCTAGAATTGGAAAGAAAAAGAAAGGTGAATTATCTGTAGGTAATCATGGATATGGTATGCGAGATGAAAGAGGAAACAGATTGATTAAATTTGCAATATGTGAAGATGTATATCATGAATTCTTTTTTCAAGAAAAAGCCACAAAGAAAATGGACATGGCGTTGTGCAAATGGCTCAACAAATGAAACTGACTACATCTTGACCAACAAAAAGTATCCTATTCGGAACTGCAGCGTTCTCGATAACTTCAATACAGGAAGTGATCACAGATTGGTTAGATGCAAACTGCTGTTAAATACTAAAGTAGAAAGGTTGAAGCTTTTGCTACACTCAAAGAAATCAATCGATATTATAAACCTCCAGAAATATAAATAATAATTTCATTTGGAACTTCAAAACCGTTTTCAAGTACTTCAATCAACTTTAGAAGAAGAGTAAGATGTTACAATATTGAACAAGAAGCAAACCAATACACTACAAGAAATTGCTAAAAAGTTAGCCGGCGATGCACAAATAAAAGAGACAAAGAAAATAACGGAAGAAAAAAGAAGATTGGTGAAAAAACGCAGATAAATTAAAATGAAGAAAAATGATCCTAAATCAAAAGTTGAATATGCTGAATTATGTAAAACAGTAAGAAAATGCGTTACAGAAGATATCAGAAAATTTAACTGTGATCTTATTAAAAAAGTTCTGGAAGATAACAAAAGTTTGAAATCAGCTAAGCGCAAGTTATGTGTTGGAAGAAAAAGTATTTTTGCACTGAAGAGAGCAAATCACCAAAATCAGCTACGAAATAGTACACATTGTTGAAAAGAATCTATAATGATCTATATAAATGTGAAGATCAGAGGGAAATTAACATACACGATCAACGAGAGATCTTAACAGAAACTGAAGATATAATCCCAGTGATGACAGATGAAGTTTTACAAGCTATTAGATTTATGAAAAAAGGTAAATGCCCTGGAGAAGATGGAATTACAATTGACCTTATCAAAGAATCAGGAGAAGCATTTGCAGAAAGGCTATCCTTACTGTTTTCCAAATGTTTCAAGAAGTCAGATGTACCAGAAGATTGGAACAACGCTTTGATGGTGCTACTTTACAAGAAAGGAGAGAAGGAAAACATAAAAAATTACCGTCCGATCAGCTTACTGTCAGAGATTTATAAAATTTTCACCAAAGTTTTAACGGCAAGACTTGAATCAGCTCTGGACTCAGCTCAACCTAGAGAACAAGCAGGATTCCGAAGTGGATTCAGCACAATGGATCATATTCAAACAGTAAGAGAACTGATAGAAAAACATAAAGAATATAATTTACCTCTCTGCCTTGCCTTTATTGATTATGAAAAAGCATTTGATTCCGTCTACGCATCAGCAGTAGTAAAATCTCTAGAGGACATTGGTATAGACAAACCCTACATCAATATCATAAAGAAGATTTACAAGAATGCAACAGCAACCATCCGTTTAAATAAAAGAAAAAAAGACTATCAAGCTCGGAAGAGGAGTAAGACAAGGAGACACCATTTCACCTGAGCTTTTTAATGCTGTCTTAGAAAATATCTTCAAGAAGCTGGATTGGGAAAACAAAGGGATCAGAATAAATGGGGAATATTTAAGTCATCTCCGGTTCGCTGACGACATTGTAATTTTCAATAACAGTCCTGAAAAATTGGAAATTATGCTAAAAGATCTTGCAGATGCTAGCATCAATGTGAGATTAAAAATAAATTTAGAAAAGACTAAGGTGATGTTTAATTCATTTACATCAAAAAAGAAAATTGTCTACAAGAACACTGAGATTAAAGAAGTGCAAAGTTATGTGTACCCAGGACAGGAAATATCATCGGATAATTGTATCATGAATGAAATCAGTAGAAGAGTAAGAAATGGGTGGAGTGCTTTTGGAAAGAACAGTATTATTCTGAAGAGTAATATGCCTCTTTGTTTTAAAAGAAAGGTGTTTAATCAGTGTATTTTACCTGCATTAACTTACGGAGCAGAAGCATGGACACTTACAAAACGGATGATACAAAGACTACAAACAATACAGAGAAGTATGGAAAGATGTATGCTAGGCATAACTAGAAGAGACAGAAAGGGGATAACCTGGATAAGAAATCAGACAAAAGTTTTTGACATCCTTGAAAGAAACAAACAGCTAAAATGGAAATGGGCTGGGCACATTGCAAGAAGACAAGACAATAGATGGAACACAAATTTACTACAGTGGTATCCCAGAAATGTAAAATGACCAAGAAGACGACCAAAGTAAGATGGAGTGACGGAATTAGAAAAGAGGCTGGTGTAAATTGGATGACAAAAACACTAGACAAAAAACATTGGAAAAATCTGGGGGAGACTTACATCCAGCAGTGGATCGAAAACGGTAGACGATGATGATGATGATATATATATATATGATATATTATTTTTTCTAACAATGTTTGATTCTCAACATTTTTCTTAAAAATATCCATAAATAATTAAAATAGTGTAAATATGTGGGTAAGTAGTCATTATCCCCCCCCCCATTTGAACATTCCATCTACCATAGCTTAGGTATAAAATACCTGTGACAGAGCGATATAATTCTGATGTTATAATTGTTCCGTTTTCACTGTTAAGTACGTAATCCTAAAAATACGAAATTACTGTGAATATTTTAAAAAATAAATTCTAGGTGTAGGAGATAGGTATGTATGTATGCATAAAGTTATAAATAAAACAGCAACATTCTATTCTGAAAAGGAAAGGTACAAAAATAGCTAATCCTAGAAAATACTATGTAAAAACAGCACATAACACTTCTTTTAGTCTTCAGGATAAAAAACCCATTTTTAAAGTGAATTTTTCTTATTCAGTGATAAAAAATGTAGTAGTTTAGTATAATAGAAAAAGCACGCACTTTTTACCGGAAGTATGAAATGTATTATTCTTAACTGAAACATCTGAGGATAACATGAAACAAAGCAAGAAACATATAATACAATTTTATGTATTACACAATTTGTGATTAAAAAATAAAATAGTGTATGTATTTTGTATAAAACATAATAAAGTATAGTAAAGTAGTTTTGTAAGTGTACTGAACAACAACAGATGAACAAACATTAAACTCGATGACAAAAATAAATAAACATTGATTTATTATTGAAATTCTAATAAATTTGAAAAATTATTTGCCAAAAAGTATCTTCCTAAAAAGTTTCTTGTAACACTTTAATTTCGGAAATTTATCTTTTGTTACACTAAATATACCAAAACCAAGTTTGGTTGAGTTTAATACTACTTCTCAACATATTTCTATAACATAGCAAATTTTACTCTGGGGTGTTAAAAACTTTAAAAAAATCATTATATAACTCTCAGTATTGTTTTTATATTGACGATTGAGTTATTTATTTACACGTTTTTTACAAATATGCCACTTGTTACCTGCTTTTCTTAAAAATGTCAAATATTGCTTTGCTAAAACAATACAAAGCGACATCAGAACTGTTCCCAGTCACCCTTAAAATTAAATATTTTCTATTTACTGAACAACAAAACTTCATGATGATGGTGTAAAGAAAAATCCCTGTCGGCTTGGCCTATAGGCGGAGGTAGATTTCGAAGAGGGCTCATTTCAACAAAAAAAGAAAAATATCATTAGAGATAAACCCAGTTTAATAATTCATTTGGCCGTTTAGGAAAAATTTTTAATTTCATTTTTCTGCAAAAACTGGCTTTATCAGAATCCTCTTAAGAATAATTCAGCTCAAATGCCCATTTTTTCAACATATTTTGAAATATATTCTGAATTTTTTAAAAAATCGACCAAAACAGTACATTATATAGTTCCTAAAAAACAAAAAAACTGTCAGTTGAATGCGTTTGAGAAAAAAATTAAATTTAAAAATGAGTCATATTATAACCGATTTGTTGTTTGAATAAATCCTTAATTCTTTAATCATGATTGTTTCGGAAAATTTTGTGCGAAATGCTCATTTTGACAGCATTTTTAAAAACATATTCTATGTTTATCAAAAAACTGGCCAATGCGTCACAGTATATAGTTCCTAAATAAGAGGATCTGTAAATTAAATGAGTTTGAGAGCGAAAATGGATTTTAAAACGAGTAAAAAAAACGCAATTTGCTATGTGAAAACATCCTTAAATTTTCAAATCACAATGACTTCGGGAAATTTTGTTCAAAATACCCTTTTTGGTAGCCTTTTTGGTAGCCTTTTTTCGAAATATATTCTGTCTTTATCAAAACACTGACCAATGCATCACATTATACAGTTCCTAAATAAGAGGATCTGTAAATTGGATGCGTTTGAGAGCAAAAATGGATTTAAAAACGAGTCAGAAAAAAACGCAATTTCTTATTTGAATACTTCCTTAAATTTCAGTCACGATGACTTTGGGAAATTCTGTTCAAAATACCCGTTTTGGTAGTCTTTTTTTGTAATATATTCTGTCTTTTTCAGAAAATTGACCAATGCGTCACTTTATACACTTTCTATATAAGAGAATCTACCATTTGGATGCGTTTAAAATCAAAAATGAATTTAAAAATTAGTCAGAATATAAGCAGTTTGGATTTGAGGTTTTTTTTCTCCAACTCCTATTTTTGTTTAATTTCTTTTTGCTATACGAATTGGTCCTATAAAAAACTTGTCAGTATAAAAGTTGTAGATATTGTTAAGAAGATGTAAAATAAATTTAATCAGATTTGATAGCTTAAAAATTGACGGAGTTATGGATTTTTCTCTTTTTTCACCACACTTTTTCTTTTCGTTTTTAATTTTTTTCATCGGTAAAAGTTGGTCCTATCAAAAACTTGTAAATACAAAAGTTTTAGATAATTTTAAGAACATTTACAAAAAATTTAGTTGGACTTGATATCTTGAAAAGTGACGTAGTTATGAATTTTTTTCTCTCAAAACCCCAGTTTTTTTCGCCCCTTGAGCCCAATTCTAAATTTATCAAAAATCCGTCATGCATAAACTTTTGGCCCATTTTTAAGAAGTAATATAAACTTTAAACTGATTCGATACCTACTTTAATTTAGAAGTTATGGCGTTTTTTCGGTTTTCACAAAAACGTCCCCTATTCCGACCCCCTTGGTCCGATTTTGCCCATTAACGAACTCAGCCGAGATTTTATCCACTTTGATTTTATGTACCAGTTTGGTGGAGATTGTTAAAGAATTATAGAAGTTATCGTGTCCATAAAAAAGTCAGATATATATATATATATAGATAGATAGATAGATAGATAGATAGATAGATAGATAAACTGGTGCGAATGCAATAGGTAGTATTCCATACGAAATCTACCTAAATGTCAAATGATAATTTTCGTGTTTTAATTTAACACACTTTATATCTTTTATGAAGAAAGCTTTACAAATATGTGTAGAATTATTATTATTATTATTCAATTTTATTAACAAAAAAAAAAGAAAATTAAAGAAACAACAATGATATCTGTAACAAATGTATGCAAGTAAAAGTTGTTTATCAACAAAATAAGAGAAATCATAATGGTTGTAATCAATTTCCCATATTATATCTCGAGTTAAAAATACATTTTAAATAACTTCTCTAGAGGTATGTTTCCTAAATCATAAAAGATAAATAATAAAAAAATATTTTTTTCGAATTGTTAAAATTGAAACATAAAACTATAATTTTCACGATGATTACTTTGTTTAATTAAATATAATCTAGATCTTTATATTAGAAATTATTCACTAGTACTTTACACCTAAACTGTTTGTATTCAAATCTAATATTTTTCATTTGTTTTTTATTCAGTATCAAAAATATTTTACTGAAATATAGAAAAAATCAGTTTTAATTAAACATGTAAGACTATTTCTATTTTAAATTGAACTAAATTTCATTCTAGATTGCAAATATCATTTATTCACTTTTCACTACATTTTTTGCGAACCTCATAGCAATAACAGGATAATACAAAATTGCAGTTGTATATTTTTTAAAACCTTCTAGGTGGATATGAAGGGCATATTTTTATGCATAAAGATTTAAATAAAAAAAAAATATTTTGAAAGAGTAAGGTATAAAAATAGCTACTCGTAGAAAAGACTTTGCAAGAAGAACACATCATATTTGCTTTATTCTTCAGGGTAAGAAACCCATTTTTCAAGTGAATCTTTCTCATATAATATTCAAAAACGTGGTAGTTTAGTATAATATAAAAAGCAAGTACTTTTTCACCGGAGATATGTGATTCACTTTTTCTGAAGCAAAAGGTATGAGAAAATTTGCAATAAAACAAGAAACAAAAAATTCATACATATATATATATATATATATATATATATATATACTATGTATTTAGAGTTTGTGATTTAAATATGTATACAGGGTGAATCTAAATTCTTGGGCCAAACTTTAAGGGGTGATGGTACATAACAAGGCAAGCAATATGAAATTGAAAACTAAGGGTCCTAAACATCTTCCGAAGGAGATTGGCGCTAGTGAAGTTTAGGGTCCAAAATTTCAATTAATTATAAAAAACGGGAAAATTGGTCGAATCGTTTGTGTTTTTCACTAAAACTGTAATTTATGTGAGTATTTTCTTGAAAATAAATTTTAAAGATGATGTTCAAAAATACCGATAGAGAGCACTTTAGATTTTAAAATAACTAACAAATGTAATAAATTTTCAGTAATTACTTAAATCATTATAGATTTTTTAGTTTTGCATCATATTTCAGTCTCAATTCTCGGTTCAGTATCAGATATTGTTGACTGACGTGGTCAAAATCAGAAAGTTGAGTCTCACTCACTGGTGATTAAATGGTAAAGTTGAGTGACAATCACCAGTGACTGACATGGCGCTATATTTATTAAGACTTTAACGGTTAGGAAATCGTTAATCTGTTGAATATGTTATAATTTGTAGAATGCATTAATTTTATTCATTTGAATATTTATTCAAATATAGTACCTGTACCCTATATGGACACCCTAACGAAAATGAATTTCTTTCACCCCCGTATACACGTCATAGGACTCCAAAAATGTATGACCACTATCCTTGGACTATTGGCTATCATTATAAAAATTAGAGACCTTGTAATTATTCTGATTTAATTTAAATCATAAAAACAAAAAATTTTTAGAAGTATCCATATAAGGAACTACCTGTCCCTATTATGGACCGGTATTTCCTTATTCACTTTCTACACAGTGTGTATGGAAGAACCAGTTTTCTAAGGGATTATAGAGGAGAGGGAATTAAAAAAATGTATCTTAAAGTATTCGGAAGAGGAGGGGAGACAGTAAATATCTTCAGAACATGCATTTTAGAAAGGGGGGGGGATCATTTTCGGTTTTTACCCTTCGAATACCCATGCCTCTCAGTTACTAGCAAATATTATGAAATAATATTGTTGATTTTGTTTAGCTTTATTGCATCTGTCTGGGAATTTACATCTGTTATTAGTCAGTCCTCACAGTATGGACAAATAGAAACTTTTTCACCATGGGCAGTAATTTCCACATAATCCTCATGAACATATCTGCCACATGTGATACATGGCCGCATGTTTGAAAAAGCATCAATACTACAAAAACATAAGTACCAGCTCTCCTTTGTTGAGGAAGTCATACCATTGGTATCTACGATTTCGCCAATAGATATCCTACTGGGGGGGGGCTTCTTTTTATTTTTCTGCAAAGATTTTTTGGAGGAAGGTTTTTGGGAGATTGTTCAAATGGCATCTTGTTGAACAAAGATTTTACCACTTGATGCCTTTTCAATTTATTGCTTGGCAACGTTGAATTTTCTTCTTTCTTACAGTTGTAGTCGATGGGGTCATAAGCTGTCCATATTGGGAACCGGGCGTAGTTTTACTAAATCTTGTAACAAATGCAAAAGGAAAATATTTTTAAGCAAAATATGCGCTAGCAATCGAAAATATGTTTTATTAGATTTCTAAAATACTCCACTTTTCAACATTTAATGTAATTTTATCATATCTAATAAGAATTTAAGATTACAAGTAATTAAGATCTGCACATCCCGAAACAACAAGTTTCCTCCTAAATGGGGAACAACGCGCTTCTTTACACTTTCCAGTCTTAATTATCTTTTCAACTGCTTTTCTTCGCGAAAATGTTGAGCCATCTCTCGATCAAAATTATTACCTTTAAAACTATTAGGGATGTCCATATTGAGAGCCCTGTCCATATAGGGTACAAATACCTTAGTGCATTACATACCTAGTTAAGTTATTGAATGACGAATCCTACATCATGATGCTAAATGTACGTAAGAATATTTCCAGTTCAATATAAAAAGCATACAATTGAGCAAAAGTAAAAGAGATATAAACACAGAGCTTCTTTATATTTTAAATGGAAAGGGTAAGGGAATAGTTAATTTAAAAAAAGTCCTTCCGGCAATGCCGGGAGGAAGAGGTAGCTTTCATATACTTATATATTTATTTATTTATTTTAAGGTAAGTTACATTGTTCAAAAGTACTAAGCTGAAATTAGTGGAAAAAATCTTATAAAATTAGTGATTTTATAAGATTGAATACTAGTTTTTGTCAAGACTGAATATTAATAGAAATTTTTAGAAATTAGTCATCTTTTATTCAACCTGGTTCTATTTTAAGCGATTTAGAGAGTCACCAAATTCCACGATATCATAAAGTGTATGCCATTTTAAAGCAACATTGTGGATCGTTCAGATCAGACCGTTTCAAAATGTCAGCCATAAGCAAAATTCAAAGTGCTATAACTCAATCATTTTTTAAGGTATAGACAAAATAAAAAGTGTTCTGGAATCGTTGTTTTAAGTTCTAACACGTAAAAGAAAAATATTTTTCAACTTTTAATTTTTTCGCATTTAATTTTAAATTTTTTTAAAAATTTAAAATGGCCACCATTTTGAAACAAAATGGTGGATGATGCTGGCCGACGAACTCTGTCGAGACATTTGTATGTACTATGTACATACCAAGTTTCATTGAAATCGGTTCATAAATACGCGAGTTATCACGTGACAAAAATCAGATCGTTTCAAAATGTCAGACATAAGAAAAATTCAAAGTGCTATAATTCAATCATTTTGTAAGATATAGTAAAATAATAAAAAGTGTTCTGGAATCGTTGTTTTAAGTTCTGACGCGTAAAAGAAAAATATTTTTCAAATTTTGATTTTTTTCGCATTTAATTTTAAATTTTAAAATTTTTAAAAATTTTAAAATGGCCACCATTTTGAAACAAAATGGCGGATGATGCTGGCCAACGAACTCGGTCGAGACATTTGTATGTACTATGTACATACCAAGTTTCATTGAAATCGGTTCATAAATACGCGTGTTATCACGTGACAAAATCAGATTGTTTCAAAATGTCAGCCATAAGAAAAATTCAAAGTGCTATAACTCAATCATTTTTTAAGATATAGACAAAATAAAAAGTGTTCTGGAATCTTTGTTTTAAGTTCTAACACGTAAAAGAAAAATGTTTTTCAAATTTTGATTTTTTCGCATTTAATTTAAAATTTTAAAAATTTTAAAAATTTTAAAATGGCCACCATTTTGAAACAAAATGGCGGATGATGCTGGCCAACGAACTCGGTCGAGACATTTGTATGTACTATGTACATACCAAGTTTCATTGAAATCGGTTCATAAATACACGTGTTATCACGTGACAAAAATCAGATCGTTTCAAAATGTCAGCCATAAGAAAAATTCAAAGTGCTATAACTCAATCATTTTTTAAGATATAGACAAAATAAAAAGTGTTCTGGAATCTTTGTTTTAAGTTCTAACACGTAAAAGGAAAATATTTTCAACTTTTAATTTTTTCGCATTTAATTTTAAATTTTAAATTTTTTAAAAATTTTAAAATGGCCGCCAATTTTTTAACAAAATGACGGATGATGCTGACCAACGAACTCGGTCGAGAAATTTGTATGTACTGTGTACATACCAAGTTTCATTCAAATCGGTTCATAAATACGTTAGTTATCGCATGACAAAAATCAGATGTATATATATATATATATATGGTTATATATATATATATATATATATATGTCAACATTTGAACGGAGGGTGGTTTTGGGGTCTGGGGGTCATGATCGGTGAAAATGTACCAAAATTTTCCGGAAGTGCTTTCCTCCGGACGGCTGCAATAGGTAGCTTTTTACTTTTTGTATTGAAAGCTACCTAAAAGTCATTACAAAGACAATGCATCATATTTCCTTTTTTCATTGGATGGAAAGAACTCATTATTCATGTCGACCTTTCTTATTCAGTATTCCAAAACTAAACAGTTCAGCACTATAGAGAAAATACGTATTCTTACTGGAGAGAAGAATTTCATTTTTCTTTTACAAAAGATGCGATAAAAGCATGCAACGAAAAAAAATATATATAAAATATAAAGTAGAAATATAAATAATGCTGTTTATAGATTTCATAACTGAACAAGAACAATATATTATGCTAACAATATATATTATGAAACACCTTCCAACAACTACTCAATACAAAAATAAAATAAAAATAAAATAAATATTTTAGTTTTATATCATATTTTTGAGTGTCGAACATAAGTGACTGACGCGGCCAAAACTGAAAATTGAGTGTCAGTCACATTTGACTGACATGGCACTCAACATCTTAAGACTTCAACGATTAAAAAATCGTCAGTCTATGAAATTAATAGTATTTTGTAGAATGCATTAATTTTATGAACCTTGTTAATTTAATCAAATAATGCATGGGATTATCTAGTTAATTTATTAAATAACACATTCCACATTTTAATGCTAAAATATACGCATGAATATTTTCAGTTGAATATAAAAAGCATACCATTCTGCAAAAGTAAAAGATATCTAAAAAGAGAGAGGTACTTTATATTTTGAATGGAAAGGTTGAGGAAATAGCTATTTCAAGAAAAGGCATTATAAAGACAATGCATCATATTTGTTTTATTCATCGGGAGGAAAGAACCATTATTCATGTGGTTATTACTTATTCAGCATTCTAAAATTAAAGAGTTCGGTAAGGTAAAGTGCCCTATTATCGTCCCCCAGTTACTTTTAAAGTCCTGGACGTTTTAATTTTCATTTAAAACCTACCAAATTTGGATTTTGCATAGACAAACTATTCACATATATGGAAACATGGGAAAATGTTGTACAAAAAAAAACTTTAACAACACGAAATTTTTTTTTTCAAAATTATCTCAATATGAAAAATATTTAAAAAATGCCCCAATTTCGTCCCCCTTCCAAAAATACAAGCGTTAATTTATAACTAAATCAAAATTTATTTCACAATAAATAATTAACTTATTTACCTTAACTTAATGTGCAAAGAAATGCACTATTAAACCTAATAGTAAATAATCGCATCAATAATACCATAAAAAATTATCCATCCAAGCATGAGGAACATATAAATTGTGTATTGTTTTTGGCACTTGAGCATGTTTCATGTGACCATGTGCAGCAATGGTCTGAAACCATTGTCCCCCATGTTTATTTTGAGAAAAATGATTCAAAAAAGTAGGAAACTCTACATCAATGACGTCATCATCACATTTATTATCATCATGAGGAATTTCAACGGAAAAATAATTTTCTTCATCAATAATGTTAGGTAGATTATGTTTGGACTTTTTACACGATGGATTTTTTCCCTTCCCGTTGAGAGTGGTATTTGTCAGATTTTTTTTTTTTTTTCAGCTGAGCGTTTTTTTTTTTTTTCTTTTTCGCCTGGGAATTTTCACTTTGTTTTTATGCGGAGTTCCAGTGATCAATGTTGCTGAATCTCTTCGGGCAGTAATTGCTGGTATGATCTGTGGTATTTCCCTGATCTCGTATTAGAATTAACTTATTTACAAAATTTGAAGTAAATCCTCAAGATTGAGTCTATACATACCTACATGCATAATTGCAGGCATATTATTTATCAGAATTTGACAGCGCTGAAAAGTAATCCGAATTTCGTTCCCGGTAGGAAAATAAGAACTAAAAGGGGGACGAAATTGGAACAATACTACTTCCCAATATGGCGATTCTTCAGTTCTTGTAAAATAAACTGAACGTTGTGAAACTCACTAAATGGTACTGTTAACATCTTACCTATGTAAAATACATGCAATGAACAGAAAATAAACACTTGCGGTAAAATAAATATCGTTCTACAAATGACGTAGCAAGAACTTAGATCTTCTAAAACTAGGAAATCCGACATTAATAATACACGGATTCGTCTTGGCGAGTGAAATTTTCTCTTCCGAATTCTTTTATCTTCCGTTCGTTTTGCCTTGCACAGTGGTGCTGCATTCAGAGAAGCAGGGAAATGAATGGTGGTGAAATTAGGTAAGGGGACGAAATATGGGTGCTTTACCTTACTATACAAAAAAGTACATACTTTATCAGAAAGAAAAAAATCCTTTTTCTTTAGTAAAAGATGCGGTAAAAAAATGCAAAGGAAAAGCGAATTCAAAATATAAAATATAAAATATAAATAATACTGCTTACTGATTTAGTAATAAAAGAAGAACGCAAAATTACGCTTAGAAGTAAGATTATACAACACTTTCCAATAATGTTTCAATCCAATATCGAAACAATATAAATATCTTAGTTTTATATCATATTTTGGAGTGTCAGACACCGATGAAAGACGAGGCCAAAATCAATAAGTTCAAATTCCGTCACCGGTGACTGGCATGGCATTCAACTTTTTAAAACTTTGACGAATAGTAAATCGCTAGTCTAACAAACAAGTAGTAATTTATAGAATTCATTAATTTTATGCACATTAAAAATTTAATCAAATAATGCATGAAATATCTAATCTAGATAATTTATTAAATAACAGATTCCACGGCTTAGTTCTAAAAAATACGCAAGAATATTTTCAGTTAATATAAAAAACATACAATTCTGAAAAAGTAAAAGAGATCTTAAAAGCGAGCTACTTTAAATTTTGAATAGAAAGGATAAAAAATGGCTATTTCTAGAAAAGTCGTTATAAAGACAATGAATCATATAGTATTTGCTTTATTCATGAGGAGCAAAGGACCATGTGCTTCTTTCTTATTCAATATTCAAAAATTAAATAATTCAGTACTATATAAAAGATACGCATCCTTACCAGAGACAAGAATTTCATTATCCTTTCGGAAAAGATGCGACAAAAGCATGGAAAGGAAAATAATATATAAAATATAAAATGTAAATATAAATTATGCTTATAGATTTGATAATAAATTAAGAACAAACACTTATGCCTACGACATAGATTATAATATACTTTTCAGTAAATACTTAACGAAACTTCTGAGTTTTCTAAGGTAAAGTTTCTATGCAAAGTATGTGTCAACACATATCCATAAAGAATTTGAAAACCAAAATTCTGCTGTTACCATGAATATTAGAGGACATATTCAAATTTTTTGCTTAGCCTTTAAATGGTCTCTGGCTATATGTATATTTCATAGTATGCTACAAGTTCGTTCAATTGAAAGTATATCACAATTGTAAATTTCCATCCAAGAATTTCTACTAATAAGCTGGTCTTTTTTCAGAAATGTTGTGAAACACTGTATATGCTCTATAGAAGTTATAAGCACCAAGTAATATTAAAGTAATACTGAAATTTTAAAACATATACCACAACTAAAAACGCACTTCTATTAAATTGCAAAAACTGAAAAACTTCATAGTCAGCATTCCAAGAACGCACTACTTATACTTCTTCCGAGGCTTATTATTTTGTAGATAACATGCTAACCAACATGTTGAGTTCCATCCTTTAAGAAGTTTAGAAAATACCTCATAAAAGCTGTTTTAAAACATGCCATAACTGGTTCAAAAATATTTCAAACCGGCTTCAATCAAGTCAAACAGTATTTGCGTACTGTCTTTAAAACTTTAAAGATTGGGAAATTGTTAGTCTATCAAATTTGTAGCAATTTGTAGAATGCATTAATTTTATGTAGTATAAAAATTTAGTCAGATATAGAATGGGATGCATAATTAACTTATTAAATAACATATTCCACATCTTAATGCTAAAATATACATGTGAATATTTTCAGTAGAATATAAAAAGCACACAATTCTGCAAAAGTAAATGGGATCTAAAAAGAGAGCTACTTTATATTTTGAATGGAAAAGGTAAGGAAATAGCTATTTCGAGAAAAGGTATTACAAAGACAATGCATCATATTTGCTTTATTCATCAGGAGGAAAGAACCCATTATTCATGTGGTTCTTTCTTATTCAGTATCAAAAATTAAATATTTCAGTACTATACAAAAAGTATGTATTCTTACCGGAGAGAAGAATTACATTTTTCTTTTGTAAAAGATGCGATAAAAGTTCGCAACTAGAAAAAAGGAATATAAATATATAAATATAAATTATGCTTATAGATTTGATATTAACGCAAGAATGAAAAATTATGCGTGCAACACTGATTGGATGATTTTCTTCAAATACGCCAAAATAAGATTTATGAGGGAGTAACTGTGAGGGAGTGATCAATTTTAACAAAATGCTCATGTACTTGTCTATCATTATCTGACTTTAGATCAGGCTGAGTGGGCCTTAACTATATCCAAATACTTACAAATCTGTAATAATTATTTTTTAACTATTAACCTGAATTCAGTAGAATTTGATAAGGGAGTGATTAAGGCGGCTTAACACCTCATCACTTTTTCATAAGCCTCAACTGAATACAGGTAAATATTAAAAGCCCACTATTAGACAAAATAAGCCTAATCTCAATTCAGATAATGGTAGAAAAGCATATGAGCATTTTGTTAAAACTCATCACTCCCTCACAGTCACTCTCTAATAACTCTTATTTTGGCCTATTTGGAGAGAATCAACCGATTATTAAGCACTTTCCAACAATTAATTTATATAATAACGAATCTTCTGTATTTTCTAAGGTGAAGTGCCTAAGAAAACATATCTAAATAAACAATTTGTCAACGCATAATCATAAAGAATTTGAAAAAGAAAATTTTGCCATTACGATGAATATTAGAGAATTTATGAAACTTTTTTGCTTAGCACTGAAATTAATCTTTGGATGTATACATATTACTTAGTATGCTACAAACTCGTTCAATTCAAAGTTTATTACAATTGCAAATTTCCATCCAGGAATTTCCGCCAATAAGCTGATCTTTTTGAGAAATGTTGCGAAGCTTTATGTATGATCCATCGAATTTATAATAATTATTATTAGTCATAGTTAATTGTAAAAACATATATCACAGCTGAAAATGCATTTCCAACAATTACCATTCATATGTTTCAATAGTTCATTTATTGCTCATTTTCTTCTGCGGCCAAATTCATTTGTATTACTGTAAATTAATGAGAAATTTTATCCATAGCATATTCAATAATAAATGCCTTCTAGATCACCTTAGTGGCATAAAACAATTATAATAAAATTAAAAGGGATGTATCATTAAAAAAATACTTTAAACGGTTTTTATGCCACAGATCGCAATGTAACGGAATTCTTTTAAGTGCCTCTGTAGATAAACCTTAAACGCTACATACTGCATTTTCAATACTGAACACGCCATATAAATTCCATTATTAAAAACTAATTTTATGGGCATTGAACTATATTTACACCAATTAGTGCAGGTAGAAGTTAACAAACGGACAGACAGAAGGCAGATAAACAGACGGACAGACTAACTGAATTAATAAAAAACAAAATGAATTAAGGTTAATGTGCTTTTTAAAATATTCTCTCAAATATATTGAATATCCAGATCAGTGTACTTTAACAGTAAAATTAACAATAGCAAAAACAAAGTCGCCACAACCCCGGCGTCAGTAGCAGCAGCTACTGCCACTGTAAAGGGTTCGAATTCGAATTCTGTTAAGTCACGGATGCTGTGCTGTACCTTTTTAGTGATCTATATATGCAATGGACACACTAAATAAAGATTGTTCTGACTTGTCATTGTTTCTGTGTGTACCATGCATCATTTTTGGCGAAACCCATCGTTTCTGTAACCTGCAAAGCAAATATATGTCAGATGCCAAATAAAAAACTAAAAAACAACAACTTGTGACTAAAGAAAAAGTAAAGGAAACATGCATTTAAGTATAAAATATTTTATTGCATATTAAATTTCACTGAACTTTCATATTTGCCATCACTCAAATTTCTTTAAATTTGATATTATTTCATGAAATATTCGAATAAAGAAAACAATGTATATTGTGAATTTTTATTTTGGGACGAAGAATTTCGAATATTTTTACTCGCTTTTTCATGCTTTTTATATAAACCTCAAAGCAACAGAAAATCTAAGAAAAATTTTCTTATGATATATGTAATAATACTTTCAGAGGGATGTAATAACTATACTTTTATGTTCAACCTTATAAATAAAAGAGTTCAAAAGAAAAACGACTGTAAACATTTTGAATGAGAAAAGTACAGAAATAGCTATTTTTTGAAAAAGCTGAATAAAAAGAAACAACACATTTACTTTATTCATTAAGTAGGAATTAACTCTTTTTTAAATAGGTTCTTTCTTAATATGAATTTAAAAATATTATTAGTTCATAACAGGTTAGATGAACTTAAGATGAGATGCCGTGTAGTATAAAATGTCGTATTACGTGTTTTTATGTTACCAGGCATTGTAGGGAAATACTTTTCAGTAGAAAGCAAGAAGGCTCCCTACTGATAATTTAGTTCATATATGCTTTTTTTAGGTGCGTTCGTAATTGTATAAATACGTAGCACCTATAGTTGTCGTTCAGTCCGTCCGTCCGTCCGTCTGTCTGTCCGTCCGTTTGTATGTCCGCATATAACAACGCAAACACTACCCAACCGAATCGCGTGAAATTTAAAATATATTATTATTAACTAATTTTGTCGAGTCATTTCAAATTTTATGAAAATCGGATGAATAGATCAATTATAGGGACACTCAAAAGTGTTCCGTTACATTAAGGTCAATTGGGAAAAAAGTTTCAAATGCATTTTAATCGTTTGAAATTTAAAACATATGATTATTACATAATTTTTTCGAGTCTTTTCAAATTTTATTAAAATCGAATGCATAAATCAATTATAGGGACAAACAAAAGTATTTCGTTACATTACGGTCAACAGGGAAAAAGTTTCAAATGCATGTTAATGGTGTTGCACATATTCGAACACAATAAAATTGTTATGTATCTGTGAAGACGTAATATAATATACTTTTTGTACAATCTTTGGTGCAAAAAACATTTTCTATTGATTTACAAGACCACACAAAAGTATTCCATTATATAATGGTATAGGGAGAACATTTTTGTTGCACGTTTTAATATTAATTGACTATTTAACCTATGGGATTGATATACATTGCTGAGGAATACTATAAGTTATTTTCTGTATAAAAGAAAGCATATAGTATAGCGTATGATATACGTTGCTGAAGTTTAATAAAAGTTACTTCCTATATATTTACAGTAACACAAAAAAATTTCGACCTCTATACTCTATCCGAAATACTAACCATTATAACAGCAAGATTTGAATATATTTAAAACTTCGTTATCGTACGAACGTACCTCATTTGCTACGCTTCACGTGATATTTCCTTTTTGTGTGTGTGTGTGTGTGTTATGTGGTGCTTTTTATTGCTATTTCATCTTAATACATTTAGTAATTGTCCAAAATCTTGTATATGATTTCTTTATTTGCTTATATAAGTCTTGATTCCAACATTAGAAATATAAATCCGATGTATTTTAGAGAGTACTGGTACCTGAACTTTCTGCAAAGCTTAAATGACCATCGGTTCTTGCTTCTTCATGTCAGTGGGGGGGGGGACGGGGCGGCGTCTTTTGAAATATTTTGAGGTGAATCGATGAACAATTTTTGGGTAAGAAAGTGATTGGTGCCCATTGAAGTAATATGCCAATTATTATCCATTGCATAAAAATGCCCAGTTGTATTTTCCTTGCTTAAATTGTCTTGTCTGATAACTATCTTATCAACGATTTTAATCAGGTAATTTAAATCAGTGACTAAATTGTGATATTAAACAATTGATTAAAAAGGTAATTGAACAAAATCATAAATTCTCTGTCTGATTAAATGACATAAAGAAATATTAAAATCTAAGGTCAATATAATTTTAAGGATTTCCTCACTCTAAAAATTAAATGTGTAAATTAGTTAAATATACGCATATATATGTGCAAATTTATTACACACTTGACATGAAAATCATGCACATTATGCAAAATTTTAACCTGTTTTTAGATTATTTTAGCTTTCAATATACTATTGTGTAATATATCATCACTTGAAAAACATAAATCAAAGTGTAAAAATAGAAAAATGGCTAAATTTATATGAATTGGTGTGTTATTGCAATTTTGTACATAATTTTATATACATACAAAAGTATGTACATTTCTAAAATTATCCACTCTTCATAAGTTATGCATTTCCTATTAAACAGTTACGTGTCTTTCTGTATTTAGCTTATGACATTAATTCTATAAGTTGTTATTAGTTGACAAACTCAGATAAGTGGGGAAATATAGTTAATACCTGGTTTTAAACTAAATACGGTATTTAAATAAAAAAAATATTGCCCAGTTAAACTGATGGCATTGAGCTCACAGACTACGCATACTAATTGTACATTACAGCCTTGTATTTTCGTTAATTCCGTTCGAAAAAAAAATTAAGAAGGGGAAACAGCTCTCCCCTTTCTCCTTTTTTATACTTAATCATTGAACTTCCTAAACTATCAAGTACATGCTTTATCATATTAAAAAACCTATATCCAAAATTCAGAGCAAATTGGATAATTCTTAATAAAAACCCATTGAGCAGTTATATAATTTAAGAGGAGTTATTTCCCTCTTTTATACTTAACCATTAAACTTCCAAAACTATTCAGAGATTTGAACGAAATCTGACAATTCTGTTTGAAAAATCCATTTATGCAAGTTAAGGGGAAGGGCATTAGAACCCCCGTTCCCCCTGTTTATATTTATTCAATGAACACCTAATAACAGCCACGGACTCGCCTCATCAGAATGATCCTATATCTAAATTTTGAACGAAAACTGTTAATTCTGCATGAAAATCCCGTTTATATCAATTAAGGGGAGGGGCATGAGCCCCCCGTTCGCCCTGTTTATACTTATTCATTGAACACCTAATAACAGCCACGGTATCGCCTCATCCGAATGATCCTATATCTAAATTTTGAACGAAAACTGTTAATTCTGCATGAAAATCCCGTTTATATCAATTAAGGAGGGGCATGAGCCCCCCGTTCCCTCTGGTTATACTTATTCAATGAACACATAAGAACAGTCATGGAATCGCCTCATTAGAATAAACCTATATCTAAATTTTGGACAAAAACTATTAATTTTGCATGAAAAACCAGTTTATATCAATTAAGGGGAGGGGCATGAGCCTCCCGTTTCCCCCGTTTATACTTATTCAATGAACACCTAATAACAGCCACGGTATCGCCTCATCCGAATGATCCTATATCTAAATTTTGAACGAAAACTGTTAATTCTGCATGAAAATCCCGTTTATATCAATTACGTGGGGGGGCATGAGCCCCCCGTTCCCCCTGTTTATACTTATTCAATGAACACATAATAACAGTCACGGAATCGCCTCATCAGAATGATCCTATATCTAAATTTTGGACAAAAACTGTTAATTCTGCATGAAAAACACATTTATATCCATTAAGGGGAGGGGCATGAGCCCTCCCTTGTTCCCCCTTTTTATACTTATTCAATGAACACCTAATAACAGCCACGGTATCGCCTCATCCGAATGATCCTATATCTAAATTTTGAAAGAAAACTGTTAATTCTGCATGAAAATCCCGTTTATATCAATTAAGGGGGGGGGGGGGCATGAGCTCCCCGTTCCCCTGTTTATACTTATTCAATGAACACATAATAACAGTCACGGAATCACCTCATCAGAATGATCCTATATCTAAATTTTGGACAAAAACTTAATTCTGCATGAAAAACCCATTTATATCCATTAAGGGAAGGGACATGAGCCCCCCGTTCCCCTCTTATACATATCGAATGAACTCCAAAAACTAATCAGGGAAGCGCCTTATCAGGATATACCTATATACAAAATTTCAAGTGGATCCGATATTTTTGTCATGAGTTATCGCGTTACGCACGAACATACGAACATACGAACGTACATACAGAACGGACGGGCACATAAGCTCTCAGGCTATGATAGCCTGTGAGCTAAAAAAGTATTAGTGTGTAAATCTTAAAGTACACGTTAAAAAAGAAATGAAGGACTTACGCATAATTCAGCGCTATACTTTTTATTTCAGTATTTCTATTTAAGAAATAGCAGTTTTATAAAACATTTTTTTAAAGACGTCAAAATAGATTTATTTTTAATTAAACATTTTCGATGTATCGTTTTAAATATGACGTAATTTTATCGAAAGTTTTGTTTCTCATTTTAATATTCGCATAAAGATACATATATGAACCTCTAAAAGCCAAACGAAATCAGTGTGACAGCAACAATTGAACTATCCCAGGTGTCACAAGTCTTACTAAAAAGGAATCAGATACAAAATATCCAAAGTTTGTTTTCAAATAAAATATGCGAAAAATACGCTATGCACTTGTATGCTTGGTCAGTGATCTTTTAAGATTTTATATATGTTGAAAGTGTCATTTTAAATTTAGTGTAACTTTGTCGACATTAAAATTTGGAACTCTTAGATCTATTTAAAAAAGGTAAGTTGAATAATAAATGCAAATTTGAATTATAATAATTATTATAATTATAATAAAACAAAACTGTATTACACGATTATATTAATTTAGTCTGTAAATACAGTCTAAAATTGCGCTAAAGTTAAACTTATGTACAGTAAATTCATATATATTTTTAATACTATTATGTTATTTATATTTATATGTTATCTTTATTCAGACCTATAAATAAAATATTGAAAACAATATATATAAGAAAATCTATTATGGAATTTAATCATACGTAATAGATTATTCATATTTTAAATTTTATTTCTGGAAACTGTGAAACTTTAAGCATATTAATGCATATAAAATATGCGATAAAATTATTTTTACTTTCAATACTCTTTGAAACTAATGCATTCTTAATACCACGTTTAGAAGAATTTATGCTACAAAGGTTACAATGAATAATTTCTTAAAATGTTACGGTGCATATTTCTAAATATAGATTCCTAAATTAAGTCAAATAACAAAGGTTATTATATGTACGAGCTTGTAATTATCCCCCTTTTGCTAAAAAGGTATTTTAATTAAAATAAATGTATACTCATGCATAAATATTTATTACACTGATCAACTTCTTAAATCCAATTTCTGAATTTAAATATATTAAATGTTTTTAAGAAAGTGTGCAGTTATGTTTTTAAACGCTTTATACACTTTAATTAATAACTATTACAGATTTTACACGATATTAATATTGATAAAAGCAATAAAAATGCTTAAAAAATGCAACTTTCTAGTGAGTAATACATTGCATTTCGGATTTTCTTTACAAAAACTATTGGTACTCTGCTTGGTTTATCACGTCAACCAAAAAACTATCGCCAAACTTAAAGATTAAATGTGAATAATGGATGATCATAAATGTCACAATCAATGATTTTACACACGATACACCTTTTCAAAACGTTATCAAATTATTTTTAAATTCAGTTTTTATTTGTATTTTAATTAATTTTTTTTCCTTTCATTATTTAAAATAAAATTTATGTCAATTTCTATAATTAAGTTATTAGTTTCAGGATTTATATTATTTGGCGAAATTGGTTGACGGGATAATCAAATAGTACTAAACTATTTTAAGAATATAGCTATGTACAATAACATAATTTAGTAAGAAATTCAATAATAAATTTAAATTTATGTTAAAAAATGTGTTATAATTTTATATATTGTAGGTAAATAACAGTATAAAGATGCAACTAATCCAACAACAAAATAAGCTTTTGAAGTTTTTCACTAATATTAATCTTATTTCTGGATTTTTATGTTATTTATCCGATGTTTATTTTAATTTAAATTAATAACTAAAATACAACTATATGCGTAGATATATTTTTAAAAATAACATTTTAATAAAAGTTACATGTGGTTTACTTATTCATGCTTATTTTTTTATATCTATTTACAATACATATTTAACAATAACGTCTGTACCAAATGCCAGGAAATTCAGAATAGAAAATATGTTACATATACAGTACATATTTACATATACATATACAGTACATATAGAGTAATGATCTCTTAAAGGATGGTGAAAGAAAATGTCTTTTAATTACAAAGCAGAAACAAAGCACAGCATTTATACATGACATTTTAATTTCAAGGGTCTCTATATATGTTAAATATATATATATTTTTTATTTTATAAATTTTACTTGGTGCATGAGATTTTCTTCATGTTTTTCAAAAAGGTGATAAAATGTTTCCGGTTCTGGTAGAAGCAATACTTCTTCTTTGAATTTATATCAACATAGCTACATGTAACAGCAACTTATATATAGGAAAAGTTTATTTTTTAAAATGGAGATTGTTTACAATTTAATTCTATTATGCACAAAACAAATCTTATAGTAACATTAAAAGTAATAAAATAATAATAACATCAACTGTAAACTTGCTAAGAAATATACCTAAATAACTTTTTTATTTCATTGATTGCATGGAACAGTTTCAAATTTCATTGCATAAAATAAATATTACATCGGCTCTAGATCAACATAAAGTGGCAGTATTTCCTATAGATATACATCAAATGATATATGCATGAGTATATTAAATCATAGAAGCACATAGGAATAAATGGTTAAGGACAACAACAAAAATTTAAGTTATTTTGACACAATCATTGAAAAAAATTTCCTTTGCAATATGGAAAGACCAACATAACATATAATTAAATACTATTTCCCATGCCATACATACGTATTATAAAATAACAAAAAAAAGAAAAGAAAGAAAAAATAGCTTATAAAAAATGTATTACACTAAATAATTTATCAAAAATGATCAATAGTTATCTTAACAGTCTAATTAACCATATTCAGGTTCATATCCTAAGTCGGCGTGAATATCGCAAAACAATAGCTATAAAACAGATGAAAAACATTTTTAATTATTTTTTATCAGATTGAATAAACTGTTTTTATGCTTCGACATAGAACTGAATTTGACGCAGGGCGAAATGTCTTAAAAACTGCAAAATCTCCATTTAACCCTCTAATTTCTGACCGCAGAATTCAAGGAGTAATACGAAAATAATAAAAAAATTTAGCAGATTTATTGTGTAAAATTTTATGCGGCTATATAAAACTGTCGCTGAAATATGGCAAAATGATCTAAAACATTCAAACCCTTATAGTATTTCGGTAGAAAGTCAATTTTTAAAAAATTATGCCTTTGCTTACATAGTTCATAACATTTTTATAAAAATTTGACATACTTTAGAGCAAGTTAGCTAAGGCGATCCAACCGGTTTGTTTGTGTTTATGATGGCCAATTATCTACACTTAGAATATAGGCCCAAAAGGGGGGTATGCCCACCGTGGGGGGTTTTCATAGGGAACCTAATCCGTATTTAAGCAAGGATAGCCAATGTTCTAAGAAAACACGGAAAACTCCGAACAGTAAGTCCGATGGCCACTATTGGGTTCGAGCCCAGCACCTGCCGTGTAGCAGTTTAGGAGGCGGAACTTCTCGGTCGCTGGTGGGGCCCGCGATCCAACCGATACTGAGGATAAGCAGTGTTCTACCACAGTTGCTGTTCTAGCAGTATTCCTCCACCTCTTTTAAGAACTTTTTTTTATATTCAAATAAAACAAACTTTTTTTTAACTTTTTTTAATTTTATACATTTAAATTTTTGACGTGACAACGTCTTGTAAATTGGTTTGCCGGGAGACACTTCAAGAAACTGCGTTACGTTACGTTACGCTCCGCTCACGATACGCGCTCACTTTTCTCTTAACTTTTTCCGGTCACTTGTGGGACCATTTTCTGAACGTGAATGTGAATTCGCTGCAAGGAAGGGGCGGTGCTTAATAGGAATTTTAGATAGTATCAAACTAAGACGAAATACGTTATGTATTAGTTATTAGTATAAAGTACAAAGAAAATAAGTGTAGTTTATTTCGTAATTCGGTGGTATATTATAGAAAACTAATGATATGTGATTAGTGAAAGCCATTTTACTTTAGTTATATTCTGCTCATTGAAAAATTCTTTAATATGCTGTTTACAAAATTCAACATTTGACATCAATAAACATGAAGTAAAATGTGTTTAACAAACACAGTGTATTGCAAGTTATTGTATGTATATTTGTATATAAATACGTATGTATGTGTAAAGGTAAAAATAAAATTTTGTTAATATGAAATTCAGTGCGAGATTCTTTGTATAAATTAATGTTTTAAATATAATTCTTTGTATAAATTAATGTTTTAAATATAATTCTTTGTATAAATAAATGTTTTAAATTGTTACTATTATTTCATCCTTCTTCCTACTATACGAATGAATATTCACATTATTTTTTACTTATCATTTTCGCCAATTTTTTCATATAGCCAAACTATTTGCCAAATAATACAAATGGAAAAGTTTTGCCGTTCTAAAAATGCAAGTTAGGAAAATAATGGTTTTAAATAAAGAAAATCAAAGCTAATAGGATTTCTTTAATTATGACGTTTACTTATGATGCAGAGGCATTTCAAATATAAAATTTGATTTATTCAGATCATTTCATAAAAAAACATATTGAGAGAAGTTTATGCACTTAAGTGCAAAATTATTAAAATAAACCATAAATAAAGAGATGTTTTTTAATATAGCATTTTTGAATAATATTTAAGTATAGTAAATGAAAAAATCGAATTTATTAAGGGGCATTAAAACGGTCAATGTTAGCGGAATATTCAAAAGAACTAAATGGTTTTTATTTAGCTAAAGACAGAAGACAGATTTAACTATAAAATAACCATAGTAAACTACAGATATATTATACTTTATTTTCTTTTAGTATCCTGAGATAATCGTTCATTGCCATAATTTTAATTTTAAATAGTGAAATAACAATAAATTATAAAAAACATTCATAAAAATACAAATAAAAAGTCGAATTAAAAATCTCTCGTGGCAAAACAAAGACACGTAGCTAGTTTAATGTCAAACGAAGGTAATATTTCCAATAATCTTAAATTGTCATATAATCTTATAATCTGGCAGTTTTTTTTTTTTTTTTTTTTGGTTGACGGGATAATTGTATTGTACAGTCAAAACTATTCTTCTTAAGTAAACTAATAATCATTTATTGAATATTGCAACTATTCTTTGAAAGAAAGAAACAATTATTTGTCAATCAGCGTACATTAATTTTTGACCTTTTGATTATATTGAAATTTGAAAATATCTATGTACATTCTGTCTGTTCTTGAAGATTGTATAAAGTGTACTAAACACGCTGCATAAAATTGGCTGTGCCTTAAAAATACATAATTTTTATTAAAATGTTCTTATAATTTAAAAAAAAATGCCTTATACTTTTATAATGAGTCAACATTAAAATAACATTTTGTCAACAAAATCTTATGAATTTGTGTATTTTAGTACACCCCAGTAACAAAGAAAATATGCATATTAGTCCATTGACTGTCATTCTTTTCGATTCATAAACACAGTTAAGTAACAGTTACAAAAATACTCATATTTTATAAACTACAAGGAATTGCATTTACATTTTAAAATAAATTTTAGAACTTCATATCTTTATACTGCCATCTTTTTATAAAAATTTATCTAGTCGCTATCTAGACAATTGTATTGTTACATTTATTCTCAAAAAGAAACTCCGTATTTACGTATAGATTTCAATAGCTATTATATTTGGATAGAAAAATAGAAGAAAGTAAAAAGAGCTTACTGATGTAAGCTTTAAGCAACATATTATGTATACTAATCATTGAAATATACAATAAATGTTAACATTTTCCAGAAAAATTTTAAACTCTCCTTAACAAATACTATCAATACAATAAAATCAATTTGTATAAATATTCAAATCAGTCTGATGTTGAGTATTTTTCCATTATGTATCATTGCTATAATCCCAAAGTCGTTAAAGATGAATGAAGAAAGCTTATTGCATGAGAAAATTTGCTTAAAATCTTCATAAAACTGCAAATTGGACAGAAAGGTAAATCACTTAAAAGAAAAAATAGAAAGTAAGACCCATACGACGTTCTTCGTTGAACTTATTTCAATTCCTTTTATTCCGAAAAAGGGCTTATGTATTCTAAATATTCCCTATTTATAAAGTTTCACGAATACAATATTCATGAGAGGTTTTAGCATTCCAAATAATGATGCAAAACATAGTATTAACATAGGCTTTTACAGACCATTGAATCATTGCTTTTCAGGTGTTCGAAAGCTTTAACTGTCGAAAAAATTATCTTTGGATAAATTATTTATTTCCTATTCCGTTTTCTTTTTTCTTTACTTTAAGTAACAGAATGATTTATTTGCAATCCAGGAACGTGAAAAAAATATGTGCGAAGATATATTTAGAAAAATACAAACACTCTTCTTATAGTAGAATTTCAAAGAGGGTAAATTTGTCCGCACACATCAAAGTTCAAACTAAATGGAATAAGAAATCCACTAGGGTAAAAGTAATATAATGCGTTAAAAAATAAATCCAGGTTTTGAAATAAATGATATAGATTACCAAATTTATGTTAAAATAATTTATTGCTCAATTTAGTAGTTTTTGTAACAAAAACTAAGGACAATTTATTAATACAAGAATAGAAATTACTTTGGAAAAATAAAACATATAGTTTTGAAATTATTTATATTAGCATTTTTTTGTTTAATTAAAATAATTTAAAAATTTTGTTGTTGTGGTTGGACAATTATTATTTTTATTACTTCATTTTTGAATTATGCAGCAAATACACCACATTTTTCTGTACTATGAGTGAAAAGCCATTAGCAGTTTTTGGATCCCTTATGACTTTGACGGGTAGGCTTTTTTCATTTTATCATTCACTGCTAGTTTCTTGATCTCAATAGAACCAAAATTCGGCTACAGTTGTTTTTGTAGAAATTATGCATAGAACTAATTTCTTTTCTTTTGGTCAATTTGTGAAAACATATTATTGTTATCGGATCGGTACTATGCATTAACTGAATGCTTTTAACATTAAAATTTTAAAAAAAATGAGAGGAAAAAACATATTTGTTCTTATTAACCTGAGATTCCTATTTATACATACCTGAAGACCCCAGAAGCCAAGGGGTATATGCGAGTATCTTTGAGGGGTATAGGTCGAGTGTTATTAATAAAATGGAACAAATTGCACAATTGGACAATTATTCCATACATGTGGACCTAGACAGCTAAGTGGTTAATATTATATGAATAAGTTATGCAGTATTACAACTTTATATTTTAAAAAAGTAACTACATGTTCTTTATAATATGAAGGGAAAGAAACGGAATAGATTTACCTACAAATAAAATGATGAAATTTAGTAATTTTAAATGAAATAAGAAAATTTTGGTATTATCAATTTATAATAAGTTTTTGAATGATACGGTATATAAATGATGAAATCTTTGAGTATAGTAATATTTAATTAAAAAAATTATAAAATTTCGAATTGCACAAAAAGCTAAAATACTGTAAAACATTATAAAAAAGTCTTAACGGCATATATTTTCCAATAAATTTCTTTTACTTGTTCTTCTTTTTACTTCAAAATAGAACTTCTATTTCCTAAATGTTTAAATAGTCACATATTTTAAAGCTCCAAGTACATAATATTTGAACGATAACTTATCTTACAACATAATGATGCAAAACAAACTATTAACGTTGCATGTTTTAGACATTTTGAAGTCGTTACCTCTATTAAGGTTTTGAGAAGATTAACTGTCGAAAACTTAATATTTAAATAAATGTATTTTTCTTATTCTATTGATATTTATTCTTCACCTAAATAAACGGATTTAACGAATTCTACAACTGTTTTTCTAATTTCTTTTGATATTCACAAGAGGCAAGGTATTGAGATTGAAGTCTTAGGAAAAAGAAAACTTAAATGCTAAAACATCAATCATGAAATTTATAGATATATTTATGTTAAAACTTGAAAAGTATGAAATTTTGTTTTTATTAATACCTTCTTATTTCGAAGACAACATAGACGGTATTTTTGTAACTAATGCAGATATTCGCTATAATATGTATCAAGGGTTGTTAGTTGAGTGTTTTAATATTTTTAACTCAATTGAAAATTATTTGTCTACGGTTGTTTGTAATACTTATGTTAATGTAACTCACTTAAAGAAATTTCTTTGCCTAATTATACATAGATTTTAACTTTCAGTTTTACATATTACATTGCGATGCTTCGACATTACATTGCAAATTCGTGAAACACTTTTACAACACCTACTGAGTATGATAAATAACACTTATAACTAAAACCGTTTTCGATTGTCTTGTTGCGCCAGGAACAAAAATGATGCAAAATATGTAGTTAAAACTTGCATAATTTTTCCAGAAACGCTGTTATTGATTTTGTTTAGTAAAAATTAGTCAACTCACCCAGTAATCTACTGCAGTTTATTCTTTCTATAAAGCAAACTGTCTTTTATTTTCTTTTTAAAATTGTGTTTTAAAGGCATCACGAAGAAAGTGTTTTACATGCGGTTTTTTAAATGTTTTAATTTTTGTAGTGTTTAGAATTTGTTGTTAATCTGAAGACAAAGTGTTGTGCAGCACAATTCTATTGTAAGAAAATATTTCTATTAACACTATTTACATTACTGTTTCAACACAAAAAAAACACAATTTTTCGAACGCATTTCTAGATAAAAACATTTTTGCAATATACTACGAACATACTTTTTAGATAAGAATATTTTCGCAACACATTAAGGACACATTCAAAACAAGAAAACTTTTGTGTATGAAGTTTTATAATTCACAAATCATTAATGTGTTATAAATTCGGGGACAAAAGTATTCTAAAATGTGGTGTATCATATCCTTCAGCACTTAATTCAGTTTTTTGAAATACGTTTGTCATGTACAATTAATAAATGCCACAGGGAAAAATTTCTTAATAATTTGTTAGAGGAAATCAAGTTTATTATTTCAAAATTTAAACACATTGTGTATTAAAATTCATATAAAGCAAAAATAAAAAGTACTTGCGTACATTATACTATTATATATTGTTGCAATTTCTAACTCAAATCCCAAACTGCATCGTGCACTTTAAAACAACAAGCTGAGTGAATTGAAGAAACATTTTTATTTATGATTTTGTAAGGGTTGCCCAAATGAAAGCGGCACTGATGTAATAATTTCGCCATTTCCAGATAAATCACCAGAAACTGTACATACTTTTTGAGAAACTCAGAATGTTGGGAGTGTATGCGATATTGTCATATCCCGCAAGATGCATGTGTGATAGCGTTGGAGTACGTTGAAAAGAATCCTTTGCATCACGGATGCCTCCAAGCAATGTCAACGCGCGGTCGTGTAACTTTTAACGACAGAAAATACGATTGCTAGTGAAATCTACTGTCGAATGCAAAGTGTAAATGGCAGAGTATATGTCATGCAGATCGCTATTTCAATGGTGTAGGGATTTTTGTAGTGAATAAAGCAGTACTGACGGCATGCCACGACCTGATCAAGCGCTTTTGATCTTCTTCTTCCTCTATGAAAATTCGTACTCTATCGGACTAGCAATCTGTGTGACATTCATTCCATGCCGTACATTTTGCATTCGACAATACATTGTACTAGCACTTGCATTTCCCGCCATTAAAAATCGCACGAGCGCACTCGGACACCATTTGGAGGCATCTATCATGTGACTGATGCCTTTTAATCAACTCTCATGCTCCCACACAAGTTTTTGGCTAAGACGATAGCATATGCATTTCCAGCACCTTGCGTCCTCTATAGGAGTACGCACCGTCACCTTTTCTTTAAATGGAAGAGCTATTACATCAATGCATCTTTCATGCGGACAAACCATACATTTTATTTATTTTTTTGATCGATTCCTTTTCTATAGACGTGATGCGCACAATTTAGTTTGAAGATATGTAAACGAGCGAATATGTAGAATTATAAAGTTGAAGTCTTTCTTTAAAAGCTTGTTTCACAGTCCAGTCATTTTAGCACCTTTTTTTTACAAATAGCGGAAAAAATTAGAACAAAGCTGGATTTTTGCATTGGTGGTAGTTAGGGTATGTAGTTTAACATACTAAAAGTTCCCATAGATCTGATGTGAGCTTTCGCCGCCAGGGGGCGCTAATGAGCTTGAAAGTCGTTTTTTTCTGAATATCTCACGAACAACGGCATTTAGAAAAAAAAGTTCAATTACAAAGATCTAGATAATTTCATTTCCCACAAAAAGCGTCATTAACATTTTTTGTTACACCAACCTTTCCCTGCCAAAATTTAAAATTAAGATGTTAATAAAAAAATGCGGAAGCACAGTCATAACGCGGCGTAGAGGCAGAACACATACGGAACAACTTTGGATCCCCCCCAACTCTCCCCCATCGTCTCTATGCCGTTTTCGCGCGCTTGTGCAATAGTAATTGCCCAATACCCTATCTCTCTTTGCATTTGTGGAAATGTACCACGTGCAGGTACCTTTCCAATATTTAATTTTTATTTGGTGCTTATTTCGCTAGTATGAAATCACCCTAATTTATTGGACGAAGTATTATTCTTTATGAGATCAGCGCCGTACGAAAGGGGGGAGGGGCGAAGGGGACGGTTGCGACCTGCGCGGATATTTAAGGGGCGCCAAATTTATACTACCAACTAATTTTTTGCCTGTCACATAAAAAAGTTGGGGGCGCCAAATTGAAACTTTGCTCCAAGCACAGATTTCTCTTCGCGCACCCCTGTGTGAGATTTTAGGAAGGGAATAGTTTTATTTTCAACGCATGGTATAGAAATTCTTAAATGGTTATGACAGTTTAAAATGACTCTTTCTTAATTGCTGATTGCGAACGAAAAATGAAGATTGACAGAATAGTATGTCTTGTATGCGGTGTGGATTGCGTTTCAAAAGATTATGTAAAAATAGGAAAAATGGAACTGAAGTTCCTTTTTACAGAAAGTGAACATAGGTAGAAAATAGTTGAAGAAATGGCTAAAAACAATACTGAATGTACAGTTCACCCAAAGTGTAGAAAAATTATACAGGAGAGAATTCTATTAAATCATACAATAAATCTTTTGTAGGAAAACCACCAATGTCCACACAAAATACTCCATTGCAGGAAAAAATGAAAAATGACAGTCTGTTGTTTGAATTTTAGGGAAAATGTTTGTTATGTTCGGATACATTAGATGAAGCTTCTTCTAGCTAGACGAAGCTAGATGAAGCTATCAAAGCTAGACGACTTCTAATATAGAAGGGGGAAAAAGCTAAAGTATCGCAAAAAAGATTTTTTTTTTAATCTAATCATTAAAATAAGACACGTCTCATATCTATGCTTATGGAGAAATTTATAGAGAATGGTTTTGAAGCGAAACAAGCAGAAGATGATGCATACACACTAATTATTAAAACAGCTTTGAAATAGCAAAGTCTGGTGTTGTTGGCGATGATGTTGACTGCTTTAGCTCTTCCAGCGATAGAGATATTTTTTATCAAGCCAGGAAGAGGACGAATTGCAACCACCCTGTATTCATCCCATAGTCTTAACAATGATGCTGTTCTGAAAGATCATATATTTTCCTTCACGCTTTTTCAGGTTGTGACTCGACATCAGCAATGTTTGGGAAAGGTAAAATGTCATTAGCAATTTTTTTTGAAAAAGGAAGACGATCATAACATACAAGCTGCCAGCATTTTAAAAAGTGATCAAGTATCCCAATTTGAAGTTTCCGAAGCAGGAAAAACTATTTTTTTGCTTTATACGGTAGTAAAACAGAAATTTCTCTGAACAAGCACCGCTATGTATGTTTCAAGAAAGAAGTTCCTGTTAGGAAAAAAAGCCTCTCATCGTTGCCGCCTACCGAAGATGCAGCTAGATTGCACAGTTTACGTGTTTATCATAATAGTACATGATAAACTCGATTGTCACATTCGTACAATACCGGCTGGGCAATAAACTACATTCTGAGAATTGGGGCTTGCAAAATGCACCTAATTTGTCTCCAATTCCAGCTACCCTAGAGCCTGCACCAAAAAATATTATTGAATCAATTTTTTGCACTTGCTCCAAAAGATGTGGTAAAGCATGTGGATGCCGATAATTTGGATGGAAATGGTCTGATATTTGTATAAATTGCTGCGGAGTTTCATGTCATACTAAAAGTAAAATTGAGTTTGAAGGCCTGGAAGATATTGACATGTATCCTGCCCATTGCAAGGGAGGAGGGAAGCGCTACTTCTGAATTCAGTGATGATATCAAAAGACAAACAAAAAATACTGAAAGCAGCACAAAAACGAAAGAAAGAAATACAGATAGTGACGAATCTGAATGGTGTGCAGAAATTGAAGGTGTGAGAAGAACTACTAAAACAGTTAAACGACTGAAATTGGATTAAGCCTGTCACTATAAGTGGAATATGCCTTATGGGGGAAACCACAGTAAAGAAAACGCGCTAAATACTTTTCCTCAAGAGTAATGTGAAAATAAGCATAAATGTATATTATATATTCACTTTCTCCTATCAAATGTGAGAATTTTAGATTTGTTCATATTTTTTTTTAAGTAGCAGCAGATTTTTCGAATTTTTATAATTTTACTTTCAAATATGTCCACTTTTTTACATTTTTGACAAATGTTAAACAAAACAAACAAATGTTAATGACACTTTTTATAGGAAATTAAATTATCTACAACTTTGTATTTGAACTCTTTTTTCTAAATGTCATTGTTCGTGAGATATTCATAAAAAACCAATTTTCAAGCTCTTTAGCGCCCCCTGGCGGCAAAAGCTCACACCGGATCAATGGGGACTTTTAGTATGTTTAACTACATAACCTAACTAGTACCTAAGCAAAAATCCAGCTTTGGTTCTAATTTGTTTCCCTGTCTATGCTAAAATGACTGGGCTGTCATGCAAAATAATTTTTCTTCGAAGTAATTTCTTTAAATGAGGTCTTTCATATAAAATTGCCTTAGATTTCATGACTGAAAAAAGCTAGCTTTACATTAAATTGTTATTTTTGTATCGTTTATATCATATAAAAATATTTGAAATGCATTAAAACACTTTAAAAGCGATCAAAAAACAAATTGCATACCCAAGATATTTTTGGCCTAATTCATACTTTCACCGTTTCAAGAAATCGTCAGTGTTCCCATTGTTTTCATACTAAGGTGAAAAAAAACTGAAAGATTTTTTCCTTTTCAAAAAAGTGGTGCCAACGAAAAGATCTGAATTTGAAGAACGTGAAGTAACATTATAGGACAGAACTTTCCGATTGTCCTAATATTTTAAGGTATTCTTAATAATTTCAAAGTATTTACGTGCATCTAATATTAAATTTAGCACGTTTATTAATATTTTATATGGACTTTAATAATTTACTCAAATCAAAACAGCAACAGAATGTTACACATCCTTTTGCCTTTATTTATTGTTAACATGGAAATTTAAAGGGTACCATAAGTGTAAAAATTAACAAACTTTTATAATTGTTCTCTTATTGATAATGATTCAAATGAATTATAATTTCTTTTGAAAAAATGAATCTATTATTTAAGTGATTCCTTTTGCAGAATATACCAATATTTTTCTTTTTATTAGCGCATTACTATTCAATGAATAAATCTTAGTTCACCAGAGAATTTAGTTACAATCATCATTGTAAAAATTGGAAAACGAAGATTTCTATAAGATTTTTCATTGAATTTGTTTCAATTTATTTGATATTATAGGGAAATTCCAATTCTCAAAACCCTCAAATAATACATTTTGAAAAACTATACACATATAGTATTCAGAAATATATTTAGCAATCAAAATAATGATGCAAAACAAATATTGATGTAGCTACTTCTAGGCAGTAAGGTATTGAAGAATTTTAAATAGCGGAAAAAAGTCTTTAGAAAATACATTTTTATCATTCTAATGATATTATTTTCTTAAAAATAAATGGATATATATCCTATTAAATAAAAATTTTAAAGTTTTTTGATAACCACAGAAAACAATATAGAATTTTTAAACATTTTATAAACTTTTTTTTTTGTAAGTAGAGAGGGAAATGAAATGTGTCCCATTAGTGTAGTATATCTAATAAATAGATTTTTTATTTCAATATTATTTCAATGTTATAGAAAAACTTTTTGTAATGTATTTTCTGGATACCTATGATAATGCAGCGATATAAGACAAATTAATTTAAGCATAGTACATATACCATTTGTTTTAAAACAGTAGTAACGGCGATTTACTCATAAATGTGAGAGAAAGAAATCAAATACAGCTTTATACATTACACTTGTATTTAAATTGGCTGTATGCAATTAAAAATATTACACGTTTGTCTAAATACTATGATTTCTAGTTACACTGAAACTTAAATAAAGACCAATGCTTTCATGACACAAATCTAATTGTATTTGTCAAGTTTCAGTACTTTTTTCTATCACGTTTTTTTAAAGTATTTTTAAGCATTGAATATCCCATATAGCACAAAAGCTCCTCAATACCTCCCCAGGAGCTCCAAGCCATCCCATATTCCTCCTAAAACTAAAATGACAAGATCAGGACGTCCTGGGGAAGAGTCTTTTATGATGTCCTCAGGAATGAGCCCCCAGTAACATCCCACGGAACAATTTCCCAGGGACGCTACTCCTGAGGAATTATCTGGGAAATCCCTCCTGGGGATGTACCCGGTTAGTCATTCCTGGGCAAGTGCCCAGGAAGTCACAGTGCTGGCGCCATCTTATGAATGATTCAGGAATACAATACTCAATTGTTTTTTAATAAAATATCGAATGCAATTTAATCAGAATCGATTTTAATGACTTAATTTTATTTTATTAATTATTCAATTCCTTATTTATTAGCAAATTAGATAATTGTTATTAAATTGCTATTATTTTTAATTATTGCTGTAACTATTAATCTTTTTAGTTAAATTAAAAATTTTCATTTATTATTTCAGTTACTTACTATTTTTATATACTAAGTACTATTATATATCTTTTAAATCAAGTTTTGTTCATTTATCAATATTTTACTAGCAAAAGCCATGCTTTGTTTGGATTCGCGAAGCATTATGCTATAAGATAAATATTTCAAAGTAATAATATATTTTTAAAATTACTTTTGCATTTTTATTAAGCAAGAATGTAATTTTATGTTTCGGCGCATTTTAGTTTTAAAAGGTATTTCAACCAAATAACTAAGAATTTCCTCAGATTGTTTATTTATGAAATAAGACTGGTATAAATAAAAATATTTTCGAAGTAGAATTATACAAAATATTAGTTAATTTTATTTGTTTACAATTCTTTTATTGCCATTTCACAAAAACATAATGCAATTCTTTTAAAATTCATAAATATCGTCTGCTTAAATGATTTAAAAAAATAGGAATAAATTGTGTATTTGAATTCCTAACACAGAAGAATACTTTTATAATTGAATGTTAATAAGAGAATTTTCACATTTTAATTCATTAAAAATATGCTATAATTTTTCTAAAATAAAGTGTTTTATAAATTTTATAAAAGAAATCATGAAACTATACATAGTTAAAAGGAATGAGCATAGTTTGAAAATCTGAAAGCAGTTTTTGAGATATTTTATCAGAATAATGAAAATATATTTTATTTATTTATTTATTTAATGATGATTCTAGCTATATTTACTGACCCCATGATTTAACTTTTTCTTCTGAAAACGTACGTGTTTTACTTCTTATTTGAAAAAATGCGTTCGTAATGGAAAAACATGTAAAATAAATTAATTAAAATAATAATTTTTTAAAAAATATTTCTGTAAAAAAAATAATATTCTGCAAATCTACAGATCATAATTTATATCTTTGTTTAATTTCAAGTCAAAATACTGTATAGTTTTTTTGTCAGTTTTGTATTTTTTGTCATTTTGTATAGTTTTTTTGTCAAAATGTCATTTGAGTGGCCTAGTAGAGGATTCGCTTCGCTCATCCTAATTAATTATTAATAAATAACCTGTTGCGTTTTGCTTTATTATTATTTGTTTTATTACTTAAGAAATTAATTTAACTATATATATATATATATATATATATATATATATATATAAAATAAATAAAAGTGTCCCGACGAAATTAGACATATTTATCACAGCACATAACACAAAATCAAAGATAATTCATTTAAAATGGTATATTTGGATTTAAAATACATAAATATTGAGCCGCTCTCCCCCCCCCTCTCCGCATACACATACCAATAAATGATTTATTTGAAAAGATTTTCTGTTCAAAAATATACATTCTTATAAAATCAGTTTAAAAAATATAAATTCACGCTAATTTAAAGTTTAATTTAGGTTATTATCAATTATTTATCCAATGTAATTTATATATGTAGGTATTTTTACGGTCAATGCACCTTTTTTTATGGGCATCTTATAGTTTTGCGGGCAATGCCCCTTTTTTGATGGGCATCCTGGCATTATATTTTTGCGGGCAATGTCCTTTTTTTCACGGCCATCCTGGCATTGTAGTTTTACAGGCAATGCCCTTTTTTTCACGGGCAACTTCGCATTGTATTTTTACGGACAATACTACTTTTTTTACGGGCTAGTTATGCATTTGCTAAAATGTAAAATTACGGGTGATTTGTTGATTTACGGTCTAAATATTTTTTTTACGGATACTGTCCGGAATCTCTGCTGCCGGCTTTTGTCCGTAATTTTACTTAGATTTTTTTACAGTGTATTGAAGATAAGAAATTGTTTTCTAAATAGAAGCTTCAATTTAAATGTCATTTTTGAAGGTTTAACTTATTTTGTTTTATTTATCATTAATATTTTTTTTAATGTAAGTTGTACTTCATAACAAATTATTTCTAATATCTTTTGTAGATTATCAAACATATTATTATTATTTAAATTCTGAAAGATAAAATGAAGTCTTTATTTTGAAAACTTCAGATATATAAATAATTTTTTGGTTCTAAAATTACAGATAAATATTTATCTGTATTTCCTAAGTAACAAATATTTTTATCACAGTTTTTAACTGAATTGAATGGAATTTCACTACCCCAAGTGACCTTCCCAACCTTCAGGCAGTCACCTTCCCAGCCTTTCAACAATTGAATTTTTAACAAGATTATCCTGCCCCCCCCCCCCAGTCAGTTGTCAGCTGAGAATGCGTTTTGCCGGTCACTCAATGAGAGAGAGAGAGAAAAAGAAAGTGCGACATTCCAAGAATAGACTATTTCTGAATTTATAAGAAAAAGCGTTACAAAGAATTTTGTTAGTAAATGTAAAAGAAATATATACATATATTGAAAACATCTTATATTTTAAATAAAAATATCAGTTTTTTTAGGCTTTTTAAATTGCCTAAAATCTTAGTTTCTAAAATTACATGTAAATAAATCAACAAAAATATTCCCGTCTTTAATTAAATGAAAAATGGTGCATATTGTATTTTTTATGCATATAAATATTTCATACAATTTTCAAAGACAATTAAATGGAGATTTAAATGAAAAATAATTTTATTTATAACAATAAGAAAATAAAAGGATTTTGTAACAAATTAAAATTTTATTAATAGTTTCTATTTTATATAACTCAAGCAGTGTTTCAGTGTAATGATAGAATTTTACAAATGATTTTCACACCAAATTCTGATATAATAAAATTATACAAATTTGTACAATGGTGTGTTATTGATGAAAATACAAAATTTTAATATTTTACTATGTTATAAAATAATACAGTGGTTTTACAGTATTTTTTAATCCCACAACAAGTAGTAAATCTCCAAACATCTGTAACTCGTACCGTCGTATAAGAATTTCATAAGTAACGGATTTAATTATTTGTTAATAAATACTCATCAAAATATACCTAATCACTTTAAAACGAATTTGTTGATTGGTTGTATTTATGACGGCCAATTATCAACATGAGGGACATATCAAGGGAGGGGGGGGTTGCCCTCAGTGAAGGTCTTTCTAAAGGAACCTAACCCGTATTTACGCAAGGAAATACAAGATTCGAAGAAAACTCCGGAAAACTGCGAACAATTAGGTCGACGGGCGCGATTGGTTACAAACTCTGCACATCCCATCTACCAGCTTCGAAAGCAGAATCTCTTGACCACGGGTGGGGCCCAGAATGAAACTGCAACAATGAAATATTTCAAAGAGCAAAAAGTAGGAAAGAAAAGGCTTAAGAAAAGACAAAGCAAATTTATATTTTTTTTTTCATAAATTCATATAATAAGAGCACCTTTTACCAAGCGTAAAAAGAAAAAAAATCGCTTAAAATTTCTGTAAAAAATAAATAAATAAATAAAATAAATAAGAGAGAGAGAGAGAGCGAAAAGATTTTACTTTTGAAAGATTCACTTAGAGCTTATATGTCTATCATAAACAAAAAATCATCAAAGACATATCAAGAGAGGGGGGGGGGGTTGCCCTCCGTTAGGGTTTTTCTAAAGGAACCTAACCCGTATTTACGCAAAGAAATCCAAGATTTGAAGAAAACCGTGGAAAACTCCGAACGATTAGGCCGACTGGCGCGATTGGGTACAAACTCAGCCCCTCCCATCTACCACCTTCGAAAGCAGAATCTCTTGATCGCTGGTGTCACCCACAATGAAACTGTAACAATGAAATATTTCAAAGAGTAAAAAGTAGGAAAGAAAAGACTAAGCAAATTTACATATTTTTTTCATAAATTCGTATAATAAGAGCACCTTTAAACAAGCGTAAAAAGAAAAAATATCGATAAAAAATTCTGTAAAAAAAAGTAAGATCGAGATAGAGCAAAAAAGTTTTATTTTTGAAAGGATTTACTTAGATTTTATTTGTCAATCATTAAAAAAAAAAAAAAAAAAAAAAAAAAAAAAAAAAAAAAAAAGGTACATCTTAAGGGATGAGCGTTGCCCTCCGTGAGGGTCATTCTAAAGGAGCCTACCCGTATTTACTCAAGGAAGTTTAAGATTCGAAGAAAACCGTGGAAAACTCCGAACGATTAGGCCGACGGGTGCGATTGGGTACAAACTCATCACCTCCCATCTACCATCTACCACCAAGAGATAAAAGAAAAAAAAATCGATTAAAATTTCTGTAAAATTCATAATTTTAAAGAAACTATGTGTTTTAATCTCTTGCTATTTTAATTTCTGGAAATAATATTTTTATTAACTAAAATTAAATATTATAGGGGATATCATCAGAAACGTTTTGCATCATTCATTGTGTGTCAAAATATATAATTCATAATCAATTTTATAACTACTGAACAATTTTAATGGATTTTAAGTATTAAAAGCTAAAATGATATTTTTATCATTTAAAAATACAATTTCATTTAAAATTTTTTAAAGCCAAAGACATTTATGTTATAACAAATAATTATTGACAATTTATTTAGAGTTATTAACTTAAATTTATTTCGAGTGTATGCAAAAAGCACAAAATATGAGGACATTTCCTAGTTTTAAGTTTCAAAAGCGGAGTAAAAATGCATCTATACCTTAGAAATCTTTATTCCTTACTGTCCCGACAGCGTAACGGTCAGAGTGCGCGTCCGGAATACCAAAGTACTCGGGTTCAAATCCAGCAGGAAAAATAAAGGTAAGAATTTGTTCCTGAATAATCTCTATATATTTAAATCCGTCTGAATAATAGAAAAAATAAAACATTCACGTTTTCTCCTAAATTTTTTTTTAATTAAATCATAGCTTTAATTTTTTTTTTTGAACATATTAGTGACCTTGAAGTTTCCCAAAGTCCTCCTATATCACTTCCTCAAATCTTCCACAGAACCTCCCGGGGAGAACCCTGAAGGAGGTCCTGGGGAGCGCCCCAGGACGCTGTAAAGCGGACATTTTCGGTTCCTGAGGACCTCCTGGTGACAATTTTCTGCATCCTCAGGGATGCCTGGGGGATGAGGGTCTTGGGATGTGGATCCTCCCCAGGACATCCTGGGGAGGCAAGTGTGCTATATGGGATGTATTTTTTCATGCAGTAAACATTGTATTTGTTTATAGAATGAAAAATAATTTAAAATTCACAATATTTAAAACATTGCGGTCAGCTCTAATCGTAAAGAAATAGGTTCTTATACGGTAATTTGCACATCAACACGTTTCAAAACTTAAGATATGTATATAAGAAAGTCGTATGAAAAATGAAAAATTTTACCTTTTGTATTTAGGTTCTGTCATGCACGTCCTAAAAAGTAGTTTCTAAATGGACCTATTTTATAAACTCTTATCTACATTATTTTTAAATAGAAGTGCATTGCTACCATGAACGATTTACATTAGACGATTATAATCATTGCATGCATTTAAAATCATACCTGATATATTGTGGAAAAAAAACAAATATTTATTGATAAAGGAAAACACACAGAAAATATTCAATAGCCCCTTCCAAATTTACCAGGATATCGAAAAACTTTCTTTATCTATTTTAGAAACTTGCTAAACCAAAATATTTTTGAGATTTAAAGAATAATTTATGAAAGAAATTTATTTTATTGTCAATGATTTCTGGACACGTTTACGTGTTGTACTTATGGTGTAATTATTGTGTTTTTCAAACTGTAGTATAGGTTTATCGGATAATAAAAAATCAAAGTAACCATTTGCATTTCTATAAACAAGTTTTATAGACAAACATGATAAATTGGCATTATTAAAATCATCATTAAATATTCCAGAAAAATTTGATTGTAAGACCATGCTTTTCAAAATCTAAAAAATAAGTTAACTTTAAGAAGAGATCAATTGAGATTTTTTTAATGATTCATTAAAAAAATAATTTCATTATATTAGTTCAAAACTGAAGAAAGTAAATAAGGGCTAAGAATCCTTGGCATTTCCTCTTTTAAAAATTGAAATCATCTAAATTCATCTATCCCCCCCCCCCAAAAAAAAAACCTAAACCTTTATAATTTTGTTTTTCCTTTATTATTTGTTTTTATTGTAACAACAATTAATTAATCATCGAAATTCCACACTACTCCCCAATTATATGTTTATTTCCCTTAGCATTATTATTAACATCTCTTCTGCTGACAATGCAATTCATAAAAATTAAAATTTTAAAAATTTTGTATTTTCTTATGTTTTATTTGTTATTTCAACAATATTGAAATAACCATCTAAATATCCTTCCCAATTCTTGAAGGTTAAAATTATTTAAAAAATTGCTTTTGATTTATATTTTGCATTTATAATTTTCTAGTAGTAATAATAAAATAATTATTTAAATTTCTTTCCCCCCAATCCAACTACCTGTGCTTTTTTTCTCGCGATATCGCAGTCTTTTAAATCATTAAATGTATTTTTTTAAGATTTTTTTTCTGTATTTTTAATTTGCTGCAACAATCACTAAATAAACACCTACGAGTAACTCTCTGGTTAAATTTCCATTAAGCATTCACAGGGAAAGTACTGTATACACAGCTGTGGAGGCAGAGAGATGAATAAATTTTTTATAGCTTTTTATTGGCTTTATTCTCACCTGAAAATTTCCCCCTGTAGTGGGATTTTAGAAAACATACTTATTTTAAATACTAAAACATAGACGTATTTAAGGGGTGTAAAAAAATATATAAAAGAATTATTGATTTCATATCTCTGGAGGTTCCGTTACGACCTCGGGAATCACATCATCGATTACCTTGATTCTATGATCAAGGTAATCGATGATATACATAATATTTTTAAATACTTAAAAAATAATGAGAGTTACATAATTATATTTACTTTTAAATTTAAATAAATCTTCATTTTTTGTTTAAATCCTGTTTCATAATATATGATTGTCATAATCTCTCAAACTACGTTGATATTTAATATATAACTCTCAACGCGTAAAAATATTTGCATAAAGACTTCTTAAATCCGAAATAGAGAAAATTGATAAATTAGTATAAAAAATGAAAAACAAAAAGAAAAATCCATAATACACTTACTTCAATGCCTTTTGTATCCCAAATCCTTCAATATTCCTTTCTTATAAAGTTTCATGCTACAGTATTCATGTGATTTTATTTTTCAAAATAATAACGCAAAATAGATTAAACATAGATTATTTGAGGTCTTCAGAACTCATTGCATTTTATAAGCTATTGAAGATAATTAACTGTTGAATATCGATTTAGATAAATGCATGTATTTCTTCCTCTACTTGTATTTTTATTGTTTTTTGTAGAGGTGAAAAGATAAACTCCCAAAAAAGTATTTTAAAGCGGCGCAATAATCTCTGAAACCGTGATCGAGATTAAATAAACGTGAAATATGCATATTTCTTTCTTTATTACATACATTTTTATTAAAAAAAATGATAAAAAATGTCTTTAAAATAATACCTGAGTAACTTTTCGGATACCCCTAGAATGGGATATTCGAAAAAGCATATTTTAAAGCCAAAAATATAGACGTTTTCACTGATTTATAACACACACACAGACAGAGAGAGAGAGAGAGAGAGTTGCCTTTCCCGTACCTATTTGTATGGAACGGACGATTCAAAATTTTCATACAGAATTATTTTAGATGAGCAGTACATATACGGGATAATGTAAATAAAATTTCGGATGAGATGATTTACGCGAACAATAAGTTATGGCGTACTGTATACAGGGTGAGTCATAAATATCAAAACAATAGGCTATCTCCTTTATTGCCCTTAGACCCATACTTCCAATTGCAAAAAAATTATTAAAAAAATGTGAAATTTTTGATAAGATAAATTGCGACTCCATGAGGGGTCTAGTTAAAAAGCAACGAAAATTTAATTTTTTTACTGCCTCCGTAGGACAAAAATTCCAATTAGGAAAACTTTCCTTATTCAGTCCTGAATAAGACACAAAACGTTGCATCTTCATATCTCCAAAATTCGCAAAAAATTCGCCGTTTAAAAAAATCATCAGGTTTTAAGGGATTAGACACAAATTGAAATGCGCGCAATTCAAAAAACAATGTTACTTTAACAGTTCTAGAAAACGCGTAAAAAAATCTATTTCTTGAGTTAGAAGTTTGATTTTTTTTCTTTTTTGTGATGATTAGCCTTATAATTTGCTAAGAAAATAACATTCTAAAATTTCTCATACAATTTATAAAAGTTTCATGTGGTTAGTACTGATTTAAATGGGACAATCAAAAATCGTTATAACTCGCAACGTTGTTTATCGGATTTCAATTTCTTT
Organism: Maratus speculifer; assembly: GCA_964019185.1. NCBI lineage: Eukaryota > Metazoa > Arthropoda > Arachnida > Araneae > Salticidae > Maratus > Maratus speculifer. The sequence goes on along the minus strand of OZ025297.1, from coordinate 285,507,705 downwards.
CCATTTAATTAAAGATGAAAATCTGATTTTAGTTTTGTTACAAGGTTTTTTTATATTAATTTTAAAACTATTAAAAATGCTTATTGAAAAAATAATATAACTTTAAAAAAAATCATATTTTCAAAAGCAAACATTTTTTCAAAAGTAAACATTTTTTCAAATTTGCCGAAACAAAACTAACGTGAAAAAATCAAAAATGACGTACTTCAAGGTCTTTTTTTCTTTTAAAAATTCTTAACATTTAATAATTTGAAGACAAGAAATAAAGGATAAAAAATGCATTATGCAGAAAAACGAAGTGTATTGCTTAAATGTCCGGCAGTTTAATTAAAAAATGCTTTTTCTAAGAAGCAAATTAAGTCTTTTTTTTTCTTTTTAAATTTACCTCTGACAACTTCAAACTTTTTATCGTCCTCAAGAGGATGTTAAAAAATTTGTATTCTGAGTCCAGGTAGGGCCAGGACCGAGATGCTATTTTTTTTCTGAAGACCCGCCAGGCCGGCCCTCGCATACTTTTCATAAAGGAGGGGACTACTTCCTTCAACTTTGGTGCACTCTGGATGAAACTTTTAGACCCGGTCTCGACAAAACCCGTATTAAAATGACTGTCTCTGACTGCCTTAATGCGTGCATAAAATAAATAAACTTCGGCTCAATCGATTTTTTTACGAAAAACATATAGATTTTAAAATCTTTATTTTACAACAACAAAAAAAAAAAAAAAAAAAAAAAAAAAAAAAAAAAAAAACTTTAATTTTTTTTTAATAGATTATTCAAAGGCTAAAAAAAATAAATACAATAAAACCAGTGAAAAAAATCTGCCTGTGACGGAATTCTGTCTTAAACGGAAAATATGTTGATCCATGCAAAATATATGCAATAGTACCTGAAATGAAAATGGGCTTTAATTACATCTTCTAGAGAGAGCATCTATCTATAACGTATTTTTTTCTTTCCTGTGTGATTCTCTCTTAAAAAGTTTTAGTGTATTATATTTTTCAGAGTCTCCAACGCATGGGATATGCATTATCGATATTAAAATATAAGTGAAATATTTACATATAAATAGAGATTTATTGATAAAATAAATATATTACAGCCTTTGTCGCTTCTTTAATAATAAAAAGTATAAATATAAAAAACGAAAAGTTTTAAATAATTTTTTGGTCAGAACTCCTCCATATGAAACATTTTTTTCCCAAGCGGAATTAAAAAACTATGTAGAAATTTGCGACTGAACCGGGCAATGATTTAAATTATTTTCCAGACCGGTCCGGGTTATGATGTTGACATTTTTTCAGGCCACGACGAACTTTTTCCCTTATGGGTTGGTTTGGGACCTGAACTAGATATTTAGACCCGGCAGACGTCTGATATAATAATTTAGCGTAAAAAATATACGCTGCTATTTTATGTAAAAAGAAAAAGCGCTGTCTTAAACCGATTTTTATACTGCAATTTGTGAATGTTCCCTAACAAGCGTTGAAATTCAGTCAAGAAATACCGTTTAGAGGCAGGGAAAAGTGGTGTAAGTCAGGAATTTTTGAGGATTTTGGGATTTAATATCTCTGTGGGATTTTTAGATACGGAGATTTAATTTGTTTTGTTCAATTTAGGAATGGATAAGGAATAATTTCCTAACTGGGAATTTTGCCCTGCGGGGGCCGTATAAAAAATTAATTTTCGTATTTTTTCAAATAGACCCTCCCATGGAGTTTCAACTTATCTTATCAGAAATTTCACCTTTGTTTATGGATTTTTGCAATTGGAAGTATGGGTCTTGTGGCAATATTTGAAGAGATAGCCTATTGTTTCGATATTTATGACTCACCCTGTATACAATTGTTGTGATTCTTTCAATAAATTATGAATACAAAGTAGCTATATTATTTTAACTTCTAAACACATAATATATTCTTTATGAAATGTGTTAAAATGATCGAAGTATTGATTGAGGTAATCTATAATATGCATATATTCTTTTAATATTTTTGAAAATAATGAAACTTATAGAATTTTATTTACTTTAAAATTTCAATCCATCTTCAAATTGTTAAAATCCTTTTTCCTAATATAACATTGCCATAATCTCTCAAACTACATTGATATTGAATAAATGACGCTCAGTGCATAAAAAAACATTTGCATAAAGACTTCTTAAATCCGAACTTGAATAAATTGATAAAATCAGTATAAAAAAGAAAAAAAAAGAGCTAGCCATAATACACTTATTTCAATGCCTTTTATTTGGAATAAGTACTTTTGTTCTCTAAATCGTTCAATATTCTTTTCTTATAAATTTTCACGACATAATATTCATGAGATTTTATTATCCAAAATAATAATGCAAAACAGATTACATATAGATTATTGAAAGTCTTTAGAATTCATTGCATTTTATAAGTTATTGAAGAGACTTAACTGTTGAATTTCGATTTGGATAAATACATGTATTTCTTCCTCTGTTTGTGTTTTTATTGTTCTTTGTAGAGGAGTAAAAATAATTATAATCATCCAACACCGGTAGTTTAAACCGCTGCAATAGTTTCAAGAACCGCAATCTAGATTAAATAAGCGTGAAATATGCATACTTCTTTCTTTTATTATATGCATTTTTATTCTTAAAAATAAATAAAAAGGGTTTTTTAAGAACTATTTAAGTAACTTTTCGAATTATAAGTGCGGGGTTGGAGGGAGATAAAAAAAAAGAAATTCTTAATTTTCCCGTAACAGTTTGCGAGAACGGGCGAAGGTAATATTTTAAAACTGAATAATTTAAGATTAACAGTTCTTATACGAGATAATGTAGATGAGATTTCTGATGAGACAATTTATGTGAAAAATATATTTGTGCTGTTATGTATGTATAATTGGTATGAATCTTTCAATAATTTACGAATACAAAGAAATTTTATTATTTTAACATCTAAGCACAAATGTATTCCCAATGAAATGTGTTAAAATGAATGGTAGTATGTGACATGTATTAAAAATTAAAAAACATTTTTAAAGATAATGAAGTTTATAGAATTTTGTTTACTTTAAAATTCCAAGCTTCAATTTTGCTTAAATCCTATTTCGTAACATATTATTGCCATAATCTCTCAAACTAGATTGATATTAAATAAATGACGCACAGTGCATAAAAAAAATCATTTGCATAAAGACTTCTTAAATCCAAAATTGACTAAATTGATAAATCAGTAAAAAATGAAAAAAGAAACAGCCATAATATACTTATTCCAATGCCTTTTATTTCGAATAAGTACTATTGTTTCCCAAATACTTCAATATTCTTTTCTCATAATGTTTCACGCTACAATATTCATGAGATTTTATTATTCAAAATAATAATCCAAAACAAATTACATATAGATTATTGAAAGATTTAGAATTCATTTTATAAGTTATTGAAAAAACTTAACTGTTAAATTTCGATTTAGATAAATGCATGTATTTCTCATTTTGTTTGTGTTTGTGTTTTTATTGTTTCTTGTAGAGGAGTAAACTGAATTATAAACATCTAAAACCGGTAGCTAAAAGCGCTGCAAAAATTTCTGGAACCACGATCTAGATTAAATTAAAGTGAAATATGCATATTTCTTTCTTATATTATACACATTTGTATTAATAAAAATCGACAAAAAACATTTTTAAAAAATATTTTAGAAACTTTTCGTACATTGTATAAATGAACTATTTTATATATTTATTCTTTCATTGTAGTTGAAAATTTATTGTTTCAGACATACTTTTAAGCAAAAAGTAGCATAATGTTTTTTTTTTTTTTTTTTTTCGTGCGATATCATCATATTTAAATTTTTTAAGAAGTTTTTACCCTACATGTTGTTATCTTTTGATAAAATTTGAATACTTATGTAAAGGTTTAGTTTGTGTTTCTAAGTATCTTGTTCCATAATCTCTATTTAAAAATATTTTACTCAATTAATCCAAGCGCAATGAAAAAAGGCATTTTTTTCTTTTTATATTTACGAAAATACATTATAACCAGTTAAAATATTTATATTTTTTCCATAAGAGTCCATAATATTTAGATTTATTGAAGTGTTCATGTATCTGTCTCTTAAACTTTGAATATGTATGCAAGTGCATGATTTGTGTACTAAAGTATCTTGTTTCTTAATGTCTATTTACAAATATTTTACTGAATTAATTCAACTGCAATAATATCTATACATATTTATATAAATATTATTTAAGAAAATATAACGTAACCAGATAAAAGATATATTTCTTTTCCATTGGAGTCCATCCTAATAAGATTCTCTGAAATATTCTTGTAACTCTCTGATAAATTTTGAATATTTATGCAAGTTTTTGAGTTGCGTTCTTAAGTATTAGTGTGGGTGCTACGCATCAGAAAACTGCAAATCATGATAAGAAAACACCGCTTGGTGAGTTTGTACGTTATGATAATACAATGCATATTAGAGAGGGAGGCATCTCGTCAAGAGTTCGGAATTCAAGATGGCGGCTGTTATTCAAAATGGCGTCATTTTCTTAATTTTCTTAATATGCGTAATATAAATGTACATTTCAGGTCGATTTCGATGTTTTTAAAGTCAAATTTTTGTTTTTGACACTTTCCAACATTATTAAAAGAGTGTATTAATTCAGTTTATCTGTGTGTTTGTCTATCTGACAGCCTGTTTTTCCTGTTCTAGCTCGCTTAAATGTACTCAGATTGCCATATAAATTTTATATGTTATGTGAAGTTTACAATAACATGATCAGAGTAAAAAATAAAGTGTATAGCTTTTATAATCCATTTACAGGGCACTCAAAGTATTTATGAATTGTCTAGCCGTCAGTCTGGCCCTGATTTTTTTAGTTAAATTTACTCGGATATCCGTTTAATTTATATGTGTTATCACTGTATGTAATTTAAAGAAGTGATATACTGCAAAGTGTTCTACATTGAAAATGTAAAGTGTAGCATTTATAATTCGTTTACAGGCACACTTAAAATAATTCACTTGCATTTTTGTCTAATGGCGAAAATCCCTTTTAGTTTGTTTTAATGATGCTAAACTGTTTGAAAATATTGAAATTAATGCAAATTACTGAAGTGCAGTTCAAGATACTTGATATATAACATAGCGAGCTGAAAATTTATAGTTCATTTATAAGCTTTCAAAAAAGAATACGTTTACAGTGCTGTCTATAACCACAATGTTGTCTGTGTGCTTTTTAAATAATAATATGCTATGATTTATTCCTGTTCATATCAGAGCTGCAGCGATTAGAAGAGAAAAGGCAATGACTTTACTAGAATTTCAGGCTTTCACGGTATGCGACAGCAATCCGGGTTTCACTGGAAAGCCGAAAAAATCAAATAGGAAAACATGGATTCCATTTAAAGAAGCTACTGCTGCATTTTCATACATATTAAAACCACAAATATCCATCCCTGAAAGTATTTTAAATATTTTAGAAAAGCTCGTAGTATTGTTGTACTGTTCAATAAGCAATAGCATAAGTGTCAATAATGCAAGACAAGAATTGTTTATCACAAAATATCGTTCTTTTAAATATCTTCCACCAACCAAGGGACAACAACATATTTTAAGCGGTGCTTTCCAGGCTGGACACAGTTGGGAACAAGCTAATGAGCGTGAAATACGTCTACCCTCTCCAAATAAATTGGAGTAGCAGTTAGATAATTTATCATGGAAGATAAAATGGTCGTATTGCGAGAGATTTCTGACTCTTGTGGAGTGCTAATAAAATGTATGTGTAAAATCTATAAAAAATAAATGTGGCCGTAGAAAGGTTGGACTTTCTAGCACATTATTTTGCGATTGCAAAAACGAATGTGAAAATTATGATGATACGAAATGAAGTTTCTATATTCCACAGCTTTATATGTAATATTCATTTTTTAATATACTGTACAAATGATGTATTAATAAAATTGCATTTTTATTATTTATTTATTCCTTTGATTTTTCTACTGTAAATGACAAGAAATTCCTTAATAATTGCTCTATTTTCATTTTAGGTATATTTCTAGTATTGAAAAGATAATTTTTGAGTTATAAAACGTGGTAATTAACATCAGAAATACTATTGTAACATGCAGAGGAATAAAACTGCAAAAGATTTTAAGTAATAGTCACCATTTTGAATTCCTATAAATTTACCTCACTTTCTTATATGCATTTTATTAATATAAGATAGATACTGACTATTTGGTATATCCTTATCACAAAATGAAGTTTTATCCCTCCTAGCACCTCCACTAATAACACTTGAATTCCGTCGTGAGCTTTATAAAATTTATGTACAAATTACAAACACATATTTTCTTGTTTTGGTGTGTCACTGTAAATAAGTGATAAATACTATGCACACCTTATTACGTAGTAATTATTTGGTCGTTCATTGCAGTATTAACATTGATGTATATAAATTTGAATGTGTTTTAAAGAGTATAACATCATTAAAACACATTACAAACGATTTCGCCGTATGCACAACACTATAATGTCATTTTTTAGCGCCCTGTCAATGAAATATAAAAGCTATATACTCTATTTTTTACTACGAACATGCTATTATAAATATATAAATTTTACATGGCAATCTGAGTACGCTTAAGTGAGCTAGAGCATGGAAGAACAGGCGGACAAACTGACAGTTAAACCGAATTCATACACTCTTTTAAATAAAGTTGAAAATGTTAAAAACGAAAGCTTTACTTTAAAAACAACGAAATTGACATGAAAATGCACATTTATATTAAGCATATTAAGAAAATTCAGAAACTAACGCCATTTTGAATAACAGCCGGCATCTTGAATTCCGACGACTTTACGAGATACCTCCCCCTCTAATATGCATTATATTATCATAAAGTACATACTCGCCAAGCAGTATATTCTTATCTCGATTTGCAATTTTCACCTTGTTTTTGTTGTGTAGCACTCGGACTATATCTTGTTTCTTAAAATTTATTTAAAAATATTTGACTCAACTAATCCGAGCACAATGAAAAAAAAGCATTTTTTATGATTTACAAAAATATAACATAAACCGTTAAAAAATATACTAAAAATTCTTCCAAATTACTCATGATTTTGAAATATTTTTTTTATCTTTAGAATCCTAAAAAAATATAAAGTTCTAAAAAAAATTCTAATAAAGTTTTTATATTTAGTGAATCTTTAAAAAAAGTTTATATTGCTACCTCTGATTTTCAATAACGTTTCCGAAATTTTTTACGTTGTATTAATTGCTTTTCTCAAAGAGAAATAATGATTTATAGGATTCTATTATATCGTCAGTATATATTTTCAGTTGAGAAAATAAATTTATAAATGCAAGAGTAAAAAAATAAAATTATTTTTAATGTTAAAGTTTGTTCCTTTAATTTACCATATCTATCTTTTAAACATATTTGTTGAAAATGAAAATATTTTATTGGGAATCAATAACATGAAATTAAAAACTATATAAAAGTAAAAACTATAAACTATATAAAACTGTACAACCATATATTGATTAATTTATAAAGATGCACAAGGTAATGAATTATATTTGGAATCAAAATTAACTGGAAATGGATAATGGTATGTTTTCATTTGTGTGTGTATTAAATCTTTTTTTTTCCAGAAAGCTTTGGAAACAAACACTAATATTATACTGTATAAATCTCAAGGGGCATAAGTGGCTGAATGAAATTATACATAGTGCATTTACATTCTTTTCCCGTTGCCTCATGAAAATGTTCAAAGTAAATCTCATGTACATAAATGTTGAGTATGATCTGAGTAAGGTCGCTAGATATTCTTTATGATCCTACACTGTACAAGTAAGTTGTTAAACTTTGCTTGCGATTGTTTTCTGCATTATTTTATCATTTGTCATGAATAAGGCCTATTCTCTCATTATTTTAGGTTCCAAAAGTACAGATGTATACTGACAATCTGGTTGTTATGATTATTTTTGAAATACAACATTTATAAAGCAACTGCTATTATTCAGTAGTCACATATATAGTGCGGTACTAGAAGGGTTCAATTAATTTGGAATCAATTTCGGCCTCGTTTATATGTATATGTATATATATATATATATATATATATATATATATATATAATTCGAGAAATTGTGACTTCAAATAATTTTAGATGAAAAGTTCCGATAGAATTTTCGCCAATTTTTTCGAAAGTTGATCTATCTACCTAAAAATTCAATGGAACATGTGGGATTCCTTTAAAAGAGATTTTATCTGTTAAAGTGAATTAATATATCATTAAAAGTAGTTATTTGAGCTTTAAAAACCTTTTGCGCATAAAATACGCCACTGGTGTTTTTTTTTTTTTTTTTTTTTTTTTTTTTTTTTTTTTAATAACCTTTAGAAATTTAAGGGATTAATGTATATTCTAATTACTGTTCTTTTTTTTTTTTTTTTTTTTTTTTTTTTTTTTTTTTTTTTTTTTTTTTTTTTTTGCATCGATACCTATCTGGGGTGCTCCTCAACATCCTTTCTCCATATTTGCAAATGGAAATTTGTCTGTAACAGAAAAATGCGATTTTTTGAAAAACTATGTGACCTAGTGTAATCGCTATAGTTTTCAAGTAACTTCAATTATACTCCTCCTAGCTGCATTTTTCGTAAATACATTTGTGACTTGTTAATTACCTATAAATGTGTGGATCAAAAGTCTTTATTACTTCTATCAAATTTTAAATTTCCATTCAAATATGAAAGCTGCAACATCTTCGAGAAAAACGACTGTGACGAATGGAGGGCGCGACATACGGGTGATCTATAATTGGTTCCGTATTTTCTTACTTTTTAAATACTTTCGTTCATTTTTTAATGAGAATCATCCGTAATTGGATCCAGTTGTTGTTTGAATGAAGTCAATCTTTAAATAATAATTAGCCAAAATGTACATTCTCTAAATTCTTATTTATTCTGGGATAAATCCACTGTAACTAAAACTACATGTAGTATATTTATGCCAAGAAGTTATGAAGCACAGTCTTTTGGTAATATGTGAAACATACACCAGTTTTAAAAGGTATAATTCCTTTCAAAATGTTTGCTACATTCCTTAGCAGTATTTAAATCAATACTTTAACAAGATTTTAATACCATTTCAAACTATTTATTTCGTATGCTATCGACGTATTTTATGCATTCTTACAGATATCACTTTAAAATCAGGAAAGCTATATTTATGAATTATTGCAATATATAAATAAAATTTTAACAAGATTTTATTCACACATAATACTTTTCATCTTCGAATATATTTCCACATCTCTGCGACGACTAATGCGTATTCTCAAGGGAATAAAAATATTACTTTATTTCAAAATGCTTCAAATTTTCAGAAGATAGTTACATTTAGTTATAATTTTAAAATAAAGGTTCGACGTAATTAATCTCGCTTTAACAAAACTTTATTATAATTAACAAAAAAAAAAAAAAAAATCAATGACCATTTCTACAGAATATTTTGTGTGACGGCTTGATTTTAAATGTGAAACTTCATTATCCAAAATAAAGATAAATTGATTTACATTTTTATAGAGACGATCTTTTAAAAAATGAATCCAAATTCTGCACGTCGCACAGTGGGGCAAAACCCCAAAAAGCTGGCCAAAAGTCAAAAAATGAAGTTACGATTTAGGGAATTTCGATTGTACAGTTGGCTAGAATAATGTTTGGAGAGTTAGAATCTGTATTTAAAAAAAGATTTTTGCTTTGCCCTTACAAGCAGCATCATTTCAAAAGTGATGTTTGAAGGAATATCATTTAGAGCGAACAAAAACAGCAAAACAACAGTTCCTCTAAACGCGTGCTATATTTTATAATATTATCCAATTTTAATGATTTGAAATGGATTCACACTATGATAGTATGTACTTTATTTGCATGTATTACAAAATTTATATTAAGCACGTAAAAATTAATAAATTCATTGTCATTTTTGATAAAAAAATTTAGAATTTATTTTTTATTTTTTTTTTTTAAACATCAAAAAGTTTAAATGTTTCACAGTGTTCCGAAACGAAATTTAATGGAAATAATAACTTGGGCTATTGTCTAGTGATTCATAAAAAACCAGCTGCCTAAAACTGCCTTTCTGCATTTCATGCATATTTTAGTAACCGCAAGTAAAAATGCCACATTTTCGGCCGCCTCAAAAATTTTGAAATTGACTACTTTTCACATAATTTAGCTGATAAATATTTTTCAATTTTTTGAATTATTCAATTTTGTAATAGTTTATTTCTTATTATATTGTAAATAAATACTATAATCATAAGATTACATTAATTTGATAAGTAAGCTTAGTAATAAAAAAATGAAAATAATTCTCTATTACTGATCCGGTAGAATAACATTTTCTTACCTTTATAGGTAGTAATTTTGTTTGTTCTATTACAATTAGAAGAAATATTTTGTCAATGGCTATATTTGCTGATAAAAACTACTGAGCGTATTTCATTAATGCGAGTGAAAATCTTTATGAATATGACTTTCGCCTACATTAGCAATTTGGATTTGGTTTACAAGTGAGGATGTGATGACACATCTATTCTAAGTACATTTAAACAAATATTTAGCTATGAAGATGGTAGGAGGTTCTAATATATTTTTCACTTCTCCCGTGCTACTAGAACACATAAATGTTGCTAATAATTCATGAATCGTTAATTTGAAAATTCCGAGATCTTCATTTCACTATCGGGCCAATCAAGATCCATTTTTTTTACAAGAAATACGGGAGCTACTGTCAATGAATGGTATCGTATTAAACACAGGAGAATTAACTTATTTCTTTTAATACAATCATTGATACAGAAGAAATAGTCGTTAATAACGAATTAGTGTAATACTCGACATTGCTACCTATGTCAGACAACATCAAAACAGCTTTTAGCCGATATGACATTTTAATTAGAAAAGGATAGAGATAATTTAGAATTCAGAATATCTACGTTACATGCTAAGATGCGTAGAGAGGGCTTACACCTCGCAGACAAACTGGATAGAAAAAATGGAAAGCTCGTACTAACCATGATAAGAAAAACACTGAAATTGCAAAATAAAATATGGAAAAAATATTTCGTTTACAATTAAGACTTCTTGTCAAGAAACCAAATCTCAGATTTGGAAGCACAAATGATGGCAATACAATTCAACGATTCTTTGAAAACACAACTATTTGTGCTTCTATAACGAGCGTATACGAAGATTTGATAAAACGATTCTACGTCATAAGTAATTTCTTGTATCCATGCCATTTATTTGATCAATTTCGAAGATTTTTCCTAACAAACAGCTCGTAGATTTAAACTACATCCCTGGTTCTATATGCCTACTTCAGTGCACAAACTATTAATTAATGGCAAAGAAATAACATTATTTTCATTACTGCCAATTTGCCAAATGCCATAAGATACTCAAGATTCATGCAACAAACTGATCAAAAGGCATCGAAAAGATTTATCGCAAACATGCAGTAGCGCAAGAAAATGAAAGGTATTTTTATGTCTTTTAATGTCTTCAGATTATTTCATTTCACGTTTAGGTAAATTATTGTAAAAGAAATTAAAAATAATTGATCCTAAGAGTCACAGGATCTTCTAATACTGCGAACAAGCTCTGCTAACTATTTCGACACCTTGACGTCGGAAGAATCTTTTTATTATTCTACAATTGATTTTTAAGGTGAATTTCTGGAATGTATTTTCTTTTTATTTTAATAATATAAAAAAAGATAGTCTAGTATTTTACTTTCCTTTAATGTACTTAAATTTCGATTAAATGTCTCTATGTTCCTTGAAAATTCCTTTTTAAGTTTAACCTCGAAATTTTAAATTTTATTTAAATCAAATTGTTTTTACTTTTAATCTGTCATTTTATTTATTTATTTATTTTTAAAGTTTAACTTTTGAATCCTAATTAACATCCTGAAAAGTTTATGAAATTTCATACAAATCGAATAACTTTCAAGACATTGTAGTTTTAGTTCCACCATATTTTATCCGCCATTTTTTTAATTTTAATTTTGTATATTTACTTAGCATCCTCAAAAACATCTGTATACGAATTTTCGTGCAATTCGAATAACATTTTCATATTTTGGCCAGCTTTTCCGTATTTTGCCCCACTGTGCGTCGTTTCGTTTTACAGCAAATCCCCATTACAGTTAAATCCTATCTGGCATTAAATCAAAATGACCTACAATTGATGAGATTTATTTATTTTCAATCAGAGTAAATTAAAATTGGCAGCGTCTGTAGATTATTTATGTTGCCACAAAAAATTTAAATTCTTTGAACTTGACTTTAAATACGACCGAAGCAAAATTTACTGGAGAGTTCTTTACGTTCCAGAAACATGCTGTCTAAAAATAACCCTTAATTTAAAAAAACGCAAAAAATTGTTTAAAAAAATTGAAAAAAATTAAAATTCTTAAAGAACAGAATTTGCATATTGTGCTAAACGTTAAAAGCTGGATTATTTATACGAATCTAAATTAATGTCTCGTATACGTGAGATGATCGCTAAAAGTTGATAAAAATGCGCAAAAAACTAAAAAATAGCATGTAATATCTAATTCATTTAAATTTCTACAATCCTTTATTAAACAGATAAACAAATATTGTTTTGTACAACCTTATTAAATGGCGTACAAAGGAGAGTTCCTCATATGTTTACAGGAGAGTTCTTTACATTCCAGAAACATGCTTTCTAAAAATGACCATTAATTTCAAAAAACGCAAAAAATTGTTTTAAAAAAATCGAAAAAATTGATAATTCTTAAAGAACAGAATTTGCATATTGTGCTAAACGTTAAAAGCTGGATTATTTATACGAATCTAAATTAATGTCTCATATACGCGAGATGATCGCTAAAAGTTGATAAAAATGCGCAAAAAACTACAAAATAGCATGTAATATCTAATTCATTTAATTTTCTACAATCCTTTATTAAACAGATAATCAAATATTGTTTTGTACAACCTTATTAAATGGCGTATAAAGGAGAGTTCCTCATATGTGATTCTAAAAAGAAAAAAAAAATATGCTGTGACTTTTTCCAATCTGAAGTCAGTTATACATTCCCGACAAAGATTATACAAAAATAAATAAATAAATAAATAAAACCTTTATTTTTAACATTGAAACATAGCATATTTAAAATATTTGTAGTTTCAATCATTTTATTAGCTTGATTGACTGATTAGCTTGAATATGTTATTCGCCTTCAAAGTAATGCCATTTGTTGAGGACACAGTAAATGTTTGACTACAAGCAACTAAAATTAACGCTTGATCTAAAATTTGCGAGGTACGTTTTGTGATGTGAAGACTATTTTTTTTATCCGGAAATAATTTGTTAATTACATAAATTTCTAGTACATTTCATGGACTTTCAAATTATTGTTGAAGATTTTGGATATCTTCTCGAGATTATTTGTAGTTTAAAATATACAGCGCAATAACCATTACGGGGTAATAACGCCAATCCTTGGCATTAATACCTCGGTTGATTGCCTACAGTGGCCGAGCTACATCCCAAATACTGATTCAAATAAACATAATTAAAACTGCGCAATGTTTCTAATAATTCTATTTAAGCGGTCCTTTTTAAGCAAAAAGAAGCTCACGGTCTGATATTCTTTTGCCTCATCCTCCCCCCCCCCCTACACACACACACACACCACATCTTTATTTTTCTTACACTTTCACAAAAAAAATTGAACATTTTCAATAGCTTAGAATGCAATTTGTCAACTTCTAAGTTTGTAGAGTTTGTATTTTTAGAATTGGGCAATCTACATGCAATTATTCCATCTTATTTCATAGTTTCGTTTGCATGGCGTGATAATATCGTAATAAGGTAATCGAGTTATTGGGCATATGTTTATATAAGAAAAAAAAACTTTATAATTTGATTTTTAGGTAATATATATGAAAAATTCTATGACTATGGGAAACATATGATAGAAAATGATAATTGTAACATAAGGTAGGCAGAAAATTTTGGTTGTAAGATAACATAGATTGATAACATTAATTGTAAGAACTTTATTCTGAAAATATTAATCATCACATAAATAAATTAATGCTAAAACACACATCTTGATGCCGGAAATAAATGTTTTAAGCTTGTTTAAAGCAGCAATAAAATAGTATTTCCAAGTATAAAATAAAAACATAATTTGAAATTTTATATGAAAAAATAGAATTATAGAATTTAATGCTGTTTTATATGTCAGTATCCAATTTTTATTCTGGACAATTTAAATCAATAATATGATCTATATAATATTGTTTATCATAAACTGCATAATAATGTTCTTTCAACAAATTTATATCCTTTTTTTATTTCTTTATCATCATTTCTAAAACCCAAATTGATATTGTCACTATCTATTGAATCATCATATATTATCTTTTCTATCAGATTTTGAATCTTCTAAATTATAGTTTTTAAATTTTCTAGATTTTCATGTCCAAAATCAGGGGCTGTTGAATATGTCCAGTCCAGCGATCTAGGATCTGGAGGAATTGTGCATATAAATATAAGTATGATTACAAATTTAACAATAAAATATATAATTCCCTGAAATTGAAAAGATTTCGCATTAAATATAAATATCCATCTTGCGACCTTCCCAAAATCGATCTTAGAATATTACGTACCATATATACTCATGCATAAGTTGAGAAATTTGGGGGTGGGGGGGGGATATTTCTAATATTTACAGTAATACAGAGTTTTGATAAGCCTATAACATATCGCTAAATTTGGTGATGTATTAAGAGAAATGTTAGGAGTAAAAACATTTTCTGCAACCCTGACCGCTCATGTTTTCAGTATGTGCAGCATGCACTGCATTCATCAGTACTTCTTTAGAATACAAGAATTTGGGTTTAATACGTTTAAATGAATTTACTGTAGATGAAGATGCCATATTTCAAGTTTTTGAGAGTAAGAAATCAGCATATTAGTCTGAAATGTGAAAAATTTGAAACAATACAATATATTTATATTAATACCCAGTAACTATCATGCTGTCCTCAGTAATTTTTATATGAAGATTTAATGGATTTCAATTACTCATAATATTTCATATTTTCAAATAAAAACTAATTGCTAAACTAAAATTAGTTTATAACTTAAAAAGTACTACCAACATAAGTAGTTTAATCTCAAATCTTGCGATTCCCTTTAATTGGCATAGGTGTCAATTACATGGAATTAGCAAAACTGAAGCACCATTAATTGGCATCTATCATTAATTCAGAAATCCAAATATTTGTGTCAAAAAAACTTTTTACACAATTAAAGTAACCCTTTTCAACTAAACAAAACTGTTGTCAATTAAAATTTAAAATATATAATAAATCAGATAATAATAAATTGAAATGCATGCCTTTCTTAAGCTTGAGAAGAAGCATTTGCAACAAAATGGCTAATTTGATACAAGCCATGATTATTTCTCTTTTCTAGGCACTGTTGTCATCTAGTAGCATAAATCAAAGTTATAATCTTTAAAGTAAAAGAGCATATAACTGGTATATGGTCTTGAATTTTTTAAATACTGGATATAAATCTTATTTTGGGACATTTTTGTAGGATGTGCCTGCCATTACTGGGGAAGTTACCCTATTTTTTAAAATAAAAAATAGCATTTTAAAAATTATAATATTCCTTTACTTATAATTTTCCCACTTTATAATTAAAAAGAACCTTTCATTAGAAAAGCAGATTGATTTTTAAATGTTTATTATTTATATTTAGATTGAAAAAAAGTACATTTTAAGCATATTATGCATAATTTTAGTCCTTATTTTAAAAAGAAGAGGAGTTTTTTGTTATTCAAATATTATTCATAGTCAACTGATTACAAAATTCTATTACTTTTGAAATCAACGAATAACACGAGCTCAAATCAGTGCCTGTTGAATCGACCTGAAATTGAAATTAGAAATGTCAGAATACATGTACCTAGTCTAGTTAGACTTTCACTAGTTCAAAATGATTACTCTTGTCCTACATGCAATAGTGAAGGATAGGTGAACCACAACTATATATATATATATATATATATATATATAAAGCTACAAAAATTATCAATTTCTCAATTTTTATTTTCTAGTGTTAGCAAGGAACATAAAAATTAATAGCAAATGTAGTATTTGAGAACAACAAAAATAAAATAGCTGAGAAAGTCACTACCATTAACATTGAAAATATATGATTTTTTTTAACTGTATTTTAAAAAACTGAATGAAAGTTTAATTTAAAAACTGTCGAAGAAATATTGCTAAAAGTATCAAGAATTAACATGGATACTAATATTTTCGTTAAAATGACAATTTACCATTTTTAAGTCACCAACCCCGTAATTACACTTACAGAACTTTTACTTAGTTTGTAACTCTAACTTACATATTAATAATGAAAAAAAAAAATATTTTATTTCAAAATATTTCACGCATTTTAAATATTTAAATAAGATAAGCGATTAATTTGAAGATACAACGAAAGAATCATTGAAAGAATCTAAAATTCTTTGAATATTAAGATTTAAAAATGCTTATCAAGACTAAATCTGGTGAAATAAAAAGAAGGCTTATAGAAACATTGAGGGACAATTCTCATTCCATGATATACTTGAAAATTTATTCAAAATTTTAATGAATATAATGAAATTTTGAACAGAATATCTTGGAATTGTGAAAACTGTGATGATAATTAAACACGTGTAAACATTTAGGGTGAGAAATTATAACGTGTATGATCTCGAATCGTGAAATGAACTTAAGTTCGAAAGTGAAGAATTCAAACCAGTAACTTAAGTATATTTTCTTACACTAATGAAATATTTAATTGCAGGATCAATCATTATAAAAGAGGAATCTCGAGCTCTTATTACAGGTTCAAAAGTATGAGTCAGCACTCTACTAGAAAGAGAAAATAAAATCAAGATATAGATAAATAGTCCTGATATGTTGGTTAATTCACCTGGTAAACAACAACGTGATTTTTACTTAAATAGCTCTATTGGAAATTTTTTAATCTGATGAAAATAAATAATCGATGAAAATAAATAAATCTGTGGGTGCTAACAATCTATGTAAGGATTTAATAATTTTAAATTAACAACGAAATCCCTGTGTAATCTATGATCATATTTACCTACAGAATTTTCGCGCATATACGCAGCGGCTCAGTTAAGTATTATTAAGGCAGGAACTTTTAATTTAAGAAAGAACTCAAACAAATGCTAAGCAAAAGAAAGTCACATTTTATTTTAAAAAAATTCTGGGAGAAAATTGAATTATCTCAGGTGCATCAGATACGTGCGATATTATGGTAATTTATTTATTTATTCTTTCTTTGGCCACAGAAAATTTAGCTTTAAGAAATTTTGTTTTAAAATTTGTTTTTTCATGTAGGCATCATTATAACAAATTCAGAAAAAAATATCTTCTGCACGATCTTTTGAAAGGAACCCCAACCTTTTTTGGTAGATTTCCCCTGGACTACTTTGGTTTGTGATAATTGTGATGATAATTCACACGTGTTGACCTTTAGGGCAAATAAATGTAAAGTGCGCGATCTCGAACCGTGAGTTGGACTTAATGTAACGTTCGAAAATAAAGAATTCAAACCTGAACTTAAGTATATTTTCTTAAATTAATACAATGTTTAATTACAGGAGCAATCATTATAAAAGAGGAAATTAAATTTTTATTAGAGGTTCAAAGGTATGAGTAAGCACTCTACATGAAAGAGAAATAAAATCGAGACATACATAAATAGTTATGACATGTTGGGATAATCGATCTGGTAAACAAAGTGAATTTTATTTAATAATTTGATTGGAAAACTTGTAATTTGATTAAAATAAGTAACTTAGTTTTATTTATAATAATTATTATATATTATTATATTATTATATAGTATAATTATTATGGAGTTAAATTTGTTGGTGCTACAATTTATGTAAACCATCTGTGTGATTTGCGATCATACTTACCCTTTTTTCTTTTATACCACAAAAATTTAGCTTTAAGAAATTTTTTTGGAAAATTTGATTTTTTTCTCATGCTGGCATCTTTATAACTAATTCAGAAAAAAATCTGCTACCCGACGTTTTGCAAGGTACCCCCAGCCCTCTTTTTTTAGGACATTTTCCCTGGAATAATTTGGATTATGATAATTGTGATGACAATGAAACGTGGTGACATTTACGATGAAGAATTGTAAAGTACGTGATGTCGAGCCGTGAGATGAATTTAATATTAAATTTGAAAATGAAGACTTCAAATCAGGAACTTGAGTATTATTTGATAATGAAATATTTAATTACAGGACTAAGGACGGGATAAAGGACGAATCTCCAGTTCTTATTAGAAGTGCAAAAGTATGAGTAATCATTCTACATGAAATAGATGAGAAAAAAGTAAATGTAAAATCAGTCCTGGCATATGGGTTAATCCACCTGGTAAACAACAACAGACTTAGAATGCTACTTGTACCATCATCATATGTTACACCTTATGAACAGAAGATGAAATATATATGTTTATAAACATCACAAAATTGGTTAAAAACAAAAAAAATAAATAAAAATAAAACGTAGCTGCGTATTTTGTGCGGTGCATTGTGACGCTTTTATTTTTACTCCTCCTTGTGGTTTTATCTCATATTACTTAAAGCAAATTAAATTAATATTAGTTAAATATTTAATATGTGACTATCGCATTGCTTACAACTCGTAGAACCAACATAGTGGAAAAAGCTGCGAGGACGATGCCCAGCTTGTCATTTCACACTGACGCAAAAGATGTTAATGTCTACATGTACACACAGACCTGTAGCGTAACATGAGACACAAATAACTCAGCATCAGTGAATATGTCATTTAATTATAATTAATTTTTCAAATAATTTTCAGCAGTGAAATTACTCTTGAAATTATAGAGTATTTAATATGTGGCTATCACATAGCTTACAAGTCTTAGAACCAACATAGTGAAAAAAATTATAATTAATTGAAAAATTAATTATAATTAAATAATAATAGTTAACTTTATGCATGGATATACACGGGAGACATCATAAAGTTTCAATTACAGGCTAATATTATTTAATGCTACCAGGCACTACTTTTCAAAATAAAATCTTTTACATACACTTTGAGACATTTGCAACAGAAATATACTATAAAATACATTTCTTATAAATAATGGTGCAAGTAGAATATATAAATATTTGCCTATAATTCAAATTTTATGACCTCCCCCGTGCATATCCTTACAATGCATTAAAATTTATCTTTGTTTTAATGAAAAAAGGGCACTAATATAAACAGTGTGTATTTTTAAATAAGTAACAATTTTTTTTTTCCATGATACTGTGCACAAGGAATTTTAATAAACCTCAATGAATATTTTATATACCTTGTATACGAAACTTTACGTGCAATTATTTTTCATTTATAATACCAAAGTTTAATTTTTATTTATATATAATGCAAAATTCGCGTAGCTAAATCAGTTTTAATTTAAATTCCATTTGTACTCTTTTTTTTTTTTATTCTTCAAATATATTTAATTTAAAAAATCAAACCCACACTTCCTAACTCAAATATTACATCCATTGACAAATTTCCTTTAAACGGAATCGTTCACATTTAAGTGTAAATTAAACACGTCGGGAATCAAGGACTCTCCAATTTCATGAAAATAACTCCCATGTGATTAAAGTAAATCTAAAATACTTAATGACTATAAAATATCCTTGAAATATTCATCAATATGTAAAAATGAGTAGCGTCATTTTGTTTTTTCTAAAAGTATAAAGCTTGTTCCCTATTTTATTGAAAAGGTTTTAGTTACTCCAACTTCAAAACTAGATTTGAACGTCAAAAATGTCGGGTAAGCCCTTTTTTAATGTTGCATATGCCTGTAAAGTGAAGTGTTTCATCTTTTAAACATTCTAAAGAAGGCTAGAAAACAGATTAAAATTTTAAACCATGTGATCTTTTTCTGCATTTTTTTTCCTCTGAAATTCGGATTACTTTATTTCAATATTTTATTTTTAGCTTGTTTGAAAACGTGCGAAAACTTCAAATTGTATATTCCTTTTTTATACTTTCAAGTTGTATACTCAGAAACAGTACATAAAATAAATATATAAAAAACTAACTATTATTTCGCAATTTTATATTATTGCTTTTTTAGAACGTAATCATTTTCAAAACTATGTATACAAATATATTAACCGTATCATAAGACATTTTACATGTGATATTTAAATAATGAATTCAATAAATAATTATATCAATAAAAAACGATGCTGCTTTTTTTGTTTTTTATATAATATTCTAAATCTATATATACTCTCATATCAAATGTATATATACTCTTAAATCAATAAAAAATGATGATTTTTTTAATATAACTTACTAAACGTATATATACTCTCATATATTTCACTTTCTGGCAACAGATAAATAATGATACACTTTATTATACATATATACAGCAAAAAAGAAAGAGAACAAAACTAAAAAAATATTTTAATGAAATACGTATTAACATTTTACTTTGAAAAAAAAAATATTTACATAAATCTAGGGGTACATAGTAATGTATTGAGACCAGAGACAAATATATTTTGTCCAGTAAGATTAATCGTGCTTTTATTTTTACATTTTGATAATCGTAGGTATTTTAAGTAAAATATATATATATATATATATGTACTAAACATTGTGCGATTTAATGCTGTGTTGTTTAAAAACCTATCATTTTGTTAACTTAAATAGTTATATTTGTCAATTTTTTATACAGTGTCAGGGTCAAGATTAATACATAAAAGCTTTTCTTACTTTAACTTATTTAAATATGCTAATATCCAATTATGGATAATGAGCAATAAATATGATCTAGCAACATTGTATTATGAAAATACACTGAAAGACGGTAATGTCTGAAAAATATTTTAAATGCAATATTTCTTCTTTTAAAAAACGTTTGAAGACGTGCTCATTGTAGATAAATTCTTCAATTTCCACATTGAACATTTCGATGATCGTGTTACCTGTATTATTTGAAACAATCGGAAAGCGTCATGGGTTGACCTCCCAATTCGACAGATTTGACTTGTTTTAATGTTTTCCTATGGTGGTTCTTATACGACAAGGTAAACCCCCAAAATCCGCAAACTTCTGCCATTTGAAACAGCGCATCTATGCTGAATATGACAGCAGTCTAGTTATAGCGTTGGCGAGGGTTTCTGCTATTTTTGTGCTCAGATTGCATTATATTGTTAGTGTAAATTGTGAATGTAAGAAACAAAATCTTTGTTATTTTTATGTATTTTTTAAGAACAGGTTCATACTGTAATTTTAAATTTTCCACTTAGAATCGCTATCTATTGGTAAACTTTGTAACTAAATTTTTAATTCTATTTCTCTGAAAATTTGATGTACAATGGAACAAACGGAATTTCAATCGATTTCCATTTGCATTCAATTAAATTTTGATATTTTCATTTTTTGGAGACCTTATATATGCGATTTTAAACATGATATTTTATTGATCAATTGTACCTACCAGTAAAAATTATAAATAAAGGCACATATATATATATATATATATATATATATATATATATATATATATATATATGCCTTTTATAAAAAATGTCCTCTTTTCATTTCAGTAAATTTTCATTTCCTCTTTTCATTTACGGTAATACAAATCCAATCAAAATAAAATTGTCCAGTTAAGCTGATGGCAATGAGGTCCCAAGCTATTCAAGCTTTTTGTGCATTATACACGTATTTTTTAAAGACTAATTCCCATCGGAAAATAAATTAAAGAGAAATTAGCTATCTCACTTTTCCTCTTTATATTTAACCAATCAACCTCCGACTCTAATCACGAAGTGCATTCCATCAGAATAAACATGTATGACAAATTTGAGACAAAACGGATAACTGAATGAAAAGCACATTTATCTAATTTAACAGTGGAGATTAGCACACCATGTTCCTCTTAATAATTAACCAATGAGCCCATAAAACGAATGAGGAGAGTTCCTAATCAGTTCCTAATCCCTCTACAAAATTTCAAGTAAATCGGATAATTCTCCATGAAAAATCAATTTATCCAAATTAGGGAGTAGATTAGACTTACCCCACTTTATATTTAACCATTGAGCTCCCAAAACTAATAATAAAATATACAAAATTCGTGATATAAACAGTATTTCCGATGTAGAATCCTTCCTTAAAAATTTATTTTTAATAGAAAGAAGTATTTTTTAGAAGCTCTTACGAATTAAACTATAAATTATTTCAGAAACATTTCGTTATTTGTAAAAATAACCAAATCATCCGTACAACGATGAAAAAATTAAATCCCTTTATTCAAGAAATACTAGAAATACTTTACTCGACAATTTCGGAACCAGAATAAAGAAAAAAAAACTGAGCAAAATTTTCTTTGCCTCACTCTTTTTATAAAACTTCTCTCTCTCACACACACAAAAAATGTGATGCACTAAATCCATTAAGATTCTAAAGCTCGAACAGATTAAGAAAAATGATCTTTAGACATTTTACCGATTTCCATGGTATTTCAATTCTCTTTTCTTTTATTTCTTAAATTGTATGAAGGTTAAATTTTGTAAAATTATTTTATATATTTGATTTTACTAAATTTATTTTTGGAAAAGATGGTGCCACATTTCTCGTTTGCGTATAAGATTTGAATTAATCTAACTGCTATTAAATTAAAATTTATTTTAGTCTTATTCTGATTTTGTTATGCATTTGGCTGAATAATTTGGATAATTTAAACGAATATTTAAGTAATTCATTTCAAAATTAAGACAATTATTGCCTGGCGTATAAGATTTAAATAAATATAATAAATATAAATATAAAATGTGTTTAATTTTTTGTACATATTTTGTTATGTATTTTGTTAATTAACTTGTGCAATTTTAATGAATATTTATGTAATTCGCTTTAGAGTTTAGGCAATTATTGCTGGTTTGATTTTTTTAATTATCTATAATGATTTGATTTTTTTTAAAAGTAATTATAACACTTATGTGAAATTATGATCCTATTTGATTCGAAAATATTAATTTGTTTTATTCTTTTAATATACATTCCTTATAACAAATGAAATCAGTCATTTTACGATGTTTTATACTTTAATACCTTCAGAAAATTAATGTCATTCCGTGTAATTCTTTTTCTAAAAAATTTGAAAATACAAAATTTTAGTTATATAGAACTGAGAATTGAAAATTAGAAAATTTTTGGATAGAAAAACTAATCAGGTAATTTGGCTTTTTAAAGTGGAGAAGGATGAAATAAAATAGATAACATTAGAATATGTCTAGATAGACAGACCTGCCCAAGTTTTACCGTCTAACTCAGGAGGTCCTATGTGGTATGAAATATCAAAAACAGGAAAATTTTCGGTACCAACATTTTCTGTAGGAAACCGCGTCTGAAATAAAGCAAGATCTGCGCATTAAATCTTTATTTAATTTTAAATACTTACCTGTAACGTTTCTTACACAAGTACTAACCACGTTCAGTTATGTCTGCGTTTTCGGATCGAATATGTATTGGTACTTTCTGCGTATGCCATGGATTTTCCAACCTGTCTTCTTTTATTAGGTAGTATCTGATCCGCCCATCGTTGCCTGGGCAGAAGCTTTGCCGGGATTGTCATTGGAAAATATAACACTGTAATGGACTTTTAAAAAAAGACTGAATAATATTTAAATTCACAGATATCACAGATATCATGCACACACCACATTGGTACGATTTGTTTTCAGATATCCATTTGGCGAAAACCTCAAAGAAGTTCGAGAAATTCAAATTTTTTCTAAGTATGTGTCGAGAACGTGACCCAGATTGACGGGTGAAATTTTTTATGCTAGATTTGTAATGTATGAAGCATAAACTTTTGAAATAACATATTGCATCAAAGAATGAGAAACTCCCCCCCCCTGCCCCATTTCGAAACGGCCCTATGTATAGTTTTGGAAAACTGAAATAGCAAAAAGAACGGAGAGGAAAAGTTAGCTATGCTAGAATTTATCTTCTCGCTGTAGCTCCCATAGAAAGAAAGTTATGGCATTTTAAAGATTGAAAATCAGTGAAGAAATGAGCAGAATTAGGTGAGTAACCCATAGACGGGGGGAAATCCACAGCCCCGGGGATGCCATTTGGCTTAAAATTTAATGTTAAAAGCGGTAAAGACGTATATGAGCGAAATTGAATGGTGTTTGTTGGGGGTAGAGTGCAAGCTCCCGCTGGAAGTGGCCCTCAAAGAGAGGAAACAATGTCCCTCGACTCCAACAACTTTGCAAAAAGTTGTTCACTGGTATTTTTATTGTGAGATGACCCCAGCAGACCTGAATATGAAGTACAATGCTTCGTAACAAATCGGATTTACCTCCTCTGGTTTAATCCTGCCTGAGAACTTTTAGGATAACCAATCAGATGCGTTTTGTTTGGAAATTGCCTTTAAACAGTAACAAATAATCGCGATTTCTGTGCCACGTATGTTAGCTTAATATATATATATATATATATATACACAATTTTATTAAAACCATTCAATTAATTTTTAAAAAATGAAGAAACAAATAAACAGTTTTTTACAGACCAATGCGCAAAATGCTACAAAAAGAAATGTAAAAAATGTATATAACAAAACCAAAAGAAATTCCATATCCCCAAAATACATGGAAGTCTTCATCAGGGAGGCCCCTCCATGTAGGGGTAAATAAAGAGAAGTTTCTGAAAGGATGTAGGCTCATAAGCTAAATTACATCCTTAGCCCCCAACTTCTCAGATTTCAGAAATCAAACTCAAACCTTCAAAAATATTATAAATATATACAAAATTTTTTTAAAAATACCAAAAGACAAGACCAAAAATTACACAAACAAAAAAGGAAAATTACCTACAAAACTAAATATAAAAAATAAAATTGTAAAATACAAACCCCCAGGAATATAAAACCCTCTTCAGCTAGTGGGGCCATTCACTAGCGCTTCAATCTCGCCCTAAATTGAAATGAAGCATCCGTAAGTAAAGAAACACTGAGACTCAGAAACTTTCAGTTAACATATAAGATGGATAACAGTTAACCATTAAAATCTTTTTTAAACCACTCATAGCCAATTCTAGATCTGTTTTGTTATTGCAAATCCTGCGGATCCTATTAACTTGTGCATACATAATATTTTTTAAAACTTTATTGCTAATACATGAAAACCAGTAAGTGAGGCTATTAACTTCAAAATTAAAATCTTTCCTTTTATCATAAAGTCCAATCAACCATTTTTCCTTGTTTTTCTTAATTTTAAGATCTAAGAAAGTAATTTGTTCACCATCATCGGTTCGGTTCAGGACGAGCTCTTTAGGGTAAATGTTAAGGCTTATTTCCTCAAAATTATTGCAGTTAAATACTATAAGATCGTCTACATATCTAAAGAAGGAAATATTATTGAAATTTTTTTCATAAAAATATAAAAATAGATTAGAGAACGCACTTGAAAAACTTGTTCCCATTGGCACCCCCTTATTTTGTTTAAAATAATTAATTCCATTAAATAAAACATTTTCAAATAGGCAAAACTTAATTAAATCAATCCAAAACTTCTTATCTACTTTTAAAACATATTCAAATTCAACATAAATATTTTCAAATACCCCCACAATCAAATTGTGAGGAATGCTGCCAAACAGATTCTCAAAGTCAAAAGTGTTTACAGAAGTAATTTTCCATGAGTTATCATTCAAAAAATCTAAAACTTTAAGGTTATTGCCAATGATTGTATTGCAATCAAAAGTTTCTATTTCCTTTAAAATTAAATTCAGCAAACCAAACAAAATTTTACCCGCTTTGCAATTATAACTATTAGTACCACAGGTAACGAAGCGAAATTTTACTGGTTTCTTATGAAATTTAACAGTCGCAAAAAGGTAAGGAAATACAAAGTAATTCCTACTAATTCCAAATTTTTTATCAAAATCCAAAATACGTTTTTTTATTTTAGAGGGGTTTTCAGTTAACGTTTTATAAGATTCATTACAGGTATATTCCTTCAAAAGAAGATTCCTATAGAAAACTTTACAAATTAAGGCAAAGTTACTACTTGCTTTATCTACAGTAGCAATAATAAACTGTTCTTTTAATTTAGCTATACTGGTTTTTAAATCGAAATTATAATGAAATTTTTTAGAACAACCCTTATTATAATAGTCTCTAAAAAACAAAAAATCTTTTTTAAATAATACCATAAACTTTAACTTCCATTCTCTAAAATCCTCAAAAGGCCAACTATATTTATATGAAACTCTTAAAATAAAGCTTCGTTTACCGTGGTACTAATAGTTATAATTGCAAAGCGGGTAAAATTTTGTTTGGTTTGCTGAATTTAATTTTAAAGGAAATAGAAACTTTTGATTGCAATACAATCATTGGCAATAACCTTAAAGTTTTAGATTTTTTGAATGATAACTCATGGAAAATTACTTCTGTAAACACTTTTGACTTTGAGAATCTGTTTGGCAGCATTCCTCACAATTTGATTGTGGGGGTATTTGAAAATATTTATGTTGAATTTGAATATGTTTTAAAAGTAGATAAGAAGTTTTGGATTGATTTAATTAAGTTTTCCCTATTTGAAAATGTTTTATTTAATGGAATTAATTATTTTAAACAAAATAAGGGGGTGCCAATGGGAACAAGTTTTTCAAGTGCGTTCTCTAATCTATTTTTATATTTTTATGAAAAAAATTTCAATAATATTTCCTTCTTTAGATATGTAGACGATCTTATAGTATTTAACTGCAATAATTTTGAGGAAATAAGCCTTAACATTTACCCTAAAGAGCTCGTCCTGAACCGAACCGATGATGGTGAACAAATTACTTTCTTAGATCTTAAAATTAAGAAAAACAAGGAAAAATGGTTGATTGGACTTTATGATAAAAGGAAAGATTTTAATTTTGAAGTTAATAGCCTCACTTACTGGTTTTCATGTATTAGCAATAAAGTTTTAAAAAATATTATGTATGCACAAGTTAATAGGATCCGCAGGATTTGCAATAACAAAACAGATCTAGAATTGGCTATGAGTGGTTTAAAAAAGATTTTAATGGTTAACTGTTATCCATCTTATATGTTAACTGAAAGTTTCTGAGTCTCAGTGTTTCTTTACTTACGGATGCTTCATTTCAATTTAGGGCGAGATTGAAGCGCTAGTGAATGGCCCCACTAGCTGAAGAGGGTTTTATATTCCTGGGGGTTTGTATTTTACAATTTTATTTTTTATATTTAGTTTTGTAGGTAATTTTCCTTTTTTGTTTGTGTAATTTTTGGTCTTGTCTTTTGGTATTTTTAAAAAAATTTTGTATATATTTATAATATTTTTGAAGGTTTGAGTTTGATTTCTGAAATCTGAGAAGTTGGGGGCTAAGGATGTAATTTAGCTTATGAGCCTACATCCTTTCAGAAACTTCTCTTTATTTACCCCTACATGGAGGGGCCTCCCTGATGAAGACTTCCATGTATTTTGGGGATATGGAATTTCTTTTGGTTTTGTTATATATATATATATATATATATATATATATATATATATATATATATATATATATATATATATATATATATATATATGTATATATATATATATTAACTTGGCTTCTTTTGTGAAATGCATTCCTAATCTTTAAACCCGTATAGTAATTCCATTAACTTTACAAGCTCATTCTCCAATGTGTGATTTATTAAAAACGAAGACATCTGTAACTTAGAAAATCAGATTTGAGAAGAAAAAAATATAAAGTCCGTTAAACTATAAAAGTTATTCTATTAATTATAAAAGTTATTCTATTAATTAATTATTTTTTTATTGGTAGTGGTGCTATATTTATTACAGTTTTTGTTTTATAGCTATTCGTTACTCGGCGCAATTAGAGCTTTAGAAAATGAGATTTTTTGCCAATCAGCTATGGAAGCAAACCTAATGAATGCTTATGACTACTCATATGTATATCTATATTTTCATGTAAATATAAAAATTCCGTATTTACACGCATTTATGCATATATTTATGTATACATATTTATGTATACATATGTGTATGCATGGCAATTCTTTTTATATACGATTTACTTCTGTTTGCATATTAAAATTAATAATTGAACTTTTCATATGAAATAAACTATACAATGTTGAAAAAACTGCTTGTGTACATAAAACAGAAAATAGGTTGGCAGAAAATATTATTATTTATTATTTACAGTTCAAAATAAAATTAACAGCTTAAATACTATTTAGATATTCACTTACAGTTTCTGTTAAAATTTCTGTTAGAATTTTTGATGGCGTCCGATGTGGGATTCTATTTTACTATAGTATTGAAAAAAAATATTTAAAAATCTCATAAATTATTATTTTTTAATTTGAAACAAAATATATTTATTTACTTCAGAATGAAACATTAAAAAAAGTACCATTAATTAACAAACTTTTAAAATTTAGATATTTTTTTATGAAATTAATAGGTAACTTTTTTAATGAAATGAATATAAAAACAAATTAATAAATCAAAAACAAACAAATTAACTAACCATAATTAAAATAGTGTATTTTGAATGCTATAACAATGCAAAACACCATGTATTAAAATTATGAATTAAATTATAATCACATTAATTGAATGAAATACTATTATAGTAGAATTTAAGAATTAAAAATTAGAATTTTATTCCACGCAATGTAAAAAAAAAAAAAAAAAAAAAAAAAAAAAAAAAAAAAAAAAAAAAAAAAAGTTATTAAATGTTTTCTAGGAAACTGGGATTCCTAGAGTTTTTTATGTAACTGCAACCCAGGTTAAAAATAAAATTTTAGCAAGATAACTGCAATTTTCTTAGATTTATTTGTAATGTTACAGATTTCTGTAGCTTTACAAGTATTAGTTTGGTAGATTTCTTTATTTTCTTATACAGTGTACAGATAAAATGTTAGTAAGCATACAGATTTCGAACACTTTACACCTCTAGGATTACAGAATTTTTTTATAATAAATTTTTAAAAATCTCTAAAAATTATTAGTTTATAATATTTGGCATACATAAATTTTAAAAGACCAAAATATAATTTTTGTTCAAAAAATTATAGATCAAAATATCATAGAGCTTCTGTAAGTTTTAAAATGCTCTATAGAAAAATTGCAGCGCTCTTATGGAAATATCTATAGATATAACATAGAATTTCTAAAAAGATATATGAATTTCGCCAAGACGCGGTTATTTGTAGTTGATCACCATGTGAGGGAGTGTCCCTTTGTAATAAAGTCACTCTAATATTTTGAGTGAGATCGTGACGTCAATGTTTTAACATGTGTGGCACAAAAGCGACATCTATCCTTTATGCAACTTTTACTTTAAAGCGTGTGTGTGGCGTCCTCGGTCTACAGTTAACTGCGGTTATGAGTTTTACGCAAATTTCTAGCTCCGTCTTCAGTTTGCAACGTATAAACGCTGTGAGTTGGAGTAGGTGTGGCGAGGTGAACCAGCAAATTGTTGTGTGTCGAGGTGAGCCAGCAAAGTCTTGTGTGGCGATGTGAGCCGGAATAGCCTAAGAGTCTTTAAGCTAACAAGGAAGTTCTCCATTGGGGGCATACTCAGAATTTTTTGAAAAAAAATACGAATTAAACTACTCATGTAGGTAATAAAGGATCAGTGAAAATTAGCGGCGGAATTTCATTATTAGATATGTAAAAAAATAAAATAGTTTGGAATAATTGGCGTGAAAAGCTGAAAGCTACGCGGGATTTGGCGAGCAGTGCATTTCCTCGCCAAAAGCAGACGATTTTAACGAATCTGAAAATTGATTTTAATTGACTTCACTGTTAAAAATCTGCAGCATTTACTGCAACGTCACTCCACTACTTTTATAGAATATCTCCCTTCTGACCAATGAGAATGCTCCATAGCACCGTGAATTGACCGTGTCATACACTGTTAAAAATCTGCTGCATTTTGTTGCAACGCACTCCACCGCTTGTATATAATATCTCTATTCCAACCAATGAGAAAGCTAAATTTCACGGCCAAGTAACCGTTTTCTATACAAGCAAGGGAGGGCGTTGCAACAAAATGCAGCATACTTTTAACAGTGTATTTTTCAATTTGGAACAATTTTAATCAGTTTAAATTGTGTTTTAAATGATAAAATATATTAATTTAATTTTGTTATAAGTACATATAAACGTATATGACAAAATTGCACTTAAAGTAAAGTAAAAATGCAAAACTAAAATTACTTAAACTAAACTTATTTAAATAAATTGAACATAGAAAGTTTTTTCTTTAAAAAGTATTCGAAGCGTAAAAGCGTATTTTTCAAAATTTTGTTTTTTCGCCAACCGGAGATAAATCGCCAAATAAACGAAATTTTTATTATTTTTTACGGACGTTATAAGGAGGTTCCGCCGAAATATTTTTAATAAACATATATAACTATATGAGAAGAACATTCTGTAATTTTTTCAGATTTTTCTGAGTATGCCCGTATGGAGACCTTCCTTGTAAGTGTTGCCTAAGAGTTGTAGATGGAAGAGTCTCAGCAATCAAGTCGGGTAAGACTTATTTAGCACTGTGAGTGTTTGAGAATAAAAGATTTGTGCAGCCACGGGCTGTTTTCTTACATGTTAAAGTAAGATTAGACCGCAAAATGAAAATAAAAGCCGGGGTTACTGTTCTGAGCCGGACTTAGCCGTAAATGTGAGTATGAGTTACAGTTTAATCTCATAGTATTGTGTTTAGTTGTCGGAAATATTGAACTTTGGCTCCACTCCCTATTTCACAAATACAGTAAATAAAAGTGTTGGATTTTAACTGTATTTAGACTATGTTATCATTTGACCGACACATCACCGGCGACACCCCAAGCCACGTCACAACCCTTTCAAATATCTGAATACTAACCACGCTTGATGTTGTTTACAAATTGAAGATAGATCTTGAACGGGTATCTTCAACTTCACTGTAAAAAAAAAAAAAAAAAAAAAAAAAAAAAAAAATATATATATATATATATATATATATATATATATATATATATATATATATATATATATATATATTAATTTTTTTTAAGGAAACTGGGATTTCTAGAATTTTTCATTTAATGTTAGTAGCAAAATTTCATGTAACCGACACTGTTTCATGAATTTTTGCTGCTACCGTTAAACAGCATTTCCAGAAATCCCAGTTTTCTAGAGAAAATTTAGTAGCTTTACAGGTTTTTATTACAGTGTGGGTAAGTCCGATGACAATCTGTTTCATCTTATTATAACACTTCAACTTTATTATTTTATGACTAGCGTTTTCAGACACTAAACTCCTATATTATTTACGCCGATTGTCAAAACTATGTGAATTAGAAATTCGAAACCACTTATAACTTAGAAAACCAGATATATGGATTAAAAAAAATAATTAAAAAAACCTATTTATTTATATATTTACTTATTTATTTTATTGCTGGTGCTAAAAAATGAATAATGAACAAATGAATTAACCAACAAATCAGTAGTTTGACTCATATTATTATTTTATGAAGAAATGAATCAATATGTTTTAAAAATGAATTAAATTTTAATTATATGAAATCTATATAGTATCGTTATATTAAACTGATGTGCTACAAAACTGATTATGTTTTAATATATAGGTGTGAATACAATATTAGAAAAAAAAATTAAACACACACACACGCATATAAATACATAGAGATAATTTTTCTTAGAAATGTTTTCTATAAAACTATTCAAAAACTTATAGAAATAGTATTTTATAGTAAGGCTGTGCTACAGAAATATTGTTTTAGAAAAACTATTTTCTCTCCAAACTCTACAGAAATAGTACTTTATAGTACTACTGAGGTCTATGATTTAGTTTCACAAGGGCAAGTTCTTTTAAAATGATTCTTATTTTGAAATAACTATAAGCTAGCTCTACTATTTGTTAAATAAGCAATATTTTGTATTTAAAAGTATTTCTTCGAAACATTAGCTTTTCATCTTGTTTTGAAATATTTTGAATATGTTTGTTTTTAACTTTATTTAAATTAAAACTAGCTCTAATAAAATTCAGAAAAGATTTTACATTATTACTATCTTTATACTTTACATAAACTGAATACACCTTATGCAAGATTTATTTACTTTTTTGTTAGTTTATGTGTTTATACATAAATTAACACATTAATTAGTGATTTATTCTTTTTCTGTTTTTTCCATGGTCTTAATTTCCTTCTCTTGAACCTATTTCTCCATAGTAGTTTTCGTCACATTTATCGCACAAGTTCGATCATTAAAAAAAGTGAATATTATATTCTTAATAGTGATGCTCGATTATCAGAAGAATTGGAGCTTTTAACAATCAGGTAATTCTATTTCTTAATAGCTAAAAAATAACTCGATTTGAATTCTATAAGAACAAATTCTAGCGACTTTTCGAGTATTCATTTCATAGTTTTACATAATTGTGTTTTTTATTCAATGTTTGGTCTTCATTATAAAGTAGCATTTTATTCCAACTTCAATACTGAATTTATTTTAAAAAAAAGGTTTAGTTGAGTTTAACAATACTTCTTACGAAAGCAATTTAATTTAATTTAATTTTTTGATGAATAAATAAAACATGTTTAAAGCTTATTATTTGTTTTAGCCCCTTGAAGGGCACCGTATATTATATACACAACTTAATTTTAATTCCTTTATGCCACATTGGTACTGGAATTTTAGTATTAAGATTTACTTTTTACAATGTACTGATTCTCATTTTTCTATTGAAAATATGCACTAATTTCAATATAAAATCTCTTCACATCGCAAAAATATATATATTAAGAAAAGTCTATTTTAATTTCATTTCATTTGAGGCTCATTAAAATAAATGCTTATTGAAGCTATAAACTCTAATCGGAAAAAAATTATGTATAGATTTTTTTTTCAAAAGAATAGATGTGTTTAACGGATAAGTGAACAAATATATAAATGTAGAACACAATTTTGAAAAATACTGTTGCGAATAAAAAGTTATAATTAATTATTGCCGAAACGTCAGTGAAGGCTTACTTTGGAGACACGAAATTTTTTGGTTTCTGTCTGTCAGTCAGTCTGTCTGTGGGTATGTCAGTGAGGCACTGGGATTAAGCTGTATAGTTTTTTGTTAGATTTGATTCATTCGCTCGGAAAATATAGAATATTTTATTTTGCGCAATAATGCTTTTCTATGGCAAATCCAATGATTTTAAATTTTTTTTCCTTGAGATAAAAAGACACATTTCATTAATGGAATTCAATAATAAATGGATACTGAAATTTACCACTTAAATTATTCGTATTGTTTTAAAATTTTGTATATGCATTTGTCATATTTTTAAAGTTATTACTGTAAATTTTGGAGATTTTTTATAAAGGTGTTACAATAATATAAACTAATTTGGTTTAGAGATTTACTTATTTAAAATGAATTTATTTCATTTTCTTTATTTTCTCTTAATGGTTGCTAAGCAACCATTCATCCCAATCCTTATTATATTTTAATGCTATAAATTTGAAAGCGTGGACGAAAACTTAAATGAAGTCAACGTCAAAACTTATGAATTAATTAATGTATTTTTATCTTTGCGGATAAATATAACATAGCATAGAAAATAATATAGGCTATGTTTTATTAATTTTATTCAAATATTTTCCTTAATAATTCAACATTTCATTCTTTTTCATACAGAATCAAGAGCGAATTTTTAGATAAAATTTAACCAATTTCCTTTATCGTTACCAAAAAAAAATAAATAAATAAATAAATAAATAAATAAAAATTAAAAAAAAATAAAAAAAATCTGGAATAATTTTTCAACGGCAATAAGTTTCAATTGAGCAATTTCCATTCGAAAAACCAAACTAAGAAAAAATAAATATGACGTCAGAATTAAAATAAAAATAAAAATAGGACTTTGTTAAATGTTAAACAAGGAAATTTGTTTCGTTAATAAGAATTTTTCTGACAAGAATGGGGGCATAATTAGAAGTAAAAGAAATAAAAAATAATTATATTTTTAACAAATATTTCAATTGGTAAAATTTGACGTCATAATTGAACAAAAACAGGTATTTTATAGTAGTCGTTAAAAATACAAGAAACATGGATATCAAATAACTCATGAAAAATAACGCCATTGCCGAAACTTCAGTGAGGACTTACTTTGAAGACACGAAATTTGTTGTTTTTCATCTGTTAGTCTGTTTCTCTGTATGTTTGTCTGTCCCGCTATAACTGCTACAAAATGCAATCAAAACATTTTTTTCGGAAACAACTTAAGTGTAAACTCTAGATTACTGAGTTTACACTTACAAAAGTTCCTGATACATCAGATTTAGGTGTTTGTGGTTGGCAGGTATGTAGATGTATGAGGATAATGAAAAATATTTGTCCAAACTGTTACTTATCCTTATAAGTCAAAATGTATAAGGAAATGCAAGATATACAATAACCATTAGCACAATTATTAGAAAGTGGCAAATTTAAATTAAGTAAGGCAATGGGGTTTCAAGGGGGCGGAGCCCCCCTGAAGAAACCTACTATGTTATAATAAAAAAACAAAAATAATAGATCATGAATATTTCTGAATATCCTAACATAACTAAATTTTTAATTTACCGCTTTTGAAGGCCGAAAACTTCTAATTCTAATTTTATTCTTACAAACAATTAAGTACTATGAAAATTTTAAATTAAAGTTTCCAAGAAGTTGAATATTACCCAAAGTGTGTTTAAATATATATACATATATATATATATATATATATATACAGGGTGATTCCAAATTTTTTTTACAATAAAAGAGGGGTGATAGTACACATCAAGACAAACAATATTAAATGGGAGACCAAGGGTCCAAAACGATTTCCTAAGGAGATAGCAGCCATTAAAGTTTGGGGACCAAAATTTCAAATAAACATAAAAAATGGAAAAAACGGTCGATTGATTTGCGGTTTTCACTAAAATTATTCTTTATGTAGGCATTTTCTTGAAATTAAATTATAAAGATAAATTTCAAAAAATGCCGATAGAGGGCGCTTTAGACTTTGGAGCAACGAACAACTATTTTTTGACGGTATGTTTTACATCTCATTAAATGTTTTCGTAAGTTTGCACTCAAACTTAAATTTTGAGTTCAAAATCTGTAGTTGGGAGTGGTTAAGTAAGACAAACTGAGCTGTGTTCAGAGGGTTCAAATTTCAAATGATTAAAAAAAACGGAAAAATTGGTCGATTAATTTGCGGTTTTCACTAAAACTATTCTTTATTTAGGTATTTTCGTGAAAATGAATTATAAAGATAAATTTCAAAAAATTCCGATAGAGGTCGCTTTAGACTTTGGAGTAACGAACAACTATTCTTTGTAGTTATTGTTTCCATCTCTTTAAATGATTTAGGAAGGTTAGACTTAAACTTAAATTTTGAGCTGAAAATCTGATTAATAAGGGGTGGTTAAGTAGCACAAACAGAACTGTGTTCAAGGGGGAGGGGGAGGTTCAAATTTAAAATAATTATAGAAAATGGAAAAATTGGTCGATTTGTTTGCGGCTTAAAATAAAACTATTCTTTAAGTCAGTATCGTCTTAAAAATAATTTTTAAAGATAAATCTCAAAAAATTCCGTCAGAGGGAGCCTTAAACTTCAGAGTAACCAACAATTCATTTTAACCATTATTTTTGGTTCTAATTAAATGCTTGCAAAAGCATTTTACATTTTTTCGGAAGCTTCGATTTAAACTTAAATTTTGAGCTCAAATCCTGAATCGTTATGAGGAGTTAAGAGGCGCAAACTGAAGTGTGTTTAGGACTTAAAATTTAACCCTCTTTCCTCCTCGAGCACAAATCAATTTTTCACTACTTAAACACTCCCAACGATTCAGAATTCCAACCCAATATTTAAGTCTATGCATTTGAAAGCATTTAATGAGATAAAAAAAAATAACAGTTAAAAATAGTTGTACGTTACTCCAAAGTCTAAGGTGCCTTCTATCGGCATTTTGTGAAATTTATCTTTAAAAATTATTTCCAAGAAAACACTGATTGATCAAGAAAACTGCTGATTTAAAAAGTAGTTTTAGCAAAAACCGGAAACGAATCGACCAATTTTTCCGTTTTTTACAATTATTTAAAATTTGAACCCTCTGAACATAGCTAAGTTTGTCTATTTAACCACTCCCAGCTATTCAGATTTTGAGCTCAAAATTTAAGTTCAAGTCTAAGCTTACGAAAGCTTTAAATAAGATGCAAAAAATAACGACAAAA
The DNA here is from genome assembly GCA_964019185.1 of Maratus speculifer. Taxonomy (NCBI): domain Eukaryota; kingdom Metazoa; phylum Arthropoda; class Arachnida; order Araneae; family Salticidae; genus Maratus; species Maratus speculifer. The sequence continues at coordinate 285,471,256 of OZ025297.1, read as the reverse complement.
AAAGTGTTTCGTTACTCCAAAGTCTAAAGCGCCCTCTATCGGCATTTTTTGAAATTTATCTTTATAATTTATTTTCACGAAAATACCTAAATAAAGAATAGTTTTAGTGAAAACCACAAATCAATCGACCAATTTTTCCGTTTTTTATAATCATTTGAAATTTGAACCCTCTGAACACAGCTCAGTTTGTGTTTTACTTAACCACTCCCAACTACAGATTTTGAGCTCAAAATTTAAGTTTGAGTCTAAGCTTACGAAAACATTTAATGAGATGCAAAAAATACCGGCAAAAAATAGTTGTTCGTTACTCCAAAGTCTAAAGCGCCCTCTATCGGCATTTTTTGAAATTTATCTTTATAATTTAATTTCAAGAAAATGCCGACATAAAGAATAATTTTAGTGAAAACCGCAAATCAATCGTCCGATTTTTCCGTGTTTTATGTTTATTTGAAATTTTGGTCCCTAAACTTTAATGGCGGCTATTCCCTTAGGAAAACGTTTTGGACCCTTGTTCTCCTATTGTTTGTCTTGATGTGTACTATCACACCTCTTTTATTGTAAAAAAAATTCGGAATCACCCTGTATATATATATATATATGTGCAAAGCTGACGTTGAGGCTTTTGATCTGCAGATTTGCTAGTTGCCGAAACGTCAGTGAAGGCTTACTTTGGAGACACGAAATTTTTTTGTTTCTGTCTGTCAGTCAGTCTATCAGTCAGTCTGTCAGTCTGTCTGTTCCGCGATAACTGACGTAAAAAGCATTCGATTGACTTGAAATTAAGTAGGTATGTTTGTGAGGCACTGGGATTAAGCTGTATAGTTTTTTGTTAGATTTGATTCATTCGTTCGGAAAATATAGAATATTTTATTTTCCGCAATAACGCTTTTCTATGGCAAATCCAATGATTTTCATTTTTTTTTTTTTTTTTTTTTTTGAGAGAGAAATTGACAAATTTGATTAATGGAATTCAATGATAAATGGATACTGAAATTTACCGGTTAATTTATTCGTACTGTTTTGAAAATTCTTCTACGCATTTGTCAGACTTTTAAAATTATTACTGTAAATTTTGGAGATTTTTTATAAATGTGTTCCTATAATATAGAATAATTTGTTTTAGAGATTTATTTATTTCAAATGTATATTATTTCTTTTTCTTTATTTTCTCATATTGGTTGTTAAGCAACCATTCATCCTAATTCTTATCCATAATTTGAAAGCGTGTACGAAAATTTAAATGAAGTCAACGTCAAAACTGATGAATTAATTAATGTCTTTGTATCTTTGCGTATAAATGTAACATAGCCCAGAAAAAACATAGGTTATGTTTTATTAATTTTATTCAAATATTTTCATTAATAATTCAAAATTTCATTTATTTTCATACACAATCAATAGAGACTTTTTAGATAAAATTTAACCAATTTCCTTTATCGTTGCCAAAAAAAATTAAAATCTGGAATAATTATTTTTCAACGGCAATAAGTTTCAACTGAGCAATCTCCATTCGAGGAATTAAACTAAGAAAAAACAAATAAATATGACGTCAGAATTAAAATAAAAATAGATATAGTAATTTTTGTTAAATATTAAACAAGGATATTTGTTTCGTTAATAAGAATTTTTCTGACAAAAATGGAGACATAATTTGAAGTAAAGGAAATAAAAAAAGAATTATATTTTTAACAAACAATTCACTTGGTAAAATGTGATGTCATAATTGAAATAAAACAGGTATTTTATAGTAGTTGTTAGAAATACAAGAAACATGGATATCAATAACTCATGAATAATGACGTCATTGTCGAAATTTCAGTGAAGTCTCACTTTGGTGACTCAAAATTTATTGTTAATGAAATTGTTCGAAATTTATTGTTTATTCCGTGTGTCTGTTACGCGATAACTGCTGCAAAATGCAATCAAACTTTTGTTTTCGGAAAAAAATGTAAAACTCTAGATTACTAATTTTACACTTTAAAAAAGTTCCTTATACATCAGATTTAGGTGTTTGTGGTTGGCAGGCATGAAAGTGCATGAAAAATACTTGTCCAAACTGTTACTTATCCTTATAAATCAAAATGTATAAAGAAATGCAAGATATACCATAACCATTAGCACATTTAATAGAAAGTTGAAAATTTAAATTTAATGAGACTACAAGGTGTTCAGGGGGGCGGTGCCCCCCTGAAGAGATCTACTATGTTATAATAAAAAAAATAATAGATCATGAAAATTTCAGAATTTCCTTACATAACTAAAATTTTAATTTAACGGATTTGATGGCTAAAAACTTCTTTTTCTTATTTTATTCTTATAAATAATTACATAATTTGAATTTTTAAATTACAGTTTCCAGAAAGTTGATTTTTGCCCAAAGTGTGTTAAAAAAAATGATGTGCAAAGCTGACGTTGAGGCTCCTGATCTGCAGATTTACTAGTTAAAGAACATTTACAACTGAAACTATATAATTACGATTATTCTACTTAGCTACCGTTTAATTCATTAATAGTGTGAAATGATAACCGAATTTATTCAACTTATCGGAACTGTCAGAAAGTGACAATGTGAATGACAGATCAAATCCAACCTCGGCATCTGGCATATTTTATCTTAAACACACTGCGCATAATAAGTACTAGTATCCCTAATCTTTATTATGGTGTCTTTGCTAATATGGATTTCTGAATAACTGTCCTGAAACAGTTATGTGAACAATTAGTTATCAATTATAATTTTGTTGCTTTGCTCACTTTATTATTTGATCATGTCAGTTTTTTTTTTAATTCGTGTTAAGCATTTCATATATAAACTAAATCTGCAACGATAAAACAAGAAATTTTTATCAGCTTTTGGTAAGAGAACGTTACATATGTATTTCGATTTTAAAAGGTATTCTAAAAAAGTAATTTTTTTAGTTGTTCAGTATACTTTCATAGTAATTATTACATATTTTACAGCGAAACAGTTTTACAAAAAATCTTGACGGAAAATCATATAACATGAATCCTACATTGTATGATCAAATGGTATGATTAGCAGAAAACATATCAGAAACAATGAACGCTATTCAAAGTTTTTATATTCTTATTCTTTTTTTTGAAAATATGCACTAATTCCATAATCGAATAGTTGCACATCGTTAAAATTTATATTTAAGAAAAATCTCTTTTTTGTATTTTCCTTCATATGAGCTTAGTTAATAAACATGCGTATAGGAGATATAAACTCCAATCGGGAATAATTGATATATCCAAGTTTTTGTGTATTTGAAAAAGATATATTTAACGGAATAATGTGCAAATGTATAAATGGAAATCGAGAATGAATATTGAAAAATACAGCTGCTAATAATAAGTTATAATTAATAAAATAATACTTAAGTCTAAAACTATGCAATTTACGATTACTCCATTTACCTATCGTTTAATACATTAAGAGTATGAAATGATAACTGAATTTATTCAACTTATCGGAACTGTCAGAAAATGACAACGTGAATGACAGATCAAATCCAGCCTCAAGATGATGTATCTTATCTTAAATACAACTACGCATAATAAGCACTTGTATCACTAATCTTCATTGTGTCTCTATTCTAATAAGTGTTACTGAATAATTTTCCTGTGACAGTTCTGAGTATAATTAGTTACCAAATCTAATTTTGGAGTTTTGCTCACGTTATTGTTCGATCATGTTAGTTTCTTAAATTCAGATTAAGCATTCCATGTATAAATCAAATCTGCCATCATACATAAGAGAGCTTTAATAGGTTTTGTTAAGAGAACTTTATAGATGTACCGTGATGTTAATAGGTATTCCGGAAAAGTTTTTTTAATCATTTGCTTGGTATTGCTTGTCTTATACAATAGTATATAAATCATTGTATAGGAATTTTGATATATTAGCAGGGAAACAGGTTTACGAAAAAATTCTGCGTGGGAAATCATACAACACGAATCCTGTCATAATTGCTGGAAAACATATCAAGAACAGTAAACACATTTTAATGCTTGTAACTTAAATTTTCTTTTTTTTTATTTGATTCATTGCAACTTGATAAAAAGTTGGATACTACTTCTGTTACTTATTTTTTTTTCAAATTTAAAATAAAACGTAAAACTGGTCAAAAATTGCAGGACAGTTCAGATATATTAAGTGTCTTTTTAATAAATGAGAGTTGATTCTCATTACTATGAATATTTTCTTTTACACAAAAATGCCAAGTACAATTTTCATATAAATAAACATAAATATATAAAATCAATTTACAAGGAATATCTGTTAATACCGTATGAATTAATCTCGAAAATTTTGAAATTTCATTTTATAAGAATTGTTTAATTACGTGTAGTTTGTCCATAATTGAATGACCCTACATTAAAGTTATTTACAGAAGAAACTATTGTTCATAAAATTGTGAAGTTTTGTGAAAGACATAACAAAAGGATGTGAAATTTTTAAAGCACATATATAAATTAGTTCAAACTTTTTCCAAAAGTCTGCGTTTTTTAATGAAATATACATTTAGCAACATCAATTTTTAATAAATTAGACGTTTTATTTATTCAATTTATCCAATCTTAAACAAAGCCTTTCACTCGCATATTCTTAGCATAACTCAGAACAACTGCAGTCAAATGCAAAACATGCTATGTTTATGATTCCAGATAGTATCCAAAAATGATGATCATCACATGATACATGTTTGGATGCAATAAAATGTTTAATCTGCTGCAAAGGTATGCTAAATGTGAAATTCGTTAAAAAAGTCTTATTACGGTAAAATTTCAAACTAATTTTTTCGTTAAAATATGTTCCCATACAATTATTATTTTCTCCAAAAAATTGTACTACATTTTTAAACAATAGTTTCGTCCGTAGATAAATTTAACACAAGGCAGCTTATTTCTGGATACCCTATATGTTTTCCTATAGGATTTAAAAACGAATCACAAAACACCAAATACAAAAAAAATATCTTCTAAGCTTCAAACATTTTTCTAGGTTCAGATATTTTTTTATTTATTGTGTAATAATAATAATGAACAATAACACATAAATGTTAAAGGTCCTAATAAATATTCCACGTGAAAGTTAAAATTAAAATTTATGATATTTAAACATCCCGCACTAAAATTAAAATTGAAATTAAAAAAAAAAAAAACACAAGAAACTACATTTGTTCTTTTTCTTTTTTTAATTCTAAAACGATTTCCTTTTAAATATTTCTGAGCTATTTTTTAAATTGTAAAATAAGTAATAAAATGAGTCCATTTAAGCAGTTTGAAAAATTAATTTACTGAAAATGTATATAATATGATCTTAATTGAAACTAATCTATATATTCACGACGTGAAAAATAAATTTAACAATAATGAAACTAAAGGTGAAATAAAAGGATTTATAAGATTTTTTATATTTTCAGGATATTATACATTATACTGTACACGGCACAACTATGCAGAAATAGATGATTTAGGAGTAACAACAAAGAATAATTATATGGCAAGATATTATTACATTTGCAAGATAATAAATCACATAAGTATAACAAACACGGTAAACCCCTCTAAATAACTAAATATATCTCTTTAGAGAAAATATACTCTTTTTTAGAAATTATTTTCAAAAAACGGGGCATTTTCAATGAATTTTTTTCCGTTGATCAAATAAACGTTCCGTAATATGCTCTTTATACACTGAAACAGTCTATAAAATATAAATGTATTAGATTTGGGTATAAACTCTGGGCTCTGTGTGGCAACAATGGTTACTGTTACAGATTTTGTGAAAAAAAAAATCAAATATTTATGAATCTTTCAAATTTTCTTTAAATATAAAAGTTGTGTTTATTTTACTATCTATTTTTAACGATCCAAAGTGCCATCATGTTTATTTTGATAATTTCTTTACCAGTAACCCTTTGCTAAAAAACTGAAAGAATTGAAATTCAGAGATAGTGGAGCAATATTGAAAAATTTCACTGGAAAATGCGCAATAATGAAGGATAAAAAATGAGTAAAAAAAGAAAGAAAGTTTTATGGTAATAAACTTGACAAAGCAAATGACATGCTTGATGTTAAATGGAAGGACAGTTTGTGCGTCGCTTTGGTAACTTGTTTTGATGCTATATTTCCCCTTTGCAACACTATACGTAAAATGGTTACCTAATTTTTCACGCAAAAAGTGAACTTTTTAAATGTAAAAAAAAGCATCCTTAAGTATCTAAAATAATAATTTAGCCTTCAACATTTCTTTCCCCAATAGTTTTATTTCATATTAAAATTAAATAACTTTAAATATATGTTTTTTTCATTTTTTGAAATTTTCACATTTTTACATAAAAATGGTCTGTGTCATCACATGAAGATAGCTTAAAAAATAGGGTCGTAGTTAAATTATTTAACAATCCTTTTGGAATTCTTTTGAAATTTTTTTATTTTTTTAATTTTTACTCTTATGTATCATGTTTAAGAAAAAATTTCAAAAATTGTATGTTTGGCCGTCAATGAAATAAATATGAGGTTAAACATATTTTTTAAAATTCTGAAGTTAAAAAAGAATCTGACTAGTATATTTTAAAATATTCGACCAATTGCCAAAAACTGGAATGTTTGGTGATTAGTAACTATCACAATGGACATCGATGAGTGACGAAACTAAAGTCAATTATTTATATTTATTGAAATAAGTCAAAATAGATTTTTAATAGGTTCTAAAAACACGAATTATCATTATTATTATTATAATTATTTGTAAATTTTTCGTAAAGATGCTCAGTTCTTTTATTGTTGTGGAAGACAGAACTGAAAGGCTATGTTATTATTAAAATTTAGAAGAGAGAAAAAATCATAGATACGAATTGACCGTCACTGGGTGAATAGCATACGTAGAACGGAACTACCAAAAATTGAGAAAAGTCACTATTTCAGAGCCCTGGTTTGTCGGATTATTCCAAATTCAAAGTGGACCAGCTGGCCATAACCAAAAACATACACAAAAATTATCCTTCCGTTAGTACAATAACAAAAATTACATAGGATTCGTTATTATAGCTCTTCCTTCTGAGGGCATATTTTCGTATTTAACGAGATCCTGCTGACTATAGTCAGAAACATACTCAATAAATTTCGTGGAACTCTATTCATAATTTTCTGCACTTTTCGATAGTAAAATGCGGATATGCACACAGAAGGGCATGCGAAACACACGAAGGAACTGACGTATTGTATAAATGCATTTTTTTCAGGACCTCTATTTCCAAAAATGTGTAATTCCGTCGATAACTATTGAAAAAGAAAATCCGTTAAATTTACGGCAAAAACTGCTGGCATCAATGTTGTCAGCAGTCTTTGCCGTAAAAATTCCAGTAAAATTAGATGTACGTTTTTTTATTACATCTAATTTTACTCAATTTTTATGGCAAAAACTGCTGACAACATTGCAGTTTTTGCGGTAAATTTAACGGATATTTTTTACAATATAGAAGTATAAAAAATCCCGATTACAATACTTTCTTCATTTTAGAAAGAATAATGTATAAATTTAATGTTAAAATTATTTTATAATTTTCCGTTTTCAATTTCATATTTTTTGAAAATATCAAATGTAATTAGAGTTCTCATAAAAAAAATATAATAAATATTTTGCCTTATTAAAGTTTTTCAAAAAAAAAAAAAAAAATCCAAAAAAGAAAGAGTTTTATTTTCTACATATAGTTTGAATGATTAGATGAAATCATATAAAGAATTGTTTCTGCTGTTCGTTTTCTTCAACTTCTCCTGTTTCTTTTATTTTACTGATTGAAGAATATACAAAAGGTTATATGCAACCTCATGTACTTGTTTTTCTCCTGCTTTATTGGAAAACATAATTTTTTCAAAAATATTTTTAAAAAGGTAACGAATGTATTTTTTAGTAAATAACAAGTTTTATTTTACCGAAGCATATACAACAGGATTTGTATATCGAACAAAATATAAACTGGAATGTAAGAAAATATAAATGAATATTTCAAATACGCTATCATATAATAGTTAATTATATTCCTTAAATGTTATAAGCATTAGTAGAAATATGGGAAAAAAGATTTAATCTCCAAACTTTTTTCATGGAGGCTGACTATCTAGATTTAAAAATAAAAATTTTAATATATAATAAAATGCAAATTTCAATTTATGATAAGCGTAAACGTTTTTCTTTTACTGTTAAGGGATACCCGAAACCCATTTTCGGCCAAAAATCATCAAAAGTTCAAAAAATATTTTTTTTTCTCAGAAAATGATAAAATACATATTTGCGAATATCCATACAAAATTTCAGAACTCGGGGACACTTGGAACAGGTAGAAAATGAGCTTTTTAAATTGTATTCACTATAGAGTTCAAAGGACTAGCGGCTATTTAAAACGTGTTTTCCTGAAAATGACTTTTTTCATATTTTGCCTAAGTTCAAAGTACTAAGGCTCAGTGGTAAAATGATTTAGAAAAAAAGTGTTTATGTTTTTAGAATCTTAAAAAAAAATTGCAACAAAAGTAAGGAGAGCTATATTTTTTAAATATTTCTGAAAATTTTACATAAATTGGTAAACATGAAATTTATAACGAATTTAAGGAAATTTACCATGCGTATTTTTTTTCAGCCGATTAAAATAGAAAATTAAAAATATCTCTCCTTAGTTCTTTTCTGTATACTATAACACTATTTAAGAAATTTTATTAATACCAAAATACTGAAAATTGAATGAGGAGTAGTACTTAAAAAAAAAAAATCATAAAAATTTTTGTAAAAAATATGCTTTTTAATAAAAAGTTAATTTTTTTGCTAATTATTCCTTACAAGAAGATTCTTAAATAGTACACCAAAATTCATTACTTTAATAATAAAAATTTTGGGTTTTTTCTTACGGGTCTCCCTTAATCATCTTGTACACTGGTGCTTCAACATTTCAAAACGTATCTACATTAACATCATAATCAGCCAAATTTTTCGTTTTTTTTTTTTTAAATCTGTTCAGAAAAACACCTAATTCATAGTGAGCTTTTTCATTTTAAAAGTAAACTTCATTATAAAAACAATATACTTCTCAATTTCATTTTAAAAAAAGTATTCTGGATTTGCGGATTCTCTACATTATTGACCGTTTCCTTCTCGATGACAGCGAATGACTTGTATTACCTAAAGCCTGTTTAAGGACGGTTTTAATGATGATGTGCTGCATCGAGTGGCAATAGACTTGGAATGATTTTGGATTGGTTTTGGAAGATGGTTTCTACTTTGTTCAGTTTTATTTTGTTTTGGGTTATGTCAATGCGGCTAAGTTGGGGATGTGAGTTTTATTCAACGAACATATTTTTGCATCGTTTACTATGTTCCGGGTGAGACATTCATTTACTACTGTGGCGTCGGTTCCGGTGGGGGTGCGTGTGAAATATAGCCATTGGGTGTTTTAACATCTGATTTTTGAAATTCACTGTTCTGGCCGAGACCCACTGCCACTTAAATAAATTTCGTTTCGTAAATTTAAATGCTCGGCTGATTTTTTGTAATAAAACCCATCGCTGAGGAGGCTTACAGCTTTTTATTTTGTATTTTGATTGTTGATTTTTTAATTTTTGAAGGAGTTTGTTTTGTTAGGGGGGTGTGCTAGTTCTTACTAAATTAATTATTTTGAAGGTATATTTTTAATGTATGTGTTTTACTTCAACGTTGCAGTGCAATTCACATAAATGTATTTTGTTTTTTGTTGATTATTTTACATTATTCGGATATATAAATATATTTGGATATATATATATATATATGTATATAATATGACCTTTGAAATTTATAATTAAATGTAGAATGTTTGAGTAAATATATGAACTTTTTATTCATCTACGACCCAATTCATCATGTTATAATATTTTGAATTTTATGAAATTTCGAATATTTTGCATAGAAATTGCATAAGATTCGATCTATCGGAACGCGTTTATTTTTGATAATTCATAAATTAGATTTTCACTGTTCTTTTTTCGTTAAAACATGGTAAGGAACGTTATTAAATATAACCTATAGGACTAAGGGTCGATACATATGGTATTTTTTTAGTTTTAACTGTTTAAAAATCAATTCGCAGGCTGTTTCATTAACTTAATAATAATTTCAACTTTAACAGTTTTGCTACATATACTATCTGAAAATGTAAAATAGTCTAGCTTGTTTCAGTTATTTAGTGACACCCAGTGTAATTAACTTTTAACACTTACAAGAATTAAACATATAGTTTTACTTAGGCTTACTTTATGTTATAGATTTGCTGTGAAAGATATTGGTTTGAATGGGCTTATTTTGCTTATAGACTTACAGACATAATTCTTTTTGAAGACTAAATGCTAATGAATTTGAATTTCTGAACATATTTTTAGAAAGTATTTCAAAAATTCAATTAATTAGTGATTTTACACTTTTCATACATAATTCCAAGAAAATAACCGTCCGAAATAAAGCATATAAACAAGTTGAATGTAGATTCTGCAATTGCAGAATTCAGTTTCACCTCCGATTAGGAAAAAAAAATCGATAGAGGTCTTTTAGAAATATGACTCTGTTTAGAATGCAATAAACTAACTTCGTTTTTCTTGTGTTTATCAATATAATAGCAAACAGAACGGTGTGAAATACTCACTGATTAGCAATTTCCCTCTGAGACATTGGAATTGCGGAGTAATAAAAAGATACAATTTGACGTGCTACTTCTTCGTTGACTAGATTCGTCAAAAACGGATTTTTTCTTTAGTTTAAACGCTTTTTTTTATAAAAAAAAAAGGAAATGCATTTTAACAATAAAATGAGTGGAATCCCGTCGAATTCGACGAATGAAATGCTTAAAAGACCCGATCGATTCAGTTTTAAAAAAGCAAAAGTAATTACATGATTCAATCAATATATAATAAATATATTTCCAAACTTAATGTCAAGTAGCCAGTTACAATTTTGCATAAAAATATTCGCACATCTTCAGTTAAAATTGTAATCTGAGGGCCGGCGAAATCCAGAAATTTTATTTTATATGCAATCACAGAATCATAAAAAGTTG